>OY728143.1:1542909099-1544211772 GCA_963277665.1 Viscum album
GACACAACCTTTCCATTTATCAAACTCCATGCTTTGGGAAATATCAAACCTTCATAATCCTCTATGGATATCAGAAATGGTAGATCAGTATCCTAAGAACACCTTTGTTTGACTATGTATAATATTCCCCAATGTCTTTACATAAGTTTCCCACAAAAAACAGACTATCAACAAAAGTAAAATTAATATTTAGGAGAGTATTTTCCGAATTATTTTTCCTCAATGGATTCCAATCCCCATACCATCTCTCCCAATCCAAAAATTACTCAAACCATGGTTTTCACTCTCTCCCCCCTTATGTCTTGGGCATGTAAAAAAATCTGAGCCCAATTATCCTCCAGCTAATTAGGGCTTCTTTACCAACATCCTAATCATATGACATTACAGTTGTATGATAGTTGATACCCAATTTTTATCTTTGGGGATTATGTACAATAAATATTGAAAATATCACTTCTCGATGTATGATTAAGACCAATAGGGGAGATTTATAACACAATAAAGTATATTCACCCCATGTTCTTATGCATGAAATAAATCCACACAAGAAGGTCCAATGGGATCCCCACCTCATTAGTGAGCTCATATACAAGAAAAAAATGTCCCAATCATATATGTTATCTAGATCCACATATGGAGAAACTTTAAGAGAAATACACCCGGATTGATTCCTATCATCATAGGATATGTAGTGACACCCAAATATCATAACTTAGGCCCATATATGAAACAAAATTCCCCCTTTACTATGCATAGTTCAAACCTGCATAGGGAACCTCTTTGTACACATATAGGGAGAATGTCTCTACCTATTCCCAAGAAATTTTGACTTGAAATGCCCCTTTCATGTTCAAGAATTACCTTTTCACAAACCATACTCTTTGAATGGAAAAGTCCAAATCCCCATAACAATTCCTAGCCATAAAAAATTTGAGGTCAGTGTCCTAAGGAAACCTTTTTTTGACAATGCACAATATTCTTTGGTGGATCTCCATAATTCACCCACAAAAAGGCATGTTAACCAAAGGAAAATGAATCATGAGTAGAGAATTTTCCTACCTCCGTATTCTATACGATGTTTACATCCCACCTCACTCCCTAGTTTCATAAATCCCCAGATTATAGTTTATATCTTCTCCATAATTTTATACCTGAAATAGATAGAACATTTCTAGTTAAACTACCATGAAAAAGAAAATGTGTTTACCCCTTAGTTAGAGAAAAAAAAATTAAATCATAAGTCTTAAATGTCCTAATTTCATGATTTTAAACTACACCATTCCTCATCCCTCCTTTACACAAGATAAATACATATAGAAGTGGCCTCCTATTCAGAATCACAATTGATATGAATTCCCTCATACTTTTCAGACACCACTCCTTTGAAAATCCACCCATGGTGGTCTTGTGAAATTCAAATTCCCATAAAATTACCTATCCATCAGATTTGGGAGATCAGTGTCTTAAGGAATCCTTTTTTTTACTATGCACAATATGCCCCAGTGGCTCTATATAAGTTTCCTAAAAAATGTCTATCAACCAAAGATAAACTCATCTTAAGAATAGGATTTTCCTACTTTTTGTATGCCCAAATGGCTTCCATTCCCCATGTCATGTCTTTAATCCTTAAATCACAAATCAAGGTTAAGAAAAATCCCTCATGCATGTATAAAAATATTGGAACATTCTTAGTTAACAAACCCTATTTTGGGACCCTTTCTCCATAATTAATGGTCAAATATGTTTGGATTAAAACATTAGTAATGTTAGTCCATGTTTGAAAGACTCTAAACTACCAATGAGTAGAGAAACAAAACTCTCCAGGATGAGAACCCGCAAAGGGAACCCTAGACAAAAGTTGAGTACCATCTCACTAAACATATGATTTCCATGGTTTTGGAAAGATATCAAGCAATCTATAATTAAAGAGACTCATAATCTTGTTAGGTCAAAAACATAAAAAGGGTGGCCTAAGAAAAATTCAAGTTGTACCTACTAAGCCCACACCAAATTGGGTTTAGGAAAAAATTAGGGTATTAAAGGAAAATACAAAAAAAATGTAGGTTTTTCCATGTAAACCTAGAAATATTAAATAAATTTTCACTGAGTCCCTTAAATCGGGAAAAAATATAGCATTATCTGAACTACCAGTTTAATTTAGGACCACTGCCTACATCATAATAGTCTCCTCTTCATCTTAATCAAAACCCATTCTGATGGGGGTATTTTTTGGGTCTTGAAAACTTTGAAATTTAAATTAAATTATTCCTATTAATGTGGTAAAGTAAGAAAAAAATAGAAGGGAGAATTGAAGAATAATGGTTCAAGAAGCCTAAAATTTGGAAATAGAAGGGGGTCACCACGAAGCATAATTCTTCACAGACCACCACTCTATATAGCATACCAATTCATAAGGAATCCTAAAACTAACCAGCTCACAGGATGAAGATGACGACACTGGTCCCCTGCACACTGAATAATTTGTGAGAATAAGGAGAAGAAATCAACCCTACATACCACATCTCCTACGAAACGGTTCATAGTCAAGGAGAATCCAAAGGCTTCCCAAGAATGAAATGAGGTCATTCGTGAGACTGAGGTGTTAATTCTCACCACTACGGATGATGACCCCATTCCCCCACTGATCAAGTCATCCACAAATTGGTGTGCTTCTGCAGGCTTCCACAAAGGATGCTTGTGGACTTGTAACCTAGTGCCTCTACCTCTCTATAAAGGAATTCAAGGGAAGTAATTAAGAGGAATCTCTTGGATAGATCGATCGATGAAGGATTGGATAAAGATATCACCTCAAAAGACAAACTCTTTTAATTATTCCATGTAGGTAAAACCCCCTGAATAACCTTAAATAAATAAAAATTAAGTTAATTATAAAAATTATGAACCCCATATCCTTTGTGGAGGTATTATTTATAGGTACATAACTAATGAAAGTTTTTAAAATATTCACCCCACATAGAAAATTAATATGTGGATGGAAGCCTATGCTGTATAGAAAATTGGTATGTTGAAGGAACTCAGCACCATGTACCAAATCAATATGCGAATGGAACTTGGGCTCATGTAGAAAAACACTATGTGAACCAAACCCCAGTCCTCATAACACTATGATATGCTGAAGGATCCCTCACCCACATAGAAACATGCTACGTGGAAGTGACCCTATCATGGGTAAGGAAATTCAATATGAAATGGGTCATCTCCTAACATTCCACTCTCTGACTCCAATAATTTCCTTCTATTTCCATCGCATCATTCGTAGTCCCTTTGTGATCCAGACACTCGGTATCATGCCAAGGCCTCTTCTAAATCCACCAAACATCTATGATAAAATCATAGGTAACACTAGAATGTTCTTTTGAGTTTTCATACCCCTGGTAAGAGCAGTCGTGTTTTTTACCCCACCAATAATGCAGACCCCAGAAATGTATTTAAGTTTACATTCCCATGGAAACAAGGGATTCAAAATTGGTATGATCACATGTACCTCACCATTCTAGGGATTAAGGGAAACCATTGGACTTTCCCTTTGATGAGGGATAATGTTAAATGTTCTCCCCTTTTCCCCAGAATCGATTACTGGGCACTCCCATTGAGGTAAGCCCATAGACTTTCTTGTGGGAGGTGGCTCCTTCACTCTTCTTTGCCTCATCCTAGGACGTATCTGAATAGATCTAGAAATGTGACTACCTTGGATATAAAAACAGGGGATGAAATGGGTGAACACAAATTCCCTCTCTCTCACTCCCTCTTTGGGATCTAGCACCATCAATCAGCGGATGTGGAGGGTTGTGTGATCATCATATCTATAGTTTTATATTTTTTATCACACCGAGCATGACTCACATGGGCCTAGAGATTAGTGGCGATCATGAAAAACACAAAACATTAAAATTAAAATGGTCTTTCTCCATATATATAAGTCCCGATCACATGGGAACATTCCACGCATAAGCCACAACTTTTAGAACTATGTTGAATTTGATTCCCAATTAACTTGGATATGTAGGAAACCTCTCTAAGGTTAAAGCCCAACACTGTTATTTTTCACGTCGGTCCACTCTCGTCCTGAACACATGACATTAAACTATACATGTCACTGAACTATGTGGGTTCTAATTTCTCTCATGAGGATACATATGCAGCCAATATTACAGGTTTTATCCTAACATTGAAACGATTCTCATCCCCATAGAAGACGATAAACTTCAAAGAACCTCATCACATGTCTCAAACGAGCATTGTATCCATGAAAGATTAAGGAGTTATTGGTCTATCCATAGAGGGAAACATTTATGAAGAACCTTGGATACATACAGATAATTCTAAACCCATGTGTATTTATGATTGATCTTATTTAGGGGTAAGCTATAAACACATGCATGGGAATTAACTAAGGATTCATGAACATATGAACATTGCTTAAATCTATAATAGAGTCCTAAAATAGGTGAAATTCCCCCCCAAAAATCTTGAGATGATCTCGAGTCCCCATCCTATTGACAAATGTGAGTTCTTATGTGTTGTTTGCCAAATCACCCAACAAATTCCTGCCTTTGGAAAGAAGGTCCATGAATCATGGATGTGAGATACTTTGGGTTTTTATGGCTCTGTGAATAAACTTGTTGGATACCATCTGAAAAAATTATACCCAACATGGATTGATTGCACAAAAACATGACCCCCTGCAATCAGTCATCTAGCCCAACATGTTTGGGTTGAAATAAAAATGGTTAACCCAATATGTATCACTTAACTGTGGAAACTCCATATTAATATAAAATGTATATAATACCCATTTCCCATTATACCATTTTATTCTGGGTACAACACATATTCAGGTAAAAAAATGGTGAACCCGACATGAATCACTTAACTATGTAACCTCATTCGTAAGATAAAAAGGGTATAATGCCCATTCCCCGTCAGACCATTTTGTTCCGAGTACAACACATCTTCAGGTAAAAAATTGTAATATAATACCTTCATCTCAATATCTCATCACGATGGTTTCACATCCGTGTCATCAACCTATGTGATCAACACATCTTTCTTTGACTATCTAAAATAAACATATAATTACACCATGACCATAGAATATAATGTGATGGTTCTATTCCAATCAAAGGTATAAGATATAAGAATAAATAAATATGGAAGAGACAAATCCTTCCCTAACTTATACATAATAACATGTCATTTGTGACATACCCAAAACACCCTACTTCCCAACAACATATAATGGTTTTGGTCAGTAATTCTAATTGTGCGAGTCCTGACATGCATCAATGATAATCTTAAAGTCTAAGGACCATTATGCATGTTCATAGATTAGAACATTAAATGAAACAAAAACATGAAGAATTCCTACTAGTAGAACTGTTCTCATAAGCTCACATCTCAGAGATTACCAAGTAAAAACTTCATGAGAATAATCCTCATCCGCTTATGAGTACTCACACCGAATAATTTACATACTATATGTCTATCATAGTATGTTATCTAATTGTAGAACTATATTTAATAATAGAATCATATAAATTTAAGGTTATCATTATAACATAGAATTTATATGACATTATCAATGCAATAGATACCTTGTGACATTATCACATCAATTTTATGTAAAATAATAATCAATATGTGATAATATTTTTATATTAATATTTAATTATTTGAATATACATGTAATCTAAAGTACAAAGTAGTGGGTTATATAGAAAAAAGTACAACAATCACTCACTCCAATATTGATTTTCAACTTTATATGTCATAAATGACGACATGATAAATGGGAATTGTACACCTAAAACAAAGTAGTGTGATTGTTTTTCAATAAGATCATATCACGGTTTTAAATTCCTTACAAGATTATGATACCCTATATCATCGTTAATGATATTCATAAATCCTTCACTATACACTATTGATGCCTTATGATATTGGGGAATCACTTTTTTATCTTCTCATGATGGGGATATCCCCGTGTCATAGTATCCAACCTTCTAGTTAATCATACATGTGTATTTTTGTTGAAAAAACATCCATATAACCATAATTGTGTTAAATTAAGTTCTCTAATGGATTTTTTATCCAAGTAATGTAACACCCTGAGTATTTATGGAATATTTTTTTCTGTATAAATTAAAATTTTCATTTATATCTTGCAATGTGATAAGTTAAACATTCCTTTCACAATAAACTGACTTGTCGTATTTTACACAGAACACCGAGTTGGCGTACGATACACGCAACACTGAGTATAGATTCTCTTTAATGTATAAAAGAACTATATTTGGATTATATTATACATTAAAATAAAGGAAGCTTGAACTATACTCAAAAGTTACTTGTCTTGTGTTATACGCAAGAGCGACCTTCCTCGGTAGCTTACGTTGTACGCAATGCCGAGTTTCACTAAACAGTGATATATTATTAAAATGTTATTACGGGATATAAAATAGCCATTATGAATAATATTAACCAAATATTTAATTTTATATAACATTAACATTCATATAATGTATTTTCTAGACATGATACAAGAACAAATTCAAATTTTCAGATAAAAGATGTATTTTTCAACGAAATACAATTTTCTGCCTTTTGATGGTGAACCCTTTTTAAATCTAGATTTTTAAAATTTTATAAGTTCTATTTGACATAATAAAAGGTTTATTTGGAATAGGGACATAAATATCTACCTTGTTTGAAATTTTATTATTTTTATGATGAAATTCATATTTTAATGAATAGTAAAAATACTACATTTTAATTCAAAACTACATTTTATTCTAATTTATTTATATAGTTAGATTATATTATTAATTTGTTTTAAAGTGTAATTGGATTATGTTTTTATCATTTAATATAATTTTGGTAATTTGATGTAATTTCACATCTAAATTGTACATAAACACATATCAATCTTTTGATAATTTTTACTTCTTAAAAACCCGTTATCTGGTTTTGACAATGAGAATTAATTTGAAATTAATTAATGCAACTTCTGTGTTTTGAATTTTGAAAAATTGATTTAATATTTGGAATTAGTGGGTCCAAATTATGTTAATAGGTTAATTTTATTTATTTTGGATATTAAGAATAGTAACTATTGTAATTTTTATTTTCCATAGTTAAAGGTAAATCAGGTAAATTAGGGTAACAAACAATATGATATAGATAATAAAATTACCCTAAAACCTTAAAAAATCCTATTTAATGAATTAAATTAGACCAATATCACCTAAGGGTAATAATTTATTCATTTAATAGACTTTTTTATATGAAAGTGATGTAATTATAATTAAAACAAACGAAAGTGACAACATGTCACTCTCATATATCTTATAAGTATAATAATTTTAATATAGTGATAAATATGATAAAAATTTGAACATAAATAGTATACAAAAATATAATGAAATTATATACATCATGTAAATTTATTTATAATTTTTATAAATTAAATAATTACCATTAATGATGACACAATAGTGATGTAGAAATTATTTTATTGATAGAAATATCAAACAAATGGTTTTAAAAATATTAAAATAAATGACATATGAACTAATTAATGCGATACAAAATTTTTTTAGGTGACTATTACATTTTAGGACTGTATTAAATATTTTTTTCTGAATTTATCTTCTGTTTGGATTTTATTTAAAGTCAAATAAATGAATAGTTTTAAAATTGGCACTATTAATATTTTTTAAAAATAACCTATTATTAAATTATTTAAAAATCCAAAAAAATATTTAAAAATTACATTGTAAGGATTATATAATATATAATGTTATAATGTATCTAATTATGGAAAATTGATAACACATAAGTAAATATTTATAACCATTAAATATTTAGAATATTATTACCACAAATACAATTAAATAGATTAAATAAGGATAAATCAAAATGATAAGGTTTAAAATAAAATCAAAACAAGTATAAATTTTATTGGTTGATATTATTTTGACAAATACGCTTCTTATATTTGAAATAAATTAGTTTGAGAGCATTATAAACTGAAAATTAATTTATAATAAATTAATATTTCAAGACATTCCAAAGGTACCCCTCCCCTCTCTTATAAAAGGGCACCTCTCCTTCTCTTTCAATCACACCACCAAAGCCCTTTGGATCAGATAAACGCTATCAAAATATCATAAAAAATTCCATCACTTCATCCTAGAGGCCACCCTTTTGGCAGAAAGCCATCTTACGGATTCCTTTTGTGTATACCAAAAGGAGATGCCTGAAAAAGAGGTAATTATTTTATAACCTCTTTCAAAATTATTTTCTTCTTATAGTTCCTCATCATATGGTTTTTACATGATAAATTAATAACTTAATTATATTCTAAATTCTTATATGTTATTATAATTATGGTAAAAACTTATATCTCTTTTTATCCACCCTAAAAATAAAAATATCAACGTGCGTGCGTATGTACGACTTACCATCTCCATGCCATGGTGTAATTATTATTCAAAAATACTTAATTTGGATGGGTATATTGATGAGTATAATGAATTTAAATAATTAATAAAACATAATAATTATTTTTTACGATTCATATACCATTTAATTTTATACTATTTAACCATCAAGGGAATGATATCGTCACTCATGCATATGTACGGCTTACCGTCTCCACGACGCGGTGAGATTCATTCCCAACATTAACCATTCAAGAATTATTATAAATTATATATAATAAATAATCATGACATATATTAAATAATAATTTAATTGATTTATCTCTATATATATATTTCATTTACTTTCTTCCATTCAATTCAATAAGGAAATGAAAACAACATTCATGCGTACGTACGACCTACTGTCTCCATGAATGGTGTATTCCATTTCATTTATCTATTAATTATATATATTTATATACTGAATATATATGATATATAAATCATTTTTTACATTCTAGAAGTAATTTAATCATGATATGAGTAATAATATCAAGAATAACAAGTCAAAACACGTATTTTAAATAAAACAGTTATTACCCAAAACATTGCTTTAACATGGAATTGATAAATGAACAGGTAATATAAAGTCATAAGTGAATCATATATGTTGTCATAAATATTATTATGGTTATTTTAGAAGTTAATAATATGCTTAAACCCACTATACATGAGTTTCAGACACATATGAAATAAATCGGACCTAAGGTAAGGGATAATTTTTCAATCTCAGTTTTATCCGATATTGTTTATAAGTAAGTATTTACTGGGGATATATTAGTCATCAACGTCTAGTTTTCTGAAAATGTTTTCATAAAATATTTATTATTCTTCTATGTATGTTTAAATTCATTTCTACCCATTTTTTACTTTTACTACATGGTATGGGAGGAATCTTTATTTTGTTTACCATACGAGGTACTTTTTGACTTTTCTAGAAAAAGTATAAGGAGAATGGTTTTTAACTTATACATAATGAATAGATTTTTTACAATTTCATGATGAATTATTTCCATGAAGCTTCATATAAACTATTTCAAGTTTATTTTTTATTAAATTATTTTCTTTTAAAATTTCATGGCATTTTAAGAAAGGAAAACATTTTTGAAGAAAAAAGCATATTATCATTAGGAATTAAGTTCAAGTGTTTTATCAAAAATTATTTTCCATCTAAGATGAATCTATTTAAATAGGGTTATGTTTATATCCCTATTATTACTATGATTTTATTTTGTAAATGATTGAATGATATTTTATATGTATTATGTTATGATAAAATGTGGTTTAAGAAACCCATTTTATTTCTTGGGTTATGCTATGAAGAATGATTTATATTTTTGTGGAACATGTAAGAATTATTTAATTATGTGATGGGTGGGACCTATATCTCCCTCTAATGTATTGGGTAAATATTTATATCTCATTAGATAGATATGACTGGAATGGAAATTAAATCTGGTTTAGTAATACAGGGCTGGAACAACATGTAAATGCACTTCAGTAATGCATGGCTGGAATGACAAGTAAACCCGGTTCAGTAATGGACTTTGTCCACTATGATGGTCTTGGTAGCAATTCCTTGGCTACTATAGAAATTATATTATTTGATTATTTGTTTTCCACAATTACAAGTTTTATTCCAATTATATTTTATCATGGTTAATGTCCCTGTATGATTTATGCATTATGTACTACCAATATTTATTTGACGACTCATGATTTTGATATTCAAAATTTATTTTCATGTTTTCACATTATTATGTTTATGTTTTGTTTTATGTTCTTAATGTTTACCCTACTGAGTATTTTATCTCACCCTTTTTATGTTTTCTTTTCCCCATCATATAAAGAAAGGTTTTAGATATGAAAACTAAAGGGGATATCTTTATGGGTGATGTTGAAGATCTTTCACCATGTTAGAAGATTATATTTCAAGTTTCCAAAGGCACTAAACTAATAAAGTATTTGGGTGTCTATTTGTTTAATGTATTAATTATTTCACAAAAGTGGTGTAATGTCCATGTACATCAAGATCAGATCATTTTAGTTGCTATCAGAGCAAAGGTTTAGTTAAACTTTGAAACTAGGATGAAAAAACTTTAGTGAGATCCCTAGATATATTTCTAAGGTATGTCTAGGGATGTCCCAATGGTTAAGTATAACTATAGGTTACAGTCCTAGAATTATGGTAATATTCATGGATAAACTAGGATTAAACCTAATATGTTAGAGATTGAAATTACTACCCCTTGATTATGTTGTCTTCCTAGTACGATTTTCGCCTCTCACACTGTTCTTTTTGGGTTTTAGAAAATGGTTGAAATATGAGGATTCATGTTAATGATGAATATGATGGACAATGGAATGATATTATTCATGAGAAACCAAATTAAATGGGAGTTTTAAGGAGAAAAATTATATTATACCTAATCATAAATCTCATAATATGATCAATAATCTCAACTTTAGTGATTTTCCTGACCCAGCTAACAAGAGAAAGATAGAGTTTCATGGTGATCATAGAGGAAATAAATTTCAATTTTCCTAATTTAAATCATGTGGGAATAATCATCTAGGAGAATGTTTCAAAGGAACTAGAAGATGATTTGGGTGTGGAAAAGAAGGTCACAAATCTAGTAATTTCAAAGGAAAAGGTCTAGCTAACACAATGGACAAGGATAATGGTATTGCTAAGACATCAACAATGGTTAAATGTTTTAAATGTGGAATGTATGGGAATTATAAAAATCAATTCATTAAGATAAAATATCATCAAGAGAATCAGCATGGTCATATGGGTAGTATTTATGTTTTTGATGATGGATATACTACAAATGATATATGAGATGAAAGTTGTGTTAAGGAATAAAATGATGAAACTCAGTCAATTGTTTAAGAATATAGTGGAATTATTTCATGTTTATCAAGAATAATGTTGTATAAGTAATTTTATGGTAAAATGGAATAAAGAAACATCTAAGGATTATTACACTATTGTTTTCTTTAAGTATTTGAAAGTATATATTGAATGGTACTGGTATCCTTGAAAATTTATTCAGATATTTTTGGAAAATGCATGATATGTGCATAATGATGGGATAAGGTGATAATGAAATTTTTGATAGTATTAATTACCTCATCAATGGTATAAATACAAAGTGATATCATGGTTTGAGTTTATATAATTTTCTGTATTTTTGGTGTGTGGAAATAGTTAATTTTGACAGAATACATGTTTTCACTAAGGTTCTACTGTAATTCATGTTATTATCATGTTTCAAGATAATTAATAATTAAGGTATTCATATGTTTGGAATGTGATAACCATGAACTGGATAATGAGATATGGGAGAAAAATGTTAAGTTGATTTAGTTCACCTCTTTCTAAAGTTTTATATTTTTAGTTTTTGTAAGGATTGTAGTGTTATCCATTTGTGGATAGTATAAGTTATTTTTCGGTTGAAGTTTGTTAGATTAATGTATTATCTCGCTATAGGTAGACTTATGAATATTTGACTAAATGTGATAAACTTTTTTGAGATAGATGGAATGAACTATCATTCTATTGCCTGATCTTCTAAAATTTCAAGAATGACAAATTCAACTTCATTTATTTAAATAAGAGATGAAGTGGAAATTGTTCAAGGAAGGACCAACGGTGAGATTGTATTGAAATCAAGTAAGTATTTCTTCTCATGTTAATAAAATTAAGGTAATATATCTTTAAATACAAAAATGTTATCTTAGTACCTTTTTATTTGATGAATGAGATGGTCCCTTAAATCAACACAAATTTATGGCCTTCTAGTTGTTAACTTTCTCCAACCTTGTTCTTTATCACTATACATCAGAACATGATGGATAGATTTCTATTCTATATCAATGCTTTCACTTCCCATGTATGTTCTCCTATGTGGAAACCCAGTGATGAGTTACGTTGGGTAACCATTATTTTTAACTTTCCTTTTTAAAATGAAGTTTTAGAATTTTTTTTACGATGTGGGTTTCAATGAAATAAAATTTCAAGTAGTAAACCTTTTATAACCCTAATAAATTTCTAGGGTGAAATTCATTTTAAGGGGGATATAATGTAACACCCTGAGTTTTTATAGATCATTTTTTTCAAATAAATTAAAATTTTCATTTATATATTTTAATGCACCAAGTCAAACATTCCTTTCATACTAAACCAAATTATCGTATGCCACACGCAACACCGAGTTTGCATACGATACAAGCAACAATGAGTATAGATTTTTTTCAATGTACAAAAGAACTATGTTTTAATTATGTTATATATAACACTAAAGTAATTTTGTACTATATGCAAAATTGACTTGTCTTGCGTTACATGCAAGAGAGACCTTCCCCTATAGCTTGTGTTATACGCAATAACGAGTTTCACTGAACAATGATATATTATTAAAATATTATTATGCGATATAAACATGCTATTATGAATAGTATTAAACACATTTTTTCTCCTTCCCCCTATGGCCTCTGAGAGGAATCCCCTCTTCCACCTAAGGCGGCTAGGGTTTCTCCTCTTTCCTTTATCCTTCCCCCTCTGGCCTGGATCGGTCGTGGAAACTTCTTCTGGTCTCGGCTCAGACCTTGCTCGGGTGTGGTGTGATGGGATCCGGTGGTGCTGCATGTCTTCGAACTCGGCTTTGACGCTATGCTCCAACGCTTCGGCTCGGCATGCTTCGACGACGATGTGGCCTGGTGCTGTGGTGGTGGTAGGCATTGTTCCGCTCGGCTTGTCATTTCACTCGGGTGCCTCCTTCGATGATTCTTGGCATCATCTAAGAGGCTTGGGGTTCTCGTTTCGTCTGGCATGTCCAGGTGAGGGCTCCGGTGGGTTCCTAGTGAGCTCTGTGGTTGATTTTCAGTGCCTCGAAGGGGGGAGTCGTTGGTTTTGCTGCTGTGTGTTTTCTGTAGGTGAAGGTTTATGGTGTCAGTTTTGTTTTTCCAGGCTACTTCTGGTGCTTTAGATCTCTTGCAGTTGTTTTGGTCAAGTTTGAATGGTTTATTTCAACATTTGGATGGCGGATAAAAGGATTAATTTGTGTTATTATGGCATCTCTATTTGCGTAGCTTCCCTATCCCTCTATGGAACCTCCTACTTCCCGTGGTTCACCTGTTTTGGAAACTGGTGGGGGTTCTTCCATGATTTGGTTCTGTCCGGCTCCAGCCCAGAGCGGCGTTTCTGGCTCAGTCCTGCTCGGATCCCCTTAACGGCGACAGTCCCTCGACATGCTTTCAGGTCATCTAGTCTTAGGAAATGTTGACTTGGTTTCACGCTCCTTGTCTCTTCTTCCTTTCCGGGTTTTTGTAGCTGTGGAGTTCGAGTGTGGCTTTGGGTGTGGCAGGGTTGCTTCAGTTGTAGCAGTGGTTCATCCTCTTTGGAGTACAGTGTGTGATTTAGGTTCTCTGATGGGTTGTTTTGTTGGTTTTTGTTGAGTTATGCTGTTGATGACTTGAAGAGATTGAGTTTTGTGGCCCTGTGGTTTGTGATTTAAGGGGATATTCTATTTCAACTTCTAGGGTATTCTTCAAAATAGGTTCAGAGTAGTTAGTTTTCATATGATCATTGCTTTTAGATTTGGATGTTTGAGAGGGTATGCCAATTTCCATCGGTACCAGGCTCGTGCATCCTTACACGGAAAAGCTTTCCGAACAGCAATGAGAAGATAGAAATTGGTACTATTTTCTTTCATATTGTGGATGAGTGTTTCTTTATTGTCTTGATTTGTAAAGGTCCTTTGTATTTTGTACCGTGGAGGTTTCATGGTTTTTAACTCTTGAAGTCTTATTGGGTTCCCCCTCACCCCTTAAAAGGGGCTTATGTTTCAATAAAAAATTAATTTTCAGTCAGTATTAACCACATTTTGAATTTTATATAACATTAAAATTCATCTTATTTAATTTCTAGACATGATATAAGTACAAATTCAATTTTTCGAATAAAAGAAGTATTTTTCAAAGAAATACAATTTTATCGCCTTTTGATGGAGAACACTTTTTAAATATAGATTTTGAAAATTTTATATGTTATATTTGAAATAATAAACACATTATTTGGAAACAGGACATTAAAATTTACCTTGGTTGAGATTTTTGTATTTTTCAGATAAAATTCACATTTTAATGAATAGTGAAAAATACTGCATTTTAATTCAAAACTATATTTTCTTATAATTTATTTATATGGTTAGGTTATATTTTTAATTGGTTTTAAAGTATAATTGGATTTTTTTATCATGTAATCCAATACTAGTCATTATATATAATTTCACATCTAAATTGGATATAAATACATGTCAATCTTTTGATATTTTTTACTTCTTAAAACCTGCTTTCTGGTTTTGACAACGGGAATTAATTTTAAATTAATTAATGAAACTTATATGTTTTTAATTTTTTTTTAAAAAAATAGATTCCATATTTTTAATAAATGGGTCCAAATTATGTTAATAGGTTACTTTTTTTTAATATTATGAATAATAAGTATGGTAACTTTTATTTACCACAGTTAAATGTAAATCAGGTAAATTAGGTTAACAAACAATATGATAAAGATAATAAAATTACCCTAAAATCTACAAAAATCCTATTGTATGAATTAAATTCAAACAATATCACCTAAGGTTATGATTGGATACATTTAATTGATTTTTTTCTATGAAAGCGATGTAATTATAATTAAAACAAAAGAAAGTGACAACATGTCACTATCATATATATTATAAGTTTAATAATTTTAATATTGTGATAAACATGATAAAAATTCTAAAACAAATTGTCTCTAAAAAATAATGAAATTATTTACATCTTGTAAATTTATTTAGAATTTTTATAGATTAAATAATTACCATTAATTATGACAAAATAGTGATATAGAAATAATTTTATTGATAGAAATATCAAATAAATGGTTTTAAAAATATTAAAATAAATATAATATGAAATAATTAATGTTCTCCACAAATTTTTAGGTGCCTATGAAATTTTAGGAGTATATTAAATATTTTTGGTTCTAATTTATCTTTTTTGGGGATTTTATTTAAAGTCAAATAAATGAATAGTGTCCAAATTGACACTATTGATATTTTATAAAAATAACATATTATTAAATTATTTAAAAATCAAAAAAATATTTAAAAATTACAATGTGAAAATTATATGGTCGAAAATATCATAAAGTATCCAATTATAGACAATTGGAAACACATAAGTAAATATTTATAACCATTTAATATTTAGAATATTATTACCACAAATAAAATTAAATATATTAAATAATGATAAATCAAAATGATAAGGTTTAAAATAAAATAAAACCATGTCTAAATTTTATTGGTTGAGAGGATTTAGACCCATACTCATCTTATCTTCTAAATAAATGAGTTTGGGAGCATTATAAAGCAAAAATTAATTTTTAATAAATTAATATTTCAAGACTTTCCAACGGTTACCCTCCCCTCTCTTATAAGAGGGAACCAATAAAAACTATGATGACCATTGGATCGGAAAAACCCTACCCAACTCTCCTAACAACTTACCTCAATTCATCCTAGCATCCAAACATTGGGCATAAAGCCATCTTAAGGAGTCCTTTTGTGCATACCAAAAAAAAGATACCCAAAAAAGGTAATTGTTTTATCATATATTTCAATATTCTTTTCTCCTTATAATTCTTCTTATTATTTTTTTCCATACTAAAGTAATAAATTCAGTATATTATACATGATTATATGTTATTATAATTATGGTACAACCTTATACCTTCTTTTATCTATCCTATGAATAACAATATCACCATGTGTGCATATGTATGGTTTACCGTCTCCACGCTGTGGTGTAATTGTTATTAAAAAATACTTAATTTGGATTGTTATATTGATGAGTATAATGGATTTAAATAATAAATATAAAATAATAATTATTCTTTAAAATTCATATACCATCAAATTCTATACTATTTAACCATCATTGTAATGATATCATCGCTCGTGCGTGCATACGACTTATTATATCCACAAAGCGATAAGATTCATTCCCCACATCAACCATTAAAAATGATTATAAAATATATATAATAAATAATCATGACATATATTACATAATAATGCTAATTATTTTATGTGTCTATATATATGTGTCATTTACTTGCTTCCATTCAATTCGATAAGGAAATAGAAACAACGTTCATGCGTACGTATGACATGCCATCTCTATGAACGGTGTATTACATTCCATTTATATATCTATTATATATATTTATATAATGAATATATATTATATATAAATCATTTTTTAAAGTATATATGTAATTAAATCATTATATAAGTAATAATATCAAGAATAACAAGTCAAAACATGTACGATAAATAAAACGATTATTACCCAAAATGTTGCTTTAACATGGAAATGATAAATGAATGGGTAATATAAAGTCATAAGTGAATAATAAATGATGTCATAAATATTATTATGGTTCTATTAGAAGTTAATAATATTTTAGACCCACTATATAGGAGTTTCGAACATATACGGAATAAATCAGATCTAAGATAAGTGATAATTTTGCAATCTCATTTTTATCTGAGATTATTTATACGTAAGTATTTACTGGGGATATATTTATAATCCATGTCCATGTTTTCTAAAAATGTTTTTCATATAAATTTTACCATTATTATATGTATGTTTAATGTCATTTTTACCCATTTTTAACTTTTACTGCATGGCATGCAAATAATATTTCTTTTGTTTACCATATGAGGTGCTTTTTGACTTTTCTGGAAAAAGTACGAGGAGAATGTTTTTTAGCTTATACGACATGAATGGATTTTTTACAGTTTCATGAAACCATATTTACATGAAGCTTACTCTACACTATTTCAAGTTTATTTTTAATTATATTCTTTTCTTTTAAAATTTCGTGGCATTTTGAGAAAAGAAAACATTTTTCAAGAAGAAAGGATATATTCATTAGGAATTAAGTTCAAGTGTTTTATCAAAATTATATTCCATCTAAAATGAAACTCTTTAAATAGGGTAATGTTTATATTCATATTATTACTATTATTTTATTGTGTTAATTATGGAATTATATTTTATATGGATTATGTTGTGATAGAATGATGTTTAAGAAACCCATTTAATTTAATGGGTTATGATATGATAAATGATTTATATTTTTGTGGAAAATGTAATAATGATTTAATTATGAGATTGTTGGGACCTCTATCTCCATAAAAGTCTTTGGGTAAAGATTTATACCTCATTATTTGGACATGACTAGAATGGAAAGTAAATCTAATTCAGTAATATAGTGCTGGAACGACAAGTAAATTCAGTTCAGTAATGCATGGATGGAATGACAAGTAAACCCAGTTCAGTAATGGACTATGTCCACTATGACGGTCTTGGAAGAAATTACTTGGCTACTGTGGAAATAATATTATGTTCTCATTTGTTTTCCACAATTCCATGTTTTATTCCAATGATATTTTATCATGGTTAATGTTTCTTTATGATCTATTTCATATATAGTGCCAAGATTCGTAGTGCCAAGATTTATTTCATGACTCACACTTTTTATATTCAAAAACCATGTTCATGTTTTCACATTATTATATTTATGATTTGTTAGATGTTCTTCATGTTTACCCTTACTGAGCATTTGATCTCACCCTTTTTAGGTTTTCTTTTCTCCAGGATATAAATAATGGTTTTAGGTAGGAAAACTAAAGGGGAAGATATTTATTGGAGATGTTGAAGATCTTTCACCAAATTAGAATATTATGTTCCAAGTTTCCAAATACACTAAACTAATAGTATCTTTGGGTGTCTGTTTGTGTCATATATTAAGTATTCCATATAAGTGATAAAATGTCTATGTACGTCAAGATCGGGTCATTTCAAGTCACCTTCCATGATATCCCTATTAATTATTCATGGAACCTTTCCACCAGAGGTGAAATATTATTATCATTTTCTATAATATGTGGTAAATATCTTTTGTATATTTAATGTTTATCATTTTTAATAATGTAAATATTCTATATTTTTAAAATAATCACATTTCTTCCTTAAAATATCTTTATTTTTCAAAATTTTCAATTAGATTCAAAAATTATAATTATTACCATTGAATTTTAAACAAAAGTAAATATTGAATTTAATACAAAATACATAGAAATTCCCAAAAATATGATAAATGAAAAATATTTGTGAATAATATGGAAATTTAATTAAATGAACTACAATTTTAAATATATAACTATTCAACTCTAATAATCCTGACACATATAATTTTTAATATCTGAGAAAAAACATTAATGAGTTCTTGAAATTTTTTAACCAAATCAAATTCAACATCCAAGTAAAAAGTGAAAAAATATCTTCAATCCTTTTAACCATTGGATTATCATTATTACAATATATATATATATAATTATATAATTCCATTTCTCTCTCATATACCTTCACTTTAACATTATATTTCCATACATTCACTATTTGTAACTTTCTTTTTTAGAGAATTTTTTCCTTTTACCCATGAGTAAATATATACAAAGTTTTCCATGTTTATATGATCATGAATGCTCACTATATATATTATTGTGAATATTATATATCCACTAACAAAGAAACAAGATTTTATAAATCATAAGTCATTTAATAGGGTAATTATGAGGTTAACTATTGGAGGGAATTTAGATGAAGATATAAAGAATAAATGAGGAGGTTTAACTCTTTAAGTATAATGATTGATTTATAATTCAAAAATCAATGAAATTGTATTCCCTAAAACCCCTTACAAATGTTTCACTAAACACAATATCTTCCTTTTTTCTAAATGGTTCGAAATTTAAATTTTTTATTGTAATTATTAATTCAACCTATATTTTCTATTTTCTTAATTTTTTTCTTAATTTTTTATATATTTCTCATATAAAAATTCTTACCTTTAAGAATAAGAGTAATCAAATAAATACAAGGTTAATTACCTTGTAAACCATAACATACGATACAATGAAAACATATCACACTCCCCCTTAAATGTATAAAGACTCCTAATAAATATATGATGTAAACCCCCCAAAATTTATCTTTAAATATAATCATGATAAATACCTAAGAAACAGATAGGTAAGGATACATAGTCTTGTGATATATATCACCTATTGAGCTATACATGATTTAAAATGGCATTAAAATAAGATGAGGTTGTTAAAGCGATATCAATGAGTTTACATGGGATAATTTTTTTTATTAATAACATTAACACAATTATTATACATTAAAAGTTTTTGAAAAAAAATTAAATCATGTTTTAGAAGACAATAAATATCTCAAGATAATCTAAAAAGGGTATTTTATGAATATTCCAAATGGTTTAGAATACCTCCTAGTAGTGTAAAATAAACATTGAACTTTCTTTCATGGGAATATATTTCCATACCATTCAAAATACATGTAAATTTTTGAAAATAAAAAACACTATAATGAAAACATATCTATAATCATTTAAATTTTGAGTTTTTTAAAATCAAAATGTCCCTAAATAATGACTTAATTCTTTAAAATGGTTTTTTATATTCAATCAGTCATAGTTTTTTGGAAAACGCAAAAAATAAATAAATAACAAACTAAAATTGAAAAAATATGTATATAATAGATCTATACCATACCTATTTCTTATTCACAATATAATCTACATTTTGTTTTGAGTTTATATAGACCTACTATCTAAAGGTAGGTAGTTTCTAGGACTTTACCAATGGCATTTGGGTTATGAATTTGTTGAGAAAATGGGATCTTGGGATCATCCACACCATTTAATGGGGGTAAATTATTTTCTACACCTAGAATCTCCTATATATTTAAGATGAATTCATAAATCCTTCACAAATCTTTATGTGGCCCTGGTTAACCTTGTGCTAATGATCGGTGTCCAACATGGGTTGATGTGAACATATGTATAAATTAAAGGTTCTCTATCAATGTAATTATATCTACATATTAGAGTTTCTCCCATCGATGGTGCTTTCTACACATGTTATAGGTTCTTTATCTTTTCCTTAATAATTTATTTTACTATGGTTTAAATCCACATAATTAGGCACTCTGTACTTAATCACCATCTAGGGTAGAGGTAGGTGTTTATGGTTTTGGGTTCGGTCCTCCAAGAAGGGTTTATTATGTATCCCAATGAACGGAATTAGAACCAATGTAGTTCGATTCAACTTAATGAGATATATCATACCTTATAAGGTCACATGATAAGGACAATTATGATGCCTTTTAAGGCCATGAAACCATTATTGATTTTAAGTAGTTTAATTTCATGAGGATTAAACTACTAGGTGAAAGGTACCTAGTAAAAATTAGTGTAGGACTTATACAAGAGAATCCATCTCTACTTGATCTTATAGGGAATATGGACCAATGAGGATGATTTTGTTTCATAAGGTATATCACCCTATGGGATATGTGTCAGGTTTTTCTAGTGGGGATATGGCCCACTGAGTAGTACATGGTCTCACCCAGAATATAGCCTAAGGAGAAAGTTTCATAGGAAAAATGATCCCAGTGAATTTTAATTTGATATTATAGAGAATATGTACCAACAAGTAAGGACGTAGGTGGTTATGGTGTTGGATTTTAATTTCAAGGAGGTTCCCTACATTTCCTTTTGAAATTGGAATGAAATCGCACATAGATAGAGTTATACAGTTTAAGGTAATGTGATTAGACCATTCTATGTAGTTTACCATCATGCAGTATGGATGTTGTCATATAGTTTAACATCATTGGACTAGCACCTCTGTGTCATAAAAGGGGTGGAAAAGATAGGATTGAGTTAGGATTATGAATGGTATTCCCTTTCTGTTTGAGCATGGATCATTTAATGGTCTAAGGGGTTAAACCATAAATGAACACATGTCTAGGTCTTATACCTAAGAGGAGGCATGCGGTGATTCTCAAGAATTGGGAGAGCATGAGTGGGGTATACAAATGAATATGTGTTTCCTTTATATGTGTGTCCCTGACTCATTTATGTCTCCTAACAATGAAATCATCAATGGGAACATGACTGAGGCTTAGAACTAGTGAGGAATTCCAAGCTCGCATGGCTCTTTCATTGGAATCAATCCATCCAACATGATACTTTGGAAACTAATATGGGTATCATGAACCATGATAGACTACACCAATTTCTTCGTGATAGCCATTATCAATGGGACACATGATTTTGTTCACCTTAAGGGTTATACATATTTGTGAGGATAATTCTAAATCATCCTTTATCAAGGGAATACATGATAAAAAGATGTAATTCAGGAATTACCAATGATTTTATCCTGTATTTCCAATGTATTTTGGGGAGTCCTTTATAATTGGATACTCATATAGGATACTTGGGAAAAAAGATACTCCACCACTGAAATTGGTGTGTTTATGGTACCCTAATATGGGAGTGGGGGAAAGTAATTCTCTCAGGTGAAGGAATTGAGAAAAGATCTTCTCTAGAGTAGGTATGAGAAGATGGTTTTATCCCTACTACAGTATGGGGGAAATATGTTTTCCTTGGTGATAGTAGGGTGAAGAGGGTCACTCTAGTGATCTTAGGGTAAATTGGTCACCCTAGTGAAGCTAGGGTGAAGTAGTCTCCCAAGTGATGCTAGGGTGAAGTGGTCACCCTAGTGATTTTAGGGTGATGTGGTCTCTCTAGTGAAGCTAGGGTGATGCGGTCTCCCTAGTGATGAGACTTGAGAAAGGCTTCTCCCCTATGGTTAAGAGCCATCTCCAATTTCTTAGGTGAATGTATCTCTAGGGTATTTCCTAGTATGGGTCCTTCACCCTAGTGTTGACGTACTAGGAGGAAGTGGTCTCCCTCAGATGTTGTTAATGTATTTAACCATTGTGTATCCTAATTACCCTCATTTTAGATATTTTTTCTTGATTTTAGGATTAATTAATCTACTTGGAGGGATTTAGAGACTAAGACACAATAATAGCGTGATTAAAGCTCTGATGTGTCTCTTCATCTTCTAAAAGGTGTATATAAGGAGCCCAATGGTTTTATTTATAGAAAAAATTCAGAACCTGGGCACTGGTGGGCTAATTCTGATAGACTAATGTTCATATAGACTTAGGTGCAACAAGTGTGGGTGTGAAAGTGGAGTTGGGCACAATAATAATAGATGCATGGGTGGACTTGGACACAACAATCATGTGCATGTAGGTGGAGTTGGTGGAAATTATTGAAGTAAAATTAGTTCACCTGTGTGAACTTATAGTTACCTAATTTGGATTTTGTTTTCTGATCCTAGAATTTCCATCCTTTAATAAGATTGAGCTCCAACAAATACCCCCTATGAATTGTATTTTATTTAATCAAAGAGGATATAATTCCAAAATCATAATGAAACCAGAACATAAATGTATATAAAAGGGGGAATCTAAATCTTAGGTTGAATTAGGGAATGGTAGTTTTGAACTCAACTTGTGCATAGTAGTATCACATGCTAGTTGAGGTAAGAGCATCACCCTATGACTTCAACCTACCATGAGAATAATAGTGCTACCTATGCATGCTTCATCTAGTCCTCCCAATTTAGTGAAATAAACTAGGAAATGGTGTTGTGTGAAGGTGTGTACAGATGAAACTAGACGATGTGTCTAGGTGAATGAATATTATGAAGGATTATAGCAATAAACCTAGATTAAATAATTTGTACTTTGTCAAAATTTTTCTTAGGATGACTCCATACCTTTCCTATATTTAGCTCAGGATCTTCTTACACATTTCTAATTTTTACTCCTCATAAAACATTGACTATTTTTATTGAAAAAAAATGTATTGTACTATAATGACTACTTTAAATGTTGAGACTGCTGTCTAGATTAAAGAAAAGGTTAATATCATCAGGTTTGGATATCCTAAATAATGTGAAGCTTTCTTGACTTGTTTTAAAATCATCTTATAATAACATCATCAATAATAATCATCATATTTTCTCCTCCCATTATAAAATCATGGGATTTTGATATATTTCATTAGCCTAAAATTGGGTGATTACATGCCACAGTTTTGGTTTACTATGTACAACAATATAAGAAGGGCCTATATTTATTTTAATGGTTCTTATATCAATAAGGGGGAACTATTTAAGAGTTCCTATCACACAAAACTGTAGCCGCCCATGACACATAGTCACACATAACAGAACCTTAAATGCATTTATGCAAATATATCTTTCATCATTGAACCACCAATCAACTAAAGGGTGGTAACAAGGATTAAGATCTGTGCTTAGGAGGTGGAATTAATCTTGAATGGAAATGGATGTATTGGATCCATAATATATTCATAAATTTAAAGGATTTTCTAAAAGCAAGTCACCATTTATGAGGCCTTTTGGATATCTCAAACATTTTTTTACAAGAACTTTAGTTTAACCCTATACTAATTGATCTCATGAATCTAGTAAAACAATAAATTCCACCTGATGCCTAGAGAAGTGAGTATCATTTTAGGGTAAATATACCAAATCTATAGGTTTACTATACTTAGGGATATGTATAATGTGTTTAATCTCTCAATTTCTACATGTAAATATTCTAAGTAGATTCTTTTTCTAGCTCAAGAGATACTAAAACTGGCCATGAAAATCATATGGATGGAAACCCATATGTGACATGGAGTTAGTTTTGAAGCATAGAAAAGAAGATTCTCAATGCCCCATGAGAATGGTCCCAACTACAATGATATTATGGGGTTCCATTTAATAAATAAATGGGGTTCCCTAAAATATATTAGCTATAACTAGAGTGAAGTAATTGTGTTGAGTGGGGTTATGATATTAATCCTAGGATCCCTCACCAGACCCAACTAGTGGAATTTTAGGTAATGTGAATAAGTAACTATTTATTTTTAGTTAATGATTCCCATAATGGAATCATGATAGGTTTTTTTATTACAGAGGTCAAGTTGTCACAAGGATAACCTATAGGCTTAGCAGTACAAGTTCTTGTAAAGATGCACTAGTTTTTATTGTACATATATATGGGAGAGGCCCAATTTCACATCTTGAAGAAATTTCAAGTGTTTTTAGGATAAGTTGTAGCACAACTTATTTTATATTTACTCCATAGAGAATTCAATATCACAAAATATGTATTTTGACCTTTTAATTGGTCTTGTTTTTGGAATTAGGTCTCTATATTTAATGTGCAATCCAACATTGAGGTCTTGATCTTATAACCAGAATTAAATTTATTCCCTTAAAATAATACAACATGAATGATCAAATTTTGAGTTTTTAAAATCATATATTGGGGAATTTTAATCAGGGTATGAATATATGGGGAAGGTTCATAAGGGATGACAATTGGAAATATTTTAATGATGGGTTCTGTTGCAATTATTTTCAAGGAATATAGAGGTTAAATGACCCCTTCCCTAGGATGAATATGTATTTGGTTGATAGGGAAAAATATTGTAGGTCTGATGATCATTATAAATCAGAGGTATTTTTTGGAGATGGATTCAATTTTTACTGCACTACTACAAATATGGATTTTATCAGTGCTAAAAATAGCCTTTAACAGTGCTAGAAAAGTGCTATAAATGCCGGAGAAGATAGGGGGTCCCCTTTATGAGCGCTCCAAAAAGCGCTGATAAAGACCACTTTTATCAGCGCTCAAAAAAAGCACTAATAAAAGGGGTCTTTTATCAGTGTTAAAACAAAGCACTGATAAAGGGGTCTTTTATCAACGCTTTATTTTTAGTGTTGATAAAATACCCCTTTTATCAGGGCTTTTTTTGAGTGCTGATAAATGTTAAAAAAATTAAAAATTAAAAAAAAATTAAAAAAACCTGCCAATCGGGGGGGCTTTTATAGCGCTTGAGCCCCCCTTTTACAGCGCTTTTCTAACACCCCTCCATTTCCCTGCATGCACCCATCCACCCTTTATTAGCGCTATCCCCAGATTCACCCATGTGTGCGCGTCCCTGTCTCCACCCGGATTTGATCTCGAGACCCCCCCCCCCTGCGCGCCTGAAGCCTTTGCCACTCCCCTATATTGATTTTTTCTCCTATTAGTGACATATCTATTTATATATATATATATATATATTTAGTCATATTTATTCATATCGTAAAATATATTTATATTAATGTATATATATATAGTTATGTGAATATAAAAATATAGTTATATTAATATAAATATATAGTTATATGAATATAAATATATATTTATAGTGATATTAATACATATATTTATAGTTATATCAATATATATATATATAGTTAGATTAATATATAGGTATATAAATATTCATATATTTTTATTTTAAATAAAATAGATATTATTTATTATTTAGATAAAGCTAATATATTTTATATGTAAATATATTTTATTATTTATATTTATAATTATATTTTTAGGTGTGAATATATAAAACTATGTATATATAGTTATATATTTGATTATAAATAGCAGTGAAATATAAAAAATGATAAAATTTAAAAGACATAATATCAATATGAATGTAATACCTTGAAATAAATTCAGTCCCTACCAAAAAAAGGCAATAATACCCCCTTAAACGAGGCTGAAAATCCACAAATGTTAAAAAATCGAGGTACCCTGACTAAAAAATCAGTTTTGGAGGCCTTTTGTGCCTCTTTTGGCATCAAAAAAACCTTGACTAGGGCCCCCTGTCATAGCGACGTAGAGCTCGTCTCAAGATTTGATTTGATATGTGGTAGAGCTCAAACGGACACTCAGATCAAAAGTTATGGCCATTTGAAGTTCGAGTTGCGTTTTCAACAAATTTTGGATCTTTTTTAATTTTATTTATTTTTTTAGTCTTTAAATTTTTATTAAATGACTATTAATCCATAATAATTATCAAATTATTAGTTAAAAAAATTTAATTTTTTTATAATCCATTTTCACTAAATATCTTATATATCAAGTGTATCTGTATATTTATGCTTATCTAAATTATATTTAAAATTATATTTAAAAAATATAATTTATATTTATATCAATATAACTATATCTATATATTTAAATATTAATATATATTTTTAATGAATTTATTTTTGAAGTAGACCATTTATCAGCGCTTTTTTCAAAAGCACTGATAAAGACCCCCCTTTATCAGCACTACTAAAAAAAGTGATGATAAAGGGGAACCCTTTAACAATGCTAAAAAAAGCGCTGTTAAAGGGGGTACCTTTATTAGCGCTAAAAAAAGTGCTGATAAAGGGGTAATTTTATCAGTTTTTTAGCGCTGATAAAGAGTGGCACCGGGAATGCCCAGTTTTGTGGTAGTCTGGTAGTTGCGAAAGGTTTTTAAAAATTCAAACACTAAAGGAAAGAAGTAGGATTATGGAAAAGAGGGAAATCAATAAGTATTTAGGCACTCAGAATGTTTTGATACTATATATTTAACATGTATTCAGAGGGTGAGGAGATACATTCATGAAATTAATCATACATATTTCTACACCAGTGGGACCAGTAAGAAGATATTGACTTATTCCAAGGCTATATGGTGTTCCTCAAAATCTTTTTTCCTTTATCTAATAACACTCTAAATTTTTTCCAATTCATAAGGTGTATTGACATAGTGAGTGAAGACATGAATTTTCCTCAAGACAACCTTTATGAGTTTTTGTCCTAAAATTTTTTATGTTTCTTTCATTATGTTGTTTAAGGGTTATGTAACTTAAAGCATATAGGACTAGATTTTTTGGTCATATAGTTTTGACTAAATGTTGTTTGGGCTTTTAAGGTCACACATCTTTGACCATAGATAATTGAGACAACCTATATATCAAAGGAAAGATAAATCGATGTGAATAAGGATCCTAATGCTAATATAGTTCATCTCTAAGGGATTTCACACAATGTAAGGTCATTGTTATTTGTCTAAGAGGTTCGTATAATTTATCTTGTTAGCGAAAATAAAAACTCAATGTGAATAGATATCTTGAGGCTAGTTTAGATTATCCCACATGTGAGTGAACATAGTTTAAGGTCATAATGATTGGACCATGTGTTAGGAATTTCATATGAAAATAGTGATGGGTATTTAAGTATAAGATTTTCCCAACACATTAAAATGGGGAATTAAAGTGGTTTAAATTATGATATGAGTTATCTATATAAGGAAAATGTGATTGGATGATTATTCTAGGGATGACCAATGACTACAATTTGAATTATGGGTTCCACAATAATTTCATCAATGGAATACATATATTATATGAACTATTTATTGGGAAAAAACATGCCTCTATTTGGAAGGACATATTGGGGGAATGTATACAAATCCACATCTAGGGCATGTATGCATAACCAGATAGTGGTTTCCCTTGGAACCAAATACACTATTTATAAATATCCATGGGAGGTTTTTGACAATACAAAACACTCGAGTAAAAAGTGTGATTGATAGAGGAGGAACTCTCAAAAGGTGGTTGGGGTATTTCATTCTAATTTTGAGTTCCATATGTAATGCATTCTTACATGGATCTGCTTCTTATGTAAGGAAGTTGGGTAATGTATAATGGACCACTATAAGAAGTTTAAGTTCATACAGGGTGAACTACATATCAATTATTTTATAATCATGTGATAAGGAATTTGTGTTATACAGTTTAAAGTCATGCTACTATGAATTGTATATTATTTACATTAAGTTCATACTGCTATAACATAAAATTTTGGGGTCATATTGACTTAGGAATATGTTTATAAATGAAAAAACCATTTGTTTTAGGTATTTTACTGATATTATTTGTGTGAGAAAATAATATGTATTTATCTCAATACTGGTCCCATTAAAGGGAAACCCTACATGGATGGGGTAAATCCAAGTATCAAAACATACCATGGATTTGGTTAATATGTTTTTGGGCCCAAGAAAATTATTCCAAGCATCACTTTGTATCTTGAAGCATGTGAATCAGGACACATGCAGTTATTATAATATGTGAGTTCATTTTATCTTAGTGTAAGTTGATAATGGGGAAAATGGAACATACAATGAGAAATCACACTTAGATGTATCTATTTTGTAAGCAGAAACAATGTTAGAGTAATGGGGATTTATAGCTAAGCCTAAGATAGGAGATCAAGGAATCAGTACATATCCTTTATTTTTAGGAATTGAGCCACACATAGTTATTATATAGGACCATTTTTTATCATAATCTTGTAAAATAATTAGGTTTTATTATTTTTTCATATGTACCTTGTTATGAAAAAATAATCTCTCCCATAAATCATTCTAAGAAACTTAGGACATTATTCATAGTGTGTTACTAGTTGTGCAGTTTAACATCACATGAGAATAAAAAATATGTTATGTAGTTTAAAGTTATACAATGAGGAACTATATGTATATAGTTCTGTATAGATCTAGGTCACATATAAAAATAATTGATATTTCATCAATACTGAAACTATGGTGGGAAAACCCAGCGTGAGTGAAGAGAACCAATCATTAGGACAAAGTGGAGGATTTTGGTTTGAATTTATGTCTGAGAAAAAGATAGTGGATATAGACATTACTATATATATCCTATATTGATAGGAATAAATACACACATTGTTCTTATTTATGGAGGAAATTTAGGTAACATTTTCTATGTGTCAAGAAATAATTGGGGGACAAATATGAATAGAGGCTTTTAGTACCTAAAAAAGTGAGGTGTATAATTGTGGTTATGATTACGGTTGGGTCTTATAGTTTAGATGTCACTATGTATCCTAAAAAAATAGGAATTATGCCACATATAGTTCTTATAATAAGTGAATTTTTATTTTATTGTTAGGAAATATGGGAGGAGGGAACACACACTGAGAACTCTTACATAGATCTAGATCTCGTGTAAGGATAAAAGGTATCACATGACATTCCAAACAGTCTGAGAGGTTGTATGTGTAGAAACTTATGTCACACAAATTATTTGTCATACTCTAAGAATAAATTTTATATGGGGGTATTCTATCCTTGGTATTACTTTACAAGTGTAGGTTAAACATGCACTAAGAACTCCTGCATGGATCTGACCCTTGTTTAAGGAGAAGGGGACTAAGAATGATGTATATTCATGGATGAGCCTAGGATAGGAGATCCAAGAGTCACCACATATCCTAAAATAATAGTAATTAGGGAACATATAGTTTTTATTGGTCCTTATATATTGATTGGTCCCATTTATAAAAGAGTATGTATACAATATATGGGTTCCTTAGTGCGAGGATGAAAAAAAATCTCTTATGAATTAGAAAATCACACCACCAGGTCATAAAAAGTATATATATAATCTATAGATGGTCCTGGGATAATGGATCCATGTGTCACTTTGTATCATGAGATAATATTAAGCAAAAAACATGTAGTTATTATAATTTATCCCTTTATAGATCAAGCTCTTTCATAGGGGGAATTGGTTTTGGTGAAGTATAAAAAATTGGAAAAACAATACACCGAGAATCCCTACAAAAATCAAGATCTAATGTTGGGGAATGAGGAGATAAAGGTGGATCATTTTAGGTAGTTTAAATCCATGTAAGATGATATTTATATTATATAATTTAATTTAATATAACTATGACTCAAATCATTTTTTGGGAATATGAAGCATCTCAATCATGAAAACTGAAATAATAAGCTAGGACCTCTAAGCTCATGTGAGTGATGATCGATGTGAGAAACAAGAAGCGATTGGCATACCACCCAAATTGAATGAGAGTGAAAAAAAGGTTGAATTTTAACAATGTAGTTTAGTGTTGTGTGGTGTAGAGATATCATGAAGTTTTACATAATTTTATAAGGATTCCATCATACAATTTTATATCATGAAACCAGGATGAGGGTCTTCATAGTTTAAATTCATACAACTGGGACATAGATCATGCAGTTTAAAGTATTGCACCACATATGTATGTGATATGTTGTTTACAGTCATATATATATTATAATTATACCATTTAGTTTTATATATTGTTCTAAGGAAGAATCATCATACAATTTAAATTTAAGTGTCTAGGATGGGTTGAACTAATTGTGAAGTTATAAAAAGTAATTCTTGTGAAATATTACATTAGTGATTGGCGTGATATTTTCTCCATAAGTTGTAATCAATTAAAAGGATCAATTGGAGTACACATTATGTATAGAATAAGGTCACTCCCACTTTGTTTCTAGTTTTAGAGTATTCCTCCTAGTTATCATTGGAGTTTTTATAGACAATACTAGTTCACCATGGATGAATGAGCAGTAGTGAACTTTTTTATCAAATTCTTGTGTAATCTGGTTCTGATGAATTACTAGATTCTATAATAAATATAACGTTTTCTAATTAGGCCATTATAATTTATCTAGTCACTTATCATACTATCTATCTTTAAAAAATAAATTATATATCGAGGCATGAAGCGAGGGTAACAAAACCTAGATAGGTATCATTCGCTCTATTCTATATACATGTTAATATGGGTTCTCTTTCATGGAAGTATGGGTTATGGTGAGATAATACCATAATTAATATAGGAAAATTTTAGTCTAATATCTATTATTCTTTTCCACCATTTCTAAAGGATATTAGATAAAGTTTTGTTGAACAATTATATCTATCTATTCATATCTATGTAATAGTAGGGATATTGGTTAGATTGAATGTCTTACTATTGATACGACATCTTCAATTTGGAAGAACACTAATTGGTATCATTTTACATCAATACATTCATGGGAAACCAAATATGGTAATGATATTTCACTACGAGAAAGCATACTATTCCCAACACTTGTATACTAATGGTTCAAAAAACCATTTCTATAGGTTATCTTTACCAATGGTTTATGAAAACTGTTGGTAAAGATCTGTAACAAGTGACTTTTCCCAACGGTTTGATGAAACTGTTGGGAAAGACGGGTAAAAAATCACTTTTTCCAACGGTTTGATGAAACTGTTGGGAAAGATTGGGAAAAATGAGTTTTTCCAAATATTTCATTAAACCATTGGGAAAGATTTAGTTTTCCCAACAGTTTTTAAAAACCATTCAGAAAAATATGCCCCAAATTCTCCAAAACTAGGCAGCCGCCTCCCCATTATTCCAGAACCATTCCACTGCTCTCCAGAAGTGATTCCTTCACAAAAGCACTTGAGAAGCCCCACCTCTTCCATCGGATCAGCTGCTGCCAAGTTAGACTCCTTCCGTATTTTATCAAGGATATAGTTCCACCTCTTATCAATCATATCCTTCTATTCTCAAGGATTTCGTTATTCCCAATTTTTAGGGTTTTTGTAAAATTTTATGATACAATACTCCATGAATTTTGTACTTAAATCACTACATCGGTGTATGTCCAATTAATGTTTTGATTACACATTTACATTTATAAGGGCATGGTGTCTCTTTATTGTGTTCTAATTTCAAAGATTCATATTTTTTTTAATCTCAATGCTTCAAATATTACAGCTTCATGTATATGAACTCATAAGAAATTGTTTCTGATATTTATTGATATTATTTCATGAAAATCACTCCTTTCATTAAGATCATGTCAAACATAAAGATCTTGTTCATCTTAATTTTTGTACACTATGTGTATTACATAACAAGTATGTATCATGATTCTATCAAAATTTATATATATATATATATATATATAAAATGACACACTGTTCACTTATCCTTTGCATAATAGAATATATGGAGTATCTTCTTGAACTTTTCAAAATAGTATGTGGTCCCTAATTAGTAATTCTTCCTTCTTCATGAAACTAATTCACAAAATGTCAAATTCACAATATTAGTGAATATTAGTTTTTCTAATATAACCATTAATCATTCTGCCTTCAACATCATACATGTGTTATTAAATCATTTTTTTAAAACACAATGACCATTTTCACTGATTTGGGGTTCCTCAAAATGCTTGGGAAAATCCGAAAAATGCATGTATTGAATCATGTTTCTCATATGGTTTCATGGATACAAGTTCATCTTGAAATTCATGACGGCATGGTTCAAATATCATGAGGATGATGAGATTATTATTCTTCACACAAATGAAGTTGTTTTATGCAACTATGTGTTTTTGTTTTCACTTTTGATTTGCCCGAAAGGGGATATTTGTGGTCATTAATCATGGTTGTGGGTGGTCATTTAGGATGTAAGATAGTATGATTTAATTTTACATGATATATCCAATATTATTATTGATTTATGTTCAATTTGATTATCTTTAACAAGTGATGTTGTTTAATAAGTTGTTATTAATGGTTGTAATAATGTCGATATGGTATAAAGGTTCATATGGTGTGTATAAGGGTTCAAATGGTTTGTCTAATGGTTGACATGGTATCAGTGAACTCAAGTCATTAATTTAAGCCTTCATTCTCACTAGCATGTAAGAAATTGAATGATGTAAACCCATCCTCAGATGATTTCTTACCTTAGATAGTGTCTAATATATGGAATACGAGCTTTTAAATTAATCAGTTAATCAGGATCATATATTCCATTTCCCCCAAGATGACTGTACTAATATAACTTTAGGGTCAATTAAATATGGTTCTCATTGTACATTGTATATTATGTGTCCTTCTTGGCCAATACTCACTTTTATGAGGGTGGGGTGCTTTTCTCTACCCATGCTGGCATGTGTAGAGTTCCATAAAAATGTTAGATAAGTCACAAATTTAATTCAGTAATGTTGTTATCATTGACATACATTATTATTAATTTCAAATTTAAAAATAAATGTTTTTGTCTATACTTAATGAAATAAAATCTTTTTACAAGCCATGAACAACCTATTAGTGTAGAAGCCTAAAATTTATTCACCCATGGGGTGCGCTTGACTTGGGGAAATAATTGGGTAATGAAAGGTATGGCCATAGAGGTGCCAATAATGAGTTATTGAACATGAGTGAATGATTTGGGATACCTATAACACATTATGGGACCTGAGGCATTTTCCTCTTATAGACCTAATGAAAATGAATATAAATACATTTTAATTTAATTTATGAGTACTTTTTCTTTACATTATTTTAATGGTTCACTACATCGACTAGAAACTTCTTCCTTTATCGTTTACTTAAATGTATTTTCTATTAAAGTTCAATCCTATTGAATTGTTTATGACAAAATGACTTATATAACTTCTTTTTACAGAATGGATAGAAGTTTGATTTATGAAATCGATCGGATCTCAAGCGATTTTCAAAACAATTTGGATAGATTTATAGATTTTTCATTTCACAATGCTTCAGATAGTGGTCGCATACACTTCCCATGTTCCAATTGTGTTGGTAGACCTTGGTTGAGCCGTGAAGAAGTCAGCTACCACATAACCAAAAATGGTTTTCAATAAAAATACTTTGTGTGGTATCACAATGGGGAGAAAATGAAATCTCAAATTGGTGATGATCGAAATGAAAGGACTGGAATGGAGAATTTGTTAGATGATCGGTTTCCGTTTCATGAAAAAGAAAGGATTTTGACTCAAGAAGACTTCGATATGAGGACATTTGATGCTTCTAGTGAATATGATGATATTGATAGGGTGAAAAAATTGAATGATGTTTCCACGACTCCAGTATATCGACAATGCGATAAAATGAAAAAGGTGGAATTTTTAATCCGATTGTTTCATGGGAAAAATATGTATGGGATTTCTAATATAGCAATCGATTACACTCTTACCCTCTTGAAGGATTTACTTCCAGATGATGTAGATATTCCCTCAAACCACTATATGGCATGGAAGTTAGTTGAAGAACTTGGATTTTCAAGAAACAAAATCCATGCTTTCCTGAAATATTGTAGTTTATTCTGGGTGGAAACCGCTAAAAGAAATGATTGTATAAAATATGGCACATCCCAATGGAAGTCAGAATATGATGGAACACCATCCTGCGTTCCACAGAATGTAATGTGGAACTTTCCATTGATCTGCAGACTCTAGAATCTTTTTATGTATGATGACATATCAATAAAAATGAGATGGCATGATACTGATAGAAAGAAGACTAATGATGATTTGGTTCATCCTGCAGATGGATTTGCATGGCAGAGATTTGATGCTCGACATCCTGATTTTGTAATTGATGCGCGTAATGTGAGACTAGGTCTTTCATGCGACGGTTTTAATCCGTTTGGGTATATGCTTACTTCACAAATCACATGGCTAGTTTTTATACACATTTATAATCTCCCACATGGTTATGTGTGAAAAAACCTTTCACTTTCACGAGAATACTCATATATGGTCCTTCTGATCCCGACATTGGTATTGATGTATACATGCAACCTTTAATAAAAGAGTTGAAACTTCTTTGGGATGTGGGTGTGCGCACAAACGATGCATGTTCAAAAGACATATTTCATATGTGTGATGTGCTTATGTGGACGATCAATGATTTTCTAGCTTATGTAATGATTCATGTTTAGAGCACGAAGGGAAAACTATCATGCCCAGTTTTTATGAAGATTACACGATCCATAAGCCTGAAACATCGTTGTAGTTTCAGTTTTATGGGACATCGACGATTCTTGCCAAATGATCATCCATATAGAACGAATCGTCAAAGATTTGATAATACCATAGAGACCGATGCTCCACCTTAGCGTATGTCTAGAACTGATGTGCTAAATGAATTGAAAGATTTCAGTTTTTCATTCAGGAAGGGTCAAATGAAATCCGGAAAGAGAAAGAATGTTTCCACTGAAGCCTGTTACAATTAGAGGAAAAGGGGTATCTTTTTTTATTTGCCTTATTGGTATACCAATTTGTTACTTCATTGCTTAGACGTAATGTATATTTAAAATAATATATGTGAAATGTTGCTTCCAGTTCTTCTAAATGTCAAGGGGAAGACAAAAGATGATTTACGATCTCGGCGTGACTTGGTGGATTGGGGCGTCAGACCAGAATTGCATCCTGTGCGTATCAGTGAAAATAAATGGAAACTTTCATGTTCTTATTATGTGATGACACCTACGAAAAAAACAATTTCTGGAAGTATTAGAGACCATTAGAGTTCTTGATGGATATTCAAGAAACATATCTAAACGGGTCAATAGAAGAGAGTTGAAGCTAAAATCTTTGAAGACTCATGATTATCACGTTCTACTGCATGAGTTGCTTCCAATAGCAATCCGTCATCTTTTTTCCAATAATGTAAGGGTGACTGTTATTCAGTTGTGCCATTTTTTTAGATATATTTGTTCTAAGAAGTTTTCCAAGTCTTTCTTGCAAAAAATGTTGACAGATGCCCCATTAATTTTGTGTGAGTTAGAGAAAATATTTCCTCCATCATTTTTCACATGCATGATGCATCTGACTGTCCATATTCCCACTGAAATACTTCTCGGAGGACCTGTTTCTTTTCATTGGATGTATCCAACTGACATAAATATTAACACATTAAAGTCTTATGTCCGAAACAGGAATCATCCTGAAGGTTCTATCGTGAACGGTTACTTGGCTCAAGAATGTATGTATTTATGCTCGATGTATTTTTCTGATCTTACTACAAGAATGAAAAGACCAATGAGAAATGAATAAGAATAGTATGATCAAATTGAACCTATTTCTCCATCACTTCTTCAAACAGGAGTAACACTTTGATCATATACATTGAAGACATTATGCCATGAAGAGCGGGAGATGGCACATCGCACAGTTTTGTTCAACTATGATTTGTTCGATGACTATATCGGGTAACTAAATTGAATATGTATATCTTACATATATATCTATTAAAATATTCTTATTTTTTATCTACAGGGACCATAAAAAATGATAAATAGGAAGCATCGTTCTTTATCTTTGAGAAGGAGAGAGACTTTGCATAGAAAAGTGTTTTCTGCTTGGTTAAAATTGAAGGTAAAAATATTACTATTTAAAATAATTATATCAATATTTAATTAATTTTAACAGTCATTTATATTGTAAGTATTGAGTTTTCTACTGACTCTATCTTTGAGGAAATAAGAGCTTTGGCTTTTGGTCCTAATACCGTGGTTCGTGACTATAAATCAATTGTTATCAATTGGTACAAATTTATTGTCACTTAACGAGAAAATAACATGAGAACACAACATGATGGTGTTATGGTTACTGCCACAATAGATTGTTATGCCAATGCATCAGATAGTAGACCACGATTTGAAAATGTGGGTTATTATGGAGTCGTTGAGAAAATAATAATATTGGATTATTACTCTCACGGATGAGCCACAATGATGAAATGCCATTGGTTTGATTCGATGATGAGACATGGAAAATTTATTGATGATTTTGGATTTCAAGTTATTAATATAACTCACACTCTTGCTACCAAAGAACCATATGAGTTGGCATCAATGGATAAAAATGTTTGTTATGTCAAAGACCAACTTCGACCTGAATTTGGTGTCATAATTTAAGTAATTCCAAGACATATTTTTGATGATGGTGATGATGGAATTGACATTGTCCCTAGTGCCATTATAACCAATCCATTTATTTCTTTTGATGACTCCAATAGATCAATTGTCAGAATTGATTTTGAACCTGAAGTTGTGGTTGAAAATATATAGAATCATTCGTCCATGTTCTCAATTATTTTTGTTTACCTCGAGTTGGGTTGTTAAGGTTGGTAATATTCAAATTTATTTAGTTTTGATCACAAATATGTTTTAGCTGACTTGACCGTTATGTGAATTTTCAATGTTTATTGGTTGTAGTTTTATTTGAATTGCATTTTATAATTTGGAATTGAACTGTATTCAAACCTAGTCAAACAATATTTCTAACTTGGTGAATATTACAACTTGTATGATTTATTAAATCCATTCAAGATCTTCTAAAACAATTTATAGCTAAATTACCATTGAATCCCCTTATTCCCTTATATATTTATTTTTTTGGGTTACACATTAGTTTCCTTATTATGGTTGGTAATATTAAAATTGATTTAGTATTGATCACAAATATGTTTTAGATGACTTGACCGTTATGTGAATTTTCAATGTTTATTGGTTGCGGTTTTATTTGAATTGCATTTTCTAATTTGGAATTGAACTGTATCCAAACCTAGTCAAACAATATTTCTAACTTGGTGAACATTACAACTTGTATGATTTATTGAATCCATTCAAGATTATCTAAAAAAATTTATAGCTAAATTACCAATGAATCCCCTTATTCCCTCATATTTTTAGTTTTTTGGGTTACACATTAGTTTTCATTTTCTAATTAATTACATATTTGTTTTCAAAAGCAGGAAATGCAGCCAATTGAAGAGAGATGAAGGAAAAAAAATGATGGAGAACAATCATCGAATGGTGGAGTTGGGTATTCCACCATTAGTGCCTACAGTGAGTACTTTATTTAAAATATATATATTTAAAGAATATATAATGTCACGTGATTTATTTTTTTGTAAAACATTTTGTAGGATACACTTATACGTCGATAGTTATTCGACGAGGAGCCCAGTACTCAGGTCAGTGGTACGAGGAGGGTTCGTACCAGAGGTGGACGAGCAATTGCGCGTACCCGACTAGACCCTTCCCCTCCCACTAACATGTCATCCTTCCCACATTATGATCTCAGTGAGTCGTTAGGGACACACGAGATATTTAGGCCTCCCATGTTTTCACCACCTTTTGCATCTTCTGGCCCATCATTTTCACATCCCATGATGATTCCCACTCCCCAGTCAGAATCCGGTCATACAGTTGTCCCATCTTCTTTTTCCTTCTACTTCTGTCTCTCCGAGCTTCTATATTCCAACATCTTCGACTCCTGTTCCACCACAGGGTGTTCCATCAGTTTCTGTGGATCCATCGGCGCTCAGTGATCAGACTGGCACAAGTATATTTATAGAACCCTAAAATTTTTTTATAGAAATATTTATTTTCATTGTAACATGTTTTGATAAAATATTTGTTTTTATTTCATGAAAAATACATCTACTGACAGGATGTGGGTGTGGAACTGCCGCACACAGGTTATGGTGGATTACAATGAAGACAACGAAATGGTTGAGAAAACAGGGCAGCAATGTCGGAGTTTTTTTGACGATGTTTGCCAAATACTCCAACATCATTCACGTCAGCCCGCTATTGTGGAGAAATTTGCCACATGAGGTCAAGGATAGAGCTTGGGCAGAGATATGGGTAAAAAAATCTGTTTTATTTAATGCCATGAATTATTTTTGTATTTATATGAATTAATATTTTGATGTCAGCTTCGATTTAATTTTCCCGATGGTGAGGGTGCATGACCAGAATGTCTAAAGGATTTAGGCAAGCTTTGGAGATCCTATAAGCATGAGTTATATATTGGATGGATTTCTAGAGTTGGCACTTAGTTAGAGGCTGTACCAGTCGTGGATTATTTTCCTATAGAGCAGTATCGTCAGATGATTACTCATTGGACGAGTACCTAGTTTAAGGTATGAATTACATTTGAGGTATTTAAATAATAACTTTCATATTTAGCATTAATATTATCCCATTCATTATCGAATTTTATTTAGGAATCGTCTGGAAAAATAAAAAAAACATTGATTCAAAGAAAAACCTCCGCACACTAGGACGTACTTCGATGTCGGATCATGAGAGGAAGCTGGTATGACAATTGTTTATAAGTTTTCTTTATGACTTACATTTTCTTTTGTTTCCTAAATTATTTAATCGTTTGCTAAAATTTTCATATAACTTTAGTTTTCAATGTCATTTTAGAGGCAAATACAGAATATTGAAGGACGTGTGCCTCGAGAAAAACTGTTTTGCTCGAGTAGACGGAAAAAGGATGGAAGTGTCGTCAACAAAGCGACTCAGCAGCAGATTGTAAGTTTTAATCTGTTGATTTTATATTTTAATATCTATTTTGTAACTTAATAATATATTTATATTTGTAACAGGATTCCTTAGAGGCCCTCAATGCCTAAGAACCAGACAATATTGGGCTAACAGATCACTTACATAAGGTGTTGGGAGAGGAGCATCCTGGCAGAGTATGCTGGCGACCTAGGATAGACCCGAAGAGGTATTGTCCCTCCTCAGGTATGATTTTTAGTGCCACCGAGCTACATAAAGTTTGGGAACATGAAGAATAGGATGATAAAAGGGCCATAGAGACGACAGAACAATATGCTAGGGAAAATAGTGCATTTATGAAATTTATCGAAGTTCTATGTCCAACACTTCCAACAGAGGCCAGCCCAGATTTTGATGAATATATGTCATCGATACGTTCTATATATGGTGCAACAGGTCGAAGTTATAGTGGTGGTCAGGACGATGTCCAGCTTGACGATGATTACGGTGAGGTGTCTGATGCTGAAGAGGAGGGAGAGGAGGAGGGCGAGGCAGATGGTGAGGGTGAGGAGGAGGGCGAGGGTGAGGAGGATGGCGTTGAGGAGGGAGAGGATGATGATGGGGATGAGGAATAGGGTGATGATGATGGTGATGTGGGACAAATTGATCTTTTACATTTTTGACTAATATTACTGAGATTTGATGTTTAATCTATTCTAGTTGTTGGTTTTATCTAGACCTGTAGTATAGTATTGGAGTTGAGTTATTTTTATATATTGTCTATTTTTATGGATGTTGTTGTATTTTAGTGTTTTTTTGTTTGGGAACCCCCTGGACAGCCCCCCTCCTTCCTGGACCCTGGACAACACCCCACCATCCTCTTTGGACCCCAGACAGCCCCCCGGACAGCCCCCCAGACAGCCCCTCGGACATCCCCCCCCCCCACCTCCTCCTTGGACCCTAGACAACCCCCCCCCCCCCCCCAACACCCCCGGACAGCCCCCCACACATCCCCCCACCCTCCTCCTTGGTCCCCGGACAGCCCCCCGGACACCCACTGGACAACCCTTCGGACAGCCCCCTCGGACAGCCCCCCACCCTCCTTGATTTAATTTACTACTAGAAAATCTATAATATATATTTTATTTATTTTCATCATGATAATAAATGTAAATCACATTTACACATCTATTCAATATCATTTATTATTGGTATGTTATAAAAGGGATCTATTCATTGGGCATGACATTGTTAGCTCCGAAATGTTTCAAATAATATATTTGATAAATGTGAATAAACAACTAACATAATTTATCACAATTATCCATGGGTCATATGTGACATGTACGAGCCAACCCGGGCTCAATCCGAGGCATGGTGTGGCCGACACCATTTATAGTGTCTCTCTTTTGTTTAAAATAGACTTCATTTTAAGTGAAAACAATAAATAGCATATGGAAAACCAACCAAACGGATTCTGATTGGGTTGATACGTTAGCACAACGATCCATGGGTCATATGTTATGTGTACGAGTCAACCTTGCCTCAATCCGAGGCGCGGTGTGGCCGACACCATTCATAGTGTCTCTCTTTTGTTTAAAATGGACATCATTTTAAGTGAAAACAAAAACTGACATACGAAAAACCAACCAAACACACTCGAAATGTGTTTATGCTTTATGAGAATTATCCATGGGTCATATGTGAGGTGTACGAGTGAACCACGCCTCAATCCGAGGCACGGTGTGGTCGGGATCACTCTAAGTGTCTCTCTTTTGTTTAAAATGGTCAACATTTTAAGTACATATGGAAAACAGACCAAACGGATTCTGATTGTGTTGATACTTTAGCAAAATGATACATGGGTCATATGTGATGTGTCCGAATCAACCCTGTCTCAATCTGAGACATGGTGTGGCCTGCACCACTCAAAGTGTCTTTCTTTTGTTTCAAAAGGACATCATTTTAAGTGAAAACATCAACTGGCAGACGGAAAACCGACCAAACACATTCGGATTGTGTTGATACTTTAGCAAAATGATCCATGGGTCATTTTGAGATGTGTAAGAGTCAATCTCGTCTAAATATGAGAAGCGGTGTGGCCGGTACCACTGTAACTATGTCTCTTTTGTTTAAAATGGACATGATTATAAGTGAAAAGAACAACTGGAATACGGAAAACTGACCAAATGCATTCGGATTCTGTTGATAATTTATCACAATGGTCCATGGGTCATATGTGATGTGTATGAGCCAAAGTAGGCTTAATCTGAGTCACGGTGTGGCTGGGATCACTCTAAGTTTCTCTCTTTTGTTTATAACGGACAACATTTTAAGTACATACGGAAAACTGACCAAACGTATTCGGTTTCTGTTGAAACATTAGGAGAATGATCCATGGGTCATATGTGACGTGTAAGAGTCAACCTCTCCTCAATTAGATGCACGGTGTGGCTGATACCACTAAAAGTGTCTCTCTTTTGTTTAAAATGGACTTCATTTTAAGTGAAAACAACAACTGGCATATGGAAAACCGACCAAATGGATCTTGATTGTGTCGATACTTTAGCACAACGATCCATGGGTCATATGTGATGTGTATGAGTCAACCCCGCCTCAATCCTAGGCGTAGTGTGGCTGACACCATTCATAATGTCTCTCTTTTGTTTAAAATGGACATCATTTTAAGTGAAAACAACAACTAACATACGAAAAACTAACCAAATGCATTTGAAATGTGTTGATGCTTTAGAAGAATGATCCATGGGTCATATGTGATGTGTACGAGTCAACCCCAACTCAATCCGAGGCATGGTGTGGTCGGGATCACTCTAAGTGCCTCTCTTTTGTTTAAAATGGATAACATTTTAAGTATATACAGAAAATGGACCAAAAGTATTATGATTGTGTTGATACTTTAGCACAACGATCCATGGGTCATATGTGACGTGTACGAATCAACCTCGCCTCAATCTGAGACACGGTGTGGCTGACACCACACAAAGTGTCTATCTTTTGTTTCAAAAGGACATCATTTTAAGTGAAAACATTAACTGGCATACAGAAGACCAACCAAGCACATTTGGATTGTGTTGATACTTTAGGACAATGATCTATGGGTCATTTGAGAGGTGTACGAGTCCACCCTGCCTAAATCTGAGGCACGGTGTGGCCGATACCACTCTAATTGTGTCTCTTTAGTTTAAAATGGAAATGATTATAAGTGAAAAGAAAAACTGACATACGAAAAACCAACAAAACGCATTTGGAATCTGTTGATACTTTATCAAAACGATCCATGGGTCATATGCGATGTGTTAGAGCCAACCCGGGCGCAATCTGAGTCGCGGTGTGGCTGGGATCACTCTAAGTGTCTCTTTTTTTTTTTAAATGGACAACATTTTAAGTACATAAGGAAAACTGACCAAATAGATTCTGATTGTGTTGATACTTTAGCACAGCGATCCGTGGGTCATATGTGACGTGTACAAATCAACTTTGCCTCAATCTGAGAAGTGGTGTGGCTGGCACCACTCAAAGTGACTGTATTTTGTTTCAAAAGGACATCATTTTAAGTGAAAACAACAACTAGCATACGGAAAACTGACCAAACGCATTAGGATTGTGTTGATACTTTAGGAAAATGATCCATGGGTCATTTGAGATGTGTACGAGTCAACCCCGTCTAAATAAGAGATGTGGTGTGGCCGGTATCAATCTAATTGTGTCTCTTTTGTTTAAAATGGACGGGATTATAAGTGAAAAGAACAACTGGCATACGAAAAACTGACCAAACGCATTCGAAATCTGTTGATATTTTATCAAAACGATCCATGGACCATATGTGATGTCTACGAGCCAACCCGGGATCAATCTGAGTCGCGGTGTGGCTGGGATCACTCTAAGTATCTCTCTTTTGTTTAAAATGGACAACATTTTAAGTACATACAGAAAACCGACCAAACGAATTTTGATTGAGTTGCTACTTTAGCACAACGATCCATGGGTCATATGTGACGTGTAAAAATCAACCCCACCTCAATCTGAGATGCGGTGTGGCCGACACCACTCAAATTGTCTGCCTTTTGTTTCAAAATGACATCATTTTAAGTGAAAACATCAACTGGCATATGGAACACCAACCAAACACATTCGGATTGTGTTGATACTTTAGGAAAATGATCCATGGGTTATTTGAGATGTGTACGACTCAACCCTGTCTAAATATGAGATGTGGTGTGGCCGATACCACTATAATTGTGTCTATTTTGTTTAAAATGAACAGGATTATGAGTGAAGAGAACAACTAGCATACGAAAAGCTGACCAAATGAATTTTCAATCAGTTGATAATTTATCAAAATGATCCATGGGTCATATTTGACATGTACGAGCCAAACCAGGCTCAATCCGAGTCGCAGTGTGGCTGGGATCACTATAAGTGTCTCTCTTTTGTTTAAAAGGGACAACATTTTAAGTACATATGAAAAAATGACCAAACGGATTCTGATTGTGTTGATACTTTAGAGCAATGATCCATGGGTCATATGTGATGTGTACGAATCAACCCTGCCTCAATCTAAGATGCGGTGTGGCCGAAACCACTCAAAGTGTCTGTCTTTTGTTTCAAAAGGACATCATTTTAAGTGAAAACATCAACTGGAATATGGAAAACCAACCAAACGCATTCGTATTGTGTTGAATCTTTAGGAAAATGATCCATGAGTCATTTCAGACGTGTAAAAGTAAACCCTGTCTAAATTCGAGACGCGGTGTGGCCAGTACCACTCTAATTGTGTCTCTTTTGTTTAAAATTCACAAGATTATAAGTGAAAATAACAACTGGCATATGAAAAACTGACCGAACGCATTCAGAATATTTTGATAATTTATCAAAACGATCCATGGGTCATATGTGACGTGTATGAGCCAACCCAGGCTCAATCTGAGTCGCGGTGTGTCCGGTATCACTCTAAGTGTCTCTCTTTTGTTTAAAATGGACAACATTTTAAGTACATATGGAAAACTAACCAAACGGATTCTGATTGTGTTGATACTTTAGCACAACGATCCATGGGTCATATGTGACGTGTACGAATCAACCCCGCCTCAATCTGAGATGCGGTGTGGCCGAAACCCCTCAAAGTGTCTATCTTTTGTTTCAAAAGGACATCATTTTAAGCGAAAATATCAACTGGCATAAGGAAAACTGACCAAAAGCTTTCGGATTGTGTTGATACTTTAGGAAAATGATCCATGGGTCATTTGAGACGTGTACGAGTCAACCCTGTCTAAATATGAGATGTAGTGTGACTGGTACCACTCTAATTGTGTCTCTTTTGTTTAAAATGGATAGGATTATAAGTGAAAAGAAAAACTCGCATACAAAAAACTGACCAAACACATTCAGAATCTATTGAAATTTTAGGACAACGATCCATGGGTTGTATGTTATGTGTACCAGTCAACCGTGCCTCAATACAAGTGGCGGTGTGGCCGGGACCACCCAAAGTGTCTCTCTTATGTTTAAAATGGACAAAATTTTAAGTATATATAGAAAACCAACCAAAAGGATTTTTATTGAATTGATATTTTAGCAAAACGATTCATGGGTCATTTGTGACATGTACGAGTCAACCCCACCTCAATACGAGGCATTGTGTGGCCGACACCACTCAAAGTGTCTCTCTTTTATTTAAAAAACATTTCATTTTAAGTGAAAACAAAAAATGACATACACAAAATTGACCAAAAACTTTCGGAATATGTTGATACTTTAGGAAAATGATCTATGGGTCATTTTTAATGTGTACGAGTTAACGTCTCCTCAATCCGAGGCACGGTGTGGCTGGTATCACTCCAGGTGTATGCATTTTTGTTTAAAATGGACATCATTTCTTGTAAAAACATATGGTATATGAAAAACTGATAAAATTATGAATTGAATTCCGGATTCTGTTGAAACTTTAGGACAACGATCCATGGGTCATATGTGATGTGTATGAGTCAACCGTTCCTCAATCTGAGTCGTAGTGTGGCTGAGATCACTCTAAGTGTCTCTCTTTTGTTTAAAATGGACAACATTTTAAGTACATATGGAAAACCAACCAAACAGATCTTTATTGTGTTGATACTTTAGTACAAAAATCCATGGGTAATATATGATGTTCAAGATTCAACCCTTCCTCAATCTGTGGCGCAGTGTGGTCGTCCCCACTCAAATTGTCTCTTTAGTTTAAAATGGACTTCATTTTAAGTGAAAATAACAACTGACATACGGAAAACCGACCAAACGCATTCGGATTCTATTGAACCTTTAGTACAATGATCCAAGGGTCATTTGTGACATGTACGAGTCAAACCCGCCTCAATCTGAGGTGTTTTGTGGCTAGCACAATTCGAAGTGTCTCACTTTTGTTTGAAATGAATAACATTTTAAGTGAAAAGTACAACTTCCATACGGAAAACCAACCAAACGCATTCATATTGTGTTGTTACTTTAGTAAAATGATATTTGGGTCATTTTTTAAGTGTACGAGTCAACCCAGCCTCAATACGAGGCACGGAGTGGCCGACACCACTCAAAATGTCTCTCTATAGTTTAAAATGGACTTCATTTTAATTGAAAACAACAACTGACATACGGAAAACTGACCAAACGCTTTCAAATTCTGTTGAAACTTTAGGGAAATGTTCCATGAGTCATTTTTGATGTGTAAAAGACAACCCCACCTCAATACGAGGCTAGGTGTTTCCGCCACCACTCAAAGTGTCTCAGGTTTATTTGAAATAGACAACATTTTAAATGAAAACAACAGCTGACATATGGAAAACTAACTAAACGCATTCGGATTCAGTTAAAACTTTATTAAAACTATCCATGGGCTATATGTGACGTGTACATGTCAACCCAGCCTCAATCTGAGGTGCGGAGTGGCCACCACCACATGAAGTGTATATCTATAGTTTAAAATGGACTTCATTTTAATTGAAAACAACAAGTGACATATGGTAAACTGACCAAATGCATTTGGATTCTATTGAATCTTTAGGAAAACGATCCATGGGTCATATGTGACGTGTACGAGTCAAATGTGCCTAAATCTGAGTCACAGTGTGTCCGGGATCATTTTAAGTGTCTCTCTTTTGTTTAAAATGGACAACATTTTAAGTACATACGGAAAACCAACCAAACGGATTCTGATTGTGTTGATACTATAGGAAAACGATCCATGGGTAATATATGATATTCACGAGTCAACCCTGCCTCAATATGAGGCATGGTGTGGTCTGCACCACTCAAAGTGTCTCTCTTTAGTTTAAAATGGACTTCATTTTAAGTGAAAATAAGAACTAACATATGGAAAACCGACCAAACACATTCAGATTCTATTGAAACTTTAGCACAATGATCCATAGGGCAATTTTTGATGTGTACGAGTCAACCCCACCTCAATCTGAGGCATGGTGTGGCTGGAACCACTCAAATTGTCTCTCTTTCGTTTAAAATAGACTTCATTTTAAGTGAAGACAATAAATGACATACAGAAAACCGACCAAATGCATTCTGATTCTGTTGAAACTATAGGACAATGATCCTTGGGTCATATGTGACGTGTACAAGTCAACCCCGGCTCAATCTGAGGCCTGGTGTGGGTGGAACCATTCAAAGTGTCTCATTGTTTTTTAAATAAACAACATTTTGAGTGAAAACAATAATTGGTATACGTAAAACTGACCAAATGCTTTCATAATATATTGATACTTTAGGACAACGATCCATGGGTAATATGTAACGTGTACGAGTCAACCTCGCCTCAATTCGAGCCATGATGTGGCCGGTATCACTCCAAGTGTATGTATTTTGTTTAAAATGGACATCATTTTTAGTAAAAACAACTAGTAAACAAAAATACGAACAAACGTATTCAGATTCTGTTGATACTTATTCAGTTTTTTATGTATTTTATTGATAATTGATAATTAAATTATGTATGTATTTAGTTATGAATTTAATTCCGGATTCCACATACAATTGTCATCTAAAATATTGGGTATACTATGTCAACTCCCCAGTTAGAGGCTGGGCAAACATGAAATGCCTTTTTCTAAAAAATATTTCCGAGCCTCTCAAATTGCTACTATAAGGAAATAAATATATTGTATAATTAAATAAAAAGTGGAAACACATCATGAATATTGGGAATTATTTAAAATGTTATGTTCAAGATGTTCACACCACCAAATAAGTGATAAACTTTTAATACAATATTTTTATAGAGGTTTATTTCCTATTGATCATAACATGATTCATGATGCTATAGGTGGTTCACTATTTGATAAGACCCCAATTCATGAAAGGAACCTCATTGAGAACATGGTTCAAAACACTCAATAATTTGGTTCAAGGTCTGGTGTACCCATTCGATGTGTCCACAAGGTGTAGAGTTCTCTGTTTGAGAAGAAGGTGGACATGAAGTTTCAAGAGGTGGGTAACCTTCTCCGTCAACTTTTTCTTTCCCAATGGAAATAACAATCTCCTCCTCCCATATATTGTGGTATATGTTCATCTAACACCCACCATTCTGACCAATGCCCTCACCTAAGAGTTGTGAGTCCATCTTTCCAGGTCATCCCTATAACCAACCCATTAAAAAAGAACCATACTTTCCATCCAACCCTTGGTGGAAAAAACCAAGCCTATTTTAGGTGGGGAAGGTATTAAAACCAACCTCAATAACCATGTAACCAACCAGGGAAGAGTATCCCTCCACTACCACCACCTAAAAATACTTAACCACCACAAAGAACATTCTAATAACCCCCTCCAAAACCTGAGGCTAGCCTATAAGAAATGATGAATCAAATGGATAAAACTAATATATAATTACAAAAAACTACCCAAGTTACCATAAAAGACCTAAAAAATCAATTTTTCTAACTTTCTAACTCGGTGGGGGAAATCCAAAGTCATGGGTCAGGTAAATTACGTTCTCAACGACTAGTCAAACCTAGGGATAAGAGAAATGTCAGTTTCATCGCCCTTAAGATTGGAACACAACTTAAAATCCGAATGAACCCTATATTAGAGTCATCCCCTCCTAAGTTAATCACCATCCCAACCACTAAAAAAGGTCTAAATGTGGTAGAACCTTGTCCTAAGAGAATCCCTACCAAAAGAAATATAGTTTCATTTGATGAACCACCAAGTTGAACCATTCCTCTTCAATTTCAACAAAGATCCACAAATAAAACACAATTTTGTTGAATATTTTATTGATAATAAATTATATAATTTCCTCACATTATGCTAAATATGATCCATTATGGAATATTTGGGATTAGATCATTCATTTGAAAATTTGACGAAAATTCCAGTTTTACCCTTTTAAAATTCACTGTAGTATTTCGGGCATAAATGTTGTTATGTAAATTATTTTGACTTAAAATTATGTAACTATGTTACTGACTTAATGGGATAAAAATTTTATTTAGGACACGGGAGATATATCAAGCATTTGAGTGGAGTAAATGGGTCATAAATACAAAGTTGGACAGAACCATCTAGATTGGACACCACTTCACTATTTGGGCCGCATCTTCTATATTAGGACTTATATGGAGCCAAAATTTTGATGGAAGATCAAATAAATAATTATGAAAAAAAATCATACTAGAAGGCCGGACAAGTAACGTGTTTTGGAGGTCAACTATACAGTTTAACTTGGAATAAAATATTTGGCCATGTTTTCATTTCACAGTTAAAAACGTTATGTAACCATATACCTCAAAAACTCTATTTAAATGGGGTTTTCACTCTTTGGAAGGGATTTTATAGGATTTGGTAAGGTTTTGAGGAAAGCGTGTCTCTTGGGAACACCTAAAACCCCTTGGAAGAAGTAAGGCCTTGTGCAATGTTCTCTTCCAAGTAAGCTCTCCTCTCCCACCTCCTCCTAGGTTTTCGTTGTTTTTATGCTTATAACGTGTATTTTATTCAATAAATATTCTTGGTTATTATCTTTTAATATTATTATTTTTCTTCTTGGGATGGACTCTAAGAGTGGATATGATATTGGATATTCCCCTTTCAATCCATTTCTTATGCAGAAACATCTCCTCGATGACAACTCCGCCCATGGAAGAGTGATTTCTTTCATAGTTGATCTAATACCCACTCCATTATTTATTTATTTTGAATCCATAAATATAATTTAATTCAAAAATTGTGATCAATTAATTTATTTTTAATTTCAAATTGACTCAATCAACTTTCACTTGACCACATGGTCCGGCTTGTGTAAACCGTGTAAGTGAAACTCAATCAAAAAAATCTAATCACTTTGGGATAGAATTGTAGGGTTTAAGTATCATCCCTAAACACAATTAATTCTCAAATACATGTAGGATATTCTTTCCTAATTTAACACTGATCACAAGTTGTCTTTTGGATCATAATAAAAGTAGGGTGCTGTGATTGAAGGTCCTGAAGTTAACCTAGGTCTCATTTTCACAAATATTTGTGGTTGTGTTAATTTCTATAGGGTTCGGAGGTTAACAAAGTTAGGGGATCATAATTGAATGAATTATAATTATATAGGATAATTATAAATGAATGGTGAATGGGTTTGATTAGATCAACTACATCTTCACATTTATGTGTTTCTAAAGAAATTGTCTCTTGATTGTTGCTTCTCATTATCTTGTTTATTTTACTGTTTGAAAAGCCACAAAACAAACCCCCATATTTCTTTTCCTTTATTTTGAACTATTTAAATAATTACATAAATATCATTAATAGTTTTTTAATTAAATTTCTCCTTAAGAGAACGAACTAGGTCAGCCATTGTGCTGCACTTAGTAAAATTACAAATGAAATTTTTTGAGAGTGTGTGCGAAAACACCCTTTCAAATTGGCATCGTTGCTAGTGAGGAAAGTATTTATTTCAACCATTTAGTGGTATTTATTTTATTTAACATTTTATTCTCTTCTTCTCTTCTTTCTTCTTTCTTTACCTAATCTGAATTTTTCTTCTTCTTAGGTTTTATTTATCTTCTTCTTTTGGGACCATCAATTCAACTTATCATTTTTATTTTACTATAGTCCACATTCTTTATTTGCATTTTTATTTGATTTATAACATGAAATAATACCAAGGATCTCTTAGATATTGACCCTGAGATTGAATTCGGCCTTAGGGCTTGCATCAGAAATTCTCAGTCTATGGGAAATTTTAACATTAAACCAGTTAGAGAATTACTCCACTATAAGAACATTAAAATTGGAAACACTTATAATTCTAACATAAAACAAGAACCAATGGATGAAAATAGTGGGAATCAACTTAATAGTACCATTTGAGTATTTTCTGAACCTGATATTAATTATCAACCAAATTTCATTGCATAACCAAATCTCGAATCAGACTTTGAACTGTAATCTGGATTAATTCACCTTCTTCCAAAATTTCACGGATTATCTGGTGAGGGTCCAAATAAACATTTAAAATAATTTAATACAGTTTTATCAATCTTAAAACTGAGAAATGTTTCATAATATCAAATCAAACTAAGAGAATTCACATTCTCACTTGATGGAGCTGCAAAAGATTGGATGTATTATTTACAACTTGAAGATGTAACTTTTTTGAACGATTTGAAACATCTTTTATTGTAGAGATTTCTTCCAAAATAAAGGGCCACATCCATTCAAAAAGAGATCTTGGGGATCAAGAAAGAATAAGTGGAGTCAATGTATGAGTACTGGGAGTGATTCAAGAAGTTGTGTGCAAGCTTCCCACATCACCAAATCAGTGAGAGACTTCTCATCTAGTACTTCAACGAAAGACTCACACCTATGGAGAGAAGCATGGTGGATGCCGTAGATGGAGAGGAATTGGTGGACAAGACACTAGTAGATGCACGTGCGTTTATCTACAAGATGACACAAAATCCCAAAAATTTTGCGGTCGAGGTACACCACATGTCAGGGGAGTACATCAGGTAAGTCCTTCCTCTCTTGAAAGTCATTTAATTGATACAAATTTGTAAGAATTGAACACTATGGTGGGGTAGATTTCTTTGGCACAAAAGAAATCCCAAACCCATTTTTCAAGGACTTGTGGAATTTTCACTAAGATAAGCCACCCAACTGACTATTGCCCGTAACTACAAGAGACAGAGGATTACGCGGCAATATTCCCAGATAGACCATATCAGTAGCAAGAACATACATATACCCAAAAGAAGTTTGATTCATTTTCTCAAACATACGACCAAGTGTGAAAGGATCAATAGGAAATGAGGTATACATCTGGACAACAAATAGAGGCCCCCCTTTCGACAAAATTTCTAGCAGACTCCACCTTACCAATAGAGTTTCCAATAACCCCAAAAGAGATTTGAATCTCAAGCATCAACAAGTCAACAACAAGGGAATTATCAAATAAAGGTAGATTCTAATACAGATGTTCTTTTGAAACAAATTGTTCTTAATGAACAGAATGAGTTTAAGAGTCAAGGATCAGAGTTGAGAGAGTTGAAGACACAAATGAACCAGATTTCCACCACCCTCCAGGAAATGGTAAGTAAAAATTCTGAAAGTCTACCATCCCAAACTACTCCAAATCTGAAAGGGAATGTCAGTGCCATCACATTGAGAAGTGGGAAGAAAAAAACAGATATATTTTCACTTATCATTCCATCGATATTCACCTCAACTCCAGAAAATCCATATTGAAAAATAGCAGATGAGAAACCCAAGGACAAAGATAAAGGTAAGAAAAATATTGATGGTGTTCCTCCTAAACCCATAACTTTTCCAAACAGGGTTGTTCAAACCAAGAATATGGTTGAAGAGGCAATTCAAAAAGAGTTTTTGGATACATTCAAGCGTGTGGAGATCAACATCCCTTTACTTGAAGCCATACAAATACCAAGGTATGCCAAATTCTTAAAAGAACATTGTACTAATCGAAGAGGGATTAAGGAAAATGAGAGGATCGATCTTGGAAGGAATGTGTCAGCACTCATTACACCAACTCTAGCAATGCCAACAAAGTGCAAGGATCTGGGGATATTCACCATCCAATGAATGATAGGGGAGTTACACTTTTTAGATGCTCTTTATGATTTGGGAGCTTCCATAAATGTGATGCCTCACTATGTATTCTCTTCTTTACAAGTTGGTGAGTTGAAAACAACGAGAGTAGTGGTGCAGTTGGAAAATAGAGCTATGATATATCTAGTGGGAGTCCTTGAGGATGTACTTGTTTAGGTAAGAGACAAGATCTTTCCAGCAGATTTCTATATGCTTAACATTGAATATGGTCAGCTAAGTTCTCATTCTCCCATTATCTTAGGTATACCCTTCCTCAAAAATGTAAAAACTATCATAAATGACAATGAGGATACACTTTCCATGGATTTTGGAGATGAAGTTTTGATATTTAATATTATGGACTCCATGAAGTACCCCTCAGAGGACCATTATACTTTTGTTATCTCCCAATTTCAACCACCAAATAAAAACCCCATGGATTTTGATTGTCCTATGCTTAGGAAGATTATGATTATTGGTTCTAGATTGATGTTTAAGAGTACTTCCACAATTATTTATAATGCAAATAATCTCTTAGATTTGATTTTAAAATGGAATCATATTCTAATTTTGATCATGTGAACTCTTATTATGACATGGCTATGGAGTATGCTATTGGATTTGATGCTTTATTCTCTGATTATGATGATTTATATTCTAATACTGATGCTCTTTGTGCACATATTTCAGTTCCTTCAATTTATCCATCCATACATCACCCCTCTATATTAGAACTCAAGCCATTTACACCTAATCTCAAATACTCATACTTGTTAAGTGATGAAAAATTACCTGTTATCATTGATAACAATCTCCCTTTTGAACATGAAGAAAAACTTTTGAATCTTTTGAGGGATAACATCAGGGAAATCAGGTGGACCATGGCAGAAATATCATGTATTATCCCCTCCATTTTCATGTATAGAATTATTTTGGATGATGGGGATAAACCAGTTAGGTATCCACAAAGGAGACTCAATCCAACACTTTTGGATGTTGTTAAAAAAGAGGTTGAAAAATTGCTCGAGGCAGGTATAATATTTCCCATTTTAGATTCTCAGTGGGTAAATCCAATTCAGGATGTGCCTAAGAAAAGAGGTGTTATAGTTGTTAAAAATGATAAAGATGAGTTAGTTCCAATGAGGTTGCAAAATAGTTGGCGTGTATGTATTGATTATAGGAAACTAAATCAAACCACTCGCAAAGACCATTTACCCTCCCATTTATTGATTAGATGCTTGAGAGACTAGCTGGGAAAACACACTACAGTTTCTTGGATGGATTTTCTGGATATTTTCAAGTTCTGATAGCTCTGGAGGATTAGGAGAAGACAACATTCACTTGTCCATTCGGCACATTTTCCTACTGAAGGATGCCATTTAGACTTTGCAATGCCCCAAGTACCTTCCAGAGATGCATAGTGAGTATTTTTCCTGATTTTCTTGAGACATTCATGGAGGTATTTATGGATGACATTATAGTATAAGGAACCTCATTTAATGAACTTCTAAGTAGTTTGGAAAAGGTGTTGAATTGTTTTATTGAGAAGAATCTAGTCTTGAACTTTGAAAAGTGTAATTTCATGACAGAGCATGGAATTTTCTTAGGGAATGTATTGTCAAAACATGGGATAGATGTTGATAGATCTAAGGTAGATAATATTTCATCCTTACCATATCCTCCATGTGTGCGTGCTGATAGATCTTTCCTAGGGTATGCAGGATTTTATCAGTGCTTCATCAAAGATTTTAGTAAGATTGCTCATACTATGTCATGATTACTTCAAAAGTATTCTGATTTTGTGTTTGATGATTATTGTAGGACTTCCCTTGATGAGCTAAAGAAGTGTCTGGCCACTCTACAGATCATACATCCCTCACGATGGGAGATTCATTTTGATGTTATGTGTGACGCCTTGAACTTCGCAGTTGGAGCTATCTTATCTCAGAGGGAGGAGGGACATTCACATGTTATTTCCTATGCATCGAGAACACTAGATTCATCCCAATAAAACTACACAACCATGAAAAGGGAGTTTCTTGATTTCATATTCGCTTTAGATAAATTCTGTTCAAATTTATTGGCTCTAAAATAGTTTTTTTTCTAACAATGCAGCTCTGAGGTACCTCTTGAAGAAGCCAGACACAACACCCAACTTATCTGATGGATGCTCCTTCTTCATAAATTTGATATTTAGATAAAGGATAAGAAGGGGTTAGAAAACATGGTGTTGGACCACATGAGTAGGATTAATCTCACACTAGAAGAAGACACCTTCGACTATGTACCACTTTAGGACATTTTTCCCGATTAGTATCTTTATTCCATCTTAGGTACGCATCCTTGGTAAGCTGATTTAGTGAACAACCTTGATGCATCTGAAATTCCTACAAATTTAAAGAAACATAAATTCCAATAGTTAAAGAGCGAATCTTGATTTTATGTGTAGGATGATCCCCACTTATGGTGCATGTGTAGTGACCAAGTTATTAGGTGTGTGGTCGGTCGTTTCACTGAAATTATGTTATCGGTGCCCCAAATTGATATTACCCACTCTTAAACTTATTATAGGGAAAGTGTGTGGTCGATCCATAGGGAACTTTGGCAGTGCATTGGTTCAGTTTAGTTTATAATTAATTTAGTGAAACATGCAGAATTTAGAGTGGATTGGTTGGTTTGGATTGAGTGAAACTGTTTTGTTTACTTTAAGAAAATGATTAACAATTAAAAGGAAACAGTAGGTGATTTAAAGGTGTTTTAATATGAATAAAAAGTGTATTGGGGCTGTGGTGATTATGGAGTTTTTATACAGATTGCTTAAATGGTTGTGTTGTTCATGATAATTCATCATTCTGGATTTCCTTTTATCACAAGATCCCTCGGTCTGGTTTCTCTTGTTTGGAATTGAAGAAATTGACTCCTTGGTCCGGTAATCAGTGTTTCTCAATTCTTAATGTGGTTTAGTCCATTTATGAATCGGTGAAACCTTTTCAGTGGTCATGGAAGCTTTCACTGTTACTCATCTTTATATCGCTGAGAATTATTCCCTTGGTCTGGCTCAGAATTCTCAGTAATAATTAGTAACGATTTAAGAGGAGTAAGAAGAATTAATAAAAACAAACACAATTATCTAGATTAATACAACATAATACAATCCTTCATCACCCACAACCCCAACACAAGGTTTTTAGTTACACATGGAAAGCATAATAGGAACAATACACTTGATACCTGATGAATTCATAGTGTAAGCTACGAGGAGCGGTGTCGATAGGTGCAATGATGGAACAACGGCACCACGGTGGCTAGGGAATGGTAGAAACAAAACTTCTTCTCTCCTTCCAATGGTTTTGAACTCCAAAATCTGAAGTCCAAGGCCTCTATTTATAGAAAAAAAGTACACGACGTGTATAGAAAGTACACGCCGTGTACTTCCGTCAATGCGCTTTGGGCTTCATTTTCTCCGTGGGTAGGCGGCCTAACACGCCGTCTTTGACTTTGAACACGGTGCCGCCTGGTATTTGAGTGTACACGGCATGTAGAGCTACCATACCTGGCGTGTAATGCCAAAAAGTGGCCACCAACCCCTTCTAGAATAGTAGACACGACGTGTAGAAATAGAACATGTCGTGTCTCCTTCAATGACCACATGGGCGTGTAGACTCTTCTCAGCAACAACCGCTTCTAGAATGTAAAACACGACATGTAATGCCACCCCACACGGTGTGTATATTCTTCCTGGTGACTTGGGCATGGACTCCCTCCTTCGATCTGTGTCCCTATATGGATGTACACTACGTGTATATAAAGTACACGCCGTGTAGTTTCAAAATTTTCACAGACTTCTCTCGATTTGTGTATTTTAGCCAGAAAGCTCTTGAAAATAGATAAGGTCGCCAAAATAAAATTTTTTATCTTCTAAAAAGTAGGTATTTGGTGAAAAATTGTTTTTATTTTCAATAATATGTATGAAAATTTATACACAAATCGGGTGTATCAAACTCCCCCATACTTAGTCCTTTGCTTTCCCTCAAGCAAAAAATCTCAACATCTAATTAAAAGAGACTATACTTTTAAAATTAAGGCATTCAATTAATCAAAAGTATAAATGATAAATTTACTGAGGAAAATTCTATAAGGCACAAACAAATTTAATTTATAAGATATTAAAATCATGCCTCATTTATAATTCAATTAACTACTCTCATCCTCTTTCAACACATTTTTCAACCTTTCAAAAATAAGCATGCCACTTGATGATTTACCTTACCGGTTAAAATCACACTCCACACTCAAGATGTTTTTATTCAGAGTTATTCTCAATCAAAGATATATACACTCTATCAATAGGTTTGTAGGATATCTTGTTCTCTACTTCAGAAAAAATTGAATTACCAAAATCATGAGGGCTTTATCAATAAGGTTTAGATATCTCTGTGGCTAAGGGTTGGTAGGTTCAAATGTGAAAAATAAATTCTGAGGCTTGAAAATAGAAGGATAATTCCTTTAAACAACATTGTATAATATTCAAAGTAAAGTTCAATGAAAATTTATCCTTCACAAACTCAGTCAAATGCTGTTGTAATCACCACCTTTTCCCTTAGTCAAGTAGGGTTCTGAAATCAAATGAGCACAAGGTTCCCTTCTCTTTGGGTTTTTTTTAAAAAAAAATATACTCAAGGAAAAAATGTATGAATACAACAAATAATTGTTTGGAACCCTTTCTGCCCCAAATAGTCAAGAGGCACTCCCCCACACTTTATTTAATGATTGTGTACAAACAATATCCCATGTATTTCCAACTCTATCTTTAAAGCTCCAAAATAAATAATCAAGCAAAGTTCAAAAAAGAAATAGGGTAGGAAGGGAAATAGGCTTGTAACGTGGATTCCTATAAAGGTTTTTCATGGATTCTATGGGATTAATAAAGATTAAATGTAGGTTAGGTCTCAATATAAATGGGTGACGAAAATCTAGTGTATTAATAATTTTAAATTAATTCAAAAATTATTCATGTTTTGAAAAGAAAACTTGAAAATTATAGTAGTGATGCATATCCTAAGAATCTCTCAAGAAAGAGGGTATTTAGAAAAGAAATACGAAAAAGGGTTTAGAATACCTCTCAAGAGTGGAAAAATAATAAAGGGACAATCAGGTCATGACATGCATATAAATTATTATCCTAATCAATGTAATTAATCAAGGATTAAAATTTGTAATTGAAACTATATCAGCAATCATTTTAAAATACTTAAGAATCAGAATAAGCATGCAACCCTCAAAAAGTTCCTACTGATAACTTGAGCATTGATAAATATGATTAACCAAAAATTGCCTCAATTTTTCAAATATATAATCTAATAATGATGTCTCCGAGATTAGTTCAAGGGCAAAGACTAAGGGGAAATAGAGAGAGGCTCCCCCACACTGAAAATCGCGCGTGGTCCACCAAGTGCCCAATAAAGAACAAGGTAAAGTGGGGACACAAAAAGTGGAACAGAATGAAGGAAAGTAATGAAAGTAGGAAATGTAAGAAATAAAAGAAAAACAAATGAAAATGAATACTCCCCTCATGTACAGGCGAAGAAAAATGGTAGGTGAAGTAAAATCACAGCCCAAAATGTTCCAGAGTACCTGTGATGGTAGAAAAAGAAAGAAGGCAAGAAAGCATAACAAACATAGACATAAGAGATCACAAATATATATACAATGAAAATCATATGTCCTAAGACTAGTCATGGGGTCACCTCAGAGGAGGCACCATCTAGGATAGGATCAGCTGGAAAAGATGGCGCATGAGGCGTGGAAGCTGAAGGCGCTGACTCGACGGTGGGATGGGAAGTTGTAAAAGTAGGAGCCGCAGGCACAAGATCCAAAAAATGAGGCGTATCAGCACTCCCAGGACGGGCAGCTATGGTTTCGGCAAGAGAAGTAGCAGCAGTGCCCACAGTAAACATCAAAATAGAGTCTGTGGCCTGTGCGGTGATGGGTGGTGGAGCAGCAGCAGAAGGGCCAGGAGCTGAGGCAGAGGCAGGTGGCAGAGGCAATGGAAGACCAAGATGTTGAGAAATAGGCACCAACAGCTACTCCATGCGGTCCTGGAGGCTGTCGAGATGAATCAATTCTCGCGCAATGGTGTCCTAGTGGCCAATGATACGATCCAACTATTGCGCCATCTGATCCTGACGGCTGTCGAAGTGACCCAGGACCTACTCCATCGCGGCTAGGTGGTGGGAAAGGGAAAGATCGACCGAGGGTGTGGGGGTAGGTGGGATGGGTGATGGGATAGAATAAGGAAGGCTAGAAGAAGTGGGGTCAGTAGGAGGTGGGTGAGGTGGAGAAGCTGGAGGGGTGAGGAAGGAGGATCAGGGTAATCAGCTGGGGCAGGAGGGACAGTTGGTGGCTGGGGGCGAGCCTGGGCAAGGATGTAGGCACCCCCTGCTTTCGGACCATTCCCATGTGAATGAGAATGAGAAATTCCATCTGCTGGGGTGAACCTAACAGGTCATGAGGCAAAGAGGGCTTGAATACCCCAAGGTGGTGGGCAAGACGGGTAGTGTAAAACCTTCTGTTCAGGTTGCCTTGACGGTCGGTAAGCATGGAGTGGAAATAGGAGGTGGTGAGATAGGGAAGGTCTAGGTAGTCGTGTCGGATTACATAGGTAAGGAGCTTCAAATCACGGCTGGTCACGACCCCCATATCCTCATGGCGAGAGAAAAGGATGGCGTTGAAGCACCAATGGGCAAAGGGGGTGATGGGGTTAGGAATAAGGGTGCTCTTCTGGGAAGTGGGGGAGTACCGGTTGTCAGACCCAGTGATCTCCCACCACATAGCGACGAGATTAGTGTGCTCGGGCCTGGATAGGGTAGAAACAGCAGGTGGGGTGATGGGATGGGCGTAAAAGCCGCACCCTCAGCCAAACTTTATCATGGTGAGGGAGAAACGCCGACCGCCGAGCCAGAACTGTACCACGGGAACCACATCACCAGGTGTCTCCCAGTACTCCTCTCCATCAAACTCAAACAAGGCCGCGAACTCCAAAAATAAATCGTGAAAAACAGGAGTGCTGACCTGCAAAATATCTAGGAGTGGGGTGTTCCCAAGAAGATCCTCCAAGTACTCCCAAATACCGAGCTGCTACAGAATGCTGCTGTCGAGGTATCATCCACTCAATGGTATCAGCCGGAGAGAGAAGCTTCATACCCTGTAATATGCGAGATTAGTGACCAGGAATACCGTATAGGAATAGATAGCACCTGCAGGTCTCAGCCTAGGTGCAGGTGCAGCAGCAGGAGCTGGCTCTGTGGGTGAATCTGATTAAGTAGAGGGTGGCTCGGCGGATGGGTGATCAATGAGGGACCAGCTGCTGATGAAGATGGATCAAGGAGAGTGGCAGCTAGTGGAGCAGAAATAGTGGTGCGTGAAATCTCGGTGCCAGAAGGTGGGGGTGCAGAAGAAGTAGACCCAGCCTCCACTCAGGGAGTGAGTGGTGGTAGAATGGCCAATGGAGGGAGCATGAAGACCAGCACATCTCAGTCCGAATGAATCAGTGTTTAGAGTCAGATTCAATAATAGATGGGCCTCTCGCCCTTGGTGGCGGAGGCTGGCCGCTTCCCTCAGGAAGGATCGTGATCTGCCATACCCTGAAAAAGAAAGAAAAATAAAAAAAAAAGAAAAAGAAAAGAAAAAAAACAAAACAAAGAAAATGTGAGAAAATAGAAAAAGTAAAAGTACACGGCATGTACATCCAGAGTACATGGCGTGTAGTGAAAAATAAAGAGTATCCTGTGTTCTCTGGATAGACACGCTGAGGGTGAAAAATAGACCATGTAAAAGTACACAGCATGTACCGAATATACACGCCGTGTTTACTCAAAGTGTAGGTGGTCATGTGTTACAAATGACATGGTTATGTTTTCATCAGTCCAAAGAAAAAACTATATGCCGTGTATTTTCCAGCCACGACGTGTTTTCACTCGAGGTACATGGTTGTGTAAGGGGCGAAACACGGGCCGACTGAAATAAATAAAAGACACGGCGTGTACTAAACATACACGTCGTGTTTTGGAACATGGGGTGAGAGACCGTGTTATGTGCCACACATGGAGGGGCCAAAGGAAATGATATACATGGCATGTACCAAACACACACGCCGTGTATGTGAAAATGGTGTGTGAGGCCCTGTGAAAAAAAAATACCCGAGCACGACCGGGAAAAGTACACGGTTTCTACTGAACATACACACCGTGTATTTTTAAATTTTGAATTATTTTGTGTGTGGCCATGTACAGACGCACACTGCGTGTGTTCTTTATGTTGTGATCATGTATTGGGGAAGCCGAACAGTCGGCAGATCCAAAAATCACCCTAAAAAGTCTAAAAACATGAAATAGAGTGTGTAGAATGGCATACCTTGACCGAGGATCGCAATGTAAGAAGAATCATAACCCAAAATTACCTAAATCGTTGGATATGAGTATGGTGGTTCGGGTGGCGTTCGAGAGAAGAAAACGGGAAGAGGGAAGGAAATGGGGAGGTCGTGCGAAACGGGCTGAAGTCGGGTGGCCCATGGCCTATATAGCCAAGGTACACGGCGTGTATGTCTAGACTGCACGCTGTGTATTCACAATTTTTTTTTACAAACCTAAAATATACTATATAATAATTAATATTAATTAATTAAAAATAAAATTAAAATAGGTATATATATATGTATATACATAATTAAAAGAAAATAAAATCATACACGTAATGTAGTGGGATAATACACGCCGTGTGTTTAAAAATTGTAAAAAGAGAAGTACAACCTTTGGTCCGGTGGTCGGGGCGAGGTTTGAACCAGCGATCGACCATTCTGAATGGAAGCCCTCAACAACTGGAGTGAAGGTTGTACTGCTACCCATATTTATGATATATATATATATTTATTCTATATGGCCTATACACACGAGAAAAATAAAAGCACAACGTGTGGTTTTTATTTAGGAAAGGATGGGGATGAAGTAGGGAGATTAGCGTGATTCGAACACGGGTCTTTTGAACCCAGTGCCGAGACTTTTCCAATCCGCCAAATTCACCCACATGTAATTTCTTATTTTAAAAACATTTTTAATTTAAATTGAAAAATTATGGCGCACACAATGTATATCGGAGTGCAAGTCGTGTGGTTTTATTAAAATAACAAATGATGGAAATGTGACGGTTTTCTGGGTTGGAACACGGGTCTTTTGGAACCAGATTACTATTCTAGACAACCGGTCCATCCCCATCATGGGTTTTATTATATTTAAACACATTCATATATATAAATATATATATATGAAAAAAACGACACACTCCGTGTAAATAAAAGGAGGAACCCCGTGCCGAAGGTAGGTCGGGAGGATTCAAACCGGGAACGACTCGAATAAACTCCAGTGACTTTACCATCGGCACCGACATCATCCCAAGTTATTTATTTTTTATTCTATAGATTTATACTATTAAGATTATAAATTAAAAATATAAGTACACGTTGTGTATATAAGTGGTACATGACGTGTAACCTCTGGGTTGACTCTCAGGAAGCGCCTTTGTTTTAGGTCGTTGGCTCGACCTTCTTACCTTACTTACCTAAAAGGGGTGGTAGAGATTGGTCCTACTGTATCTTCCATGGGATGGTAAATCTTTAGGCATTGGATGTTCAACATGAACGTTTGACCATCCTACTTAGCAATTTCCACTGCTCCGTGAGGGAATACTTGTAGGACATGGAATGCTCTCGACCATCTTGATTTGAGATTTCCTGGGAATAGACGAAGAAGATAATTGAAGAGGAGTACCTGATCACCAGGTTGAAATGTTTTTTGCGAAATAATCCAATTGTGGAGGGATTTTTTCCTCACCTTGTACAATTTAGCATTTTCATATACTTCCCTTCTGATTTCATCGAGTTTTGATAGTTGGAACTTACGTCTCTCTACGGCTGCTTTTAGATCAAAATTTAGGGCTTTAACGGCCTAATATGCTTTTTCTTCTAGCTCTACTGGAAGATGACATGGTTTTCCATAGACGAGACGAAATGGTGACATCCCCAGTGGAGTCTTGAAACCCGTGCGATAGGCCCACAAAGCATCGTCAAGCTTTTTGGACCAGTCCTTCCTTGAGGTATTCACTATTTTCTCCAAAACAATTTTGAGCTCACGGTTGGAGAGATCTGCCTGTCCACTTGATTGGGGATGGTATGGTGTACCCATGTGATGATTCAACCCATATTTTGACAACACTCCTTTCATTAAAGCATTGTCAAAGTGAGTCCCTCTATCACTGATCAGCACACGAGGAATGCCGAACCTGCAGAAAATGTTCTTATTGAGAAAGTTTACAACCACCTTGGTTGTGTTGTGGATCGTAGCAGTGGATTCCACCCATTTGGAGACATAATCAATGCAGACGAGGATATAGGTATGCCCAAAAGAAGGGGGAAATGGTCTCATGAAGTCTATTCCCCAAACATCAAAAATCTTGACCTCCAGGATGGGGTGCTGGGGCATCTCGGCTCTACGTCCCATATTACCCATACGTTGGCATGGATCACAACGAGCAACGAAGGTTCGAGCATCTTTATGCATGGTGGGCTATAAAAACCTAGACTACAAAATCTTATCATTGGTACGGTCCAACCCATGATGGCCTCCAACGGGGGAGGCATGACAAAATTTCAGGACCCCTTGGACCTCTGTCTCTGGAATGCATCGTCAGATCAACCCGTCTCCACAGGATCAGAATAGGAGTGGGTCTTCCCAGAAGTATCACTGAACATCAGAGAGGAATATTTTCTTCTGTTGGAAGGAGAGGTCGGGATAAATGGCACCTATAACTAAATAGTTGGCAATATCAGCAAACCAGGTCCTATGGGATTCAATAATTGAAAAGAGTTTCTCATCAGGAAAATCCTCCCTTAATTCCCGATCCACTTCCTTCTCCAAGTGTGGCAGCTCCAGGCGGGATAGATGATCAGCAACTAGGTTCTCACTCCTCTTTTTATATCGGATCTCTAAATCAAATTCATGTAAGAGGAGGACCCATCAAATCAATCAGGGCTTTGCATTCTTCTTGTTTAACAGGTACTTAAGTGCTCCATGGTCAATATAAACTATATCTTTAGATAGCACAAGGTAAGAACGAAACCTGTCAAACATGAATACCACCGCTAGCATCTTTTTTTTAGTAGTGGCATAGTTCATTTGGGCCTCATTGAGTGTCCTGCTGGCATAGTAGATGGGTCGGAAAAATCTATCCAGCCACTGAACCAGGACAACTCCCACTGTATAATCACTTGCATCACACATGACTTCAAACTGTGTCTCCCAGTTAGGAGAAATCATGACTATAGCCTCCACCAGGAACTACTTTAGGTGATCAAAAGCTTAGGTGCATGCCTCAGTGAATTCAAAGATGGTATCCTTGGTGAGGAGATTGGTGATTGGCGGGGCTATTTTTGAAAAATCGCGGACAAACCGCCTGTAAAAACCCACATTCCCTAGGAATCTTCGGATGGATCTGACAGATATTGGGATAGGAAGTCATGATATGACTTATATTTTTTCATGGTCCACCTCTATCCCTTTCGCTGAAATCTTATGGCCAAGAACTATGACATTTTGCACCAAAAAATGACACTTTTCCCAGTTTAAAACTAGGTTAGTGTTTTCACATCGCTCTAGTACAAGCTCCAGGTGCCATAAACTAGTGGTGAATGACTTCCCATAAATGGAAAAATCATCCATGAAGACTTCCAATATTTTCACTTCCATATCGTGGAAAATAGCCAGCATGCATCGTTGGAATGTAGCGGGAGCATTACACATACCAAAAGACATTTTGCGGTAGGCAAACGTACCATATGGGAAAGTGAAGGTGCTTTTATCCTGGTCTTCTGGGGATATAGAGATATGATTATAACTAGAGTAGCCATCAAAGAAGAAATAATAGTCATGCCCTGCTAGTCTTTCTAGCATCTGATCCATGAAAGGTAGGGGAAAATGATCTTTCCACGTGGCGTCATTGAGCTTCCTGTAATCAACACAGACTCTCCAGCCCGTGACAGTGGGAGTAGGGATGAGCTCATTCTAGGAATTGGATACCATAGTGATACGTCCCTTATTAGGAACCACTTTCAAAGGACTTACCCATTGACTATCTGAAATAGGGTAAATGATGCTTGCGTTTAAGATATTGATTACCTCCTTCTTTACGACTTCCTTCATGGGAGGTTTCAGACGCCACTGGGGTTGTCTATATGGATTCGCTCCTTCTTCAAGTAGCACCTTGTGGGTGCAAATGGCAGGTCTGATACCCTTCAAATATGAAACAGTCCATCCAATTTCATGTTTTCTCTACTTCAAAACTTGAAGAAGTGAATCCTCCTATTCCTGTGATAATGTTGCACTAAGTATAATGGGAAAAGTATGATGATCACCCAAATACCCGTACTTTAAAGAAGGTGGTATAGGCTTCAGCTCTAGTTCATGTTCCTGAAGAACTAAAGTCACTAATGGTTTTTCTTCTATTCGTTCTTAGATGTCTGGAATGACTACTCCTTTCCAGTAGTGGCCGCCCTAGTCTTCAATGAATTTCAGGTCCTCTGGTGCTTCATCAGTGGGTTTTTCTTGAAAAATAATATCATCTGAAATGGAAGAACATATCAGATCTTTCTCTTGTCGACTCAGTTGTTCATCCATGGTAGTCACTGAGTAGAATCCCTCATGTTTGGGTATGGATACTTGTTTGATGGCCTTGAGAACATTGTAAGTGACTATTCCTTCCCTTATCCTGAAGATCCACTCTCCCTGGTGCACGTCTATCAAGACTTTCCCTGTGGCCAGGAAAGGTCTTCCCAATATAAGTGGGGCCTCCTGATCATCCTCCATGTCTAGAATAATGAAATCAGTAGGTAGGATAAATCTTCCCACTTTCACCAGTACATCTTCTAGTAGACCCCTCAGATACTTAATGGATCGATCAACAAGTTGAAGGGATACTTGGGTCGACTTCAAATCAAGGAGCCCGAGCTTTTGGAAAACTCTGAATGGCATGAGGTTGACACTTTCTCCCAAGTTGCATAAATCTTTTCCAAATTCACAGGGTCCAATTGTATAGGGAATAGTAAAACTACCTGGATCCTGGAGCTTTGGAGGAATGGAATGTTGAACGACTGCGGAGCACTCCTTTGTTAGTGAAATAATGCCCAGATCCTTCATCTTATGCTTATTGGAAAGGATGTCTTTCATGAATTTGGCATATGTAGGCATTTGAGTCAGGGCCTCTACAAATGGGATGTTGATGTGTAGATTTCTAAATACCTCCATGAATTTCCCAAACTGGTGATCCAGCTTTCTTTGCTTCATTCTTTCCGTAAAAGGTAATGAAGGCTCGAATAGTTTTCCAATCTCCTTTCCTTTATTTTGTGAAGCCTCTGGTGATGGTGGTTCATATAAATATGGTTCTGAAAATAGAACTTCATTTTAAATAGGGAGAGGTGGTGTGTTTGACTTGTGGGTTGGTTCCTTCTGTGGCAACGCTTTTCCACTATGCAGGGTGATAGTATTGGACTCCTCTTGTGGGTTCTTCTCAGTGTTTCTCGGTAGTTTACCAGGCTGCCTCCCTGATAGCTGGTTTTTTATTTGGCCAATTTGATTCTTGAGGCTTCAAATGGAAGCCTCCTGGTTCTATAATTTTGTTTCAACAGTTGATATAAATTTATTCATCAGGTACTCTAACCTTGATGAGTTCTCTTGCTGAGGTGGCTAGGCAGGTGGTGGAGGTGGTTGCTGCCTTTGTTGCTGCGGGCAAGGGTTCTGGTACCCTTGCTGCTAATAGGAACCCTGTTGGAACTACAGTCTCAGAAACTGATTCTGGTACTGAGGTTGATTGTAGTCGGGCGGTCACTGGGGTGTAGGTTTTTGATGTTATTGGCCCCAGCCTTGGTTCTGATTGTCTCACCACGCCAGTTTTTGGTACTATTGATATTGATTCGACCCTCGATTTTGAGCAACAAAGCTCACCTCTCTTGACGAAGGGTCGGATGGAAGTCCAGAGAATTCTCCCAGATTGTGGTTGTCACCATAGTCGCCACATGCCGGATGGTTCGCCGCATGAACTTGAGATTCTCCTTTGAGATTCAATGCATCTATTTTCTTGGACACTGCATCTAACAGAGCAGCGAGCATGGTGGTAGCATCAATACTATGTATACCTCTTTTTTGAGTCCCCCACTCAGAGTGCCACTGGAAGCTGTTGGAAGACATATCATCCAGTAGTTCAAAAAGTTTTTCGAGAGACTTTCTCATCACCGTACCTCCAACAGCATCATCTACCACATACTTGGTATTTGTTTTGAGTCCTCCATAGAAGGTCTAGACTTTCATCCAGAGTGGGAGTCCGTGGTGTGGGAATTTTCGTAGCATCTCTTTCAAACGTTCCCAGGACTCGTATAACAACTCAGAGTCGTGCTGCTGGAAGTTGTGGATCTCTTTCTCTAACGTCACCATCTTCGATGGTGGGAAATATTTGGACAGGAACGCCCGGGCTAGCTCCTCCCAGGTGAGGATGGGTCTATGTGGCAACCCTTTGATCCAATCTTTCGCCTTGTCCCGTAGAGAAAAGGGAAATAGGAGAAGACGGATGGCGTATCTGGAAACTCCATTGTACCGAAATGTGTCACAGACCTCCAAAAAGTTAGAGAGATGGGTATTCGGGTCCTCACTGGGCAGGCCACCGAATTGTACAGTGTTTTGGATCAGCTTCATGATAGCAGACTTGATCTCGAAGTGTTGGGCCTGTACTGGAGGACGAACGATGCATGTATCTGCTCCGTGGATCGAAGTAAGACCATACTCCATAAGGGTATGATGTGGAAATAGCTGCTGAGGGGGTGGAGGTTGCAGATACTGTTGCTCCTGAGGGGAGAAATAGGGTCGTTGGAAGAGTTGTCGTGGTTGTTGCAGTTGGTCGTATGCTGGAGGAGGTTACTGCAGTGGCTGTTGGTAATCCCTCGGGAGGAATTCCACGAAGCCTACAGGAGCCTGCTCTAGTAGACCAGCAGTGGGAGGCTGCTGATCTTGGTACTGATGCTCAGCCGTAGCATCCACGGATGGTGCTCCCACTTTCATGTTTGCCATGGTAGAGGGTTGTTGTTGGTGTGCTTCTTTTAGTGCACGCTGACGACGAAGCAGGGTCTGTTCGATTTCTGGATCATGCGGAACAAGTTCTGATGACTCGGCGCTTCTGGACCGAGTGGGGCGTCTATTCATTCACCTAAGGTCCTACACATCCACAACAAAAATACCATGCGTAAAAGGGAAAATAAACGATAAAATTGAAATGGTATTAGAACAGAAATTTTTGATAATTTTTTATTTTTACTTTAACTTAATCAATTATTAACACAACCTAATTATAGCACTAAAACAAAACATTCCCCGGCAATGACACCAAAATTTGGTCAGTCGTTTCACCGAAAGTATGTTATCGGTGCCCCAAATTTATATTACCCACTCTTAAACTTAGTATAGTGAAAGTGCGGGGTTGATCCACAGGGAACTTTTGCAGTGAGTTGGTTTATTTGAGTTTATAATTAATTTAGTGAAACATGCAGAATTTAGAGTGGATTGGTTGATTTGGATTGAGTAAAACTATTTTTTTTACTTTTCACAAATGATTAACAATTCAAAGGAAACAACAATTTATTTAAAAGTGTTTTAACAGGAAGAAAAATTGTATTGGATCTGTGGTGATTGTGGAGTTTTTATACAGATTTCTTAAATGGTTGTGTTTTTCATGATAATTCATCATTCTGAATTTCTTTTTATCACAAGATCCCTTGGTCTGGTTTCTCTTGTTTGGAATTGAAGAAATTGACTCCTTGGTCTGGTAATCAGTGTTTCTCAATTCTTAATGTGGTTCAGTCCATTTATGAATTAGTGAATCCTTTTCAATGGTCATGAAAGCTTTCACTGTTACTCTTATTTTATATCACTGAGAATTCTTCCCTTGGTCCAGCTCAGAATTCTCAGTAATATTTAGCATTGATTTAAGAAGAGTAAGAAGAATTAAGAATAAAAAACACAATTATCTAGATTAATACAGCATAATTCAATCCTTCATCACCTACAGCCCCAACACAAGGGGTTTAGTTACACATGGAAAGAATAATAGGAACAATACACTTGATACCTAATGAATTCATTGTGTATGCTTTGAGGAGCGGTGTCGATAGGTGGAATGGTGGAACTACAGCACCACAGTGGCTTGGGAATGATAGTAGCAAAACTTCTCCCCTTCTTCCAATGGGTTTGAACTCCAAAATCCGAAGGCCAAGGCCTGTATTTATAGAAAAATAAATTACATGGAGTCTATAGAAAGTACACGCCGTTTACTTCCATCAACGCACTATGGGATTCATTTTCTCCACGGGTAGGTGACCTAACACACCTTCTTTGACTTTGAACACGGCGACGCCTGGTAGATGAGTGTACATGGAATGTAGCACTACCATACACAGTGTGTAATTCCAAAAAGTGTCCACCAACCCCTTCTAGAATAGTAGACACGGCGTGTAGAAATAGAACACGCCGTGTATCCTTCAACGGCCACATGGGCGTGTAGACTCTTCTCGACAACAACCGCTTCTAGAATGCAGTACACACCATGTAATGTTGCCCCACATGGTGTGTAGCTTCTGCCTGGTGACATCGGAGTGTACTCCCTCCTTTGATCCTTGTCCATGTCTGAATGTACACGACTTGTATAGAAAGTACATGCCGTGTAGTTTCAAAATTTTCACAGACTTCCCTTGATTTGTGTATTTTAGCCAGAAAGCTCTTGAAAATAAACAAGGTCACCAAAATCAAAGTTTTTGTCTTCTAAGAAGTAGGTATTTGGTGAAATCTTGATTTTATTTTCAATAATATGTATGAAAATGTATACACAAATCGGGTGTATCAGTGTGTTCCTGATCATGTGTTTTAGTCTGTTCTGCAATTCATTCATACACTTGCTTGTGGTGGACACTTTGGACCCCAATGGAGAGCAAACAAGGTTTTAGACTCTGGATTATATTGTCCTAGCTTATTCCATGATGCACATGTGTTTTGTAAGTCATGCTCACATTGCCAACACACTGGTAATATTTCTAGGAGACACAAGATCCCCCAATAACCCATACTATTCTGTGAGATATTTGATGTATGGGGAATTTCTTTTATGGGTCCATTTCCAAGTTCTTTTAGTTTCTTGTAAATTTTTGTTGTCGTTGATTATGTGAGAAAATGGGTGGAGGCTAAGTCCACTAGGACTGATGATTCTCATGTTGTAGTGGACATTATCAAGACACAATTTTTTTTTCAGGTTTGGAGTACCAAAGGCTATCATTAGTGACTAGGGGTCACACTTCTGCGATTAGAATTTTTCTTCCCTCCTTCTAAAGTATGGGGTAACACACAAAACATCAACACCGTACTACCCCCAAAAAAATGGCCTAGCTGAGGTTTCAAATTGCGAGTTGAAACAAATTTTGGAGAAAAATGTGCAGCCAAATAGGAAGGATTGGAGAAAGCACTTGGATAATGCATTATGGGATTATAGGAAATCATACAAGACTCCCATTGGTATGTCCCCCTTTCAAATTGTCTTTGGGAAGTCCTGTCATATCCCCGTGGAAGTTGAGCATTGGGCTATAAAGAAATGCAACATGGATTTGGCCCAAGATGGAATTAAAAGGAAGCTGAAAATTCAAGATCTTGAGGAGATTTGATTGTATTCATATGAGAACTCAATGCTCTATAAGGAAAGATCAAAAGCATATCATGAAAAAATGATCCAAAAAAGAGAGTTTCAAGTTTTAGAGAAAGTCTTTCTCCATATTTCACGACTAAAGCTGATGCCTGGTAAGTTGCGTTACAGGTGGTTAGGTCCTCATATTGTGATTATTTTTTTTCCTTAGGGTGTAGTGGAGGTCACATAAGAGGACCCAAGAAGGAGCTTTACAGTCAATGGGAAATGGTTAAAGAAATACATTGAGGGAATTTCTATTGACGCAGTTGATTTCATCAAACTGCATGACCCCATCATCACTTGAGAATAGCAGGTTATTCCTAACCCTTTCACTTTTATATTATTTGTTCTATTTAAAATTATGCATTTCATGTGAATATATCATCTAATGTTTTCGCATTGAGGACAATGAAATATTTTTTGTGTGGGGGAGGGAACCTTTTAGTTTAGTAATTTCAATTGTTTTCCTCCTTTACAGTGATTTTCAAAAAAAAAGTGTGTGTTTTTCTAATTTTTTGTGTTTAGTTTTCAATTTTTTGTGTGTTTTTGAAACTTTTATTAAGTGAATGAATTTATCCCTTGAAACTGGGCTTAAATTAATGATAAAAATGACATTGTTTCAAGTTCAAATATTTAGTAATTTCATGAAAATTACACTGAATTTTGAATACCATGACACATCTCACTGTCTTTATATTTGAAATCACTTTCCTATGAGGCTTCTAAACCATTCTTTTCACATTATTTAAATTTAAATAATTTCTTGAGAGAACCAAAACATGCTTTATTTGACCATAATATGATTTATTCTGGTCAAAACATGAGGTTTTGAGGTACTTATGTTTAAATGATTGAATAATTTGTTTGGTATTAAAGCCCATATTTCAAAGAATCCTTTTTATAATGGCCTACCTTGAAACTTTAATCCTTGTATCCCTTATAATCCATGAATATCCTATTAAGTTATCCACATTACAAGACAAATATTCCTATCCAAACAAATCTTGAATTGGAATTGTATAATATGGTTAAACTTAAGTGTGTGGGAAGTTTTCTTGTGTTGTGCTACCACATTCTATGATACTTTGGGAGAACAATTAAATTCTGAAGAGATGTGTTTACTGCTAAAAAAAAATTGTTGAAATTTGTACCTTTTTTGGATCTTTCATGACAAGTGATGTTTTGCCTTTCTGGAGCTTTATAAAAAAAGAAAGTCGTGCCTATCTAGAGATTTCATGAAAAACTATTTTGGAGAAGATTAACATTTTTGTTGCTGAAATGATGAATGGTGTAAAATTTACATGAATTTTCATGATAATAGAGCTGAATTAATGATATGGGGATTGATTAGGAGACCACATTTAAGTGAAAATCAGATAAATGCAATTTTTCTTTAAAAAGAGTCAAGCCCTCCTTATTCAGCCTCAAAATTTTTCACATATAAATCCTACCAACCGAAAGCCACATAACAACCCAGAGAATTCATCATAATAAAAATATGTCCTTGAATTACATCATGTGGATATGTAGGAATTTATGAAGCCTATGGTGACCCTTGTATGAGTTTGGATGAGAAATACACTGCTAAAAAAATTTACATTTATGTGATAAGAGAAAATTCAAGTGAGGTAAGTGTTTTGTGTGCATGGGATGATAACTAAAGTGGAAATATATTCAATTATATAAATGGAGAACTTGAAATAATGGTTTTTTATGAGTCATGATATATTTTGATTCTTGGTGTGGATATTATTAATCTCAAGGGTATGTGTTTAAAAAAAAATTGATTTGATATTGATGTTTACATGATATAAGGTTTTGCCCAGAAGTGCAAAAGGTTAAGTGTGGGGGAGTTGATAAAACATAATTTTATTGAATATTTTATTGATAATAAATGATATAATTTCCTCACATTATGCTAAATATGATCAATTATGAAATATTTGGGATTAGATCATTCATTTTCAAATTTGATGAAAATTCAAGTTTTGCCCTTTTTAAATTCATTGTAGCATTTCAGGCATAAATATTGTTATGTAAAACATTTTGACTTAAATTTTTTTAACTATGTTACTGACTTAATGGGATACAAATTCTATTTAGGACATGTGAGATGGATCGTGCATTTGAGTTGAGTAAATTGGCCATAAAGGCAAAGTTGGACAGAACCATCCAGATTGGACACCACTTCACTATTTAGACTTTATCGTCTTCATTAGGACTTGGATTGAGCCCCAATTTAGAGGTAAGATCTGGGAAATAATTAGGAACAAATAATCCACCTATAAGGCCAGACAATTAACATGTTTTGGAGGTCAACTATGTGGTGAAACTTGAAATAAAATATTTGGCTGAGTTTTCAATTCTCATTTAAAAAAGTTATGTAACCCTATCCCTCAAAATCTCTATTTAAATGGGATTTTCACACATTGGGAGGGCTGGTAGAGGATTTGGGAAGGTGTGGTAGAAATGGTGTCTCTTGGGAAAACCTCACAATCCTTGGAATAAGTAAGTCCTTGTCAAAAGTTCTCTTCCAAGAAGGCTCTCATCTCCCACCTCCTCTTTGTTTTTCCTTGTTTTTATGCCTGTAATGTGAATTTTTTTCAATAAATCTTCTGTTTTCTTCTATTTTCATCTTATAATTTTTCTTCTTGGTCTGGAATCTAATATTTTAGATTATATTGGGTATTCCCCTTTCAATCCATTGCTTTTGCAAAACGTCTCCATGATGACAAATCTGCCCATGGAAGAGTGATTTTTTCATAGTTGATCTAATATCCACTCACTTCATTTATTAATTTTGAATCTATAAACATACTGTAATTCATAAATCGTGATCAATTAATTGAGTTTTAATTTCTATGTGACTCAATAAACTTGCTCTTGACCGTGTGGCTGGGCTTGTGTAAACTGTGTGAGTGAAACCTCAATCACAAAATATAATCACTTTGGGATAGAATTGTAGGGTTTAAGTATCATAACTAAAAACAATTAATTCTCAAATCCAGAGAGTATATTCCTCCCTAATTGACCACTAACCACAAGTTTTCTTTTGGATCACAATCAAAGTAGGGTACTGCGATTGATGGCCCGAAGTTAACCTACGGCTCATTTTCACAAATATGTGTGGTTGTATTAATTTCTATAGGGTATGGAGGATAACAAGGTTAGGGGATCATAATTGAATGAATTATAATTATATAGGATAATGATAAATAAATGGTGAAGGAGTTTTATTAGATCAACTACCTCTTCTCATATAAGTGTTTCTAAAGAAATTGTCTCTTGATTGTTGCTTCTCATTTTCTTGTTTAATCTACTGATTGAAAAGTCACAAAAAACCCCATCTTTCTTTTCATTTGTTTTGAACTATTTAAATACATACTTAAATCCCATTAATAGTTGTTTAATTCACTTCACCCTTGAGAGAAAAACCTAGGTCATCCAATGTGCTACACTTAGTAAAATCACAAATAAATTTTTTTGAGAGGGTGTGCGACAACACCCTTTCATCCACCCAACCAACAAAACAAAATGAAAGTAAACTTCATAAATAAATCTTGGAAACTTTAAAAAAATGAAGGTTAACATTCCCTTTATTGATCATATAAAGAAAATTACACAATAAACAAATTTTTTCAAGGATATGTGTGCACACTGAATGTGAATTCTAGGTTATTAAAAGGTGAGATTGGGGAGGAATGTTTTACCATTTATTGAGCCATCAATTTTGACTGAATGCAATGATCCTGGAACCTTCTTGATTCCATATACCATTGGGGAGTATTTATTTTCTGATTATATTCTTGATTTGGGTGCATCTATAAATGTGACTCCTCACTCAATTTTCTCTTCATTTTAAATTGGGGAATTGAAGCCCATAAGATTTTTTGTTCAACTAAAAAACCAGAGTACCACACACCCCAATGGTGTGTTAGAAGATGTTCTTGTGAGGATGAAAATTTTAATTTTTACTAATAGTTTATTTTGTGATTAAAATCGAATATAATAGGTTGAATGAACATTCACATATTATATTTGGGAGGACTTTTTTTTAAAATTTCTATAACCATAATTAATGTACATAATGGTATATTATATATAAAGTTTGGTGGTGACATTTTCCACTTCAAAATCCTTGATTCCATGAATCACCCCTCAAAATAACATTCCTAACTTTTAGTTAATTCTATCTATGTACTATAGTCCCCAAAAAACTTATTTTCTTTCCCCCAATCCCCTTTCTGAGTTTTAATCATTGATAGAAATTCTAGGTAATGAATCATACATTGAATGTTGTATCCGTTTAGAAATATTTCAAGCATGTTCTTTAATTGATTATTTATTTAGTACTGAGGATCATATGACCATTGATGATACTTCTAAGCTTGTAAAATCCTATTCTTTATATGAGTATGATACCATTGAGTAGTTAGATGATTTCAGTGACCTATCACTTTTACATTCACTCCCATAAATCAAAAATCCCCCTGAATCGAAACTTACTACCTCAAAATTTCATTATATTCATATCTTGAGAATGGAAACAATATCTCTGTCATCATTACTATTTCACTACCTCCAGAGCATGAATTGTGTCCACCTAAACTTTTTAGGGATTATAAAAAATCATTGGGATGATAACATGATGAAATTTCTAGTATTATCCCATCAATTTGTATGTATCATATATTGTTAATTGATGGGGCTAAACCATTGAATTGGACACAATGCTGAATAAACCCAAACTTCCTAGATGTTGTTAAAAAGGAGATAACAAAATTACGGGACACTTGAATCATTTACCCCATATCTGATAGCCAATGGGTCAGTCCAGTGAAAGTAGTTCCGAAAAACCAGTCTTATAATAATTAAAAATGAAAATAATCAACTGGTTCCAACCTATGTGTAGAATAGTTGATGTGTTTGTATAGATTATCGCCAAATAAACCAACACACTATTAAGTACCATTTTTCATTATCATTCATTGACAAGATTATATATAGGTTAGTGGGGTAGTCTCACTACCATTTCCTTTATGGGTATTTTGGATACTTTCATATCCATATCACCCACAAGGATCAAGAAAAGATAACCTTTATTTTCCCTGTTGGCACATTTTCTTATAGGAGGATTCCATTTGGTTTGTGCAATGCTCCAGGTACTTTCCAGTGATGCATGGTTTGTATTTTATAGATTACCAATAGAATTTGATAGAATCATTCATGGATGATTTCACTATTTAAGGTTCCTCTTTGGATTAGTGTTTGAGTAGTCTTGGTTCTATCCTACATCACTGTATTGAAAATAATATTATATTAAATTATAATAAATTCCATTTCATAGTGTGACAAGGTATATTACTTGGACATGTCATTTTTTGGGATGGTATCCTAGTAGATAAATAAAAAGTGGATGTCATTTCATTCCTACTATTCTCAAAAAATGTGCATGATTTTCATTCTTTCTTAGGTAATGCTGTATTTTATTATCATTTTATTTTTTAATTTAGTAATATTTCACTCTCGCTCTCCCACTTACACTAAAAAGAAAAATAATTTGTTTTTGATAAATAATGTGAGAAAGTTTTTAAAAAATTGAAGTGGAGTCTCATATCACCCCTAGTAATATGACCTCCCCGGTGGGATTTACCATATGAGCACATGTGTGGTGCCTCTAACTATTCAGTTGGGGAAGTCTTATCACAATGGTTATATCAAGATCTACATGTCATTGCCTATTCCGCACACACACTAGGCCAATCCTAAGAATACTACAACTCAACTAAAAAATAATTCATTTCCATTGTGTTTTCCTTGGATAAATTTAGGTTATAACTTTTAGGCTCTAAATTAATTGTGTTCTATGACTATATAGCCTTCTAGCATCTCTTTAAGAAACCTAAATCCAAAACATGTCTCACTCACTAATTTCTAATCCTTTAGGAATTTCATTTAGAAATAAGGGATAAAAATGAGTAGAGAATGTGGTAGATAACCATATCATTAGGATCCTTCTATCCTCATACATGGACTCATCCACTTATATTCCCATTAATTACATGTTTTCTGATGAGAAATTGTATCGAGTACAATATGATATTCCTTGGTATGATTAAATTGTATATTATTTTGTATCATATTTCATTCCTTCTGATTAAAAAAAATCCAATCACCTAAAACATGAGTCTGGTTTATACAATTGGGATGAACCCTACCTTTGGTGCACATGTAGTGATCATGTCCTCTAGCATTGTGTTCCAGACAGTGAGTTTTAGACTATTCTTAGGTTCTGCCACACTCTTTCTTGTGGGGGTCACTTTGGTCACTAATGGTATACTTTAAAGGTCCTTGATTCTAATATCTTTTGGCCAACACTATTTTGGGATTCCCATGATTTCTGTAGTCATTCCTCACTCTCAAAGAATGGGTAATGTCTCTAAAAGAAATGAAATTATACAAAAAACCTTAATATTTCATAAAATTTTTGATGTTTGGGGAATTGAATTTATGGGACCATCACCCAATTCATTTGGTAACTTGTACATTTTTTTGGTAGTTAATTATGTGTCAAAATTGGAAGATGCACGATCCAAAAGATTGATGATTCAAAAAAAGTTGTAAAATTTTTGAGAACCCAGATTTTCTATAGGTTGGTATTACATAGGTTCATCATTGGTGACCAGGGTCCTCATTTTCTCTACTAAATAATGAAATAACTTTTGCATTGGTATGGGTTCAGGCATCAAGTTTTGACTACATATCAACCACAATACAATATTCAAGTTGAGGTGTCAAATAGAAAGGAAAAATAAATTCTTGAATAAATGGGTCGACCCAATAAAAAATATTGGTGTCTTAGACTTGATGATTTATTATGGTCATACCGTACTAACTTCAAAACTCCCATTGTAATGTCACCAAATCGACTTATTTTTAGAAATATTTTTCACCTCCTTATTGAGATAGATCACCATTCCTACTTTTCTATTAAACAATGCATTTCTAATCTTTCTTTTATAGGTTCTCAAAGGAATCTATAGATGAAGAACTTAGAGTAAATGAGTAGAGGATGATATGAGAACTCCCAGATTTATAAGGAGATAACCAAGGCTTCCAACGACCACCTCATCCTTTATCGTCAATTCTATATTGAGTATAAGGTCCTCATTTTCAATTCCTAAATTGATTTTCATCCAGGTAACCTTTATTCCTATTGGTTTTTCCCACACACTATTACTAATGTTTATCCATTTGTTGTTTTTTAGGTTCAAAATGAAGAAAAAAACAAACCTTAACTATCAATGGGTAGTAGTTGAAGCACTTTCAAAAATCCATTCTCGAGTCCCCGATGGTGGAATTCCAAGTTAAAGAAGCAACCTACCAATGAAACCCACCTGGTTTTATCCTTACTTCCCACATTATCTTTTATTAAAATGAGGACACTGAATAATCTAGGTGTGTGGGGGGGGTGCATTCTTGGGTTAGTTAGAACTTTTCATCATCTTTCTTCTTTTTCTATTTTACACTTATAGTATTGTTACATCCCCCCTCTCCCATCAATTTTGTGTCAGAGTATTCATTTTTGATTCCCAATTAATCATGTAAATTGTTGGAAACTCATGAGTAATTTCCCTATTTCAAGTTGTTTTACCATTTTAATTTTTTTTCTCACTAATGGAATGTGTGTTTTAGAAAGAATTTAACATTTAGGTGTGACTTTTTATAGTAAATTGGTTTTTTTACAATTATATCAATTGTTTTATCTCTATTAAACCTTTGAGAAGATTAATACCCTTTGTGTGGGTAATTTATGAGAAAATCAGGTCACTTAATATCTCCAGACATCTTTTCACCCAACCATGAAGTGTGAATATTTATCACTTAATAGAAGGTAAATATAAGTTAGGTTAACATTTATATACTTTGCAAAAAAAAATCATACATTCTATCCTTATCCGATCTATTTCATTACTGTACCAGACTGACCTATGCATTAGTACCTGTTATCTGATTGTCATACTCCCTAAAAAAATGAAAAAAAAACAAATAATCATTGAGGGGAGTTTTGAAATGTACAAAATATGGTGATATCTAGGTTGGTATATTAAGGTTTTAATTTTTGGAATGCTTAAGTGAGTGGGTCTTGAAATTCTATTGCAAAGGATGTAGGGAAGGTTTGGTGGAAAGAATAATTCAAGTAGATATTTTTTAAAATAACTTTTATTTATTGGATAAAAATTGGAAAGAATAACATGAATTTTTCTTCAAACACACACGTAGAGAGTTAGTGATATTATTTACTTTTTTAATTATTTTCTCATATCTGTATCATTCATCTCTTTTAATTTCATTCTGATACAATTTATGAGACATCTTTGTCCATGATTACTGAGAATAACTCCTTGGTGTGGTTTTTGCTTTGATCACATTTCTATAATGAATTCAATTTTAATTTAATGTTAAATATTCTTTAATTTTAAAATATCTTCATGAATAATTTTATGTAAATGTTAATTTTACTAGGAGTGCAAATGTTTTGGTGTGGGAGTGTGAACACACTACAATTCACTGTTGTATTTCACCCTTACACCACTATATTAAACTGATTTTGTATTATAAATTCCAAATATAATAAAAAATTTAACTTCATGTTTTATTCAATAATTTGATTTTTATCACTATTAAAATTGGATATTTCACATGTTTTGATTATTTTATTGTAGGTGGAGGTGATTTGGAGGGACCAAGATGAAGTTAAAGAAAAATGGTCCAAACTGGGCAAGATTCAAAGCATACATGTGGACTTAAACAGACACTGTAGATAATATGTACATAAAATTGGGATGAAATTTTGTGTTATTATCTAACATTAAGTTTTATAGAACTCATATTAATACCAAAAATCCCAATTATTCTATTAAGGGTCCCAACCGAACCGATTTTTCTAATAAAAATAATGTGATTGAAGTCAAAAACATGGTTATGTATTTCACCCATATATTGAGTTGTAGGCCTCCTAATGATTCCATATTTTTTTGAATATAGGAAATATGTGGGGAAACAAGTTTTTAGTTTTTAAAAAATCTATATAATACTTTATAAATTCCCAAAACAATGGTATAATTGGATTTATGAAATCTAGAAGCCTGAAACCACCTTCCACTTTGCCTTTAAACTGGCACCTTGGGCACCCAATTTGTAAGTTCTACCAGGAGAAAAGTTGATTTTATTTTGGAGTCTAAAAGGATCCCTCTAATCTATTTGGAGGTTTTGGATCTCTGTATCTTCATAAGGATATATTAAATTAAGAAGTAGATCCATCCATGCTTCCTCCTCCTATCAATGGCGGGCTAAACGGTGGGAATTCGTTGTGAGAGAGTTTCACACATGTCAAGGGAATTTCGAAACATATAATAGATTCTGGTTTATATTAATTTGGGTTTAAAAAAATATCATTACATGTATCTTACATTATATCATATTTTAATTATTGTCTTGATGCATGTGATTGGTACGCTCTTAATTTCTAACTGATCAGTGCGAGGTTTTGAGTGCATGACTTGTGCTGTCAGATTGTAAAACATAATAATCCTTTTCATACAAACTTATTTAGGTTTAAATATTATTTTTAAGATCTTATTCTATGCATACGGACTAGACCATGACAATATGGTTGTTATGTCAAGGATTGGTTTTTCAAGCATTGATATAAAATCTTAGGAAGTAACCGAGATTCTGATTAATTTAAACCAAAGATTTACTTCAAACCTAAATTAATACCTAAGAATAATGAACTTTAAATATGTGTAGTGCACTCAAAATTAACAATTTTTCTCATATTTTTTAAAATACAGTTTCTTGTAAACTATTTAACTCTTTAAATTAAGTCATTTTATCTTTACAATTGTTTTCAAAACCACCCCCTTTTAGTACTTTTTATTAAAAACACACACTTTAAACCACCAAATCTCATTTATAGATCACCCAGTGTATTCTATATGTTATAAATCACCTTTATAAACATATTAAATTTTATGTGTCATGACAACGTAGTCAACGTCCACCTCGTGATAGCGCTGAGTATGAGAATTAGGAATATTTTTTAGATATGTGAGGGAGACACGGACTAGGTGAAAATATTCAGTGACAAATACATGGAGGGAAGTGATGACATCCCATAATCCCATTTTTATCAAGGATATGAAATCATAGAAAATATGGTAGATACTGATTGCCTTTATAAAGAAGGAATATGGGGCAACACACCCATGAGGCAGTCGTGACCAGTCCAAGGATGTGGATCACCCTGGAGGAGAAATAGATGTTTATCCCACATCACCTGATGTGATAACCCTATAGAAAGTGTCAAAAAACAATACCACCCTCTAATTTGAACATTGGGTGGGGGTATTAGCAATCATCTCACATGGATCCTTCAAATTGTCGAGGAATGCATGTTGTAGGTCCTTTTATTATTTTACTAACTTTATATGTCATGTAGATAAAGGTGAATTCATGTAAATTTAGTTCTAGATTTAATTTATTTCCTTAACATAGTTAGAATACTCACCATATAAAATGTGTTTTTACTTGTGATGGTGGAGAGTTTCCCAATGATTCATGCATAGGTAATATATGCATTCATTATTCAATATTTCTAGAATGTCATACTCGGAGGTGGATATAGTCCAAAAAATAACTATTATATTATATTTGGATATTTATTCCCTCAAAAACATGGAATTATTCTCATATTATGAGTGGGATTCATCCACTTGATCTGAAAAGAGTGATCATTTCTTGGATTCCTTATTGAGGTAAGAATGATTGGTCAGAATATTCTCTTCTGTATCAAAGGTTATATGGTCCAAAGGTGGAACAAATGATGACTGTTTCTTTGAAATATTCTTCAATTAGGATGAAATATCACTATTCAGAGATTATGAACTTGCTGTGTCTGATCTCACCCTCTTGATTTCCTCTCGATATGAGGGAATTCTCAAAGGATCTTTGATAATGGGAGAGACTTCTTATCAAAATAATATGTCACTAAAAGGATTACATTTTTAGTGAATTACATGGGGATGACCCCCATGGTCATATTTATTTTCTATATAATGTAGATTAAATCCATTATGCCTTAATGTCTGACTATATGGAGGATTTCCATAATGTATTCCTTGGATAAGTCCTTTAGGCTGGATGATTTAGATTATATAAGGAATTCTATCAAGATGAGAAGTTATAAATGTATTATAAAATGAATTTCATTCTTATTGATTTATTTTTTTCCATAATGAGGGTTTTGGAAGCTCTCACCATGAGAAAAGTACCTATGATCACTTTTTTATCACCATGGGGAGAACCTTTATAGTGGATGCTCTGGGGTGGACATTCAAAGCTGTCGATCATAGTACTGTGGGGAGGTCCCTTTTAATTATATATGATTACTCTTTCTAATGACGAGTTATAATATTTTTAAGTTTCTATTAATATATGATGAAGGGCCTAAAAAACACCAGCATTTATCAAGGCAGTGATGTGATCATGCTCCTGGGTTAAATGATTCCCTTAGTGATATCTTCTGTTAGATATTCTTGGTTGAGTGGTTGGGGTCATGTACTGTGGACAATGACCTTCACAAGTCGGATTCCTCCTAGGTTACTCTTATTTTTTCATCTAAATATTCCAATGAACATCTTGATACTTGGTAGGTATATGATCATACCTTTTGATTTCTATTAGTACATTTCTATAGTCTTCTTTGGAATGAAAATGGGTTGGATTATTGGCTTAATTCTAAGTTTCTACCAATATATAATGGAAATTACTAGTGGGGTTAGTAGTAATATAAGCCTTCCATAAAGTAGAAATTTAGATATGCATGTGAAATATAGTTATAATATGAATATAGTCTTGATATTGTTCTTAATTCTTCATTAGCACATGCTGATGATCCACCTAAATAAAAGTGGGAATATAGGAATTCTACATACTATCAACTAAAGTATGTTGATGATATCCTTTAATGGTGGGAATATGAATATGATTTGGCCCCAAATTGACCATTGGGATATGTAATGGTGGCCTTATGTTTTCATTGATAGGATATTTTTATAATTCTACAAGGCATGAGAAGTTATATAAGAACAAAGCTTAAATTTTCTCTAGGATATGATGGAGGGATTCCTCTATAGGAATGGTAAAATGGCCTTACTCTTCATTAGGAGTGTAAATATGAGCCCACTCTAGACCCCCTATTTCCATTGAAATATACAGATAGGATTTATGTAAAAGGTAAAGAATATGGGCTTCCACCCTATTGCTTCTAGGATATACTGACGTGATCCTCCTGATGCTACCAAATTGTACTGGTAGGACTTATCAGTGGGATTAGGGATATGTGATTTCTCATTGAATTCATTTAGAGTATACTAGTGGGATTATTCCACAGAGTCATGAATATGGGATAACTTGCTGACTTCTATGACTTTTTATCCATGGAAAGATCTCATTTTGGATTCCCTATCCTGAATGGATGGGGTTAGAATCTCTAGGGTGGACTCCTCTGTAGAATACTAATGTGTAACACCATAAGTGATTATGGTATGTCTCTTTTTAAGTTTAATCTATTTTAAATCTTACATTTCACATAATACCCAACTTAAATGAACAATGAAATATTATTATAACATAGCCATTAGAATGGTGGGTATGACCATGATTAACTGAATTATGAAAATAAGGTTTACACATGTATATGTATATTAATGATATATATATTATATATTCAATAAAATGTTTTTACATTAATCCAATATATTTTATAGGTATAAGATACAAACAAATCCAATTTTACACATAAAAAACTCTATTTTTCCAAAGGCAATTTTGTCTCCTTTTATTAATGCACTTTTTTTTTAAAATAAATTTCGAAACTTTTATAAATTATATTTGAAAACATAAACTAAATTTTTGAAAGATTAATATCAAAATTTACTTTGGTTTAAGTTTTGGTTTTCTTATGATAAGTTTCATTTTTTTTGAATAGTGAAAAATACAACATTTTAATTGAAAACAGACTTTTTGTATGAATAATTTATAATTTTAATTATATATTAAATTGATTTTAAAGTAAAATTAGATAAATTATACATCTATTAATCCAATTATGGTCATTCTAATCTTTTTATATTGGATTTGGATATAAAAACATTTGAACATTTTCACTTTAAAAATATGTGTTCATGCCTCATCTATGGGATTAATTTTAAATTAATTTTATCCACTTCTATATTTTATATTTTAAAAAAATGGATACAATATTTTTAATCATAAGTTCCAAATTTTGTAAATAGGTCCCTTTTATTTTTTGGACAATACGAATAATAAACTTAATAATTTTTATTACCATGGTTAAGGGTAAATTAGGTAATTAAGGGTAAAAATAATATTATAAATATTATAAAATTACACTAACTCTTTCAAAAAAATTATTGGATGAGTATTTTTAATTCATAAGAATTAATTTATCAGTTATGTGACCATTTATGTCCATTTGGATGAAAATATAACCTTTAAAATATTTTATTTTAGAAAAGTCAAACTTCTCATACTTATGGTTTTAAAAAGTTAAATATTTTTTATATGGTGTTACCTAAGGGATATATTTGACTATAAATAGTATTCTGAAATATAAAATAGTTATATTAATCATGGTAATTATTTATTATTTTTTAGTGAATAAATAATTACCTTAAAGGCTTTCACAATTATGATGCAACAATTGTTTATTTAATTGAAATATCAAATAAACGATATAAAATGTATTAAAATAAATATAATTTGATATAATTAATGTCATGAATAAATTTTATATATGAAATAAACATTTTAGATATGTATTAAATATTTTTTTGAAGATATATTTTTTTATTGATATTTTTAAAAGTCAATGTAATGAGTAGTGTCAAAATATATATTAGTGATATTTTAAAATAAATAATATTTTATTTAATGATATAAAATTCCTAAAAAAATTATATTCAGAAAAATTACTAAAAATAATTTTTAAAATTTGATAAGTTATCCATTTATTGGTCTTTTTTCATTTTATAGAAACAATATTAACCCTAAAAGAGTAAAAATCCATGTTGTGAGGGTAAGAGTTAAAGGGTTAAAAAATACGGGTTAAAATGAGAAGATAAGGGTATAATCATGACCTAAAATTGTCCAAAAAATATTGGATGAATAATATTTGAACCTTTTCACATTATTATAAAATTTTAGTATTCGAATAGATACATTTCTATGAAAATAACTTATATATTATTTAAATTAATGATAGTTACAAAATGTCACTCTCTTTGTATTTAATATCTTTTATGTGCCAACATAGAAAAAAAATCAATATATGAACAAACATAAATGTATATTTTTATATTAATCAAATTAACTTAATTATAAAAATTTATTTTTAATTTTTAAAAATTATAAATTTACTTTAAATGCTTCTGCAATGCTAGTACAATATTTAATTAATTAACATAAAAATAAAATAATTAATTTTAAAAATATTAATTTTGATATATTTGGGATTATTTAATTTTTGTAATGAATTTTATAGATCTATAATATATATTTTATATTTTTTAACGAATTATATTCTAATTACAACTTTTTCTTGATGTATTTGAAGTCAAACTAAATGAATAGTATCAAATTTGATAGTAATGATATTTTCTTGAATCAATATTTTATTAAATTATTTAAAAATAAAAAATGTTAAATAATCAAAAATAGGATAAAATATGGTCTAAAATGTCTTACCCTATTCATTTATACTTTTTTAAGTCTTTTTCTCTAGAATTGCCTTATTATATTTAAATATTTTGTGGATTTCCAAAAGTTCCCCTCACCTCAATTATAAAAGGGAACCTGCTCCCTCACTTATTTTCATAAGTGTGATCCATATATCTTGACCAAAATCTTAAAATTAATCTTATAAAAATCCTTATTTAATTTATATAGGTTCTGGTCCTTTCAATAGATAAATCCTTGATCCATTAAGAAGAGATTAAAGGAAGTCTTCTAAAGAAGAGGTAATCGTATTTATCGATTATTTCAAGTTTATTTATTCTTATAATTCATATTCATGTGTTATTTAAATTATAAAGTAATAAATAAATTATAATATATATTATTATAAGTTATTATGATTATGGGAAAACCATATTCCACCTTTTATCCATCCTATGAAAAATTAAAGCACCGTGTGTGCGTACGTATGACTTATCGTCTCCACGTCATGGTGTAAAAAAAAATTCATCCCCGCTTTACTTGTATGGGTATAATGATGGAAATAATGTATATATATAATAAATATTACATGATATTTATTCTGAAAAAATTAATATACCATACACTTCCTTACCCTTTAACCAATAAGGGAATGTTACGGTTGCTCGTGCGTACGTACGACTTACCATTTACATGATGCAATGCGATTCATTTTCCATGTTTTTCATTAAAAAATAGTTATAATAATGTATATAATAAATTATTTATATATATATGAAATTAATATAATTATTTGTATTTTAGAACTATATCCTATGTATAGGCACCAAGACTTACATGACAAAACATGCAAAGGAAAATGAAGTAGTTAATAAGAGAAACAAGGGTAATAATGAAATATTATTAACAAATGGGTGATAAGATGATATAATAAGATAGTATATGATATACTAAATATTTATATTGTTCTATTATAAATTAATAACATTCTTTAAATCATTATATTGGATGTTAAATAATGTTCAACTAAAGGAAAGTGTAAAGTAAGGGATTTTCATCTCACTTTTATTTCTGTGAGATATATGACTTATTCATGACTTATTTATTTTGTGTGGTTCATATAATAAATATTTAGTATAATATCATGAATATAAATATATTCATGGTATTTAATGTTTCATATCAAGTTATGGGTCAAATGATTCAACTGATTATAAATTGGTAAGTGTTTATTTCACAATCTCATCATTATCCGGGACTGTTTTTGTTTAAGTCTCCATTGGGGAATATTTATCTTCCATGTTTATGTTTTCCAAAAAAAAATCAAAAGTTTTTTAATATTCTACAAAAAAAATCTAAAGTAATTTTTACCCATGATTTACTTTTTATAGAATTTTTTTAAAGGAATCTTCATGCCATTCTCAAAACAATGCATGTTTGACTTTTATTGAAAAATTGAAAAGAATATTTGTTTTAACCTGTACAACTTGAACATAAATTCCAACATTCATGACCACTCATATGTTTTAAATGATATTATATTTGTTATAAATTTTATATTTAGTGAAATTTAATTTCATTTTTTTAAATCTTAGTGAATTTCAAAGTGAAAAATGATATTTTCCTCATATAATGGTATTAAAGATATTTTCTTATTCATAAATCACATAAAACCATTAATATAATTATGATACAATCAAAACATTTTATATTAATATTGTCCTTATTATTTTTTTGGATGGTTTATGATTAGTTTGAATGTGGATGTGCTATTTTTATGCTATTATCCTTATTACTCTGAATAGTTAGTGGTTTTGTTTATTGATTGGGAAAAGTATTCACATTTAATATGCTAGTTTTTTAATATGAATTTTTATATTTATTATGTTTCACCCCTATCATTTTTGAAAGTCATTGGGCATAGTAAGTAATGGGAGGGGCCTGAAATAGTCCCTTGATGCATCGATAGGTCTCATGAGACAAACTAGATCAGGTTTTGGATGAGGCATTATCCATTTGTGTATACTTCTTAACTTAGGAATTGAGAGTATGATTTAGATGCCTATAATTATACATTACATAATTATGATATTATTTATTTATATTCCCTGTGATTTTTCATGAAGTATAATATCCATGGTTAAGTTCCATTCTCATGTGATTATTTATATGCTATTATTGGATCATATTTTATTCCTGTCATATTTTGGTTACGTTTTTTATTAAATGGCATGTGTTTCAGTTAATTACCTTTACATAATTTTTTATTCTTATTTATGATAGATTTCATTGTATGTATACCCTTACTAAGAATCTATGCTCACCCCTTTTTTATGTTTCACTTTTCCCCAGGATACTATGAAGTGTTTTGTGATAGATATATAGGGAGAATAATAGATTTATAAGAGAAATTATTTGTGAATTTTATGTTTAAAATATAATATGAATTTAGAGTATTTATCCATTTTACCATGACTACTTGAAAATTTGGTCCTTTAGGATGAGATTTGTTTTATCTTACACCAATGTAATAAAGTATGGCACCAGATTCATAATTCTGGGATTGAGGTCATTAAAGTTGGTATTAGAGAAAGTTTAGTAGAACCCTTTGGAAATAGATTTAGGAATATATAGATTAAAAAATATGACCCTATGATAGAATATGAGGATAATTGTAGATAAATATCCCAAAGAAACCATGTTTATGATTATGAGGTTACCTACACATAAATTTTTTAATTTATGATAAGTATTTCACTAGTTTTGAAATTATACATTATGTTTCATAATTATGTGATATAATATAGTGTATTCCATCATTTATAAATAGTACCTAGCATAAGAAATTGGAACGACATAAATATACACAATCCAAAGAGTAAAAATGATCATTTCTTTGATAGTTTTAAGCCAATATTTCAAAGAGAATTAGTCTCCCAAAAATTCTCATCAAATGATGAAATAGTATCATGTGAAATCAAGATATAGAAACAATTATCTATGTATAATGGATTCAAAGGGATGAATGGAAAGTATGATTTTCCCACATTTGATAATTGTGGAAGGAAACACCTTGATATATTCTTAATAAGAAAAAACTTTTGGTTCAAGTGTGGAGAAAAAGGTCACTATGCAATTGATTGTAAGAGAAATAAGGAATTTTACAATATTAAATTCTTCAAGTATAAGGATATGAGGAATAGTGAAAATTAATTTCCCATGTTTCAAGGGAATATACCTCAAAAGAAGATAACGTATAATGGGTAAACTTATGTTATCACCATAGATGATGATAAATGATTAATGTGCTTGGATTAAAGAATTATATAGTAAAAGTATTTTATCAATGATATTATGGATATATATATATATATATGTGTGTGTGTGTATTTTTCATCCATACTTATTATTCAAATATTTGAGAGCATATGTTGAATGCTACTAATGATCAATAAAAGTGATTTAGTGGCAAGTTGATATTTTGGAAAACATATGATTGAGGGGTGACAACCCTTAATATATTCTTTATGAAAAAGGGATTTTTATGTGATATTATTGGAGACTATGAATTTTTTAGTGATTTTATGTTTTATTTTATATTTTTAGGGTTGACTACATGTTTAGATTTACGGAATATATTTGACAAACTGGGATTTTATTTTTGGAAGACGGCATATTTTCATTAATGTTTTAAGGTGATCAAGGTATTCATATATCTAGTATGTGGTAATAAGAGCTATAGTTGTTTTGGAGAATATAATGTTAAGTTGATTTTGTAAATTTAGTGACCATCCTTATAATTTTTTAGAACAGATGTATTTTGGATAAATCTTAAGGTTGTAATGGCTTACGTTGAGCATTAGATATTATTGGTAAATTATGGTTTATTGGACACTATGTGATAAAATTTATGGTTTCATAATACATTTAATGAATTAATGAATTAATTTTGGAATTTATGATTCATTAAAGTGATTGAAATATGAAAAAAAAAACATTTTGAATATCAATCTCCTCGTGTAAGAAATGAAGAGGAGATAGATCGAAGCACGATTAAAGGATGATATTATGCTTATGAAATGGAAAGAAATCAAGTAAGTTTATTTTCTTGATTGATTTATATAAATAGTAAAAATAACCCCTAAACTCTAGGAAGTTGATTTTGGAACAAAAAATTTATTTATTTTGGATATAAAAACATTTCAAACTATTGAACAGTTTCACTTTAAAACCCTTCATTCAAGCTCTGTGTACATGATTAATTTTAAATTAATTTTAACAACCTATGTGTTATGAATTTTGAAAATAGATTAAATATTTGGAATAATAAGGTCAAAATTTATTAAAATTTCCATTTATTTTATTTTTGGACAATATGAATAGTAAACTTAGTAATTTTTATTACAACGGTTAAGAGTGAATCAAGTAATTATAGGAAAACATAATATTAAAAATATTATAAAATGACACTGACACTTTAAAAAACTTTATTTGGTGAGTTTTGTTCGTCTATAATGTTTAAATTAAAAGTTATGTGACCAATTATGTCCATTTGGATGAGAATATAACCTTTATAATATTTTATTCATAGAAAAGTCCAACTTGTCATACTTTTGTTTTTAACAAGGTAAATAATTTTAATATGGGGTTACATAGGGGATATATTTAACTATAAATAGTATTTTGAAATATAAAATATTTATCTTCATTATGGTAAATTATTTTTTTATTTTTAGGGAAGAAATAATTACCTTAGAGTCTTGCAAAATGATGATTCAATAATTGTTTAATTAATGGAAATATCCAATAAATGATATTAAAAATATTAAAGTAAATATAATTTGAGATAATTAATGTCATACAAGAATTTTATATATGAACTTGACATTTTAGGGATGCATTAAAGCAGTTGGTTAGAAGATATATTGTTTTATTGATATTTTTAAATGTCAAAGTAATGAATAGTGTCAAAATAGAAATTAAAGATATTTTAAAATAAATTTCATTTTATTTAATGATATAAAATTCTTAAAAATCCTTCATTATGAAAAATTATTGGGATATATATTAAAATTTCATTAATTATCCATTTATGTGTCATTTTTTATATTATTGTAACTATATTGACCCTCAAAGAGTAAAAATATGTGTCGTCGTGGTAAAATTTAAAGGTGTTAAATAAGGGTTAAAACCAAAATATAAGGGTATAAAGACGACCTAAACTTGTTTAAAAATTATTTGATGAATAATATTATACCCTTATCGCATTATTATCAAATTTTAGTTTTTTAATAGGTGGTTCTCCATGAAAATAACTTATATATTATTTAAATCAAAGATTGTTACAAAATGTCACTCTCTTTATATTTAATATATTTTATTTTTCCACATAGGAAAAAATCAAGATATGAACAAAAATAAATATCTATTTTTATATTAATGAAATTATTTTTATTATGTAATTTTATTTCTAATTTTTATAAATTATATAACTACTTTAAATTCTTCTGCAATGCTAATACAATATTTACTTAATGAACCTAAAAATAAAATAATTGATTTTAAAAGTATTAATTTAGACATATTTGGGATTATTTAATGTGTATAAATACTTTTATAGATATATAAGATATATTAGAGATGTTTTAAATTATTATATTATAATTACCAATTTGTCTTGATGTATTTAAAGTCAAATTAAATAAACAGTATCAAATTTGACAATAATGATATTTTATTGAATTAATATTTTTTTAAATAATTTAAAAATCAAAAATTGTTAAATAATAACAAAGGGGATAATATATGGAATAAAATTTCTTTCTATATTCTTTTATATTCCATTTTTAAGTCTTCGGCTCTATAATATCCATATTATATTTTAATATTTTAAGGATTTTCGAAAGTGCTCCTCACCTCAATTATAAAAGGGCACCTCATCCCTCACTAATTTATACCAATTTGAGCTATTAGAGAGACAAAAATATGAAAATTTATATTATAAAAATAATTATATAATTTATAGAGGTTTTGGTCCTTCAAAAAGATCAAACCTAGGTTCCTTAAGCAGAGATTAAAGGAACTCCACTGAAGAAGAGGTAATCATGTCTTTCAAGTTTATTTCTGATTCTAATTACTCTTTCTTGTGTTGTTTCCACTATAAATTAATAAATACAGTATAATATATATTATTATATCATATTATTATTATTTTAAAACCATAATCCAACTTTTATCTATCCTATGAAAATCAAAAGAACCCCGTGTGCGTACGTACGACTTACCGTCTCCACGACGTAGTGTAATATGTTTTTCGTAAGCAATTTACTTGGATGGGTATAATGATATAAATAATGGATATATATAATTAATATTACATGATATTTATTATTTAAAAATTAATATACCATACACATCCTTACCCGTTCACCATTAATAGAATGATACAGTCGCTCGTGCGTGCGTACGACCTACCATCTCCATGATGCAATGTGATTCATTTTCCATGTTCACCTTTAAAGAATGATTATAAAAATGTATATAATAAATAAATATTATATATATGACCATAATGTCATTATAGATATTATGGAAATATACACTATGTACAAGAACATGACTTACATGACAAAACATGCATAGGAAAAAAAAGTAGTTAGCACCCAAAACAAGGGTAATAATGAAATATTATTAACAAACGGGTGATAATATGATATAAGAGGATAATATATGATATCATAAATATGTATATGATTCTATTATAAACTAATAAAATTATTTAAACTATTATAAATAATTTTAAATCATGTTCAACTAAAGGAAAGCGCAAGGCAAAGGATTTTTATATCACATTTGTTTATATGGCATACATGCCTTATTCACCACTTGCTTATTTTGTGTGGTTTATATACTTCCTATTTAATATAATATCATGAATCTACCTATATTCATGGTATTTAAATTTTCATTTGATGTTATGGGTCATACAATTCAACCAATTAAAAAGTGGTAAGGGTTTATTTTACAATCTCATCATTATTCGATATTGTTTATGTTTAAGTCTCCACTAGGGAATATTTATCTTCCATGTTTATGTTTTAGAAAAAAAAAATCAATAGGTTTTTAATATTATATATAATTTTCTAAATTAATTTCTACCCATGATTTACTTTTTCAATTTTATTTAAAGGAATATTTATATCGTTCTCAAAACAATGTTAGTTTGGATTTTAATCAAAATGTGAATGGAATATTTGTTTTAAAGTGTACGACATGAACATAATTTATATACTTAATAACCACTAAAATGTTTTAAAGTATCTTATATTTGTTTACAAAATCTATTTTTATAGAAATTTTTTTTAAAATTTTTTTCAAAATCATAGTGAATTTCAGTGTGAAAAAGTATATTTTCCTCAAAGAACATTTTTCAATATATTTTTATTCATTAAAGACATCAACCCTTTAATGTACATATGATACACTAGGTATATTTTATATTAATATCATCCTTATTATTTATTTTGATGGTTTATTATCAGTTTGACTGAGGATGTGCTATTTTGATACCATTTTCCTTATTACTCTAAATGGTTTATGGTTATAATTATTAATTAGGGAAACTACTCACATTTCATATGCAAGTTTTTCAATAAAAATATTTATGTTGATTATGTTTCACCCCTATCAAGTGTGGAATGAATTAGACATAGTAAGTTATGGGAGGGGCCTACAATATCCCCTTGACACATCAATGGGTCCCATGAGACAAATTAGATCAAATTTTGGATGAGGCCTTACCCATTTTTGTAGACTTCTTGGTCAAGGAATTGACAGTATGTTTTAGACATCTTAAATTATCAATCCATCACTATGAGATTAGATATTGATATTTCATGGGATTATTTGACTATTATAATAAACATGTTTAAGTTCCATTCTCATGCGATTATTTATATGGAATTATTTGATCATATTTTATTCTTTCCTTTTTATTATCAAGTTATTGATTAAAATGATTTTTTTGACTTAATTACCATTACATAATCGTTTATTCTTATTTATGATAGATTATGTTATATGTATACCCCTAATGAGAATTTGATATCACCCCTTTATTATGTTTCACTTTTACCTAGGATGTGAGGAAGTGTTTTGTGATTGATATGCATGGGGAATAATGGAATTCAAAAAGAAATTATTTGTGTACTTTCTGTTTAAAATGTAATATTTATTTCATGTTTGTATCTAGTTTACCAATACTAATAAACAATTAGGTCCTTTGGGATGAGATTCCTTTTATCTTATTCCAATTTAACAGAGTAAGACACTGTCTCTGGGATACTAGGGTTGGGGTTCTTACATGAATGGTTAGGGATGCCCGACATTGATGATGAAAATGGCCAGTAGGAGCACTCCTATGAGATTCCTGGGTTGTAGTGAGGTCTTGATCGAACTCCTCTTATGTATTGTTATCATGATTTATTGAGAGACTCCCAAAGTGATTTGAGGTGGGAATTGGTGCCACCCACTTCATTGTAATTCTCTTTTGTTGGTGAAGTGATTTATTGGTATTGATAGTATAGAGGCTTTATTTTGATACCTATAGAGAGCATATGATATTATTGATATGTTTATTCCTCTCTAGTGAATTGGTGAAATATTACTGGAGAAAATGTATTGGTGATAATTAACCTTGTTTTATGGGGTCACATCCTTCATAAAAACCAAGACATAATTCCAGTTTTATGATGGTTCTATGTGTTTTGGATTGAAGGGGTGATTATTTTGAAAGTCATGGGGGATCAATAAATGAAAACAAGAAAATACTCTAATTAAACATCATAAGTAAGATCATTTTTTAATAACCAATTTCAAAGTTAAAGGATTCATATTGGGTTCACCATATTTTTATGACACAAAATGGAACCTATATTTTATTTGAGCTGATGAAAACCTACTTTCTAAAGGTTGGTGGTTTTTATGTCTTTTCTAGTGATGCTTGGATTTTTCATTAATTAACGGGATTGAAGGTCGGGTTGATCCACACCTTTTAAATAGGAATTATTAACAACTCTTTGAATCTATTATATATTTAAGATATATTGGTGAATCCTTAGTAAATCCTAATACATGGATGGCTACCTTGGTACTAAGGATTTTTTGTCAACATATATTGATGTGAACATTGATATGAATTAAAGGTTATTCATTAATGGAATTATATTTATATATGATAGGTTCTCCCATCAATGGTTCTTTCTACATGTGTTATAGGTTCTTTATTTTTTTCCTTATTAATTTATTTTGTTATAGATTAAAGCCACATAGTTGGTCACTTTGAAGTTTATCACCATCTAGGGAGGCAGTAATTATTTATGGTGTTGGGATAGGGCCCCTGAGAAGGGGTCTTAAATATCCATATCAATGTAATTAGAACCCACATAGTTCAGTGCCAATTAATAAGACACATCGTACCTTTTAAGTTTATATGAAAAGGTACATTGTGGTTCTTTTTAAGGTCATTCCACCATGACTAATTTTAAGTAGTTTAAAGTCATGTAGATTTGACTATGAGGTGAATAGTGCCTAGAAATAGTTTCTGTGGGTCTTACACATGAGAGACTCTTTATAGTCAACCTTATAGAGAATATGGCCTAATGAGGATGGTTTTATTTTACAAGGGATATGACCCTATGAGATATGTGTTGGGTTTTTCTAGTGTCGATATGGCCCACTGAGTGGGACAAGATCTCATTCGGAATATAGCCTAATGAGAATGTTTCTTAGGTAATATAGACCATATGAAAGGTTGATTAAGCTCATAGGGAATATAGATCAATGACTGAAGAAATTGGTGGTTATAATTTTGGGTTTGAACTTCAATGTATAATCCCATGTATCCAACTAAAACAAGGATAAAAACTCACATAGTTTGAGTTTCATGGTTTAATATAATGTGATATAACTATACAATGAAGTTTAATGTCATGTGGAAAGAATGTTGTTGTATAGTTTTATATCATTTTAGGATATTTTTTCCCTGAAAGGGGAGGTAATAAAGGATTTAGTGTGGCTTAATCATGGTCCATCCTTTATGGAAAATCATGGATCATTGAATGGGCCAAAGGGTAAAACCATTAATGATCACATGGTCAAGTATTATACCTAAGAGCAGCCTTTGGGTGCGGTTCGAGAATAGGGATAACATGAGTCGGGATTATGATTTAATATGTTCTACCATTATATGGGTCTCACTATATCATTGATTTCTCCTAGAAATTAAATAATCAATGGAAACATGGTTGGGTCTTACATCTAGTGAGGAATCCCTAGATTGCATGGTTCATTAATTTGAATTAGATCAGTCAACATGATACATTAGTAGCCAATATAGGAATCTTGGGCTTGGAGATACTGCTCTGGTTTTCTATTGATAGAGAGCCTCGTTATCAAGGGATACATGATTGTGATCACCCTGAGGGTTATACCCATTTGGGAGGAAAATTCTAGAGAATCTTTTTATTAAGGGAATACATGATAGAAAGAAGGAATTATAGAATGTCTAATGATTTGATCATGTATGTATGGTGGATTTGGAGGAGGACTTAATAATAAGATATTTTGGTAGGATACTTAAGAAAATGGATGATCTACCATAGAAATTGTGGTGTTCATGGTACCTTGATGTGGAAGTGGAGGAATGGAATTTTTCTATGCAAAGGACATGGGCATGAATTCACCCAAGTGTAAGGATGAGTGAATGGTTTTCACCCTAGTAGGGTGTTAGGAAAAGAGGTTTTCCCTTGTGATTCTATAATGATTAGGGTCACCCTAGTGATTCTAGGGTAACGTGGTCCCCCTAACTAAAGCTATGGAGAAGTGGTCTCCCTAGTGATGCTTTAGAGAAGTGTCCACCCAAGTAAAGTTAGGGTGAAATGGCCAAATTAGTTTTCTCCCTAGTAGTTTGGGGTCTTCACAGATTTCTTTTAGGTGAATGACACTCTAGGGTGTCATCCAATATGGGTACTTCACCCTATTGTTGAATATTTATAAGTAATTCATATCCCATAATAGAGTTTAATGTATTAAACATTTTTTTAAACCAGTTACCCAAATTTTTAGTTAAGTTGCCTCATTTTTGGATTAATTAAGTTTGCTAGAGGGAGTTGGAGACTAGGTATCGATACTATGGAGAGAAGAGATCCAAGGTATCTATTCGTCTTCTAAAAGGTGCAAATAATGAGCCCAAGGGTCTTATTTATAGAAACAATTCGAGAGCATGGTATAAGAAGGATGACATTATAGACTGCTGCACAGCTGGAATTGGGTATGTTAGGCATGGGAACACATCTATAATTGGGTGAAATGGCCTGAGAAAGAATAGCTCGCCTCAGTGAACTTATGGTGCCTTACCTAGGATTTTTTCTTCATCATTCTAGAGTGTCAATCATTTTTTAAGTGGGAGTTCCAATAATACCCTACACTTAATTATTCCATTTTCATCACTTTAAACAAAACCATATGAATGGATATTTTAAACATATAAAAATTGGGTAGTAAAGAAACTAAATATAAAGGAAAGAGACTACCCAGTTTCTTATATTTTCCATGGCCAGTGAGGAAGATCTAAATTACTTTTCAATTAAATTTCAATTAAACCACCTGTAAAACATAAATATATTTCATTCATTTTTAAAAAATAAAAATAAATAAAATTAAAGAAATGTAAATCTTTTATTTCCTTACAAGTAGTGTTTAATTTACCATATATACTAAGAAAGTATCAATACACTACCTAAAATTTGATGGAGGATGTGTTTTCCTTAATTTGAATAATTGTATATAGTTATATTTATTATTTCTCTATGTAAAATTATTCTTGATTCCTCCATATAAAACTAAATTTATGTCCTCATGATAAATGAAAAATTGTAGTCTAAAGGGGGTGGAAAATTATGTAAGGATCCTCTTTTATCTCTTTATCATAAGGGAATAAAAAATAAATTGAGCATTTTCTATCTATTACAAGGAGTGGAACTTATTTTAATTTTTATTAATCATAATTTCCTTCATATAATTACAAACCAGTGTCATATTCCTTATCTTTAATAGTGAGAAATATACATGGTTACTCTATACCCTCTTTTGAACAAACCACATCATGTGTGGCATCTTTATATTCATATTTAACTTCCAGAGCCATCAATAATTATATTTATTTTTCAATGTATAAGTAGGGAGGTTTTTGTTTTGAATTTAAAACTTTTAAATATCTTACCACTATTCCTATTGATTAATGTAATATCCCTCCAATTCCTTGTATATTAATTATTTTTTCCTTATGCAATTATTTTTGAAAAAAATCATGTAGAGAAGGTAGTGGATGAGTTTCTTCAAAAAATTTCACTACCACTAAAATTTTTTCATAAAAAGTTAGAAGGAAATATTCTTATTAATTATTTAGTGTCTTTTATAAATGATCTAACCTCTATATTATATAATTTTATAAGTAATTAAAAAAATTACTATATGTTTCTTTAACTTTTCTATTTTAGTCTTCATGATTCCATCTTCCTGTTCAATTTGTATTCTCCTTAAAATTCAATGTGAAAACTTCCAGCATAGATATTTTGTTCGTAAAGATACAAATTTTGGTCTATATATTGATTCAATTAAATTTTTAGGGTCATAATTTTGATTTTATCCAAATTATATTTTTTATTAGAGTAATATAATTCACCATGTGTTGATTATTTTATAAAATATATATTATCTTGAAAATTTAAAATAAAATAAAATAAAATGAAATAAAGAAATAAAATAAAAAAGATTCAAAAACCCAAGAAAATTGAGTGAAATAAATTTAACCTCTTTTCAATGGCATTAAATTTTTATTCGAGATATAATGGGCTCAAAGAAAATAATATTTCAATGAATATAATAAATTAAATGTAGTTAATACTGTTGAGATCCAATATTTCTTAATTTTTAAATAATTTTCATTAGAAATTATCCAAGAAAATTAAATAAAACCCATGTAATTATTTTATTTTTTATGATTTTAAAAATATAAACTATAAATGATAAATGGATTTAAACATGATTTTTAGTTGTTTTATACATGATTAAAATTAATTTGGAATCCATAAATTTATTTGTAAATTTGTAATTTCATTGTTTAAAGGATTGTAATTTTGTTCTTATATGTTTTATTCATTTTGATCTACATGAGGGCATAGCCTACATTTATATTTTGTTTGTATAATGTTCATTTCAAAGATATAAAATGGAAAATTAATTCTAGCATAGGTGTTATTTCATGCCTCGGGTATGCCTTATCTAGCTCTAGTGTATGTGTTATCTACCTTGTGTATGTGTCATGAAGGCTGAATTTTGAAAACTGTTTCTAGTGTAGGTGTCATCCACCAACTATGTTGGTGTGATGGTGGACAACATATATGTTATGGATCCATTTGTAATTGTCATTTAGCCATAGTTGGTGTCATGGGAACCTGCATAGGTGTTATCCCTTAGTGAAATTTATATGGATAGTTGACCATGTGGATTAAAATCAAAAATACAAAAAAATGGAAAAGGTTGGAAAAAAATAAATTCCCATTCCAACTGTTTGGCCAAATTAGGAAGAGTGCCAAAAGATAAACCATGTGGCGATTATTAAAACAAATATGACATTTTCTATCATGGGGATAATGTGATAAAAGATGAATATTTGAGAGTAATCTAGGTGAATTCATTAAGAACATAAATCAATGCATGTGGTGGAAATAAAATAATTAGGAGTTGGGCCCTAAATTTGAGGTTTTTTAAAGGTAATGGAATAATTAGAGGATTAAGTATGATTATATGTTATTCACATAGGGGTGGTGTATGGTAGAAAAATAATGTGAGGAACCTTGGGCCACTTCTATAAAAAGGATATTGTTCACTCCAGAAAGAGGGATTCTATCACTATTGGTTGATCGATTTGAGAGCTACACCTATTTATTTATGTGTTTAGTGATAGAACACCCTGATTTTATTGTCTGAGACGAGGATAATATCTTTAACTTGTTAATTAATTCATATTTTAATATTTAATTATCTTATTTTCATCTATATAGAATCATTTGATTGTTATAGAAATTAGGATATTTCTTTGTATATATGCATTGAAATTATTCTTCTCCCATTATAGTTTTCACATATAATCCACCTAGACATTATTCATGGTCAATGATAGTGAGTAGTGGGTTAATCTAGGGGTGATTGGAGATATATGATCACAAGTCTATGTGAAATTAGGGAATGTAATTATTATTATATTTTCCTGATTAAGCTAAAACTACTAGCTAAGGGTGATTAGTGAGGTTTCAACTTAATAGGGAAATAAAAATGAGTTAAAATAGAAAAATTATTTAAAAATAATGAGATATTTGAGTTTATAACACTATCTTTAAAATTGATTTCAAATGACTTGTTTCTTCATTTATTTCACACAAACCTTTTTTATCTTTATGTAAAATCTCGACCTGACTGACTATGGAAATAGTAGCTGGACTGGTCACCACATGGACTCAAGCGTGTCTCCCCTTATGCCAGAGGCTACCGACTAGCAGGGAGGGTCTAAAGGTGGTACAATTTGGAGACTTTACCCTCGAGATTAAGGTGTCATAATGATATAAACATAATAAAATCAACAGACAATAGTTGAAGTAATTATAAAAGAAAGATAGTGCAGTAAATGATAATGTAATAAACTAATAAAAACAGATGAAGCCAACTATAAAATAATGCATGTATATACAGGAGAACCTTAAATTATAATCTATAAGAAATACAATAATAAATAAAAAGTAATAAAAGAATAAATACCCAATGATTATCTCCACGAGCATCTCGACCACCAGCTCAGTCCTCTATCCCGACTCCATCCTAGTAAATAAAATAAACATTGGAATTTGGATGCTTCCATAAATCAATATCGGTAGACATAAAGTCTACTTGGGTACCAATGGTGCCCGAATTAGGTGCGAGATAAAATATCCTTAGGCCAAAATCCATGGTGTCTAGTCCAATCCATTTCGTGTAATATACTGAAGCAGTGTGTTATGGTAAGTAAATATAGAACTGTAAAAGATAATTAATTAAAAGCATTAGACTAGGTTCCACTTAGACACCCATCCAATTACCTGCCTTGGTATAATCTCACGTGTCTAAAACATGATTACCAAAATTGGTAAAGTGAAATAAGGTGCGAGGGTTTAGACTACCCCCAAGATTTTGATTGGTCTTGGTGGACACATCCCTACATTTACATTTTCCAAAGATTCAATCTGTTTTTCTTAAAATATTTAAATGATCTTTAATTCAATTCAAAACACTTTATAAAAAATTTCTATATTATTTATGAAAATAGTGAGATGCCCTAATCCTATCCATGGAAATACAAGGGAACATTACAAGTATTTCTCAAGGGTATTAGAATATAACAAATTCAAATTAGTCCATCCATGGTGATCCAAGAATGAAGTCCCATGTGTCACTCAATGCATGGTGTAAAAAGTCAAGTACTAGCCTCCGAGTCTGTACCTAGTATCGCATGCAAGAGGAAGAGTCTCACTCAAGGAATGGTTCAACCAATCATGACTTTAAGTCCATCCAAGGGTTCTCCCTTAGGGAATTAGTGTCACTCATGTGGAGGTAATAATAGAAAACATTCATTGAACCAGTCCTAGGCATAGATGGTGTCACTCCCAACATGCTTACTAAGCATTAAAAATTCTAACAGAAAGGAATGAGATTCTATCCAAGGGGTCCTTAAGTTGCAACCCATCATATCACCCCGACACTAAGAATAATCAATTTAACAATCATTTAATTTTAATAATTCAAGTAAGATGGACCAATTCATAATTCCAAGAATCTAAAACATTTAAATCATTTTATTCGAGACATTTCCATTTTAAATGCACATTTTAAGCATGAACACAATACACTAAAAAAATAATATCATTTAAAAAAATCCAAGAAACTATGGTATATGAAGAAGGAATTAAGCCTAATAATAAGAAAAAAAACTACAAAGAACTTCACATAATATTTTTCAATTAAAGACATCGCACCTCATAGAGGGGTTTTATTATAAAAACATGACATTATTTTAAAAAATTCATTTAATTTAATTTAATGAGTTCAATTAATCTCAAGGTGTGAAGTATATATATTACAACACAAAGTGAGTGTAAGGAAAGACATAAGAGAAATGAGGAACATGCTTTGAAATTTAATAACTTGCAAAATATAGTTAGCAAGTGATATAAGGAATTTTAAAAAACATTATAAAATGGTATAAGAAAGAAATTCTACTTCAGAAGGAAGAGGGTCAAGCCAAAAACTTTGGCACTTGATGTTTTCATTAGTAACCACTCAAAGCTGTTATATCCTGCCTCTGAGAATATGCACCTTCACATATACAAAAGGACACGTAGCCTGTATGTACATATTTGTATAGCCTTGAATAGGTTCGTGGTGGGGTATTTGATGGAGAAAGATCAAAAGAATCACCTCTATGAAAGCAAGAAATTGGGAAATTTCCTCTGCATCCCATCAACACTGTTGGTTATCATCTTCCCCACTACCGGGCTGAAGGCTGTACCTTTTTTGATGAAATACTCATGAATACGTGATTCCATAACTTGCTTTCATGATTTTAAAAAATTATTCTAACATATAACAATGTTGATTTATTTTTAAGAAATTAAAATATCAAATTTCATTAAATTTTAAATGTTTAACTTATTAATTTTAATGTAGAACAACATTAACTTAAAATATTCAAGGAATTTAAAATATAACAACATTAAAAATTAATTTTTTTACTGAAATAAATTATTTTAAATATTCAAAGTATTTATTTTTTTAATACAATATTCATTTTCAATATTTAAATTATGTATTTACATTTTTTATTCAAGTTAATTTAAAATAAAAAATTTGAATGAAAAATTAAATCACATGAATATTTTAATATTTTTAAATAAATAACTTTAATTAAGAAATTTATATATTTTTAATATTTTATTTAATTACTTTATTTTAAATTTTATAAAATAATTTGAATGAGTAAAATTATGTAAAAATCTTCACTATTTTAAAATAATTTGATGATTTAAAATATTTTAAAATAATTTTAATTTGCTAAATAAAGACATGATTTTTTTAAAAAATTTAAACTAATAAATTGAATCAAATTTTTTAAAGAATTTTATTATTTTTTTCAAGTTATTTTTTTTAAGAATATTGAATATTTTGAATATTTCAAAATAACTAGAAATTTTAACGTTATTTAATTATTTATTCAAGTAATTCAAACAATTTAATGTTATTTAATTTTTTTCTTAACGTTATTTATTTTAAAATATTCAAATTATTTAATAACTTGAATGTTTTAAATAAAAAACTTTATGTTATTTAAATAAAATATTTTGATGGTATTTAATTTTTTATTAAACTTATTTATTTTAAAATATTCAAGTTGTTTTAAAATATTCATTTTATTTAAAAATATTCAAATTCTTAAATAACTTGAATGATTTAAATAAACAACTCAATGTTTGTTAATTTTCTATTCAGGCTCTTTAAACAATTTAATGTTTTTTTGATTTTGTTTAATGTTTTTTAATGTTATTTTATTTATTAAATTTTTTTTCTTAACTTTATTTTTTTATGTTAATTGTTATTTTATTTTTTTTATTCAAGTTATTTATTTTAAAATATTAAAGCTGTTTTAAAATATTCAAGCAATTTATTTATTTTAAAATATTCAAATTATTCAACAACCTGAATGTTGTATATAAGAAAATTAATGTTATTTGATCTCTTACTCAATTTAGTTAACCAATTTAATGTCATTTAATTTTTTAATCATGTTATTTATTTGAAAATATTCAAATTGTTTTAAAACTTTCAAACTACTTATTTATTTTAAAAAATTCGAAATATTCAATAAATTGATTGTTTTAAGTAAAATTAATTTTATTTATTTTTTGTTCAGTTCATTTAAACAACTTAATGTTATTTAATTTTTTATTCAAGTTATTTACTTTAAAATATTCATGTTTTTTTAAATATTCATGATTATTTATCATAAAATATTTAAAAATATTCAATAACTTGAATATTTAAAAAAATTAATGTTATTTTATTTTTATTCAATTTATTCAATCAATTTAATTTTATTTAGTTTTTATTAAATTTATTTATTTTAAAATATTTGTATTTTAATTTGAGTTGTCTATTTATTTTAAAATATTCAATTTCTTCAGTTTTCATAAAATAAATAACATGAATAATAATTTCAAAATATTTTTTTGAAATTATCTAAGTTATTTATTTAAATGTTTTGAAAAAATTTCATGCTATTTTTATGAACAAAATAAATAACATTAAAGTATTACAAATATTCAAATTAAATTAAAATATTGAAGTTGTTTGTATAATGTTAAATAGTCTATTTATTTTATTTTTAAACTAAATAATTTGAATAAAATATTCAAATTATTTATATTTTTTATTTCTGGTTATTTTTAAAATTATTTTAAAATATTCATGTGATTTATTTTTTAAATTCAATATATTTATTTAAAAATATATTGAATAAAAAATTTAAAATAAATAATTTGAATATTAAAAATAAATAATTTAATAAAAACTTTAAATACCTTGAATATTTAAAATAAATAAGTTGAAAAGAAAATTAATTTTTTTATATTTTAAATACCTTAAATATTTAAATTAATGTTGCTTTATTTTAAAATAAATAAATTGGGTATTAAAAATTTAATCAACTTGGATATTTAATTTTTTTTAACAAAATAATTTTGTTGTATTTAATTTTTTAAAAGCATGAAGGTGTGGTCTTGGACCATAACTTTATTACACTCCGCCTCCACACAACCCACTCCCCTTGTAACTTTATATTGGTAAATATTATGTGAGGGGGCATTATTTTGGTGAAAATGATTTTTTTGCATTAATTTTAAATTTTACTCTCGCTTATACGAAGGCATAATGGTAATAAAAATATCACAAATTTTTTATAATAAGGGCATGGTCCTGTAAACCGACTCAAGAACATTCATATAAGATATCAAAAGTAACAACTTTAAAAATTACAAATTCATAAATACCACAGACTCTGCCATACAAATTTAGTTGATCAACATCATTTACTTCTACCACATTTTATTAATGTATATGAGTAAAAAAAGAAATCATTTTTTATAACCTCTTTATTACACTCATCCCATCCACAAAAATATAAGAAAACCCCATTGAGGAAAATCATGCCTGCGCAAACATCATCTCATTTAGTTTACCCTCCAAACCAGGAGGAAAAATTGTGAACCACTGATCATTGAAAATTAAACCACTAGAACATAAAAAGTTATAAAAAGGATTCAAATACTTCCTCATTTAGAAGGAATCAACCAACACTAGTGTACTGAAACTTAGAAATTTGAATCTCACCCTAAATCACAATACTGAGTCAAGATACTCTCATACACACACACAAAAACACACCCCACCAAAAAAATATTCAAGAAGAAATTAAAGTAAGAAAATAAAACTAAGGATTTATGTAATTCATACTTTAGTCCTACATCCATAAGAGAACACTACCTCTTTTATTTCTATAAAAAGTTATAAGATTACAATCACTATTGAAAAATCATCCAATTATATCACTAGTCACAAAATGATTCAGAATATATATGTAAGTGGTCTACATTACCTTATTGTGGGGATCAACTAGTCAACTAGTTCCACCACATTTTGAAATTCATGGGGATTACACCATTTTCCTTTACCACCTCCATTATCCCATAGGTTCCTTTGCCTCAACAACTAACTTTTGGTGAACTGTAAAAATCACTCTTATATTCAACTTTGATATCCTTCACACAATTACTTTGTTGTAAATCCCTACAAGGAAATACCCTTATGTATCAACATTAGAGACCTTTATGCATCATGAATTCAGCTCATACAACTTTAAGATATGGACACCTACTCACCCTTGTTTTGGAACATAATATCTATACCCCTTCTTTCGTTGTACTTTCACTGCCACTAATATAGACATAAAGTTGAAACTTATCTTTCATAGTTTCTCCTTCTTGATTTTGATAATCAAAACATTAAAGAGACTTCACATTTTCTAAAAATATCCCACTTAATGATTACTTTAATGGAAAAAATAGTAACCACCAACACTTATAAAAAACTTAAAACAAGATAACTGTAATAGAAATAGAAGTGTCTCTAGCTAGCTTCTAACCACCATTGTCTCACCAAGTCATAATATTGCCCGAAAATTTCATGAACCAAAACCTTAGTGAACATATCAGTTGAATTTTGGATTCCACCGACCCTTCAAGGCTCCAACAATATGTCCTCCAATATCTTCGAGATGAAATGATATTTCATGTTAATATGATTTATCTATGAGTGAAACATAGGATTCTTAGACAAATGGATTTCATTCTGACTATCAAAGCATAATAACCCACTTTCCAAATGTAACACCTCGACTCTAGTAACCTAGAGTTGGTGGTCAATTTACTACATCAGAATAGGATACAAGGGATCACATCCTGAATTATCAAATAGTTTAGTAGTTTTGAGAGACTAGATACATAGATGATTCTCGCATTAAATTTGAAAACATGAAATAAAACTTAATATTCTAGTCATAACGTTATAATTTATTCTAGTATTTCCCAAATATCATTTATAAAGACCTTACTGGAAACCATGGGGAAAGGAAAACGTAATAAAGGGTGAGCTCAGATGCTTAGTAAGGGGAAGTGTAAAAAAGAATCCATCATAATATAAATAAATCATGAATAATATGACAATGATAAAGAATAATAAAATATTATATATAAATAATATCATAAATGGTATTATATATCCATGGATTACATAATAACATAAATAATCACAAGGATAAAAAATTATTTTCATAATGAGAGACTACATAACGTCGAACATCATAATCTTACCATCAAGGCCTTTTTCTAATACATCTTACATGGAAAGCTAAGTCGTATTCAAAAATTTCCAAGATAGTTTGTTTAATGAGACCTATCGATGCATAAAGGGTATATAACAAGACCCTCCCATCAAATACTATGTTTGATTCATTCATCATAGGAAATAAATTATTAAAAATTCAATACATAATCAACAAAAACATTCGTATTGAAAAACCAACATAAAAAATGTTAATATTTTCCCCAGTAGATTAATAGAACAACATGATCATAATCCATACTGGGTGATATGGGAGATGGTATCAATAGAGTATATCCCTAGTAAAATGTTATGAGTGGATTACCTATACCCAACTCATACATGTACTTTGATTACCATTACATTTATACATCTTGATAGGTTCATGTGTTTATCTTACTATTACAGTGTTGATACTTTTTCATCCACTATATTTATGGGAATGTCCTTATATTAAATGTCATATAAAAGGGTTATAATAGTTCTCATGTTATAATGAGAACCTAAAGATACCATGAAAATAATCTTAAAGTTTTGTCCTATGGTCTAGATACATCATGCTAAAAGGACACAAATAATGTGCGGCTATCTGGTGTTGGGGGATCATAAGCATTGAAACATATTCTCATGAATTTCATAATTAATGATCTCATGTAGGTGAGATCATGAGGATAGAACTGATAATAGAAACACCATATGTTTTAGGCATCATTAGTATTTCTTATATGTGAACACATGTAATGGTATCTTAACTTGATATTATTATTGGTGTATACTATTTTATTACATACTTTGATGAAAGATGAAAACTATGGAATTAATGTTGTAGTGAGGTATCTTGCATTGGGTGATCCATTGGTAGTATAACATTGATTGAATAATCATGATAGAATTTTTTTTCTTCTACAAGGAGGTGATATATTGGGCCTAGTTGGTCAAGATGGTAGTAGCTTCATTAAATAAATGTCCATGGTAGAATAAGGTAAGACTATCCAGTTAGGTCAACGAACAATAAAGTAATAATGGATAATGACACAATGCGTGCATCTTACATTATGATATATCACCATATAAAGAGATTATATCACATAATGTGTGTTTATAGGAAAGTTTGTCATTTATATGAATTTTCCTTATCACCTTAGTGGACTTGATGAGTTAAAAACTTCACTCTTGGTTTATGAATAGTTTTCACTGATATTGAAATAAGATCCTAAAGGGTCACACACTTAACATATTTAAAATTCTGTCCTACTATGATGAATATGATTTTAGGATATTGTGGACCCCACCACATATGTTAAAGGATGTATAAGAATAAATGATCAAAATAAAATAAATATATTCATTATTATTCGAGTATAGAATAATTGGAGATAAATTTATTTATTAAAATTAATAAAAAATTATTAAGTGAATACATTACAAATATTATACAAATGAATATTATTTTAATATTCAAGGTTATTTATTGTTGGTAGAAATTATGAATCGAGTCAATGGCTTACTTTTATCATGTAATATATTTATTATTTATTAAAAGTAACTGATAAAAATATAAATGATATTTATGACATAATTAGTTGGTTATAAAGTGTCATTTATATCCTATTTAGTGGGTGTTATTTATATTGGTGTTAGAGAACCCTTTTAGGATGTTTAACCTCTACTATATAAGCAAGATGGAGCTCATTTACATGGTACTATTCATCCACTCATATTTGAGATCTCATATCTCCTCCTTCCTACATTCTAGAGAGAGATATAGAGCCCCGTTCTTAGTGTTCGATGCTAGATCTTCTTTATAGATAGATGAAATAGTATCATGAAGATCATCAGGACGATGAATAATTCATCAAACCTGTGCTCTATCACCCATAATTTGGAAATCAGTATCCACACAAACTCTTAATGCATGTGTGGATGATCTAGAGGGATTCTAACTTTAGATACTTCGACCAATGGTCTCCAATTATGAGCTACTATCAAACACGCTATCAATTTTAATGAAGTAATAATTTGTTTTATTATTGTGATTAAATAAATTCATGAGAGATCCTCAGGCCTTTACTAGGGCTCGTATTTATAAAGACAAGTTACATAGATCCAATGATGAAAATTTTAAATTCTTATCCTATTTACTTTCTATGTTCACCCTGGTACCAACAACTGGTATCAAATGGATTGTATGAATTTTTTGAGTCAAGAAAAATTAAATTTTCCTTAAATTTAAGTAAAGTACTTCATTTAGATCCTAATGAAAAACTCCACACAATGATTAGATTTCAGATGACAAAGTTATGAACATTAAAAAAATTAATTTAGATTGAAACATGAGTATAAAATTAAAGAACATATATATGATATTTTTCTTAGGTCTATGGGTGGTGAAAATATCTAGTAAAACCTCATTTTTCAGCCATGTTTCAGTTGGATTTTAGTGGCTGAAATATTTTAAGATGTTTTGAAATCATTTACACTGGTTATGGAATTGCACTATACAAAAACAAATAAATTTTAAAGGATCCTGTTTAGTAGGGTTTTTTAAAAATGGAAAATACTAGGGGGTCTAGTATGAGGACAAAGAAACAAAATGTAAAAAAATAAAGGATTCCTTCCCATGGAAGCTAGAAGTAAAAAATAGGAGTGTCTACCACCCACTTCTCACTATTATTCAAGCCAACTGCCAGTGTCCTCCATCGTCAGACCCTGTTGCACACACTACTACTGCCGCATCCCATTTGACATTCTCTCAACGCTGCATACACGCACTCCCAGTCGACACACAGACAACTACTTCCTATCAAACCACCATTGGCCTCCTATACCATTGAATATGACCACTGAGAAATAACTATTAGATTTTACATCCCACACACCATCCTCCCACTACTGTACGTGACCCCAAAAACTTCCTACATGGACTCACCATGCATGTCACCCCCTCCGATGGCCTACTTCTCAATCTCCCCCTATTAACTCTTATGTCGCATAAACTCCTAAAGATTGGATGACCCATGTCCAAACTGTGTCCTCTTGACCCAAAATGGGTCAAGGTGAGTCCTTCCTGACCTAGAATGGGTCTTCATGGGTTCTTTAGAGCTCGAAAAAATTTAATATTCAAAAAATTATTTTAATTTTGTAATAAAATTTAATTATTTTTAGGACCAAATAAAATAAAATTCTTTGAATTAAAATAATTTATTTAATTTATTTAATGACCCTATACTTTAATTTATCACATTTATAATTTTAGTAAGCATTTAATTTACCTGTCGACTAGTCTTGATCATTGACCAAAAAATGTTTGTCTAATATTTTATTTATTTAATTAATTATTACAATATCATGTGATAAGTATAATAGTATATTTAGTTTTTACTATCTACACATTTTATTTCTTATTTTAATATTTACAAGAGCCTATTTTTTCATCAGTATAATTCTGTATGTATTTTGTGCTTCCTGAGACCCCCTCGCATGCATGTAGCTATTTATTTATTATGAAGATGTCACTATAAGATGTGGACCATGCCAAGATGAAGCAATATCTCAGGTATTTTACCACTAGTTTCACAGTTGATCTATTGAGTATAAATGGATCAAAAATACCAAATTCTCTAGGTCAGTCAAGTAGTTTTTTTATTATGTATTTCTTATTATTTTATGAATATGCATGTTTGTGGGAATAGATAAAATAATAAACAAATAATTCATAAATATGTGATGAATGTTTATAATTAACACATAGTTCAGTTGTGAGAATGATCACACAGTATTTTTCATATTTAATAGAAAAGTATTTCATTCCTCAAGTAATAATTAAAAATCATTAAAGTAATATTAATACATAACACCTTCAATCACTTGAAAATTAAAAAAAAATGAGTGTATGAGGTGCTCGTCAGCCCTAGTTGAGGGTTCCTCCTACTACAGAGGAGTTCTAATGAGACTGATTGGTTGACTTAACTAAATCTGGTAGAAAATAAGTATCCGTGGCTATATTTCTAACACTTTAGAGTAAACCATTGAGGGAATTATGTTCATGATTCTGAGAATCTGGGACTTCAATCAATAATTCAAGGATCTGTGAGTAAATGTGGTTTGCCAATTTAGTTCATGCATTGAAAATGTCTTAGTAGTTGTGTAGCAATAACTTGAACTATGAGGAGAGGCTTTACGGATACTTTCCACTAGAATAATCAAGTGACTAGGTAATATAAATCTATTAGTGAGGGATACTAGAGTTCAAAAAAATTGTGGGAGACATTTAGTGATTTAATTAATCAGTAATGCTTAAATGGAAATAAATATAAAGTACAAAATGAAAAATTTATTTGTTATAGAAAAAATGAAAATCACCACCACCAGTACATTATCACTACAATGAATTTTGTATAAATAAAATATCATAACTGGACATAACTTTCAGGAGTGGTATAGGAACTTACACATAGTATTATACCAAGAGAGAAAACTTTATGTGTCAGATTCCTCACTTTCTACTGAACCCCTTCAGGGAGAAAACAAGGTGGACAAACAAAAATATAAGAACAATGAAGATGATGCACTAGATATACAATGTATCATGTTGTCATCCATGTCCATTCAACTGCAGAAAATGCATGAGGATGAAGATTCGTACAATATGTTAACTCATCTCCAAGAGTCATATTAGGAGAGAGTGAGAAAAGAAAGGTATGAAATATCAAGTTCACTGTATAGGTACAAGCTAGATGAAGGGAATAAAGTAGGACCTCATGTACTCTAAATGATTGATTATATTGAGATTGTTGAATATATTGGGTTTAAGCTAAAACAAGAATTAGAAACTGACCTCATTACTTACACTTTACTGTAAATATTTTAAACTTTTATTTTTAACTACAACATGAATAACAAGAAAAATATCTCCCAGACCTTTTGGATTTAGTTCTCTAACCTGTTAAGGATATGAAGAATAAAAATTCTTCAATCCTTATGTTTAACAAGAGTACAAAGGTAAATACTATGTAGTCTAAGGATAAAACCAAGCCAAAGACACCAATGGAAATTACTTTAAAAAATAAAAAGATATAAAGGGAAGGAAATGAGATGGATACTTTGAATTTTTCATGAAAGGCCATTGGAAGACAAATTGCAAGGTTGAGAAAAAGAATAAAGCTAATGATTCTACCTCAGGTATTTTTGTCATTAAATTCAATTTGTATTTATCTACTAGTTGGGTATTTGATACAACATGTTTCTCACACATTTGTATTCAAATAAAGAAACCAATTAGATTCTAAAAGATTTCAAAGGTATTGGTGGATCTCTAATCCACAAATGGTGAGAGAATAGCAGCCTTGCAGGAGAGAGATTATCACCTAACTTTTCTTAGTGGTTTGGTTCTTTCATTGAATAATTGTTTTTATGTTACTTTAGTCACCAAAAAAATAATCTCAGCATCATGTTTAGACACTATGGTATTTTATTTCAAGTTTGGAAATAAATATTGCCTCTTCTATAATGATAGCATATGTTATAGTAGGGAGAATATTAACAATGGCTTGTATATACTTGAACTTGAGTATCCTGTAATGGAAATTAATGAAAAAACTATCGAATATGAATCATATAACACCCACCTATGGAACTTCATGCTTGGTCATGTAAATGAGAAGTATTTAAAAAAAGTTATATCAGGAAGGGTTTTTATAATCAAAAAAGATGAAATCCATAAATGTATGCCACACTTGTTTTCACGGGAAAATGATCAAAGTACCCTTCTTTGGGAAATTTTTAAGAGCCAATGAATTACTGGAATTGATTCATAATAACATATGTGGTCTACTTATAGTGGAGTAAAGGGGTGGTATTTCAAACGTCATTACCTTTTAGAAATTTCTATAGTAGGTACGGTTATATATACTTAATGAGTTATAATTAAAATTCCTTTTAGATGTTTAAAAAATATTAGTATGATGTAGAAAAATAGCTTGGTAAGATGATTAAGGCACTATTCTCATATTTATATGGATATTATCTCACCCAAGCATTCATTGATCACTTAAAAGAGTGTGGAATAATATCCCAACTAACTCCTCCTTATACACCCCAGTAGAATGATGTTAGTGGGAGGAGGAATCAGGCCTTTCTATACATGTTCAAATCAATGATGAGTCATAAAACTCTTCCATTATCTTTTTGGGGATACACATTGTAGAAAAAAACACATACCCATAATTTAGTACCAAATAAAGAAACAAATGGTTTTCCATATGAGTTATGGTATGGAAGGAAATCCAATCTGTCACACATATGTGTTTATGGATGAAAATATTTTTTCAACACTATACCTAGTAACAAATTAGTACCCAATGTATAAAGTGAATCTTTAAATTATATCCTAAAGAAACTAAATGATATTACCTATATAACCCTTAAAATAGAAAAATAATTGTGAAAACACATTCCATATTTCTAGAAAGGGAACAAATTTACAATGGAAATAGTGGGAGAAATATTAACTTAAATGAGGTTGATGCTTCAGATTCATGAGAGTTGGCACATGAAGAATCTTCAAAAGAGAAAATGGGAGATGAAGATGTTCTGGAAACACAAGTTCTATGTTGTTTAAATATAGTGGTTAGAGAACTAGAGTGATGTGGTTTTCTAGTCACTGGGTCAAGTTCCAGGCTACTCTTAAAGAATGGTAATTCTATAACCTAAAAGGAAGAATTAGAAGGAAAGGATGATGCTAAATGTAAATATGTATTTCATTCTGAAATATAGTCCATGTACCAAAATAATGTGTGGATTTTGGTAGACCTTACAACTAATGTAAAACCCATTGGGAGTAAATGGGTATTCAAGTAAAAACTAGAAATTAACAGTAAGTTAAATACCTATAAAAAATGACTATTAGTAAAGGGTTTCATGTAACTTTAAGGTATATAATGCGATGAAACATTATCACTAGTAGTGATATCTAAGTCCATTAAAATATTACATTCAATGGAAACCTTCCATGATTATGAAATTTGGAAAATGTATTTTAAAATCAATTTTACAAATGGGAAGTTAGTTGAAGATGCATGTATGACTCAATATGAAGGGATTATTATATTAAATAGTTCCAATAATTTATGAAAGATTTAAATATCCATTTATGGTTATAATTAGGAATCACGATAAAGGCTTTGTCAGAGGCTTTGTCGGACCTTTGTGCCTGCACTTGAAATTTGAAGATCAGAAATACTATGGACTCTTGAATCATGTGTGGATGATCTCGAGGGATAATACCTTAGATAATTCAAGAAATGTTTACCTATGATGAGCTATTGTCAAATGTGCCATCAATCTGAATGAGGTAATCATTTATTTTATTTTTTCTCTAAATAAATTCATGTTAGATACATGGGACTTTACCGGGGATTGGATCACTGAAGATGATGAATATACATTGATCGAGTGACATATTTTTTAAATCATTACCCCGTATACTTCCACTTAACTCTCTATTACCAACATAAAACCAAAAAATCATCAAAGGATATTGACAAAGATGAAAATACATTAAAAATTTATTGTAATTTTTTTGAATAAAAATCCATTTTCATTTTGAAATCACTTATATTAAAATTTATAAATTTAAAACATATTAAGAAAAAAAATCTTTGAAAATATCCATCAAAACATGTAAATTATTCTTGAAGGTAAAGAATAGTCATGGTGAAGGAAAACTCTATTCATGTGGTATATAGTAAAACAAATATTTTGTTCACACCTTTGGTAAAAATAACCTCATTTGGAAAATAAAAAAAAATATACCTTTTAAAACTTTTTATAGGTAGTAAAACAAGGGTAAAAATTTATTTAAACAATATTTGGATAATATTTAAGACATTATTGATTTTTTTAAAGAAAATATGAACATTGGAGGAAAATATTTTTGACAGAACTAGAATAACAAATTCTGTTTTTCTTAAAAACATTCTTTTAGTCTTTTTGAGTGCCAAATAATGTAAAAATGGAACTAATACTTAAAAATATAAATAAATATAGGATAATAAAATATATTGGGTTTAATGTAGAAAGATAATATAATTCCTTTAACAAATACTTAATCATAAATAATTCCAAATAAATATGAGATTGTGAAATAAACTATTATCTCAGGCCTGAATTGCTTCGTAAGTGATTTTAAACTCCAATATAATAACTTTAAATTTATAAAAATTATACAATAAAACCATATAAATACTTATAATATTATTTTTTATCCAGTTATAACATTTCAACACCCTTTTATTAATAATTCTAAATTAATATTGTTATTTCTGAGGGTTAGTTGTTTCATTTTTCATATAAGTTTCAGGTTGATAGTTTTGGTAAGTTCATATTTATCATGGTTAAATCATCCAAATAATGTTAATATCAATATTAATATCATATATAATTATTATATACATATTTATAATCTTCCATGAAAAGTGTACATGAAAAATGAATCACATCGCTTCGTGAAGGTGGTAGTCCACACGTACGAACGAGTGATGTTATAATTATTAATGGGTGGAAGGGTGAGTGGGTAAATGTTATATTATATTTTAAAAATCATAATTATTTCATAAATATCCCATATATTAATTATTTCCATCTCTATAACCATCCTTTTAAAGTGTTTATGAAAGAGTAATTATAATGCTATGTGGATATGGTAGGTCGTACGTATGCACAATTGAAGTTTTCATTTTCCGTAGGTTGGAAAATAGGTGTAGAATGGTTGTTAACTAATAATAATAACATATTAGTATATTTATGATACTATATTAATTATTTTATAATGGGTAAAATATATTTATATCCAGTATAATAATAAATAAAATTTGAAAGAGATGGTAAAGATGATCACATCTTCTTTGAGACACATCCTTTCACCTACACCTTAAGTATTATTTGGATGGTCTTAGAAAAAGACCATAAGTTCAAGAATGAATGAAAGGAAGATAGTATGGTTTTATGGGGGTTTTCTAAGATATAGGGATAAAAAATATTGAATAAGGGGATAGAATAGGTTCCCTTTTATAAGTGAGGGGAGGGACACACAAGAAATTAATTAAACAATTTAAATAATATAAAGTCATTTTCTTGTAAAAGTGGATCAAAACTGTAATATATTTTAATAAGATAAGTTCAAGGTCAAAATGAAACCAACCAATTAGGTTTAATAAAGTGTTTTTTGTTATATTTAATCCTTTTCCCTTCATTTTAACCCTTTTAACGCATTTTACCATTAATTGAGATGATAAATATTTACCACAATTACTATTAATTATGAAAAAAATTAATTTTAAATTATTAACTAATATTAATTATGATTATTCCAAATATATAATACATTTTAAATTATTAAACTCCTAAAATTAGAATAAATTAATATTGATATAAGTTCATATAACGTAATAAAAACTATTTTTAGAAAAATATTTCTTTTTATCATAAAAATGATTTTTCTGAAAAATGAAGTATAATATTGATTAAAATGGGATTAATTTTATTATGTTAAATAAAATGAGTATAATTTTTATTTAAAGACAAACTAAAACTTAAAGGTACATTTTAAATACTTGATTAAAAGGGAAGAACTAAAAACAATTTTTATTTGAACAAAAACATTACTTAGATTTGAAAAATGGTAAGCATATATTTATACATTCAACATTATATTTTTATATGAATTATATTATTTATTAAATATATATTTTTTCTATCCAAAATATTTTATGAACTATGTTATTATTATATCATTATAGTGTCTTAAAAGTGATTGTTTTTATAAAATTAGTATTTTCCACAATTCACTAAAAAATAAACTATTTCTAAAAAATATAAAATATTAACCATAAGATAATTTCAAAATGATGAATTATAAAATGAAATTTATTTCAAAAAAATATAATAATATTTTTTTTAATTTAGGTTCTAATCATATTCTTTAAAACGCTATGTACACAATACTATTATTTCTTTAGAAATTAAATTTTACTTATTATAATTGAATCTCAGGTGTTACATTCTTACTTACTTAAAAAATCACATATGTAATGTTTATAGAATATCACATCATTAAAAAATGTGGGTGGTTATTCATTATAACTTATTTGAGTTTCCACACCTCATTTTCCATCTTTTTATTTTTTTTTGTAAAGTACCATTACCATCTATGTCGTCCAATTCTGCAAAACTTGTTCTCTAGTGTCAAAAATTTGGATATGGTATTTAAAATAAGATAATACCAATTCCAATTCTATTTTCTCTAGGTGGGAGCATGAATTGGGTTTAGAATATAATTCCTTAATAAAAATATAACTGATCCCAATGGTTTCAAACTATTGGGATAGACCTTTAAACCATTGGGATAGATTATCCCAATAGTTTTAGAAACCATTGGTATGTGGACTGTCGAGATAGCCCTATACCAATGGTTTATAGTGAATTGTCGGTTTAGGGTGGTTATGATTTCAATTTACAAACATTTCTTTGTGAACCATTGGTATAGGGGGAGAAAATGTTATTTTACCAATGGTTCAGTTTGAACTGTTTTTAATATAGGAATACTAATGGTTTTAAAACCATTTATATAGACCCCCCCAACTCACCTACCAGTAGTATCCCCACTACTAACTCACTACACCTGAAAGAACCTATAATCTAAACTATAGAAAATACTCAACCCAAAGAACACCTGTAATGAAAAAAAAACACCACTAGGACTACTGCAATCAAAATAGAACATGCTCAGTCCATAATGAAACCAATAGAAAATCCTCCACACATAGATACTATAATGAAACCAATAGAGCATCCTCAAATAGCAACAAACCAATACAGAAATAATGATAATATAGGAAATCAATTTATGCATTTGACTAATGATAACAAATATACAATATATCACATATATTCATTCACAATAAATCATAAAATAATAATTTTTCATAAATATCGGTAAAAAATGTAATCGATTAATATGTCCCTCATCACTTTTAATATTTTCATCGTTATCCTCAGCCTCATCCAAGCCCTTGTTCTTGTCCTCGACCCCTACCTCTTCCTCTCCATCATCTCTACCCTATTCCTCATGATCATACTTGCCATCACCATCATCAGGAACATCATCATCCTAACCGAAAATAGGACTACTACCTAGTGCACTATATAACATATTTATACTCAACATATATGCATCACAAGCCACTATGATCTATGGTTTAAGTGATGAACATAATACTTCCATCAGTTTTATAAATTCATCATTTTCCATTTGAACCCATCCTTCCACCTGTGTGGCCCTTTTTCGGCCTTTTATGCTTTATCCTCAGCCTGTAATACCTATTCCAAATCACTGTTACTAGAACCTGAATCTGAAGTGGGCCAATACCTCATTGAGACAATAATATTCCATAGTCGGTAACATACTCTTCAATGGGGTTCATCTCCAAAAATTTGATGTAAGTGATCATTTGGGACAAATTTGTCAGGTTTCTGAGCATCAAGGGCCTCTAAAGCATACCATTACAAACAAAAATAGACTATTAAGTTTAAAAATAGATATTAAAAAGTGAAATAAATAAATTAAAACATAAAACTCATTGTTTTTTCTGTTTGTTTAACGTGCTTCCATATTTTTTCTTTCTACTTGAGAAAAATAGTTTTTCTCAAGGCACACATCCTTCAGTATTTAAAACCACTCTCTTAAATGACATTTTAAATTAGTACAATGAGATGAAGCAAGATAAAATTAAAATACAATCTAAACATCATCCAAAATAATGTTTCATGGGCATCACATCTATGAATTTAAATGATATTGAAGAAATGAGATAACAACATGTTCATGAAGGGATATTAGAGGTGGAATAACCCACTAAAGGTCCAAAATTAAATCAAGACATAATTAAAAATGATATCAAGAAAAAATTCACTAAAATTTTAGATTTTAAGAACTTCACTCCAAATAAAATTCAAGAAAAAATTACACCATGAAATAAGTATATTTTTTTTTGAATTTAGTTTATTTTTTTAAAATGGGGTAGAAAAATTTATACATCTTATTTTAACAATTAAGATATGAAAGGATGTGGATCATTTTTGGGTTAGATAATTTTTTAAGTTATATCAATTTGTATCACTTAACTTCATTTTTATTTAATAAATTTTAATTTTTTTGTTCAATTATATTCATAAAATTTTTGGGTGGGTTAGGACTATTTGATTTAGTTTGGTTCAGTTTAGGTTATCCCATACTTGTTTGGTATGGTTCATTTCTTTTTTTCAACTTGGTTTGGATCTGTTAAGTGGAATATAACAGTTAAGAAAAAATAACTCTTTATAATCAAAGAAATGTTAATTTTTTCTCCCATTCCAAAGAAAATAATTTTTTAAATGAAACATTGAATTATAATTGTTATCTTATATGATTAACTTTTAATAATATTTATTTCAAATCCAATACTTTAATCTGGATATTGTGAATCTAAGAAAATAATAATTTAATCAATATCTCCTTAGCATCTAGTTCCAATTTTTCTAAAATATAGAGAAAAATGACGAAATCTAATCAATATCCCCTATAGATATTTTTATGGGATCATCTCAAAGGGTGGTATAATTGGATCCTATGGGAAGATATAAGTTATAATACTGTTCATCCATAAAAAACACCCCATTTGATGTCATTTGTTGTTGGAATCGACCCACTATTTTCAATTATCTTACTTTAGAAATATGGGTGGAAGTTTTCCTCATTGCTTTAAGGGAGTGTGATGAGGCTTTACAAAAACTCAAGAATCATTTGACATGGTATCAAAATTATATTTAATAGAAAGTCAAGAAACAAAGGTGAACGATTACTTTTACGTAAAGGATAGGTTTACCCTCACTCAACAGGTCAATCAGAAGTTATCTCCTCATTTTTATAGGCCCTTCACTATTCTAAAATCTGTTGGACCAGTAACATACCCACTTGACTTGAAATTATATTCCCACATTTATCCACTTGTATGCAAGTCATAGTATAAAAGGGTCACTAATGAGAATATTTTACACAGTATTAATAGAAAAAATTCGCTGGGGATTATATGGATTGTCCAAAACTAAAGGAAGTGATGTCGTGATGCCTTAAGAAATTAGTTAGTGGGGAAAAACTTAATTTTTAATCGAGTGATATGTAAGGCCAGTAGTGGATGTGACATGAGAAGATGACATCATCAATCAGAATCAATTCCCCTCTTTCAGCCTTTATAACAAGATTTAATTTTAATGAGGGTGAGTGATAAATTATGATAAAGGAATTATGTATAATAATTTTATTCTAAAAATGGTAAAAAATTTACTTTAAGAGGATATATTTTTGTTCTACCTAAATGGGGGTGGGTAATAATCTATTTTAAATAGAAGAGTTTGATAACATGGTGGGACAGAGAATATTTTTCTTTTTTTTTGTCATCCAACTGGCTTGGGTGAATGAATAATATTCCTCCTTACTAACTTTAGAACCTTCTAGTCATGGTATATCTAAATTTTTACAGGGTCTATGGAGACTCACTCATTTTCAATTATATGTCTCAAGTTTTGAGAAAAGAGACACTTATTCTAGTTAATGAAAAATTAATTTTCTTTGAGAACCTGTAACACAATTCTAAAATTTCCAAAATGGGCCACACAATTTTTAATTTAAATCAAGATTTAATAAAAAAAGATTAAGACACGCCATTAGTGAAGAAAATGAAACAAATCAATCATGGTTTCCTAGAAAGTTGATGGTGAATTAGTAAACCTAAATAGAGCTACCAAAAATACATAATGCCTATTGTGGTTTCAAAAGAAATCTTCTCAACATCCCATTCCTATATTCAAATTTGGTGGTAACCATACTTGTAGTCTTGCATTGAATTTTTTTGACATCCTAATTTATCTAGAAATTATTATACAACTGGAATATGTAATTTTTCTGGAATGGTCACCTTGTTGAGATAATAATAATCCCCACAAATTCTCTAGGTCCCATATCTTTTTCTTAACTAACAGAACAAGGTTGGAAAATAACTTGAACTAGGAAAAAATAGATTGACCTATAGTATCCCAACCACTTGGAATTAAATTTATTTTTTATTTAAATGCGGGTAACTTTAGTGTCAAACTAAAACTAGACATTTTCCCTACACAAACCAGATGGCCTAAACCTATTATCAAACTGGGGGTAGGGCCATGAGGTCATCTAAAACTACATGGAACTTTTTTAGAATTAGTTATAAAATAATTTATTATCCCTTAGTTTATAAAGGACCCTAAGAGATAGATTCACCTCACTATAGTGAAAATTTTAACCCATTTCCACCCATGTGGAATTTGTTTTTAAGAATAGAGGGATAATTGTGGTTGTTCCCCCCCCCCCCCCCCCTTCACTTTATAGAACATTGATAGTATTAAGGATATAATACATAATCACAGCCCACCAATTGGTGGTTACATACCAAATTATTCATAAGAAAAATTACTAGAATGAGATATTTCCCTCACAGTTTAATAGTGTAGGCATCAATCAAACAAAATTATTCTCTAATCATGAGTTTCATATTGTGACACAATCCTTGTGAGCTTAATCAATTTCCATCACACATCCTGCCAAACATCAACCATTAGTTCGTCACATTAAAGACTAGAATCATTATTAAATTGTTAGAAATGAAATTATATGTATCCCCTCTATCAAAAAAATCCAATAATGGGAATATAATATACTTTACCTTCTACATTCATGGTAGAAACTTCCCTATTATTTGGTATCTGTGGTAGATAGTAATTCCCTAAATCAAGATATTTCGTTATTTTTAATTCCACATCATTTTGGAATGAAAGTTTATCTATTTCATCTTCTATTTATCCATCCTTAGAATCACCTTTATCTTCTCGAATAAAAACAACCCTTGTATTTAGATCATCACATTTGCATAAGACTGAAGGTAAATCCACACCAGAAACATAATCCTTTTTACCCCCATTCATCCCATTTTTTAGTCATCAGATAGAGAACCCCATGTCTCCCTTGGAGTGTTGTCTTCGGAATATCCTTGAATACATTTCCCCTACTCCTCTATTCATCCCTAAAATACCAATAAGTATTATCATATTGATTTTTCAACCTTATAAAACATTGAGTAGGCTAAAAGGCCAGGTCACATATTCTATTAAACACTTTGGGACCCCCAATCTACAACTAATCTCTTACACCATTAAGTTATCTCCATAGGCATTTTAGGATATATATTCAACCATTTATATATATATAATAAATAACCTTTCAAGAGGTGGATTCTGTATGCACTAGAAAATAGACATTTCAATATATTTTATATTATGTGTTTTAAGAGGTAGGTTTTTCTTGTACTTAGTGTATTAGTGGAAAAACTACATCTTAGAACTAAAACTGAATATAGATATTAGTATGACTTAAAATAATATCCCTGTAATTGAATTTTTTTATAGAGTAATATCTAAAATAATATTTTTGGATGTTATCCATGAAGTGGAATTTCTCTATACCTCATTGAATGTAGAAGATTATCAAATAGAGGTTTAAGAAGAAAGAGTAAGAGATCATTTTAACTCTATTAAAGTGTTAATAAATATTTATATAGAATATAAAATTATAGTTCCAACCTTATATAAATGATTATCATAACTTCTTCCTCTCATGGTGTGACATCATATTCTACCCCAAAGTGTGGAGTTATGTTGTTCCATCCTTGTTTATTTTTATTTTTTCCGAAATATTTCAAAAAAATCAATAATATAAAAGTATGTATTAATGAAAATTATGGTAATTTTCATTTAAAAATCTCAAATATGATTAATACTATCATGAACCACCTTCACCGTGATAAGGAAAGGGACAAAAAAACTTCCATACCCTTCTTTCTTCAAGTTGAAGGAGAGATAATGACCCCCCGAGTCCCACCTTCAATAGGCCCTGGGGTGGAGACTAGCACCAAGGGTATAGAATATAATGTAAAATGGAAGTAATTACCCTTTTTATTTAATAAGATCAATAAATAGTATAGTAAATCCCAAATAACCCCAAAAACTGAAAATAAAATTAAATCCAAAAATCCACTCCCATATACATGTTCAAAATATACTAATATAAGGTACAAGAAAACTCTGATGAAAAGTACTAAAGGAAAGAAAAGTATCAACAAAAACTCCCGAAGACTGAGCTAGTAAGGTCCAACATGGTTCTCAAAGTACTAATGGAAACCTCAATGTAGATTTATATACATAGGGTGAGTATACAGGTATACTCTGTAGGGGAAAATCAAAATCTCTTGTGCACAAGTGGGGAGGAATTCTAATGCCCCTTGAGATAATAGGTAACCAAAACACCTAACAGTGAAACTATCCACCCAGCCTCACCAAGGAATACTCCCCAAATAACACAATTTAGGTAAACTAATAGTAATAACACATCAATATTTGGGTACCCCGCACCGCTTTACCACTGGTTATTTAGGACATCCTATGCATCCAATATCCCCACAAGTTCCAATCCACTCCCAATACTGCCCCAAAAACAACCTTATGGGATATCATGCCCATGAATCATTCCTGTAGACACCTAGGCCACCAAAACCACACACATCCCCGCCCGCAGACACTAGGGACACAACAACCACTACCACTCTTGAAGACAACTTGGCCAGAACAACCAATGCCATGCCCGAAGATAGCTAGACCTCATCCTGAAGACAATTGGGAAACAAACCGGCCTGCACACACCTGGGATAACCGCCATAATGCACCTTTCTTGATGAGTCTTTGGGAATAATTTTCCTTAGGCCATCACAGCCCACCCAAAGGATCTTGGGCTACCTTGGAGCGGGAGTAGAAGAGGGCTAATATCCATCCACTCAGAAGAATGTTGGGAAAAAACCTCTCCCACGAAATGGGGGTGTTCGACATGAAGTGCTCAACATGGGTGGGTAGCGTATAAGAAACACAAGAACTAAACATTATACACATAGGTAATCAAAACTCATTCCAACCTAAGTGTACTGAAACAGAAAACCATCCCGTACATAACCACTCTCGTTGCTATCTCTGCATGCACAAATACACAACAACCACAACCAGAGAACAACCGATTTGTAGAAAACAATCCCCCATTGTACCCATTCTTGTTATTATGTTCAAGTTATTTCATTTTAGAACATTCCTTCACTACTAGGGTACTAACAGGCATAACCACAAGACAAAACAAAAAAAATAAAGTAAAAAATAACCAAACATGATTTTACGCATTCACACCGGGTTCTCTTGTAAAGACAAAAAAAAGGATCTGTGAGATACCTCGAAGTACTAGAACCAAAACAAGACACAAAATACTGGCTACAACCAACCTCAAATTTACAAGCCAACAACTTCTCAACCAGAACATTCCATCCCCCTCTACGTCACCCCACACAGCATCAAACAGATCCACCACACATACCACCATAACAGAGCGAGGAAATTTTTAGATTTAACCACACCATTTGTTAATTTATTTCTTTCTGTTTAGTTAATCAGGGTGACCACACAAGGATTATTATTCATTGGACATCCATTTAATTAAATGAGTTTACGTGATTAACTAGTTTCACTGTTATAACCATTTAAACACAAGATTATCCATAAAAACAAAGGTTTATTAGTGCGCAAGAAAGGACCACCAAAGAGCATGATTTTTAGTGGGCACAATCCCATACAATTTACAACATAGAAAATAAGATAAAATAATAAAACAACATCATCATAATTTGCACCCCTTTATTATTTAAAAGTTAGTTTATTATCTTTGTTAAGGTTTGGTTTCATACACGTCCCGAGGGAAACATTATCACACCCACCCAACATGATTCATAGTGAAGAGAGATGAAGTGAATACCCCTACATTAATGATCAATGATCAAATAATTATCCTTGATCCAAGAACTGGGGATGTGAGACTTGCAAAGGAATAACTCTAAGGACTCCAAGGGTGAGCGGGAAGGGTTTCAGCATGGAGAGGAAGAAATATAAGGACTCCAAGGATGAGCGGAAAGGGATCCATCATGGGTGCATGATAAGTCTCAGATGGAAGTCTCTAGGCACACTAAGAGAGACCGAAAAGAAAAAAAGGATAAGAGGATCTCAGCTTAAGAAAAGTCCAGATCCTAAAATTAGGGAGACAAATTAGAAGTACATAAAAGTTGGATCATGGATTGAACACGTGGTTGGAAAGTTTCACATGTTGGGATTAATTGAGATTTAATAATTCTCCTCAGAGATGGTGGATATAATGACTATGAGTTAATAGATTTCCTTTAAATTGAGAAAAATATGTAACGGGGGAGAAACTATAAAAACACTTCAAAGTTACCACACATTTTGGTAACTCAAGGGTCACCCAACTCTTAGGGGTTTAAAACATATTTTAATGGATTTAAATTTCATTCAAAGGGTTATTAAAATATTTTTACATCAAAAGATACGTTATTGGGGGAAAACTAGAAGGTTTTGAAAAAAAACTGGGAATGACTCACCATTAGGTGAGGCACCGTCACCCTGCAACCATCTCCCTAACACTGATGTCGATTGGTGCAACATATGAACCATTGGTGCCATCGATACCCATTGATTCCACCGATGCCCATCGGTGCCACTGTTTGTCTAACCCTAATTTTGGTAAACTCCTTAATGAGTCACTGAGGGTCCCCAGGTTTACCCAGTCACCAGAAATTTGGAAAAGTAATAGACCAGGAGGGTCTGAGATATTGGATCAGATACCTCTCAAACTATTCTCTTCCTTGAGAATTGAAGAGTAAACCCGAAGAAAAGAGATGGGTCTGAACAACCACCTCTTAAGATACCTCTCATGGACAACCCACACCGAGTTGTTCCAGGGCTGGAACAAAACATCGACATCTAAGAACATATCTCCCTCATATATGTCCTAAAAAACTACAGATTCACTACCACTCCTCTCCCCCAAGAAACCATACAAACATATAAAGGTTACACCATCTAGTTTCACAGATTAGGGAGTCTCTTTTCCCATGTCAAGATACTATTCGTTTTGGGTGACACTAACTCTCCCACACAGGTTTAATCACATCCATCTTAATGCTTCTTAATTAGAGATCATGTCCTCCCCTCCCCATAGTCAAGAATTTTCACACACATTCATAGAATAAGGAAAATAATCTCATCTCATAGTTAGCGAGATCAAGAACAACATCACATCCATGTATGAAACAACTCAAAAACAAAACTCAATACAACTCTGGGAACTGGGTATGCATTTGTGCCTCCTATTTCTAGGTACTCTCCTTGAGGCCACCATGCCTCCACAATATACGAACCAAGGGAATGGTTCGCCCACATAGCACCTTCTCTTTACGATCCTCAATTTTCACTGGTTTCTCCATGAACGTTGTTTCATCATTGATATCCAAATATCCCTAGTCAAGGACGTGCAAGTCATCTTGTAGATAACGACAGAGCTAAGACACATGGAAGACATCGTGGACCCTCTGTAGTGGATGTGGTAGCACCAGCTAATAATCCACTTCACCAACCCATCACAACAACTCGAAGGGTCCGATAAACCTCCTCTACCCATGCCGAGGGGAGACCTTTAAGAACACCTGGTCTCAAACCTTGAACTGCAGGGGTATCCTCCTATGATTGGAATACGAATTCTTCTGGTCCTTATCTGCCTTCAACCTCTCATGCACAAGCTGAAACTTCTCTGTCGTTCTCTGCACTACCTTTAGGACTAGAACACTTGCCTCCCCAACCTTGTTCCATCACATGGGCAAGCAACACAAACTTCTATAAAAGTATTCAAATATAGCCATTCCAATGGTAGAGTGATAGTTATTGTTGTAGGAAAACTCTAATAGAGGAAATTTTCATACCCATGATCCCCCAAAATTCCAAACACATGATCATAGCATATACTACAATGTATATATGGATGGTCCTCTCTATCTTACTATATTTCTTGGGGTGGAAAGTAGTGTTCAGGTGTAGCTGGGTATTGAAATCATGCTTCAACCTCCTCTATACTCATTAGGTAAACCGTGCATCCCGATCTGAGACTATAGACCTTGTAAATCCATCCATCCACACCACATCAACCACATAACTATGTGTTAAGGAATCCACCTCACTAGAATCTTTGATTACCAGGAGGTGAGATGATTTCATTAGCTAGTCTACCACTACCCAGATAACATTGTAGCCTCCTTAAAACTTGGGTAGTCCTGTAACAAAATCCATCAATATTTCATCCCACTTCCACTCGGGGACATCTAAAGGCTGCAATAAACCTCTTGGGATGTAGTTTTCAGCCTTCATCTACTGACTTACAAGGAACATTTCTACAAACTCTTCCATTTCCCATTTTACCCCCGACCATGAAAAATATTCCCTCAGGCCTTAATACATCTTGGAAACTCTTGAGTGTACTTCTAGGGGTGAGTTATTGAACTCACAGAGAATCCTCTCATGAATTGTCTTTGGGAAAAATAACTTCCCATGAAAAATAATCTGATTCTCTCCATCCTCTGACCATACTTCCAGAGCATTTCCCTGGCTAACACGATCACGCATCACTTCAGCCTATAATTCCCCCCATTGAGACTCCTCCACTTTTCGTACCAAGGAAAACTTCACTGTCATCTAAAATAGACAACCTTTAACATCCTCCACCCATGCATCTAGGTTTAAGGCATCCAACTCCCCCATTTTTTTCCAAAAATCTGCTGACTCTCGAACCACATCCTTCTGTGACTTTCTACTTAAGGCATCAGCCACCATGTTCCCCTTAGGTTCAATGTAAGAGATCTCAAAGCCATAGTCCTTAAGAAACTCCATCCACCTTTACTGTCGCAAGTTCAGGTCTTGCTGGGAGAAGACATACCTCATGCTCTTTTGATCTGTGTAGACCACGAAGCATTCCCTGGTGAGGTAATGTCACCACAACTTCAAGGTGAACACCACTGATGAAAGCTCTAGGTCGTGGGTGGAATATTTACGCTCATGAGGATATAACTTCCTAGATCCATAAGAGATCACTCCTCACTACTTCACAAACACACACCCCAATCCAAGACTAGAAGAATCACAAAACACCTCAAACAACACCCCTTCCTCTGGAAACCTGACCATTGGATCACTAACCAACCTTTACTTCAAATAAATGAAAGATTCATGACACTTATCACTCCACACAAAGTCCTGGTCCTTTCTTGTAAAATATGTAAAAGGAGCTGCAAATTGTGATAAGTTGGGTACGAACCTCCGATAATAGCCTGCTAGACCTAAAAAATTACAAACCTCTGCAACATTATTGGGTGAATCCCAAGAAACAACTGCTTTGACCTTTGACAGGTCCACTGCTATTTCCCGCTAGGACACCATGTGTCCATGGAAGTGCACCTCTCATGTCCAAACTGTGCAATTGGACAACTCTCTATAGAGATAGTGGTGTTGGAGGACTTCTAAAACTATCCTTAAATGCTCAGTGTGATCCCCCTCTGATCTAGGGTAGATTGGGATGTTGTTAATGAACATGACTATGAATTAATCCAGATACTCATGGAACATAGAGGTCATGATCCCCATGAACACAGCTAGTGTGTTCATAATGTTGAGCGGCATAACCATGAACTCAATGTTTCCATACCTTCACTTAAAAGAAGTCTTCGAGATGTCACCCTCCTTCACCCTAAACTAGTGATATCCTAACCATAGGCAAATATTAGAGAGCAAACCAACTCCCTTAAACTGGTCAAAAAGGTCTTTGATCCTCAGAATGGGATAACGGTTCTTGGTCATCACCTGATTCACTCTTAAGTAGTGTATACATAGCATGATACCACTATATACCTTCTTCACGAATAAGACCAGATCACCCCATGATGACATGCTCAGTCGGATAAATTCCTACTTCATTAGGTTATAAACCTAAATCTACAACTCCCACAACTTAGAAGGCTCCATCTTATAGGGAGACATCGAAATCAGATGGGCACTCAGTTGTAAGTCTATCTGAAACTCAACATCATGTCAAGGGGGTAGAGTCACCACCTCTTTGATGAAGACATCCAAGAACTCACTGAAGATACTCAAAACTCCCAACATATCTTAGTATGTTAATTCTATTGAAAGATCAGCTAGCTTGGAAATAAGGGTTTACACACATCGACTTCTCTCTAAGAAACCCCACTCACCGAAAAAATCCACACATCAACCATCCTCATTAGAGAATATGACTCTTCTCTGGAAGCATTAAATAATGGAACACACAAAAAAACCAGTAGATGACTAAAATAACATCATATGGCTGTATCTATAGCAAAAGAAGGTCCCCACTAGACTGATGTGGCCCCAAAATCAATCTGCACCCCCAATAAACATAAGATAAGCTGGTCTGGCCTCTGACTAACATTCTGAACACTAGGGGCATGGGGAGTATCTCTACATCTAGGCCCAAGGGATGGGATAGACTAGGTGTAACAAAATAGTGTGAAGAACATGAATCAAACAAGTCATAGGCAATAGTACTAAACAAGCTGATCATACCTCGAATGACCACCGACCCTGATGGAACTGCTACCTCTACGATGTGCAACTACCCATGCTGAGATCCTCTTCCCCTCATCTATCGTCCACCTCCCCAACCACACCCTAGTATAGGTACCTAAGGAGCACCCTGAGGTCAACCTATTCCTACAGTGTCTGCTCTCAGAGAAGTAGGAGCTCACTGTCCCTGCTGCTGCTGCTGAAAAGGCCTGGTTGGAAACTGCTGCTACTGAGGTGGGCGCTGAACCAGCCCACCCCCACTATACTGAACTTGGTCTGGAAACTGATTCTAAATATTCCCATTGCTACCACAGATAAAGAAACTCGGTCCTAGGCCTGTAGAGAAAGGGTGAGGACCAAGCGATTAAAACTAAAAATGCTAAGGCATGCTCCTCGTCGACTGAAACCTGGGAAGCCTTGATGTTGGGGGGCTACTACTAATTGAATTCCCCTTTGATGAACTCAACTAGATCCCATCTTGTGGCACACTACCTAGTGTGTGCATCCTCTCCACCACTTGATCCTTCTTTTGAACCTCAAAGTATGTCGGTAGTGTGAAGGGAGTAATAGAATACTATAGATAAGGTTAGAGTTCCTCCTCTAAACGTCTCACCCGAAACTCCTCATATGGAAAGAGCTCGGGAGAGAAGTGAAGATGATCCTTGAACTTGATCCCCAAATCTCTTATTTACATTATCCCTTGATGGAGGGAGAGTAGCTCTTGCCTCTTCTAGACCTTCATTGTAGATGAAAGGAATTCTGCCTGGAACTCCTTCTCGAAGACAGTCCACAAAACCTTAGTCTTCATCCTCTCTCCAAGGTATATCATACACCACTGATGTTCTACTCCACTCATCTGATTGACTTTCAGTGGAACCTAGTACTCTCTCAGAGCACAGATCAAGGTAAATGTGATCTCCTGCTCCTCAAGACAACCCTCTGTCTCCAAGTTGGAAACATTGCCCTCGTACTTCCTGAGGGTCTGCTGCTGGAAGGAACACTGAGTCTTCTACCACATGTCATCTTCTTCCTCTTGATCAGTCCTCTTATAATCATCCAAATCATCCTTTTGTGCCTAAATTTCCCACACTACTCGTGGAAATCTTCTGGGTGCCATATCTTTAGGGTAAACAAGGAATTCCTAAGCCTAGGTAGTGTGGAAAATTATCTTAAATTTTGATTAAATTTTTTATTTATTATAAATTCCAAAAAATACCCAAGAAACACATGAACACAATTCATCAGGATGCATGTACCTTTCCTAGGGTATCTACCCTATAATTAGTGTAGCCTCACTTAATTTTTTGGTAGGTATAGAGTCCTTGTATCAGATCATAGGGGGCCCTAAAATCCTGTGTTGTAGCCGGTCTTCCCTAGACTATTTCATTCACCAAGATTTCCTAACACAATTTCCCTACCATCCCATGAAATTCTAACTATGCGTAACCCCGAACTCCATCCTATATCTCAATCATCACCTTTGATACCATTCTATCATGACATACCTTCACCAAGATGAGGAAAGGGATAAGAAACTTCTAGACCCTTCCTTCTTCAAGATGAAGGAGAGATAATAACCACTGAGTCCCACCTTCAATAGACCCTAGAGTGGTGACTAGAACCAAGGGTAAGAATCTCATGTAAAATTGAAGGCATTAACCTTTTTTTTAATAAGATCAGAAGCTAAGATAGAAAATCCGAAAAAAAACTCCAAAAACGGAAAGTAAAATTAAATCCAAAAATCCACTCCCATATGCATGTTAAAAATTTACTGATACAAGATATAAGAAAACTCTGATGAAAAGTACCAAAGGAAAGAAAAGTAGCATTGAAAACTCCTGAAGCCCAAGCTAGTACGGTTTGGAACGACCCTCAAATTCCTCCTGGAAAACTAAAAGTAGATTTATATATGTAGGGTGAGTATACAGTTATACTTATTAGGGGAAAACCAAAATCTATCATGAACAAGTGGGGAGGAATTCTAATTCCCTGTGAGATAAGATGTAACCAAAACACCTATCAAGGAAACTGTCCAACCAGACTCACCAAGGCATACTCCCCTAAATAATGCAATTCATGTCATGTAATAGTAATAACACATCGATATTTGGGTACCCTACACCGCTTTCCCACTAGTTATTTAGGACATCCTATGAATCATACCACCCACAAGTTCCATTTCAGTCCCAATACCACCCCAACAACAACCTTATGGGCTATCATGACCATGCATCCCGCGCATAGACACTTGAGACTCCACAACCACACACATCCTCACCCGCAGACACCTGGTCCACAACAACCACTACCACGCCCGTAGACACCTAGGCTAGAGCAACCACTACCACACTTGAAGACACCTGAGAGTCATCCCGAAGACACTTGGTAAACAAACCTATATGCATACACCTATTACAACCACCGAAAAGAAACCTACCCGAATAGTCTTAGGACATAATGGTCCTTAGACCGTCACATCCTACCCAAAGGATATTGGGCTACCTGGGAGAGGGATATGAATGGAGAAAATTACAATCCAATCATAATAATTTTGGGAAAAACAACCTCCCCCATGAAATGGGGGTGTTCGGCATGAAGTTATCAACATGGGTAGGGAGTGTATAAGAAACACAAGAACTAAAAATTATACATATAGGTAATCAAACAATCATCCCAACTTAAGGGTTCTGAAACATACAACCATCCCATACACAACCACTCTTGCTTCTATCCCTACATGCACAAATACACAACATCCACAACTAAAGAACAACCTATTTTTGGAAAACAATCTCCCATTGTACCCATTCTCATTATCATGTTCAAGTAATTCCTTCTTTGAACATTCCTCCACTATTGAGATACTAACAAGCATAACCACAATCCAAAACAATAACAACTGAAGGAAAAATAAAGACAAACATGATTTTAATCATTCACACCCAGTTCTCTTGTAAATTCACAAAAACTAAAGGGATCCTTGAGATACCTATAAGTACTAGAACCAAACAAATCCCCAGTATACCAGCTCTACATGAATTTAGATTTAAAAGCCAACTGCATCTCAATCAGAACATTCCATCCCCCTCTACATCACCCCACACGACATCAAATAGTGCCACCACACATACCACCAGAATAGAGAAAGGATGATTTTAGATTTAACCACACCATTTGTTAAGTTCTTTATTTCTGTTTAGTTAACCAAGGTGACCACAACAGAATTATTATTAATTGGTAATCCATTTAATCAACAAAGTTTACATGATTAAACAGTTTCCATGTTATAGCCATTCAATCACAAGATTATCTAGAAAAACAAAGGTTCATTAGTGTGCAAGAAAGGACCACCAACGACCACAATTTTTAGTGGGAATAAGACCATACAATTCACAACATAAAAAAAGAAGAGAAAATAATACAACAACATAATCATCTTTCTCACCCCTTTATTCTTTAAAAGTCTGTTTATTATCTTCGTTAAGGTTTAGTTTCATCCACATCCTGAGGGAAACATTATCACACCCACCCCACATGATGCACAATAAATAGAGACGAAGAAAAGACCCCTCTTGAATGATCAATGATCAAAGTTTTCTCCTCGCGCCGAGAAATGGGGATGCATGACTTGCAGAGGAAGAACTCTGAGGACTCCTAGGCTGAGTGGGAAGGGCTCCAACATGGAGAGGAAGAAATCTAAGGACTTCAAGGGTGAGCAGGATGGGCTCCAGCATAGGTGCATGATATGTCTCAGAAGGAAGTCTCTAGGTGCACTAAGAATGACTGAAAGGAAAAAAAAGTTGGATAGGATCTTAGGTTAAGAAAAAACCAGATCTTAAAATTAGGTAGACAATTTCTATGTATTAAAATTCAGATCGTGGCTTGACCATGTGTTTGGGAGGTTTCAAACATTGTGATTAAGTGATATTTAATAATTGTCTTTGGATATTGTGGAGATAATGACTATGAGTGAATATATTTCCTTTAAATGGAAAAAATGAATAATAGGGGGAAAACTATAAAAAAACATCAAAGTTGACACACGTTTTGGTAACTCAAGGGTTGCCTGAATATTGGGGGTTTAAAACATATTTTACTAGCTTTAAATGGATTTGAAAGGGGTATTAATTCATTTTTACATCAAGAGATACATTACTTGGGAAAAACTGGAATGTTTTGAAAAAAAACTAGGAAAGACTCACAGTTAGGTGAGGTTCCATCACCCTAGCACCATCACCCTGGAACCATAACCTTGGCACTGTCCCCTTGGAACTATCACCTAGGAACCATCTCCCTGGCACTGTCACCTTGGAATCATTGCTCTGACACCGATGTCGATTGGTGTAATGGATGACCCATCAGTGCCACAAATAACCATCAGTGCTACCAATACCCATCGATGCCACAAATGCCCATTGGTGCCATCGATGCCCATCGGTGCCACTGACTCCCATCAGTTCCACTGACACCCATAGATTTTATTGAATCCCATCGGTTCCACCATTCATTTGACCCAATTTTTGGACAACTACTTAATGAGTCACCGATGGTCCCCAGGTTTCCCCAGTCACAAGAAATTTGGAAAATTAATGGATGAGGAGGATCTGAGCCATTACACATACTTTGAACTTGGTACTCATCCTATGAATAATCATTTATTGATAATATCCTAATGGAAAATCATCCATGACAAGTGTATCATCTAAATCCATGCCAACTCTATAACACCATCCACTATACAATGCATGATTATAGCCTCTCCATAGCTCAACTAATTCCATAAGCCGTGATGGCATCACAACCTCACCATCTAGAAAATTAAAATGGAGTTGGAATAAAAATATTAATTTATATATATAAAATAATAATATAACATTAAATCCAAAAAAAATTACCCATATTTTTACCCAATCATTATCCTTCACTTCTTTTGGATGGTGTTGCCAGGAGAGTTGACGAACGAGAATGATGTCAGAGTATTTGGAAAGAATCTCCTAAAAACTCTTACATTCCTATAATATTTTTCTATTCATTTTTTTTCTTCATTATACTCCACCATCAGCAGCAGGCGGTGGTTCCCCACTGCACACATGCATGTTCCATCTCCCACTCTTCAAAAGTGTGTGATGCTCCATCTCCTACTCTTCAAGGATTTATGTCATTAATTTATATGATATGATAATTACCCCAATTTGGGGAAGTTATGGAAAACTATGTTCAATTTTATCATACTATTCTTCTTCATTTCTCACTGGTATGATCTATCACGTAGTCAGATCAGACAAATACATTGAACAGAAATCCATACATTCTTGAGCCAAGTAACCTTTGACGATAGAACTTTTAGGATGATTTTTGTTCCGGACATAATAATTCAATGTGAATATGTTTCTTTTAGTTGGATATATCCAATGAAAATAAACATGTCCTATGATAAGTATTTCAATTGGAAGATGGATAGTTATATGCATCATGCATGTGAAAAATGACAGAGGAAATATTTTCTCTAACTCACACAAAATTAATGGTTCCTATGCCAAAATTTTTTATAAGAAATAATTCAAAAAATGATTAGCACAAATATCTCTAATGAAATGGAAAAACTGAATAACTGACACCCTTACATTATTGGATAGAAGATGATAGATTGTTATTAGAATCAACTCAAGTAGAAGGATGTGATAATCATGAGTCTTCAAATATTTCAGCTTCAACTGTCTTCTATTGACCCATTTGGATATTTTGCTGGAATAACCATCATGAACTTTAATAGTATATAGATCTTCTAGGAATTATTTTCTATAGGTGTCATCACATATGAAGCTCATGGAACTTTCCTTTTATTTTCACTGATACACAAAAGATGCAATTCTGGTTTGGTTTCTCAATCCACTAAGTCATGTCGAGATTGTAAATTATATTTGGTCTTTCCCTTTTCATTTAGAAGAATTGAAATCAACATTTCAAATGTATTCTTTTCAATTTGAATTCTGATTAAGAAATGAGGTAACAAATTGGTTGACCTATAGGAAAACTCAAAGAAGATACTCTCATTCTTCCAATTGTAATAGGTTTCAGTGGAAAAATTCTTCCTCTTTCAAGATTTCATCTGACCCTTCCAAACTGAAAAAACTAAAATATTGTAATTCATTAATCACATCATTTCATACATACACTAAGGTGGATTTTTAGTCTCTATAGTATTTTCATATCTTCAATGATTATTCCTATATGGATGGTCTATTGTCAAGAATCATCGATATCCCATAAAGCTAAAGCTACAATGATATTTCAATCTCCTGGATCATATATTCTTTATAAAAACTGGACATGGTAGTTTTCCCTTCATGCTCCATCCAGACATTGTTTTATAATCATGAAAATCATTGAGCATCCACATAAGTGAAACACTTATTTGAAATATTTTTTTCCAACATGCATCATATGTGAACACACCCACATTACAAATATGTTTCACCTCTTTTATTAAAGGTTTCATGTATACATCCATATCATTACTGGTATTATAACGTCAATATGTTAGTATAATCATGAAAGAGAAAGGTTTTTTCATACACATCAAAGGAGGAAGGTTTTAGATGTGTATGAAAACTAGCCATGTGTTGTGCGAAGTAAGCATCTGACAAAATAGATTAAAACTATCACATGAAAGACTTAGCCTCACATTATGCACGTCAATTGTGAAATCAAGATATCGAAAATCAAATCTTTTCCTTGAAAATACACATTCAAGGTGAACCAACTCATCATTATTCTTCTTTATCTCGGTATCATTACATTTCATTTTTATTTATATTTTTTATACATGATTGATTCTAGAGTCTAGGGATCAATGGAAAGTGAAAAATTACATTATGTGGAATAGATAATGGTGTTCCATGAACTTTTGTCTTCTATCGAGATGTCCTGATTTTTTTTCAATCTTTTCATTTAGTAGTATCTTCCTAGAATAAGCTACAATATTTTGGAAAATAATGGATTTTGTTTTTTTAATCTAATTTCCTTAAATAATATATTTTCCATATAGTGGTTTGAGGGAATATCTAAATCATCTGAAAGAAAGTCCTTAAAAAGGTAAGAATGTAATCAATGGTACTATTAGAAATCCAAAACATTATTTTCCCATGAAGCAATATGATTAAAAATTCTAGATTATTTATTTTATCACATTGCTGATATACTAGAGTCATCAAAACATCATTCAATTTTTTCATCTTTTCAACATCATAATTTTCATTAGATTCATCATTTGTGCTCATATCAAAGTCTTCTTGGGTCAGCATCCCTTTCTTCTCATGATGAAAAATAAAGGGAAACTGGTCATCTGAAAAATTCTCTATTACAATCCTCTCATTTAGATCTTTATAATTTTCATATTTCATTTTCTCCCCATTGAGATACCACACATAGTAGTTTTTCGTAAACCATATTTGGTTATAAGGAATATAAATTATTCCGAGCTCAACTAACTTATTCCAACGCAATTATAACATTGGCAATGTATGTGACCACTATCTGAAGTATTTTAAAATGAAAAATCTAAAAATATCTCCAACCATTTTTGAAAATTTCTTGAGATCCGATCAATTTCATACATCCAACTTCTATCCATTCTGTGAAAAAATTATTATATGTCATTTTGTAAAAGAAATTAAATAATATTGATGTTTAATCAAAATTATATTTAATGAAAAAAGAACTATTCAATTTATTTGAAACCATAACTGAAACACAAGTCTTTATGAGAATAATAACATAATAGAAAAAAATATACAAGAAAATACTATAAATATAAAACCATGATATTGAATTCGATTATATCAATGAGTAATAACTATATATAATACTACAAAAAATTGTGTTTATAATTGATGTTGTTATTAATTCTCTTATTCTATTCTCTTTTTAACTAATTTTATACTTATTTAATAAATTCATGAATAAAATTTTATTGGTTCTAGGTAACCATCTTCTATTGATTCAGATCAGTTTTTGTTAGTTCTGTTTATTTATTATAAGTTTAGTTCTTATCGATTTAGTTTGGTTGGGTTTGATTTTTTTATTTGGATTGGGTCGGTGCATGCCTATTAGGGTTTTGTTAAATATTTTTCAAGTTAGTTCATTTTTTATCATTACTATAGAATTTATTTTTATTCACTTATTTTTATTTTAGTTTAGAATGATGCAGTTTAGTGTAGTTCAGGTCTACTCACATCTACTTGGGTTAGATCGCCATCTCATTTTCTATAATTGGCACTCACATTCTCTATGACTCTCATTGCTACCTTGTATTTTTCTATCTTGATTAAAAACACCCACTATTATTTTTTAATCTAGATGAATAATATTAAAATCTTCATATAAAAATAGAATAAAATAAAATAATGATTTTTTATATTTTATAATAAGAATAACCTATTTTCAATCCCAATGTAGAATATTAAATGCATCTTTATATTAATAGTTAAAATGAAAAATTCAAATAAAAAGTCATAAACAACTTATTTACACATATTTGACATCAAGGATTCATTTTCCAAAAAATAAAAAATATAATGGCTTCTTTTTCCAATAAAAAGTATAATGTTTAACCCTCATCAGTTAATAACCACCATATAATCGATCACCACATCATACAATCATCAGGGAATGTGAGTTACCTGTATACCACAATTCCATTAAGCAATAAAATATTTGTGTATTCCATATCTCTATGAAATGGTGGTTAGAATAGAAATAGCCATATATCACTATGATTACAACAAAAATAACCATATATGACATCTATATTGTTACAATAAAAAAAGAAAAATATTTACACTAATATAATAAAAAACAACTTTACTTATACACAAAATTTATTCACATCAACCACCATATTAAAACTATTATAAAAATCCCAACAGTATACCCCAATTTAATAACATATTTAATCTCTTAAAAATTTCACATATGAAAAAACATTTTTCAAATTTATAAAAACAAAAAACTGTTATATATTTTAAAGTCCAATGTAACTCATAGTTATATTCACATAACATATCAAATTATAACAAATTCATATTAAATAACATAAATTTTAAAATCACATACTTCAACAACTATGTGATCAATGTTAAATAAATAAAAATTCTAATACAACACATACAAAATTATATGTGATAGTACCACATATGAAGTATTTAGAACATGCCAATTTCATATTAAAGAATAATTAAATGAAAACCTTAACAGATAGATTGAAATAGATGTGGAATGAAACTTAAAATCATAGATAACAAGTAGAAATAAATCTTGGTAGAATATATAAATCATTTCAAACTCCCTAGTTTGAAGTGGAATAAACCAAATGACTTAAACCAAGGATAGATCACCAAGTGGGAAGAAGAGGAACGACCATTGACTTAGAAGAAGAGGGGTGAAAATTGTTGCGGTCTCGATATTGTATTTTGAGGGGAGTGCTACAATGGCTCATGATGTGAGGAGGGTAGATGCATTATAGGGGTGGTAATGGGACAAGGGTAGAAATAATTCTTGGATTCGGGATGGGAGAAGGGTCAGTGTGAGGGGAGCATTGGATTAAGGAAAAATTGGGTCACCCCTATAACAATGGTTTTAAAAAACCATTGGAATAAACTAGTCTATCCCAATGGGTTTTAAGAAATAATTGGGATATACTTCAGTATAACAACCTATCCCAATAGTCATGGAAAACTATTGGGATAGGACCATTGGGAAAACCCCCATTTTCAATAGTGATGATATTTTGGCCTACAATATTCCTTTCACCAAATTTTTCCCAACAAGTTAGAGTACTACACCTCTTACCATATAATGCTTCATATGGTTACATTTTAATTCTTAAATGGATGTTGTAATTATATTATAATTCCACCAAAGTTAAATACGGATCTCGTATACCTTGATAGTCAAGAGTTAAGGACCTCAAATGTTTTCACTTATCCTTTAAAATTTTTTACCAACGAATAATATTGATACATAGTTTTCAATTTAATGTTTCATATTATTCCTAAAGAAATGTTCCTTTAAATTACAATATATTTTAGTGATACTATGGTGTATATAGAAATTTTATCTATGGGATTCATATAATAATTTTCTTTTTATCTTAGGCATGAATAGATCACATAACCTCTTTCAAAATTTCAATATACCATATTCATATATGATGTATACAAACTTATCATCATTCAAGGCTTTTATTTTATTTTTAATATTTTCATAATCAAGTTAGGACATTTTTATTTTCTTCAATAAGGATTTTTTTTAAATAATTTATAAAATATGTGATATTTCCCATTTGTAATGATTCTTGTATCCAACTATACTAAATACATGAATATAGGATCTTTGAAAATACTTATTTTATTCAAAAATCCTTAATCTTTCCTACTCAACACATCAACCTCATTACGTTCCTTCATAGGGTGGTAGTGTATTGAGAAATCATAATACTTGGGTAGTTATAACCATCACCTTTTCCTTGTGTTGAGATATTTATATTAGAATATTTATTTTAAACTTTCTTGATCCATATATATTTCAGATTTTCACCATAAAGGTAATGCCTCCATATCTTCAATGAAAATATTACGGCTACCAAATCAAGATCATGAGTTAGATAAATCTTTTAATGAATCATTAACTACCGGGATTCATATAAAACAAATCTATCATTCCACATAATGATACATCCAAGTACTTTGATGAATCACTAAATATCATAAATCCACCCCTTTTTTATGGTAAATTAAATATCGGTGCATTTACCAATATCCTCTTTAATTCTTCAAAAAATTACTTATATTCATCTAACTATAAAAATTTAACCCCTTTACATATCAAATTCGTTAAAGTTTCATCTAATCAAGAAAAAATTTGAACACATTATCAATAGTAACTTGCTAATCCTTGGAAACTATGTACCTCAGATATATTTGTTCTCATTTCCCATTCCATCACTACCTTTATCTTTGAATAATAAACTTAAATTCCATCCCTAGAGAAAATATGGCCAAGAAAAGAAACATCCTGAAGATAGAATTCACATTTGAAGTTTTTTTATATATTTCCTTTTCTTTAATAGTATTAATAATGAGTCAAAAATGGATTTTATACTCATCATATCTTTTAGAATATATCAAGATATCATCAATAAATACCACAAAAAATTATTGAGATTATCCTTTAATACTCTATTGATCAAATCCATAAAAAACAGACTTATTAGTCAATCAAAATGGGATTAATGTAAATTCATAATGTTCATATCTTGTATAAAATCTCATCTTTGTAATATCTTCTTTCTTTACATATAGTTAATGATACCCAAAATAGATATTAATCATTGAAAAACATTGACACATTGAAGTTGATCAAATAAGTCATCAATGTGAGGTATAATATACTTATTGTTTTATAGTAATGGAATTTATTTACCAATAATTGATGCACAACCTCATAGGTCCATATTTATTCTTAAAAAAAGAATAGGGGATCACCATAGTGAAACACTAGGGAATATAAATCCCTTATCAAAAAACTCATGTAGTTTTCTCTTCAATTACACTAATTCCAATGTGTCTATAATTTAAGGATTCTTATATATAGGGTTTTCATCAAGGATGAAATCAAAGGAAAAATCAACTTCATGCTTAGGTGGGTGTCCGAGTAGTTTTTTAGGAAACACATTAATGTATTCCTACGCAATTTCTACATAATAGATTCGAAGGATACCTTTTCCATTCATAGTTTGTGTCTACTATTCTTATCTAAGAATTTCATTAATCAAATCTATATGAGGTAGAGCCAATCATGATTCAGATGATGTGTTCACCCCTATGAAGACATGGGATTCCATATCTTCATAACAAATCATAATCTCCTTCTCTTGGAAATAAATTTTCATAATATAACTTAAAAACTAATCCATACCAAGAATTATATGAAATTCAACTATTGGTATAATAATTATGTTTTTAAATAGAGTAATTTTATGTGTCATAATAGGGGATGGATAACATATTCTTGTTGTATTAAGATTTACACTAGGAGTCTTTATTGACAACTCCCTTCTTAGGATACTAAATAAAATTCAAATTTTCTTATAAAACATATAAGATATAAAATATTATGAAGATACATAATAAAATAAAACATAAGAAAAAATTGATTATATGATCAATGTACTTTTCAAAACATCGTTAAGAACATTAACCTCATCTATATTGAATTTATAAGATTATAATTTATCCCTTGGCCTTTTCTGGGGAAAATTCCCTTGATTCATGTGGAATTCATTCATATAGTTCCCCATATTCTTACAATTTAAATATTAAACACTGGAAACTTATTTATTTCCCTTGAAATTATGATCCTAATGTCCTTTATCTCTACACTTAAAGAAAACCCCTATTCCAATCAATCACATTCCAAGGTATTTTTTTAAATTATTACTTGTTATAAATTACACCCTTCCCTTCTCCTCTTTTTTCATATTTCCTTTTCTTGAGTGCTCAACTTCCCTTTTCTTTTCTTTTTTTACTTGCAAAACATAAGACATGGAGAATTATTTATCTTCCTTGATGGAACCTAATATTATATCCTTATATACAAAATATTTATGAGAGTCTAATTGAATTTAAAGTTTATTATTTATCCCATCAAAGAAACAATCAATATTACACATTATATTCCATACATAATCTGAATTATGAGTTTCAAACATTGTAATGGTAGGGTCATATTCTGTAGCATTTTATCCTTCCTTTTTTAATTATATTGAAGAATTTAATCTCTATATTATATTTACTCTCATGAGGAAATAATTTTTTGAAGAATATATCCTTGAAAGTATTCCACACCATACAATTTATTTCCTCCAACTCTTTATGATTTTGGATCAATGATCACTATTGATCAATGTCTCCTTTAAGATGATAAACCTCCATGACAAATTTTTCTCCCATTCTACTTCCTGAAGTGAGAAATATCATCTTTCAGGACTTGATACATTTATTAGATACTAATGTATTAGTATTACCATTGAATGATGGAGTTTGATGATGCATGAAATAGTCAAAAATTATTGATTATGTTGCGGATCAACAGAATGATTCATATGGGAAAGGTTATTAGTCGTAAACTGAGTCATCTGCCCTAATATAACTATAATTTGATTAGTTCTATCTCCATATCTAGCTCTAGATCCTACTTCATTATCTTTCTCAAGATGTAAATCCATATATATATTATGTGAATTGATATGGTTTCATTTCTTCTGATAAGATCAATTTTTAAAAAATTCAATATACTAAATTAACTCATAACATTGTGAATTTTAAATTATATTATATAATTATAAATATAGTTTAACATTTAACATAGTTTGAAAATTTATGCATAGCTAATCTCAAAATCATAAACTTAGTATCTTTGGGAATGTTCTCAAATAATATAAAATATTTTAATATTTTTGAAAATGGTTCATAAAGAGTGTGTGAATCAACCAATTTATATCCCTTGATAGTGTCTAACTAGGTGTTCAGTCTTAGGCCCACTCATCGTGCAATTGTAATGATCGAGTTAATACCCAGTATGCACCTTTAAAAGTTATTACCACTAGGTGCATCTATGTCATAGCCACATTCACTTTCCAATATCTAGAAAGGGATTCATTTTATATAAAAATCACACAATATATAATTTAACAAAACATTATGATATCATCGTATACTTAGAATTATCATCAGATTTAGTCACATGGTTATATTCTCTTATCTATGTTTTCCTAATTCTAGTTCTCAAGGTTTATACTAAACTTCCTTTGATAACAACTATAACACCCCAAATCTAATAACCTAGAGCTGGTGGTTATTTTACAACATTATAATAAGATAAAATGGATCACATCTAAAAGGAAAAAATAGGTTATAATCTTGGGAGACTAGATACATACATGATTCTCACATTACATTTGAAAATATTAAATAAAACTTAATTTTCTAGTGATAATTTTATCTTTTATTATATTATATCCAAGAAATAATTCATAAAAATTTTCCTAGAAACCTAGGGGAAATGAAAAAAAAATAAAGTATGATCTTAGATTCTTAGTAAGTGGAAGAATGCAACATAACCTATCATAGGATAAATTAATCATGAATAATATCACAGTGATAAACAATAATCAAATATGCCATATAACTAATATCAAAAATGGGGATAAGTCTATAGATGTCATGGAAACATAAATAATCTCATGGATAACAAAAACTAGTTTTATAATGATATAATTCATAATGCACATCATAATATTACTGTCAATGCCTTGTTCTAAGACATTGTACCAAAATTGGTAAGGCGTATGCCAAATAACCAAACGTGTTTGTCTCATAAGAACTACTAATGAATTGAGGGAATATAACATGCCCCTGCAATTATATACTAAGTTCAATTCATTAATTATATTAAAGAAATTTCTAAAAATTCAATACATAATAATCATAAACATTCATATTTAAAGCATACAAAATTTTAATATTTCACTCAATAAATAAATATAACAAAATGATCATAACCCATCCAGAGTAATATGGTGGATGGTGTCAATAGATTATATCCCCAATAAAGCATAATATTTATCAAATGATGTTTAAATAGTTGAAAATACATTAAAAATATCACTGAAATATTTCTTGAGGAAAATACCCTTTTCATTTTAAAATCATTTATATTAAAATATAAAAATTTCCAGAATATTATGAAAAAAAATTCTTCCAAAGGATTATTTGAAACTTATGAAGGAATATTAAATGAAAATGATAGTCATGTTGATATTAAAATTCATTCGTTTGGTATATTTTAAAATATATATTCCATTGACACCTTTGGTAAAAAGTACCTCATTTGGAAAATGATAAAAATATTACATTTAAACCATTTTATAGATAGTCCAAAAAGGGTAAAAATTAATCTAAAAAATAATTGGTGAATATTAAAAACATTATTGAAAACATTTTAAATAATATATTGACATGGAAAAAAATCATGAACAAATAGAAAAACTAAGCCATTTTCCCTCAAAAAAACTTATTTTGGCCTTTTTGAGTGAAAAAGAAAGTAAAAAAAATTGAACTAATAAATGAAAAAGTAAAAATAACTAGTGGGGAATAAAATATATTGGGTGTAATAGAGAAAATTTATAAAATTTATCAAATTAAAACGTAAACATAAACAAACCCGAATAAGTATGAGATTGTGAAATAAACCCTTACCTCCGGTCTAAATTGATTAATAAGTGATTTTATCCCCCATGTAATAAATTTTATTTTTTTATTATTATATAAAAAAACCATATACATAATTATAATATCATATATGATCCACTTATAACATTTTAACTCTTCTTTATTAATAATTCTTTATTAAAATCATCATTTATGAGTGCTAACCATTTTATTTTTTATATAAGTTTTTATTCGGTAGTTTGGTTCCTTGCATCTTGTTCATGGTTTAATAACCACCATAATGTTAATAATGATATTAATATTCTATGAATTCATTATATATATATATTTTTATAATCATCCCCTCAAGGTTTAAATGAAAAAAAAATCGCATCTCTTCATGGAGGTGGTTGTCTAAATGTACGCACAAGCAACACTATCATTTTTTAATGGGAGAAAAGGTAAGAAGGTAAATGATATAATGTATTTATAGAATAATAATTATTTCATAAATATAAAATAAATTTATTTGTTCAATATTTATAACCATGCCTCTAATGTTGTTATGAGAAACAAATTACACCACTATGTGGATATATGGAGACGATAGGTCGTACACACATACGAGCGATGTTTTTGTTTTCCATACAATGAAGAAGACATGGAAAATGATTGTTTTATAATCATAATAACATATAATTATATTTTTATACTATATTAATTATTTTTTGATGTTTGCAAAAAATTTATAGGAAGTAGGAGAATAAATAAACTTTTAAAGATTCAGGAAAGACGATTACCTCTTCTTTGAGAGACCTCTTTTGGATTACACCTTAATTCTTCATAAGATGATATTAGAAGAAGAAAAGAAACACAAGAATGAAGGGAAGGAATATATGATGGTTTTGGTTAGGGATTTCCTAAGATATAGGGAACAATTTTTTTTAATAATGGTGGAGAAGATGATCCCTTTTATAAGTGAGGGGAGGGACCTACATGAAATTACTTAAAAGATTTAAATAATCTATATTAATTTTCTTGTGAAAGTGGAAAACAAATTCTCATATATTAGAATATGATAAGTTAAAGCTATAAATAAAATATAACAATGACGCTTATTAAAGTGTTTTGTGTTATCTTGAGTCCTTATCCCTTTATTTTTAACCCTTTTAATTGATTTTACCATTAACTGAGGCGATAAATATTTACAATGATTTCTATTAATTATGACAAAAAATTAAGTTGAACCTATTACCAAATATTTATTATGATTATTCAAAATATATAATCCATTTCACATGATTAAACTAATATAATTTTTAAAAATTAATTTTATTATAAGTTCACAAAATGTAATGAAAATAATTTTTAAAAAAATGTCTATTTTATGAATAAAAATAATCTTATAGAAAAATAAAGTATAATATTGATTATAATGTGATTATTTGGATTATGGTAAATCAATGGAGACTAATTTTTCTTTAAAACCAAAGAAAAATTAAATGTTTCTTATAAATACTTGATTAAAAGAGAAGAACTATTTTTTATTTAAAAAAACACTACTTAGATTTCAAAAATGTTAAGAATATATTTATAAGTTTAAAAAAATATTTTTATATGAATTATATAAATTAATAAATATAAATTTATTATTTTAAAAATATTTCATAAACTTTCAAGTTATTCTTATATCATTATAATTTCATAAAAGTGATAGTTTTTGTAAATTTATTATTTTTCATTATTCACCAAAAAATCAAATATTTCTAAAAAATATAAAAAATTCACCCTAAGATATTTTTGACATGATGAATTCAAAAATTAAATTAATTTCAATGAAATTAAATTTATAAAAATTTAGAATTTATGTTTTAATAAGATTCTTTAAAAAAGTTATGTATATTATACTATTATTTCTTTTAAAAGAAAAACTTACTTAGTAAAATTGAATCTCGGGTGTTACGCCTGAATTCTTTAAAGATAATCCAAAAAACACTATATCTATATCAATTATTTCCCTTCATATATTATAAATTCATATTCATCTTTCGCTGTGGATAACGATTCCATCAGCTTCAACCTTGACATCCAACTAATTTTCATTCCTCTAAGAGTAAACATGTAGCTTGAGAAAATTTTCCATATGACTATATATTGTCTAAAGTCTACATCAACATAACTATTCAATGGATAATACATTAGAAAAAACAAGTCTATATCTTAAAAACATTTTAGATACTATAGAATTTGCTTCACATCCACTAAATTTTCTTTTCCCATATTTACCATATACCGGTTGAAATTTTCTAGTATAGAGTGAAATGTCTGACATTGTACATACCATGTCTTACATAAAGCTACCTAATACTGATAAAAATATAATTTTTTTCATATAATTGTACTCATTATACATTTTTGGTGCTTTATAATTATATATTTTAAAGTATCATTTCAATTGGGTTGACACTTGTTTACATCTGGTCAATATGAATCTCTCAATGATATTCTAGATGGAATCCTTCTATGAAAAACTAAACATAAAACTTTATTATCTCTTTCAATCCAAATTGCATAGCCTTTTTTAGTCTCAGAAATATCTTTTCATCTTTAATATCTTAGACCAATAAAAATTTACCTCTTGAATCTGTTTAATGTTTGGACCTTATAGGATAATTTCATCCATGTATAAGATAAAGATAATAAAACTGACATCCTTGAATGCCATCCAATATAAATAGTGATTTGAGTTGCTCTGAATGAACCCCTTATCAGCCATTTAGGTATCAAATTTATGGTTACACTATCTTATTATTTATTTCAAGCTGTAAAAACTACTTTTCAAATCCATCGATTTTAGATGTAATATTTCAAAAGAAACAAGATTTAACACTTTCTTGATGGTTATATGTTAAAAAAATAGTTATTTTTTAGACAATTATACTCTTTATTTATGATAAAATTTATCACAATCAAATTAACCATGTACCTATTTATACTATCAAGTTCTTATTTCAAAGAGAATGCCCGTTTTTTCTATAATTCTTTATTCCCCCATAGTAATTTTTTTATCTCCCAAATTTCATTTTCCATATAATTAATCCAATTAGTATTTCATGGGAAACTCCCACTTTTCATAATCATTGAGACTAGATTAATTTTCATAGCTTTTGGGCTATCCTCCTTACATTATAATAAATTAAGGTAAGTCATTTTAGAACCTTTGTACCATTAATTTAACTCTAGTGGATCTTAGTAATCTTTCTTACAAATGTTCTATTTTTTAAACATTAACTTTTGGAACTTCACCTTCTTTAAATATAACCCAATATTTTAGATTACTTGAGAATTCTTGTATATATTCTACTAGCCTTACTGAAACCACCAGACTTTCCATAATCCCTAGAATTTTGGGAACTTCTATCCTTTTAGAGATATCAACACTTCCTAAATTTTTCAAAACTTATTTCCTTCTAGAATTTCCATTCAGATCAACTTAGACATGATTAATTGATTATTTCTTCTCAAACTCCATCTTCCACTAAGTTCCATTCTTTCCACCAGACCTTCTCTTTGAAGATAATATTCTAGATTTTAATTTCCTTCTAAGATTTATTATCCTAAATTAATAAAATAAAATTTTCATCATCATATCCCTCAAAGAAACATGCTTGGAAATTAGACTAGAGTTTTTTTGAATCCTTGGAATCAACATAAATATAAGTTAAACTTTAAAAAACTTTGAGGTTGGTAACATTTTTTGGTTTTTTGAACCATAGATATTCCAGAATCTCCTACACCATTGATGTAGAAGGACTCCTGTTATCAAGGTACACTATATAATTGAATACTTTTTCAAAAATATATTATGAAATTTTAGAATATAGTCTTGTTCTATAAGCCATATCAGTTAACTTTTAATTCAACCACTCCACTACACAATTCTACTCTAGTGTTCTAAGTATAATTTTATGAAACATAATCCTTTTTTTCAAAAAATAAATTCTAGAAATAATTCCTACTGTATTCATCATTATTATTAGACCTTAAGAATTTAATCATTATTTTAATCACTTTTTTCACTATGTACCTCCATTTAAAAAACACTCAAAATACCTCCAATTGTTTCTCAAGGAAGTAAACCCATACTTTCCTTATCGAATCGTTGATGAATTTCACAAAGTATAATGAACCACTATGAGAACGAACTATTTTAGGCCCCAAAACATCCATGTCCACAGCTCTAACTTTTGAGGCATGGATGTTATTACATTTAAGTTGGATGAAACCTTTCTCTTATTTGAGAGTACATAATTCTCATAACTACATAACTTGTGAATGATCTTCAATATAACCTTTTCCTCTAAAACATATATATTCTTCTCACTAAGATGTCTAAGATGAAAATTCCACAACTATGAACTTTTGAGAGTTTTTATTTTTTTAATCGTTTATCCATATAAAATTCCCATCATATACAATGTCCCTAACTTTACTCCTTTTTCCATGACCATGGAACCCCAAGTAATCTTCTATACTCTTTTTAATTCTTGTTCTAAATCTTAAATCATCCAGATGACTAATAGAAATTAGATTATTATGTAAACATGGTATGTGTTAAACTTCATTCAAATCAAATTAGTTTTCATATTCATCCAAACATTAATATCTTACTTCTATATGAATTATATTACTTCATCATCATCTAATTGAACTTTTATGAATCTCTCATATACATAGTTTTCCATTTTCCCCACTCAATCATAGAATGGAATGAATCCATGATTTAAATGATCCATGATTCCAATGGAATATTAAACCTCAATAATAAATTGGTATTTCCATCATTTTTAGAATTTATGGAACATGAAATTATAGAGACTAACCTTATATAATCCACCGTGTGATCTTTTCAATCATTCTTACAATGCCTTATCTTCCAATAATTCCAATTTACAGGTTCATTCTCAATTAATATACCTCCACATCTCTCCCTTGACCAATTTTCCAATTTATTTTGAACTTTCCATTGACTGGAATTTTCTCTACCTTCTTCATTGTGTGATATTTTGGTAGTTTCATGGACTAATATTTGTCTAGGATTTTCATTCATAATGATATCTCGATCATTATCAAACAATAGGTTAGATTTCCTATAAGATATTTTTATAGCAGTTACCATTATGTACCTTGATTCTGGTAGAAATGATACAAACAATTGATCCAACAAATTTTAAATAAACTTTACTCTAACTAATTCAAGCATAGTTTGAATCATATTAAATTCATTTAAATGATTAGCCACTGGACTTCCTTCTTGAAATACCATACCCAATAACCTCTATATCATGAACACTTTGGTCAAAGATATTGGATTCTCATACATGTTCGAAAAATAATTTATCATATTCACTATGGTCTTCAACTTATGTATGTTAAATGATATGTTATATGCTAATGACATATGAATCAATCCAATTTTCTTTCCATATATCCTTTTCCATAACAATTTTTCTATTATCTTGAGTTTGACTACTTTTAATAGAACTTCAAGGCCCTGTTGAATAACATAGTCTTTAATCTATATCCTCTAGAATATAAATTCAATCCCATCAAACATGTCTATTCCAAACTTTACTCTTTCCAAAACCATACCTTCCAAAATAATGATTCCCATTTAATTTTAAAAAATAAAGAAAATAGTATTAACTGGATAACCTAACATTGAGTGTGTTGTTGAGCCTTGAAGGGACCAGATGATTTGATACCACTTACTGGTATTTGAGACCACTAATAATTGAAATTTATTATATATGAACTTGTAAATATAGAAAAAAATTTAGAAACACCCCATACTAGAAAAACCCCTCACTCTAATGTAACAGAACTTAAGAAGATGAACTGTACCCTAAATCACTGCATTGATTTGTACTGATATCATACACACTCAAACAAAAAGAATATAAAAAAATAAATAATTTATAAATAATTTAAATAAAGAAAAAATTATTTGTTTACATGGTTCATATGTTATCCATACATCCATATGAGAAAACTAATGCTTTCATTTCCATCGAAATTTAAAATATTACAAACACTATTGAAAAATCATCCAATTAGATCACTAATTAAATAATGATTTAGAACACATTTAAAAGTGGTCAACCCCACCTTAAAGTGGTTCATAGTTGGTCAACAAATTCCACCACCTTCCAACATTCACAGAGGTCTCACCATATTTTTCCACCTATGATATCCCATAGACACCTCTGTCTTAACTGTCAACATCTATTGACCTGAAAATACAACTCTTACATTCCACTCTGTTGTCTTTCACGCAATGTATTTTCCAAAAAATATACCAAGTAAAGTCCCTTATGTGTCAATATCAGATAACTGTAACCATCATAACTTCCTCTCTTCCAACTTCTTGACATGATAACCAACATAACCTTGTTATTTTATATAACATTGGGACCATTTCCTATATTGGACTTACACCGATTCTAGTCTAAACATCAAGAAAAAACTTATATTCTAGAGTTTCTCATTATGAATACTGATAATCATAAATTTAAATAGAATTCACATTTCCAAAAATAAATAACTAGATTCTGCATTTGAGGGGTCATAAATTAAACATAATATTCAATTTAATTGGAATTATAAAAAAATTATCTATACAAAGACTCATAATAATAAATAATTTCTTCCATTTCAACACCAAAACCATAATCCAAAAGAACGATCAGTTTCATAATGGTATTAAGCCCACCATCCATGTATATTTATAGAAAATGGATCTAACACCATAAAAATATGAAAAACATATTCACTAAAAATCCCATTTTTTAGAACATCCAAACTCCCAAGAATCCAAATAATAGATAAGAACACCAAAAAAACTCATCAGGGAACACAAAAAATCAACACCACTCTATATCTCACCAAATAATATGTTTTTAGGTGAACATACAAGAAATATATTGATGAACTAACTCAAAAAAATCTGGTTGGTTCATATATTACACCATCTTACACTCTACCCATCCTCTATAAGACATCAACATTATCAAACTAATCCCATTCTTTGAATCACCTATGGATTTTCATGTTGTATTTATTGTCAATATATTTCAAGAACCACGTATGATATTGAGAAGCATCACACAAGAGTATATGAGATATGGTTATATATCAAGGAATAGAAAACATATACATTATTTGATAATGATAAATTGAATAACCCATGTAATTAAGGTATGAAATGAATGTTAAGTTATACATAGAGAGAATCTCATGAAAAAATGACGCCTTGAGTTAACTTTTGCAGTAAAAGAAGAAATATGATTGATGAATCCCTGATATGAAGCACATACTATAGAATACATGTGTTGAAGTATTCTTAAGATGAATATGAAAAATAGTTATGTCTTTCTACAAAAAATTCATCTGTATTTAGCTAGAAATTGATGAACCCAGGTTATTGAGGGATAAAATTAAATGTTGATTTTTACATAGAAAGAAGTTCATGAGAATATAAGTCCTTTATTTTGAGTTTGATATAGAATAAAAAGGGATATTGATGAATCCCTGATAAAAATAACATCGTATTAAATTAATGTGTTAAAAATAAATGTGATCATAAAAAGCCTAAAAAATTAGTATTTATATGGAACTATGGAATGAAGTATAGTGGAAACCCTAGGTTATATCATAAGGTCCAATAAAAATCAATGATCTTATTGTAACTATTATTATATATTTTGTGTTTGATATTAAAATAGTGGAAATGATGATTCTGGTTTTAGAAAAACAAAATTTAAAAGTGAAACAAATTGAAATATTTATTAGTAGTAGTGGAAAACCTTGGGAGATTTCCCTAGATACATTACTTTAGAGTTCACTATAAACATTATTTAATTTGATTATCACATGGTAGATAAACTCAATATCATGGATCTAATATCCTATCACTACATATTCAATTAAATAATTAGGAAATTATAATCCATAATTAAGCTGATATTGGTATTTTATTTGTGACTCAACATAATAACTCAAAGATCACTGAGTGATTCAGTGATACCTTAGATCCTTGCTACTTAAAACAACACATGATGGAGTAAAGTATCTATTAAGAAACTAAGTTCTAAGAATTCATTCCAAACTCATTAATTCAATCACATATAACTTATTATTTGATCTATTTAACACCATCATATGAATAATTAATAAAAAAACAAATATCGATTAAAGAACATTAAATAAGAAAATAAATATATTAGTGTAAGATGAATGGAAAGGATAAAATCACCAAATCCACACTCAAAATCACACATTATAATTTTTGAGATGAAAAAAATAAAATAAAAGTATTTTAAATAAAACTTAAGGAATAGTAACTCATTATTCCCATTGAATCAACCCCAATAGGTTATTTTTCCATTAAAAAAGTAACAGAAGTATGAGAGAGAACATAGAGAACGAATAGAAATAAGATTCTATCTAAATACCAACCGACTGATTTTTATATTCCCAAAAATATCATTCTCTTAATTTTATTTCAACATAGAATCATGATAAGATCACTAACTTCCTTCAATATTTGTCAACATAGACATAAAATTCTACGATTCATCTACGTGGTCTTATAAATCTTCAAAAACTTCACTGTTTAGATTTAATTTCTCACTCCAGTGATGGATTTTAATCCTACCACTATCATAAAATATTCTCTTTACTTATCTAAAGGACATATATCTAATCCATTGAGTCATTTCCATTTTTAGTAAGATAGTATTTGTATAGAAGTTTATTTTCTCTAATATGAAATCCATGTGTATCAGTCTTCATCCATGACCAGAGACTAATTGAGAAATGAGACTTGTTTAATCTTCTGGAATAATCATGAATGAATATAGTGTAATACACTAAAATATCCATATATTGGCTTAAGATAAGATTTTATCATTTTTTATGACTAATTTTGGATTTTATAATACAGTTCATCGTAGTTGATGATATTTATCCCTTCAATATGAAATCTCAACTACTCCTATTGATATATTATTGATGTAAATGGGGATAAAAATCTCTCATTTATCATGTCTTGTATCATGATAATTTCATTGTTAGTGATTGTATCACTTGTTATAATATCCTATTGGCATAACTAAAAAATGCTCAATTCCATTAAATTTTGAACTTAATCCTTATATGATATCATGAATCATAACCCATTATTTTTTAATTAATGATGATATTCTTTATCATCTGTAGTGAAAATGATGATTCCAATGATTTCAATTCTTTCACTCTATAGTTAATTGACTTAGGTCAACCTCCCTTGTCACCTAGGTTAGTCAACTAAAAGGCTTGGAGTGCATTTTTAATCACCATAGACTAGCTATAATAGTTGAGGGATTAAAATACAACCCTTGGGAATGATTTCACCTTCGAATTTCCATAAACCACACAATGAATACCATTTATAAATCTAGTATGATGTATCCATATGTTGGACAACCATGCACATAATTAATTTTTTTAATAATAATAAATAAACCAAATAATAAATATAATAAATGAAAATGACCAAACATCCAAATATCATATTATAAACAAAAATTAAAGTGATATCCAATTACAAGTATATAAAAGATTCCCAAAATAAGGTGAACTATGAAGATATTGATATATTAACATCCAAAAATAACTACATGAGGATCCCCAAAATGCTCCACATAAGTGAAATCATCATGACCCATGGTCACCATCGATCATCACACCACTATAAGGCATCAAGAAACACAACCAAAGGACATGGATCCTTTCCCTTTACCTACGTCAGATAATACCAAGTCTATATACACCCAATTTTTGTAAATAGGGTGTAAGGAAAAATCCCAATAGAAGACCACCATGAATCTGAATAATTCCTTTCATAATGAAAACCATTAGTACTAGTATGAAAATATTTTTTTAGGGAAAATCATTTTGTCTTTATCAAGTAATAATTTATAAATAAAATCACTTTCCTTTGTATTTTTAAATACATAATAGATTTTATAAGTGAGTAACTCATGGTATATTAAAACATATCAAATAGAAATATATAATAAACATCAACAAAAAACTAAGTTAAATAAAAGATCATGAAATGAGAATAAAAATGATAAATTAAAATGTAAACGTGAATCAATATAAAGAAACATGGTCTCTAACATCGGGTCTTGTAAATAAATGGAGGCTAACCTAGGAAATCAAATAATAGAACACCTACCAACCTATAATGAACCAAATAGAAACCCAACCCTAACAAACCATCTTGGAATCATCATGTGACATCCTCTAGATAGTGCATGAAGATCACTAGGGGAACTATCCATGAAATAATATACGACAATGTAGAACTCATTCTAATTACCTAAGTATTTTACCAAGTATTCCCATGTGAAACTCATACAAGAGAACTCTCAAAATATGGCTAATAATATATACATAAATATCAATAATAACATCAACTCACAAGGCTTGAGATCAAAAAAATATACAACATCAATAATAGTTAACTTCATAACCAAACATGCCTTTATATAAACAAAAGTCTTACAAATCACAGAAACATAATTTATAATACAATTACATTTCAAAAAAAATCCTTTGAAAATCTATTCAAAATAAAATTGTTATTTAAATTTTTTTATCAAACACATTATTGTCATAAAATAATATTTAGAATAAATAACATGATAACGAAATGAAAAATATCTCTTTCTCCAATAAAAAGTTAAAAATCACAAAATATAAGATTAAATCAATCTTCAATAATTTTTTCAAACTATAATATAGTGAGGAAATACTTAAGAAAACTCAAGCACCAAAATTATTCCAAGGGAAAAGTCATTATATAGAGACACCTACATCGAATTCATTAACAAATTTTTACCACATTCAAACACAAAAATATTAGAGAATAATGGATCCCCAGAAAACACAAGAATTAAGAGATTAAATTTTAAAACCAATTTTATTCACTTGACTATATTATAATTATCTCTATGGTTAGGCCAAACTTCCCTATATGCATCTGATAGCCTATGGTATAATAATACCTAATCATATGGATCTAAGGAAGTCATCGGTAAAAGTGTTTTGGATGTCCTAATCATCCACACAAGTGGAAAATATAAGGATATTCCTAATAATCCATCTTAGATCAACCCAAATTCCCATATTGAAAACACATTAATGGTGTGTGCCTCAAATATTTTATGGGAATGGGATCATAAGGTAATTGAACACTCCCACTACCACCTAATTGATATTCCTCACACATTATTGTTTAACATGATGGGGAACTCTAACTTATTATTTTACTGGAAGAGTCATCACTCAACCCTATCTATACTACCATATCTATCTCAACTATCACCACCTTGTTTACCACCTCAACATAGTTCAATGGGTAGAAAAGAACAATTATTGACCTCACCTTTAAATTCAAGACCATCGCAAGTCATTAATCCTTAAGATATTAATTTTTTATTAATTAAAGGTAAAAGTGGACCAATATAGCATATTAAGTGGTATGCTCCATAATAGAATGATTCCTATGATCTAGAGTAACAAAATACCTTACATAACCATCTTCAAAGTCTCTAGGTAAAACTGATGGTTTAACATCTCTTTAAACTTTTATAAAGTGAGATACTTATATATATTTTCTTGAGTGATGTATTTACACCATTTAAAACTTGTTCTATACATCATATAAGTGTCATAATTGAATTTGGAAGCTTCATGGATCAAATGAAAAATAAAAAATCACTATATTTTCTCCATTTATTCCTCAGGTTCATAAGACCCTTGATCACCATGAAATATGGGTAGGTTCTTCTTAGTAAACTCTTGATTATGTTCACACACTTGAGATTGATCTTACTCACCTTAACAACCCAAATATTCCATTATCTAAATAAACAATTTTATGAGAATGGGGTCCATAAGAGGAATGTGCTATGGAAAATTATTTACAACTCCTTCTCTAAGATTAATTGTAATATTTTTAGGAATCATTATCTATAAAATATGAAACATGGAAGTAAACCAATACAAAACCCAACTTAAAATTGATAACACATAAAATTTCACCCAATTTCTCATAAAAAAGTAACAATAATAAGAATATCTACATAAAATACAAGAGTGAAAAAATAAAGATTTTCAACATTTTATCACTGTACATGGTTTGGATGCACAATCTGGTAGACTATTCACTAACCTTGAATGTTCCACTAAGAAGGTTTCTAGACTAGGTTACATAGTTTCTGCACAATTTTTCATATTAAGGGCCTAAACCACGTGCCTCAGGGCTCCTACTCAATTCAACCCTAAAATTTGAAATTTCTAGAAATTAGTCAAGAAATTTTCCTGAAACTAATAACAGTAGTAAATCATATCAAATCATACCAAAATACCTCAGAATATTTATTAAATTTGAGATACAATCTTGACCGCCCAAGGTAAATAAAAACAAAGTATGGAGAAGATTGGTCAAAAAAATACCCTGCACCTACCTCTCTAATTCTGATAGTCATATCTCTACACCACCATTACTCTCCCAAATAATAAGAGGGAGTATAGTTTTTTAATGAACCATCATGGGTTAGACTACTAAATCAATTAGTTTAGTCCACTCTAAGGCACAAAGTTCCTTCTATATTGACACAGGTTGGTGATAATTGTTGATGGTAACAAATAATATCCATAGAATTATTTCACCCTCTAAATTCCATAAACTGCACAATAGATCCAATATGGAAATCTAGTATAAGTACCCATATTCTGGACAACCATGCAACAAATAAAAAATTTCAATAATAACAACCAAAATAAATAAGGCATAAGGTAAATGAAAATGACCAAACATATAAATAACACTTTATAAACTGTAAGTAAAGTGATATCCAAATCCCAATTTATATAAGAATCCAAAAAAACAAGGTGAAGGTTATAGAGGTTGATACATGAACATCCCAAAATTACCATAAGAGGATCCCAAAAATTCTCTACTCAAGCTAAATTGTCACGACATGTGGTCTCCATCAACTATAACACGAGTATGAATAAAAAATGAATTAAGAAGAACCACCAAAAGATGTGGATCATTTATCTTTTCCTATATCAATTAATTTCAAGTATACCTATATCTAATGGATATATTTAGGGTGTGATAAAAAATCCTAGTTGTATTCCACCATGAATCTACATAATACTTTTCAAAATAAAAAATGGTAATACCAGATTTAATGTACCATTTTTTAGTAATTCTTTTTTCATTATCAAATATGAATTTAGAAATCAAATAATTTTTTTGGATTTATAAAGGAACACAAAATTTCAGATTTGAGAAAATCATGGTAGATGGAAATATATCCAGGAGAAATACTGTATAAACATCATCAAGTAACTGAAATAAAGAAGATATCATGAAATTAGAATAAAAAATGATAACATAAAATTTAAACACGCCTCGAGATTTAGCTTTGGGCCTTGTAAATAAAAGGAAAGGTAACCTAGGACTTCACATCACAGAACACCTACAGCATATAGTGAACCTAAAAAAAACCCAACCCCAAATTACCCTATTATTGTCACTAGGAAACATCACTTATCTAGAAAATGAACTTCACTAGGGGAACTAACAAATGAAATAATATAATCCAGTGTCCCAATTATCCTAATTACCTAATCATTTACCCAGGTATTACCTTGTGAAACTAATCTATGCCAGTTCTCAAGACATGGAAAACATTATATACATAAATCTCAATAAGTACATCGACTCACAATTCATGAGATGGAAAAAATATTCAACATAAATAACAATTAACTTCATAACCAAATAATATTTTATACAAAAAAAGTATTCAAAATTAGATATATAAATCATATAATAATTACTTTTCAAAAAATACATTGAAAATATATTTGAAATTAAATGTTAGTTTGAAACATTTTAATAAACTATTTATAGGTATCAAATTAGATTCAGAATTAATAACACATAAAATCCATGAAAACACTTATTTTCCCAATACTAAGTCAATAATCACAAAATATGAGTATAAATCAATCCTAAATAATTTATTCAAACCATAATATAGCGAGGAATGCCACAAAAAACTCAAGCACAAAAATAATTCCAAGGGAAAGATCATTTTGTAGAGACACCTACCATATATTCATTATAAACTTTCCACATTCTTAAAATAAAAAAAAATAGAGATTTAAGGATCCCCACAAACACTAAGAACCAAGAGATTCAATTTTAAAATCATCCCTAGTTGTAGACTTTTCCACTATATATAACTTGGGAAAGATAGAAAAAAAACATGGAAGAACAAGGGAATAAATGAGGAAAGGAGAGTGGAATGGATAAAAAATCAAGTGTTTACCTTATGATATTTCCTCCAAAAAGAACATAATAGCTCTAAGGGATCTTAGAAGATGATAAACATGGATGATTTGGGCATTTAAAACACTTTAATGAGGATTAGGAAAGAAAAGATTCTTGTAATTAAATAAGGTAATAATGGTAATTTCAAAAAAATTTAGATTTTTGGGAAGACCACATAATTTAGGAAACCATGTGGTAGACTCTTAAAAGGTATCCACTCTAAAAAAGAGAAATATATATAGTTAAGCGTAATCATTCACCATGAATTCACTAACCAAGAGGCCTTACTCGACACGACATGGAAATCACCCTACATAAGAGTAAATTGAATTATAATTTCTAATCACAAACTAATCATGTAAACTCACCATATGTAGTATGAATATATGCATAGTTTTGGGATATATGTGCTAACCATTTATATACCACTAGAAAACTCTATCCCTTTATACACAAATTTGGCGCACTATTAGCACTAACTATGTGTCCATTCTTGTTTCCCCATTTTTCGTTTTTTCAAACCTCCAACTCTCAAAACATACAATAAATAAATATATAAATGCAATAACCAAATTAAACATAACTAGTGACTTGATGGTCATCACTATAGGTTTTGGGTGTATCAGAAGTGCCTTTGGTGGTTGTAAAATTAAAATTTATTTTAATTTAGAGTTTCTCGAAACCCAAATAAGAATCTTGAAAATTAAATTTATAATTAATAAATTTAGATTTTAATAAATGATTACCTCATATTAGGATCCTTTATTTGATGATGATGTTGATCTTTAAAAAACCCTTTTGGATTACCTTTGTTGAATTGTAAGGTGTCTAGTGTAAAATCACTCTAATGGTAATCCGCATGCGCTCCTTTGATCTTCATGAAATGCCAATTCATTTTTTAGTGCTAGCACTATGAATAAATTGTCTTTCATTATTTGTCTTGATAACTCCAAGATCCTTTGGGCTTGAAGGTATTATTCTCATTCATGATAGTAAGAGAGTAGGAATTTGAGAGATAGAGAAGTCTGTTGTGCACAGAGATTCTCTATTCTCAATTTCTGATTAACCCTACACAATAGATATTATTCAATTGCATACTGGCCCTTAGGTAATATTATAATCTTTATTAAACCTCATGACACATAATAATTATATTATTATTATTATTATTATTTTACAATGCACGTTCTAACTTGTGCAATAAAAAATATTATTTTACAAACTTATATATTAATATATATCATTGGACATCATCTTAGTCTGATAGATCTCCTTAGAATTTATTGAATACCTGAATAAATATTTTTATTCATAAATAAATATTTTATTCCCAATTTAGTGAATAAATATTTATTAAAATATTCAATATATAAAATTAATTTTTTATTCACAATCCAATGAATAAATATTTATTATACATTCACCTAATCATATAAATTATTTATTAATAAACAAATAATTATTTTTTACCTTGTAAATACTAGTGATAAATAAAATTTGAATAAAATTATTCCTTTGTCTTGAGAGTAATATTTATTCTAATAATTAAATTCAAATTTAATTTAATAAAGATTAATAGAAACACTTAGTGTGTGACCCTTTCGTAGGATTCATTCTCATTCGTATTAGGTGGGGTTGCCTAATTTCCAATATTACTATCTAGCAATGGATCAAGGTTCTAAAGATAAATAACTTAATGGAATAAAATAAAAACCCACATGTGAATGGTCACTATGTAATATAATACCTTTTTCTCAATATCTCATCAATTAGGTTTCACATTCGTGTCATAAACCTATGTTCTTGATACCTCTTTATTTGACTATCTAAAAGAAACACATTATTACACCATAAACATGGAATTTAATGTGATGTTTATATTCCAATCAAATTTCTGAGATATAAGATTCCATAAAAATGGAAGGGAAAGATACTTCCTCAACTTATACATTAATAACATTTCATTTGTGATGCACCCAACATACCCTACTTCATGGAAATATATGGTGTGATGGTTTTGGTTAGTAAATCTAAGTGTTCGAGTCATGTCATGTATCAATGACAATATTAAAGTCTAAGGACCATTACACATGCTCACAAATTGGAATATTTGATGACACCAAAACACGTGGAATTTTTTCTGGTAGGTCTTTTCTTACAATCTTTAATCTTGGATATTACTAAGTGTGAACTTCATGAGAAGAAGTATCATATGATTATGAGTAATTTTAACTGATAGTATACATAATATGTGTCCTATCATAGTATTATATCCATCCATAGAACTATATTTAATAATATCATCATAAAACTTCAAGGTTCTCATCATAATGTGGAACTTCTATAACCTTATCAATGCGATAGATACCCTAGGACAATATAAAATCAATGTTATGCATAATAACAATCAATATGTGATAATATATTTATATTAATATCCATATTTTTTAATATACATGTGATTTAACATACAAATTAGTTAGTTCTAGGGCACCAACTCTGAAAAAATCCCACTTTCGCTAGAGCCAGCTACTAATAAATGGTTAGACGTCACATGTTAAACATGATTCTACTATATATGGATATAGATACTAGGCCTACCATGTTTCCATATCTAGGGTTGGTAAAGCCACATGTGTATGAGGAAAATATCTTTACCGCAACATTACTTCTTTGATAAAATCCCTTAAGTAGTGATAAAACTAAGTATCTGCCTGTTGTTCCTATGTCAAAATATTGACATCTTGACTAAGTCTATAGTAAAATATTATCATGATAATTATAAAACTCTTTCTTTGGACATAAACTAAAATCATAATAGTACATTTCTAAACCACTTCTTATGTTTTATCAGAATCTACAACATACTTAGATATTGTAGATAAGGAAACCACTAGATATATTAAATTTTTCTTTCATATTACATTAAACTTTTCTACAATAATAGAATAAATTTAACTAAGTATAAGAAAGAGTTAAATTCACTTGATCACTAGTATTCCAACTTCTCCAGACCCCATGAAATCATCAAGTTCTACATTTCCATGTACTTATAGATAGTTCTAATAGCATGTTTATACAGTTATGTTGGATATTGATTTATATTTACTTTTTATGCATCATGAATTAGTAATATCAAACGTAAGTACATATCAAGGAACATCAGATAAATTCCTAGAACATAATCTTATGAAATTATTTTACTCTCTATAATCACTTCTATTACCCATCCATGTTCCTCTAAAAGGATTATATGATAATAAAAATTCGGTCTTGAATTGTTTCAAAATTTATTTTTCAATAATTTTATAATATATTTACTATGAATAGATTTATAAAACACATGGATCTATTTTTTATATCTTTTCCCCAAGAATGTGGTTTATACTTTAAGTTATAATTTTAAATTTCATTCCTTAGTGTTGAAAAACTGGTAAGACACAATATGTTTTTTCCACATGTTATCAATATATATATATATATATCTTGAAAACTTACAGTGATATAACTAAATGATTAGTGACACATCTCACTCATTCATTCCAAATGAATATTCTAAGATAAATATGAATGATTTATTTATAAATGAATTTATGAAATCTCTATATCTTAATGGCACTTATTGATGTCACTGGCCCTTTATAGTTATACCTTGTATACATATACTACAAGGTCTCCTTTTGGTTGCATCATATGGATATATTCCATTAATATTCCTCTAAATGAGGAGTTATTGACTATTAATATCCAATTATGATGATCATAGAAGTATGTTTTGACAAGTATAATTTCAAAATGATCTTATTAATTGTGATTAGTGTACGGTATTTATAATAGAATAATCCTTTTAATAATATATAATGTTATATTGGAACCATCTTGTACCAGCAATGTTTATTTTCTATTGAATACTCACCAACAGTATCAAGTCTTGTAAACATTCAAACTATGGAGTTCCTAAATCATGAAACATAGAGTCCATTACTTGAATTTATACATACTTTTCAAATTTATCATATTACCATTTAAAATGTATTTATAGGAATATTTATTATAATGTAATTATATATACATCACCCACCATAGTGAATAGAAACCTCCTCTTTGGTTATAAATTCCTATGCAATATGTGTCTCTGGAACTACTCCTCCCACTAAGATTAATGGATTCCAGTATTCCTATGCTAAACCATGTACATCTAGAGCCTTAACTCATAGAATTTAAGTCTATTCACACTATATTTAAATATATAGGCTTCTATTTTTGGAAATATAGGTGGTCTTAACTGTAGGTTCTGGGCGCAGCGGAAGCATGTTTGTGGGTTTGCCCAACTTTAATTTTAACGTTAAACAACGTTCAATCCGAGATCCGTCACGATATAAAACGCCGAATCTTCAGAATAGAACGAAGAATGAAAAGAAAAGAAGAGTCCCAGAACCCTTGAGGAGGATCATCATATGTTGATTATAATTAATTTAATTAATTCATAAGAATTACCTCGTTGGAATTCTTTCTTCGTTGATGTGTTCGGTCACGATTCGGTGATCCGTCGTTGCGTCGTAGAATCCAAGTGTAGGATTCCTCTAGCGGTGATCCACATGTGTGTCACGTATCTCCAGACGTCACCGAAGGGATCTCCAAGTGCTAGCATGGAAGAACCTTCGCTTGCGATATCCGCCTTTGACCGCCTTGATCCAGTGGAGGATCTTGCTCTCGTAACATGAGGGCGTTCTTGGTGGAAAGAGAATTCTCTCTTGGCTTGAGAGTATTTCCAAATCCGTTGTGCACAACCAATGGCTCTTCAAAATGTTGGGGTTGTGAGGATATTTGTAATCATGTTTGAGGTTAATAGAGTTATGACAATAAATAAACGTGTTACACGTTTTATTTATTTCATTAACTCTTATTGAACCCCCCCCCCCCATGTCAAATTATTAATTCCTTGACATGCGCCCATGCTGATTATAATAAATATAATTTAATAAAATAATATTAAGTCCTCAAAATCCCAACTGGAAAAACTACACGGCATGTAATAATTAATACACGGCGTGTACTTGTTTTCTATAAAACTACATGGCGTGTATATTTAATATACACAGTCTGTACTTTTATTTTCCATTTTTCTCCACCACATTTATTAGACCTTGAGTAATGACTATTTATTTCTTAAATAAATTTAACTACATTACTCGCTAATAAATATATTATTTTGTCCACAATATATTCTCTCAAATAACTAGTGTCAAAATAAATGCGATCAGACATCCTTAAATAATTATTAAACCACAGTCGGGAATAATATTTATTTAACTTGTTAAATTAATATTTAGCTGAGATACATGGACACACTTAGTGTGTGACCCTCTAGGACTCATTCTCAGTGGCATTAGGCTGAGACTGCCTAAAGTACAAGGTTAGCATCTAGCAACACGCCACGACACCCATAGAGAAAGAAGATAACGCCGCAATGACGTGTTACCTCCTACAAACGCTTACCATGTAATACAATCCCTTTGTCTCGATATCTCCAATCAAGCGGGTTGCATGCTAGTGCCATCAACCCATGTGCTTGATTATTCTTTCTTTGACTTACCGGAATTGAACTTGCCCATACCTTACCATGGCCATTGATTTATTTAGTCTATATCAATTCCATCAAAGGGCCTGAGATATCTACTTCCGTTATGGAACAGAAGGGACAAATCCTTTCTCACATTATCTATTAATGCAGTATTACTCGTGACGCACCCAACATATCCTACCTCGCTGCGAACAGTGTGTCGTCACAGTTTTTGTCAATACATCTAAGTGCGCGAGTTGTAATAACCATTAATAATAATCTTAAATTCTATGGATCAATACACACGTCCGTAGATAGGAACATCCAATGACACTATGAAATGTGGATTTCCTACTGGCGGGTCTCTTTCTCATAATATCCTCCTGGATATTACCAAGGGCGCACACCATGAGAAGGTGCCTCAAATTTTTATGAGTCCTCACCCCTAATGACCTGTATTATTTGTGTCCCTCAAATAATATCATCCAGCCATAGAACATACATTCAAGAACAGTGTTATGGCACTTCCGGGTTCTCATCATAGTAGGGATCCGCTATGACCCTTTAATGCAACAGCTATCCTTAGGACATTATCACATGACATGTCATGCAGAAGAACAATCAAGATGTGATAAGGCTTTTATTTAATGAATAAAGTACAAAGTAGTTGGTTCTAGACCACCAACTCCAACAGACTCCCACTTGGACTAGAGCCAATACTAATAACCTTTAACCCGCTAGCTCTCACATGATATTCATGCTTCTGCTGAGATAGGCCTTTAGTCATGGGGTCCGCCACGTTCTCTTCTGTGGATACTCTGCTCACTGCAACTTCACCCCTTTGATAGAAATCCCTCAAGAGGTGATACTTTCGGAGTATGTGATTTGTCCATTGATGTGACCTTGGTTCTTTTACAAGAGCCACCGCTTCAGTATTATCACAATACAATGTAATGGTATCTTTACTTCTAGGCACCACATTAAGATCCTGGACAAATTTCTGAATCCAAACGGCTTCTTTGGCTGCATTAGAAGCCGCTATATACTCGGACTCCGCTGTAGAATCGGCGACAACTGGCTGCTTTGAACTCTTCCAGCTCACAGCTCCTCCATTGAGACAGAAAATATATCCAGATTGCAACATCAGATCATTCTGATCTGTTTGAAAACTAGCATCAGCACACCCTCTAATGACAAGATCCTCGTCTCATCCATATACCAGGAACATATCCTTAGTTCTTCTCAGATACTTAAGGATAGTCTTAACAGCAGTCCAATGCTGTTCTCCTAGATCTGCTTGATATCTGCCTACCATGCTCAGTGCATAGGCAACATCAAGCCTGGTACATAACATGGCATACATGATGGATCCTATAGCCGAAGCATATGGGATCTTTCTCATCCTAGCATTCTCATGTTGTTTCTGGGGACACATTTTCTTAGAAAGATGTAAGCCATGTGACACTGGAACCAATCCCCTCTTGGATTTTTCCATACTAAATCTCTTTAGTATCTGGTCAATGTATGTACCCTGACTTAGTCCAAGCAGCCTCTTGGATTTATCACGAATGATCTTGATCCCTAGAATGTAGGCTGCTTCTCCTAAGTCCTTCATGGAGAAACACTTGTTCAACCAGTCCTTAAATGACTGTAAGGCTGGTACGTCGTTTCCAATAAGTAATATGTCATCAACATATACCACTAGGATAACGACTGCATTCTCATTAAACCGATTATAAACACATGGCTCACATTCGTTCTTAATGAAACCAAATTCCTTTATGGATTCATCAAATCGAATGTTCCATGACCTGGATGCTTGCTTCAATCCATAAATAGATTTCTGCAACTTGCAAACCCATTTGGCTTCACCTGGTGTCACAAACCCTTCTGGTTATGTCATATAGACATCTTCCTGAAGGTTCCCATTAAGGAATGCTGTTTTGACATCCATCTTCCAAATCTCGTAGTCATGGTAAGCTGCTATGGCAAGTATGATTCTTATGGATTTAAACATGGAAACTGGCGAGAAGGTTTCATCATAGTCAATTCCTTGACGTTGTCTGAATCCTTTAGCCACTAGCCTTGCTTTATAGGTTCTAACTTGACCTTCCATGTCCAGCTTTCTTTTGAATACCCATTTGCATCCAACAGGGTTTACATCAACTGGCTCATCGACCAGAACCCAAACTTGGTTCTGATACATGGAATCCATCTCAGAATTCATAGCTTCTATCCATCTTGCAGCTTCTGAGCTTTCTACTGCTTCCTTGTAGGAGAGAGGTTCATCATTGTCCAACAATAATGATTCACCATCCTCGGTGACTAGGAAACCAAATCTCTCTGGCTCCCTTACCTCTCTTGAGCTCCTACGCAGTACTTGTGTTTCTGGAACCTCTTCCATGGGGACCTGTGGAACTTGTTCCTGCACCAACTCATGTGTATCTTGAGCATCAACTTCGTCGAAGTCAGTCTTGCTCCAACTATCCTTCTTGAGGATGTGCTCCATCTCAAGAAAGACGGCTTGCCTGGCGACAGTCACTTTCTTGTCTTAAGGGTTATATAGGTAATATCCTTTCGTTTCCTTGGGATATCCTATAAAGATACACTTCGTGCCCTGGGGTGCTAGTTTGTTGCCTGAGAAGGCCTTAACAAATGGCTTGCATCCCCATACACGTGTGTGCGACAAAGTGGGTTTCCTTCCATTCCATAACTTCGATGGAATTCCATTTGTCGCCTTAGTTGGTACTCGGTTTAATGTGTATGCTGCAGTTTGTAATGCATATCCCCAAAAGGATAATGGAAGATCTGCATGACTCATCATCAACCTCACCATGTCCAACAAGGTGTGGTTCCTCCTTTCACTAACACCATTCCACTGTGGTGTATAAGGAGAAGTGAGCTGAGATAGAATCCCAGACTCCCGTAGAAGATCGATGAACTCTTGGTTCAGATATTCTCTACCTCGATCCGATCGAAGATTCATTATCTTCTTACAAAGTTGATTCTCTACTTCATTCTTGAATTCCTTAAATTTCTCTAAGGACTCTGACTTATACCTCATTAAGTAGACATAGCCATATCTACTCAAATCATCAGTAAAAGTAATAAAGTAAGAATATCCACCCCTAGCTTCTACTGGAAATGGTCCACACACATCTGTGTGTACCAATCCTAGAAGCTCTGTGGCCCTTTCAACTTTTCCACCAAAAGGCGGCTTGGTCATTTTTCCTTGTAAACAAGCATGACATCTATCAAGTGGTTTTAGCTCAGCAGAGTCTAAATAGCCATCTTTGCAGAGCTTTGTCAAGCGCTTCTCGTTCACATGACCAAGGTGGTGATGCCATAACTGGGTGATGTATGAGTCATGTGAGTTTGTTTGTTATCGATTTCCAACACTTGGTTTTCGTAATTTAATACATACAAACCATTATTCAAATGTTCCATACCATAACATACGTTGTTCTTATAAAAGAGACAACCCTTATTTCCAAACTTGAAAATAAATCCATCCATATCCAAACAAGACACAGAAATTATGTTCTTGGTAACACTAGGCACAAAATAACAGTTTTGTAAAACCAAAATCATGCCAGTTGGAAATGAGAGGTGATAGTCTCCAATAGCCAGCGCAGCCAACCTTGCGCCATTGGCAGCTCGAAGATCCACCTCTCCTCTGGAGATCTTTCTAAATCTACTTGGTTCCTGCATTTGAATATAGATGTGAGCCCCACAAGCTATATCTAATACCCAATGTGTAAAAATAGAAAGATTGCACTCGATAACGAATGCACCTTTAGCGTCCCCACACTTCTATGTGCAATTACTCTTCCAATGGCCCTGCTTGCCACATGAAAAACACACTGCCTCCCGTTCCTTTCCCTACCTCTGGATCTTCCCCTTCTTGGAGGGACGGTGCTCGGGGGCTTCAGACCGTTTATAATTCTTTGTCCCCTTTGCCTTGTCCTTCCTTTTCTTGTTCACCATAAGGACCGTGGGTTTTTCATGTCCCATGTCCTTATCTACCTAGCGAATCAAGGTCAGATGCTCTGATAGACTCTTCTCATTGCCGCTCATGTTATAGTTAACAATGAAGCTAGAGAAGGTCTTGGGAAGTGATGATAGGATGAGATCTGTACGCAACTCATCCGGGAATTTAATCCCTAAGATGTCCAAGCGTTCAATGTAGCCAATAAGCTTGACTACATGAGGCCCAGCTGGTGTAGACTCTCCATGATTCGTCGTAAACAAAGCATTGGAGATCTCATACCTCTCATGCCTCGCCTTCTCTTGGTAGAGATCTTTAAGGTGAGACATCATGCTATACGCATCCATGTTTTCATGTTTCTTCAAGAGATCATTAGACATGGCCGATAGAATGAAACACTGGACATTTGTGGCATCATCCATGTGTTTCATGTAGAGAGATAATTCCTCATCACTAGCCTCTTTCCCAGGTGCAACTGGAATAGGCTCTTCCAGCACATATAATTTCCTTTCGTGGCGAAGGACGACGCGTAAACGCCTCTTCCACTCTTGGAAATTGGTGCCAGTGAGAAGGTTTTCTTTCTCAAGTATGGTGCGCAATGATATGTTTGAAGTCATTTTCTTTCCGTTTCTACAAATTAAGATGAGCAAAGGTTTAGTACTTTATTATAAAAATTGAGACAAATAAATTAATACTTATTAGTCTCCCATTATTTTATCGAAATCCAATAGCCCTCACCATTGACTTCGGAATATTCTGTTGCGTGAATATTCTAGTGGAAAGGATCCATATTGCCCTTCGCATTACCCCAACTAGGGTTGGTCAAGAAACTTGAAGGGTTTTAGGTAGGCATTCCAAATGCCAACTACATTAACTCGTAGTTCCTTGATCCACTGAGTGGACTCTCCAATCCTGAAATCCTTTTTTGGATTTCCTCAACCTTTGCCTCTTGGTCACACCAAGTCCTACTGTGGCAGTCAACCCTTTATGCGAACCAAGTCAAGTCAAACCGAAACCTTAAATTAGAATTCCCCGATAATTGAAAGCACCCCAACTAGGGTTGGTCAAGAAATTTGAACTATGGTTCGATTCTAACCAAGATTATGGAAGGCTATGCCGACTTAATATTTACCTTGAGGGATTTTATCCTTATACGTAAATTTCCATTTTATTATCTTTAATTACATGCTTGTTAATATTAAGTGGGATATACTTAAGTGATTAACCATGTCTAAGATAATATTTACGTATAAGCCAATTTTATTTTAGTTCCATCTTGCATGCTCGTTTAATTCATTAATTGTGTGATCGTGACAACACACCCACAATAAATAAACCATGCAACTGACAGAAATAAAATAAATGTTATGATCATGAGATTTTCTATTGGTTAGTTTATCTAGCGGTTGATAAACTAACCCAAAACCTAGGGGAGAAACACCTTGAACCTTTCGGGTTCATGTCTACAGCTTTCCACCTGTCCACCTTTGTATCTCCATGGATTGGTTTCACCTTGGCTCCTGACTTGAGCCGCCTCCACTAGCTTGGGAGCTCCATCCATTACATATGCATTTATCTCACACGTAGGTGAGGGGTAAAAAGGGGTTTTTACATAAAATAATCCTTGGGAACGCAGGCCCTACATATTAATGAGGAGATGGCTCGCAGGCCAACAAATTTAATTTAAATAAATAAATTAAAAGAAATCATTCTCATACAAAGGCCTCGATCTAGCTCATGATCATCCATACATGCAATGATATTTACGCGTAAATAAAACTAGCATTCAATTATTTAATCGTTCTTGTTTAAGATAAATCACGCTCAAATCAATTAATTATCTTTAATTAATCAATCCTTTTATCTTAAATCAATTTTCTGAATTTCCTTGAGATTCTCATCCATCATAATTTTAAACAAATAAATTCATTTAAAATTATCCTTGTACGTAACTTGTACCTTGGAGGCAACCCGGTGAATTCCCATTTATTACAAAGATTTTAAATTAAACACATATATAGAAAACACATATCTCGTGTTGTGCCTCAGCTTTACGCCTGCACCATGGTACACCTCTCAAGGGTTTGTATAATATAATAATAAATTTTAACAAATCTGCGTAATTTGGGTGAGTACACGGCGTGTAGTTCCGACTACACGGCGTGTACTTTTCTTCACCGTCGATCCGAAGTACATGCTCGGGGATAAGGAATGTTAATGTACTTCAGAAATTTTCGGAGTACACGGCGTGTACAGTGGGACACACGCCGTGTAGTTTGCGTTACACGGTTTCCAGCCGGGCAGGCCGTGTACGGAGTACACGACCCAACCCTAACCCGAAGGGACTACATGCTGTGTTCATTGGACCACAAGGCGTGTATTCCGGAAACTGTGTGCCACCTATTTCTGGTCAACACACGGTGTCTTAAATTCTTAGAAAGAATCCAATACACGGCCTGATTTGGCGGATCAGTCAATGCATTGAACCTAGACTACAGGGCGTGTACTTCCGAATACACGCCGTGTATTCTGGTGTTATACGGCCAGAAACGTTTGGCTCCTCCGGATGAGTTCCTCTATTTTATTTTAATCAAAATTAAAATAAAAATCTGTTTCTGTGAGGTGAACAAGAAACGAGGGAGGAAGAACAGATCTCAAGATTCAGATTTTCAGAACGATTAAACATGAATTGAAATAACTAAATTATTAAATGCGTAAATCACCAACAAAAAACTAAATAATTATAACCAACGATATGACTACTCTGATACCACTTGTAGGTTCTGGGCGCAGCGGAAGCGTGTTAGTGGGTTTGCCCAACTTTAATTTTAACGTTAAACAACGTTCAATCCGAGATCCATCACGATATAAAATGTCGAATCTTCAGAATAGAACGAAGAACGAAAAGAAAAGAAGAGTCATGGAACCCTTGAGGAGGATCATCATATGTTGATTATAATTAATTTAATTAATGCATAAGAATTACCTCGTTGGAATTCTTTCTTCGTTGATGTGTCCGGTCACGATTCGGTGATCCGTCGTTGCGTCGTAAAATCCAAGTGTAGGATTCCTCTAGCGGTGATCCACATGTGTGTCACGTATCTTCAGACGTCGCCGAAGGGATCTCTGAGTGCTAGCACGGAAGAACCTTCGCTTGCGATATCCGCCTTTGACCACCTTGATCCGGTGGAGGATCTTGCTCTCGTAACTTGAGGGCGTTCTTGGTGGAAAGAGAATTCTCTCTTGGCTTGAGAGTATTTCCAAATCCGTTGTGCACAACCAATGGCTCTTCAAAATGTTGGGGTTGTGAGGATATTTATAATCATGTTTGAGGTTAATAGAGTTATGACAATAAATAAACACATTACGCGTTTTATTTATTTTATTAACTCTTATTGAAAACCCCCCCATGTTGAATTATTAATTCCTTGACATGCGCCCACGCTGATTATAATAAATATCATTTAATAAAATAATATTAAGTCCTCAAAATCCCAACTGGAAAAACTACACGGCGTGTAATAATTAATACACGGCGTGTACTTGTTTTACATAAAACTACACGGTGTGTATATTTAATATACACGGTGTGTACTTTTATTTTCCATTTTTCTCCACCACATTTATTAGACCTTGAGTAATGACTATTTATTTCTTAAATAAATTTAACTGCATTACTCGCTAATAAATATATTATTTTGTCCACAATATATTCTCTCGAATAGCTAGTGTCAAAATAAATGCGACCAGACATCCTTAGATAATTATTAAACCACAGTCGGGAATAATATTTATTTAACTTGTTAAATTAATATTTAACTGAGATACATGGAAACACTTAGTGTGTGACCCTCTAGGCCTCTTTCTCAGTGACATTAGGCTGAGCCTGCCTAAAGTCCAAGGTTAGCGTCTAGCAACACGCCAAGGCACCCATAGAGAAAGAAGTTAATGCCGCAATGATGTGTTACCTCCTACGAATGCTTACCGTGTAATATAATCCCTTTTTCTCGATATCTCCAATCAAGCGGGTTGCATGCTAGTGCCATTAACCCATGTGCTTGATTATTCTTTCTTTGACTTCCTGGAATTGAACTTGCCCATACCTTACCATGGCCATGGATTTATTTAGGCTATAACAATTCCATCAAAGGGACTGAGATATCTACTTCCATTATGGAACGGAAGGGACAAATCCTTTCTCGCGTTATCTATTAATGCGGTATTACTCGTGACGCACCCAACGTATCCTACCTCGCTGCGAACAGTGTGTCGTCACAGTTTTCGTCAATACATCTAAGTGAGCGAGTTTTAATACCCATTAATAATAATCTTAAATTCTAAGGATCAATACACACGTCCGTAGATAGGAACATCCAATGACACTATGAAATGTGGATTTCCTACCGGCGGGTCTCATTCTCATAATATCCTCCTGGATATTACCAAGGGTGCACACCATGAGAAGGTGCCTCAAAGTTTTATGAGTCCTAACCCCTAATGACCTGTATTATTTGTGTCCCTCAAATAATATCATCCGGCCATAGAACATACATTCAAGAACAGTGTTATGGCACTTCCGGGTTCTCATCATAGCAGGGATCCGCTACGACCCTTTAATGCAACAGTTGTCCTTAGGACATTATCACATGACATGTCATGCAGAAGAACAATCAAGATGTGATAAGGGTTTTATTTAATGAATAAAGTACAAAGTAGTTGGTTCTAGACCACCAACTCCAACATTAACTAGATGTTAATATCCTCAGCGGCTATAGGATCATTAACTCATACACACCTTAGTGTTCTGATGTTCATTTGTAGTTAAATTCATATTTTAACAAATTATTTTCAACACTTTTGTTAGTGTACTAACATATTCTTATCATATTATAATTGATATGATACCCAGTAGAAAATCTATTTGGCATTTGGTTATTTTTTTCACTTCTATTTCAAAAAAAATTATTAGAAGAAATATAGAAGATTTTCAGTATATAGATGACTCATCAATTATATTCCTTTTACTACCATCAATAAATTAATTTATATAAGGAAATTTAAGTTAGGGATAATCTTTAATCCACATATATGATCAATAAATATTTGTATAATATGTTCTCCGATAATCTAGATCATATATTCCTCAATATTTACCAAGTGTACTCATTTTATTCACTAAGAATTTCTAAAATTGTTAAAGGAATCTCATGAAGTATTTAGAATGTTTCACATAACTATGTTGAACATAACTTTAATATCTATGTAACGTACCGTTATTTTGAAAGGGTTTATTTATCTAAAACATGACAAGTAGTTTGTTTGTATATCTAGCATGTTAGCTCGATTTAGAGTAATATAATTTTATGGGTATAAATAGGTAAACTGATTTCAATCTTATTTTTAAAAACAATTATCTTTACACAATTGGATTAGAGTCTTATATTTTATACTAATCATTAATTTCGATGGATATTTATGGTTCAAGATTTACTAAGATGTTAGTATTAAATAACCACAACAATATTTATTCTGAAAATGAAATAATGTCTCTTTATATCTATATGGACACTAATATAAATATTTTGGAAAATTTTATTAAAAACATGAATCAATAATTTATATAAATGATAAATAGTGAGATCCCTTTTTCTGACATAGGAATCACACTTTCTCAACTCCTTTTGAGTTCACTCTATATCCTTTATATTCTTATTCATTTTCTATATTTAATTACATGTATAATGCAATAATATTGTATTTAATATAAAATCATTGGATATAAATTTAACAAATTTACCTGAAGTGGATTTATCTTTTTTTTCTTTTTCAATTCATTTAATTTTCTTTTTTCCAGTGTCCATTATTTCCACATAAAAGGCAAATAGCCTCCCGTTCATTCTTCTACCTTTGAATATTTTGTCTATTTGAAGGACGTCGTAAAGGATATTTTGGATTTATATTATCCATGAGATATTTATCCTTTTCTTACAAAATTTTCAATAAAGGTGGTGGAGAAACAAGTTTTAACCAATCCTTATCCTCCTAGTAATGTATGGAAAAAAATTTCCTGAGTGACTTATCGATTTCATTTATCCAGGCTTGGAAAAATTAGAATAATCTTGGTGGTAAGTATAATAAGATAATATTAATGGATAATTTATTTTCTAATTGTAAGCCTATTTTTTATAACTGATCAATATATTTCATCCAGTTTAAATCATGATCAATAGTAAAATTACTTTATTTCAGTTTACATAGATATAGTGCATTGAAAAAATTATTTATTTCAATGATTTTTTTCTCTTTCTCAAGATAATTGATATGTGATGTTATGGTGTAAGAATACTTGTCTTTATGTTGTATCATTAAATCTTTGGAAATATATGACAATATAATACAACAGACATAGGAAGCATCCTCAACATATCTCTGACAAGAATCCTTTTCACCTTTTCTCACCTGCAGGGGTGGCAGAATAGGAATAGAGGATTCCAACACATAATACAAATTTTTTGATAATAATGCATCACATAAATGGTTGTACCACATCCAAAAAAATTATTTGTAAGTACATACCCTAATTTAAGGTTTGATCACACCATTTTCATGGGTTTTATTTCCATTTTTTATAATAATTAAAATAGATGATTAGTACTTCACTTGATTAAAATTTATATGTGACACAATAAATTTAATTTTTTTAAGTCTCCTTCTATTTTATCAAGTCTCAAAAGCCCTCACCATTGAACTTAGAATGTCTAGTTTCTAGGTAATTATAGTTGAAATGATCTATATGCCCCTTCACATAACCCCAACAAGGGTTGGACAAACTACTAGAAGGTATTTAGATAGGCATATCTTTTCTAATAATAGGATTGAAGCTCCTTCAACCTTTGAGTGGACTCCACAATCCTGAAACCCTAAATTGTATTTCCTCAACACTTGCCTCTAAATTACACCAATTCTAGCAAGGTCCAGTACTTTTGATTTAAAATGGTTATGTCAAAACAAAACGTTCTTAATAACTCCCCTTATAGAAGTAATTTCCCCAACAAGGGTTATTCAAACACTTTGTTCTATTGGTTTTATTCCTAATCAAGTAAAGGATGAATAAGTATTAATTAATATATATTTTATTGGTTTGTTTTTATTATGCATAAAATTTTATCTTATTTAATCTTTTTCATTCCTTGTCAATATTATGTGGGATTTAATTAATTAATTAATTAATTAATCATGTGAGATAAAAAATTTACACATAATACATTTATTTAAATTTCATATTTTCAAATTAACTCATTTAATTATGTGATCATGGTATTTCATCCATAAATTAAATTATTGATAACTAATAATTAAATTACCTGATAATGATATTATCTAATGGTTGATTTATTGAGCAGAAAATAAATCAACATATGATCTAGGGTAATAACTCCTTATGTTGGTCTTGGAATGAGTTGAAACATTATACCTATACACCTATGTATCACCGAGGTTGGCATAATTATGGTTTAATTTTGAACCAACACCATGCACCTTGGGAAACTCCATTAATTACATGTATTTATAACTCACACGTAGGTGAGGGGAACCAATGGATTGGTTAATGGGGTTTACATAAATAACCATAGACACATAAGACCTACATAATAATGGAGAAAGTGATGAAACACATACCATAACATTTAATTTAATATTAAATAATTTAAAACCCATGAAATATATTAAATTAAAACATCCAATAGGTACAAAAATCATGTTCAATCTCTTGAATGGTCATACATGCAATGAATATACAAAAGTAAAATTGGTTAGCATTCATTTCTTATTCGTTATTTATTATTAAGATAAACGTTCTTTCATTAATTAAATAACTAAATACATTTTATATTAATGACCATCCAAATTAACTTTGAGATACCCATAAAAAATGAATTAATTGAAAATAATGGTAAATAAATAGAAGAACCCATCATTATAAATAATTATAATAAATTAATTGAGAATTTAATAATTCTTAAAGACAATTATTAAATTGTCAAACACAATTATTTCAAATCAATATAATAAGTTTTTAATACTTCCATTAGTAATTTAATGTAATTTAATTATATCATTTATTGGGATATTACATGATATTCACTAACCAGCTACATGTCATGTACCTCATTTTCTATGTACCCGGGATAAATGCATGGGGTGTCGGTGTGTACCTCAGCTAGATTACACAGTGTGTACAATCCAGCTACACATTGTATATCATGCTTGCAGTTTGTTTTAGAATCTCTCTGTATGACTTGGAATTTTCTTTGGACATGGGAAATATTGAACTACATTCTATGCACACTGGCTACATGTTGTGTATTTCATTATTAATCTAAGCTGTCAGTCACATGTGATTTTGACTGTGTGTTTTACAACATAGTTTATATGAATTTCTTCGTTAAACCATGTAGAATATAGAACATTTATACCATCTACAAACCATGTAATTTTACATTAAATGTGCTAGGTTTTCATGTTCAACATACAGTGTGCAATAAATGCATCGTGTGTATTTACTAATTAGCATGTCGTGTTTTCCGTGACATAGCTTGGTGCAGTGCACTAGGGTACATGGTGTATACTTAAAGCAACACATAATGTAATCCCATGCTATCCGACCATAATCCTTAAAACAACTTGATGGAATCTCCTATAATACTTCATATGTTCTTATACTTAAGAAATTTTGAATCTTGAATAAAGTAATTAAAAATTACAAAGAAATGTTAATAAAATCAAATTAAAGATCAAATAATTATTGAAATTAAAAATAAAAAAACTATTGAAAATATAGATAAAAAATCAAATAAATAATTATAAATTTGAAACGTGAACACTCTGATACCACTTGTTGGTTCTGGGTGCAGCAGAAGCTCCTTTTGTGGGCACAAAATTAAAATTTCTTTTAATTTAGAGTTTCCTGAAACCCTAATAAGGATTTTTCACATTATATCTATAATTAATTTATTTAGATTTAAAGAAATTATTAACTTGTATTAGGATAATTTATTTGATGATATTTTTGATCTTCTAAAACCCCTTTTGGATTACCTTCATTGTGTTATAATGATTCAAGTGTCAAATCCATGTAGTCGTGATCCACATGTTCTCCTTCGATCTTTGAGAAATGCTAATTGATTTCTGGGTGCTAGCATAGTGAATTAATTGTATTATATTATTTTTCTTGATCACTCTAATATCCTTTAGGCTATAAGGTGTTCTTATCATTATTTAGAGGAAAATATAAGGAATTATAGAGAGATAGAGAGATAAGTTAGTTGTGCACAATGATTTTCTATTCTCAATTTTTGATTAACCCTATAAAATAGACATAACCATATATTTATAGATCATGGGTTTAGGTTAAAATATTATTTAATTTTTCAATCTATCTTAAATAATATTATGATCATTATTAAACCCCAATCCGTATAATAATAACAATATTATTATTATTTTATGGTGAACATGCTACCATTCACAATAATAATAATTATTTTACTAGCTTATAAATTAATATTTATCACTAGATGTCATGTTGGTCTGAACAAACTCCTCATCAATTATTGAATACCTGAAAAAATATTTTTATTAATAAATAAATTTTTTATTCACAATTTAGTGAGTAAATATTTATTAAAATTTTCAATAAATAAAATACATATTTTATTCGCAATCTAGTGAGTAAATATTTATTATATATTCACATAATCAAATGAATTATTTATTAATAAACAAATTATTATTTATTTCCTTGTGAATATTAGAAATAAATAAAACCCAAATAAAATTATTCCTAGTTCTTGAGAATAATATTTATTCCAACTATTAAATTTAAATATAATTTAATCTTGGTCAATAGAAACACTTAGTGTGTAAACCTCTAGGATTATTTCTTATTGTCATTAGTTGGGCTTGTCGAAAGCCTAAGATTACTATCTATAAATTGGTCAAGGCACCCTAGAAAAATAACTTAATGTCACAACATTGAAAAACACATATAAACAGTCACTGTGTATGTTGGGTCCTAAAAACATTTCAAAGGAAATCGAAGCATTCTCATGGATATGTCATAGAAGGAAAACAAATCAAAGGGAGAATCGAATAAGAATGGTTGAAGAAGCCAAAATTTTGGAAAAGGGAAGGGGCTGAAGCATAATCCTTCATGGACCGTTTCTCCACATAGTAGACCACTTCACAAGGTGTCCGCGAACTGACCAGTTCATCGGATGAAGATGGCAACACTGATCCCCTAAAAATACAATCATTTGTGAGAATAAGGTGGAGAAATCTATCCCGTATATGAAATCCCTTGAGAACTCAAAAGGTTCGTGGGTAAGGAAAAGCCGAAGGATTTCTGAAAACAAAATGAGTTCATTCATAGGACTGAGGTGTTAATTCTCACCATCTTAGATTAGGAGCCTATGCTACTGCTGACCAAGTCATTTGCAGACCAGGTTTCTTCTGTGGGATTTTGTAAAGTATTCTTGTGGCTGAGTAACCCAGTGCCTCCACCTCTATATAAAAGGACCCCGAGGGGAGGACTTAAGAGGACAATCTTGGAGTGATCAATCAATGAAGGCATAAAATAAGAGATCACTATAAAAGACAGACTCTTTGGATGATTCCCTACAGGTAAAACCCACTGCATAACATTAAAGGAAGAAAAAATAAGTTAATTGGAAAAACTGTGAACCCTGTATCCTTTGCAGAGTCATTCTCGCAAGGTAAATAACCAATCCCCCCTTTTAAAATAGGTTTACTACATAGAAAATGGATATGAAAATGAAACCCTATTCCACGTAGAAAATAGCTATGTAGATGGAACTCAGCACCACGTAGAAAATCGCTACATGGACAGAACCTGGGCCTGTGTAGAAAAACACTACGTACTCCAAACCCTGATCCACATACCACCATGGTATGTAGATGGATCCCTCACCCGCCTAGAAACATGATATATGGAAGGAACCCCATACTGTATAAGGAAATTATATGTATAATGTGGTATCTATGGGTGTTCTACCATCCGGCTCCAATAATTTCCTTCTTATTTCATCACATCATCCATATTCCCTCTGTGATCTAGTCATTCGATATTAGGACAAGGCTTATTCCAAAGCCACCAAATGTCTATGATAAAATCATAGGGCACACCAGTATGTCCTTTTGAGTTTACATACCCATGGTAAGCAGAGTCATGTTGGTTTCCCCAAAAATAATGAGGACCCCCATAATGTATTTAAGTTTACATTTTCATGGTAATGAGGGTTCCGAACTTGGTATGCTCACATGTAACTCCCCATTCTAGGGATTAAGGGAAATCACCAGACCTTCCCTTTGATTAGGGCCAATGTTGAATGTTCTCTCCCTTTCCCCAGAATTTATTGTAGGGCACTCCTATGGAGGTAATCTCATAGCCTTTCTTGCGGGAGTTGGTGCCTTATCTCTGCTTCACCTCAGCCTGGGAAGTATCCAGATATATTTCCAAACATGATTGTCATATATATAAAAACAAGGGAGGAAATGGAAACACTCAAAGCCCCTATCTCTCTCTCCCTCTTTGGGTTCCATCACCGTCTATCAGAAAATGGGGAGGGTTGTATGATCATCATATCTACTATTTTCTATTGTTTCTCACACCGAGCATGACTCACATGGGATTAGAGATTATTGGAGATCATGACATACACACAACCATGAAATTTAAAATGGTCCTTTTGCACAAAAATAAGTCCTAACCACTTGGGAATCTTCCATGTGTAATCCATATCTTTCATAACTACGTGGACTTTGATTCCGAATTAATTGTGATACGTAAGAAACCTCCCTGAGGTTCAATAATGACACCCTCATTTTTCATGTCGATCCAATCTTGTCCTAACTGCACGACGTTAAACTATATGGGTCACTGAACTACATGGGTTCTAATTCCTCTCGTGAGGATATGTAGGAATCCAATCTTATGGGTTCAATCCCAAAATTTAAATAATTCTCATCCCCCATGGATGTTGATAAACTTCAGAGTACCTCATCACATGGCTCAAACTAGCATTGTCTTAGTGAATTATTTAGGAGTTCTTGGTCTATCCATAATATGGAAACATTGATAAAGAACCTTATATACAAATAGATAATTTCAAACATATGTGTATTTATGATTGATCTTACTTAGGGGTAAGCCACATACACATGCTTAGGAAAGAACCAAGGATTCAAGAACATATGAACATAGCTTAAATCTATAAGTGAGTCCTAAAATAGGCGATAGTTCCTAACCCCAAAAGGGTGAGATGAGCATGAGTTCTAATCCTATTGAACAATTTGAGTTCTTAAGTGTTGTTCGACAAATCATCCAATCAATGCCTTCCTTTGTAAAGTAGGTACATGAGTCATGGATGTGAGAATCATCAGGTATTTCTAGATGAGTGAATAAACCCATTAGAGGTGATTTGGGGACATTATACCTAATGTTCCTAATTTGTGTATACTTTTTCATATATATTAACAAGCATAAAACCTTTTTTCACCAAATATCAATAATTTGTGGATAAAATTATTTATATTAGTGATTATGATGATTTATAGGTGTTTACCATCCAAAGTCACTAATTGAGAAAGGAAAAAACAAAAATTCACATATACACGACGTGTACTTACTACACACACTGTGTATTATTGCCACGGCATGGATCAGGAAGACTGGATACATGCCCATGTTTTTGACCAAATCATAGATGTCGTGTTCTTCTTACATAAATTTTGTATTGTCCCTTCTAGAAGAAGTTGGTGGCTGGTGGTTGAAATTACACACCATGTAAGGAGGCATTACACACCGTGTACTCCCACTAACTAGGAAGCACCGAGTTCCAAGTCAAGGGAATTGTGGTAGCTCACCCACCGGTAGAGAAAATAGGTTCAAAGCTTATTGAATAGGGTACATGACATGTAATTTCTAGTATACGAAGTGTATTACTAAAAACTATAAAATAAGGGCAGACCCTCCAGGTTTATAAGGATTCATTCCAAACCAGACGAAGGGGGAATATTCTGGAGATGCCCAAGAAGTAAAGGAGAGAAGAGAAGAAAAGAGTTGCTACCTATACCACCCCAACAATCTTCAATATGAATTTTGTGCCATGTTTAATTCAGGTATCATAGGTAGTTTAGTTATTAGATACTCCATGAGTAGGTAAATTCCCTATGTGTTGGGGCTATGGATGATTATGGGTTGTATTTTGTCAATTGTTAATTTGTAATTGTTTTATTCATTATTATATCATAATTCCTTATTAATAATTTCTTTATATCACTATAAATATCGTATCAGACCAAGAATGGGATTTCTAGGGATCACTTTAAGAATTAAAATTAAGAACACCCATTATCATTAGATATTCTTATCATCTTAAAAGGGTTGTAATTAATAAAATTAAGAGAAATCAAATTCTAGACCCAAGAATTGGTTTCAATTGATTTAAAAAAAACTCACCAGACCAATGGGGAATTTTTATAATAAGAACCCAAATATTTTAGTTATAATGAACAACACAACCTAATAATGAAATTGATTTAATAAAAAACCTTTAAAAATCCACAGCCTCAATGTATTCTTCTCATTTCTCACCAAAAGTCAAATTTCTATGATTTTATTTAACTTAAAAAGTAATTTATCAAGAAAATAAAATTCAATCATTCTATTATTAAAAAACAAAAATTGACTCTAAATTTTAGAAAACATCACTAAATTAATCACAAACTAGAAGAAAAAACACAATAACTCCCTCTCCTTGTGGATTGATCCCTTACTTGCACTATACTTTTTTGGTTAAATTAATTTGGATTTTCAAAAGTAAAACTTCAGTAGGAATGATATCAAATTTTGGCACCATTTTCGAGGAAAATAAGTTAACAGTGTATTGATTAATTAAAGTGAAAATAAAAATTAAAAATTCTAAAAAAATTTGTTCTTAATCTCATTTCGGTTTTTCATTATTTTATTTTTCCTCTTTTATGCTTGGTATTCTATTTAGTTTTGTGCAGATTCAAATGTTCATGAGTGGTTGAATCATGCATTCCAAGAGAGTTGAATCATCGGATATACTTCCTCTTGATCTATAGATCGAACGAACAATCTTTCGGTGGTGATGTGCACTTATGGACGAGCACAACCAGAACACTATTATGGTGAACATAAAAGAGGGAGATCCAGTTGCTGTGTAAGGAGCTGGACAACTATTTAGCCTGAATGACAACTTGAAGCAATAAGATCCATTTGTCCCAGGTTAGGGCCTTCCATAATCCCAAAAGTTCCAATCAGAGTGCTTTCCATAACTACAGGTAGTTCATGGGACTTATTTTTCTCCTGAGCAACAATTTGTGCCCCCACCTCCCCAAGAGCAATTGCCCCCATGTCATACCCTTATGGAGTATTGTAACGCCCCGACCCCAGTTACCTAGAGTCGGTGCATTATTACATAACATTGGCATGATCACAAAAGATCAAGTCTCGAAAGACCGATTATTTTAGTAGTCTTGGAAACACTAGATACATTCATAAAGTTTACATTACATCATAAAGTGAAAACTACAACAACATCTAGTCTCCACATTCATATCCCCTTACACTATCTCTACATGTCATTCATAAAATACTTCTTCACATCCTGGGAAAAATAAAACATAGAAAGGGGTGAGCTCAAATGCCCAGTAAGGATAACAATATAGCGGAAACTTTCATAAATAAGCATAATCATTTAAGGCAATGTATAACTAAAACAAAAGCCTTTTAAACATGAACTTCAGCATAATATGGAAAAAATAAAATGAAATAATTCCATTTACTTATTTACATGGATATTCTACTATTGTAATAATCACATGCAATATCAATAACCACTTTCATAATGATGGAACGCATAATGCCAGACTATCATAACCACGTAGACAAGGCCTCATGCCAAGAATACAAATAAGATTTTGTCAAGGCCTCATGACAAGACACTAGTTTGTCTCATGAGACCTACCGATGCATCGAGGAGCTATATCGGGCTCCACCCATCACATATTAAGTCCAATGCATTCCTCATATGAACAGGTTTAAACATAACATAAACATTCGTATTAAAACTAGCATATGAAATGTCAATACTTTCTCCATAAACCATGAATGGTATAAAAATAACACATCTATAGTAAAACATATCACAAAACCTTCAATACAATATGGTTGTTTTGTATCATAATAAATAATCTTAAAATAAGCTTAAAATCCATCAAAGGATGTTGACTTAGATGAAATCAAAACTATTTGAGAGAAATATCTCTTTTTATGAAATAATTTAAAAGTCACATAATTATAAAATCAAACATTTACTTTGAAAATATTCTTATAATCTTGTAAGGGAAGCTTCGATGATTTTATAACCACAGAAAATAGCCACACCCGCCGTATAAGTTAAAAACTACATTTTTACCTTAATTCTTTTGGAAAGGTTAAAAATGAACTTGTTTAGAAAATGACAGAAATATTCCATTATAAACTTCTTATAAAAAATCAACAAGGGTATAAATGAATTTATCCCATAGTCTTTAAAATCATAAGAATGATTTGAAATATAGTTTTAAGAAACATGGATTTGGATGATAAAGAGGTCCCAGTAGATAATCACATATAAACAACCTCGGATAATGAAGAGATTGTGAAATAAACCCTTACCTTGTACTTTTCCTTGGTTGGGGGTAGGTTAAACTCTTTTATAATGGTGAAATAATTGTTATTAAATTATACAAGAATCATATACATTAATATGATATCATATATGATCTTTTAACATTGCTTTGTTAATAATATCTTAGTATTATCGTCGTTTCGGGTGTTAAATTATATGTTTTGTTACATAAGATGTGTTTGTTATGGATATTTTGTATATTATTTATATCCATAATGATATCAAGTCCTTAAACATTATTTTTAATCATCAAATAAGAATTATTCTCGAATGGATACGATGGGGAATGAATCTCATCGCGTTCGTGGAGACGGTAGTCTGTACGTACGCACGAGCGACAAAATCACTCTTTTGATATTAAAATAATATATAATTGGATGGTATATCATTTATAAAGAATCACTATCATGTTATATTTATTATTTACATGAAGTACACATCATTATTATACCTATCCAAATAATAATGTTTTCAATAACAATTACACCATGATGTGGAGACGGTAAGCCGTACGTACGCACGTATGGTGACATGTCATTCAAAGGATGGATTGAATACTGAATATGGTTTTACCATGTTTATAATAAAATCACAGTATATATAAGATACTAGATTTATTATTTTATAATGGGAATAAAAAATAAAGAAGAAGTGGAAGAAGAAAGGAACTTAAAAGAGGGTGGTGAAAACATTACCTCTTCTTCGGGTTCTTCCTTTTGATTTGATCAAAAGGGCTACTTAGGTTGGATTTATGATCAAACTAAGGACTCAAGGTTTAAGTGAGGGAATTTTAGAGAGTATTTGAGTAGGGTTTGGCTGATACAAAAGGCTTTTAATGTGTGAATTAGTGAGAATGGGGAGTTCCCTTTTATAAGAGGGGTGAGGGGCACCTTTGGAAAATCTTGAAATATTATTTTATAATAAATTCATATTTGGTTTCTAATGGATCCAAAGTGTATTATTCAAAGTATAAGGTGGGTATGGGTTGTAATAATTTTAAACAATAGAATTTATACAGTTTTGGGTCATTATATTAACCTTATCTTTTAGTTTTAACTCTTAGTTAATTAGTTTGACATTTACGATGTCACCTTGTATTTTTATATTATATATTTAATAAACTTACTATATACATCCAAGAGACCCCCAAGTGGTCCATTAATGATACACCTATCATGATATAAGTCCCTTGGCCAAACCTTAGATTTTTAGGAATAGAATATTAATTAATAATATAATATTTGTTTTAAAAACTCATTTATGTCAATTTTGACACTATTCAATAATTTATTTTTTTAAAGTCTTAACAACTTTATTAATTTAAATCAAATTCATTTAAGCAACCCTATAATGTCATATTAACCAATAACATTAATGGATGTCATCAAAACTTTCAAATTATATTTATTTTAACATTTATAATACCAATTATTTGATTCATTCATTTATAAGGAAAATACTGCATCATTATTATGTCATAAATAATATTAATTATTAAATGTCTAAAAATTATAAATAAAATACCATTATGTAGGAAATATTTTTATATTTCTAATTAATATTTATAGTCAAAATTCCAACATATATAACCCTATATAAGAATTGTTTTGCTAAAAGATTATGCTTATGTCATTTTTGTATTTATTTTGTCTTATTTAATATAGTGTGTCCTTATCACTTACAAGTGGATCCATGGGGTCCCAAAATCGACCCAAAGATATCCATGGTCGGACATGTATCAACCAATATGGTTAGGACACGTTTTAGGGAAATTTATTATTACTATTATATTATTTGTTTACCCTTATTTACCGGATTTACCCTTTAACCATGGTAAATAAAATATTTACCGACGTAATTATTCAAAATGTCTAAAAATAAAAGTTACCTATTTACACAATTTGGACATACTGATTCCAAATATGGAATCCATTTTTCAAAATTCAAAACACAGAAGTGGCAGAAATTAATTTAAAATTATTTCCCATTGTTAAAACAAAAAGCGTGTTTTTATGAGATAATAACTATCAAAATATTGACACTTGTTTATGTCCGGTTTAATTGTAAAATTATGTCCAATGACCAAAAATTTATTAAATGGTAAAAATATATTCTAAATATACTTTAAAACCACTCAAATTCATAATTTATTACAATTAATTATTTCGATTAAAAAAGTTGTTTTTAATTAAAATTTAGTAATTTTCACTATTCATCAAAATATAAAAGTTATCCAAAAAGTACCAAAATTTCACCCTAGGCTAATTTAGATATTATGAATCCAAAAATGAACTCCATTTTGAGATATAAAATTTATAAAATTTCAAAAATTGTGTATTACTATTCATAATGACTAGTTTGATTGGTTGTGGTGTGTGTTAGAACTCGAAGTTGCGCACAACACACACTACTGTATTATTCAAAGAGAAGCGTACCGTGGAGGTTTGTGGTGTTACATTCTCCCCTCCTTCAAATAATTTTTCCCTTGAAATTTCTAGAATATTATTTCATAAAAAGACTTGAGTGGTTCTTCATCATAAGTTCCTCGGGTTCCCACGTTGCCTCTTCCATCTTATGGTTTCTCCACAGAACTTTTACCAAATGAGTTGTATGGTTTCTCAGCACTTGTTCTCTTGTATCAAGGATCATGATGGGATCTTCACAATAAGATAGATCAGGTTCCAGTTCTAATTCCTCATAGGTGAGTACATGCATTGGGTCCGGCATGTATTTTCTCAACAGTGATACGTGGAACACAGCGTGAACTTTGGAGAGATTTGGCGGCATTACCAAACGGTAAGCTATAGCCCCAATTTGTTCTAAAATTTCAAAAGTTCTGATGTACCTAAGACTAAATTTACCCTTCTTACCAAAACGTATAACTCCCTTCCATAGAGATACATTCAAGAAAACATGATCTCCTACCTGAAATTCCAAATCCTTATTTTGGTAGTCAGCATAGCTCTTCTGCCTACTTTCAGCTGCTTTGATGTGGTTTTGGATTACCTTTACCTTCTCCATCGTTTCCTCCACCAATTCTGGGCCTACAAGTTTTCTTTCACCAACTTCATCCCAACAGGTTGGTGTGCGACATCTCTTTCTGTATAACGCTTCATATGGTGCCATTTGAATACTCGAATGGAAGCTATTATTATAGGAAAATTCTACCAGAGGTAAATATTGATCCCACATACCCTAAAAGTCAAGTGAGCAGGATCTCAACATGTCTTATAAGGTTTGAATAGTCCGTTCTGATTGTCCATCTGTTTGAGGGTGGTAGGCAGTGCTCAAATTAAGTTCAGTAACCAGGGCTTTCTAAGGACTTTTCCTGAATCTTGAAGTAAAATGGGTATCACGATCAGAAACAATCGATAGGGGTACTCCATGAAGTCTTACAACTTCATTAATATATAGTCTTGCTAGAAGTTCCAGTGGTAGATCTTCTCTTATAGCAAGAAAATGTGCTGACTTGGTAAGACAATCAACAATAACCCATATTTCATCGTTCCTTCTAGGAGTATTTTGTATCCCTATGATGAAGTCCATCGTAATATTATCCCATTTCCACTCAGGTATGGGAAGAGGTTGCAATACTCCACCAGGCTAATGCCTTCCAGCTTTCACTTGTTGAAAAACCATACATCTTGACACAAAATCAGCAATCTCCCTCTTCATGTTGTCCCACCAAAAATGTTCCTTCAAATCTCTATACATTTTGGTGCTCTCATGGTGTATAGATAAATTGGAACTATGAGCATCGTCCAGAAATTCCCTTTTTAGATCAGGTATATCGGGGACACAAAGCCTCTTCCCAAATTTCAAAATTCCATCTTCATACACAAAGTCTCTCAATTTTCCATCATTCACAACTATAATATTATTTTTAAATTATTCATCATCAGTCTGAGAACTCTTAATCCTTTATAGTAAAGATGGTTTGGCAACCATTTGAAAAAGCATTGATGTTTCACCTTCCATGGTTATTCCCATGTCCATCTTCACTAGATCCATGAAAATAGGATCCCTTTCAATTCTCATATTGTTCAAAACTCCATGATCTTTTCTGCTCAAAGCATCTTCCACCTTGTTTTCCTTCCCCGGGTGATAGTGTATCGTGCAATAATAATCCTTGAGTAATTCAAGCCATCTCCTTTGCCTCATGTTGAGTTCTTTTTGTGAGAAAATATACTTCAAACTCTTGTGATTAGTATACATCTCACATTTTTCACCATAGAGGTAGTGTCTCCATATCTTCAAAGCAAAGATCACACCTTCTAACTCAAGATCATGAGTAGGATATTTTTGATCATTAATTTTCAACTGTCATGATGCATAGGCAATAACCCTATCATTCTGCATATGGACACAACCAAGTCCTTTCTTCGATGAATCAATATAAATAACGAACCCATAATCTCTTGATGGTAGAGTAAATATAAGAGCATTGAATAATCTTCTCTTCAGTTCTTCGAAAAATTCTTCACACTCTTTTGTCCAAACAAATTTTACCCCTTTACGTGTGAGCTTTGTTAATGGGTTAGCCAACCAGGAAAAATTCTGGACGAAACACCGATAATAACCTGCTAAACCAATAAAACTTCATACCTTAGTTATACTCGTTGGTGCAGGACATTCTTGGATTTCCTTGGTCTTAGAATGATCAACAGAGATTCCATCTCTAGATACAATATGGCCAATAAAAGAAATCTCTTGAAGCCAGAATTCACACTTACTAAACTTCCCATATAATTCATGTCTTCTCAGAGTCTTCAGGATAATGCACAAGTGATTTTCATGATCTTAGTAGATTTTGGAGTATACCAAGATATCGTCAATAAATTCCACCACAAATTCATCTAGATATTCCTTGAAAACTCTATTCATTAGATCGATGAATATAGAGGGTGCATTAGTCAGCCCAAAAGGCATTACTGTAAACTTGTAATGCCCGTACCTGGTTCGAAATGCTGTCTTCGGAATGTCTTCCTTTTTCACACACAACTGATGGTATCCAGACCGAAGGTCAATCTTGGAAAAGTATTGAGCTCTATGTAGTTGGTCAAATAAATCATCAATTTGAGGTAGGGGATATTTGTTCTTTATTTTTATAGCATTGATCTCCCTGTAGTCGATACATAACCTCATAGATCCATCTTTCTTTTTAACAAAAAGAACAGGGGCTCCCCATGGAGAAACACTAGGGAGAAGAAATCCCTTTTTACTCAATTCCTCTAGTTATTTATTTAGTTCAACTAATTCCACAGTGGCCATTCTATAAGGGGTCTTCGATATAGGCCTTGTTCCCAAAATTAAATCAATGGAAAACTCAACTTCTTGTTATGGAGGAGGTCCAGGTAAATCTTCCGGAAACACATCTATATATTATTTCACAATAGGTACATCCTCTATTTGAACAGTCCTTTCCTCACCCACAGTCATTTCATTCTCTTCCTCCCCAATAATTGAATTTAGTTGAGAAACTGGGGATGGATCTAGATAAGAATTAGGGGGTGACGATTCTGCTCTAAAGATAAGGTGTTCCTTATCATCATCATCAAAAATCGTAACCTCCTTCTTCTTAAAATAAATCTTCACATCATGGTCTGAAATCCAATCCATACCGAGGATTATATCAAACTAAATCATAGGTATGATGAGGAGATCAGTGGATAAAGAACATTTATGTGCTCTAATGGGGACTGATTCACAAAAATTTGTTGCAATGATACTTCCCTTAAGAGTTTTGACTGACAACTCCCTTGTTAAACCAAATTGGAAATATCTAATTTTCTTAGCAAACTGGTAAGATATGATATAATGCGATGATCTAGAATCAAATAATACATTTTCTAAACTTGAGGAAACCATTAAATTACCTTCCACCACGTCTTTCGGAGCTTCAACTTCAGCAGTAGTGATAGCATAAGCTTGGCCTTGATCCCTTGGCATTTTCTGAGGTAAGTTCCCCTAATGCTTAGGACATTCATTTTCATAATGTCCCATATCTCTACAGTTGTAGCATTGAACATCAGTAGATTTTTTCTTCCCCTTGTAATCACGAGCTTGGTGGCCTTTTTCACCACACTTGTAACAGACTCACATTCCCTTCAAGCAAGTACTAGGGTGCGTCTTCCCACATTTATTGCAGGATGGATATTCAAATTTTCCCTTCTTCCCCTTATTTACATTCCCAGAGTGATCAGCAGATCTATTCTTCTCTTGATTTTATTTAAAGTCATAAGTCTTAGAGAATTCTTTTTCTGTCTTGATAGAACATATGAAAATATCTTCGTACGACGAGAATGATTGTGACACTAATACTCGGCGAAGAAATGGTTTTAACCCATCAAAGAAATGATCAATCTTACTTATTGGGTTATGTATATAATCTCCAGCATACCTTGCTAACCTTTAAAGTTAGACTCATACTTTGCGACATTCTCATCCTCCTTTTGTCTCAGACTCAGAAATTTCTTTTCCATATCTGCTCCATGGTCATGAGGAAAGTAATTTTCTAAGAAAATCACTTTGAACTCCCTCTATTCCATATTTGGTACTTCATCATCTTCCTTCATGTTTTGAATCAATTACCACCATTGATCATCATCTCCAGTGAGGCGATAAACTGCCATGACAACGTTTTCCCTTTCACTACTCCCCAAAGCCTAAAATATTTTCTCTATGGAACTTATCCATTGCTCCGCTACTAATTTATTTCTACTTCCATTGAATGTTGGTGGTTTCTGCCTCATAAAGCGATCTAACATTGATCCTCCATGTTGTGGATCAGGGTGCTCCATACGGGTAAGGTTATTATTCATAACCTGAGTGAGTTGTCCCAGTATAGTGATTAGTTGATTAGCACTAGTTGCATCACGAGCTCCACTATAATTATCTTGAGCAGGATGGAAATCCCTACATGGAGTGCGTTCATTGATATGATTTCCATTTCTTCCACTAGGCACCATTTATAAACAATGACATAAACTAGATCAGTTTATCAGTCAAAATACATAATTCCATACTTATAAAACACTTAACATAAATTGAACAATTTATGGATATAATCCATAATCATAAAAATGTTTTCTTTGAGGAAGTATATACTCATAAACCCTTCATAATGGTTTGTAATGAAAATGAGAATTATCCAAAGCATGTCCCCCGGGAGTGTCGTAACCAAGAGTGCAGCAAGTCCTGTTTTCGTGCCCCAGTTCCCATTCGAGTCTAGCTCAAAGCGATGTTTTCGGGTTTTACCCCTAGGTACATCTGTTCCAGAGCCATCTCTTCCAGCTCGTATCCATACAGTCATGTATTGCTCAGAAAACTCAAAAAAATCTCTACAATACCAAAATTCTAGGAAATTCTTCAATACTAATCCTCAAAGTCCATCTTAGGTCTATGTGCTCTAATCATAGTTTATCTAAATCTAGCTTCCAAGATTTGTACTAAACTTCCTCTGATACCAACTGTAATGCCCCGACCCCAGTTACCCAGAGTTGATGCATTATTACATAACATTGGCATGATCACAAACGATCATGTCTCGAAAGACCGATTAGTTTAGTAGTCTTGGAAACACTAGATACTTTCATAAAGTTTACATTACATCATAAAGTGAAAACTACAACAAAATCTTGTATCCACACTCATATGCCCTTATACTATCCCTGCAGGTCATTCATAAAATACTTCTTCACATCCTGGGAAAAATAAAACATAGAAAGGGGTGATCTCAAATTCCTAGTAAGGATAACAATATAGCAGAAACATTCATAAATAATCATAAACATTTAAGGGAATGTATAATTAAAACAAAAGCCTTTTAAACATGAACTTCAGCATAATATGGAAAAAATAAAATTAAATAATTCCATTTAATTATTCTAATGGATATTCTACTAGTAGAATAATCACATGCAATATCAATAACCACTTTCATAATGATGGAATGCATAATTCGAGACTATCACAACCACGTAGTCAAGGCCTCGTGCCAAGACTACAAATAAGATTTTGTAAAGGCCTCATGCCAAGACACTAGTTTGTCTCATGAGACCTAACGATGCATCGAGGAGCTATAGAGGGATCCATCCATAACATATTAAGTCCAATGCATTCCTCATATGAATAGGTTTAAACATAACATAAACATTCGTATTAAAACTAGCATACAAAATGTCAATACTTTCTCCATAAACCATGAATGGTATAAAAATAACACATCCATATTCAAACATATCACAAAACCTTAAATACAATATGGAAGTTTTTTATCATAATAAATAAACTTCAAATAAGCTTAAAGTCCATCAAAGGATGTTGACATAGATGAAATCAAAACTATTTGAGAGAAATATCTCTTTTTTTAAATCATTTAAAAGTCACATAATTATAAAATAAAACATTTACTTTGAAAATATTATTATAATCTTGTAAGGTAAGCTTCGATGATTTTATAATGGTGGAAAATAGCCGCACCCGCCGTATAAGTTAAAAAAGACATTCTTACCTTAATTCTATCGAAAAGGTTAAAAAGGACCTTTTTGGAATATGACAGAATTATTACTTTATAAACTTCTTATAAAAAGTAAACAAGGGTATAAATGACTTTATCCCATAGTCTTTAAAATAGTAATAATGATTTGAAATACTTTTTTAAGAAACATGGATGTGAATGATAAAGAGGTCCCAGTAGATAATCACGTATAAACAACCTCGGATAATGAAGAGATTGTGAAATAAACCCTTACCTTATACTTTTCCTTGGTTGTGGGTAGGTTAAACTCATGTATAATAGTGAAATAATTGTTATTAAATTTTACAATAATCATATACATTAATATGATATCATATATGATCTTTTAACATTGCTTTGTTAATAATATCTTATTATTATCCTCGTTTCGGGTGTTAACTTATATGTTTTGTTACATAAGCCGTGTTTTTTATGGATATGATGTATCTTATTAATATCCAAAATGATATCAAGTCCTTAAATATTATTTTTAATCATCAAATAAGAATTATTCTTGAATGGATACGATGGGGAATGAATCTCATCGCGTTCGTGGAGACGGTAGTCCGTACGTATGCACGAGCAACAATGTCATTCTTTTGATATTAAAATAATATATAATTGGCTGGTATATCATTTATACAGAATCATTATAATGTTATATTTATTATTTATATGAATTAAACATCATTATTATACCTATCCAAATAATAATTTTTTGAATAACAATTACACCACGACGTGGAGACGGTAAGTCGTACGTATGCATGTATAGTGACATGTCATTCAAAGGATGGATAGAATACTGAATATGGTTGTACCATGTTTATAATAAAATCAAATTATTTATAAGATACTGTATTTATTATTTTATAATGGGAATAACAAATTAAGAAGAAGTGTAAGAAGAAAGAAACTTGAAAGATGGTGGTGAAAACATTACATATTCTTCGGGTTCTTCCTTTTGATTTGATCAAAAGGGCTCCTTAGGTTGGCTTTCTGATCAAAATAAGGCCTATAGGTTGAAGTGAGGGAAGTTTAGAGAGTATTTGGGCAGGGTTTTGCTGATCCAAAAGGCTTCTAATGTGTGAATTAATGAGAAGGTGGAGTGCCCTTTTAAAAGAGGGGTGAGGGGCACCTTTGGAAAAGCTAGAAATATTATTTTATAATAAATTCATATTCAGTTTATAATAGCTCCAAAGTGGATTATTAAAAGTCTAAGGTGGGGATGGGTCGAAATAATTTCAAACAATAGAGTTTAGATAGGTTTGGGTCATTATATTAACCTTCTCTTTTAGTTTTAACTCTTAGTTAATTAGTTTGACATTTACCATCTCACTTTGTATTTTTATATTATATTGTTAATAAACTTACTATATACTTCCAAGTGACCCCCAAGTGGTACATTAATGATACAACTATCATGATATAAGTATTTTGGCCGAACCTTAGATATTTAGGAATATAATATCAATTAATAATATAATATTTGTTTTAAAAACTCATTTATGTCAATTTTGACACTATTCAACAATTGGTTTTTGTTAAGTCTTAAAAACTTTATTAATTCGAAAACAATTCATTTAATCAATCCTATAATGTCATATTAACAAATAAAATTCATGTATGTCATCAAAACATTCATATTATATTTATTTTAACATTTATAATACTGATTATTTGATTCTTTCATTAATAAGGAAAATACTGCATCATTATTGTGTCATATATAACATTAATTATTAAATGTCTAAAAATTATAAATAAAATACCCTTATGTAGGAAATATTTTTAGCTTTCTAATAAATATTTATAGTCAAAAATCCAACATATATAATCCTATATAAAATTTTTGTTTCTAAAAGATATATGCTTATGTCATTTTTGTATTCATTTTAACTTAATTAATATAAAGTATCCTTATCACTTACAAGTGGATCCATGGGGTCCCAAAATCGACACAAATATGACAATGGTCGGACATGTATCAACCAATAAGGTTAGAATATGTTTTAGGGTAATTTATTATTGTTATAATATTATTTTTTACCCTTATTTACCGGATTTACCCATTAACCATGGTAAATAAAATATTTACCGAAGTAATTATTCAAAATATCTAAAAATAAAAGTTACCAATTTATAAAATTTGGAAATCCTGATTCCAAATATGGAATCCATTTTTCAAAATTCAAAACACAGAAGTGGTAGAAATTAATTTAAAATTAATTCCCCGTGTTAAAACAAAAAACGTGTTTTTAAGAGATAATAACTATCAAAATATTGACACTTGTTTATGTCTGGTTTAATTGTGAAATTATGTCCAATGACCAAAATTGTATTAAATGGTAAAAATATATTCTAAATATACTTTAAAACCACTCAAATTCATAATTTATCACTATTAATTATTTCGATTAAAAAAGTTGTTTTTAATTAAAATTTAGTAATTTTCACTATTCATCAAAAATATAAAAGTTATCCGAAAATTACCAAAATTTCACCTTAGGATAATTTCAATATTCCGAATCCAAAAATGAAGTCCATTTTGAGAGATAAAATTTATAAAATTTCAAAAAGTGGGTATTACTATCCATAACAGCAAGTTTGATTGGTTGTGGTGTGTGTTAGAACTTGATATAGCGACCCCGCCTTTTCTTACATTACTATTAAATCATTTAAAAGATAAACAACATAATATTATTACACATAGAGGATCCAAAGGTTTAGTGTCTTGGGAAAACTAGGACCACACATAACAAATACAACATCAACCATAAACATTTACTTAATTTCTTCTTCACTAGCTTCTTAGTGGCACTTGTCCTCTCATTAGTACATGTAGCCACCAGAGGATATACATAAAAAAGGGGTGAGATAGATGCCCAGTAATAGGATAGATAAGAAAAATATAGCATGGGATGATCATAATCATAACATAGAAAAAAGATCATGAACATGAGAGGATTATAAATAAAAGACTTGAAATGTGGCAATGCATAAAAATGAAACATCATGTCTTAGATGTTAACAACCACACATACTTGTGAACCAAGATAGAATCTTGTTCACACATCATTTCACATTTGCTCATTAGATTCATCACTTTACCTAGTGCATTGGAGGGCAGTATAATTCCAGGCGTACCCGTCACATTTTAACATTCATATTGCGCTATATAATTTCGGGTGCATCCGTCACATCATAACATTATCATTAATCATACAAGCCACAATGAACATATAACAAACATGTACATAAATAACCCATGGAAATAAATGAGTTTCATCTCATAATAAACCATTCATAAGCTTTGGGTTCCCAACAGAAAGAGGGAACAACATACTTGATACAAGAATCATCAACCTTGAATGAGAGGTAAAAGTTGAGATCAAAAGAGAAGAGTTTTTTCGAAAAACATTTGGATTGACATAAACATCATTATAAAACATTTATATCCCATAAAATTAAAGGAATTGATGAAAAAATGATCTTTGGGGAGTAACCATATCAAAAATGGAGTGAAAGAGGGAGAACCCGAAGGAAGAAAATTGGGTTCGAGATTTCCCCTTACCTTGTACCCGAATGCTTCCTTCTCTTTAATGTCCTGTATAATGACATTATATTCATTAATTAGAAATCCAAAACCATTTTTTCATTAATAGGGTTAATTATGGTTTCATTATGTCATATTATGTTCCTTGGATGAGTTATAGAGTTTAAAAACATTGTTCGGGGATGTTCGTTTTTATGGTTTTCCTTGGGTGGTTCACTTGTATTCATAAATTGATGTTTGGATAGAACATGGGTAAAAATCCAGAAATGATATTAAATTATATTAGTGATATTAAATAAGATTGAATTATTTTATAATGAATTATATTAGATCCATATTATATAAGAATTTAATAATGTTTATTTGGGTTAATTTGAGCGGTTTTTGGATCACAACGAACTTGTTTTAACTTTTAACTTATTAATATGGCCATAGGTTATTTCCAGAACTTAAAATAGAAAATAATACATATAAAATATTCTGGTCCAACCATAAAAATGGTTTAATGACCATATCTGAAGGTAGAAATGGAAAAAGAGAGCATGTTGTTTTTTAAGGTGATAAATTAACACCTCATGAACAACGTTCTCTTTAATGAAATAAAAGGAAGAGGGAAAGGGTGTGGGGTGATATAATATCCCATTAGAATCATAAAATTACAGTATATGTATAATACTGTAGTTTCAAAACAATTTGGATGAATATAGGTGGGGAGAGATCAAGAAAGGAACTTGAACTTGAAAGGAAATTAAAGGAGAAGAGGGGGAGAGATTACCTCTTAAATCTTCCTCTTGAGATCCTCCTTAAGGAAGCTAGTATTGGTCTTTTGATGAGACCAGAAGATTTTTGATGTGGGGGAGGTTCTAGGGAAGATGTTTGGGCAGAGTTTAGAGAAGGCTTGGAGCTTGAGAGGTGTGAGGAAAAGAGGGAGTGAAGGGTGACTTTTATAGTGGAGGGGAGAGGGGTTTCCTTAATATAAAATTGATTAGTTTATTAATTTCACCTAAGACAAGGAATAGTGAATCTTGAATGACCAGGAATAGTAATTTTATAATTTAATCCCGAACCAAGTGGGATTACATCAGCATAACATCATCAATGACTCAATTAATACATTATTTAGCATTTATTGTGAATTACCGGATTCCACTATTCATCAAAAATTCATGTATCTCAGAAAAATCCCAAAAATTTACCCCAACCATTTTTTGACATGTAGAAACCAAAAATGAAGTCCATTTTTTTAAAATAATTTTCTAAATATTAATAATTTAATATTTAATTAAAATCATAATTTACTTAAAAAACAGTTTTTAAGATTAAAACTGATTTTGTAGTTCTTTCAAAAATTATGTAGGGTCTTATAAAATTATCTAAAAACTATTATACGTTGATTCAAAACTTTATGAATACATTTCAGTGAAATAAATATTATTTTAAATTAATTAATTAATTATAATTATTTATTTATGACTTATAAAATACCAAAACCGTTAACTAAGGTCAAATTGTCACTTTCTAAGATGTATAAATTTTATTTTATTATTCATAGGTAATGTTACTCTTATTTACTATTCATAAGGGTCATATTACTATTCATAAGGGTAGGTTACTATTCATAAGGGTACATTACTATTCACCAAAAATTATTTTTATTTCATTAGACTCCAAAATCATCTTGAACACAACCGTGAATGTCGGATTTTCAAAATTCCAAACATAGAAGTGACAAACTTATGTTTAAAGGTTACTTATCACTTAGTAGTTCATTTTTTTTTGTGTTTTCATGTTATTTTTTGACATATTTATAAGAAGGGAATTTCCATTGAAAAACATTGGGTCGTTACATTCTTCCCCCCTTAAGAAATTTCTCCCCTGAAAGTTCACTTTACACAAACAGGTGAGGGTACTTCTCCTTCATTACCTCTTCTGGTTCCCAAGTTGCTTTCTCAAACTTATGGTTCCTCCACAACACATTGAAAAGATGGGTTGTCTTGTTGCGTAGAACCTTATCACTTTAGTCCAGAATCTTTACCGGCTACTCCTCATAGGAGAGATCATCTTCCAACTGCACCACCTCTGAGTTTAGTACATGTGTGGGATCTGGTATGTACTTCCTCAATAGTGATACATGAAACACATCATGAACTTGAGCCATATTCAGTGGAAGTGCAAGACAATAGGCCATGACTCCTATGCAGTCAAGGATTTCAAAGGGGCCAATGTACCTTGGGATTAGCTTCCCTTTCTTCCCAAATCGCATGACTCTCTTCCATGGAGATATTCGAAGGAAGACTTTATCTCCAACGTCGAACTCCAAGTCCCTTTAACGATTGTCAGCATAGCTCTTTTTCCGACTTTGAGCAGCTTTGATGTGTTTCTGGATGACTTGAACCTTCTCTGTCATCTCCTAAACAAGATTGGGTCCAAGTATCTTTCTTTCTCCAACTTCATCCCAATAGGATGGAGTTCTACATCGCTTCCCATAAAGAGATTCATATGGAGCCATCTGAATACTCGAGTGGAAGCTATTATTGTATGAGAACTAAACCAATGGGAGATGTTGATCCCAACCACCTTTGAATTCAAGAGAGCAGGCTCTTAGCATATCTTCAAGTGTCTGAATATTCCTTTCAAACTGGCCATCGGTTTGGGGGTGATAGGCTGTGCTGAAATTTAATTCAGTACTCAAAGCATGTTGAAGGCTCCTCCAGAATTTAGATGTGAACCTTGGGTCACGGTCAGAGACAATTGAGAGTGGAACACCGTGCAGTCTCAGCACTTCCTTCACATATATCCTTGCAAGTTGTTCAAGCGAGAGGTCTTCCAGAATAGCGATAAAATGGGCAGTCTTGGTGTGTCGATCAACCAAAACCCATATTGCATTATTTCCCTTTGCGTCTTCGAGAGACCTGTGACAAAGTCCATAGTAACATTTTCCCATTTCCACATGGGTATAGGCAATGGCTGCATCATACCCTTGGACTTTTGTCGCTCAGCTTTAACTTGCTGACATACCAAGCACCTTGATATATATTCCACAATCTCCTTCTTCATGTTATCCCACCAGAAGTGTTCTCGGAGATCACGATACATCTTGGTACTCCCAGGATGGATAGAGAAAGTTGAGTTATGTGCATTATCCAATAGCTCCTTCTTTATCCCGGGTGATTAAGGCACACAAAGCTGTGTTCCAAACTGAATCACACCATCATTTTCGATATGGAACTCTTGCAACTTCCCTTCCTTTACTGCTTTCACCCTCTTTTGTATCTCTACATCATCCCATTGTGCTTCCTTAATCTTCTCCTGTATGGATGGTTGCACAATCATTTGGGAAAGGTAGGATGTATCCCCTGCCCTTATGATTTCCAAATCCATCCTTTGCATATCCAAGAAGATAGGGTCTTTCTCAATCTGCAACATGGATAGAGTAGCAGGTTCTTTTCTACTTAGAGCATCAGCTACCTTGTTTTCCTTTCTAGGATGATAGTGAATAGAGAAATCGTAATCCTTGATTAGCTCTAACCATCTACTTTGACGCATGTTGAGATCCTTTTGTGTGAATATATATTTAAGGCTCTTGTGGTCGGTGTATATGTCACACTTCTTGCCATAAAGGTAGTGCCGCCAGATTTTCAAGGCAAAAATCATGGCTGCCAGCTCTATATCATGCGTCGGGTAGTTCTGCTCATGGATCTTCAACTGTCGTGAGGTGTAGTCTATCACATTATCATTTTTCATGAGTACACAACCCAAGCCTTTCTTTAAAGCATCACTGTATATCACAAAACTTTATCCACTTTTCGGTAGTGTGAGTATAGGTGTAGTGATTAGCCTTCTCTTTAGCTCCTTGAATCTTGCCTCACATTCTTCTGTCCAAACATACTTTACCCCTTTCCTTGTTAACTTAGTTAGTGGGCTTGACAATTGTGAGAATTTTCTCACAAAACGTCGGTAGTACCCAGCTAATCCAAGAAAACTATAGATTTCTATGAAACTAGAGGGCCTGGACCATTCCTCAATCACCTTTGTCTTTGAAGGATCCACAGAAATTCCCTCACTTGTGATCACATGTTCCAAGAACGTGACTTGATTCATCCAAAAGTCACACTTGTTGAACTTGGCGTACAACTTCTCCTTTCTCAATGTCACCAACACAAGTCTTAGATGTTCTTCATGTTCCTCCTTGCTCTTGGAGTAGATGAGAATATCATCGATAAACACTACCACAAATTTTTCAAGGTAATGTCTAAAGACTCTATTCATCAAATACATGAAGATTTTAGTGGAATTAGTAAGTCCAAAGGGCATCACCAAAAACACATAGTGCTCATACCTTGTACGGAAAGCAGTCTTCTGAATATCTTCCTTCTTCACCTTTACATGATGATATCCAGAACGAAGATCCACCTTTGAGAAGTATTGAGCTCCTCTTAACTGATCAAACAAGTCATCAATCCTTGGGAGAGGATACTTGTTCTTTATGGTGATCTTGTTGAGTTCCCGATAATCGATACACAGCCGCATGGTTCCATCCTTCTTCTTCAGAAAGAGCACTGGTGCACCCCAAGGTGATGCACTAGGGCGTATGAACCCTTTATCCAGATGCTCTTGCAGCTACTTCTTTAACTCCTCTAGTTCGATAGGAACCATCCTATAGGGTCACTTCAAGATAAGAGTAGCTCCAGGTATGAGTTCAATTGAGAACTCTACCACACGATCTGGTGGAATTCTGGGTAACTCTTCGGGAAATATATCATTGTATTCCCTCACGATGGGCATTTCTTCAAGGTTGGAACTTTCCTTCGACTCAACCATTTGGGCGAGGTATGCTTCTTCATAGGGAATCAACACCCAAACCATTGAATAACTTTTCAAAGGAGATTCATGATTTTCCTTGCATTTATAGAGGATAATGGGATGGTTCGGAATATGAAAAGATATTTCCTTTTCCCGACAGTTGATATGTGCTCTATATAATGAGATCCAATACATTCCCATTATAGTGTCGAATTTCACCAAGGGAAGTATTACGAGATTTTCCAGAAGAATCTTCCCACATACATCAATAGGAGAAAAGTCAAACACTTGGGTTACAATGATTTCTCCACTTGGTGTTTTTACAGATATCTCTACTTCAAGGTTTCGGGGCTTCGATTCTATAGTTCTAGAAAACTTGCAAGATATAAAGGAATGCGTAGAACCAGAATCAAATAAGAATTTTGCCATTCTTGAGTGAATAGGAATCGTACCTTGCACGACTTCATTATCATGCTCCACCTCTGCAGTAGTGATGGCATAAGCCTTCCCTTGTTCCTTTGGATTTGGTGGCTGCTGACGCTGATTACCCTCGAGAGCTCGAGGTTTAGTGCACTGGTTTGAAAAGTGCCCTAGCTCCCTACAGTTGTAGCATTGAACCATGGGTGGTTCTCTCCTTTAATCGGCTACATTCTCTTTCCTTTTCATGTCTTTTCGACACTCTTGATCATGGTGTCCTTATTTCCCACACTTGATTCATTTCCCCGTCCCTTTGAGGCAGTTCCCATTGTGAAACTTCCCACATTTTTGGCATGTGGGTCGTTGATTTTTCTTCCCACCTTTGTCATTAGATCCACCAACTTGAAAATCCATCTTTCTTTTCTTATCTCCATAGCCATGGGACCATTCTCCAAACTCAATCTCCACTTTGAGAGCACACCAAACAACTTCTTCATAACTCCCAAAGTCTCAAATTGCAAGACCCTTTCGAAGGTGTGGTTTTAATCCACTAAAGAATCTACCAATTTTGTTATCATTGTTGATAACAAAACAAGAAGCGTACCTTTCAAGCCTTGTGAAATTCTCTTCATAGGTTTTGATAGATTCTATTTCTTTTTGCATGAGCTCTATGAATTATCTCTCCATATTCATGCGAAGAGTTCATGGGAAGTACTTATTTAGAAACAATATCTTAAAGTCTTCCCATTCCATCTCTTCAATTTCCTCCCTTGGCTTAGTGTTCTTAATCAAAGCCCAACATTGATCAGCTTCTCCATTTAGACGATAAATGGCTAGAGTCACCTTCTCCGTCTCAGAACAGTGAAGCACAGAAAATATCTTCTCCATGGAGTTGACCCATTGTTCCGCAACTAGTGGATCGAAAGATCCACAAAACGTCGGTGGTCATTGCAGCATAAAACATTCAATAGTTAGTTTCTCCCTCTTCGGTGAAGTAGGACGTTCCCCATTATTATGGTTATTATTCATAACCTGAGATAATTGGGTAAGCATCGCCATGAAGTTTTGAACTCCACCTCTCAAATCATTAGGGATGTCATTCGGGCAATCGTTGCATTGTCCCTCGCAAGAGTTATTGGCATGATTTCTCCTAGTTCCCACCATTATCTAAAATAGAAAAGGTTAGAAAAAAACATAAGTAAACAAGTCATGAATAACTTATTCATTTAGAAAATTATACCAAAAACATAATATATGGGATCCCTAGGTAAATATCCTTGTGTGCATATTTGTACCTAGTCTCATGTTGTAGGTTTTCTCTAGGGTTCACTAATCGTAATCCCCAAATTAACTAAACATTTCCCCTAATACCAACTATAGAGACCCTGCCTTTTCTTACATTACTATTACATCATTTCAAAGATAAACAACATAATAGTATTAAACATATGGGATCAAAAGGTTTAGTGTCTTGGGAAAACTAGGACCAGAAATAACAAATACAACATCAACCATAAACATTTACTTAATTTCTTCTTCACTAGCTTCTTAGTGGCACTTGTCCTCTCATTAGTACATGTAGCCACCTGAGGATATACATAAAAAAGGGGTGATCTAGAAGCCCAGTAAGAGGATAGATAAAAACAATATATCATGGGATGATCATAATCATAACATAGGAAAAAGATCATGAACATGAGAGGAGCATAAATAAAAGACTTGAAATGTGGCAATGCATAAAAATGAAACATCATGTCTTAGTGGTTAAAAACCACACATACTTGTGAACCAAGCTAGCATATTTTTCACACATCATTTCACATTTACTCATGAGATTAATCACTTTACCCAATGCATTGGAGCGCTATATAATTCTGGGCGCACCCTTCACATTTTAACATTCATATTGCGCTATATAATTCGGGGCACACCCGTCACATCATAACATTATCATTAATCATGCATGCCAAAATGAACATATAATATACATGTACATAAATAACCCATGTAAAGTAATGAGTTTCATCTCATAATAACACATTCATAAGCTTTGGGTTCCCAAAAGAAAGGGGGAACAACATACTTGATACAAGAATCACCAACCTTGAATGAGAGGTAAAAGTTGAGTTCATAAGAGAAGAGTTCTTTCAGAAAACATTTGGATTGACATAAACTTTATTATAAAACATTTATATCCCAGAAAACTAAATGAAATTATGAACAAATGATCTTTGAGGAGTAACTATATCAAAAATGGAATGAAAGAGGGAGAACCCGAAGGAAGAAAATTGGGTTCGAGATTTCCCCTTACCTTGTACCTGAATGCTTCCTTCTCTTTAATGTCCTGTATAATGAAATTATATTCATTAATTATAAATCCAGAACCATGTTTTTATTAATATGGTTAATTCTGGTTTTATTATGTCATATTATGTTCCTTGTATGACTTATAGAGTTTAAAAACATTGTTCGGGGATGTTCGTTTTTATGGTTTTTCTTGGGTGGTTCACTTGTATTCATAAATTGATGTTTGGGTAGAACATGGGTAAACATCCAGAAATGATATTAAATTATATTAGTTATATTACAGGAGCTTGAATTATTTTATAATTAATTATATTATATCCATATTATATAATAATTTAATGATGTTTATTTTGGTTAATTTGAGCAGTTTTTGGATCACAACGAACTTGTTTTAACTTCTGATTTATTAATATGGCCATAAGTTATTTCCAGAACTTAAAATAGAACATAATACATATAAAATATTCTGTTTCAACCATAAAAATGGTTTCATTACCAGATCTGAAGGTAGAAATGGAAAAATAGCATGTCGTTTTTGAAGGTGATAAATTAACACCTCATGAACAACGTTCTCTTTAATGAAATAAAAAGGAAGAGGGAAAGGGTGTGGGGTGATAAAATATCCCATTAGAAACATAAAATTATATTATATGTATAATAATGGAGTTAAGAAACAATTTGGATGAATATAGGTGGGGATAGATCAAGAAAGGAACTTGAACTTGAAAGGAAATTAAAGGAGAAGAGGGAGAGAAATTACCTCTTAAATCTTCCTCTTGAGATCCTCCATAAAAAAGCTAGTCTTGGTATTTTGATGAGACCAGAGGCTTTTGGAAATGGGGGAGTTGTTAGGGAAGAATTTTGGGCAGAGTTTAGAGAAGTCTTCGAGCTTGAGAGGTGTGAGGAAAAGAGGGAGTGAAGGGTGGCTTTTATAGTTGAGGGGAGAGGGGTTTCCTTAATATAAAATTGATTAGTTTATTAATTTCACCTAAGACAAGGAATATTGAATCTTGAATGACCAAGAATAGTAATTTTATAATGTAATCTCAAACCAAGTGGGCTTAAATCATCATAACATCATCGATGACTCAATTAATACATTATTTAGCATTTATTGTGAATTATCGGATTCCACTATTCATAAAAAATTCAAGTATCTCAGAAAAATCCCAAAACTTTACCCCAACCATTTTACGACGTGTAGAAACCAAAAATGAAGTCCATTTTTTAAAAATAATTTTCTAAATATTAACAATTTAATATTTAATTAAAATCATAATTTACTTAAAAAACAGTTTTTAAGATTAAAACTGATTTTGTAGTTCTTTCAAAAATTACATAGGGTCTTATAAAATTATCTAAAAACTATTATAAATTGATTCAAAACTTTATGAATACATTTAAGGGAAATAAATATTCTTTTAAATTAATTAATTAATTATAATTATTTATTTATGACTTATAAAATACCAAAAACATTTACTAAGGTCAAATTGTCACTTTCTAAGATGTCTAAATTTTATTTTATTATTCATAGGTAATGTTACTCTTATTTACTATTCATAAGAGTCATATTACTATTCATAAGGGTAGGTTACTATTCATAAGGGTATGTTACTATTAGCCAAAAATTATTTTTGTTTCATTAGACTCCAAAAATCATCTTGAACACAACCGTGAATGTCAGATTTTCAAAATTCAAAACATAGAAGTGAAAAACTTATGTTTAAAGGTTACTTATCACTTAGTAGTTCCTTTTGTTGTGTTTTCATGTTATTTTATGACATATTTATAAGAAGGGAATTTCCATTGAAAAACTTTGGGTCATTACACTCAAAGTTGCATACAACGCACGCTACAGTATTATTGAAAGAGAAGCGTACCGTGGAAGTTTGGGGTGTTACAAGTATGGTCTTCCTTACCATCCAGGGGATAGATACAAGAATTTTAAGACCATTGGTGCATGTCCAACATTTTGAGATCAAGCTCAACATCATGCAACTCATTCAGAACACAGTGCAATTTAGAGGCTTACCTAGAGAAGATCCTAATGCTCATCTCTCCAATTTTCTAGAGATATTCAACAATTTTTGCAACCATGGGGTGTCTAAGGATTCCATTCACCTTCGGTTATTTCCATTTTCATTAATGTATAAAGCGAGGGATTGGATCAAAGGATTACCTCAGAACTTCATCCTCACCTAGGAGCTGTTGGACCAGGCATTTCTATCAAAATATTTTCCACCTTCCAGGATGGAGACACTGCGGAATGAAATTCATAATTTCCAGCCACACGATTCAGATTCCTTGTATGAATCTTAGGAGTGTTCCAAATAAATTCTAAGTAAGTTCCTCATCATGGCCTTCCATTTTGAATTAAAGTCCAAAAAATATATATCAGTCCCAAAAAACACCAAATATATGGTGAACACAGCTTTTGGAGGGATAGTAATGAGGAAATCACCAGAAAAAATCTTTTACTTGCTCGAATATATGTCCTCAAATAGCTTCCAATGGCACTCAGAGCAAGGAAATCAAAATATATGCATGCACAACATTGATTACACTATGATTCTTTCCACTCAACTTGATGAAGTGTCCAAGAAGATCATTGTTTTAAATCTGGAAAATTCATCTCAAGATCAAATGGTGAATCGCCCAGCATGCAGTGAATGTGGGACAATCGCATCATGAGTGAATGCCTAGTGACAGGTGTCGGTGCCTCAACAAGTGAGGCAAATTTTGTATCCTAGAACATTGGGCCAAATATATACCATCAGTACCAAAACCCATCATGGAAAGAAAATTCAAATATGGGCTAGCAGAAACAACAACAAACTTCTCAACCCCATCCCAAAGGTCAACCGATTATGGGAAACAACAATACCAGAATCCATATCCAAGAGAGAAGTATCAGGGGTCCTTCCAAAAACAAGGTTATCAAAACCCTAGTCTGGAACAACAACGAAGGCAGCCACAACCTCAACTGGTTTCACAATAACCTCAATAGGATCCCCCATCAAATATAGAATAAATTATGAAAAAATTCATAACAACTGCTGAAACAAGATTTCCAAATCAAGAGGAATACATTCAAGGCCTTGAGAATCAAATTGGTCAATATGAAAATCAGTTTTCTTCAAGGAAACCTGGTACTCTACCAGGTAATACTGAGAAAAACCAATGAGAAGAAGCCAATACTATCATATTATGAAGTGGGAAGTATGTCCCTCAGAATACAACTTCAAATCAAGATGAAAATCTAGCTCAAGAAACATCCTATTCTGAAAAATATTTCAAAGTCAAGGAGTCTCCCTTGACTCAGGAACTACAGGAGATCATAAATTGAAAGGGGAAAGAAGTGGTTAAACCTTTTGAACCCCCTTTCCATTTCCTAAACGAATGAAGCTAAATAATTTGGACCATTAGTTTTCAAAATTCATGGAGGTATTCTGAAAATTTCATATAAATATTACTTTTTCCAAGGAATTTACTCAAATGACAATGTACACAAAGTTAGTAAAGGTTATACTCTCAAACAAAACGAAGATGGAATATTTGGGGACCATTCCTCTAACTAAGGAATTCTCAGCAGTGGTACAACACTCTCTCCCTCCCAAACTCCAAGATCCAGGTAGTTTCACAATCCCTTGCACAATTTGATTTTGTGAGTTTGGGAAAGAACTTTGTGACTTGGGGTGAGTGTTAAACCAATTCCCTATAGAGTCTTCAAAAATATGTAGCTCAACGATATCCAAAAAAATTGGGTAGCCCTTGAACTGGAGAATCAATCCATAAAAAATCTTAAAGGGATACTTGAGGATGTTCTTGTCAATGTGGGACATCTTATCCTTCCTGTTGACATCATCATACTCTATAGGAAGGAAAATCAAAAGGCACCTCTCATTCTGGGAAGACCCTTCTTGGCCACTGGGATGGTGTTGATCGATGTGCACCAAGGTGAGTTGATTTTCCGAGTGGAAATGAAAAAGTCTCCAACAATGTTCTCAAATCATTTTAACAAATATCATTGATGTAGAATAAGGATTGTTTTACCTTGAAGATGGTGAACTATCTCTTAGGTTACATGGGAAATGAAATGTAATGTTGTTCTATCACCACTAAAATAGTCATCAATGACATCCGGTATAAATATAATCCAGAAGAGTTGAAATTCATCATCGACTAGAGAATACATGATTAGAAACGTGAAATGATTCCAGATATCCAAGAGCGAAACACGGTAGAACCCATGGCGCTGTCAAGTTTGAAGGATCCTCAACTTGAACTCAAGCCTCTTCCATCATCCTTAAAATATGGGTACTTGGGTGATGAGGACACTCTACCAATAATCCTAAATTCTTCACTCACAAAGGATCCAGAGGATGTGCTCCTATAAGTTATGAGAAGAAGAAAATAGGCCCTTGGGTTGAAAATTGATGATCTTAAAGGGATCAGCCCCACCATTTTCACCCACAAGGTGTTACTTCAAGAAGGAGTTAAGCCCTCTAGACAACCACAATGATGGTTAAATCCTCCCATGAAGGAGGTAGTAAAGAAAGAGGTAATAAAGCTCTTAGATGTAGGGATTATCTACCGGATCTTTGACAGGCCATGGGTAAGTCCTCTGTAAGTGGTATCCAAAAAGGGGGGTATCACCATAATCACTAATGATAAAAATGAACTTATCCCGACTAGAAAATTCAAAGGATGGAGGGTATGTATGGATTACTGAAAGCTAAATTACGCCACATGAAAAGACCACTTCCAACTCCCTTCATGGATCAAATTCTAGAGCAATTAGCATGGCATGAATTCTATTGCTTTCAAGATGTTTATTATGGATATAACCAAATATCTATCTCCCCTAAAGACCATGAAAAAAAGCACCTTCACAAGCCCATATGGTACTTCTTCCTATTGGAGGATGTCGTTTTCCATGAGTAATTCTCCAGCCACCTTTCATCGTTGCATGTTGGCCATATTCCATGATATGGTAAAGTAAATTCTATAAGTCTTCATGGATGATTTTTCTGTCTATGGGAAATAATTTAACACTTGCTTGTGAAATATAGAATTAATTCTAGAATGGTGTGAACACACCAATATGGTTTTAGACTGGGAGAAGTGACACTTCATGGTATAACATGACATTATCTTAGGACATTGAATTTCTAATAAAGGCATTGAATTTGACCCATCCAAGATTGAAATCATCTCACAATTTTCTATTCCCACATCTGTCTGTGAAATCCGAAACTTTCTTGGGCATGTAAGCTTCTACAAGAGATTTGTTCATGATTTTTCAAAAATATCCCAGCCATTATCCAATATTCTTACAAAATATTCTATCTTTGATTTTGAAAAACAATTTTCCACAACTTTCCAACTTTTGAATAAAAAATTAGTAGAAGCCCCTATCATGATTTCCCCAAATTGGGAGCAGAAGTTTGAGGTTATGTGTGATGCTAGTGAATATGCAGTGGGAGCAGTTCTTGGGAAGATACTCGATCAAATATTTAGACCGATATATTATGCTAGCAAAGCATTAAATGAAGCACATATCAACTACACTACTACTAAGAATGAGATGTTCTTAGTGTTTTTTGCATTCGATAGATTCTGTTCTTATTTAGTATTATCCAAAGTAATTTTCTACTTTGGACATGAAACACTAAAATACTAGCTAAACAAAAATGATGAAAAACCACGACTCATCTGTTGGGTGCTTCTTCTCCAAGAATTTGACTTGGAGATCCGTGACAAGAAGGGAAGTGAAAAGGTTTTTTCTAATCATCTCTCCAGGTTAGAATTGCCTCATCCCGAATGGGAAGATGATAGAGAAGTCAAGGAGGAATTCCTGGACGAGCATATTTTCTCTATTGGAGCTTCACCTAGTCCGTGGTATGATGACATAGCCAATTACTTGGCTACTGGAGTCATGCACCCTGATTTGAAATTCCACCAAGACAAAAGATTTCTACCTGAAGTGAAATGGTATTTTTGGGAACACCCTATGCTCTTCCACTCATGTGGAGATGGAGGGATCTGAAGATTCATCTTGGATGAAGAAATTCAATAGATTCTAGAATTCTTTCATTCTTCCCTTGCTAGGGGACATCATCTGACAGACCAAAAAATGGAAAAGATTCTCTAATCTGGGTTTTTTCTATTCCACTATGCACAAGGATTCCAGAAATTTTGTGACACGCTGTGATCGATGCCATTAGTCAGGTAACTTGGGGCGCTGAGCTGAAATACCTCAGCACCCCATTCTTTAGGTTGAGATCTTCAACGTATGGGGTATTGACTTCATGGGCCTTTTTCCACCATCATTTATAAAATCTTACATATTGGTTTGTGTTGAATACATATCAAAATGGGTGCAATCTGCTTCCATAACACACAACAACGCGAAGGTCATTGTGGCTTTATTAAAGAAGAACATTTTCAGCAGGTTTGGTGTTCCACGGGTGATGATCAATGATAGAGGAACAAATTTTGACAATTATTTGATGATAAATGTGCTTCTAAAGTACTACATGAGATATAACTCGAGGAAAAATTACCATCCCCAATATAATAGACTAGTGGAGGTCTCAAACTGTGAATTAAAGCAGATCCTGGAGAAGACGGTGGGATCTTCAAGGAAGGACTGGTCTAAGAAACTGGATGATGCCTTGAGGGAATACAAGAATGCCTTCAATACATCTCTGGGGATGTCTCCATTCCATTTTATCTATAGGAAGTGGTGTTATTTACCTATGGAGCTTGAGCATAAAGCTTATTGGGATGAGAAATCCCTGAACTACGATCTCAAAGATGTAGAGGAAAAGAAAAATTTTCAACTGATGGAACTTAACGACATTTGGCGAGAGGCATATGAGAATGCACAATTATATAAGAAGAAGACAAAGGCGGTCCACAACATCATGATCACTCAGAAATAATTTCAACCTGGTGATAAGGTACTTTTATTTAACTCCTATTAGAGATTTTTCCCAAGTAATCTCAAGTCCCGGTGGTCGGGACCTTTCAAAGTGATCAAGGTTTTCCCCCATGGTGCAGTGGAAGTGTCTAGAGGGGACGATCAATAATTCAAGGTAAATAGGAAGAATTTGGAACCCTATTTTCAAATGGAAGATATTGTGGGTACACTCTCCACTATACAATTAGTGTAGAAAAATTCTAAGGTAAGTTTGAGCCAAGGACGTAAAAGAAAGGTGCTTCTAGGGAATCAACCCAGAGGTTACAAGTTGTGTACCACCTATAAACCAGACCTGTACTTATATTTTTATCTTAAATTATTAATATTATAATATCAATATTAAATAAGTTAATAAATAGTGATGATTTTGGTGCTAATGGTAAGGTCACTAGAATATATATGAGTTGTTGCTGGTTTGAATCCCTCCATACCTACCTTCAGCACGGGATTCTTCCTTTATATACCTATGTTTAACTAAATGGTGTGTTTTGTATTTTTTAAAATAATATATAAGTTTTTCTAAATAAATGTAAATCCATGATTGGGATGGACCGGCTGGTCAAGGTCATAAACCGGTTCTGAAAGACTCGGATTCAAATCCTGAAAACTGGCCCATTTCCATCATTTTTCATATTAATAAAACCACACAGCGTGCATTTCGATATATGTCATGTGCTCCATGTTTTCAATAATAATTTAAACAATTTTTTAAATAAGAAAATACATGTAGGTGAAGTTGGATGATTGGAAGAGTCTCGGTCCAAGATTCAAAAGACCCAGGTTCGAACTCAGCTAATCTCCCTACTACATCCCTTTTATTCAAATTAAAAACCACATGTCGTGCATTTTATTTGTCCTGTATAGAATTCTACCTTTACATTAACTATTAAAAGTAATAATAAACTGGATTCACTATAACCTTTTCTCTAGTGGTTGAGGTCTTATGTTCGGAATGGAAGATCTCTAGTTTAAATCACACCCCAAGCACCAGACCAAAGGTTGTAGTTCCATTTTTCTATTTTTGGAACACACGATGTGTATTTCTCGATACAATGCATGTATAGATTTATATTTAGTAAATAATATTTATTTATTTATTTATTTATTTTACTTTTAAATATTAATATTAATTATTATATAGTTTACTATAATAATTATATTATATAAATTATTTATTTAAAAAACCACATACACGGCGTGTACTCTCTTCTACATGTCGTGTACTCCAACTATAAATGTTAGGTCCTACCCAGCCTCAGTCTGTGTCATGCAACCCCCCTCCCCTTCCCGTTTTCTTCTCCTGCATGCCCTTCACCCTCCCTGAACTCAATTTGTGGATTTTGAGTGTTTTAGGGCCTGATTTCTTCCACATTTTGATCCTTACACTAGGTACGCCATTGTAAGCTTCTTATTTCAAATTTTAAATCACGTTTAGGTCGATTTCCTAATCGGTTTACCGTTTGGCATCCCACGTAGTACACAGGATGGGAAAAGAAAACACGCCATATACAAATTATACATGGACACACACCCATGTGGTTCCCATTTTTAATATACATGGAGTGTATGTTTTGTACACGCTATGTACCATGCCTTCCCTGGCCATCTAGCTGAGACCGTGTCCTCTGGTACATGTCTCCTTCTCTTGCTACCACACATGATGCATCTATTTAGGAAACTCAATGTAATTTAACCCTTCAGAGGACTCCGTGGGGATGGTGTACATGCCTCGCACACTATGTGATCATACATAGTGTGTACCCCTTTCCACACAGTGTGTATTTCCCCTATCCCCTGCCCTATTCTAGCCATGTCTAGCTCCTTACACGAGTACCATTCCATGTTGTACTACACACCATGTAGACATTGTTACATGATGTGTATTGATTTTAGACAACACATGTCGTCGCGGTGTGTCTATCCTGAGTACATGGGTTCTTACACAGATCATAATACATGTCGTGTACCCTGGATCTACATGTCATGTTATCCTATATTTTTTATTTTCTAACATTTTATTTCTTTCTTATTTTTCTTCTTTTCTTTTGTTTTGTTTTCTTTTCTTATTGGTATGACTGATAAAGATCATGTGAGTGGGAATTGGCCCGCTTCCACTACTGAGGGTGAGCGGCCTCCTCACCGTCGAATTCATCTTCGACATTCTGAGAGCCCAACTTTTGATTTCTTGGTTTTCCATCCTCCAACATTGGTTTCTCTACCTTTTCTTCTAATGTCGCCTCTATCCACAACATCTACTGATCTGGGAGTTCCTGTAGGGCTGTATCCTACCACCATTGATCCTTTAGTGGTAGCATTTGTACCATCCACTATAGTCGATATCTCCTCTGTCACAGCTCAATATTCCAACTCCACCCCCTTAGAGATACCCTCCATGCCCACAGTGGACTCGACCGAGCCAGCACCTCCACCCTCTACTGGCCAGCCCATTGGGGCAGATTAGGTATCCACTTCTTCACCTCCTACCATGGTGGAAGGACCATCTGCTTTGGAACCAGTAGTTGCACCACTGCCTGCACCGGCTGCTACCTTCCCTCCACCGCATCCATGCCTGATATTTCCTAAGGTTCATCCTACGGAAGATAGATTGCATCGATTCTCCTAATGAACTATTCAGTTGAGCAGCAGCTACCTAGACATCAGTGTTCCCCAACATCTGAGCATTAGGGAGGGGCTTGAGGGCCTTCTGGTCCATACTCATCTGCCGGAAACTTTTTAGGTCAGCACTCTTACTTAACGCAATTTATTTTTGGAGTTCATGGACACCTTCGATTTCTATGGGCCTACCTACTGTCATACATGCACCAATACATCTCGCATGGTTTAGTTTCAGCTGGGGGGATTCCCTTTTTCCCTTACCATGGTAAACTTTGGCCGAGAGAGAAAATTATACCATTATCCTCCCACCCCACCTCTCATTTCCACCCTTACCCACCCTGAGTGCTCTAACCTCATTTCCATGTGGCAGGAGCTTGCTGGGTCTGACCACAGGTACCCCCCCCCCACACACACACATTGCAGAAGAGCACGCTCATCATTGACCCTCCCATTCAATTCCTTCACCAACGCTTTAGCACCATTATTTTCCCTCTCTATGAGGATATGGGTGTCGTGTCCAGTCAGGACCTAGATCTCCTTACTTGTGTTTTCCATCACAACTACCCTGACCTCCCTTGCCTTGCCGCCACATACTTCCATTTGATGATTCACAGCCATCAAGGCAACCTGAATTGCAGTTTCAATGCCACCCACATAGAACACCATTTGGGAGTCTTCAAACCTTCTCTCCCTCATGACCCCTTGGTCTCTACTCAGCCTCTTGAATTTCTCATGATTATTCACATGAGGATGGTTGAGCGATGGGGGATGACTACAGGCTTGTGTAGGACGCCCCTGCTCTTACAGGGGTGAGAGATGACCCAACTACTGTAGTTGGTGTTGCTGACCAGGACCCTACCCATTCACCCATAGATGTTCCCTCACTATCCCACACCCTTCTTCTAGACTTCCTTCTTATTCTATTATCCCCTCTTCTTTGGTGCCTTCCACCTCCTCACCTTTAGTCATACCCTCGACTGATCTCTCCTTCACCCTCTGCCTAGCTGAGCTAGAGCATCGCCAGGATGATATGGCACAAACACTTCGGTAGCTTGAGAAGATGTTGTGGATTCTTATTCACCACCATGTCCTTTCACTACTGGTGACCTCTCCTGCTCCGGCACCAACCTCTGCTCCTCAGCCTTCTAACGCACTACCTTCGCTAATAGCTCTAGTCACATATTCTATTCTCATCTCTCATATTGTGCCAGTTGTCACTAGCATATCTCCAAAGATGAATGTCCAAGCTTCTACCTCCAATTCTGAGCCTATGATGCCTCATGTGCCTACTGATCAGAGTGATGAGCTCGTGCCTTCAGTATCCACTACGGCTGCTTCTACATTGTTGGATTCTTCTTTAATAGATGATTCCTCTTCTGAGGTGACCCAATGACTAGTTTTTGGGCACATTTATTTCCTTTATATATATATATTTTTTGTGATCTTCATGGGATGTGATTTTTTATGTATTTGAAGATTGGTTTTTCCCTTCCCTAGATAGTCACAGGTACTCTGGAGTGACTTGGGAATCTCTATTTCAACTACTTCCCCATTTTTCGATTCACTATAAGGGGAGTAATTTTCAGTGTTTATTTTTCTTTTCCACTTTGGGTTTACTTCTTTCATTTCTTCCCCTCTTCTTACACCCACTGTTTCCCTATATTCTCTCCTCTTCCTTGGTATTTCACTTAGGGGACCATGTGTTTTATTTAATGTGGGGGAGGGTCTCTGATTACACTAGTCTTTGCATTCAACTGATTTAAGAGACATCATTAATAGTTGAAATATTTTAAATTGTGGTTAATTTTTGTTAAATTATAATTATAAATAATAAATACATAAAATGAAATTTTAAAAGTTACATGCTTATTTCAATTTTCAAAGTATTTTTAAATGATTGCTGATATAGTTTGATTATGGATTTAAATTCCAAGATATTTTTCATTTATTAGAACTGATCATTTGTACTCATGTCATGACCTAATTGACCCCTATATTTCTTCCATTCTTGAGAGGTATTCTAATGTAACACCCTGACCCCAGTTACCCAGAGTCGGTGCATTATTACATAACATTGGAATTATCACAAAAGATCAAGTCTCGAAAGAGCGATTAGTTTAGTAGTCTTGGAATCACTAGATACATTCACAAAGTTTACATTACATCATAAAGTGAAAACTACAACAACATCTTGTCTCCACACTCATATCCCCTTATACTATCCCTACAGGTCATTTATAAAATACTTCTTCACATCCTAGGAAAAATAAAACACAGAAAGGGGTGAGCTCAAATGCCTAGTGAGTATAACAATATAGCGGAAAATTTCATAAATAATCACAAACATTTAAGGCAATGTATAACTAAAACAAAAGCCTTTTAAACTTGAACTTCAACATAATATGGCAAAAATAAAATTAAATAATGTCATTTACTAATTCACATGGATATTTCACTAGTCGAATAATCACATGAAATATCAATAACCACTTTCATAATGATGGAATGTATAATACCAGACTATCATAACCACATAGCCAAGGCCTCGTGCCAAGACTACAAATAAGATTTTCTCAAGGTCTCGTGCCAAGACACTAGTTTTTCTCATGAGACCTACTGATGCATCGAGGATATATAGTAGGCTCCACCCATTACATATTAAGTCTAATGAATTCCTCATATGAACAGTTTTAAACATAACATAAACATTCGTACTAAAACTAGCATACAAAATGTCAATACTTTCTCTATAAACAATGAATGGTATAAAAATAACACATCTATATTCAAACATATCACAAAGCCTTTAATACAATATGGAAGTTTTGTATCATAATAAATAAGCTTCAAATAAGCATAAAATCCATCAAAGGATATTGACATATATGAAATCAAAACTATTTGAGAGAAATATATCTTTTTTTGAAATTATTTAAAAGTCACATAATTATAAAATAAAACATTTACTTTAAAAATATTCTTATAATCTTATAAGGGAAGCTTCGACGATTTTATAATGGCATAAAATAGCCGCACCTGCCGTATAAGTCAAAAAAGACATTCTTACCTTAATTATGTCGAAAAGGTTAAAAATGACATTGTTTGGAAAATGACAGAAAGATTACTTTATAAACTTCTTATAAAAAGTCAACAAGGGTATAAATGACTTTATCCAATAGTCTTTAAAATAGTAAAAATGATTTGAAATACATTTTTAAGAAACATGGATGTGGATGATAAAGAGGTCCCAGTAGATAATCACGTATAAACAACCTCGGATAATGAAGAGATTGTGAAATAAACCCTTACCTTGTACTTTTCCTTGGTTTGGTGTAGGTTAAACTCAAGTATAATGGTGAAATAATTGTTATTAAATTATACAAGAATCATATACATTAATATGATATCATATATGATCTTTTAACAAATCTTTGTTAATAATATCTTAGTATTATCGTCGTTTTGGGTGTTAACTTATATGTTTTGTTACATAAGCTTTGTTTGTTATGGATATGTTGTATATTATTCATATCCAGAATGATATCAAGTACTTAAACATTATTTTTAATCCTCAAATGATAATTATTCTTGAATGGATACGATGGGGTATGAATCTCGTCACGTTCGTGGAGACGGTAGTCCGTACGTACGCACGAGTGAAAATATCATTATTTTGATATTAAAATAATATATAATTAGATGGTATGTCATATATAAAGAATAATTATCATGTTATATTTATTATTTACATGAATTACACATCATTATTATACCTATCCAAATAATAATGTTTTGAATAACAATTACACCACGATGTTGAGACGGTAAGCCGTACGTACGCATGTATGGTGACATGGCATTCAAAGGATGGATAGAATACTGAATATAGTTGTACCATATTTATAATAACATCACAGTATATATAAGATACTGGAGTTATTATTTTAGAATGGTAATAACAAATAAATAATAAGTGGAAGAAGAAAGGAATTTGAAAGAGGGTGGTGAAAACATTACCTCTTCTTCGGGTTCTTCCTTTTGATTTGATCAAAAGGGCTCCTTAGGCTGGATTTCTGATCAAACTAAGGCCTCTATGTTGAAGTGAAGGAAGTTGAGAGAGTATTTGGGCAGGTTTTTTCTAATCCAAAAGGCTTTGAAGGTGTGAATAATTAGTCAAAAGTGGTATCCTTATATAAGGGGGAGGAGGGGCTCTTTAGGAAAACATAAAGTATTACTTTATAACAAATTCATATTCAGTTTCTAATGGCTCCAAAGTGGATTATTAAAATTATAAGGTGGGTATTGGTCGAAATAATTTCAACCAATAGAATTTAGACAGGTTTGGGTCATTATATTAACCTTGGATTTTAGTTTTAACTCTTAGTTAATTAGTTTGACATTTTCCATGTCACTTTGTATTTTTATATTATATAGTTAATAAACTTACTATATACATCCAAGTGACCACAAAGTGGTCCATTAATGATTCACCTATCATGATATAAGTCTGTTGGCTGAACCTTATATTTTTAAAAATAGAATATCAATTAATAATATAATATTTGTTTTAAAAACTCATTTATGTCAATTTTGACACTACTCAATAATTGATTTTTGTTAAAGTCTTAACAACTTTAATAATTCGAACCAAATTCATTTAAGAAATCCTATAATGTCATATTAACTAATAAAATTCATGTATGTCATCAAAACTTTCAAATTATATTTATTTTAACATTTATAATACCAATTACTTGATTCTTTCATTAATAAGGAAAATACTGCATCATTATTATGTCATAAATAATATTAATTATTAAATGTATAAAAATTATAAATAAAACACCATTATGTAGGAAATATTTTTAGATTTCTAATAAATTTTATATTCTAAAATACAACAAATATAACCCTATATAAAAAAAATTTCTAAAAGATATATGCTTATGTTATTTTTGTATTTATTTTAACTTAATTAATATAAAGTGTCCTTATTACTTACAAGTGGATCCATGGGGTCCCAAAATCGACCCAAAGATGCCCATGGTCGGACATGTATCAAAATTAAGGTTAGGACATGTTTTAGGGTAATTTATTATTATTATAATATTATTTTGTACCCTTATTTATCGGATTTACCCTTTAACCATGGTAAATAAAATATTTACCGAAGTAATTATTCAAAATGTCTAAAAATAAAAGTTACATATTTACACAATTTGGACATCCTGATTATAAATATTGAATCCATTTTTTCAAATTAAAAACAAATAAGTGGTAGAAATTAATTTAAAATTAATTCCCATTGTTAAAACAAAAAGTGTGTTTTTAAGAGATAATAACTATCAAAAGATTGACACTTGTTTATGTCCGGTTTAATTGTGAAATTATGTCCAATGATGAAAATTTTATTAAATAGTAAAACTATATTCTAAATAAACTTTAAAACCACTCAAATTCATAATTTATCACTATTAATTATTTCGATTAAAAAAGTTGTTTTTAATTAAAATTTAGTAATTTTCACTATTCATCCAAATATAAAAGTTATCTGAAAAGTACCAGAATTTCACCCTAGGCTAATTTCGATATTAAAAATCCAAAAATGAAGTCCATTTTGAGAGATAAAATTTATAAAATTTCAAAAAGTGAGTATTACTATTCATAACGGCTTGTTTGATTGGTTGTGGTGTGTGTTAGAACTAGAAGTTACGTACAACACGCACTACTATATTATTCAAAGAGAAGCGTACCATGGAAGCTTGGTGTGTCACATTCTCCCCTCCTTTAAATAATTTCATCCTTGAAATTTATAGAATATTATTGCATAAAAAGACTCTGGTGTTTCTTCATCATAAGTTCCTCGGGTTCCCACGTTGGCTCTTCCATCTTATGGTTTCTCCATAGAACTTTTACCAGACGAGTTGTCTAGTTTCTCAGCACTTGTTCTCTTGTATCAAGAATCCTGATGGGCTCTTTGCAATAAGATAGATCGGGTTCTGGTTCTAATTCCTCATAGGTGAGTACATGCATTAGTTCAGGCATGTATTTTTTCAATAGTGATACGTGGAACATATCGTGAACTTTGGAGAGATTTGGCGGCATTTCCAAACGATAATCTATAGCCCCAATTCGTTCTAGAATTTCGAAAAGTCTGATGTAACTGGGACTCAATTTACCCTTCTTACCGAAACATAAAACTCCCTTCCATGGAGATACCTTCAATAAAACATGATCTCCTTCCTGAAATTCCAAATCCTTCCATCGGTTGTTAGCATAGCTCTTCCTCCTACTTTGAGCTGCTTTGATGTGGTTTTGGATTACCTTTACCTTCTCCATTGTTTCCTCCACCAGTTCTGGGCCTACAAGTTTTCTTTCACCAACGCCATCCCAACAGGTTGGTGTGCGACATCTCTTTCTGTATAACGCTTCATATGGTTCCATTTGAATACTCGAATGGAATCTATTGTTATAGGAAAATTCTACCAGAGGTAAATATTGATCCCATATACCCTGAAATTCAAGTGATAAGGATCTCAACATGTCTTCTTAGGTTTGAATAGTCTATTCTAATTGTCCATCTGTTTGAGGGTGGTAGGCAGTGCTCAAATGAAGTTCAGTAACCCGGGCTTTCTGAAGACTTTTCCAGAATCTTGAAGTAAAACGGGGATCACGATCAGAAACAATCGATAGGGGTACTCCATGAAGTCTCACAACTTAATTAATATATAGTATTTCCAGACGTTCGAGTGGTAAATCTTCTCTTATATCAAGAAAATGTACTGACTTGGTAAGACGATCAACAATGACCCATATTGCATCATTCCTTCTTGGATTATTTGGTATCCCTATGACGAAGTCCATCATAATATTATCCCATTTACACTCAGGTATGGGAAGAGGTTGCAATACTACACCAGGCTGTTGCCTTCCAGCTTTCACTTGTTGACAAACCATACATCTTGACACAGAATCAACAATCTCCCTCTTCATGTTGTCCCACCAAAAATGTTCCTTCAAATCTCTATACATTTTGGTGCTCCCATGGTGTATAGAGAAATTGGAACTATGAGCATCATCCAGCAATTCCCTATTTAGATCAGGTATATCAGGAACACAAAGTATCTTCCCAAATTTCAAAATTCCATCTTCATACACAAAGTCTCTCAATCTCCCATCATTCACAACTTTAATCTTCTTTTGAAATTCTTCATCATCGGTCTGAGAACTCTTAATCCTTTCTAGTAAAGATGGTTTGTCAAACATTTCAAAAAGCATTAATGTTTCACCTTCCATGGTTATTCCCATGTCTATCTTCACTAGATCCATGAAAATCGGATCCCTTTCAATTCTCATATTGTTCAAAACTCCATGATCTTTTCTGCTCAAAGCATCTGCCACCTTGTTTGCCTTCCCTAGGTAGTATTGTATCATGCAATCATAATCCTTGAGTAATTCAAGCCATATCCTTTGCCTCAGGTTGAGTTCTTTTTGTGAAAAAATATACTTCAAACTCTTGTGATCAGTATAAATCTCACATTTTTTCACCATAGAGGTAGTGTCTCCATATATTCAAAGCAAAGATCACAGCTTCTAACTCGACATTATGAGTAGTATATTTTTTCTCATGAATTTTCAACTGTCGTGATGCATAGTCAATAACCCTATTATTCTGCATAAGGACACAACCAAGTCCTTTCTTCGATGCATCACTATAAATAGTGAACCCATAATTTCCCGATGGTAGAGTCAATATAGGAGCATTGACTAATCTTCTCTTCAGTTCATCGAAACATTCTTCACACTCTTTTTTCCAAACAAATTTAACCCCTTTACGTGTGAGCTTCGTTAATGGGTTAGCCAATCAGTAAAAGTTCTAGGAAAAACACCGATAATAACCTACTAAGACAATAAAACTTCGTACCTCAGTTATACTCATTGGTGTTGGCCATTCCTGGATTGCTCTTGTCTTAGAAAGATCAACAGAGATTCCATCCTTAGTGACAATATGGACAAGAAAAGAAATCTCTTGAAGCCAGAATTCACACTTGCTAAACTTCCCATATAATTCATGTCTTCGAAGAGTCTTCAGGATAGTGCACAAGTGATTTTCATGATCTTTGTAGCTTTTGGATTATACCAAGATATCATCAATAAATACCACCACAAATTCATCGAGATATTATTTGAAAACTCTATTCATTAGATCCATGAATACAGAGGTTGCATTAGTCAATCCAAAAGGCATTACTGTAAACTCGTAATGATCGTACCTGGTTTGAAATGATGTCTTCAGAATGTCTTCCTTCTTCACACACAACTGATGATATCCAGATTGAAGGTCAATCTATGAAAAGTATTGAGCTCCAGGCAGTTGGTCAAATAAATCATCAATGCGAGGTAATGGATACTTGTTCTTTATTGTTATAGCATTGATCTCCCTATAGTCGATACATAACCTCATAGATCCATCTTTCTTTTTAACAAAAAGAAAAGGGGCTCCCAAAGGAGAAACACTAGGGATAATAAATCCCTTATTACTCAATTCCTCTAGTTTTTTCTTTAGTTCAACTAATTCCACAGTGGCCATTCTATAAGGGGTCTTCGATATAGGCCTTGATCCAGGAATTAAATCAATGGAAAACTCAACTTCCCGTTCTGGAGGATATCCAGGTAAATCTTCCAGAAACACATCTACATATTCTTTCACAATAGGTACATCCTCTATTTGAACATTACATTCCTCACCCATAGTCATTTCATTATCTTCCTCCCCAATAATTGAATTTAGTTGAGCTACTAGGGGTGGATCTAGATAAGAATTAGGTGGTGACGATTCTGCTCTAAAGATAAGGTGTTCCTTATCATCATCATCAAAAATCGTAACCTCATTATTCTTACAATAAATATTCACATCACGGTCCTAAATCCAATCCATACCTAGGATTATATCAAACTCAGTCATAGGTATGACGATGAGATCAACGGATAAAGAACATTTATGTGCTCTAATGGGGACTAATTCACAAAACTTGGTTGCAATGATACTTCCCTTAGGAGTTTTAACTAACAACTCCTTTGTTAAATCAAATTGGAAATATCTAATTTAATTAGAAAAGTGGGAAGATATGAAACAACATGATGATTCAGAATCAAATAATGGATTTTTTAAACTTGAGGAAACCATTAAATTACCTGCCATCACGTCTTTCGGAGCTTCTACCTCAGCAGTAGTGATAGCATAAGCTTGGCCTTGGTCCCTTGGCCTTTTCTAAGGTAAGTTCCCCTAACGCTTAGGAAATTCATTGAAATAATGTCCCATCTCTCTGCAGTTGTAGCATTGAACATTGGTAGCTTCTTTCTTCCCCTTATAATCATGAGCTTGGTGGCCTTTTTCACCACACTTGTAACAAACTCCCATTCCTTTTAAGTAAGTACCGGGGTGTTTCTTCCCACATTTACTAAAGGATGTATATTCAACTTTTCCCTTCTTCCATTTATTTTCATTCCCATAGTGATCAGAAGATCTCTTCTTCTCCTGATTTTCTTTAAAGTCATAAGAATTAGAGAATTTGTTTTTTGTCTTGATAGCACATGAGACAATATCTTCGTACGACGAGAAAGATGGTGAGACTAATGCTCGACGGAGAAACAGTTTTAACCCATTAAAGAAACAATCAATATTACTTCTTGGGTTATGTATATAATCTCTAGAATACCTTGCTAACCTTGTAAAGTTAGCCTCATACTTTGCGACATTATCATCCTCCTTTTGTCTCAGACTCAGAAATTGCCTTTCCATATCTGCTCGATGGTCACGAGGAAATTATTTTTCTAGAAACAGATATTTTAACTCCCTCAATTCCATATTTGATACTTCATCATCTTCCTTCGGGTTTTGATTCAATGACCACCATTGATCAGCATCTCCAGTGAGGCGATAAACTGCCATGACAAGTTTTTCCCTTTCACAACTCCCCAAAGCCTGAAATATTTTCTCTAGGGAACCTATCCATTGCTCAGCTACTAATGGATTTGTACTCCCATTTAATGTTAGTGGTTGCTACCTCATGAAGTGATCTAACATTGATCCTCCACGCTGTAGATCAGGGTTCTCCATACAGGTAAGTTTATTATTCATAACCTGAGTGAGTTGTCCAAGTAGGGTGATTAGTTGATCAGCAACAGTTTCATCACCAGCTCCACTATAATTATCTTGAGCAAGAGGGAAATCCCTACATGGAGTGTGTGCATTGATACGGTTTCCATTTCATCCACTAGGTGCCATTTCTAAACAATGGCATAAACTAGACCAGTTTATGAATCAAAATACATAATTCCATACTTATAAAACACTTAACATAAATTGAACTATTTATGGATATAATCCACAATAATAAAAATGTTTTCTTTTTGTAAGTATATACTCATAAACCCTTCATTATGGTTTGTAAAGAAAATGAGAATTATCCTAAGTATATCCCCCAGGAGTGTCGTAACCAAGAGTGCAGCAAGGCCCTTTGTCATGCACCAGTTCCCGTTCGAGTCTATCTCAAAGCGATGTTTTCGGGTTTTACCCCTAGGTACATTTGTGCTAGATCCACCTCTACCTACTCATATCCAGACAGGGATGTATTGCTCAAAAAACTCAAAAAAATATCTACAATACCAAAATTCTACGAAATTATTCAATACTAATCCTCAAAGTCCATCTTAGTTCTATGTGCTCTAATCAGAGTTTATCTAAATCTAGTTTCCAAGGTTTGTACTAAACTTCCTATAATACCAACTGTAACATCCTGACCCCAGTTACCCAGAGTCGGTGCATTATTACATAACATTGGCATGATCACAAAAGATCAAGTCTCAAAAGACCGATTAGTTTAGTAATCTTGGAAACACTAAATACATTCATAAAGTTTACATGACATCATAAAGTGAAAAATACAACAACATCTTGTCTCCACACTCATATCCCCTTATATTATCCCTACAGGTCATTCATAAAATACCTCTTCACATCCTGGTAAAAATAAAACATAGAAAGGGGTGATCTCAAATGCCCAGTAAGGATAACAATAAAGCAGAAACTTTCATAAATAAGCATAAACATTTAAGGAAATGTGTAACTAAAACAAAAGCCTTTTAAAATTGAACTTCATCATAATATGGAAAAAATAAAATGAAATAATTCCATTTACTTATTCACATGGATATTCTACTAGTCGAATAATCACATGCAATATCAATAACCACTTTCATAATGATAGAATTCCTAATGCTAGACTATCATAACCACGTAGCCGAGGCCTCGTGCCAAGACTACAAATAAAATTTTGTAAAGGCCTCATGCCAAGACACTAGTTTCTCTCATGAGACCTACTGATGCATCTAGGAGCTATATCAGGCTCCACCCGTCACATATTAAGTCCAATGCATTCCTCATATGAACAGGTTTAAACATAACATAAACATTCGTATTAAAAATAGCATACAAAATGTCAATACTTTCTCTATAAATCATGAATGGTATAAAAATAACACATCCATAGTCAAACATATCACAAAAACTTCAATACAATATGAATGTTTGGTATCATAATAAATAAACTTCAAATAATCTTAAAATCCATCAAAGGATGTTGACATAGATGAAACCAAAACTATTTGAGAGAAATATCTCTTTGTTTGAAATCATTTAAAAGTCACATAATTATAAAATACAACATTTAATTTGAAAATATTATTATAATATTTTAAGGTAATATTTGACGATTTTATAACAGTGTAAATTAGCTGCACCCTCCGTATAAGTTAAAAAAGACATTCTTACCTTAATTCTGTCGAAAAGGTTAAAAAGGACCTTGTTTGGAAAACGACATATTGATTCCTTTATAAAATTCTTATAAAAAGTCAACAAGGGTATAAATTACTTTATCCCATAGTCATTAATATAGTAAGAATTATTTGAAATACATTTTTAAGAAATGTGAATGTGGATGATAAATAGATCCTAGTAGATAATCATGTATAAACAACCTCGGATAATGAAGAGATTGTAAAATAAACTCTTACCTTGTACGTTTCCTTATTTGGGGGTAGGTTAACCTCCTGTATAATGGTGAAATAATTGTTATTAAATTATACAATAATCATATACATTAATATGATATCATATATGATCTTTTAACATTGCTTTGTTAATAATATCTTAGTATTATCGTCGTTTCGAGTGTTAACTTATATGTTTTGTTACATAAGTCGTGTTTGTTATGGATATTTTGTATCTTATTAATATCCAGAATGATATAAAGTCCTTAAAAATTATTTTTAATCCTCAAATGAGAATTAGTCTCGAATGGATACGATGGGAAATGAATCTCACCGCGTTCGTGGAGACGGTAGTCCGTACGTACGCACGAGCGAAAATATCATTCTTTTGATATTAAAATAATATATAATTGGGTGGTATATCATATATACAGAATCAGTATCATGTTATATTTATTATTTACATTAATTACACATCATTATTATAACTATCTAAATAATAATTTTTTGAATAACAATTACACCATGACGTGGAGACGGTAAGCCATACGTACGCACGTATGGTGACATGTCATTCAAAGGATGGATAGAATACTGAATATGGTTGTACCATGTTTATAATAACATCATAGTATATATAAGATACTGGAGTTATTATTTTATAATGGTAATATGAAATAAAGAAGAAGTGGAAGAAGAAAGGAACATGAAAGAGGGTGGTGAAAACATTACCTCTTCTTCGGGTTCTTCCTTTTGATTTGATCAAAAAGGCTTATTAGGTTGGATTTATGATCCAAATTAGTCCTATAGGTTGAATTGAGGGAATTTTAGAGAGTATTTGGTCAGGTTTTGGCCGAACCAAAAGGCTTTGAAGGTGTGAATAATTGGTTAGAAGTTGTGTCCTTATATAAGGGGGAGGAGGATCTCTTTAGGAAAACTTAAAGTATTATTTTATAATAAATTCACATTCGGTTTCTAATGGCTCCAAATTGGATTATTCAGAGTCTAAGGTGGGTATGGTTCTCAATACTTCAACCAAAAGAGTTTATACAGGTTTGGTTCATTATATTAACCTTATCTTTTAGTTTTAACTCTTAGTTAATTAGTTTGACATTTTCCATTTCACTTTGTATTGTTATATTATATAGTTAATAAACTTACTATATACATCCAAGAGACCCCCCAAGTGGTCCATTAATGATACACCTATAACGATATAAGTCCTTTGGTCTAACCTTAGATTTTTTGGAATAGAATATCAATTAATAATATAATATGTGTTTTAAAAACTCATTTATGTCAATTTTGACACTATTCAATAATTGATTTTTGTTAAAGTCATAAAAAAATTATTAATTCGAAAAAAACTAATTTAAGAAATACTATAATGTCATATTAACCAATAAAATTCATGTATCTCATATAAACTTTAAAATTAAATTTATTTTAACATTTATAATACCAATTATTTGATTCTTTCATTAATAAGGAAAATACTACATCATTATTGTGTCATAAATAATATTAATTATTAAATGTATAAAAATTATAAATAAAATACCATTATGTAGTAAATCTTTTTACCTTTCTAATTAATATTTATAGTCAAAAATCAAACATATATAACACTATATAAAAATTGTTTTCCTAAAAGATATATTCTTATGTCATTTTTGTATTTATTTTAACTTAATTAATATAAAGTGTCCTTATCACTTACAAGTGGATAAATGGGGTCACAAAATAGACCCAAAGATGCCCATGGTCAGAAATGTATCAAACAATAATCTTAGGACATGTTTTAGGGTAATTTATTATTATTATAATATTATTTTTTACCCTTATTTACCGTATTTACCATTTAACCATGGAATAAAATATTTACCGAAGTAATTGTTCAAAATGTCTAAAAATAAAAGTTACCTATTTACACAATTTGGAAATCCTGATTCTAAATATGTAATACATTTTTCCAAATTCAAAAAACATAAATGGCATAAATTAATTTAAAATTAATTCCCGTTTTTAAAACAAAAAGCATGTTTTTAAGAGATAATAACTATCAAAAGATTGACACTAGTTTATGTCCAGTTTAATTGTGAAATTATGTACAATGACCAAAATTGTATTTAATGGTAAAAATATATTCTAAATATACTTTAAAACCACTCAAATTCATAATTTATCACTATCAATTATTTCGATTAAAAAAGTTGTTTTTAATTAAAATTTAGTAATTTTCACTATTCATCAAAATATAAAAGTTATCTGAAAAGTACCAAAATTTCACCCTAGGATAATTTCAATATTCTGAATCCAAAAATGAAGTCCATTTTGGGAGATAAAATTTATAAAATTTCAAAAAGTGGGTATTACTATTCATAATGACTAGTTTGATTGGTTGTGGTGTGTGTTAGAACTCGAAGTTGCGTACAACATGTGCTACTATATTATTCAAAGAGAAGTGTACCATGGAAGCTTCGAGTGTTACATCTAATCCTGTTTTACATAATATTTATTATACCCTATTTCTTGAGAGATTCTTTAGATATGAATAACTACCATAACTTTCTAGTTTTTCTCTTCAAAACATGATGATTTTTTAATCACATTAAAATGATTGAGGAATTTTACTGTTTTTTAGTCTCTTTTGACCTTGATACCTACCCTACATCTGATCTTCATAAAACAATTAGAAACCATGAACTTCCATGATAGGAATCTATATTGCAAGCCTATGTTCCGTTCCTACCCTATTTTTTTATAATTTTGCATGATTATTCACTATAGCTTCAGAAAGGGATTTTTGGAAATTCATGGTATATGTTGGTAAGAAACCATGAATTTATCTATGTGGGAGTGTATCACTTGTTCATTTGGGAAGAAGGGTTTCCAAAACCACTATTCATTGTATTCTTAGTGTTCCCTATTCAAAAAAATGAAAAATAGGGACCAAATTCATTATTACATATGATTGATGGTTTATGGGACCATATTGGAAAGGTAATATCATGGTTATGATACCCTTTGAGCAATATATATTGGGGGTGCATTGTAATTAAGCTTTATTTTGAATATCATGCATTGTTAGTTAAGAATTTAGCCTCTTTTTCAATCCTCTTAGATTAATTTTCATCATTACCTACCAACTCTTAGCCTCAAAAATATTTGAACCTTATTGAAGCCCTCATGATTTTTGTGATTTGATTTCTGATGTGAAGAATGAGAACACTTGCAAGCCTATGGATAGAGTGAATATACTCAATACTAATCAAAACTCTGATTAAAAAATCTTGAGTGATGAGTGTGGTACTTTTTGGTGAGGTAAATCATCAAGTGACATGTTTATGTATGGAAAGTTAAATAACGTGGATGAAAGAGGATACAAATTTTTAATTAAATTATATATAAGGCATGATTAGATTATATTTGGACTAGAAATATGTTTTGTACCTTTTAAAATATTCTTCTATGACTATAGTATTTACAATTATAATTAGTTGAATTCTTCCCTTTTTAGAGTATGGATTCTATTGATTTGGTGTTGAGATCTTTCTTGAGCACAAGAAAATGACTAAGTATGGGGGGATTTGATGTGCCTGATTTGTGTATACATTTTCATATATATTAACAAGCATAAAAACTTGTTTTTCACCAAATATCAATCGTTTTGTGGATCAAATTATTTATATTGGTGATTATGATTATTTTCAGGTGTTTACCATCCAATGTAAAAAATTGGGAAAGGACATAACAAAAATTTAGATATACACATCGTGTACTTCTTACACACGTCATGTATTATTACCAAGACATGGATTTTGAAGACTGGATACATGCCCATGTTTCCGACCAAAGCATACACGCCATGTTCTTCCCATATACATGTCGTGTATTCCCTTCTAGAAGTGTTTGGTGACCAATGATTGAGATTAAATTACATGTAGGGTGGTATTACACGCTGTGTACTCCCTCCAACTAGGCAGCAATGAGTTTCATGTCAAGGGCAGCATTGTAGCTCACCCACCGACAGAGAAAAGAGGTCCAAAGAGTGTTGAATAGGGTACATACCATGTACTTTATAGTACATGCCATTTATTCCTAAAAACTATAAAAGGAGGGCAGGACTTCTAAGTTTATGATGATTCATTCCTAACCAGACCAAGGGGGGAAATTCCGAAGATTCCCAAGAAGAGAAGAAAGGAGGTGTTGTCACTACCTCCCCAACGATATTTAATCCTAATTTTGTGCCATATTTAATTGAGGTATCATAAGTAGTTTAGTTATTCTCTACTCCATTAGTAGCTAAATCCCCTATGTGTTGGGGCTATGGATGATTATGGGTTTTGTTTTGTCAATTGTTATATTGTACTTGGGTTATTCATTATTTTTTCATAATTCCTTAATAATATTTTTTTATATCACTATAAATCACATATCATACTAAGAGTGGGATTTTTAGGGATCACTTGAGGGATTACAATTAAGAACATCCATGGTCATTGGATGTCCTTATCATCTCAAAACGGATTCAATTAATAAAATTAAGAGAAATCAAATTCCAAACAAAGGAATTGGTTTCTATTAATTTAAACTAAACTCACCAAACCAAGGGGGAATAGTTATAATCATAACCCAAAGATTTGAGTTATTATGAAAAACACAACCTACTAAGCAAATTGATTTAATTAACAACCTTTAAAAATTCACAACCCTGACACATTCTTCTCATTTCTCACCAAAAATAAAATTTCTGTAATTTTCTTTATCTTCAAAAGTAATTTATCAAGAAATTTAAATTCAATCACCCTATTTTTAAAACAATAAAAATTGACCCTAAATTTAATAAAACTTCACTAAATTAATCACAAACTAGAAGAACAAAACACGATAACTCCCTCTCCCTGTGGATCGATCCCTTACATGCACTATAATTGTTTTGGTAAATTAATTTGGATTATTGAAAGTAACACTTCGGAAGAAATGATATCAATACCCGATATGGATTGATTGCACAAAATCTTGACCCCCTACAATAACTCATCAGTCCCAACACGCTTCAGGTCAAAACAAAAATGGTGAACCCGATGTGAATCATTTAATTGTGGAACCTCTTTTTCAATAAAAAAAAGGATATACTAACCAGTCCCCATCAGACCATTTTTTTGGGCACAACACATCTTTGGGTCAAAAAAATGATCAAATTTATGTGAATAACTTAACTATGGAACCTCCTTTGTATGATAAAACGGATATAATACCCAATCCCTATTAGACCATTTTTTTCTGGGTAAACCACATCTTTGGGTCAAAACAAAAATGGTGAACCTGATGTGAATCCTTAACCAAGGTGGTGGTGTAACCCCACCTCTGACCACTTTCACATCTAAAAGGGAAGAGGGTCAAGAAATTTCATCAATTATATATAAGGTCATGAGATGCTACTTTTATAGGGTTATGTTGTCTACACATGTCATATATATTATAGACATTATTAATATCCCCATTCAATCCAATGGAATCCCAAAAGTTCTCATAGACATGCATGTCAACCAACTCACTAGGCGGGCCCTCCACGAAGCAGAGGACTATGTTACCCACCTAGCATCTCCAATGCTGGGTTTCAAATGCACTATTCTAAGAGTACCACCAGAATGGTACTCTCTAAACCCTATAGACAGCAAGACAGACCCTCTAGTCAATGAAATCCTTCCAACCTCCCACTCATCAACAACCGAAGGCCTAGAACCAAGTGGCTCCACTAGCTGAATTTAATCATTTTGGGAACTTGTCCCTAAAACGTGACAATGTGTACATCCCTTACCTTTGGGAGGTGGATGAAGTCATCTCTAATGAATTCATCCCTACTACACTAGGTTCTCACTTAGGGGTCCCTACCAGAAGATGTTTCCACCAACATTATGTGGCCCAGTATCCCCATTCTAAATCGGATATCACACTAAGGGCTCTTGATGAAGTTCAATGAACACATATCCCTCATGCTTCCCACTAAGGGCGACTAACATTTAATTAGGAATAGGTCATCACCCTGTTTACTGAGGAATAGATCCATCGTAAAAATATCATAGAAAACTATGAGCATGCACACATTATTTCTCCCTCTTTTGAATCCCACCATAAAAATATAAAGGCAAATTATGATCGAGAACAAATTCCTACAAATGCTCACCATGGTCACCACACAAATAGGGTGGTGAATTATAATCATATGAAAATACCTGCTAATGTGCATAAATCCTATCATCCAAATAGGGTGGTAACCAGATCTGAGTAGATGCAAATACCTTCTAATTTATACGAAGCCCGTCATCAAAATAGTATAGAAAACTTCAGGAAGTCATATACCCCTAATAAGGAATACGGAGCCCACCAGACAAATACAATGGAAATAAAGTATGGATAGAGTGAAATACCTACTCCCTCATACAAATCCCATCAGTCAAATATGATGGAAATCAAATACAATAAGATTCAAATTCTTGCAGATGCATATCAATACCGTCAGACAAATACAACAACAAAAGAGAATATGCAAATAATTACTCGCAAATATGAATCCCATCAGTCAAATATGATAGAAACCATAGAAAAAAACTGGTGTATCCTAGCTACAAATCATAGATTGAATCTTTCCTCTACCCCATCATAAGAGAATCGCCAATACCTACTGGAAAAACACGGAGGACCAGAGTAGGTACAAACTCCTGATTCGACATAGGAATGGGCATATATCCCCATTCCAGTCAAGGATGTATATCAAAACATCCTAGAAATGATGGAGGACCAGACATCAATTTCTAATCATATCCTATAAACCTATCAAAATATAATTGCATCTTTGATAATAGAAAGGTGTCAGGCCCACAACCTAGTCTCCCTAATTGGAGTGGCTCATCCACAAAATAATATGGTCACTCCAGAGAATACCTGTAACCCTGCTCTAGTCCAGGAGGTTCATAGGACATATTCCATGATAAATGGACAATCAAATCAGGAAAAAATACCTATTCCAATTGGGGGACACCGGTCCACCATGGTGGCCACTCTAGGATAGGCTTATATCCCTGCTAAAACTCAAAAATATTGTTGGCATATCTCAACAACATCATGGGAACAACTCAAATAGGAACCCATATATATAAAGGTTGTTACCAACAATAGGCATCCCCATTTACCAGTAAGAGAGTGCCCAAAAATAAATTTTTCTAAAGGAAAATGGAAAATTAAGAGAATATTCATAACCCTATTATGCTGGAAGTTGGAGTTCTTAATGCCATAAAACACATATAAATAGAGGCTAAGGATATTATCAATCCATTACTAAATTATGACAGTGGAAGTTGTAGTTATGAAGGTCCTTCCCACAATATTATTACCAGAAACTCTGAAGTCCCTCTTCAGAGCACCCATGAAGGCCCCCTTCATGGGCAAGAAACAATCAGTCATGAGATCGAATATCTTGATGAGTGTCACAATAACCCTCCTTGTGTCTAGAATATTAGAAAACAAGAAGTTCCTCCCCTTTATTTTGTCCTCCCTAATGGTCCTCCCCAGGGTATACACTATATAAATTCTCCCTGTAGTCAGACATCAAGCTATGATGGTAGTCCTTACCATGATGGTAGTAATTATGAAGGTCCTCCCTGCAATGACATCAAGAAACAATAAGGTCCTCCCCTTGTTGCAGTTCATCATAAAGGTCCTCCTTAGGATGAAAACTACAAAAATTATCCCTGTAGATTGATACCAAGCTGCAATGGTAGCCCTAACCATGATGGCATCAACCATGAATGTCCTCCCTACGGTGTTTTATTGATTAATCAAGAAGGCCCTCCCCTTTCTTTAGTCTGCCCTGATGGTCCTTCCTAGGGTATGCACTGCAAAAATTATCCCGACCAAAAAATGATAAACTATAATGGTATTCCTCACCATTATAGCACTGACTATGAAGGCCCTCCTTATAGTCAAGTTCCATATGAGTAGGAAGGTCCCCCTACCAAATAAAATATATAAAATTCCTCATGTATTAAGGTACTTAGAAGGATGGGGTCAAGTATGTCTGACACCCTACCAACAGAAAGTGATATCCTTTCTCAATCAGGAGATGGGCCAGGGCCACACTCATCTTCGGAGCCACATTCAGAATGTTCACATGTTAACAAGACTCCTACTAGCCTTGATACTTGGGAAAAAGTCATCAAGAAACATCCAAGTTGGGAAGATCAAGTAGAGGATTCTCTATTCAAAGAAAACATGGATATGTTTCTCATGAGAAGACAATTATCTAAGGAAAACATACCAATTATTTTTTGGCCCACAACCACTTTTCAGTTTGACATACTAAGGGAATTATCAGAGTATTGCATACATAACATTTTCCTAAATATCTGGACAACCCTCCACCATATCAAAGAAATATTCTTTCCCTGTGATAGGTGTGCAAACCATGTCAAAATAGTGGGATAGGTACACTGAAAAATTGACTTGGAATCCCTTATTTTTGTGAAATAACTACAATCAAAGAGGCGGAAGAAAGATCTTGAACTAACTTGCCTCAATGCACTGCACAAGTTATGTTGCCTTATCGGTGAAGCCTCTTCTGGTGTTCATGTATGGGGTTGGGGAGAGCAAGGAGTATTGCACTTTACCCCACTTCTCATCCAGTAGAACCCATTATAAATGACATCCTATAATGTCATCATCACAAAACAAAAATCAAATGAAATCATTATTTAGGGAAGACAGCATGATCGAAAAGAACTGGCCTTGAGTAAGTCTCAAAAGCGTCAGGCCCAAAGAGATAAATCCATTGACAAACTTCTGAACTAGGCGATTGAGAACATTCAGTAGGTTTCATTCCAAATGGAATCCAATCAGAAAGTATTTATCATGTACTCAAAAACAAATAATTAAAATTCATACTCGACACCATATCTGGATCACACTCGAATTGGAATGCACAAGATCAAGAAAGTGTAAATAGTAGTAGTAATGGCTGTAATACAAGATGATCCCCAGCCCATAGGGCTAGGAGAATGTCTAACACAAAATTCCTCTATAAGACCAACAAATCTGGTCTGATCCATCATAAAAAGGAATGGGAGAAACCCTAGCCTCCAAGGCTAGGGTCATTTTTACCTCACCCACCTACCCAAAAGACATCATTATTTTCCCAATTAGGGTGGATAATGATTAGGTAAGTACCCCATTCCATTCCATCTCACAATTCATGTCTCCTATAAGGGAGGGATGAGATAAGTCCATATAAAGGTTCCCTTTGTGTTACCATTCATCAAGAACCTCAAATACGACCCTGAAATGAGAGGAGAAGATCCAACAAAGGATGCAAAAAACTCTCCTAACACTCAGCACCTGGTATGGCACACACAATGTGTTATACATCAATGAACATCATGGATGTCAATCTTATGGACCACACTAGAAATAATGAAAATGTATATGAATATGGAGAATATGGTTCTGCTTAGAATTTGATCCACACCGAACCCAGAGGTGTGCATACCGAGAACTAGAGGGACACCCTAAATTTGGGCACTCCATTGGCCAATCCATCATTACCTCCCTTAATAATATCCAATAGAGATAATAATAACAAAAAGGTCACTCATGACATACCTTCTCCTTCTCATGAGAATTATCTCTTGACACTCAAGTAGATATTCCCTTGGTAGGAGGAAAAAATGGAGTTGAGGTGAATTAATTCTGAGATACTCCAAGAAACACATCCTATAGAATATTCTCATTGAGTTCCAACGATAGAGACTCAACTTACACTCCCAGTAGGTGTACCTAAAACACAAGGGTTTATCTCAGAAAATGAAGCAAGGATAGAATGGTCATCAAAGATAATTTTGGGACCATCAGTCTACCTAAATCCAATCTTAGAAGGATATCAAGGTTTCCCTCTATTGAGGAAACAGCCAGGATAGGTTCAAGAAAATCCATAAATGATACCCCTAGTTGGGTATCCACCTTATGTACCAATAGTATCAGTATGACCGTTTTCCCCCCTACTGCACCCAACCATACTCAGGTCCAACATGACACACATCAAGGGCTCATTAAAACCATTGAGTAATTGGCATATCGATTAGAATCCATGGAAGGATGACACAATCTGATACAGCTAGAATGTAAACCTTACCCAAACTGGGTGAGTAATCTTCTAACACCGCCAAACTTTAAGAACCATGTATTCCTAGTATTCAATGGCTTGGGTGACCCGAAACAACATCTCATGCATTATGAATATTATTGTGACCCCATGATGGGAACCCCAGAACAAAAAGAAGAAGTGAAACTCATATTATTCATTTGAACTCTTCAAAGATATGAATTTTTATAGTATACCAATTTTTATCTCAGTCAATAATGGTTGGGAGGATCGACAATGATAGTTCATTTTTCAGTTTAGCTCAACATTCCCAAAGACAATAGTCAGTGGCTTCATTAACTAAAAATAGTGGTAGAATGAGAGAGTCTCGGATTTCATAGCCAGATGGATAGGTCTGACCTAATTCTTGAATCGAACACTCCTACAAGATGAGATTCTTGTTATGTTCATTGATAACCTTTGTGTAGATCTACGAAAGCCACTCATCCTGGTGAAATATATGATTGGATTTAAAGATTTTATACCATCACCAAAAGAATAGAATGTTATTTATAGAGGACGAACCTCAAGTCCTAGGTAACCCCATAGGCCCCCATAAAAAGGGTGGAAAGATCTAAAGCAGCATCTGTTATGCTTATACCACCCTCTGCACTAGCTCCGAGGCCTACACCTAATCGTACAAGACCTCCTAGGGGTCAGCAGCAACCCTTACCTTGACACAATGAGTGGAGGGGACCTATGAAAAACAATTTCGAGGAATGGAGAAATAAATTTTACAATTTTTGAGATAAATAAGTCTGTTGATACTTTTTAGCTACTATAAATTTCAATTTGATCCATCTACCAGAACCAAATAGGGTTGATGATGTCAGTCTTGATGACCGAAAAGTTTACTATCCCTTCTACCGGATACTGGGACACACCATCTAGGATTTTTATTTCTTAAAATACCTATTACAAAGGATTATAGGTTCTAGACAAGTAAAACTGGGACCACTACCATCACAAGTGGAATATGTTTCCACCACTGACATGGATGAAGAAGAGGTGTGGAAAAAAGTTGTTAGCAAAAGTGATAATAAGTTAAAAAACAAGATGTATCAGAAAATGATCAACCAATCTCATGAAATACTCCAAGCATAGTTAATGCATCTGATCATGTCCCCAATAGCTCTTAATTCAATGCGGCTGACATCCTCAGCCCTATGAACCTCCAAGGGTCAGGTGTCCAAAAAGATGTTCAACTAGAAAAGAGGATAGGATGTGAAAAAAGATGAACCCATGTCAAGACCAATGTTTGAATTGAAACTATAAGATTTTACGACAACATATCTAAAAGCACGAGTACCGCCCCTCCAAATAGCAACCCCAAAAGAAGTCAATTAGAAAGACTCATCATCATAGGAGGAACTAATATTTCACTCTATTAATATCATCCATTTAGTGGATCCCTTATCCAATGAAGAGTATGGATATGAACGTGAGTTCCATGAACCCAATAAAGAAACTAGAGGAAGAGTTTGCAGAATATGAGGATACTTAGGAAGATGCAGCTATGAGAGAAACCAAATTTTTGGTTGCACCACGGCTCAAATCTTCAATGTTGTAGAAACCCATGAAAGAGCCATTCAGTGGACCCAACGGGAACAAGAAAATTTCTTGTCCCCCACTGGATGAAACTCTAGATCGATCATCATGGAATATCCCTCAGAAGAGAAAAAAATTCTAATTAACCATGGAATGTAGGAAGACTTTCTTGACATAACCCACAAGGTACTAAAGCCCCATCAGCTACTGTCTCGGGAGCCGGTCCATCCTCATCTGATACAAGTCCCTAAGGCGAATATGAAAGAGAATCCCCATGTCGGGAAGTGCAGACCTGTTGACCATAAATATGATATTCTAAAGCTATTAACTTTAGTACCAGTCAATATATCAATTAGTGATGCCCTGAGTTTGTCAATAGATCTCATAGGATCACTTATAGAATCTTTGATAAGTCCCTATGAGTTTGAAGCTGAAGTGGCCACCACTGAAGTCTATCAAATAGAGACCCATCCTATAGGATTCCATGTGGTTATCTCCTTTATATATCAAGATGAATATTCCATTATGTAGGGACACATCATACCCCTATACATGTCTGACGTGATAAATGGTGTTGATGTTTGAAAAGTAGTCATTAATAATGGATTGGGAGTTAATATCCTCACAATGCGAACACTTCATCAACTGAGTTGCAATGAAGATAACCTGACACCCTCATCCAGAACTATGTCGGGTTATGAAAACATTGATCAAAAACAATTGTTCCAAATCCATATCAAAACTCGATTCGGGGACCTCATAGCTGACTCAGAATTTTTGGTGGTTTGGAAAAACACAGCCTTCAATGTTCTACTGGGAAGGCAATGGTTACATAAACACATGTAGATTCTCTTATCCTACCACCAATGCTTTAAATATTCCACTAATGGAAAAAATGGGACGTTATATGATGATAATACCCCATTCGAGTCAAGTGAGTCACACTATATTGATGCAGAATTATACGAGCATACAAGGAAATGACCCTTGGTTGATGGTATTGATTGGTTCTACACCCCAAATGGTTTGAGATGATCCTCGCCAAACCCTTAAAGTTGTTTGATGAAGAATATGTACTACCCATCAATAAGGTTGAGTGTATTTATCCAAATTTTGATGTGTATTTGAAAGTTCTCATGATTTTATTCATATCCACCGAGCCTAATAGTGTAGGAAAATTCAATGGATCCCAAAATAATGCTGAATGCTTGAATGAAAATGGTCTTAATCAATATTCATAGCTCCAAATATTCCCATCCTCTCCCACTAAGGTATCAGAGAGAGAATACATTCCTCATTCCATTAATTCACCCTCTCTAGAAAATTCAACTATGGTAGTCAGGTTATAAGAATTTTCCCCTGCATTTGAATGGAAAAATGTTGACTCTTATCTAAACTCTGGAGAGATCATCTCAAGAGTTTCTTCCTCATTAGAAGAAGAAGAATATGAGGAGGATATGGAAGAGGAAGAGGAAGAAGACCTTGGAGATTCCCCTCTAGCATATGAGGAAGGTGTCTCTACCACTATTGATGAACTTAGGGAAATATACCTGGGTACTGAAGGTGACTTGCAACCCACTCTAATTAGCATGGCCATGTATTCTGAAGAACAAGAGGTTTATACCTACTTCCTAAGAAATAATCGATATTTTTTCACCTAGAACTATACATAAATGATAGGCCTCAATCCCAAATTGGCCATTCACCGTAAGGGCCTACCGGACGATCATTTTGGCTACAAGTAAGTATCCAGATGGACCCACCCAACACATACAAATAAAATAGAGGTTCAATTCGACACGATCATCAGAGAAATTTCATTCGGGAAGTCCAATATCCCATCTGGTTGACCAATATTTTCCTCATAAAAAATAATAATAGACAAATCATAGTTTTCATTGACTTTAGGGATCTCAATCGGCACTACTAGAAATATGGATTCCCAGTCCAAATAACAGAATTACTAATCAATGCAACTACTAGATATCAAGACCTCTATTCAAGGATGGATATTTGGGATATAATCCAATCCAAATGGAAAAATAAGATGAGGAATCCACCACCTTTAGGGCCCCAGGGAGTATTTTTCTATAAGGTAATGCCCTTTGGTCTGAAAAATGATGGCACCACATATCAATATTCCATGCATCACATCTTTAAGCCCTTTCTATGAAAGTTCATTGAATGCTATGTTAATGACTTGGTGGTTAAACCACAAAAATTATTTGACCACCTATCATATATTGAAGTCATCTTTAGTAAACTGTGACAAGATATCTTAAAAATGAACCCCTTGAAATGTGCTTTCGGTGTCACCTTAGGGAAATTCCTTGGCTTTGTCATACACCATCATGGCATCGAAGTCCAAATCGAGAAGGCGAAGGCCATACTTGGTATGTAACCTCCTCACAACCTCATAGAGTTGAGAGGACTTCAAGGAAATCAAACCTAAATTCAGTGATTCATAGCCATCCTTGCCGGAAAATGTTTTCCCTTCACCACGTTGATGAAAAAGTGGGTTGAATATTAATGGACTAATAATTTTCAAGAAGCATTTGACATACTAAATAAATATATCTTAAGTCTTCCAGTTCTAATGCTTCTCGTTGAAGGAAAACCTCTAATTTTGTATGTGACTACCTTGGAGTGATACCTACGAAACTTCATTGCACATAAGAACAACATCAGTAGTGAAAAAAAAACCTTTACAATCTCATCCAAACCATGATCAATGATGTGACTCAGTATTCAAATATTGAGAAGAACTGGCTGACAATAATCTTCACAGTCTAGAAATAGTTACACTACCTGCAACCCCATGAGGTCCATTTGGTCTCACGTAAAAACCCTCTAAAGTATATTCTCATCCATCCAATGTTGACTGGATGTCAGTCATGGTGGTTGGTCATCCTGAAGTAGTTCGATATATGGTTCACACCTCATAAAGATTTCAAAGGATAGACATTAATAGATTTCCTGGTAGAACACCCATCGATGAAAATGAATCCATTGAATGCCTAATTACCTAATGAATAGGTTTTCTCTGTTCAAGAGGACTCACGAACATGGGAGATTCATTTTGATGGTGCATACAGAAGCCTGAAATGAAAAAATGATGGAGTACCCCAAGCACAAAAAAGTGGGACAGGGAGTCGTACTCATATATTTGGAAAAGGCAGTCCTACATTACTCCTTCCTGATGTTAGAGGGATTCATGAATAATGAAGAAAAGTATCAGGATCTCATTTCAATCCTAGATTTCACACTTCAAGCACAATTAAGACACTTAAGGATAAAAGGTGACATAGAACTAGTCATCAAGCAATTCAATGGTTTTTATGATATTAAAAGGGAAGATATAATCCCTTTGTATGACCATATAAGAGGGTTAATGGTGGAATTTCCCTTAGATCCAACATCAACTCATGTCCCTCAGCCACAAAATGTATAGGCCGATGCATTAGAAAATGCAGCCACTACTCTAGCTGATCCAAAATGGTATGAGTCAGTCATCATCATTTCCCATTGTTGGATGGTCTTACCATCTATTCATGCCAAAACTGAAGAAATTGATGAGATTAGTCCCATCCCTAATCCATATGGTCCTACCACCAGTTGGATGACTCCCATTGTAGCTTACCTTTGAAAGGGAGAACTCCCACTAGATAAGGACAGAAAGAAGAAAATCCAGATAAAAGCAATTAATTTTTTTCTATATAATGCTGAAAATTAACAAAAGGATCTTTATAAGCGGGACCTTAATGGTATCCTTCTTAGATGAATTTATGGAGAAGAGACAGCCACATTTAGGAAGGAATTGCATGTCGGAGCTTGTGGGGAACACCAATCAGGATCCAAGATCTCTATTAAAATTCAATGGCTTGGATACTACTGGCCTACTATGATGAAATATTAAACTAAATTCACTAGGAAGTGTCTTTCCTTCCAAGTGCATGCCAACTTCATCCACTATCCCCCAGAGTTACTCCACACAACTAAGTACTTATGGCCATTTCCATATGGGGAATGGAAGTTGTGGGACTATATCCTCCCTCTACGGCTAATAAATTAAATTATATCCTTACATAAACTAATTTCTTTTCCAAATGGGTAGAATTTGAACCCCTTAAGGAATTCAGGACAAGAAGCATTGTCAACTTTTTGAAAGCTAATATCGATCATCACCAGATTTGGGGTTCCTCATACAATACTTATGGAAAATGATACCAATTTCTGTTCTGCTGAATTGGAGAAATTATATCAGGAGTATGGTATCAAGGCCAACCATTCATCCCACTACCATGCAATGTCCCACAAACAGATAGAGGCCTTCAACAAGACTCTTTACAATATACTTCAAAAGATGGTAAAAGTCGACAAGAAATCATAGTTGTACAAGCTCTTAGATTCTTTGAGTGATTACTAAACTAGGACCCACACCACCCCTCAAGAAACCCCTTACTCATTAGTATATGGGATAGAGGTGGTTCTACCCATCAATGTTCAATTACCCTTGATCCATTTTTCCATCTTTGATGAACTATCCACATATGAGCAATCTCAAAAATGACTTGATGAGTTGGAATGACTGGATGAGAAAATATATTCATATGTTGTACCATTCGGAAGTTTACCAAAATAAGATTTCATGAGCCTTCAAAAAAAAGGTTCATGTTCGGTCTTTTCTCAAAGGAGAATTGGTTTTGGTCCTTAGAAATCCAATGATACTCAGAAAGAAACCCACAAAATTAGAACCAAAGTGGGAGGGACCATATGTAATACAGAAGTTCTAATCCAATGGAGCATATTACATAAATTCAATAAATAGAGAACTAATTATAACTCCTACCTATGAATGGTTATTGAAGAAATGTTTCTTTTAGATGAATGTTTTTTGTCCTGATCTCATGATGTTAAACTTCATGATGAATGCCCTAATCACATAACATTAAACTTCATGATAAAAATACCCCGATGTATGATCATAACCCTCATGGAATATGTTTCCTTACCACACTGCATTAAACTGTATGAAATCCTTCCCTACTGCATGATGAAAAACTATGTGTATGGTCCACACTCTATGACCACATACTATGAATTTTTCATCCTAAATACATGATGTTAAACTATTTGAAGGTCATTTTTTGAATCAATGATTCATTTCACATTATTTAGATCTATACGAGAGAAGGATAAAATGTCCCTACACTTATAGGAGAGTTAGATCCATATGAGATCTATCTTTGTTAATAATTATATGTGGCCTGATTTCTACCCTTACGGGATATGTAGTGACACTTATAACCTGTGTCCCGAGCTTAGCCACCATAAAAAAATTCCCCCATACTTGTGCATGGACCAAACTAATGTAGGTAGGTTTTGTCACAGAACTCTGTGCAGATTGATTCTCATTTAAAATGAGATACATAAATATGCCTCAATCCTATATCTTGGTCTAATCACCACATGATGAAAAAATCATCTGATATAACCTCAGATACCTCTATGTGGTAATAGAATCCCTTGCCATTCCGTGTTTCTCATACTAGGAATAGCACACATAAGCATAGGAATTATAGTAAGGGATTCCCATACATGAACAAAGAGAAATGGTATGTGATAGGTTTATAATCCCAAAAGAGTAGTTAAACATTCCACCTTCCTATGAATGGTCTAGACTGGTACATGGAGCATACCTTAAGATAACTACGTACGGATTTATTCCTACCCAAGAAGGATATGTAGTGACGCATGAATTTTTCATCTTGGTCCAACTGCACCCAAAAAAATGAACTTTCCCTACATATGTGTCAGAACTACATAGGGAACTTTTAGAACTACATGTGGATTGATTCTTTCCCTCAAAGGATACGAAATGATTTCTAGATTCTACATCATGTCTCATCCACCATCACAAAAAAAATCTCCTTTCCCTTCGTACGGGTAAGACCAGTGTAGGTAGCTTCTAGAAATATGTTTGACTTGATTCTTACCCTCATAGGATACATTGTAAATCTTGGATTCTACATCCTGGCTCACACACCATAATAATAAAAAATCCCCCTCCCTATGTATCATTCAAACTTGCATAAGGAAATTTTTAAGACTACACCTGGTTTGATTCTCACCACAATAGAGATGTGGTGACACCCAAATCTCCAAATCTGGTACCAGTTGCAAAAAAATGATAGAAGGTAAAATTCCATCATCCCCATCACACAATGAAAATATATGTAAGAGATTCCAAAACCTAGATCCCATATCAATTATCTTTCAAAGAATCACTCACCCCCTATATACAAGTTGAATCTATATAGGGAAGTAAATACCGCATTACTAATCATGGTCTTGACATTTATTGCATGTCTAGACACATCCATTTCATTTATCAAAATCCATGATTTGGGAAATATTGGATCTTCATAAACCTCCCTGACCATCAGAAATGGAAGGTCAATATCTCGAGAACACCATTGTTTGACTATGCACAATATGCCCCAATGGATATGAATAAGTTTCCCAAAAAGAAATGAATTTTAACCAAAGGAAAATTCATCTTGAGGAAATAATTTTCCTACATTCATAAACCTCAATGGATTCCAAGCCCCATACCATCTATCCCAATCTGAGAACCCTCAGAACCATGGTTTACACTTTCTTTCCCCTTTACATCTAGTATAATAACCCTCCTCTTTATTACACAGATAAACATGATTTATTACATAAACTTGCACTTAAGATAACAATGAGGATTGATAGTTCTAGTTTCTTGGGAAATTAGGAACATTACATAACAACTTAGAACATAAAACACAACATCTTTATTGAAAACTTATTTTACATGACCAAAACATTCCTTCATACATAGAATTGCATGGGATAACATGAGGACATTCATAATAAAAGGGTGAGCTATAAAGCCCAGTAAGGGAGTAAATAAGGCATAGAATGAAGAATATAGTATATGTTAGGAAATAGGTATATCAATGGAGCACAATAGAAACATGAACATAAAGGAATGATATATCATGATTAGCATAACATGGAAATGTGGCAACAACATTTAACATGATATTACTATGATCCAAGGATAATTGTACATGGAATATGAGTAAAATCTCATTCCAATTGAATTATCATGAGTAAACCCTCGTTTTAATTGATGTATCATGATACTAATCTTTACCCAATGCATTGGAGAGCTATCAGGGTGCACCCTTCTTAATCATTTCATTTCATGCATAAGTGTGTCACATAGATCATACAACATGGATTCATTAAACATCATCATTTATTCCACGATAAAGTAATGTGGAATTAATACATGAAACTCTATAATCAATAAGTAAATTTTCATAAAATTTAATATTCTTGATAGAGAAATGGGAATGGTATTCACTACACAATGACTTTGGCTTGGAAAATCACGGTGCAATTTCGGCAACATAACGGTGTGACATAAGAATTCATAAAAATGATTGATGAGAGAGAAATAAGTGTCTCATCATATGTACATGAAATGGAGAGTAATTGGTTCATATAGATACATGTACCAAAATATTTAATTTGTAAATAGAATGTGTAACATAATAAAGAAACATGAAGAAAGAGCAGAAATGGAATAACTCTTATGAAATTTCAGCATGGTAACAGGTATACGTGGGGGGGGGATAAATGAGAGAGAAAGTGGTCTATCATCATTAAAAAATATGGATGTTAGTATGGGGGAGGTGAGAAATCAAACCCCAATTTTTTTAATTGAAATTAAAAGGGAATAAAAACATAAAGAAACTTGGACAAAATGAGAAAGGAAGAAATACCTTACTTGGAAGTGTGATCCCAAAGGCCTGGGAGAGCTGGAGAGAGGATTCCTGGGATTTTAGGGTGCCTTGGGAGTATTATATAGAGATTAGGGAAGATTAGGTACATGATCCAAGGGTTTTGAGTGAAGATAAATTGGATATTGAGGGGGTTTATATAGGAAAGCGGGGGGGAATTCTTTATTATTTAGGATTTGGACACCACACATTATACTAATCAAACCCACCAACCAAACCATGTTTTTTTGTCCATGGTTTCTGAAAAATGGGAGTTAAAAACATTATTTTATAATTCCAGTGGCCAAAATTATTAAAATATTAGTCTTTCTTATGTGGAGGTGAGTCACACTCTCAAGGAAATCATTTTAAAAGTTAAATTGTTTTATAATTCTTGGAGGGTCTACTAAGGCACCATAAAATTAATCAAACAAATCTAAAATAAAAATATTTTAAATTTAAGACATATATTGGCCGAAAATACTTTTTATAGTATTTTATTACATCACTATTTTGTCATTATGATGTCATAAAACACATTATATATTTAAATCGTATTTAATTTTTACCCAAAAATTTGACAGTCTCAGAAAATTATGAAAAATTCACCATTGGATAATTTAGACATACTTATTCGAAAAAAAAATATTAATTTTATCTAAAAAAATTCTAAATATGTGAATTTTTATGTTTAAAATAAAAACCAACATTTATCAAAAATTTATGGGTTTTGAAAAAAACAGCTTTTAAACCTTAACAAAAATTACAATTGTATTCATAAAAAATTATACGATCATTTATATTTAATAAAAATTAATTTAATAATAATATTTTATTAAAATATTATTTAATTAAAAAATCCATTAATTCCTCAAAATAGATTTCTTAATTAATTAAAAATATTATTTGTGCTTTGAAAAATATTTACAAAGTGACAATAATAAAATGAATGTATATTCTTTATACTATAAAAAAATAATGCCCAAAATCATAGTTCTAGGGTCTTGTTACATTACCACTTATAAAAACCATATAAGACCTAAGTGTGCGGTAGTGATAGACTCTTGGGGTGGCTCAGATAACATCGCTCAAGTGGTAATCTCTATTAACTTGCACTTCTCTCGTAAGCGATTCCGTTAAATATTAATGTGTTGAATCTTGGCTTGGGCATGGTCAAGAATGAAGCCCAGTGATGCCACCTCCTTTTTGAGCTCTGAATAATGGGCTTTGAATAGATAAATCCTACTTGATGAGTCCATTGCTTCCTTTGTTTGAGTAAATTGGATTTGTTAAATCCCTATATTTATACTAATCATGTGATCACTGTTCAATGACTATATAATAAACATTAACAATTCTTAATGGTATTTTAAAATCCAAAAACATAAAACCAAAGAAGTGAATATTTTTTATATAACCATTTTATATAATAATACATTTAATTAGATCAAGAGGAGTTTTCATTAATAAAATTTTGGGTCGTTACAATCTTCCCCCCTTAAGAAATTTTTCCCATGAAATTTATTTTTCCCACACAAAAATAGATGATGGTAACTATGCTTCATCACTTCTTGTGATTCCCACATTGCTTTTTCATGCTTGTGGTTTCACCACAACACCTTGATGATGGGAATTTTCTTATTTTGTAGAACTTTTTCCCTAAGATCTAAGATCTTCACTGACTTCTATTCATAGGAGAGGTCATTATCTAATGGTACCACCTTTGGATTGAGTACATGTTATGGTTCAGGTATGTACATCCTCAAGAGTGATATATGTAATACATCATGTACTTGATATAGGTTCGGTGGGAGTTCTAGTTGATAGGACACTACTCCAATGTGATCAAGGACCTCAAATGGGATGATGTACCATGAACTAAGCTTTCCCTTCTTCACAAATCTCATAACCCTCTTCCATGGTGATATACGAAGGAATAACATATCTCCAATATCAAACTCTAGGTCTCATCAACGATTATTAACACAGCTCTTTTATCGACTCTGAGCATCTTTAATGTGTTGTTGGATGGTCTCAACCTTCTCCACCATTTCTTCGACCATTTCTAAACCTAGGAGTTTTTTCTCCCCAAATTCATTCCAACATGTCGGTGTTCTTCACCTTTTCTCATAAAGGGATTCATAAGGATCCATTTGGATTCTTGAGTGGAAACTGTTATATAAGAGAACTAAACCAGATGAAGATGTTGACCCCATTCTCCTTTGTAGTCCATTGAGCATGCTCTCAACATTTCCTTAGGTGTTTGGATAGTCCACTCATATTGACAATCAGTTTGAGGATGATAAGTCGTACTAAAGTTTATCTTAGTATTAAGAGTGTGTTGGAGACTCTTTCAGAACATAGAGGTGAATCTTGGATATCAATCTCATACAATAGACAGTGGTACAACATGCAACCTTATCACTTATATGATATATATCCATTCTAGATGATACAATGAGAAATCCTCTATAATTACAATGAAGTGTGCAGTATTTGTAAGATGATCTGAAAAAACCCCTATAGCATTGTTTCCTTTGGATATATTTGGAAGTTTGGTGACAAAGTCCATGGTGATGTTCTCCCATTTCCATGCTGGTTGGTTTCATCATCACCTTTGACTTCTACCTCTCAGCCTTCACTTGATAACATACCAGGCACTTTGATGTATACTTAGAGATATCCTTATTCATTTTCTCCCACCAATAATTCTCTTGTAGATCTAAATATATATTTTAGTTTCCTGGGTGAATGGAGAAATTTGAACTATGTGTATCATCCAAAAGTTATTTCCTTAACTCAAAATTTGATGGAACACATAGTCTTGTCCCAAATCTCACAATTCCTTCTTCATTAACATTGAACTCCAAGGATTTCTCTTTTATGATAGTTTCCACTTTCTTTTGAATTCCCATATCATCTTTAACCTTACCAAAAGTTATAGTTGAGAAATAATTTGTGAAAGGATTGATGATGTTCCCTTATTTATGATTCCCATGTCCATCTTCATCAAATCTAAGAAGATCGTATCTTTTTCAATTCTCATCAATGATAGAATCATTGGATCCTTTCTACTTAGAGCATATGCCACCTTGTTCTCTTTCCCAAAGTGGTAATGGATTGAGCAGTCATAGTCTTTGACCGGCTCTAACCATCTTTGTTGGCACATATTCAACTCTTTATGAGTGAATATATGCTTTAGGATTTTGTCATCTGTATATATTACACACTTCTCCCCAAAGAGATAATGTCACCAAATTTTCAAAGTGAAGATTACTACATCCAACTCCATATCATGTGTTGGATAGTTTTTCTCATGAACTTTCAATTGCCTTGAATAATAAGCAATGACTTTGTCATTTTTCATCAACACACATCCCAGTCCCTTATTTAAAGCATCACTAAATACCATAAAAAGTTATCCACTTATGGGTAGTGTGAGCAAAGGAATAGTGATAAGCCTCATTTTCAACTCCTTAAATCTTTCTTCACTTTCATCACTCCAAGAAAAGTTGACTCCCTTCCGAGTTATCTTGGTAAGAGGGTTTTAAAATAGTGAGAAATTTCTCAAAAATTGGCAATAATATCTAGTTATCCCCAAGAAGCTATGGATATTTGTCACTGATGTTGGCCTCGACTATCCATCAATTGTGGCTGTCTTGGAGGGATCCATAGATATCTCATTGCTTGTGATGATATGACCCAAGAATGAGACCTCCTTCAACTATAACTCTCACATGATATACTTTTCATAGAGCTTCTCCTTTCACAAGGTCTCTAGTACAGTTCTTAGATGCTCCTCAGGCTCCTCATTGGTTTTAGAGTATATTAGAATATCATCTATAAATACTACCACAAATTTGTCAAAATAATCTCTAAAGAATCTATTCATCAAGTCTATGAATATTTTTGGAGCATTAGTGAGTCTTAAAGTCATTACTATGAATTCATAGTGCCCGTATATTTTTCAAAAAGTAGTCTTAGGGATACCCTCCTTCTTCACCCTTACTTAATAATATCTAGACCCAAGATCCACCTTGGAGAATTATTTTTCTCCATGTAGCTGATCGAACAAGTCATCAATTCATGGAAGAGGATACTTGTTCTTTATCGTGATTTTGTTGAGCTCATGATAATCAATTCAAAGGCACATTAAACCATCCTTATTCTTGATGAAGAGGACAAGTGCACCCCATGGTGAAGCACTTGGGCATATAAACCCTTTCTCTAGAATCTCATGTAGTTGTTTCTTCAGCTCCTCAAGATCCACAACATCCATTCTATATAGAGTCTTGGATATTGGAAATTATCTAGGTATAAGATCAATCGAGAATTCAACATATCTTCTAGGGGAAAGACCAGGAAATTCCTCAAGAAACACTTCAGCGAATTCCATCACAATAGGCATGTCTTCAAGGATGGTTTCCTCCTTAGACTCAATCATCTGAGCAGAATTTGTGTGCTCATAGGGTATTAATATCCATGCTTGAGATGATGGTGCTAAAGAAGATTCATCATCCTCTTTTCACTTGTATAGAATCGGGGGTCGATTCTATATAGGGAGAGTGATTTCCCTATCACAAAAATTTATGTTGTCTCTAATTGGGAGTGCCAATCCATGCCAATAATTTCATCAAATTACACAAGAGGGAGTATGATGAGGTTTTTTGGGAAGTTCAAACCACAAATTATGAAAGGGGAGGAGTTATATTCCTGGGTTGCAATGATTGCCCCATTTTTTGTTCTCACCAACATCTCTACTTCCGTGATTTTTGGTGGAGTTTGGATAGTTATACTAAAAATTTGGGATATAAAATAATTCATAGAAACAAAATCAAAAAGTATGCTATCTATTCTTGAATGAATAACTTTCATACCTATCACCACTTCATTTTTGGGGTTCACTTCGGTGGTAGTGATGGAAAAAGTTCTCCCTTACTGCCTTGGAAGTTATTGGTTTCCTCTGGAAACACTTGTCTTAGGGAACTGGTTTGCAATGTGACCTGGTTCTTTGTAGTTTGAAGAAATGAACAGTGTGTTGAGGGTCAAACTAAGCATTCCTCTCCTCTGCCACAACAATGATTTTTTCTTTTTAGTAGTTAATAGCCATGTTCCCTTCTCTTCCACACATAAATCATTTCCTCATCCCCTTCAAGCAATTTCTAGGGTGCTTCTCTCCACACCTTTGGCAAGTGGGGTGCTAGAATTTCCTAGAACTGTTGGATTTATCCATTAGAACACAAAAATTAAATCCTACCTTATGTTTCTTATCCCCATGATACCCTTGAGATTATATGATCTCTATTTCAACTTTTAGGGCACATTATACAATTTCCTCATAGCTCTCGAAGTCACGGATCACTAGGGCTTTCCGTAGGCTAGGATTTAGCCCACCAAAGAAGTGGTCAACCTTGAATTCAAAGGTAATGACAAAGCCGAAGGCATATCGTGCAAGCTTTGTGAATTTTTCCTTCTATGATCTGATGGATTTGTAATCTTTTTTTGAAGTCATGGAAGTCCATTTCTATATTAAGTCGAAGGGTGCAAGGAAAATATTTATCCGAAAACATTTTATCGAAATCCTTCCATTCCAACGCCTTGATCTCCTCCTTAGGCGTCAAATTTTTTATCAATGTCCACCATTGATCAGCTTCACCCTCCATATGATAAGAATCCATAAGTACCTTCTCTTGTTCATAACTTTTTAGGATGGAGAAGATCTTCTCAAGGGAGTTGATCCATTGTTCAGTGATTGAGTGATCAGATGATTCGTTAAAAGTAAGAGGCATTTGTCTCATGAAGATCTCGATTGTGGATATTTATTTCTTGGGGGGGGGGGGTGAATGTTCCTCTTGACCCATGTTTCCACTAAAAACTTGAGTTAACTGAGAGAGTATTGTGACAAAGTTTGTTATTCCTGCTCCCATCGGATTGGGCATCTCATTAGAATAGTCATCACATTGATCTTTGCATTGGTTGTTAGTTTGAATACTCTTATTATCATCCATTGTCTATAATAAAAGAAATGTTAGGGGTAACACATAAATGGTAATCCAAAGATAAAAAATTATAACTTATAAATTACTTTTATTTCCATAACTTGTGAATTTATAGGCTTCAATCAATGTTATGCATGATCTACTTCCCAATATATATTCTTAGGGGTATTTTTTATTATCTTAATAATGATTCATACTAAGCTTATGAATTTACCAAATCATATCCCATGGGAGGATCATAACCAAGAGTGCAACAAGTCCTTTTGTCGTGCACCATTTACTATTTGAGTCTAGCTCAAAGCGGTGTTTTCTAGTTTTACCCCTAGATACATCTATTCCAGATCCACCTCTACCTACTTGTATCCAAAGAGGGATGTATTTTCTTGATAAACCACTTACTCAATACTCACCAAAATTTAGGGATGTTTTTATTATACTTAGTATTATCACTAAGGATTTCACTAGGGTTTTCTAATAATAATCCCAAAAATAACTAAACATACCCTCTGATACCAAATATAACAACCCTACTCTTTATTACACACACAAACATGATTTATTACATAAACATGAACTTAATAAAACTATAAGGATTTATGGGTCCAGTGTCTTGGGAAATTAGTAATGTTAAATAATAACTTAGAACATAAAAGACAAAAACTTTATTGAAAACTTCTTTTACATGACAACAACATTCCTTCATACTTTGCGTTGTATTGGATAACCTGAGGACATTCATTAGAAAAGGGTGAGATATGAAGCCCAGTAAGGGAGTAAAAAAGGAATAACATGAATAATATAGTACATGTTAGGAAATATTCATATCAATAGAGCACAAAAGAAATAGGAATATAAAGGCGTGATATAGCATGATTATCATAACATGGAAATGTCGCAACAACATTTAACATGATATTAGTATGAGCCAAGGATAATTGCACATGAAGCATGATTAAACCCACATTTTACTTGAATTATCATGATTAAACCATAATTTAACTTGAATTATCATGATACTAATCTTTACCCAATGCATTGAGGTTCTATCAGGGCGCACCCTTCTTAATCCTTTCATTACATGCATAAGTGTGCCACATAGATCATACAACATGGATTCATTAAACATTATAATTTATTCCATGATAAATTAATGTGGAATTAATACATGAAACTCTATGATCAATATGTAAATGTGCACAAAGGTGAATACCCTTGATAGAGAAATGGGCATGGTATTCCAAACACAGTGACTTTGTCTTGAAAAATTGTAGTGCAATTTCGACAGCATAACGACGTGACATAAGAATTCATAAAAATGGTTGATGAGAGATAAAGGGATGTATCATCATATTTAAATTAAATGGACCGAAATGGGGTCATTTAGATCCATTTCCCAACGTATGTAATTTTGAAATGGAAGATGTAATATAATAAAGAAACTTTAATGAAGAGGAGAAATTGAATAACTCTTATGAAATTTCAGCATGGTAACAGGTGTACATTGGAGGGATTATTGAGAGAGAAAGAGGTATATAATAATTAAAACATAATGAGGGTAGTATGGTAGAGGTGAGAAATCATATCCCAAAATTTTTAATTGAAAATAAAAGGGAATAACAACATAAAGAAACATGGAAAAAATGAGAAAGGAAGAAATCCCTTACTTGGAAGTGTGATCCCAAAGGCTTGGGAGTGGCTTGAGAGAGGCTTATTGGGGGCTTGGGGTACCATGGGATGATTATAGAGATATTAGGGTAGATTAGGGACATGATCCAAGGGTTTTTAGTGAAGAGTAATGGGATATTTAGTGGGTTTATATAGGAAAGGGGAGGGAATTCTTTATTATTTTGGTTTTGGACACCCCACATTAAACTAATCAAAACCACAAACCAACGCATGGTTTTTTGCCCATTGTTTTTTCAAAAGGGGAGTTGAAAGCATTATTTTATAATTCATATGGCTGAAATTATTAAAATATTAGGCTTGATTATGTGGAGGTGAGTCACACTCTGAAGAAAATCATTTTAAAAGTTAAAATGTTTTATAAGTTTTGGAGGGTCCGCTAAGACACCATAAAATTAATCAAACAAAAATAAAATAAAATTATTTTAAATTTAAAACATATATTTTTTTGAAATACTTTTTATAGAATTTTATTACATCACTATTTGGCATTATTATGTCATAAAACACATTATATATTTAAACGGTATTTAATTTTTACCCAAAATTTTGACTGTCGCAGAAAATTATGAAAAATTCACCATTGGATAATTTTGACGTCCTGATTCAAAAAATAATATTAATTTTATCTAAATAATTTTATAAATATGTGTATTTTTAATTTTAAAATAAAACTAACATTTATCAAAAATTCATGGGTTATTGACAAAAACAACATTCAAACCTTAATAAAAATTACAATTTAATTCATAAAAAATTATATGATCATTTATATATAATAAAAAGTTATTTAGTAATAATATTTTATTAAAATAATATTTAATTAAAAAATCCATTAATTCATCAAAATAGATTATCTTAATTAACTAAAAAACTATTTGTGCTTTAAAATCTATTTACAAAGTAACAAAAATAAAATGAATGTATATTCTTTATAATATAAAAAAATAATGAAGGTCTTGTTAAATAACCCTTTATAACACCCATGTAAGTCCTAAGGGTAAGGTGTGTGATGGTTACAGACTCTTGGGGTGGCTCGGATAAAATCGCTCGAGTGGTAATCTCTATTAACTTCCACTTCTCCCATGGGCGGTTCTATTCAAGCTTAACGTATTGAAGCTCAGTTTGGGCTTGGTGAAGGGTGAATCCTAGTGACACCACCTACTTTACAAGCCCAAAAAATTGGATTCATATAGAAAAATTTTATTGGATGACGTCATCGCTTCCTTTTTCTGAGTAAATTGGATTTTTTAAAGCCCTATATTTATACTAATCATGTGATCACTGTTGAAAGGCTATATTAGAAATGGTAACAATTCTTAATGGTATTTTAAAATTAAAAAAAACATAAAACCAAAGAATTAAATATGTTTTATATAACCATTTTACATAATAATACATTTAATTAGATAAAGAGGAATTTTCATTAATAAAAGTTTGGGTTGTTACATCCAGATTACTCTAGAATAACCCAACCTAGATATCCTCCACTCACTCATGGTTCCTATGAAAATTCATCCCCACAACATGACATTAAAATGTTATTCCAATGTCCATACCAAATGATGTTAAAATTCATTATTTTATGACAGTAAACTACACAGCATCATAATGTTCTCACTTGAGAGGGTATTTCCTCTGGTATTGATCACCTACCATGCCGTGTCAATAACTACATATGGATTTATTCTTACCCAAGTAGAATATGTATGATCCCTGAAATTTCATCCAGGTCCACCCACCTCCCCCAACAAAAAATTTACCTTCCCTGTTTATGGGATAGACCTACACAGAGAACTTCAAGAACTATGTATGGATTGATTTCTACCCAATTAGGATATGTAGTGATGCCCAGATCTCCATCCTGGTCCAGCCACCCCAAAAGTAAAATATACCCCCTAGGTATGGGTTCTACCTACATAGGTTGATCCCTATATACAACTATGTATGACTTGATTCCCATACCATGGGGTACATAGTGACTCCCAGATCTTATAACCCAGGACAAGTTTAGGAAGAAAATAAAAATGGTCCCTCTTCTGCATGAAAACCAAGTCAAAGCAGGGGACTCCTAAACATGCCCTATTTTTAGAACCATTTAAAGAATATTCACATTTCCCATCTTTCACGTTGGGTCTTCAATGTCATTTCCACAAGACACTAAATGTATAGAAATTTTCTTAATCATAAGAAGTTAATCTACATAATGGAATGTCATTGTTGGACAATGTTAAACTTCATAACACCAAGATTTGATCACCTAAGAGGACATTGTCTCCGACATTTGTCACCTATCATGTCATGTTACAGAACTACAATTGTCTTGATTTGGGCCCAAGAAGGATATGTAGTGACACCTCAGATTCTACATCATAGTCCAAGCATCTCAAATACAAAATTCTCATACCCTTGGTTATGTTGTCTCTTGGTGATGAAGGAACCCTTATGTCATCCATTGTTTTTCTCACCAATCATGTAGAGTTAGGGACCTCGGAAGGGTATTTCCCATGAAACCATGGAAAAGGAAACAATGCCCCTCTCCCTATGCATGGGCCAAACCCATGCAGGAAATATAATTTTAGGGAACCTGAATCTTCAAACTCGGGTCTAGATACAAAAAGAATTAAAATTATCCTACATACAAGTCAAATATATGTAAGGAATTCCCAAATCCATGGTTAATCATGGCATGAATGTTTCTAATATGTCTAGACACACCCTTTACATTTATCAAACTCCATGCTTCGGGAAATATTGGACCTTCATAAACCTCCATGGATATTGGAACCGAAAGATTAGTATCCTGAGAAAACCTTTGTTTGACTATTCAAAATTTTCCCTGATGGCTATGCATAAGTTTCCCAAAAAATGGCATATCAACCAAAGGAAAATTCTCGTTTAGGAGAGGATTTTCCTACTTTTTTATGCCTCAATCGCTTCTAAGCCCCATATCATCTCTCCCGATCCAAAAAGGCTAAAACCATGATTTACACTCTCCCCCTGCGTCTTGGGCATGTTAGGACATCCAGGCCCATTAATCCTCTAGTTAATCATGGATTCTTCACTAACATCCTAATCTTATTACATTAAGGTTGTATGATAGTCGATACCTACTATTCATCTTTGGGGCTTAGCCGCAAAAAAGATTGAAAATACTATTTCTCGACATATGTGTCAGACCTGCATAGGAAATTTCTAACCCAATAAAGGATATTCACCCCATGTTCCTTTGTATGAAATAAATCCACACAGGAAGGTCCAATGGGATCCCCACCTAATTAGTGAACTCATATACAAGAAAAAAATGTCTCGATCCTATATGTTAACCAGGTACTCATATTAAGAACCTTAATATAACTACATCCTGCTTGATTCTTATCATTATAGGATATGTAGTGACACCCAAATCTCATACCTTAGGCCCAGATATGAAAAAAAATCAACCCCTTTACTATGCACGGTTCAGACCTATATAGGGAACCTCCTTATACCTGTATGGGGAGAACTTATCTTCCTATTCCCAAAAAAATTTAACTTGAAATTCCCCTTTAATATTTAGGAATTCTCTTTTTTCAAACCATGCTCTATGAATGGAAAGGTCTGAATCCCCATAACCATTTCTGGCCATCAGAAATTGGAGGTTAGTGTCCTAAGGACACATTTGTTTGACAATGTACAATATTCCCCAGTGGATCTGCATAAGTCACCCATAAAAAGGCCTATTAACCAAAGTAAAATACATGCTCATGAGAGGATTTTCCTACCTTTTTATTCCCCTAATACGTTTATGTTACAACTCACTCCCTAGTTTCAGAAACCAACATATTATAGTTCATATCTTACCCCCCATTTCATTCCTGAAAAGGATAGAACATTTCTAGTCAGAATACTATGAAAAGGAAAATTTGTTTACCCCCTTAGTCATAGAAAAACGACTTTAAATCATAAGTAGTAAATGTCCTTGTTTCATGATGTTAAACTACACCATTCTGCATACCTCCTTTACATAATGTAAATACATGTAGAAGTGGCCTCCTATTCACAATCACAACTGATAAAAATGACCTCATACTTTTCAGACACCACTCCCTTGACAAGACACCCCTGGTGGTCTTGAGAATTCCAAATTCCCATAAAATTACCTGGCCATCAGAAGTGGGAAGTCAGTGTCCAGAGGAAACCTTTATTTGACTGTGTACAATATGCCCCAGTGGATCTGCATAAGCTACCCAAAAAAAGGATTGTCAACCAAAGAAAAATTCATATTTAGGAGAGTCTTTTCTTACTTCTGTATGCCCCAATGGATTCCATGTCCCATATCATGTCTCACATCCTTAAATCACAAATAAGGGTTAATAAAAATCCCTCATGCATGTATGAAAAATATTGGGACATTCTCAGTTAACAAACCCTATTTTGGGGCCCTTTCCCCATATTTAATGATCAAATCTGTTCGTCTTAAAACATCTGTAATGTTAGTCCACATTTGTAATAATCTAAACTACCCATGAAAATAGACACAAAACTCAATAGGATGAGAACCCAAAAATGGAACCCTGGAAAAAAGTTGTGTACCAGCTCGCTAAAACTATGATTTCCATGATTTAGGTAATAAATCAAGAAATCAAGAATTAAAGAGACACAAAATCTTCTTAGGTCGAAAACACACAAAGGGTGACCTAAGAAAAAGTCAATTTATACCTGCTAAGCCCACACCAAATTGAGTTTAGGAAAAAATTAGGGTATTAAAGGAAAATACATCAAGTTTGTAGGGTTTTACATGTAACCCTAGAAATACTAAATCTATGATCACTGGTTTTCATGAGTCAGGAAAAAATTAGAGCATTTTCTGATCTACCTGTTCAATTTAGGACCACTGTCTACATCATAATATCTTCCTCTTAATCTTGATCAGAACCCAATATTATGGAGGGAGTTTTTGGGTCTTGAAAAGGAAATCAAATTATTCCTATGGATATGGAAAAGTATGGAAAAATCAAATGGATAATTGAAGAAGAATGGCTCAAGAAGCCTAAAATTTGGCAAAGAAAAAAAGTGGGGACACCATGAAGAATAATATTTCATAGACCACCGCTCCTCATAGTGGAGACTTCACAAGGCATCCACAAACTACCCAGTTCAAAGGATGAAGATGGCGGTGCTAGTCCACTGTAAACATATTAATTTGTGGGAATAAGGTAGAGAAATCCACCTCGCATATGACATCCCCTGTGAACTCAAAACGTTCATAGGAAAGAAAAATTTGAAGGATTCTTGATAATTAAACAGGGTTATTCATGGGACCAAGGTTTTAATTCTCACCACTGCAGATGATGACCCTGTTCCCCTACTGAGAAATTCATCTATGGACTGGTTTGTTTTCATGGGCTTCCACGAAGGTCTCTCATGGACCAGTAACCCAGTGCCTCTTCCTCTCTAAAAATGACTCTGAGAGGAGGAATTTAGAGGACTCCCTTAGAGAGATCGATCATAAAAGGAATGGAAGAAGAGATCACTACAACAAATAGACTCTTTAAATTATTTCCTACATGTAAAACCCTCTGTATAGCATTGAATGAATAAAAACTAAGTAATTGGAAAATTCTTGAACCCCGTATCCTTTGTGGAGGTAATCCCACAAAGAACATATCAAATTCATTTTTTATAAATATGCATCCCAAATATAAAATGGCTATGTGGATAGAACCCTACGATGTATAGAAAATTTATATGTGGACAAAACTCAACACCGTGTAGCAAATCACTACACAGACAGAACCTGGGCCTGTATATAAAAATGCTACATGAACCAAACCCTGATCCTCATAACACTATGATATATTGATGGATCCATCTCATACATAGAAACATGTTATGCAGAAGGAACCCCATCCTCCATAAGGAAATTCTATGTGGAATTGGGTATCTCCGGGCATTCCACCCTCCATCTCTAATAATTTCCTTTCATTTCCATCACATCATTCATAGTCCCTCCATGAGCTAGTATCCCAATATCAGGCCAAGGACTCTAACAAATCCACAAAACATCTATGATAAAATCATAGGGCACAATGAAATGTCCTTTTGAGTTTAAATACCCATGGTAAGTGGTGTCATGTTTTTTACCCCAATAATAATGCGGACCCCCTAAATGTATTTAAGTTTACATTCTTGTGGTAATAAGGGATTTTATATTGGTATGATCACATGTACATCTCTATTCAATGGATTTAGGGAAACCACTGGCCTTTCCCTTCGATGAGGGCCAATGTTGAATGTTCTTCCCTTTTCCCTAGAACCAATTACTGGTCACTCCCACTGAGGTTATCCCCTATAATTTCTTGCAGGAGGTGGCTCCTTTACACTTCTTTGCCTTAGCCTAGGACATATCCAGGTAGATCACCAAATGTGACTTCCTTGGATATGAAAACAAGGAATGAAATGGGCACACTCAAAGTCCATATCTCCCTCCCTCTTTGGGCTCCAGCACCATCCATCAGTAGATGTGGAGGGTTGTGCAATCATAATATCTATTGCTTACTATTGTTTCTAACACTGAGCATGACTCACATTAGATTAGAGATTAGTGGAGATCGTGACATCCACAAAACTTTGAAATTAAAATGGTCCTTCTCCATATATATAAGTCACAACCACATGGGAACCTTCCATGCGTAAGCCCCATATTTTATAACTATGTGGACATTGATTCCCAATTGACTGGGATACGTAGGAAACCTCCCTATGGTTCAATCCCAAAACTATTATTTTTTATGTTGGTACACTATCATCTTGACCGCATGATGTTATACTTTACATTTAACCAAACTATGTGGGTTATGATTCATCTCATGAGGATACATAGAAATCCAATATTATGTGTTTTATCCCAAAATTGAAACAATTTTTGTCCCCCCTCAAAGACGATAAACTCCATATCACCTAATCACATGGATTGAACTATCATGGTCTCGGTGAAATATTAAGGAGTTATCGGTCTATCCATAAGAGGGAAACATTGATGAAGAAAGTTGAATACATACAGATAATTCCAAACCCATGTGTATTTATGATTGATCTTACTTAGGGGTAATCTGTATAAATAAGATTGGGAATGAAGAAAGGATTCACAAATATATGAACATATCTTAAATCTATAAAAGAGTCCTGAAATTGGTGATAGTCCCCCCCACAAAAGAGTGAGACGAGCCTGAGTTCCCATCCTATCAACAAATGTAAGTTCTTATGTGTTGTTGGCCAAATCATCCAAAAAACGACTACCTTTGGAAAGTAGGACCATGAATCATGGATTTAAGATTAGTTGAGTGTTTTTGGCTCTGTGAATAAACCTGTTGGATACCATCCACGTACATTGTACCTGACATGGATTGATTGCACAAAACCTTGACCCCTTAAAATCACTCATCTGGCCCAACGCGCTTCAATTTGAAACAAAAATGGTGAACCTAATGTGAATCACTTAACTGTGGAACCTCCTTCATAATATAAAAAGGATATACTACCCATTACCCATCAGACCATTTTATTCTTGGTACAATGCATCTTCAAGTTGAAATAAAAATGGTGAACCCAACTTGAATCACTTAACTATGGAACCTCCTTTATAAGATAAAAATGATATACTGATCATTCCCCATCAGACCATTTGTTCCGAGTACATCACATCTTTAGGTAAAAATAGTGTAATATAATCCCTTCATATCAATATCTCATTAAGAAGGTTACACATTTATGTCATCAAACTATATGATTGATACATATTTCTTTTCCTAGATACAATGAACATATCATTATAGAATGGACATAGAATTTAATGTGATGGCTATATTCTAATCAAAGGGATAAGATATAATGATCTATAAATATGGAAGGAAAAAATCCTTCCCTAACTTATACATAATAACATGTCATTTGTGACACACCCAACATACCCTACTTCACACCAAAATATAATGGTTTTGGTTAGTAATTATAAGCATGTGATTCATGACATTCATCAATGATAATCTTAATGTCTAAGGACCATTATTCGTGCTCATATATAGGAACATTCAATGACACCAAAATATGCAGAATTCCTACTAGCAGGACGGTTCTCATAATCTCGCATCTTAGATATCACCAAGTGAAAACTTCATGAGAATAAGCCTCATCCACTTATGAGTACTATCACATGATATTTTACATACTATATGTCTATCATAGTATGTTATCTAATCATAGAACTATATTTAATAATAGCATCATACACCTTCAAGGTTCTGATTATAACATGGAACTTCTATGAGCTTATCAATTCAAGAGATTCCCTATGACATTATCACATCAATGTTATGTAGAATAATAATCAATATGTGATAATATTTTTATATTAATATTAAATTATTTGAATATACATGTAATCTAATGTACAAATTTGTGGGTTATAAGGAACTAACTCCAACAATCACTCACTCCAATCTTAATTTTCGACTTTTGATGTCATAAATCAAAACATGCTAAATGAGAACTATACACCTAAAAGAAAGTAGTGTGGTTGTTTTTCAATATGATCATATCACAGTTAAAAATTCCTTTAAAGATTATGATACCCTATATCATTGTTAATGATATTAATAAATCATTTACTATAAAAAATTGATGACTTATGATATTGGTGCATCTCTTTTTTTATCTTGTTGTGATGGGGTTATCCCTATGTCATAGTATACGACCATATGGTTAATCATACATGTGGATTTTTGTGGAAAGAAACATACATATAACCCTAATTATGTTAAATTAAGTTCTCTTGTGTATTTTTTTATCCAAGTCACCTTCCATGATATCCCTATTAATTATTCATGAAACTTTTCCACTAGAGGTGACATATTCTTATCATTTTCTAAAATATGTCATAAATAACTTCTGTAAATTTAATTTTTATCATTTTTAATCATGTAAATATTCTATATTTTCAAAAACATCACGTCTATGCATTAAAATATAAAATTATTTTTCAAAATTTTCAATTAAATTAAAAAATTATAATTATTACCATTTAATTTCAAAACAAAAATAAATATTTAATTTAATATAAAATACATAGAAAATCCCAAAAATATGATAAATGAAAAATATTTGTGAATTATAATAGAATTTTATTACATGAACTATAGTTATAAATATATAAAAATTCAACTCTATTAATCCCCACACATATACTTTTGAACATCTGAGAAAAAAATCAACGAGTTCTTGAAAATTTTTAACCAAATAAAATTCAACATCCAAGTAAACAGTGAAAAAATATCTTCAATACTTTTAATCATTAGATTATCATTATTCTAATATATATATATATATATATCTAATTAACTAATTCCATTTCTCTCTCATCTACCTTCACTTTAACTTTATATTTCCATACATGCACCATTTGTAACTTACCTTTTTAGAGAATTGCCTCTTTTTACTCATGAGTAAATATATGCAACGTTTTTTATGCTCATATGATCATGAATGATCACCATATATTTATTGTTCATTTTATATCTCTACTAGAAAACAAAAAAGATTTTGTAAATCATGAGTGATTTAATAGGGTAATTATGAGGTTAACTATTGGTGGGAAGTTATATGAAGATATAAAGGATCAATGATGATGTTTGACTCTTTAAGTATAATTCATGATTAATAATTCACAACTCAATGAAATTTTATTCACTCAAACCTTTTATAAATGTGTCACTAAACACAATCTCTTCCTTTTTTTCTAAATGGTTCAAAATTCAAATTATTTATGATAGTGATTAATTCAACCTATATTTTCTATTTTATCAAGTTTTTTCCTAATTTTTTTATATATTTATCATATAAAAATTATTCCCTTGAATAATAATAAGAATAATATAAATAAAATAATAATTAACTTGTGAACCTTAACATATGATACAAATGAAAACATATCACACACCCCCTTACATGTATAAATACTTCTAAGAAATCCATGAAGTATACCCCCCACATTTATCTTCAAATATAATCATGAAAAATACTTAAGAAACATATATGTAAGGAAACATTGGCTTGTGATATAGATCACCTATTGATCTATCCATGATTTAAAATGGCTTAAAAATAAGGCGAGGTTGTTAAAGCGGTATCAAAGAGTTTACTTGGGCTAAAAACTGTATTAATCACATTGACACAATTCTTATACTTTAAAATTTTTGAAAAAAAATTAAATCATGTTTTATAAGACAATAAATATCTCAATATCATATAAATAAAAATATAGTACTTTAATAATATTCTAAATGGTTTAGAATACCTCCCAATAGTGTAAAATAAACATTAAAATTTCTTTCATGGGAACAGATTTCCATACCATTCAAAATTCAAGTAAATTTTTGAAAATATAAAATAGTTTAATGAAAACATATTGATAATCATTTATAATTTTAGTTTTTTAAAATCAAATTGTCCTTAAATAATGACTTGGTTATTTAAAATTGTTTTGTATGTTCAATCAAGCATAGTTTTTTTGGAAATCACAAAAAATAAATAAATAACAAATTGAAATTGAAAACAAAATCTATATAATAGATCTATATCATAAATGTTTCTCATTAACAATAGAATCTTCATTCTATTTTGTGTTGATGTAGACCTACTATCTAAAGGTATGTAGTATTTGGGACTTTACCAATGAAATTTGGGTTGTGCATTTTTTGAGAAGATGGGAGGTTGGGATCATCCACACCATTTAATGGGGTAATTATTTCCTACACCTGGAATCTTTTATATAACTAAGATGCATTAATAAATCCTTCAAACATTGTTATATGGGACTGGCTACCCTTATTCTAATGATTGGTGGCCAACATGGGTTGATGTGAACATATGAATGAATTAAAAGTTTTATATCAATGAAATTATTGGTATATATTAGGGGTTCTCCCATCAATGGTACTTTCTACACATGTTATAGGTTCTTTATATTTTCCTTACTAATTGATTTTACTATGGTTTAAATCCACATAATTAGGAACTCTAGAGTTTATCACCATCTAGGGTATAGCTGGGTGTTTATAGTTTTGGGATCGGGCCTCCAAGAAGGGTTTCTTATGTATCTCTATGAATGAAATTAGAACCAGTATAGTTTGATTCAACATAATGAGATATATCATAAGCTTTATGGTCACGTGATATTGAAAATTGTGGTTCCTTTTAAGTCCATGCAACCATTATTGATTTTAAGTAGTTTAAGTTCATGAGTATTAAGCTACTAGGTGAAAGACTCCTAGTAATAATTAGTGCAGGACTTATACAAGAGAATCCCTTTCTACTTAAACTTAGAGGGAATATGACCCAATGAGGATGAGTTTGTTTCATAAGTTATATATCCCTATGAGATATGTGTTAGGTTTTTCTATTGGGGATATGGCCCACTAAGTGGGACATGGTTTCAATAGGAATACATCCTAATGAGAAAGATTCATAGGGAAAATGATCGTAGTGAAAGGTCATTGGAGCTTATAGATAATATGGTCCAACAATAAAGTAGGTTGTTATGGTGTTGGTTTTTAATTTCAATGAGGTTTCCTACATTTCCTTTTCAAATTGGAATTAAATTGCACATAGTTAGAGTCATATAGTTTAAGGTCATGTGATTAGACCATACCATATAGTTTAATATCATGCAGTATATATGTTGTCTTATAGTTTTACATCATTGGACTAGGACGTCTATGTAGTGAAAGGGGTGGAAAAACATAGTATTGAGTTGGGATTATGCATGGTCTTCCCTTTCTGTTTGATCATGGATCATTTAATGGGACAAGGGGTCAAACCATCAATGAACACATGTCTGGATCTTATACCTAAGAGGATGCATGAGGTACTGCTCAGGAACCAGGAGATCACAATTGGCGCATATAGATGACTACGTGTTTCCTTTATATGTGTGTACCTGACTCATTGATGTCTCATAACAATGAAATAGTCAATGGGAACATGACTGAGGCTTACACCAAGTGAGGAATACCAAGATCACGTGGCTCATTGATTGGAACCAGTCCATCCAATGTGATACATTGGAAACTATGATGTGTATCATGAACCATGATATAATAAACCAATTTCCTCATTATAAGGACCATCATTAACAATGGGACACATTATTTTTTTCACTTTGAGGGTTCTAAAAATTTGTGATGACAATTCCAAAGCATCCATTATCAATGAAATACATGATCAAAAGGGGGAATTCAGGCATGACCAATTATTTTATCATGTATGTCTAATGTATTTTGAGGAGGCCTTGATAATTGGATACACGTATAGGATACTTGGGAAAATAGATACTTCACCACTAAAATTGGTGAGTTTATGGTACCCTAATATGGGATTGGGGGAAAGGAATTCTATCTGGTGAAGGAATTGATAAATTATTTTCTCTAGTATAGGAATGAGCGATTAGTTTTATCCCTAGTAGGTTATGGGGGAAATAATTTATCCTTGTTGATACTAGGGTGAGGAGGATCACTCTAGTGATTTTAGGGTAAATTGGTCACCCTAGTGAAGCTAGGGTGATGTGGTCTCCCTAGAGATGCTTGGGTGAAGTGGTCTCCCTAGTGATTCTAGGGGGATGTGGTCTTATTAGTGAAGCTAGGGTGATGTGGTCTCCCTAGTGATGATACTTGGACAAGGATTCTCCCTAGTGGTTAAGAGCCATCATCGATTCTCTTAGGTGAATGTCTCTCTAGGTTATTAACCAATATGGTTCCTTCATCCTTGTGTTTAGGTACTAAGAGGAAGTTGTCTCCCTCTAAGGTTATTAATGTATTTAACCATATTTTATCCTAATTACCATAATTTTATCTATTTTTTCTTGATTTTAGGATTAATTAAGCTACTTAGAGGGATTTATAGACTAAGACTCAAGAATAGGGTGATCAAAGCTCTGATGTGTCTCTTCATCTTCCAAAAGGTGTATATAAGGAGTCCAATGGTTTTATTTATAGAAAAAATCAAGACCTAGGAACTTTTGGGATATGTTTGATAGACTAATGTTCATATATACTTGGGTGCAAAAAGTGTGGGTGTGCAGGTGGAGTTGGGCACAATGAGAATGGGTGTGTAGGTGGACTTGGGCATAATAAGCATGTTTATGTAGGTGGAGTTGGGAGAAATTATTGAAGTAAAATTAGTGCACCTAAGTGAATTTATGGTTACTTCCTTGGGATTTTGTCTTCTAATCCTAGAGTTTCCATCCTTGAATAAGACTAATCTTTACAAAATACTCCCCTAGGAATTGGATTTGATTTAAACAAAGAGGATATAACTACACCATCATAATGAAACCATCACATACATGGATTTAAAAGGGGGTATCTATATCTTAGGTTGAACTAGGGAATGGATGGTGTGAAATAAACTTGTGCACACTAGTATAACATGCTAGTTGAGGTAAGCACATCACCCTATAACTTTTCCCTACCATGAGAATAATAGTTCTAGGTGTGCAGGCTTCATCTAGCCCTCCCAATTTAGTGAAATAACATAGAAAATGGTGTTGGTATAAGGTTTGTGAAGATGAAACAAGATGATGTGTCTAGGTGAATTACTATGATGAAGGATTAAAACAAGAAACCTAGATTAAATAATTTTTAATTTATCAAAAAAAATTATGATGGATCAATAATTTTTCTATATTTACCTAAGGATCCTCTTAAACATTTTTAATCTATACTTATAATAAAAAATTGACTATTTTTGTAATAAAACAATGTATTTTACTATTACTGCTTTAAATGTTGAGACAGGTACCCATATTAAAGAAAGGGTTAATATCGTCGAGTATGGATATCCTCAAAATTTTGAATCTTTCATAACATGTTTTAATATAAACTTATAATAACATCATCAATTATACTCATCCTATGATCTCCTCCTATTATAAAATCATGAGATTTTTATATATTTCATCATCCTAAAATTGGGTGATTACATGCCAAACTTTTTGTTTACTAAGTACACAAATGTAAGTAGGACCTAGATTTATTTTAATGGTTCCTATAAAAGTAAGAACTAGTTAAGATTTCTCGTTACACCAAACTATATCCACCCCTGACACATATTCACACATAACAAAGCCTTAGATTCATTTCTTCACATCTATCTTTCATCGTTGAACCACCGATCAACTTAAGGGTTGTAACAATGATTGGGACCTATTATTAGAAGGTGGAATTAATCCTGAATGTATATGTATGTATTGGTTCAATAATATATTCACAATGTTAAAGGATGTTATAAAAATAATTCACCATTTAGGAGGTATTTTGGATATCTCAAACATTTTTTTATAAGAACTTTGGTTTAACCCCATACTAATTGATCTTTTGAAGCTAGTAAACAAATAAATTTCACATAATTCATAGAGAAGTGAGAATAATTTTAGGGTAAATATATCAAACTGTAGTTTTACCATCCTTAGGTATATGTATAATGATTTTAATCTCCTAATTTCTACACATAAGGATTATAAGTAGATTCTTTTCTAGCTCAAGAGATACTAAAACTGGCCATGAAAATCATAGGGAAGGAAACCCATCTGTGAGATGGAGTAAGTTTTGAACCATATATGAGGAGCTTCTTAGTGCCTTGTGAGAGTGGTCCCAATGCAATCATATGATGGGATTCCATTTAATTAGTAAATGAGGTTACCTAAAATATATTACCTAGCATTAGAGTAAAGGAATTATAATTAGTGGGGTTATGATATTAATCCTAGAATCCCTCTCCATACCAAACTAGTGGAATTTCAGGTAATGTGAATAAGTAACTATATATTTATAGTTCATGATTCTCATAATGGAATCATGATATGTTTGTTTATTATAGAGTTCAAGTTGTCACAAGGATAACCTATAGTATTAGCAGTATGAGTTTTTGTAAAGATGAATCAGTGATTATTGTACATAAACATGGTAGAGGCCCAATTTCACATATCAAGGAAATTTCAAGTGTTGTTAGAATGAGTTGTTGTACACTTTAATTCATATTTACTCCATAGATAAGTCAATATCACAAAATATGGATTTTTACCTTTTAATTGGGCTTGTTTTTGGAATTAGGTCTCTATCTTTAAAGTACAATGCAACCTTGAGGTTTTGATCTTATAATAATAATTTAATTTATTCAATTAAAATAATCCCACACCAAAATGATCATTGATGAAAACTACATTGATTATAAAGATTTTTCGTATGTAGTGTATTTAAGGGATTTTTTCCTAGAGACCCAAGTAGACGGTGACATCATATGTGTCGTCTATGTGCTTTTTAGGTTCACAAGTCAATTTTTGTGATTGAAGTAGCCAATCATGTCATTACCAATAGATATTAAAGTAGATAAAAACCTCAGGGTTATTCAACAGATATGTGAAATGATGTCCTAGGAATCCACCCAATATGTAATCAAGTTGACTCCCTTAATATCACTAATTGGATTAATACCTAGGTATGCTCATTCTTGGATCTCTTCCTACACTCAGGGAATGGTATCAGGTAACATCCATAGAGTCATTACTATGTTGGACCTAGGTAGGGAAAGTCATACTATTATAAGGCTTCATAAAATTAATGAAAATGGTGAGTTTCCATATCCATAAATTAATTATCAACAACATGATGATCTACATCAAAAAATTGAGAAGATAAAGAATCATGTGGGTGGGATGATATTATCCAATCAATGACAATGGTAAGAGGCCCCAAGCTTCTATAATAAAAAATTGGAGAGGCACTGAACTACATGAATTTTTATTCCACCTAATTCTGGAAAGATAAGCCCTTAACTTTGGATATTAAGGACTTAAGGGTGGTCCTTTAAGTTGGGATTTATATTACTTAGCTTGGAGATGTAAAGGATCTCCTGAATTTCAATTTGGAGAACAACCCTATGAAGGTGGGGAAATGTGTTCAAGAGTTGGAGTTGCTTTTATGCACTACTAAACATTAGATCCCAACCATGATATGGGTGAGAGAGATGATGGATTGGGGCACTACCAAAAGGGAAGTCAATCGATTTGCCATTCAGTGAGATGAATTTTTCAATATCAAGGATATAAATTCTTTAAGTAAGTAATTATTATATTTGGAAACTATTTTTTACATGAATTTTCATTTTAATTTTTATATAGTGGATATGATATTGTAGTTGAAAAATTCTCCAAAATACATTCTTACATATACTCCAATAGGTGAGGAGAAATTAACCCCTACTTAAGAAGTAGAATTATCTCCAAGATAATTTAATGTAAGAAGAATAGGGGGTTCCCACCTTCCCCCTCCCCCAATGATAACCCACATAGAGTCACATCCTGATCTATCACCATACAAAATCAGATACTGATTGAGGGAAAATATGTTGGTTGGGTGGGTATACCTTGGTGAGAGTGGTTTGTCAACTATTCCATGATTAATTTATTTCACATATATATGTGAATACAAATGCTAACATCAGGACTTATTGATTGAATATTATCACTCCCCTACAAGATATATGGTAATTCCTAAGGATACTAAAAGGTGAATCCTAGGAAAGTCTCAAACATCTACTGCTAAGAAAACTAAATCCACAATAGAAGAAACACTGATAGAAAATTTTCCAACCACCCACACTAGTAGATAAGAAGATGGTTTAGTCATGAAGATCGAATGTGGTTTTCATGTTATGAAACACCCAATGAATCCCCACCCTATCAATGTGGCTCATTGTGATTTCCAAATCCAATAACTTTATAGATGATCCCTTGATGTCCATAGACACCTCTTCCAGTCCATCTGGGTTCATAGGGGTTACCAAGGAGTTGAATATATGTGATTTATCCAAATTTTTTTGATCAAATATTATAAAAAAATTATTGATTCTAAACTTCTTCTCCATGTATAATTTTTGGTTTAATAATAATTGGTGGTGGAAACCCCACTAGAATTGTATGAATTAGAACATGAGTTTCCTTCCAACTACCTGCTCCACTAAAACATCCCTTCCCAACATAATGATGAGGAAACCATTACCGTAGGTGTTAAAGATCCTATGGGATTCTAGGATATAATGCGATATGATAATATTTCTATGGCACCTATATAGGGGACCATGTTAATGATTTAATCTCTTGTTACTTCTACTGAGGAGACACCTATTAGAATAAATTATCATGTGGCTTTTCTAATGAGGGTGATTCCAATTATAGGGACTACATGTAAATAGAGTGAGGTCAGTATCCATATTATCCTCCATTGAACTTGTAATTCAACAAATAATATATAATTCTCATATCATCTGTAGTACTACCACAATAAGTGGTATTTTCCCATAGAAGTTCTTGCATATATTCTCTAGCAATCATAGCACGCAAATGTTGAGTTTTTCAAAGCACCAACTAACCTTAAAGGGGGTGACTTGATATTTTACATGATTTAATTATTACCAAATTACATTTTAGTTTCTAGGATAAACTTTAAACTATAATAGTAGTCCTTAAGTTTTCATCATATCATCTGAAAAAATTATTGGAAGAGTATATGGAAGCTAATATTTGAGACACTCATGGATTATCTGGGTAGGAAGTTGCATCAACTTCACCACCAGTTCATGTTTCTAGGATTTGGAAAATTTAATTATCAATATATATATGTTTCAATGAAGGATATTATGAAGTAAAATAAGTAAGAAAATTAATCTTGATCATAATTTTATAATGAAAGATCAATTGCATGCTCTACTTGACTTCAAGATGTGAAACTTCAATAGGAATCCCATTATGTGAAGGTTGAATGAGAGAGACAACGCTTAACATATGAGTAAAATACTCTTGTAAGTTTCCTTTAGAAATATATAAATTCCACTATGTGAAAACCAGTGGGATACCAAATTATCCTCAAAGATTCCCAAACTTAGGATAAAAATATGGCTGCTAAGGCATAGAGTCGCTATCCTACCGAGGAGGAAAAATATAAAGAGCTACCCAAGATTCATTGAAATATTAATGAATCTTTAAAATCCATTGATAAAATCTAATACTCTATGAAATTAATTTTTTAATATATCACTATTGTGAATAGATACTTTTGGATACCCCTCTTCCTCTTTTTTAAAGATGAATGAAAACAAATTTTGTTCTCAATTTCTATCATTCTTTCAAACTCTATTTCACTATGGGTATCTATTTATGGTGATCTAAAAAATACTTGAATATTAATAATTAGATTACATGAATCCACATAAATGTTGAAGTGGAATGGATTAAGTCAATTTTAGTTCCCAAACACTAGAATCAAAGAGATTTTCTCTTGTAAATGTGATCATATATGGGTATATACATGCATACCATCATTGTAACACTATATTTGGTATGTTCAGATGTGGAACATGTTTTCTTCCTGGATGTGTCTTAGTAATTTGTATATTGTAAGACTAGAGTTGGCCCATTAGGATGTCAAAGGAGATAACTCGATGTGATTAGGATCATAAGGAGGAATTTGAGAATGAGGGATCTAATCTTTAAGATGGATCAAAACCCAAAAATTATATCTTCATGATTTTTTATAGGTTATATAAACCAATATATGAGTGTTAATAGATGGGTGTTACACATTTTTATTAGGTTAAGGGTCCTAGCAAGCACAACTTGAAATCTATTTGGATCATATTGTCCCATAATCCTTTTGTGTCTTTTTTTATTTTTTTTAAACCCTATTTTTTGTCTAAACCTTATACAGGACAGACTTAGGGGAAATAAATTGGGGTTTTCTTAGGTTTCCCTTTTTGAGTTTTTTACCTAACATGTTGTGTACCTTTTTTTCAAATAATCAATTTTTATAGGTTATATAGGATGCATGCCTTGTGAGTGAAGACTTGAATTTTACCTAGGATCCCCTTTTTAGGTTTTCAAATTTCTAATTTTTTCATATCTTACCTTAGTAAGTTTTATATCTTTCAAGCTAGACTAATGTGGTTGGTGTTTTAGACTAGACAACGTTAACCAAAATTGAGGTAGTCTACATGAAAATATGGAAAAAGTAAACCTATCATGAATGAAGAGCTCTATTATACAAATATAGAAAACCTCAAGAAATGGTTCATGTATTTTATATACATAATTATTGCACCATATTTTATTGATTTTTATGTTCAAATTTCTTTGACCATATGCCATTGTAGTCTATAGTCATATAGCTTTGACCAAATAGAGAGGGGGTCTATATAACAATTAAATAGAAGTGAAAATAACATAAATGGTTATCCCAATGTCAAAAATGTACATGATATCATAAAAAATGAATGAATTTTACTTCAATGATGATTTTACCAATATATCACATAGTTTAGGGTAATGAAAAGAGGACTGAAAAAGATTTATGAATTGAATGTTATATTATTTCCAAAAAAAATGAGTATGATTCAAAAATGTGAATCATTGAGGATATTTCAATCCACATTAATGATCAAATTATGAGATTTTTAAATCATATATTGAGGAATTTTAATCAGGGTATGAAGATATGGGGAAGTTATATAGGGAATGACCATTGAAAACATTTGAATGATGGGTTCTATTGTGATTATTTTCAAGGAATACAGAGATTAAATGAACCTTTCCTTAGGGTGAATATGTATTTTGCTGATAGATAAAAACGTAGTGGAACTGATGATCATTACAAAGAAAAGGTGTTTTTTGGAGTGGGGTTCACTTGTTATTGGTAGTTACTAAAGGTTTTCAAAAATTCAAACAGTTAGGGAAAGAAGTAGGATTATGGAAAAGAGAAAACTCAATAAGTATTTAGTCACTATGAATGTTATGATACTATATATTTAACATGTATTTTGGGTGAGGTTATACATTTATGAAATTAGTCTTACTTTTTTCTGGACTAGAGGGACTAGTAAGAAGATATTGACTTCTTCCAAGGCTATATGGTGTTCCTCACAATCTTTTTTCCTTTCCATAATAGTACTCTAACTTTTTACAAATTCATGAGGTGGATTGACTTAGTAATTGAATACATAAATTTTTCTCAAGCCACCCTTTATGATTTTTTATCCTAATTTTTTTTATCTTTCTTTCATTATGTTGTTTAAGGGTTATGTAACTTAAATCATGTAGGACTAGAATTTTTTTTCATATATTTTTGAGAAAATATTGTCGAGGGTTTTAAGGTCACACATATTTGACCATAGATAATTGAGACAAACTATATATCAAAGTCAAGATAACTCGATGTGAATAAGGATCATAATGCTAATATAGGCCATCTTTAAGGGGTTTCACACAATTTATGGTCATGGTTCTTAGACTAAGAGGTTGATATAATTTATCTAGCAAGGGAAAAGAAAAACTCAATGTTAATAGATATCTTGATGCTAGTTTATATTATCCCACATGTGTATGCATATATTTTAAGGTCATAATACTTGGGCAATGTGTCAAGAATTTCATAAGAAAATAGAGATGTGGTTTTAAGGATAATATTTTCTCAACACCTTCAAATGGGGAATGAAAGTGGTTTAAATTATGATATGACTTATCTATATTAGGAAAATGAGATTGGATGATTATTCTAGGGATGACCAATGACTACTATTTCAATGATGGGTTCCACAATAATTTCATTAAATGAATATGGAGATTATAGGACCTTTTCCCTGGGAAAAAGATTCATTTATTTGGAAGGAAATGTTGGGGGAATGTATACAAATCCATATCTAGGGAATGTGTTCATAACCGGATAGTGGTATCCCTTGGAACCAGATACACTCTTTATAAATATCCATGGGAATTTTGTGATGATACAAAACACTCAATCACAAAGTGTGATTGATGGGGGAGGAACTCTCAAAAAAGTGGTAGGGGTATTTCATTCTAATGTTGAGTTCTATATGTAATGCATTCTTAGATGGATCTGGTTATTCTGTAGGGAAGTTGGGTAATGTATAATGGAACACTATAAGAATTTTATGTTCATACAGGATGAACTACACATCAATTATTTTATTATCATGTGATAAGGACTTTGTTCTATACAGTTTATAGTCGTGCTACTAGGAATTGGATATCATTTAATTTAATGCTATATCACTAGGACCTAAAATTTTGGGGTTATATTGACTTAGGAATAGGTTTATAAATGAAAAACCCCTATTTGTTTTAGGTATTTTACTAATATTATTTTTTTGATAAAATAATAATAATTTATCTCAATATTGGCCCCATTAAAGGGATATCCGACATGGATGGGGTGAATCCAAGTATCGAAAAAGACCATGGATTTAGTTAATATTTTTTTTTGGCCCAAGAAAATGATTCAAAGCATCACTATGTATCTTGAAGCACGTGAATCAGGAAACTTGTAGTCATTATAATATATGAGGTCATTTTATCTTAGTGTAGGTTGATAATTTGGAAAAGGGAAGATAAAATGAGAAATCCCACATAGATATAGCTCTTTTGTAAGGAGAAACAATGTTAGAGTAATTGGGGATTTGTAGCTAAGCCTAAGATATGCGATTCCGGAATCACTACATATCCTTTATTTTTAGGAATTGAGATACACATAGTTATTATATAGGACCACTTTCTATATCATAATCTTGTAAAATACGAAGGGTTTCTTATTTTTTCATATGTCCCTAGGTAATAAAAAATAATATCACCCATAAATCATTCTATAAAACTTAGGACATTATTCATAGTATGTTACCAGTTGTGCAGTTTAACATCACATGATGATAAAAAATATGTTATGTTGTTTGAAGATATATAATGAGGAACTATATATAGATAGTTTTGTATAGATCTAGGTCACATATAAAAAGAATTGATTTTTTATCAATACTGAAACCATGGTGGAAAAAACCCAGTGTGAGTGAAGAGATCCAATCATTAGGACAAAGTGGAGGATTTTGGTTTGAATTTTTGGATGAGAAAAAGATGTTGGATCTAGATATTACTACATATCCTGTATTGATAGGAACCAATCCACACATAGTTCTTATGTATAGAGGAAATTTAGGTCACCATGTCTTAGTGTCAAGAAAGAAATAGAGACCAAACATGAATAGATGGTTTTGGTACCTAAAAAGTGAGGGCGTATAATTGTGGTTATGGTTATGGTTGGGTATGATAGTTTAGATGTCACTATATATCCTAAAATAATAGGAATTATTCCATATATGGTTCTTATAATAAGGTAATTTTTATTTCAGTGTTAGGAAATATGGGTGGATGGAACACACACTGATAACTCTTACATATATCTAGATCTTGTGTAAGGATAAAAGGTCTTACATAACATTCTAAACAGTCTTATAGGTTATATATGGAGAACCTTATATCACAAAATTTATTATCATTTGATGAGAATAAATTTTATATGGGGTTATTTTATCCTTGGTATTACTTGACAAGTGTAGGTAAAACATGAACCAAGAACTTCTGCATGGATCTGACCCTTGTTTAAGGAGAATGTGACTAATAATGATTCATATTCATGGATAAGACTAGGATAGAAGATCAAAGAGTCACCATATATCCTAAAATAATAGTAATATTGTAACATATAGTTCTTATTGGTCCTTATACATTTATTGGTCCCATGTATAAAACAAGAGGTATAAAATATATGGGTTCCTTGGTGCGATGATGAAGAAAAAATCTCTTTTGAATTAGAAAATCACACCAATAAGTCCTAAAAACTATATATAGAATATATAAATGGTCCTGGGATAATGGATCCATGCATCAATTTGTATCCTAAGATAAAATGAATCAATACGCATGTAGTTCTTATAATTTATCCCTTTATAGATCAAGCTCTTGTAGAAGGGGAATTGGTTTTGGTGAAGTAAAAAAAGGAAAAAACCATGAACCAATAATCCCTACACAAATCAAGATCTAATATTGGGGAATGAGGACATAAAAGTGAACCATTTTAGTTATTTTAAATCCATGTAAGTTGATATTTACATTATACAATTTAATTTAATATATCTAAGACTTAAATCCTTTTCTATGAATATGGATCATCTCAATCATGAAAACTGAAATAATAAACCATGACATCTAAGATCATGTGAGTCATGCTCAGTGTGAGAAACAATAAGAAATTGGAAGACCGCCCAAATTGAATGAGAGTACACAAAACGGGTTAATTTTAAACATGTTGTTTAGTGTTGTGTGGTTTATAAATATCATGAAGTTTAACATCATGTGATAAGGATTCCATCATACAAGTTTATATCAATCAACAAGGATGAGGTTATTTATAGTTCAAACTCATACCACTGGAACTTGGATCATGGAGTTTAAAATATTTCCCCAAGGATGTAAGTGATATTTATTTTATAGTCATATATATCATACCTAGACCATTTAGTTTTTATATATTTTTGTAAGGAATAATCATCGTATAATTTAAATTTATGTATCCAGGATGGTTTGAACTAATTGTGAAGTTATAAAAAGTAATTCTTATGAAATATTACATTAGTGATTGGTGTGATATTCTTTCCATAAATTGTAATCAAGGATTGGGCTCAGTTGGAGTAGACCTTATGAATGGAATAAGGTCACTCCCACTTTGGTTCTAGTTTTAGAGGCTTCTTCCTAGTTATCATTGGAGTTTTTATAGACAATACTAGTTCTCTATGGAGGAATGAGCAGTAGTGAACTTTATCATCAAATGCTTTTGTAATATTGTTCTGATGAATTACTAGATTCTATAATATATAGAACCTTTTCTCATTAGGCTATTCCAATTTATCAAGTCACTTATAAGATTATTTATCTTTAAAAAATCAATTATATATAGAGGCATGAAGCGAGGGTAACAAAACCTAGATAGGTAGAACTCTCTCTATTCCATATACAGGTTAATATGGGTTCTCTCTCATGGAATTATGGGTTATGGTTAGATAATATCATAAATCATATAGGAAAATTTTATTCTTTGATCTATTATTATGTTACAATGTTTCTAAATAATATTATATAGAGTTTTGTTGAATGATTCTATCAATCTATTCATCGCTATATAGTAGTGGGGTTATTGGTTAGACTGAATGTTGTACTATTGATACAACATCTTTAATTTGGAAGAACAAGAATTGGTGTCATTTTACATTAGTATATGTAGTGGAAACCAAATATGGTAGTTATATTTAACTTTATAAAATTAATTATATCCTTTATTGTGACTTCCTTGAGGGATATAGAATTGACCCACTTTTAGAAGAAATCAGTGTCAGTATATATATACTTAAACTACCTATAAATAGATAGGTGATATAACTTGAAGAGATATACTACTTATATAATTAATGACCAATAATATTTGAAATTTTGAAACAACTATGTTGGTTTATGGATGAAAATATAATATATATGGAAAGCATGTAATTTCCTGGTAAACCCCATTCAATCTTGTGTCATCAATGGACATAGGTATCCAAGCCTTTTGAGCTGATTAGAAAGTTTGAACCTTGACTGATGAGAACTAAATGATCTTTCATAGACTACCTATATTATGACAAGGGTATCTCCTACTTTAATACATCTGAGGATAACTCCATCAAAACCTCATCTAAATATGATTTTATGATAATTCAGGCCATCATAGATGATGAAGTTTTCTTCCCTCCATTAAATATATTATTTATTGGTTCAATATGAATAAATAATTACACTTTGGTGATAGTCCATTATATGGGACATATATCTAATGATGTAATCATTCCATAAGGATATAATATCTCCTAGATCTGAGGTGTTTTTTATCTCATTAATTGTTTTTCATGTCGTTATTGATGAATAGAGAGACTACCCTATAGTGCATGATGCATATGATTGGTTATCTTAGTATAGATCCACTAGGGTTGTGGATTAATTAGAAAACTCTTATAGATGAGTGTTATTTGAATGTGGGATGTCAAATATAATTAATTTAGATGGGAGTTCTTTCATTAACCCTCATACGTAACAAAGTTAAGGGATCAATTATTCCTTCTTAATATCATATTCACCATATATCTACTTGATCTCAAAATATGATTCACACTTGACACTCAAATGGAAATATGGTATTTTCATATCCAATTACAAGCTTGTAATGAGATTTTGGTCTTCTTATTTAATGTCGGTTCATCCCTCTAACAACATGAATAAATATGGTAGAACTTCCTTTTCTATGTAGATGATGAAAATTATCAATCCAATCCTATTGAGTTTTTTATTTTCCACCTCTCTTCCCATAAGTATTCTAGATGAACCATCAAAATACATCTTCTGTGTTTTGGGAGTGTCATAAATAGATAAACTCCTTCATAAATGATCTCTATACTTAGTAGTTAATTATACGGGATAGGGTGTGTTTTAAGGAAATCAAATAGTGTCTACCCTTCAACCACCTTATGAGGTATGAAATGAATGATGTATTACATTAATATGAAAACCCACTACTCTAAAAGTCTAATTATCATTGAAAAATAAGGATGTATTTGAGAAGATCAATACAAGAGAAAAAATAGATCTTGTGATGTTGCAAGTAGTGTCTTAGATTCTGAAATTCAAATATTAATGAAAGAAAATTATTTTTGATATCATATTATAATGTCTTAGTATAAATAATTTTTCATTATAGGTAATAGAGATAGTTCCCTTTCTATTAATTATTTTTCAAAGCTATGAGGGAACCATGATACTACTCCAAGGATTCCATATATAGAATAATCAGCTTTCATTCTATGGGTAGCATTAATGCCGACGGGATTAAGAGGTATTACTTGATATTTTTAAAAAAATCTTGACAATATTCATCTCATTGATAGGTGTATACCTTCTTTATAAACTTTTTGAAGGGTATAAACATACTAGATAGGTTGGTTATGATGTTACTGATATAGGAAAATCATTATAGGATCCCTATTAACTCATTGCTATTTCAAGGAGTCCACATGTCAAGGACCACCTTAGTTTTCTCAATGTCATCCTCAATACCATGAAGAAGAATGACGAAGTAAAGAAATCTTCCATAATTTCACCCTAAAATAACACTTTAGGACATCCATATTTATGTTTTGTTATTATAGTTTGTTGAATACTATTTCAAGATTGGAAAGATGATCACATCATTTTTGTCACATGACTACTAAGTCATTAATGAATCATTCCACAGTTTCCACTAGAAAGGGATTGAATATATGGTGCATATCACGTTGGTATGTATCACCAACATTCTTAAATCCAAAATTCATTACTCAGTTTAAATATACCCCTTTTGGATACTTGAAATTGGTCTCTTCCTCACCCTCTAAGGCCATTTGGATCTGATTTTAGCTAGAATACCCATCCAAAAAGAAAAGGGCATGGAATCCAACAATTTCATAAATCAAAAGATACATGATTAGGACTAGGAAATCATCCTTCTAATAGTGTCAATTGATATCCCTAAATTTTATGAAAATTATTATCTATCTATACTTATTATTGACTATAAAAATGCTTTAAATCTATTTTGGGTATTAAACATCCTGAATGATGTTGTCTTTTATGAGCTTGTCAACTCTGTATTCTACCTCGGTAGCATGGGTCTGCTGAATTCTCTTAGAAACCTATTTTTAGTTATAATGACCATATAATAAAGCCAAATGATTGATAAAAACATTAGGATCCAAACTATAAATTTATATGTAGTTTTAGGAAAATATTTCTGGATGCTATTTGAGGAAGGAAAAAATATGTCTTTTTATCTTAAAAGGACATAGAAGTACTAATCAATATATGCTACAAATAGTTCTCTATACATAGATTTACTTTTTTATGCTCATAAATAATGTCAGGGAATCCTTCCTCAAATGATTAAGCGGATTCTTTGAGATCTTATTCCACTCCCTCTTATACCTCAATTTTGTTTAAGTAGAACATGAAGGGGAATTTTTGGATTCAAAATATTATATGGTGACATTTTTATCACATTTGAATTATTAGGAGGTGTTTTTAGATCCTGAGGATTCCATTGTATGGGAATAATTATTAGAGGAACCTTGGATATTTTCTCCTATAAATCCACTATCATCAAGGGTAGAAGAGTTACTGACATGATTAATAAGATTATATAAAGGATTTTTTAGTTTTTTTTGTGATGTGGAGGTATTTTTTGGTGATTGGTGTACAATATATATTCCTTATTGAGTTTATTGAATGGATTGACAAGATCCATTTCTGGACCATTAGGAGTAATGATTTAGATGGAATTATCTATCACTGGCTCATTTCCCTCCCTATGGATGAAACTATATCTATGTATTAAGATTCAAAAAACTTAAAAGGGGCATTATCACTATAAAACACTCAGACCTGTATATTAGTAGAATATTTGAGGCACTGATTATATGATAAAGGCACTGCCACATGTGAATGAATCCAAGATATTACCAACATATTATTTTTTATCACTCAAAAATTAAATATTTATTAAAGAAAACCATTGTCAAGGGTAAAATTGGAACTCCAAAAAACATGAAACATAAAAAAAATATTACATAAAAAATGCTAAATTCTAACCCTTAACACTTGAACATTAACTGATTAGAGGTATTTTCTGAAGGAAGGCTCTATCCAATACAAAAAATAATCCATTATAGATCATAATGAATGATATTCTCAAAGAATAAATCCATCTTTTCAAATATTATAATGTAATCTTCTATATTGATCATCCCATTATTAAAACCATGAATAATAATTCAATTATCACTCTAGATATGTCCCATTTGTTCTTAATTGAATTTAACATGAATGTTTATTAAATACATAATTTTAAAGTCTTCCCTTTAGGATTTAATATAAAAATACTTTTCCACATTCTCCTCTTTATAGTGAAGTATTAACTCTAAAATTTGGGATAAGTTAGCTTATCCCTACTTCCTCTTTGTGATAACATCATTCTCAATATGAATCTACTATCCCAAGGTAGTTTGAACTTCCATAAGTACCTAATCAACATCCTTATAAACTACCCTATGAAAAAAACCCTTAGATGAATAATATTGGTTGCTGTATTGTTGTGATATATTATTTTTCCAATTGGATGCTTCACAGACCCCCATTTTCTCTATTGATCTTATCACCATGGGATTTAGTAAGTAAGAATAATCTTTATAACTTCTTCATTTATTCCCTTTATTAACTTTTCATTTTCCTAAATAGAGATTCACTTTATTACCTTTCTTCCTTATTAATAGGTGTAATCCTTTATCTTGAACTTCAGTTTCATAATATGATTAATCCAAATTAGAGATGTCACCAGCTAAAATAGCCTCAAAATAAGAAATAATTTCATCATACTTCTCCTTTTATATTGGGACTATAGATTGATTAAAATCTTACGCATTTGTTTTTTTCTTATATTTAACCACATTTAATTCTCCCTTCTAATATTTTGAGTAGTTTGCCTTTAAAACATCAAAATGGTTTTTAATATCTATATTTTAGGAGGCTTTCTTCATACTCTATATTCTTACATTATCCTCTATATTTTCCTTAATATATAGAGAGAGAGAGAGAGAAACCCACTCTATCCAATACTGGTGGAGGAGTATTTCCCTTCTAAAATAAGTAGTTGTGAATCCTTGAATGGATCATTAAGCCCAAAATCCTTTCCTCAATAACCTATATTAACATCTTCATTGGGTACCAATAAAGCATTGAAAGTAATGTATTGATGGAAACCCATGAACTCAGAGTTGGAAATAAGGTCTCAAAATTGGGATTGAATCTTAATTTTTTAAAGAGGATTTTAGTCACTCTTGTAATAGCCATGAAATCTCAGTGTGGAGGGAAAAATCCATGCACATTATAGTCCAAACTAAAGGGGGTTTAGACTGGTATAAAATTTTTTTTGGAGGTGTTATCAACGATATCCCAACAAAAGTCAGCATCTCCAAGTTTTCTAAATATGTACATAGAAATGATATGTCCATGTATCAAAACATCCTGATCTTTTTCTATGAAAAATATGATTTTATGGAATTCGACAATATTGGTATCTGCAAGATATACCTCAATCGTAGTGACCTTGACCTCAAACTCTATAGGGAGTGAAAGGGACTCAATGAGTTCTTCTTAGATCTACTTTAAAATATGAATGTAATCCATGAAATGTAACTTTTCTAGAATAGACATAAGATATTTCAAGATATCAAATTTTTTGACCAAGACCCTACGATTACCACTATGAGGCTGCTTCTTGGTCCATGGATTAACCTAAGGCTACTTATACTAGTTTATATTATAATGACACATAATTAACATATATGTATTACTTTAACATTGAAGAATATTTATTACATAAAATAACAAAAACCATTCTAGGATTGTATAGGTTTAGTTTCTCTAGAAACTGGGAAACATAAACAACTGGTTCATAAAACATCCACATTTTATCCCACTTATTTCTTCATAAATAGACTCCTTTTTTACATATCATACTTAATAATCTTATTCATGACCTAGGTAAAATAATAATATGAAATGGTGTGCTCAAATTCTCAATATGGGTGAAAAAGGGAAATATCAATCACATGATAATCATAAGAACGTAACATTTTAAAATCTTATCCTACAAATAAAAGATCATAATATTATGTCATGGGATAAATCATAAAAGTGACATGTAATCCCAACACTCAAAACATAAGGCATGAAATTTTGTGTCATACACACATAATCTTATAAAATCATTTCATATTAGTCATGTCTCATTGCTAAGACCATCATAGCGGACAAAGTCCATTACTGAACTGAGTTCAGTCCTCGTTCCAACCCTGTATTACTGAACTTGATTTACTTTTCATTCCAGTCATGTCTATCTCATGAGATATAAATCTTTACCTAATGCATTGGAGGGGTATATAGGTCTCACCCATCTCATAATGAAACAATTCTTACGTGTTCCACAAAAACATAAATCATTTATCATAGAAAAACCCATGAAATAAAATAGGCTTCTTAAACATTATTCCATGATAATATATATAAAATAAAAGGATTTCATAAAATTAATTCCATCATAAACATAATAAAATCAAAATAATAATAGGTATAGGAACATAACTCTATCTCATCTTATATGGAAAATAATTTTAATAAAACACTTGAACTTAATTCCTGAGGAAAATATCATTTCTTTTTCAAAAACATTTTCTTTTCTCAAAATGCCACACAATTTTAAAAGAAAAGAATTTTGCTGAAAATAATATTGAAATAATGTATATGAATATTCATGTAAATAATGTGTCATGAAACTGTAAAAATATATTCATGTTGTATAAGTTAAAAAACATTCCCCTCATACTTTTGCCAAAAAGTAACAAAGTACCTCAAATCAAATAATGACAAAAGATTCCTTTCATACTATTTAGAAACAAATCAACAAAAGGAAAAATTAAATTTGAAAATTGTAGAATAATAGAAATAATATTACATAATTAGGAAACATGGATGTGGATTATAAATATACCCCAGTAAATACTAACATATAAACAATCTCAGATAAAAATGATTTTGTAAAATTATCCCTAAACTTAGGTCTGATATCCTTCGTATATATATGAAACTCCTGAATAATGATTTAAATAATTTTATTGAATTAATATAGAATCATATTTATTCTTATGATATAATATATGATTATATTATCATCTGTTTGTTAGTAACATTTCATTGTCACTCGTTATTCAGATATTGATTGCTTTATGTTCTTATACAATATTTTTCAGATAAGTTCATGTTCCACTTATTATATTATAGTTAAATCATTTACAGAATTATATTAGTATAATATATATCATATTTATTCATTAAATTCATTTATATAATTATGGTTTAATGAAGATTATTTAGGATGAAATGCATCACATCATGGAGATGGTAGGTCGTACGTACGCATGAGTGATGATATCATTCCCAAAATTATTGAATGGTATTAAAGTGGATGATATATGATATTTCAGAATTATTATAATTTTATAATAATAATATATAGTTATTATTTACATCATTATATACATCCAAGTAAGGTTTTCATGAAAAAAATATTACACCACAGCGTGGAGATGGTAAGTCGTACGTACGCACACGTGGTGATTTCATTTTTTTGTAGGATGGATAGAAGGTGAAATATGGTTATTTCATATTTATAATTATATATCAGTATATTATTGATACTTATGTTATTAATTTATAATGAAATAACTAATGAAGAGGAATTATAAGAATAAAGAAGTTTGAAGGAATCAGTTGAATAGATTACCTCTTCCTTAACGTGTTTCCTCTAAATATCTTCTTAGAACACTAGAGTTGGTCTTTGAAGATGATAGGAACCTCAAGAATAAAAATAGCAAAGTTGATAAAGAATAAATGGTAGGGTATGGCTGAGCTTTAAGGCTCAAAATTAAGTTAAGAGGTGAGGGAGGATGTTCCCTTTTATAATTGAGGTGAGGGCACTTTTTGAAACTCCATAAATAATAATTTATAATAAAATCAAAAACTACCCAAAAAACCTAAAAATATCCCAATTTATAAGATAAGATGAGATAAGTTTTTAATATCATCAACCAATAAATTTTGGAAAAGTTATGTTTTTAATTTAAACCATATCTTTTTAATTGACACATAGTTATTCTATTTAATTTTAATTATTATAATAAAATTTTAAATATTTAATGGTTATAAATATTTACTTATATGGTGTTAATTTATCATAAATAGATATTTTATTAAATTATAGATCTTATTATTATCACTTTGTAATTTTTAAATATTTTTATGAGTTTTAAATAATTTAGTAAACTGTGATTTTTATAAAATATCAACACTGTCAATTTTGAGACTATTCATTTATTTGACATTAAAAAAATCCAAACATAAGATAAATTTGAACCAAAATATTAAATACACTCTTAACATGTCATAATCACCAATAAAATTTTTGGACCACATTAATTAGTTCATATAATATTTATTTTAACATTTTTAAAACTATTTATTTTATATTTTTATTAATAAAATAATTTTTACATCACTATTGTGTCATAATTAATTGTAATTATTTAATCTCTAAAAATTATAAATAAATTTCTATGATGTATGTAATTTTTTTATCTTTTTATATAATATCTATAGTCGATATTATATCCAATTTATCCATATATTAAAATTAAAATACTTCTATAATGAGATTGTGATATTTTGTCACATTAATTAGTTTTTATTACATTCATGTCATATTCATAGGTAAGTGGCCATAAAGTGATTAAATTTCGGAAAATAGATGATATGGGTCGAATTTAGTCATCCAATAGTATTTTTACAAGTCTTAAGGTAATTTTATAATATTATTTTTACCTTTAATTACCTGATTTACCTTTAACCCTAGTAATAAAAATAATTACCAAAGTTATTATTCATAATGACCAAAAATAAAAGTAGCCTTTTAACATAATTTGAACCCATTGATTCAAAATATAGAGTCCATTTTCTAAAATTCAAAAAAAAAATAAGTTGTAGTAATTATTTTAAAATCAATCTCATTGTCGGAATAAGAGAACAAGTTTTTTTAAAAAAAGTTAAAACATTGAAAAATATCAAAATATTTTTACATATGAATTCAATGTAAAATTAATGCTAAATACATAAATTATATATAATTATAAAAAATATTCTATTTATAGTTTAAAACCATAAAATATTATAATTTAACCATATAAATTATCTCAATGAAAAAATTTGTTTTCACTTAAAAATTAGTGTGTTTTTACTATTCATCAAAATTTGAATGTTATCATAAAATATCATAAATTTAACCAAAGTAAATTTATATATACCTATTTAAAATAACGTGTTTATGTTGTTATATAAAATTTATTAATGTGTCAAAATATTAATTTAAAAGGGGTTCTCCATTCAAAGTCGTAAGATTACCCTTTTTTAAAAAAATAGGTTTTTATACAATAAATAATGTTTATTCACACCTTGTGGTTAAAATATCCATGGGATGAATAAAAAATATTTTATTAAGTAGATAAAATATATATATCATTAATTTCATTACCAATAGTAATTCACTCATAAACAAAAATATCTAATTTATATTTTTCATAAATAATTGATAGCCAAAGAATTCACAATACATTTTCATAAGTTAGTTATAATTGTTCCTGCTAACCTAACAGCTAGGCTATAATGGTAATTTTATACTAATGGTATATCGTGGTTTGTTTAAACACACAATTGCGTTCAACACAAGCAAATGAAAAATAAAAATTATTAAAAGTAAATTTTTCATAAAAACTTCCGGGTGTTACATTCTACCCCCCTTAAACTGAATTTCGCCATTAAAATTCATCACTTTGAAAAAAAAATTTGATTAGAATACCTCTCCCTCATCATATCCTAAAGTTTCCATATAGTATCTTCAAATTGTTGTTTCCACCATAAAACTTTCACCTAGTGAGTGGTCTTGTTTCATAGAACTTTTCTACTATGATCCAGAGTCTCTATCAGTCGTTCTTTATAAGAAAGATCTTTCTAAAGTGGTAAAACTTTTGATATTAGTACATGTGAAAGATTGGGAATGTGATTTGTTATGAGAGATACATGGAACACATCATGAACTTGAGAGAGATTTGGTGGAAGTTCCAATCGGTCAGATACCTTCCAAACACGATCCAAAATTTCAAAAGGACTGATATACATAGAGTTTGGATTTCCCTTCTTTTCAAAATCTCATTACTATATTCCAGGGAGATATTTGTAGAAAGATCTTATCACCCACTTCAAACTCTAGGTCTTTTCTTTGTTTTTCATCATAACTTTTTTGTTGACTCTGAGCTACTCTTATGTGTTGTTGAATAGATCTGACATTTTCTTCCATTTCATCAACAAGATAGAGTCCTAATAGCTTTCTTTCCCCAACTTCATCCCAGTAATTGGGCGTTCTACACTTCTTTCCAAAGAGGGATTTATAAGAAGCCATTTTAATACTAGGGTGAAAGATATTATTATAATAAAATTCCACCGATGGTAGGTGTTTATCCCAACCACCTTTGAAATTAATAGGATATGCTCTCAACATGTCATCTAGAGTTTGAATTTTCCTCTCAGACTAAACATATATTTGAGGATGATAATAAGTGATGAAACTTAACTCAATATCCAAATAATGATGAAGAAGTTTCTATAACTTCGAGGTAAACCTTGAATTCCGATCGGATATAATGGAAAGTGGTACTCCATAAATTATTACCACTTCCTTTACATATATCTTGGAAATATGATCAAGAGATAAATCCTCTCTAATAGAAATGAAGTGTGTTGACTTTTTTAAGGCGATCAACTATAACCCAGATAGCATTATTACCTTTGGGTTTTTTGGGAAGTCCGATGACAAAGTCCATAGTGATGTTTTCCCATTTCCATTTTGGTATGGGTAATGGTTGTAACATACCCTTATACTTCTGTCTCTCGGCCTTATCTTGCTGACAAACCAAGCATTGAGAGACATATTTAGCAACATATCTTTTCATTCCATCCCACTAGAAGTACTCTTTCAGGTCCCTGTACATCTTTGTGCTTCCAGGGTGAATAGATAATGAAGAACTATGAGCCTCATCCAATAGTCCCTTATTTAATTTTGGTATGGGAGGAATAAAAACCCGGTTCTTGAACCTTATTATTTCATCACAATCAAGGTTTAATTCAGGAACATTTCTCACCTTATTTTGTAACTCTACATCTTTATTATGCACCTCCTTAATCTTCACTTGTATAGATGGTTGAACATTAATTTGAGAAAGATAAGATTTATCCCCTTCCATTAAAATTTTCAGATCCATCCTTTGAAAATCTATAAATATTGTATCCTTAGTGATCCTCATCATAGATAAGCTAGCATGGTCTTTTTGACTCAAATCATATGCCACCTTTTTCACTTTCCTAGGGTGGTAATGTATTGAGTAGTCGTAATCTTTAATCAACTCCAACCATATTCATTGGCACATATTCATCTCCTTTTGTGTGAAAATATACTTTAAACTTTTATGATCAATATAAATATGAAAACATTCAACATAAAGATAATTTCTCCATTTCTCTAATGGAAAGATTACTGTAGCTAACTCCAAATCATGAGTTGGGTAATTTTTCTCATTAATTTTCTACTACCATTAGGAATAATCTATCACTATATCATTTTGCATGATAATACATCCCAACCCCTTCTTGTATGCATCACTGTAGATCACTAACCTTTTTCCACTACAAGGTAGTGTGAGCACAGGTGCACTGGCTAACCTTATTTTGAGCTCTTTGAAATTCTCTTCACATTTCTCTATCCAAACGAACATAACTCCTTTTCGAGTTAGCTTGGTGATTGGAATAGATAATCAAGAAAAATATTTCACAAAATGTTGATAATATCCATCCAAACCAAGAAAAATTCAGATCTATGTTACCATTGTTGGTCTCAACCATCTTTCAATAACATCTGTTTTTGTTGCATCCATAGATATCCCCTCTCTTGAGATTATGTGACCCAAAAATGAAACTTTCGAATAAAAAAATTAAAACTTGGTAAATTTGAAATAAATCATATCTTTTCTTGAGGTCCTCAGTAAAATTATAAAGTTATCTTAATGTTATTACTTTCTCTTTGAATAGATAATAATATCATCTATAAAGAATACCAAAAACTGATCAAGATAGTCTCTAAAGACTCTATTCATTAGATCCATGAATATAGAATGGGAATTAGTAAGACCAAAAATCATCACTTTAAATTCATAGAATCCATACCTTTTATGAAATTACATCTTTGGTATATCCTCCTTTTGACCCTTAATTTATGATAACCTAAACAAAGATCAATCTTGGAAAAGTATTGAGCTCCACGTAATTGATCAAATGAGTTATCAGTTCGGGGAAGATGATTTTTTTTCTTGATAGTGATCTTGTTAAGTTCTCAATAATCAATGTAGAGTCTCATTGATCCATCTTTCTTATTAACAAACAGTACAGGTTTTCCTCAAGGTGATTCACTAGGGTATATGAATACCATATCAAGCTTCTCTTGGAGTTTCTTCTTCAACTCCTACAACTCAATTGGGATATTCTATAAGGTGTATTTGAAATAGGTATAGAACCCGTTATGAGTTCTATTAATAAATCAACTTAATGATTTGGTGGAAGAAGTAACAATTCCTCAGTAAAGGCGTCATCAGACTCATATATAATGGGTGTATTCTTAATCATGAGTATCTCCCCAACCAACTGTGATAAATAACCTTCATTTATGGGAATAAAGTCCCATAATATGGAAGAAATTTATACTGGATGGTTATATTCATCCTTGCATTGATAAATGATCATAGATTGATGTGGAATGTGAAATGTGACTTCCCTTACTTGGAAATTGATATGATCCCAATATAGATAAATCCAATCCAGGCCAAGAATCACATCAAATTACACTAAATAAAGGATCACATGATTTTTAGGAATCACTTTACCACAAAATTTAACCAGAGAATAATTATAAACTTCTTATGTGACTGTTGTTCCATTAGGTATTGTCACAGCTAACTCAATATCTAATTTTTGAGATAATATGGTGATACCTGCAGAAAATTCTTCATAAATAAAATAGTGTATGGATCCAAAATCAAATAAAACATTTGATACTTTAGAGTGGATGGTAAGTGTACCTTTCCCCACTTCATTGTCATACTTCATGTCGCTGGTAGTGATTCCATGTGACTTTCCTTTTTCTTTGGCCTTAAGAGTTTGTTTATTTCAATCATCATCAATAACCCATGGATTTGGGAATTGATTTTCATAATGCCCCATTTCCTTTCACTTTTAACATTCAATTGTAGGAGGTTCATTATGTGTATCCTTTTCTTTCTTCACATCATTAGAAATCTTTTTCCCATCACTTTGGCATTAAAATACCTGATGACCTTCTTTTCCACAATTAAAAAATTTTCTAGTCCCTTTATGAAAATTCCCTCCATGCTTCTTTCCACACTTTGTGCATAAGGTAAAACTAATCTTATTTTTAGTGTGTTATTTAGATTTTCCTTTTAAATCCATTTTACTCTTCTTATCAAACCCATATGACTGATGGGTTACTCCAATCTCCATCTCAAACTTGATAGAACATCAAAAAATTTCATCAAAGTTATTTAAGTCCCTTATGGATAATTCCCTTTGGAGACTTGGTTTTAAGCCACTAAAGAATTGATCAATTTTACTCTCATCTTGGATAATAATTCCATAAGAGTACCTTAAAAGTTTTGTAAAATTTTCTTTATAGGTACCAATAGATTCATCATCCTTTTTCTTAACTTCAAAGAACTTCTTCTCCATCTTTGTTCAAAGAATACGAGGAAATTATTTATTGAAAAATAAGTTCTTGAACTGATCCCATTCCATGGAATCAATTTCATCTCTTTTCCGTGTATTCTTGATAATATTCCACCATTGATTAACTTCACCTTACAAATAATATTATGCTAAGATGACTTTATCATGTTCAGAACATTGTAGAATTGAAAATATCTTTTCAGTGGTACTGATCCATTGTTCAGCCACTAATGAATCAGAAGACCTATTGAATGAAGGTGGATGCTGCCTCATGAAGGATTCAATAGAATATTTCTCTCTTAATTTCTCGTTTGGAAATCCGGCATGATTCATAGCTTGAGAAATTTGTGTGAGTATGGATACAAGATTTTTCATTCCATATCCCATAACGTTTTGTTTCTTAGGGGGACAATCATTTCATTTCCCAATGCATTCAGCATTAACATGGTTCCTTCAGGTTCTAGACATTTACTAAAACCAAGAAGCATAGTGTTAGAAACACTAATAATAATGAGAAAACCACATAATTCAAGAATAAAATTTCAATTTAGGATACTTTATGTTTTTTTCTAGGTTATTCATGAACATCTCTAAAACACTAGGATAGGATTGTAACCTATACATAGACATATCCTTGGGGTTCTTACTAAGGTTCTCTCATCCTAGTTTCCAAAGGATAACTATAACTTTTCTCTGATACCAACTATAATGGCCTATAATTCACATATAGATATTACTTCAACATTGAATAAAATTTATTACATAACATAACAAAAACCAAGCTAGGATTGTATAGGGGTAGTGTCTCTAGAAACTAAGAAACATAAACAACTGGTTTATAACACATCCACATTGTCTCCAACTTATTTATTCATAACTTGACTCCTTTTTGGCATATCTTACTTAATACACTTCTTCATGATCCGGGGAAAAGAAACATATGAAATGGTGAGCTCAAATTCTCAATAAGGTAAAAGAAGTGAAATTTCAATCATATCATAATCATAAGAACATAACATTTTGAAAATATTATCATCCATATATAAGATCATAATATCATGTAATGGGATAAATCATAAAAGTGAAATATAATCCCAATAGCCATAACATAAGACATGAAATTTTGTGTCATACACACATAATCATAGAAAATCATTTCATATTAGTCAAGTCTCATTGTCAAGACCATCATAGAAGATAAAATCCATTACTGAAATGAGTTACTTCTTGTTCCAGCCCTATATTACTGAACCAGATTTACTTGTTATTCCGATCATGTCTATATCATGAGATATAAATCCTTACCCAATTGATTAGAGGGAGATATATTTCTCACCCATCTCATAATGAAACCATTCTTACATGTTCTACAAAAATATAAATCATTTATCATAGCATAACCCATGAAATAAAATGGGTTTCTCAAACATCATTCTATCATAATCCATATAAAATAAATGGATTTAATAAAAATAATTCCATCATAAAAACAATCAAAGAAAAGTAATAATAGGAATATAAACATAACCCTCTGTCATATTATATGGAAAATAATTTTGATAAAACACTAAAACTTAATTATTGAGGAAAATAACTTTTCTTTTTCAAAAATGTTTTCTTTTCTCAAAATGCCATGAAATTTTAAAAGAAAATAATTTAATTTAAAATAATCTTGAAATAATTTAGAGGATGCTTCATGGAAATAAGGTTTCATGCATTTGTAAAAATCCATTCATTCCATATAAGTTAAAAAAATATTCTTCATGTACTTTTGCGGGAAAAGTCAAAAAGTACCTCAAATCGAATAATGACAAAAGATTCCTTTCATACTGTTTAATAAAAAAACACCAAAAAGTTAAATTAACATTAAAAAATTTGAGAATAATATAAATAATATTTCATAATTAGGAAACATTGATGTGGATGATAAATATACCCTAGTAAATACTTACGTATAAATAATCTCGGATAAAAATGAGATTGTAAAATTATCCCTTACCTTAGGTACAATATCCTTAGTATGTATCCAAAAATCATTTATAATTATTTAAATAATGTTATTTTATTACTCAAAAATCATAATAATTTTTATGATTTCATATATGATTATATTATCATCCTTTTGTTAGTAACATTTCATTGTCACTCGTTACTTGGATATTGACTGCATTATGTTCTAATGCAAGATTTGTCGGATAAGTTCATTTTCCACTTCTTATATTATGTTAAATAATTTAAATAAGGATATTAATATAATATATATCATATTTATTCGTTTAATTCATGTATATAATCATGGTTTAATTAAGATCATGTAGAATGAATCGCATCGCATCATGGAGATGGTAGGTCGTACGTACGCAAGAGCGATGATATCATTCCCAAAATTATTGAATGGTATTGAATTGGATGGAGTATGATATTTAAGATTTTTTATCATGTTATAATAATCATATACAGTTATTATTTTCATCATTATACTCATCCAAGTAAGGTTGTGGTGAAAAATAGATTACACAACGACGTTGAGACGAAAAGTCGTACGTACGCATGTGCGGTGATTTCTTTTTTTGTAGGAAGGATAAAAGGTAAAATATGGCTGTTTTAAATTTATAATAACATATAATTATATTATTGATACTTGTGTTATTATTTTATAAAGAAAAAACTAATGAAGAATTAGTATAAGAAGAAATAATTTTAAACGAATCGGTAGGAGAGGTTACCTCTTCCTTGATGTGCTTCCTATAAATCTCTTCTTAGTGAACTAAAGTTAGTCTTTGAAGATGAATAGAACCTATAGAATAAAAATAGGGAAGTTTAAAAGGAAAAATGGTAGGGTATGTCTGATCTTGAAGGAACAAAATTAAGTGAAGAGGTGAGGGTGGAGGTTCCCTTTTATAATTGAGGTGAGGAGCACTTTTGGAAACTCCATAAATAATAATTTATAATAAAATCAAACACTACTGATAAAACATTATTTTGTTGAATATTTTATTTATAATAAATGACATAATTTCCTCACATTGTTCTAAATACATTCAATTATGAAATATTTGGGATTAGATCAATCATTTGAAATTTTGATTAAAATTCTGGTTTTACCCTTTTAAAATGAACTGTAGTATTTCGCACCTAAATATTTTAATATGAACTATTTTAAATTAAAATTTTCAAAATTGTTCATCACTTAAGTTTCTACAACTATTATTCAGGACACTAGAGCTAAAGAGTGCATTTGGTTGGAGTAAATGGTCAATTAAGTCAATGGTGGGCTAGACTCGGCAGAATGGACATGGTTTCTGTATTTGGGCCATAACGTCTTCATAAATGATTGGATTAGGCCCCAATTTTGAGAGAATATAGATGAATAATTTTCTCACTAATCATACTTCTGTAATGACATATTATTCATTTGTTTCGGTGGTCAAATGGGTGGTGAATTTTGGCATAAAATATTTGTCCAAGATTATCGATTCACACTTGAAACCACTTTGAACCTTGCCTACCCACCACTCTAATTGGTATTTTTCTCATTTGGTGGAGTTGGGACGTGCATTATGATATTTAAGGAATATGATAATTGGTTTCACCTAAATTATCCAACCATTGTAATAGGGTAAGCTCTTGAAGCAAGGATCCCCTCATCGAAGCCTCCTTCTCCTCTTCATTTTGTAATGTTGTCATTTGTGTAATAAACATCTTTGATCTTCTTTTATTCATTATATTTTTTCTGTTTTGTTTAAATTTATTCTTATATTAATATTCCTAATTTTTTTGGAATCAAGAGTGGAGACAAAATTGGGTTCTACCCTTTCAATCCTTTGCTCATGCAAAATGTCTCCACGATGACCACACCACCCATGGAAGAGTAGTCTTTTTAGTAATCAATCTATATCTTAACTTATTCATTCATTTATTTTGAATAAATGAGATAATATAATTCAATTAATATGATATATTAATTTATGTTTCAATTTAAATTAAACTAAGAAAAAAATTAAACAATAAACACAAATCACGCGAGATCGAGAATTGTGTGAATTGTGAGAGTGCAAACTTACCTGGTAATTCAAAACCACACAGGATCAATTTGTAGTGTTCAAATATAATCCCTAAACTCAATTAATTATAATTTTCAAATAGGATATGTGCCTTAATTTACCACTGACCATAATCTAACCTTAGAACATCAATCAAAGCAGGGTGTTGCGATTGCATGTTCCGAAGTTAGCCTAGGGTTTAATTCAATTCATCTTTGTGGTAAAGTTAATTCTCGTAGGGTTTGGTATTTAACAAATTAAGGGATCATAATTAAGTGGATATTAATTTAAATTATAATGGTTAATAATTAAATGAATAGGTATAGTTAGATCTATTATTCCTTTTAAATATTTTATAAAAAAACATCTTCTTATTGTGTCATTTTAATCGAACTTCATTTCAAAACTAAAAACCAAAAAAAAATACAATCTTCTTCCAGAAAACTTCTTCTAGATTTATAAACTATAAACAAACCACATCCTTTCATGTAGTGTTTTAATTATATTCTACTTTATTTTTTATAATACCTTTAAGAAGTTGTTTTAATTTACTTCCTCCTTTGAGAAATGACCTTGGTCAGTCACTCTGCTGCACCTAAGTACCCCAAAAACCACTAATCATTTGAGGGCACCCACGACAGTGCTCATTCAAATTAGAGCTGTTTCCGGGGAGTCAAGTAATTATTTCAACCAATTATAGTTATTTATTTTATTTTACATTTTATTCTCTTCCTCTCTTATTTCATCCTTCTTTACCCAATCTGAATTTTTATTTTCTTCTTCTTTTATTTTCTTCTATTTATTTTTGGATCATGAACTCAAACTTCTAATTTTTATTTTCCTATGGTCCAATTTCCTTCTTTTCATTTTTATTTGATTTATGTAATGAACTAATCCCGAATATCTCTTAGATCTTGATCCTGAGATTGAACGTAGCCTTAGGGCTCGAATCAGACATTCTCAGTCTATGGGAAATTTCAACATTCAACCAATTGGAGAATTCCTCCACTTTTAGAACCTTGAAATTGGAATCAATTCAAATTCAACCATAAAACCAGAACCAATGGCCAAAAATAATGTAAATTATCTTAATAGAACTATTCGATAATTGTATGCACCAGATATTAACTATCAACCTAATTGTATTGCATACCCGAATCTCGAATCAGACTTTGAACTGAAATCTGAGTTAATTCATCTTCTTACAAAGTTTCATGGATTATCTGGTGAGGATCCAAACAAACATTTGAAAGAATTTAATGTGGTTTTCTCAACCCTTAAACCAAGAAATTTTTCTGAAGATCAAATCAAACTTAGAGCATTCCCTTTCTCACTTGATGGAGCTGTGAAAGACTGAATGTATTATTTACAACCTGAATATGTAACTTGTTGGAATGATTTAAAACATCTTTTCTTGCAGATATTTTTTCCAGTATCAAGGACCACTTCCATTCGTAAAGATATCTCTGGGATCAAGAAATCACAAGGGGAGTCAATGTATGAGTACTGGGAGCGATTCAAGAAGTTGTGTGCAAGATGCCCACATCACCAAATAAGTGAGAAATTCCTTATCCAATACTTATATGAAGGATTCACACCTTTGTAGAGGAGCATGGTGGATGTTGTGGCTGGAGGAGAATTGGTGTACAATACACCAGTAGTTGCACGTGCGTTGATCGACAAAATGGCCCAAAACTCCCAAAAATCTGTAGATCGAGGTACACCACATGTCAGGGGACTACATCAGGTAAGTCCATCTTCTCTTGAAAGTCATTTGATTGATACCAAGTTGGAAGAATTGAAAACTATGGTGAGGAAGATTTCTTTGTCACAAAAGACATCCCAACCCCCTCCTTCAAGGCCTTGTGGCATTTTCATTGAGACAAATCACCCAACTGACTGTTCCCTATAACTACAAGAGACAGCGAATTGCGCAGTAGTATTCCCAGGGAGACCATATCAGCAGAAACAACAGACATACCCCCAAAAGAAGTTTGGTTCATTTTCTCCAACATACAACCAAGGGTGGAAGGATCAATCAGACATGAGGTATAGCTCTGGACAACAATAAAGTCCACATTTTCAACAAAACTTCCAGCAGCCTCCACCTTACCAGCAAGGTTTCCAACAACCTCAAAGGAGATTTGAATCCCAATCATCAACAAGCCAGCAACAAGGGAATCCCCCATCCAAGGTAGATTCTAACACTGATGATCTTTTGAAGAAAATTTTTCTTAATCAACAGAATGAGCTGAAGAGTCAAGGTTTAGAGCTGAGGGAGTTGAAGACTCAAATGAGCCTGATTGCCACCACCCTCCATGAAATGGTAAGTAAGAATTCTGGAAATCTACCATCCCAACCTACTCCAAATCTTAAGGTGAATGTCAATGCCATCACATTGATAAGTGAGAAGCAAACAAATGATGCATCTGCACCTATCATTCCACTGGGATTCACCTCAACTCTGGAGAAACCCCATTCAAAACCAGCTGATGAGCAACCCAAGGAGAAAGATAAAGGTAAGCAAAAGATTAATGATGTTCCTCTTAAACCCCTTCCTTTTCCAAATAGGTTTTTTCAAACCAAGAATATGGCTGAAGAAGCAATGAAAAAGGAGGTTTTGGACATATTAAAGCATGTAGAGATCAACATCCCTTTACTTGAAGCCATCAAGAAAATTCCAAGGTATGCGAAATTCTTAAAAGAACTTTATACCAATCGAAGAGGACTCAAGGGAAATGAGAGGATAAATCTTGGAAGGAATGTGTCAGCACTCATTACACTAACTCTATCAATGCTGACAAAGTGAAATTATCCAAGGACATTCACCATACCATGCAATAGGGGAGTTTCACTTTTATGATGCTCTTTGTGATTTGGGAGATTCCATAAATGTCATGTCTCACTCTGTATTCTCTTCTTTGCAAGTCGGTGAGATGAAACTGATGAGAGTAGTGGTGCGGTAAAAAAAGAGAGCTACAATATATCCAGCGGGAGTCCTTGAGGATGTACTTGTCTGGGTAAGAGACATGATCTTTCCAGTAGATTTCTATGTGCTTAACATGGAGGATGATCAGGTAAGTTCTCATGCACCCATTATCTTAGGTAGACCCTTCCTCAAAACTGAAAAAACTATCATAAATGTCAATGAGGGTACACTTTCCATGGAATTTGAGGATGAAGTTGTGATATTTAATGTTATGGATTCCATGAAGTACCCCTCAGAAGACCATTCTGCATTTTTTATCTCCCATTTTGAACCACCAAATAAAAACCCCATGAAATTTGATTGTCCTGTGCTTAGGGAGATTATGAGTATTGGTTCTAGTTTCATGTCTAAGAGTACTTCGACACCTATTTATAATGCAAAAGACTCTCTTAGATTTGATTTTGAAATGAAATAATATTCTGATTTTGATCATGTGAACTCTAATTATGACATGACTGTTGATTATGCTGGTGGATTTGATGCATTATTCTCTGATTTTGATAATGTATATTCTGATACTGATGCTATTTGTGCACTTATTTCAGTTCCTTCTATGTCTCCATTCATACACCACCCCCCCCCCCACTAGAACTCAAGCCATTTCAACCAAATCACAAATACTCATACTTGTTAAGTGGTGAGAAATTACCCGTTATCATTGCTAACAATATCAATTTTGAACATGAAGAAAAAAATTTGAATCTTTTGAGGGAGAACATCAGGGCAATTGGGTGGACCTTGGATAACATATCAAGTATTAGCCCCACCATTTGCATGCATAGTATTTTTTTAGAGGATGGGGCTAAACTGGTTAGGCAGCCACAAAGGAGAATCAATCCAACACTTTTGGAGGTTGTTAAAAAAGAGGTTGAAAATTGCTCGAGGCAAGTATAATATATCCCATTTCAGATTCCTAGTGGGTGAGTCCTATTCAGGTTGTGCCTAAGAAAAGTGGTGTTATAGTTGTAAAAAATGATAAAGAGAAGTTAGTTCCAATGAGGGTGAAAAAAAGATGGTGTGTGCATATTGATTATAGGAAACTAAATCAATCTACTCGCAAGGACCATTTCCCCCTTCCATTTATTGATCAGATGCTTGAGTGACTTGCAGGAAAAACACGTTATTGTATCTTGGATGGATTTTTTGGATATTTTCAGGGTCCTATTTCTCTAGAGGATCAGGATAAGACAACATTCACCTATCCCTTTGGCACGTTTGCCTACCGAAGGATGCCATTTAGACTTTGCAACGCCCCAGGTACCTTCCAAAGATGCATGGTGAGTATTTTTTCTGATTTTATTAAGATCTGCATGGAGGTATTTATAGATAATTTTATAGTGTATGGGTCTTCATTTGATGAATGTCTAAGTAGTTTGAGAAAGGTTTTGAATCGTTGTATTGAGAAGAATCTGGTCTTAAACTTTGAAAAGTGTCATTTCATGGTAGAGCATGGAATTGTCTTAGGGCCTGTAGTGTCAAAACATGGGATAGAGGTTGATAGATCTAAGGTAGACATTATTTCATCCTTACCATATCCTTCATTTGTGTGTGATGTTAGATCTTTCCTAGGGCATGCAGGATTTTATCGGCACTTCATCAAATATTTTAGTAAGATTTCTCTTCCTATGTCATGATTACTTCAAAAGGATTCTGAATTTGTGTTTGATTATTCTTGCAGGACTTCCTTTGATGAGCTAAATAAGTGTTTGACTAATCTACTGATCATACATCCCCCAAAGTGGGAGATTCCTTTTGAGCTTATGTGTGACGCCTCCAACATCGCGGTTGGAGTTGTCTTATCTCAAAGGGTGGAGGGACGTTCACATGTGATTGCCTATGCATCGAGGACACTGGATTCGGCCCAATCAAATTTCGCAACCACCAAAAATGAGTTTCTTTCTATAATATTTACTTTAGATAAATTCCATTCATATTTATTGGGCTCTAAAGTAGTTGTTTTTTCTGACCATGCAGCTCAAAGGTACCTCTTGAAGAAGCCAGACGCAAAGCCCAGTCTAATCCGATGGATGCTCCTTCTTTAAGAATTTGAAATTGAGATAAAGGGGGAAAGGGGTTAGAAAACTTGGTGGCAGACCACATGAGTAGGCTTACTCACACACAAGAGGATTACACCTTGGACCAGGTACCACTTCAGGACACTTTTCCCGATGATCATTTTTATTCTATCTCAGGTACACATCCTTGGTATGCTGATTTAGTGAACTACGTTGTTGTATCTAAAATCCCTGCAAATTTAAAGAAACATCAAGTCCAAAAGTTAAATAGTGAGTCTAGATTTTATGTTTGGGATGACCCATACCTTTGGCACATGTGTTGTGATCAATTTATTAGGAGGTGTGTTCCTGATCATGAGTTAGAGTCTGTTTTACATTTTTGTCATACACTTTCTTGTGGTGGACAATTTGGACCCCAACGGATAGCTAGGAACGTTTTAGACTTTGGATTATATTAGACTAGATTATTACATTATGCCCATGTGATTTTTAAGTCATTCTCTCATTGCCAACACACTGGGAACATTTCTAGGAGACATGAGATGCCCCAACAACCCATACTATTCTGTGAGATTTTTGATTTATGGGGCATCAATTTTATGGTTCCTTTTCCTAGTTCATTTGGGTTTTTGTATATTTTTGTTTCTGTTGATTATGTGAGTAAATTGGTGGAGGCTAAGGCCATCAGGACTGATGATTCGCATGTTATAGTGGACTTTGTAAAGACACGGATTTTTTGTAGGTTTGGAGTACCAAAGGCCATCATCAGTGACCAAGGGGCACACTTCTGCAATCAGAATTTGGATTCCCTCTTTCATAACTATGGGGTGACACACAAAACATCAACACCATACCACCCCCAAACAAATGGGCAGGCTAAGGTTTCAAATCATGAGTTGAAACAAATTTTGGAGAAAACTGTACAGCAAAATAGGAAGGATTAGAGAAAGCGATTGGATGATGCATTGTGGGCTTATAGGACAGCATACAAGACACCTATTGGTATGTCCCCATTTCAGATTGTTTTTGGGAAAGCATTTCATCTCCCCATGGAGGTTGAGCATTGGGCTTATTAGGCTATAAAGAAATGAAACATGGATTTGTCCCAAGCTGGAATCCAAAGGAAGCTGAAAATTCAAGAGCTTGAGGAGATTCGATTGTCTTCATATGAGAACTCAAGGCCCTACAAGGAAAAATCAAAAGCATCTCATGATATAATTATCCAACAAAAGGAGTTCCATGTTGGATAGAATGTCCTTATCTACAATTCATGACTGAAGCTGATGCATGGTAAGTTGCATTCCAGATGGATAGGTACTTATGTTGTGACTAATGTTTTTCCTTATGGTGAAGTGGATATCACACAATATGACATAGGAAGGAGATTTACAGTCAATGGGCAATGTTTGAATAGATACATTGAGGGACTTCCTACTGATGCAGTGGATTTTATCACACTACATGACCCCATCATCACTTGAGCATAGTAGGTTGTTCCTAACCCTTTAACTTTTTTTCCCTATTTAAAATTATACATTTCATGTGCATATATCATCTCATGGGTTCACATTGAAGACAATGCAAAATTTTAAGTGCAGGGGAGGGACCCTTTTATTTTAGTAATTTCAATTGTTTTCCTGTTTAAAAAAACAAAAAAAGTGTGTGTTTTTAAAATTTTGTGTGTTTATTTTTCAATTTTCTGTGAGTTTTTGAAACTTTGGAGATGAAATGATTCTCATCACCATTTTTAAATCCATATCAATAAGTGAAAAAAATTATCCCTTGAAACTAAACTTAAATGAATGTTGAAAATGAATTTGTTTCAAGTTCAAATATTTAGTAATTTCATAAAAGGTACACTAAATTTTTAATCCCATGCCATATCTCACTGTATTTATATTTGAAATCACTTTTTTGTGAGGCTTATGAACCATTATTTTCATATTATTTACATTCACCTCACTTCTTGAGAGAACCAAACAATGCTTGATTTAAGCAGAATTTGATTTATTCCTGTCAAAACTTGATGGTTTGAGGTACTTATGTTTAAATTATTGAGGCATTTGTTTGGTATTAAAGCCCCTATTTCAAAGAATCATTTTTTATAATGTACTACCTTGAAAATTTAATCCTTTTAGCCCTTAGTATCCATGAACATCCTATTAGGTTAGCCACATTACAATTCAATTTTCCCTATCCAACCAACTCTTGAAGTGAAATTGCATAATCTAGTTGAACTTAAGTGTGGGGGAAGATATCTTGTGTTGTGCTACCACATTTTGTGATACTTTGGGTGGAAAATTAAATTCTGGGGAGATGTGTTTGCTGCTGAAGAAAAACATGATATTTAAAGTTGTGCATTTTCTGGAGCTTTCTTGATAAGTGAAGTTGTGCCTTTTCTAGAGCTTTTAATAGAGGTAGAAAGCTATGCCTATCTGGAGATTTCAAGAAAATCATGTTTTAGAAGATTGCCTTTTTTTTGCGGAATGATGAATGGTGTATACATTACATGACTCTTCATGATGATGGATCTGAATTGATACTATGGAGATTTATCAGGATACCATATTTAAGTGAAAATTAGATTAATGCAATTTTTCTTCAAAAAGAGTTAATCCCTCCTCATTTAGTCTTAGAGTTTTTCACATATAAATCCTACCAACTGAAATCCATAGAACAACTCTGAAAAGTCCTCATGATAAAAATATTTCCTTTACTCACATCGGGTGGTGATATAGTAATTTATTAAACCTATGGTGACCCTTGTATGAGTTTGGATGAGAAAGACATTGCAAAAAAATTGACATTTTTGTTATCAGAGAAAATTCAAGTGAGGTAAGTGTTTTGTGCATGGGAGGATAAATGAAGTGGAAAAATATTGAATGATATAAATTAAGAACACGAAATAATGGTTTTTTATGAGGCATGATATCTTTTGTTTCTTGGTGTGTAATTGTTGGATCTCAGGGATATGTGTTTTAAAATTCGTTTTGATTTGATATTGATGTTTACTTGATATAAGGTTTTGCCCAAGAGTGAAAAAGGGTAAGTGTGGGGGAGTTGATAAAACATTATTTTTTTGAATATTTTATTGATAATAAATCACATAATTTCCTCACATTGTTCTAAATATATTCAATTATGAAATATTTGGGATTAGATCAATCATTTGAAAATTTGATTAAAATTCCAGTTTTACCATTTTAAAATGAACTGTAGTATTTCGCACATAAATATTTTAATATTAATTATTTGAAATTAAATTTTTGTAAAAGTGTTCCTAAATTAATTTTATACAACTCTTATTCAGGACACTAGAGCTAAAGAGTGCATTTGGTTGGAGTGAATGGGCCGTTAAGTCAATGGTGGGATTGACTCGGCAGAATGACCATGTGTTCTGTATTTGGGCCATAACTTTTTCATCCATTCTTGTATTAGGCCCAAATTTTGAGATAAGTTAGATGACTCATTTTCGCATGAATCAGCCTCCTTGAAGAACATCTGATTCACGATTTTTGGGGGTCAAATGGGTGGTCAAAGTTGGCATAAAATATTTGGATGAGATTCCTCATTCACACTTGAAACCACTTTGAACCTAGCCTACCCACCACTCTAATTGGTTTTTTTCTCATTTTGTGGGTTTGGGACGTGAATTAGGAGATTTAAGGCAGAGTATAATTGTTTTCACCAAAATTCTCCAACCATTGTAAGAGGGGTAGCTCTTGAAGCATGGATCCCCTCATCGAAGCCTCTTTCTCCTCTTCATTTTGTAATGTTTTCATTTGTGTAATAAACATCTTTGATCTTATTTTATTCCTTATATTTTCTTCTATTTTGTTTAAATTTATTCTTCTCTTAATATTACTAATTGGGTTGGAATCAAGAGTGGAGACGAGATTGGGTTCTACCCTTTCAATCTTTTGCTCATGCAAAACGTCTCCATGATGACCACACCACCCATGGAAGAGTAGTCTTTTTAGAAATCGATATATCCCTTACCTTCTTCATTCATTTATTTTGGATTTATGAGATACTTTAATTCACTTAATATGATCTATTAATTTATTTTTCAATTTAAATGAAACTAATCAAGCAATTAAACAATAAACACAAATCACGCGAAGTCGAGAATTGTGTGAATTGTGAGAGTGTGAACTTAACTGGTAATTCAAAACCACACAGGATCAATTTGTAGTGTTCAAATATAATCCCTAAACTCAATTAATTATAATTTACAGAGATAATATGTGCCTTAATTTACCACTGACCATAATCTAACCTTAAAACATTAATCAAATTAGGGTGATGCGATTGCATGTTCCGAAGTTAGCCTAGGGTTAAATTCACTTCATCTTTGTGGTAAAGTAAATTCTCGTAGGGTTAAGGATTTAACAAATTAAGGGATAAAAATTAAGTGGATATTAATTTAAATTATAATGATTAATAATTAAATTAATAGGTAGAGTTATATCAATTACGCCTTTTAAATATTTTCAAAAAAAACATCTTCTTATTGTGTCATTTTAATCGAACTTCATTTCAAAACTAAAAACCAAAAAACATACAATCTTCTTCCAACAAACTTATTCTAGATTTATAAACAATAAACAACCCTCATCCTTTTAAGTAGTGTTTTAATTGTATTTTATTTTATTTTTTATAATACCTTTAATAAGTTGTTTTAATTTACTTCTTCCTTTGAGAAACGACCTTGGTCAGCCACTCTACTGTACTTAAGTACCCCCAAAACCACTAATCATTTGAGGGCGCCCATGACAACACTCTTTAAACTACCAAAAAAACCTCCAAAATGTCCTCATTTTGAATATGAGATGAGATAGAGTTTTAATCTCATCAACCAATAAATTTTTGACAAGTTATTTTTTTCAATTTAAACCATATCTTTTTAATTGACACATAGTTATTCTATTTAATTTTAATTGTGGTAATAACATTCTAAATATTTAATGATTATAAATATTTACTTATATGGTATTAATTGACCATAAATAGATATTTTTAATATATTTTAGATATTATAATTACAACTATATAATTTTTAAATATTTTTTATTATTTTTAAATAATTTATTAAAATGTTATTTTTATAAAATATCAACAATGTCAATTTTGAAACTATTTATTTATTTGACGTTAATAAAATCCAAACATAAGATAAATTTGAACCAAAATATTAAATACACTCCTAATATGTCATACTCACCAATAAAATTTTTGGAGCACATTAATTAGTTCATATGATTTTTATTTTAAAATTTTTAAAACCGTTTATTTGATATTTCTATTAATAAAATAATTTTTACATCACTATTGTGTCATCATTAATGGTAATTATTTAATCTCTAAAAATTATAAATAAATTTCTATGATGAATTTAATTATTTCATATTTATATATAATATCTATAGTTGATATTATCTCATATTTATCCATATATTAACATTAATATACTTTATAAAATGAGATTGTGACATTTTTTCACATTCATTAGTTTTTATTACATTCATGTCATATTCAAAGGGAAGTGGCCATCAAGTGATTCCATTTCATAAAATAGATGATATAGGTCAAATTTAGTCATCCAATAGTATTTTTTCAAGTATTAAGGTAAGTTTATAATATTATTTTTACCTTTAATTACCTGATTTACCTTTAACCATGGTAATAAAAATAATTACCAAAGTTACTATTCATAATGACCAAAAATAAAAGTATCCTATTAACATACCTTAGACCCACTGATTCCAAATATGGAGTCCATTTTTTAAAATTCAAAAAAAAATAAGATACAGTGATTAATTTAAAATCAATCTCGTTGTCTGAATAAGAGAACGAGTTTTTTAAAAAAAAGTTAAAACATTAAAAAAGATTGAAATATTTTTACATGTGAATTCAATGTAAAATAAATAGTATTTATATAAATTATATTTATTTATAAAATATATTCTATTTATACTTTAAAACCATAAAATATTATAATTTAACCATATAAATTATCATGATGAAAAAATTGTTTTCACTTAAAATTTAGTGTGTTTTTACTATTCATCAAAATTTGAATGTTTTCAAAAAATATCTTAAATTCATCCAAAGTAAATTTTTATATCCCTCTTTAAAATAATGTGTTTATGTTTCCATATAAAAATTATTAATGTGTCAAATATTAATTTAAAAGGGGTTCGCCATTCAAAGGCGTAAGATTACCCTTATTTAAAAAAATGGATTTTATACAATAAATAGGGTTTATTCACACCTTGTGGTTAAAATATCCATGGGATGAATAAAAAATATTTTATTATATATATAACATATATATCTTATTAATTTCATTAACAATAGTAATTCACTCAAAAATACAAATATCTAATTTATATTTTTCATAAATAATTGATAGCAAAAGAATTCACAATACATTTTCATATGTTAGTTATAATTATACCCACTAACCTAACATCTAGGATATAATGGTAATTTTATAATAAGGGTATCTCATGGTTCGTTTAAACTCACAATTTCATGCAACCAAAGCTACTGAAAAATAAAAATTATTAAAAGAAAATTTTTCCTAAAAATATCCGGGTGTTACATTCTACCCCCCTTAAACTGGATTTCACCCTTGAAATTCGTCACTTGGAAACAAATAGATGAGAATACCTCTCCCTAATCATATCCTAAAGTTCCCATGTATCATCTTCAATTTGGTGGTTCCACCATAAAACTTTAACCAAGTGAGTGGTCTTATTTCCTAGATCTTTTTTTACTATGATCTAGAATCTCTATCGGTTGTTCTTTATAAGAAAGGTCTTGCTCTAGTGGTACGACTTCTGAGCTTTGTACATGTGAAGTATTGGGAATGTACATTGTTATGAGAGATACATGGAACACATCATCAACTTGAGAGAGATTCGGTGGAAGTTCCAATCGGTATGATACCTTCCCAACACGATCCAAAATTTAAAAAGGACTAATATACTTAGAGTTTGGATTTCCCTTCTTTCTATATCTCATTACTCTGTTTAAGGGAGATATATATTGAAAGAACTTATCACCCACTTCAAAATATAGGTCTTTTCTTTGCTTTTCAGCATACCTTTTTTGTCGACTATGAGCTGCTCTTATGTGTTGTTGAATAGATTTGACCTTTTCTTCCATTTCATCAACAAGATAGAGTCCTAATAGCTTTATTTCCCCAACTTCATCCCAATATGTTTTCATTATGCACTTTTTTCCATAGAGGGATTTATAAGAAGCCATTTGAATACTGGAGTGAAATCTATTATTATAAGAAAATTCCACCAATGGTAGGTGTTGATCCCAACCGCCTTTGAAATTCATAGAGAAAGATCTCAACATGACTTTTAGAGTTTGAATTTTCATCTCAGACTGAACATCTATATGAGGATAATAAGCAGTGATGAAACTTAACTCGATATCCAGAGAATGATGAAGACTTTTCCAGAACTTCTTGGTAAACCTCGGATCCTGATCAGATATAATGGAAAGTGGTACTCCATACAATCTTACCACTTTTTTACATATATCTTGGAAAGATTCACAAGAGATAAATCCTCTCTAATAGCAATGAAGTGTTCCTACTTCATAAGTTGATCAACTATAACCCAAATAGCATTATTTCCTTTGGATTTTTTGGGATGTCCAATGACAAAGTCCATAGTGATGTTTTCCCATTTCCATTTTGGTATGGGTAATAATTGTAACATCCCTTTAGACTTATGTCTTTCAGCCTTAACTTACTGACAAACCAAGCATCGAGATACATATTCAGCAACATCTCTTTTCATTCCATCCCACCAGAAGTACTCTTTCAGGTCCCTATACATCTTTGTTCTTCCAGGGTGAATAGAGAATGAAGAACTATGAGCCTCATCCAATAAATCCTTCATTAATTATGGTATAGAAGGAATACAAACCCGATTATTGAACCGTATTATTTCATCACAATAATGGTTGAATTTAGGAACATTTCTCACCTTCTTTTGTAACTCTACATATTCCTTCTGCACCTCCTTAATCTTCACATATATAGATGGTTGAACATTTATTTGAGAAGATAAGATTTCTCTCATTTCATTAAAATTTCCAGATCCCTCCTTTAAAAATATATAAATATTTTATCTTTAGTGATCCTCATCATGGATAATCTATCATGGTCTTTTTGACTCAAATCATCTTCCACCTTGGTCACATTCCCAGGGTGGTAATGTATTGAGTAGTCGCAATCTTTAATCAACTCAAACCATATTCCTTGGCTCATATTCAGCTCCTTTTATGTGAGAATGTACTTTAAAATTTTATGATCAGTATAAATATCAAAACTTTCACCATAAAGATAATTTCTCCATTTATTTAATGGAAATATTATCAAAACTAACTCCAAGTCATGAGTTGGGTAATTTTTCTCATGAATTTTCAACTACTCTTAGGAATAATCTATCACCATATCATTTTGCTTGAGAAAACATCGCAACCCCTTCTTGCACGCATCACTGTAGATCACAAACCTTTCTCCACTACAAGGTAGTGTGAGCACAGTTGAACTGGAAAACCTTATTTTTAGCTCTTTGAAATTAACTTCACATTCCTCCATCCAAATGAACTTAACTCCTTTCTGAGTCAACTTGGAGAGTGAATTAGATAATCGTGAAAAATATTTCACAAAATGATGATAATATCTAGCCAAACCAATAAAAATTTAGATCTAAGTTACCATTTTTGGTCTCAACCATCTTTCAATAACCTATGTTTTTGCTAGATCCATAGATATCCTCTCTCTTGAGATTATATGACCTAAAAATTAAACTTTCTAATGAAAAAATTAAAACATAGTAAATTTGGAATAAATATTATCCTTTCTCGGGGTCCTTAGTAAAATAATCAAGTGATCTAAATGTCATTCCTTTCTCTATTAATAGACGAGAATATCATCTATAAATACTACCACAAACTGATCAAGATAGTCTCTAAAAACTCTATTCATTAGATCCATGATGATAGAAGGGGAATTAGTAAGACCAAAAAGTATCACAATAAATTCATAACGTCCATACCTTGTACAGAATTGCATATTTGTTATATCATCCTTTTTTAACCTTAATTGATGATATCCAAAATGAATATAAATCTTGGAAAAGTATTGAGCTCCACGTAGTTGGTCAAATGAGTCATCAGTTTGGGGAAGAGGATTTTGTTCTTGATAGTGATCTTGTTAAGTTCTCAATAATCAATGTAGAGTCTCATTGATCCATCTTTATTATTAATAAACAGAACAAGTTCTCCTCAAGGTGATGAACTAGGTTATATTAATCCCTTATCAATATTCTCTTGGAGTTGCTTCTTCAATTCCTAAAACTCAATTGGGGATATTCTATAAGCTGTCTTTGAAATAGGCATAGAACCTGGTATGAATTCTATTGAAAAATAAACTTCATGATTTGGTGGAAGATCTAACAATTACACTCTAAAGGAATCATCAAACTCCCTTAAAATGGGTGTATTATTAATCATGAGTTTCTCCCCAACCAATTGAGATAAATAACCTTCATTTATAGGAATAAAGTCCCATAATATGGAATAAATTTCTACTGTAAGGTTATATTCATCCTTGTATCGATAGATGATCATAGATTGATCTGGAATATGAAATGTGACATCCCTTCCTTGGAAATTGATATGATCCCCATATAGAGAAATCCAATCCATGCCAATAATCACATCAAATTACACTAAAGGATCACACGATTTATAGGAATCACATTACTATAAAATTCCATTGGAGAAGAATTATAAACTTTTGATGTAACCATTGTGCCATTAGGTGTTATCACAGCTAACACAATATCTAATTGTTGATATAATATAGTGATACCCACATAAAATTATTCAGAAATAAAATAGTCGGTGGATCCAAAATCAAATAAAACATTTTCTATTTTAGATTGGATGGTAAGTGTACCTTTCACCACTTCATTATCGTACTCCACGATGCTGATAGTGATTACATGTGAATTTACTTTTTCTTTGGCCTTAAGTGTTTGTTGATTTCGATCATCATAAATAACCCTTAGATTAGGTAATTTATTATCATAATTCCCCATTTCCTTTCACTTTTAACATTGAATTGAAGGAGGAGCATTATATGTAGCCTTTTATTTGTTCGCATCATTAGACATCTTTTTCCCATCACTTTGGTATTCAACTACCTGATGACCTTCTTTTCCATAATTATAAAATTTACGAGTCCCTTTAAGAAAATTACCTCCATGTTTATTTCCACACTTTGAGCATAAGGTAAAACTCATCTTATTTTCAGTGTGGTATTTCGATTTTCCTTTGAATTCCATTTTTCTTTTCCTATCAAACCCATATGACTGATGGGTTAATCCAATATCCATCTCAACCTTGAGAGCACAATGAAAAATTTCCTTGTAGTTATTGAAGTCCCTTATGGATAATTCCCTTTGGAGACTTCGTTTTAAGCCATTAAAGAATCGATCAATTTTACTCTCAGGTTGGTTAATAATTCCAAAAGTGTACCTTAAAAGTCTTGTAAAATTTTCTTCATAGGTACCAACAGATTCATCATCCTATTTCTTAAGTTCAAAGAACTTCTTCTCCATATTTGTTCAAAGAATACGGGGAAAGTACTTATTGAAAAATAAGTTCTTGAACTCATCTCATTCCATGGACTCAATTTCATCTCTTTGCCTCGTAAGATTGATAATATTCCACCATTGATTAACTTCACCTTCCAAACAATATTCTTCTAAGATGAATTTATCATGTCCAGAACATTGTAGAACTGAAAATATCTTTTTAGTGGTACTGATCCATTTTTTGGCCACTAATGAATCAGAAGACCTGTTGAATGAAGGTGGACACTGCCTTATGAAGGATTCAATAAAATTTTGCTCCCTCCATTTCTTATTTGGAAATACAACATGATTCATAGCTTGAGAAATTTGTGTGACTATAGATACATGATTCTTCATTCTAGCTCCCACAAAATTTTGTTGCTTAGGGGGGAAATCATTTCATTTCCCATCACATTCAGCATTAACATGGTTCCTTCAGGTTCTAGACATTTAATTAAACCAATAATCATAGTGTGAGAAACACTAATCATAATGGGAAAACCACATAATTCAAGAATAAAATTTCAATTTAGGACAATTTAGGTTTTATCCTAGGTTATTCATAAACATCTCTAAAATACTAGGATTGGATTGTAACTTATACATAGACATATCCTTAGGGTTCTTACTAAGGTTCTCTCATTATAGTTTCCAAAGGTTAACTATAAATTTTCTCTGATACCAACTATAATGTCCCATAATTCACATATAGATATTACTTAAACATTGAATAATATGTATTACATAACATAACAAAAACCACGCCAAGATTGTATAGGTTCGGTGTCTCTATAAATTGGGAAACATAAACAACTGGTTTATAAAACATCCACATTGTCTCTTACTTATTTCTTCATAACTTGAATCCTTCTTCGAATATCTTACTTAATACCCTTCTTCATAACCTGGGGAAAAGAAACATATGAAATGGTGAGCTCAAATGCTCAGTAAGTGTAAAGAAGTGAAATATCAATCATATAATAATCATAAGAACATAACATTTTAAAAATCTTATCATGCATATAGAAGATCAAAATATCATGTCATGGGATAAATCATAAAAGTGAAATGTAATCCAAATAGTTATAACATAAGACATGAAATTTTGTTTCATACACACCTAATCATAGAAAATAATTTCATATTAGCCAAGGTTGATTATCGAGACCATCATAGAGGAAAAAATCCATTACTGAATTGAGTCCACTCCTTGTTCTAGCCCTGTATTACTGAACCAGATTTACTTATCATTCCAGTCATTTCTATATCATGAGATATAAATATTTACCCAATTCCTTAGATGGAGATATATTTCTCACCCATCTCATAATGAAACCATTCTTACATGTTCCACAAAAACATAAATCATTTATCATAGCATAACCCATGAAATAAAATGGGTTTCTTAAACATCATTATATCCTAATCCATATAAAATAAATGGATTTAATAAAGATGATTCCATCATAAACACAATCAAATAAAATTAATAATAGGGATAGAAACATAACCCTATGTCATCATATATGGAAAATAATTTTGATAAAACACAAAAACTTAATTCTTGAGGAAAATATCCTTTTTTTTTCAAAAACGTTTTCTCTTCTCAAAATGCCATGAAATTTTAAAAGAAAATAATTTAGTTGAAAATAATATTGAAATCATGTAAAGGAAGCTTCATGTAAATATGGTTTCATGAAACTCTAAAAATCCATTCATTCCATATAAGTTAAAAAAAATATTCTCGTACTTTTGCGGGAAAAGTCAAAAATTACCTCAAATCGAATAATGACAAAAGATTACTTTCATACTATTTGATAAAAATACACCAAAGGGTTAAATTAACATTAAATTTTTTTTAATGATAGAAATAATATTACATAATTATGAAACATGGACTTGGATGATAAATATACACTAGTAAATACTTATGTATAAACAATCTCGGATAAAAATGAGATAGAAAAATTATCCCTTACCTTGGGTCTGATATCCTTAGTATGTATCTTAAACTCCTTTATAATTATTTAAATAATGTTATTGAATTACTCAAAATTAATAATCAGTTTTATGATATCATATATTATTATTTTATCATCCGTTTGTTAGTAACATTTCATTGTCACTCGTTATTCGTATATTTACTACTTTATGTTCTTAGGCAAGATTTGTCGGATAAGTTCATGTTCCACTTATTAGATTATATTACATAATTTAAATAATGATATTCATATAATATATATCATATTTATTCATTTAATTCATTTATATAATCATGTTTTAATTAATATCATGTAGAATGAATCGCATCGCATCATGGAGACGGTAGGTCGTACGTACGCACGAGCGATGATACCATTCCCAAAATTGTTGAATGGTATTGAATTGGATGTTGTATGATATTTAAAAAAATTTATCATGTTATAATAATAATATATAGTTATTATTTTCATCATTATACCCATCCAAGTAAGTTTGTGGTGAAAAACAGATTACACAATGGTGTGGAGATGGTAAGTTGTACATACGCACGCGTGGTGCTTTCATTTTTCATAGGAAGGATAAAATGTGAAATATGGTTGTTTTATGTGTATAATAACATATAATTATATTATTGATACTGATTTTATTATTTTATAAATAAAAAACAAATTAATTATAAGTATAAGAAGAAATAAGATTAAAGGAATCGGTAGAAGAGATTGCCTCTTACATGATGTGCTTCCTCTAAATCTCTTCTTAGTGAACTAGAGTTGGTCCCTGAAGATAAATAGAACATCTAGAATAAAAATAGGTAAGTTTAAAAAGAAAAATGGAAGGGTATGGCTGAGATTGAATGATCAAAATGAAGTGAATAGGTGAGGGTGGAGGTGCCCTTTTATAATTGAGGTGAGGGGCTCTTTTCGAAACTCCATAAATAATAATTTATAATAAAATCAAACACTACCCAAAAAAGCCCCAAAATTTCCCCATTTTGAATATGAGATGAGATAGGGTTTTAATATCATCATCCAATAAATTTTTTACAAGTTATATTTTCAATTTAAACCATATATTTTTTATTGACACTTAGTTAATCTATTTAATTTTAATTATGGTAATAACATTCTAAATATTTTATGGTTATAAGTATTTACTTATATGGTATTAATTGACCATAAATGGATATTTTATGATATTTTAGATCTTATAATTATAAATTTTTAATTTTTAAATATTTTTATTATTTTTAAATAAATTAATAAAATTTTATTTTTATAAAATATCAATAGTGTCAATTGTGACACTATTCATTTATTTGAATTTAAAAAAATCCACAAAGAAGATAAATTCAAACAAAAATATTAAATACACTCCTAACATTTCATATTCACCTATAAAATGTGTGTATCACATTAATTAATTCATATGTTCTTTTAATATTTTTAAAACCATTTATTTGATATTTCTATTAATAAATTAATTTTTACATCATTATTGTGTCATCATTAATGGTAATTATTTAATCTCTAAAATTTATAAATAAATTTATATGATGTAGGTAATTATTTTATATTTAAAAATACTATATATAGTAGATTTTATCTCTTATTTATTTAAATAATAAAATTAATATAATTTTATAAAATGAGATTGTGACATTTTGTCACATTCATTAGTTTTTAATACATTTTTGTCATATTCATAGGTAAGTGGCCATAAAGTGATTCCATTTCAAAAAATAGATTATAACGGTCTAATTTAGTCATCAAATAGGATTTTTATAGGTGTTAAGGTAATTTTATCATATTATTTTTAGCTTTAATTACCCGATTTACCTTTAACCATGGTAATAAAAATAATTACCAAAGTTACTATTTATAATGCCCAAAAATAAAAGTATCCTATTATCATAATTTGAACTGACTGATTCCAAATATGTAGTAAATTTTTAAAAATTCAAAACATAGAGGTTGAAGTAATTAATTTAAAATCAATCCCATTATTAGAATAAGAGAATGGGTTTTTTTAAAAGTTAAAACGTTGCAAAAGATTGAAATATTTTTACATATGAATTCAATATAAAATTAATGCTAATTACATAAATTATATTGAATGATAAAAATATATTCTATTTATACTTTAAAACAAATCAATATTATAATTTAATCATATAAATTATCTCGATGAAAAAAGTTGTTTTCACTTAAAATTTAGTGTGTTTTTACTATTCATTAAAACTTGAATGTTATCAGAAAATATCATAAATTCAACCAAAGTAAATTTTTATATACCAATTTAAAATAACTTGGTTATGTTGTCATATAGAAATTATTAATGTGTCAAAATATTAATTTAAAATGGGTTCGCCATTCAAAGGCGTAAGATTACCCTTTTTAAAAAAATTTGGTTTTTATACAACAAATAGGGTTTATTCACACCCTATGATTAAAATATCCATTGGATAAATAAAAAATATTTTACTAAGTATATGAAATATATATATCATTAATTTCATTACCATTAGTAATTAACTCATAAATAAAAATATCTAATTTATATTTTTCATAAATAATTGATAGTCAAAGAATTCCCAATACATTTTAATAAGTTAGTTATAATTATTCCCACTAACCTAATGGCTAGGATATAACAGTAATTTTATATTAATAGAATCTCGTGGATCATTTAAACTCATGATTTCATGCAACCCAAGCTACTGAAGAATAAAAAAAATTTAAAGAATTTTTTTCATAAAAACATCAGGGTGTTACATCTATTTTCCTTGAACGTAGTTTGAGGTAATTTTTATGATATGTTTATTAGGTCAAGTTGCCCCCCACCACTATATTACAATGTTAACCAGACAAGTGGTTATTCATTAATTAGTCCTCCAATATGATTGGTCCTAAATAGGACCTAGAAGAATCATGAGTAAATGGGTGCCCCTGTTGAGCCTGTTGGAGTTCCAATATTTGGGTTTCTACAGTGTATATAGATTCAGTGGAGAAATTTTCTAAATATTAAGATCTATTATGAACTCATATTACTTGAACACCTTAGCCTTTCTGACCTCTCCCCCTCATCCATGATTATGAATGTGATATGCATCTTCTTCATCGAAGAAGGTGTTTTCCAAGTGAATCAAATTAAAAAAAAGTTCATTGTGATTCTTCACCCAATGAGGATCCCATTTGTTGGGGTGGTTACCATTGGAAAATTTTATGGGATGGTGTATTTATTCACAATGTTGTAAACAAGAAATCTTGGTGAATTTGAACAACCTTAGGAATTGACTTGGGTTATTTCTCCCATGACTTTTTTCTATGATGATTACACTAACTTTTTGAAGAATAAGATATTTAAGGAGTTGGTTCAGTCATAGAAAAGGGAATTTGGGTCAGAACTAGTTGATTTAGTTTCACCCCATGGATGGAATGTACCTAATTGATGTATTTTTTGGTCATCCAATCATCAAAACTTATGCAAAATTTCTTGAGACTTTCTTCCATTCTCATTATTCTTCTCGTGGGATGGTAGAGACAAAATATACTCGTGATGGTGGATTTATTAGTTTTATATTCCTAGATTCAATCATCTTATACAGGATGTATTTAAAAAAATAATTCCTGGATATTAATCCCCAATATTCAATGGTAGGGTAAATAATTAGGGTGATTATTGAGACTAATTTAATTGGGTTTCCTAACCCTGATAAAATTGAAAATATTGTTTTCCATGGTAGTGATAAAGTACCATGGGACATTCTATTTTTTGGAAAGAATATAATTTATTATTATAATCCTCATATGGTTGACACCTTTTCACTTTTCTTCCCTCCCATCAAGGATTTTTTTGTTGTTTTTTAGTCATTCGAGAGGAGGTACCATGTGATATTGTATGAGATTAGGTGTTAGAGCTAGTGTTGGAGGTAAATTAAGGGTAAAAGTTATCAATTATACTTTTATAAAACTATTTCCTTGAGTTACTAGTGTCAGTTGAAAATTTTCCTTTGAGAATCAGATAAAATATTCCAACTATTGTGCAACTTATGAAAAATACCAAAATTTTTCTTGGTATTTTAGTGAAATAAATGGTGTCAGCAATTAATCTTGAATATTTTCTATGTATATATATAGTAACTAATCCTTTGGTAGTTTCATGTTCAAGGAATAAGTTGGACCTTTTTAACTAAAAAAACTCAAGACCATCCAATTATTTTGTTTCTTTCAATTATAGAGACCTAGGATCTTCATATTTCATAGTGTCAAACTAAATTGGTAGATAAATCATCGATGATTGTCATGTTAACTTGTGATTGATCCAAATGGAAAGTTATTATACTAGATGAATGATTTTATCTCTAGAGTCTGTATAAAACATCTATGCTTTGATTCTTTATATCACTCAATATTTCCCATCATGATTCCACACTGAGTCACAAAGTACACCATGTATTTCTCTTATCATTAAATTCCATTAAAGATTAGGAAGGTTGGGTTCTTAAAGTTGAGTGAAAGAGGATTCATATCCACCCATTCGGGATATGGTTTTATTTCCAAATTTACTAGTGCATATCTAGATTCTATGGCCTTTGTTTAGGAATACAAGAATTTAATAGAGTCAAGAAATTCTTGAGGAATGGTTAGTTGGGTAGACACTTGAGTAGAGAAAATAGGTTATTCCTAATATGATCAACTTACCCACGTTTTATGTTGATACCCAGTATGAGTCATCCCATGGTATCTAACTTGAAATGGCTCTATACTCCACCCTAAATGATGGAATTCATGATATCCTTGGGACACTTGGTTTATAATTACCTATTTATTGATCCTAGAGCACACGTGATGATTTGATTCTTTACTCATAAGATAAGTGTGTCTCTCGGGTTGGGGAAGATTCACTAGAGAAGAAATATTGGTCTCCACATAGAAGTTATAGTCAATGGGAATATTTATCTTGTGTAATTTTAAATTGAGTCTCCTAAGTGTCTCAAACTCAAATTCATATCAAGTGAACCTTTCAATAACTATGGGAGATTAAGTTTCCTAAGGTTCTAGGTGGCATGTGGCCACACACATTGCATTTTATTTAATCTAAGTTTTCTAAATAGGTAGTAGATATGTTTTTATAGGAACTCTAAGGTTCTAATAATTCATATGATGTTGGTAATACACACCATCTTGAAGTGTTTTGGTGTATAATAGGTTTTTAATAGAGGTTTTATATTTGATCTCTTCTACACTAGTGTTATTATATGATTCATCTATAGAGACAATGATAATGACATTCATTGATATGTAATATGATTCATGAATAATGTATTCATTATAAGGGTAATGTTATTTTTCACCTCTTGATTATTTTTAGTGGAAAAGTTGTGATAATCTTCAGTGTTCACCTTCTTGAGGGACCACTTTGGTTTGTGACCCATGTTATATTTTTTCTTTTCCTTTCTATGCTCCCCCGGATTTGATTTATAAAGGGTAATCTAAAAGTAATTTCCAATAGTCTTCACTAAATGCATTCCCAAAGAGAAGGATGGATCGTGTATTGGGAGGAATTTTGAAGGCCTCTCTTATGAATTTTCTTCCAGATGGAGAAGAATTAATTCCATGGTGGGGGAGGTTAGATATGATATATATGTAACTAGTATTATGGGATATGGTTTTCTCAGTTATACCACTATTATATCTTGGAATAATTAAATATTTGATGATATTAGGGGTGGTGGTAGTAGTAAACATTCCCCTAGCCATATAAACAAGAATTGTTCCTGTATTACTGCTATGATATCCACCACTGATTCTCTCTCAAATTTTTGAGTCGTAATATGAACATGATCTAGATATAGAACATGCTTGTGTATGAGCTACTCACTATTGAATAAAGAACTATATCCAAGAGTTAATCTTTCCTCAAGTGAGAATCCTATTAAATATTTTTGGAGGCATGATGCAGGAGTCTATAAATAGTCGACTCCCACTGAGTGTGTTATTATTTGAACATAAAAATGTTATAATTTTACTAGATAGACTAGTTGGGATATAAAAGACTTGGGCATAATACTTTTCTTATGGCAATGACCTTGCATGATGCCTTTATTAATGGAATTTGTAGGATGTGGAGTAGAGAAAAATGTATTACTCTATATTCACTCCTATTGGCACCAAAAATATGTCTCAACTTCAAGAAGGTACATTTTTATTAAAAAAATATGCATCCTAGCCCAAGGAATCATTATTGATCCAAAGGATATGGTTCACACAACATTAGGCCATTTACTTCAACTTCCAATATTGGTGGTCAACCACTTGCAAACAGAGGGAGATGATGAAAGAAAGGTTTCTATGAGAACTATTGAAGCACCTCAAAATCTGATACGTTTATGCATAAAATTAGAAAATTTCTTGAAACATCAATATTGGTGTACAAGTAACTTGAATGAGGATAGAGACATCAAATTGATACCTTTAATTATTTTCCACTAGTGGAAAATTAATAAGAGGTTAGCAACCCCTAATTCCAGGAACCAGCATTGCGTTGCACAACAAAGGTGTAGTTTCATACCCAAAGGTCATGTCCACTAAACTAGAATATAAAGAGAGCATCAACAAACCATTTTAAATGAAATAACTATTGAAGTTGAAGCATTGAATCTCAATCACACAAACCCCCTTTTGTGAAATTACACAATTCCATCCTTCTATGGATTCCCACACATAGAGACTTGTGAAACATGACTCAAATTGGATATGCTTTTACTTGGCCTATGTTTGAGGTATACTCATGAAACTCTCTTTAAATTATAGGTTTTTTCACATAATATGATATCTCATTACATAACCCTAATCTTTGCATGACCTCCAAAGTCACACACACATATTCCCCCATCATCCATGCCCTATCCTTGTGATGGATAATATGTATCAGGGAAATCACCTTGTGAAAAAAAAACTCAATAGTTTCACACAAAAACATATGGGTCCCTAACCCAATTCCTCCTTCTAATAAATAAATTTTCATGAATTTTGAGTGTTTAGGTTCCCCACACCTACCCCAAATGGGTTCTCTCATTCTTAAATCACTAGCATGATCGGTCTCATCAATACTTGAACCCGGAACAATTTCTACAAGAATGGTCCAAGTAGTATATTTTCCTCCTCTCCTAATCATAGGAACCCTAATATCGAGTCCCCCATGTACCACCTCAACATGTAACTGTTTACACCTTGTTCCATCCAAAATCACTTACGTTGTACACACATAAGCCTCGAGGGTGGCATCATCAAGGGAAACTGGCCACCTTTTTTTGTGAGGAGGCCTAGTGCTTTAAAATTATCTCTTAATTGGAAATGGTCTCTTTGATATAGACCCACATAATTTCTAAGATGCGTGATTTGAAACTAGATAGCCTAATTTCCTAGTTGCATGACATAAAACTACATGATAATGTCCTCAACAAAATCCGTTAAACATATGAACCACCTATCCTCACAAGATATTAAAATTGTAGCCCACCTATACCTATAAGAATTTAAACATATGACCCACCTATCCCCACATGATGCTAAACATGTGACCGACCTATCCCCACAAGAGGTTAAACCTGTGACCCACCATCCCCATAATACATAAAAACTATGACCCACCTATCCCCACAATACATTAAAACAATGACCCACCTATCCACAAAAGGTGCTAAACATGTGAACCACATATCTCCAAAAGTCATACCTATGATCAAACCCACCAGATTCATAATAAACCCTAACCCTTACATAGTACATGGTATTCCCTAGGTAAATGAATTGGATGCCTATGTCCATGACATAAGTTACCTCATAAAATATACAAGAGGCCTTGGGCCCCACACCGAAGATGCCTTATACATTTTATTCCCTCAATTATGAATGAGGTATAATTTTACTGATGTCCAATATTCACATGATTCCCAACATCATTATCATCTCCAAACCTAATGTAGATTCCCTGTTATGATGGAAATTAGCATAATTAACCAGCATCCACCTCAATGTGGTTTTGAGAATGAGATTCACAAACATGTATTAGATCCATGAGAGAGACCCAAACTAGGTGGCGAGCTCTAAGGTGGAATCTATATAGGGAATAGTATAAATCCAATCATCTCTTTCCAATAAATAATTTAACATCATCGACAATGGTGGTTGAGGCCACCCATGTTTGGAAAGTGGTAATGTGGGGAAGCACGCCTCATTGGGATCCATGACAAGTCCAAGGACACATGTCACTTTAGATTAGTAAAAACACATATCCCATATCACATGTTGCATAGACCAAACATAAAACATTAGAAAACGAAAATGATGAACCCAACATGAACCTATTGTCCTTCAATAGTAGGAAGATGATGGACATTTAGAATCACTGATTCTAAGACATTATTGGCCTAAATCCCTTCTCCTCTGAGAGTGGATGCTCAACATTGGATATATTGGGAATCATGTTCATCAGAAATGTACATATAGTTATCCTTTCATATCCCACAATATTCAAGATGTAGGAAATGCCCAGTGGTCCACCATTAATAATCATGGGGGCATAAGAATTTATGTTGCAGAAATCCTGCAAGACTATGCTTCTAACACAATGGTCACTGATCACATGAATTTTAGGTTCCCTCACCCCATATCTCCCTCCAAGATCATCTAGAATAGGGTCATCAACACCATTGTTCCTAAATATGGGTAGTAAGGGGTCAACCCAATCAGGGATATGGCCCTTCGGGACCTTGAAGTTGTGGTCCCATGCTGTCATTTCCACTCCTAAGGGCTGCACGGGGAGAAATATCCCACCATCACCATGATGAATTGTTTTGGGAGCCTCTCCATGGAACACTTTAAAAGCTCCATAAATTATGACAAGGAGGTAGGGGATACATCATTATCACATTTCGTGACCACCATCAAGGGGATTCCTAAGAGGCCCCAACCCAGTGTCATCTCCAATGTTGATCATCCCTACAAACCGATGAGTGGGATGATTTTCTCCTTGTTCCACTAACCCTAGTCCAGAATACTTGGTGTCAGTAATGGGGGCAGGAAACTAACCCTACCCATCAAGAGGTCTCTGCAAAAAATCTAGTTCTCTGGACACTACCAATGCATATCTATCCCTCAAAACTAGTGCATGGGGGAACATTATCACCAGATTGGGATCGACACCCCAGCCACCTATTAGGTAAGTTGGGTCGACTCTCTCCAACTTGGGAGAAACCAATAACCATAATGGTTCACCCCATGGTGAAGAGTTTCACTAAATATGTATTCCTTGAGATAAAATAACCCAACATGGAGGCCCTCACCATGCCGAATACTTTCCTTACACATAAGATCCATCCTAGGGTGGGAGGGAAGATAATTTCTGCAAGGTTCGTATCCACGAAACAGACCATCATTCATGTGGAATTAATTTATACATCCCATAGGTTCTATCAATTGGGGAACTCCTACACAATTAAAGATAGGGACTAGGGAAATGTTTCATCACCAATGATCTCTAGGGATCTGAGGTAATGGATGAATCAGTGGAGATGCACACACCTCCACCACAGAGCTAGGGGAAGAAGCTCATCAGTTGATGTTGACAATCTCTAAGATGGATATCCATAGAATCCCAAAATACCTTCACAAATACCTAGATATGGAGGATGTACTAGATTCATTTTAGGAAATATCAGTGTATCCATCCATGCCTCCATAATCTTCCCTCTGATCGACTTCTAATTTTGAATTGGAGAGAAATGTGGGTCTGGATTGTCACCCATAGATGAAGATAATCACTCTATTGGGCCGTAGGGGCACGCAATACCTCATGATCATTATGAGTCCATAGATAACCCATCCTACATGGATATGGTTATGAATTTGGCTCTTCCACTGGAGGACACCCCAACATTTCAGGGGCTGCTAGCCAGCGTGAGGCTACCTTTATCTGAGAATCTATAGCATAATAGGTCTGCATCATTACCACCCCAGTATGAAATATATATATAATTGGATAATGGGGAGACCAAAAGTAGGATGAACCCTAAAATTATTGGCATGAGGAGGAAATATTTTGCGATACTTTGGCCAACAACCAGCTACTGGTCATGTTATATTCATCTTCAGACCTGTGCCTCACCGTCTCTGAGTCTCTCACTGAGGACCATGCAACATGTCTCTACCAAAATATTTGGGTGATGTTAAACTATCTCAAATATTTATATTTGACTTATCCTTGGAGTGAGGAACACCTTGAGGTTATTCATTAGTATTTCTAGAAGGCTAATATTGTAGTACGTATAGTAGCTCAACACCCTGATTCATATAGATATTGACAAACATTCTAGAGTATCTGTGTTTGGAGCCTCACCATGCTCTAGATAATTATATAGTAATATTCTTACCATTTGTAGATCATAGGATGGGTAAAGTATGATTTCCTTGAATTCATTCCCCTTTTACAGTGGTAGTGGGGGTCATCAGGATAACCCACCAATCAATAGGGAGGGCCTGCCTCCAACCATCAACACTGTGAATGTCATTGTGATCAATCTTCATGATGACACATGGAATGAAGGAGATTCTCCTTATAGGGGACAAAATCATGAGGACCATGTTATGGGATTCCCAACCTATTAATAAATACATACATTGGGCCTTGGAAGTATCATCGAGGGCCGACTATTGTTTACCTATCGATATTCTGACAAGGGTAAGCAGATTATGAGCACATTGGTCCATCTAAGGTCATGCTAGAAGATAAAACAAATTCCAAGTTGAATAATTTACTTCAGGAACCCAAGGGATACAATAGGCTCACTAACAAAATCATTGCCTAGAAATTCTCATATCAAGGAAACATCTAAGGGGACCATGTTTCCCCTATGGTGAAGTGACCAGTTCTCCTTGTCCAGGAACCCAGGGTTGAGGCAGGTGGATCCATGCATCCAATCTGGGTAGAGGATGAATACCATGAAAAAAGGACAATATATAACTCACCTACTCCTCGTGTTCAGTGTGAATTCCCTCGTATATACCATGACTTTTTTTCCTCATAGAACAAAAAGTCAGTCAAATATTTGTTAACCACCAATCCTCAGCCTGATGATGTGATAATTTCTCTCATTGCCCATATTGAGGAAATGGAGATACAACAAGATTTGGTCCCGCTAGAAGGGATTCCATACCCAGTATGGGTGGACGATATGTTCCCACCTCTAGAATTCAGTAATCTGAGCTTCACCTCATTTAATGGGATTGGGGATCCATTATATAATTTGATCAAATTTGGCTAATAGTGTGGAATAATGTTGGGAACCCTGGATTAAAAGAAATCCACAAAGCTTTAGTTCTTCGTCCAAACCCTAAAAGCACCTAATTTTGTTAAGTATAGTTAGTTTCCTCGAGGATCTTTTTCCAGTTGGGAAGATCTCCGTAGGAAGTTCCTCTATTAGTTCAGCTTCACTATGCACAAAACAAGAATCTTTGGACTCTTCAAATTCAAGAAAAGGCCTAATGAGTGAGTTTTTTATTTCATTGCCTAATGGAAGGGACTCACGTACTCCCTCGATATACATCTTTCATAGGAGAAGCTATTTAAAATGTGCATGGAGAATTTCTGAGATGATTTGGTCCTGACTGACACAACCGTCGTCAAAGTCCTTCAAAGTTTAAAATTTATAATCCTACTAACTACTTTATATGTGGAAAGCAGGGTCGAAATCATAGAGAAGACAATTATGACCATTGTTCTTCTAAAAACTTTCAAAAAGACCCCACTATTGTCAGTAGTGGGGTAGACTCCCTATTTTTTACTTTTTTATATTTTTTTATCTTTTTTATAAGGCAGTAAATTAACTACACTTTTTTTGTTTTTGTTCGAAACTATAATGAAACAGGAAACTGATTGACAGAAAGTAAAAGAGATATAAAATGTTGATAAACGAACAATCAAAGAAAGATTTCCAGGGAAAAACTTTATTCTACTAGTTGTAAAAGTATTTCTTCACACAATAATGATTGCAATTGTGTCCACTGAAAAAGGAGAAACTTATTTCCCTCTCCAGAAGATAATTCTCTTAAGTCAAACAATCTTCAAATTTTTCACTCCAAGATAGATCAACTATGAAGATTCTGATTCGGAAAAGATGACAGAATGAACTTTCCATAAGTTATGAAGTTTTATGAATTAATTATCTTTTGAAAGATGTATCCACAATCAATATCTCTGAATGATTGTGGAATTTATAAATTGAGTGCTAGTGGTACGATGTGGTAGAATGTATTCAGAACTGATCTCATCGATCAATTCTGAATACATTGAATTGATAAAGTAAAAAAAAGAAGTAAGGACACCGGTAGAATTTTTGTAATTCCCTGAACTCGAATGTTTTTCCAACATTCATGTTCTTTATCATTACAACAATGGTAAACATGCTAAAACAGAGTACTAATATTCAAACTCTAGGGAAGAATAACTCCCCGAAATATGCTCTACTCTTATGCTCCTTTAACTACTGGGCTGTCCACCGGATCTCTCTGCTCTGATGAGAGAGAAGTTGTCGAAAGACTTAATGAACTTTGCTGAAATATTTCCCTCTCTTGAATGTCTGACTCTCTTAAAATTCACTACTTGTTCTTATTTTAAACTCATGGACATTTTTTTCTCATCACCACAACCTTCCACCGACTTAGGCTGGCTCCTCACATGCGCACGATACACGTGCGTTTTTTCAGTCAAACTCATGTCGTTTAATCTTTTCCCTTATAAAAAACTCTAGTAATTTCGTTGTGTGAACCTGGACGGGATTAAATTTCTCGTATGAACCTGCAAAGGAAAGAAAAAATAGAATAGTTAAAAACACAAAGGAAATAAATAAATTAATGTTAAATAGTTAAAGTTATTAGTTTATTAAATTCTTTAAAAGATTTAATAATGTTATCATTTATTAGGTCATTGGTTTTTATTAATTAATGTTATTAATGTTAATTATAATGTTTTTTTATTATTTTGAAAATTAAATTATTTACTATTTTAAGTTAATTAGAATAGTTTATACTAATTTAATTTATGAATTATTATTAGTATTTATCTTTTATATATTTTATTATTAAATAACTATAAATAACTAATATGAAACATTAATATAATAATTTATTTTAAATTTAATTTCAAAATTATTATTAATTATTTTAGTTTAATTAAAGATTAATTCAAGTTAATTAAGTTAATAATTTTGTTTTGTATCTTATATTTATGATTAATTTAAAATTATTGATGTTAGATATTTTAATTTAGTTATTTTTTAAGTCTAGTTTTTATTATAGATTAATTTTAATTTTTTTTTTTAATATTTTCTTCTTCCTCCCCCCAATCTCGGCACTGGGGGAGGTTTCTTATGGAATGCTCCAGCGGCGCTCAAGATCAACGGAAAACGGTGGTGAGCTCCTCCTCTGGCGTTGGCTTCCTTATACCCAGCGGTGGCCAGTGGTGTCGGCCCAGTTCAGAACGGCACACAGGTTTTGCGACTTGGCGACAGTTCTCCCTCAACGGCGGGTTCCTCTCTTCATCCTCGCAGCAACCAGCACCGGAGACTTCCCAGTTTGGCCTCCATCATCTGGAGGTAGTGAGTTCTTCCTTGGATGCAGGTCGGTCTCCAATCGACTCACACGGTCCTCCTCAAGCGGCAACTTGCTCGCGACGGCTCACAAATAGAGGCAGCGATGAACTAGTTCTTTAAGCTGCAGGATAAAACTAGTTTGGTGTTTGGGTTTGCGGAAAGAATAAAAGGAATCAACAGCCAAGATTGGAAATCTCAGGATAAAGTAGTTAAACTTCTAAACTAAATAATAATTAATAAAACTTATTACATTAAAGCAACTTGTTAATTAATTACTTTAAACACTTAAAACACAAAATTAATTATAAAAATTGATTAGTTCAATAATTTCATTATAAAAATACAAAAGTATGAATATTTATCAAAAAATGAAAAATTAATTAATTAAATAATTAAATATTAAATAAAGAGATGTGACAAAACTATATAAAAATAAGGCCACATCAAATTTCTCCACACTTAAGCATTATTTGTCCTCAAACAATCCCATGTATTGTTATCTTTGAAAAATAGAGTAGTGAGTATGATTCAGCTCAAAAAGTAACATGTTCATCAAATTGAAACAGAGGAATGTCAAAAGGAATTAAAAAATGAATTGTTCAAATGAATCTTTCCTATAATAAAATTCTCACTAGTAGTTAAGAGGGCAATGAATCATCATCCAATGAAAGTGTCCTACCTCATTTTTGATACTGCTTAGTAACTCATTTCAATCCAAATCTAAGATCTAAATCCAAGAGTGACAACAAGCTAAAAGTCTATGGAATTAAGAACTTAACAATTGGAACCTTTTACTTTGACGTTCACCTAAGTTCCAAAAATAAATATGTTTTTGTGAATCACCTTAATAATACAACCTAAATGACTCTCATATAAACCAGTTGACCCCTTCTTCATTTGGCGTTCATCATTCTCCTAACCTTAATGAACTCGTTTTTTACCCTAAAAACTTTATTTAATTTTTTCGATGTCATGTATCATGTGCTGAGCATTGTGCAATGCACTTATTCAAAGTGTACAGAGGGATTATAGTTAACAGAAACGCACCCAACATCTAGGGTCTCAGAGATTCACCATGAGATCTCAAATGCCCAAACCACTCCAGTTTCAAAAGTTTTATATAAAAATCATTTACATTGTCTCACTAAGGTAATTAATTAAATAATTAAAAGGAAATGAGTTCCCTAGAATCAAGATCAAACTTCCAATTCCATATATTATGATCATAACTCCACTAACAGGTTACCCATATCACTCTTAAAAGTAGTTCCAAAACCAAATTTCCATTAAACAACTAAGTATAGATCACTCAACAATCATCCATTATCATTGATTTCGGGTTCAAAGCATATCTTAACTACTAGTAAGGTACTTGTCCTAAGGCAAGACTCATTTGAGAAACAGTGTACAACCTAAAATTGTGCATGATTTTTGAAAACTTTTAACCATTTTTACAAAAAGATTGAATTTGTAATTGGAATTGATGGACTTATATTTAAACATAGATTAGCTCAGTCAAGAATTGACCCCCTCCCCCACACTTAAAACCCAACTTTTTCCCCCAAAGTTGAATTCCAAATATGGAGAAGAAAATTTTGACAATTTAAGTTTAAAATAGTTTTTTGTACTTCAGTAGATAGATGACATGCATAAAGGGTCTCTTTGAAGTTCAAAAATATTGTTTACCTCAATGAATAACTTAACAGCAGGTTCATTAGAAATGAAATGCATTAACATTAAATCTAGTGATGAATAACTTCAAGAAATTTCAAACAGTTACATGAATCTTGTAAGTGCATGGTGTACTGGGTGTAAGCATTTTAATAGATTGAGTTCAATAATATGTTCAATAGAGAAGAAGAAAGCATGCTAAAACACCCCAACCAAAATCAAGAAGATTCAAAAAAACACAATAACTATCTTACATGTACTCCCCCCACACTTAGTTCATACAGTGGATGGTTTAAATAAGAATGAAATTAAATTTTCAGCAAGGAGGAACATACAGAATTATTTTATTCAACTTAGTGACATGCAGCAAAATTTTATACAGTTCAAGTCATGCAACATAATTTTCAGTACAAGAATAATTTTATTAAGTAACATACATGTAGATCAGAATTTTTTAAAGTAATAGTCATTGTCTCACCGATAATAATAACTGTGTCTTGTGGTAAATTTTATTAAAGTGAACAAGGAGTAGAAAAATGAATGAAAAATAAAGAATAGATTACTTCCATGGAAAAAAAGTTTATCATTAAAGCTTCAGCAAGGGAATCTCACTCCTTCAATGACACAACACTAGCATCTTTATAACCCTGAAACAAAACCAGGAGACCAAAAACAAGCAGTAACAATAACTTCCCAAAAATAGAGCATAGAAGTAGCACATTATTCAAGGATAAAAATGAAACAAAGTAAAGAAAAAAGAATTGTTTGTTGCCTCCCATGTAGTGCTATGTTATAAAGTCTTTATCCAGACTTTATTCAAGATCTGTTTTTAAGTAGAGTGAAGGCAACCAAGCCCTTTGGTTGTCCCTCAAAATAAAGTTTCACTCTCTTCCCATTAACCAACATGGGTTTGTTCTCTTCACCTATAATTTCAATAGCTCTATTCCTCAGAAATCTTACTATAGTAAATGGTCCAGACCATTTGGACTTCAGCTTCCCAAAAAAGAGTTATAATCGAGAGTTAAAGAGGAGGAATTTCTATCCAAGTTTGAATTCCTTGATTTGTATGATAGAATCATGAAATATTTTAGTCCTCTCATTATAAATTCTTGCATTATCATAACTATCTCTCCTTATTTCATCTAACTCACTCATTTCAAGTAATCTCCTCTCACTATCACTCATAAAGTAAAAGTTCAGAACCTCAACTGCCCAATAAGACTTATGTTGAAACTCCATAGGTAAATGAAAGAACTTCCCAAACAATAACCTATATGGAGACATAACTATTGGGGTCTTGAAAGAAGTTCTATATGCCCATAAATCTTCATTCAATTTAAGAGACTAGTCCTTCCTAGAATTTGACACAGTTTTCTCAAGTATTTGTTTCAGTTCTCTATTAGAAATTTCCACTTGTCCAATGGACTTTGGATGATAAGGAGTACCGGTTTTATGAACACATCCATATTTTTCCATTAAAGCAATTAAATTTTTAGTTCTTAAACTGTGTTCTATTATTAGTGATAAAGGATTTGGGAACTCCAAATCTTGAAAATATGTTCTTTTTCACAAATTTCATTATAGAGTTTTCTTGATTGTTGGGAAGTGCAACTACCTCAACCCACTTTGACACGTAATCTACAACAACAATAATATACTCATTACCATGCGATAATGGAAATGGACCCATGATATCTAAACCCTAGACATAAAAAATTTCTACTTCTAAATTACCTTTTTGGGGTAGCACTTTTTTCCTACCCACATTTCCTAGCATATGAAATTTATCACAGCCAACTACAAAGCTCTTAGAATCCTTAAAAAGAGTGGGCCAATAGAAACTAGATTGAAGGACTTTTTGAGTTGTCCTTTCACCACCATGGTGACCTCCCTAAGGTGAGGAGTGAAAACTCACTAACATAGGTAGAATTTCTTCATCAGGCACACATATCCTAAGGATACCATCATCACATCTCCTAAACAACAGGGGTTCATCCAAAAAATAGTATTTAATCTCATAAATGAATTTCTTCCTTTGGTTATTAAACATATTTCTAGGGAAGATACCTACTGCCAGGAAGTTAGAAAAATCTTCATACCATGAAGATTGCCTAATTGATACAGTGAGCAGTATTTCATCAGTAAAGAAATAGTTTATCTCCCTAGGATCTTCAGAATGGGTATGAAGAAACCTAGATAAATGGTCAGCAACTAGGTTTTCAACTCCCTTCTTATCCCTTATTTCTAAGTCAAAATCTTGCAACAAAAAAGTACATCTAATCATCTTGGGTTTAGTTTTTTTAGACAGAAAGTACTTCGAAGCAGAATGATCAATGAAAATGATAAATTTTGAGCCTAACAAATACTGTCTAAACTTCTCTAGAGAAAAAACAACAGTTATCAATTCTTTTTCCGTGGTGGAATAATTATTTTGGGACTTATTGAGCAGTCTACTAGCATAATACACCACATGTAACTTCTTATCTATCATATTTCCAAGGATAGAACCTAAACCCATGTCACTAGAATCACACATAAGTTCAAAATGTAGTTTCCAATTAGGTGCAATGATAATGGGTGATGTAGTGAGTTTTCCTTTTAACAGATTAAATGACTTCAAACAGTTTTCATCAAAGTTAAAAGGTACATCCTTGACCAATAAAGAACAAAAAGGATTAGTTATTTTAGAAAAGTCTTTTATGAATCTCTGGTAGAAACCGGCATGCCCTAGGAAACTTCTAGCACCTTTTACATTTTCAGAAGGTGGGAGTTTTTGAATGACTTCAACTTTAGCAGTATCAACTTCCAAACCTCTCTTAGACACCTTATGACCTAAAAGAATATCCCATGTGACCATGAATTGACACTTATCCCAATTAAGAACAAGGTTGGTTTCAATTCATATTTCTAAGACTAACTCAAGATTTCCAAGACATGTATCAAAAGTGATACTCACAATGGAGAAATAATCCATGAAAACCTCAATGATTCTTTTAATCATATCCGAAAAGATAGCCATCATACACCTTTGAAAGGTGGATGGAACTCCACACAACCCAAAAGTCATCTTCATGTAAGAAAATTCTTCAAAGGGGTATGTGAAAGTGGTCTTTTCCTAATCCTCTGGAGCAATAGGAATCTGGTTGTAACCAGAATACCCATCTAGGAAACAGAAAAATTTATTTCCAGCAAACCTCTCAAGCATTTGATCAAGGAAAGATATTGGAAAATGGTCCTTCCTAGTGGCTTCATTAAGATTCCTATAATGAATACAAACTCTGTAACACCCCAAGCTTACACGGTACGCTTCTCTTTGAATAATACAATAGCGTGTGTTGTATGAAACTTCGATTTCTAACACTCACCACAACCAATCAAACTAGCCGTTATGAATAGTAATACCCACCTTTTAAAATTTTATACATTTGATCATTCAAAATGGAAATCATTTTTGGATTCAGAATATCGAAATTAGCTTAGGGTGAATTTTTGGTACTTTTCTGATAACTTTCATATTTTGATAAATAGTGAAAATTACAAAATTTTAATTAAAAACAACTTTTTTAATCGAAATAATTAATAGTGATAAATTATGAATTTGAGTGATTTTAAAGTATAATTAGATTATATTTTTACCATTTAATCCAATTTTGGTCATTGGACATAATTTAACATTTAAACTGGACATAAGCAAGTGTCAATCTTTTGATAGTTATTATTTCTTAAAAACACGCTTTATATTTTGACAACGGGAATTAATTTTAAATTAATTTCTCCCGCTTCTATGTTTTGAATTTAGAAAAATTAATTCCATATTTATAATCAAGAGGTCTAAATTTTGTAAATAGGTAACTTTTATTTTTAGACATTTTGAATAATTACTTCGGTAAATATTTTATTTACCATGGTTAAAGGGTAAATCCGGTAAATGAGGGTAAACAAATAATATTATAATAATGTTAAATTACCCTAAAACATTTCCTAACACTATTTGTTGATACATGTCCGACCATGAGAATATTTTGGACGATTTTGGGACCCCATGGAGCCAATTGTAAGTGATAATGACACTTTATATTAATTAAGTGAAAATAAATACAAAAATAACATAAGCATATATCTTTTAGAAAAACAATTTTTACATAGGATTATATATATTATATTTTAGACTATAAATATTCATGAGAAAGATAAACAGATTTCCTACATAATTGTATTTTATTTATAATTTTTAGATATTGAATAATTAAATTTATTTATGACACAATAATGATGCAGTATTTTCCTTATTAATGAAAGAATCAAATAATTGGTATTATATATATTAAAATAAATATAATTTGAAAGTTTTAATACCATACACAAATTTTATTGGTTAATATGACATTTTAGGATTTATTAAATGAATTTAGTTCGAATTAATAAAGTTTTTATGACTTTAACAAAAATCAATTATTAAATAGTGTCAAAATTGATATAAAGGAGTTTTTAAAACAAATATTATATTATAAATTGATATAATATTCCTAAAAATCTAAGGTTTGGAAAAAGGACTTATATAATGATAGATGTATCATTAATTAACCACTTGGGGTTCTATTGTAAGTATATAGTAAGTTTATTAACCATATAATATAAAAATACAAAGAGACATGGTAAATGTCAAACTATTTAACTAAGAGTTAAATCTAAATGTTAAGGTTAATATAGTGATCCAAACCTATATAAAACCTATTAGTTTAGTGGTTTTTGACCCATACCCACCTTATCCTTTAAATAATACATTTTTTAGCCTTTATAAACCAAAAATTATTTTATTATAAAATAATATTTCTAGCTTTTCCTAAGCTGCCCCTCACCCCTCTTATAAAAGGGCACTCCCCCTTCCCTCTATTTCACACCTTAAAAGCCTTTTATCTCGGCCAAAACATGCCCAAATATCCTATAAAATTCCATCACTTACTCCTAGAGGCCTTTATTTAGTCATAAATCCAACTTAAGGAGCCCTTTTGATCAAATAAAAAAGAAGAACCCGAAGAAGAGGTAATAATTTCACCACCCTCTTTCAAGTTCTTTTCTTCTTCCACTTCTTCTTTCTTTGTTATTTCCATTATAAAATAATAACTCCAGTATCTTCTATATATTGTGATTTTATTATTAATATGTTAAAATCATATTCATTATTCTATCCACCATTTGAATGACATGTCACCATACGTGTGTACGTACGACTTACCGTCTCCACGTCGTGGTGTAATTGTTATTCAATACATTATTATTTGGATGGGTATAATAATGATATGTAATTGATGTAAATAATATCTATAACATGATAAGGATTCTATATATATGATATACAATCCAATTATATGTTATTTTAATATCAAAAGAATGATATTGTCGCTCGTGTGTACGTACGGATTACCATCTCCACGAACGCGATGAGATTCATTCCTCATCATATCCATTCAAGACTAATATTCATTTGATGATTAAAAATAATGTTTAAAGACTTGATATCATTATGGATATGAATATTATACATCCCATCCTTAACAAATATGACTCATATAACAAAGAATATAAAGAAAAACGAATCCGGTAAACACCCGAAACGACGATAATACTAAGATATTATTAACAAAGAAATGTTAAAAGATCATATATGATATCAATTAATGTATATGATTATTGTATAATTTAATAACAATTATTTAACCATTATACAGTAGGTTAACCTACCCTTGACCAAGGAAAAGTACAAGGTAAGGGTTTATTTCACAATATCTTCATTATCCAAGGTTGTTTGTACGTAATTATCTATTGGGACCTCTTAATCATCCACCTCCATGTTTCTTCAAAATGTATTTCAAAAAATTCTTAATATTTTATAGAATATGGGTTAAAGTCATTTATAAACTTTTTTGACTTTTTATAAGATGTTTATAAATTAATCTTTCCGTCATTTTCCAAAAAAAGGTCCTTTTTAACTTTTTTGACAAAATTAATGTAAGAATGTTTTTTTAACTTATACGGAAGGTGCAGCTATTTTCCACCATTATAAAATCATCAAATCTTCCCTTAAAATATTAGAAGAATATTTTCAAATTAATTTATTTATTTTATAACTATGTGACTTTTAAATGATTTCAAAAAAGATATATTTCTCTCAAATAGTTTTGATTTCATCTATGTCAACATCCTTTGATGGATTTTAAGCTTATTTGAAGTTGATTTATTATGATACAAAACTTACATATTGTAATGAAGGTTTTGTGATATTTTTTATTGTGGATGTGTTATTTTTGTACCATTCATGGTTTATGGATAAAGTATTGGCATTTCGTATGGTAGTTTTAATACGAATTTTTATGTTATGTTTAAACCTGTTCATATGAGGAATAAATTGGACTTAGTAAGTGACGGGTGGAGCCCGCTATAGCTCCTCGATGAATCGGTAGGTATTATGAGACAAAATAGTGTCTTGGAACAAGGCCTTGACAAAATATTATTTGTAGTCTTGGCACAAGGCCTTGACTATGTGGTTATGACAGTCTGGAATTATGCATTCCATCATTATGAAAGTGGTTATTAATATTACATGTGATCATTCGACTAGTAGAATATCCATGTGAATAAGTAAATGGCATTATTTTATTTTATTTTTTCCATATTATCCTAAATTTCAAGTTTAAAAGGATTTTGTTTTAGTTATAAATTGGCTTAAATGTTTATGCTTATTTATGAAAGTTTCTGCTATATTGTTATCCTTACTGAGCATCTGAGCTAACCCATTTCTATGTTTTATTTTTACAAGGATGTGAAGAATTATTTTATGAATGACCTACAGGGATATTCTAAGGGGATATGAGTGTGGACTATGGAGACTATGTTGTTGTTGTTTTTTACTTTATGATGTAATGCAAGACTTATGAATGTATCTAGTGTTTCCAAGGCCACTAAAATAATCGGTCTTTCGAGACTTGATCTTTTGTGATCATTCCAATGTTATGTAATAATGTACCGACTCTAGGTAACTGGGGTCGGGGCATTATATTTGGTATCAGAGAAATTTTAGTACAAACCTTGGAAGCAAGATTTAGATAAACTCTGATTAGAGCACATATACCTAAGATGGACTTTGAGGATTAGTATAGAGGAACTTCCTAGAATTTTGGTATTGTAGATATTTTATGAGTTTTCCGATCAATACATCCCTATCTAGATATGAGTAGGTAGAGGCGGCTCTGGCACAGATGTACCTATGGGTAAAACCCGAAAACACCGCTTTGAGCTAGACTCGAACGGGAACTGGTGCACGACAATGGGCCTTGCTGCACTCTTGGTTACGACACTCCTAGGGGATATGATTAGGATAATTCTTATTTTCTTTACAAACCATTATGAAGGGTTTATGAGTATATACTTCCTCAAAGAAAACATCTTTTTTATGATTATAGATTATATCCATAAACTGTTCAATTTATGTTAAGTGTTTTACAAGTTCAGATTTATGTATTGTGATTCATAAACTAATCTAGTGTATGCCATTGTTTAGAAATGGATCCTAGTGGAAGGAATGGAAACCGTATCAATGCACGCACTCCATGTAGGGATTTCCCTCCCGCTCAAGATAATTATAGTGGAGCTGGTGATGAAACTGGTGCTGATCAGTTAATCACCATACTGGGACAACTCACTCAGGTTATGAATAATAACATTACCCATATGGAGCACCCTGATCCACAATGTGGAGGATCAATATTAGATCTCTTCATGAGGCAACAACCACCAACATTAAATGGGGGTACAAATCCATTAGAAGCTGAGAAATGGATAAATTCATTAGAGAAAATATTCCATGCCTTGGGAAGTAGTGAAAGAGAAAAAGTTGTCATGGTTGTTTACCGCCTCACTGAAGATATTGATCAATGGTGGTCATTAATTCAAAACAGAACGGAAGATGATGAAGTATCAAATATGTAATGGAGGTAGTTTATAGATATTTTGTTAGAAAAATAATTTCTTTTTGACCATCGAGTAGATATGGAAAATCAATTTCTGAGTCTAAGGAAAAAGGAGGATGAGAATGTCGCAAAGTATGAGGATAACTTTACAAGGTTAGCGAGGAATGCTAAATATTATATACATAACCCAAGAAGTAAGTTGATCATTTATTTTATGGGTTAAAAAAATTTCTTTATTGAGCATTAGTCTCAAAATCTTTATCGTCGTACAAAGATATTGTCTCATGTGATATCAAGATAGAAAAAGAATTCTCTAAGTATTACAAATTTAAAAGCAAATCAAGAGAAGAAGAGATCTATTGATCACTCTGGAAATGGAAATAAGGAGAAGAAGGGAAAAGTTGAATATCCATCCTGTAGTAAATGTTGGAAGAAACACCCTGGTACTTTCTTGAAGGGATTAGGAGTCTACTAAAAGTGTGGTGAAAAAGGCCACCAAGATCATGATTGCAAGGGGAAGAAAGAAGATATTTATTTTCAATTCTACAATTATAGGGAGATGGGACATTATGCAAATTAATGTCCTAAGCGTCAGGGGAACTTACTTCAGAAAAGGCCAATGGATCAAGGCCAAGCTTATGTTATCACTACTGTTGAGGTTGAAGCTCCAAAAGACATGGTGGAATGTAATTTAATGGTTTCCTCAAGTTTAGACAATGATTTTTTTGATTTTGGATCATCAAATTGTTTCATATATTCCCATTTTTCTAATAAAATTAGATATTTCCAATTTGATTTAACAAGGTAGTTGTCAGTCAAAACTCCTAAGGGAAGTATCATTGCTACAAAGTTCTGTGAATCAATTCCCATTAGGGAATATAAATGTTCTTTATCTGCTGATCTCATCATCATACCCATGATTGAATTTGATATAATCCTCATTATGGATTGTCTTTCAGACTATGATGCAAAAATTTATTGCAAGAAGAAGGAGGTTAAATTTTTTGATGAAGATGATAAAGAACACCTTGTCTTTAGAGCAGAATCGTCACCACCTGATTCTTATCTAGATCCACCCCCAGTAGCTCAAATAAATTAAATTATTGGAGAGGAAGAGAATGAAATAACTGTGGGTGAGGAGAGAAATTTTCAAATAGAGGATGTACCTATTGTGAGAGAATATGTTGATGTGTTTCCAGAAGATTTACCTGGACATCCTCCAGAACGAGAAATTAAGTTTTCTATTGATTTAATTCCTAGTTCAAGGCCTATATCAAAGACCCCTTATAGAATGGCCATTATGGAATTAGTTTAACTAAAGAAACATTTAGAGTAATTGAGTAATAACGGATTTATTCACCCTAGTGTTTCTCCATGGGGATCCCCTGTTCTTTTTGTTAAGAAGAAAGACAGATCTATGAGGTTATGTATCCACTACAGGGAAATCAATTCTATAACAATAAAGAAAAAGTATCCCCTACCTCGCATTGATGATTTATTTGACCAACTGCATAGAGCTCAATACTTTTCAATGATTTACCTTCGATTTGGATATCATCAGTTGTGTGTGAAGAAGTAAGACATTCTGAAAATAGCATTTTGAACCAAGTACGGGCATTACGAGTTTACAGTAATGCCTTTTGGATTAACTAATGAACCCTTTGTCTTTATGGATCTAATGAATAGAGTTTTCAAGGAATATCTCGATGATTTTGAAGTGGTATTTATTAATGATATCTTGGTATAATCCAAAAGCTACGAAGATCATGAAAATCACTTGCGCATTATCCTGAAGACTCTTAGAAGACATGAATTATATGGGAAGTTTAGCAAGTGTGAATTCTGGCTTCAGGAGATTTCTTTTCTTGGACATATTGTCTCTAAGGATGGAATTTTTGTTGATCCTTCAAAGACCAAGGAAATCCAAGAATTTCCAACACCGACAAGTATAACTGAGGTATGCAGTTTTATTGGTTTAGCAGGTTATTATCGACATTTCGTCCAGAATTTTTCCCGATTAGCTAACCCATTAATGAAGTTCACACATAAAGGGGTTAAATTTGTTTGGAAAAAAGATTGTGAATAATGTTTCGAAGAACTGAAGAGAAGATTATTCAATGCTCCTATATTGACTCTACCATCAGGGAATAATGGGTTTGTTATTTATAGTGATGTGTTAAAGAAAGGACTTGGTTGTGTCCTTATGCAGAATGATAGAGTTATTTCCTATGCATCACGATAGCTGAAAATTCATGAGAAAAACTATCCTACTCATGTTCTTGAGTTAGCTTATGTAATCTTTTCTTTGAAGATATGGATACATTATCTCTATATTGAAAAATGTGAGATATATACCGATCACAAGAGTTTGAAGTATATTTTCTCACAAAAAGAACTCAACGTGAGGAAAAGGCGATGGCTTGAACTGCTAAAGGATTATGATTTCATGATACACTACCACCCAGGGAAGGAAAATAAGGCGGCAAATGCTTTGAGAAGAAAGGATCATGGAGTTTTGAACAAGATGAGAGTTGAAAGGGATTCTATTTTCATAGATCTAGTAAAGATGGATATGGGAATAACTATGGAAGGTGAAATATCAATGCTTTTTTAAATGGTTTCCAAACCATCTTTACTAGAAAGGAAAAAAAGTTCTCAGGATGATGATGAGGAGTTTTAAAAGAAGATTAAAGATGTGAAAGATGGGAGATTGAGTGACTTCATATATGAAAATGGAATTTTGAAATTTGGGAAGAGTCTTTGTGTTCCCGATATACCTGATCTAAAATGGAATTTTTGGATGATGCTCATAGTTCCAATTTCACTATACACCCTGGTAGCACTAAGATGTATAGAGATTTGAAGGAACATTTTTGGTGGGACAACATGAAGAGGGAGATTGCTGATTTTGTGTCAAGATGTATGGTTTTTCAACAAGTGAAAGCTGGAAGGCAACATCCTGGAGGAGTATTGCAACCTCTTCCCATACCTGAGTGGAAATGGGATAATATCACGATGGACTTTGTAATGGGACAACCAAAGACTCCTATAAGGAATGATGCAATATGGGTCATTGTTGATCGTCTTACCAAGTCAGCACATTTTCTTGCTATAAAAGAAGATCTATCACTTGAACATCTAGCAAGAATATATATTAATAAAGTATTGAGACTTCATGGAGTACCCCTATCGATTATTTCTGATCATGATCCACGTTTTACATCAAGATTCTGGAAAAGCTTCAAAAATCCCTGGATACTGAGCTTCGTTTGAGCACTGCTTACCACCCCCAAACTGATGGAAAATCAGAACGAACTATTCAAACCTTAGAAGACATGTTGAGATTTTTCTCACTTGACTTTCAAGATATGTGGGATCAATATTCACCTCTGGTAGAATTTTTTTAAAACAATAGCTTCCATTCAAGTATTTGGATGGCACCATATGAAGCATTATACAGAAATAGATGTCGCACACCAACCTGTTGGGATGATGTTGGTGAAAGAAAATTCCTAGGCCCAGAACTTGTGGAGGAAACAATGGAAAAGGTGAAGGTAATACAAACCGACATCAAAGAATCTCAAAGTAGGCAGAAGAGCTATACTGACAACCGAAGGAAGGATTTGGAATTTCAGGTAGGAGATCATGTTTTCTTGAAGGTATCTCCATGGAAGGGAGTTATACGTTTTGGTAATAAAGTTAAATTGAGTCCCAGGTACATAGGACCTTTTGAAATTCTATAATGAATTGGGGATGTAGCTTATTGTTTTTAAATACCTCCAAATCTCTCCCAAGTTCACGATGTGTTCCACGTATCACTGTTGAGAAAATACATGTCTGACCCAACGCATGTAATCACCTATGAGGAAGTAGAATTGGAACCCAATCTATCTTATTGTGAAGATCCAGTCAGTATTCTTGACACTAGAGAACAAGTGTTGAGAAACTGGATGACTCGTCTAGTAAAAGTTCTATGGAGAAACCATAAGATATAAGAGGCAATGTGGGAAGCCGAGGAACTTATGATGAAGAACCACCCGAGTATTTTTATGTAGTAATATTCTAGAAATTTTGAGGATGAAATTATTTTAAGGAGGGTAGAATGTAACACCCCAAGCTTTAACGGTACACTTCTCTTTGAATAATACAATAGCGTGTGTTGTACGCAACTTCGAGTTCCAACACACACCACAACCAATCAAACTAGCCGTTATGAATAGTAATACACACTTTTTGAAATTTTATACATTTTATCATTCAAAATGGACTTCATTTTTGGATTTGGAATATCAAAATTATCTTAGGGAGAATTTTTGGTACTTTTCTGATAACTTTCATATTTTGATGAATAGTGAAAATTACTAAATTTTAAATAAAAACAACTTTTTTAATCGAAATAATTAATAGTGATAAATTATGAATTTTAGTTATTTTAAAGTATAATTAGATTATATTTTTACCATTTAATTCAATGTTGGTCATTGGATATAATTTCACATTTAAAATAGACATAAGCAAATGTCAATCTTTGGATAGTTATTATTTCTTAAAAACACGCTTTATGTTTTGACAACGGGAATTAATTTTAAATTAATTTCTGCCAATTCTATGTTTTGAATTTTGAAAAATGAATTCCATATTTATAATCAGGAGGTCCAAATTGTGTAAATATATAACTTTTATTTTTAGACATTTTGAATAATTACTTCGCTAAATATTTTATTTACCATGGTTAAAGGGTAAATCCGTTAAATAAGGGTAAACAAAATAATATTATAATAATGTTAAATTACCCTAAAACGTGTCCTAACCATATTGGTTGATACATTTACGACCATGGGCATCTTTGGGTCGATTTTTGGACCCAATGGATCCACTTGTAAGTGATAATGACACTTTATATTAATTAAGTTAAAATAAATACAAAAATAACATAAGCATATATCTTTTAGAAAAACAAATTTTATATAGGGTTATATATGTTATATTTTAGAATATAAATATTCATTAGAAATATAGATATATTTCCTACATAATGGTACTTTATTTATAATTTTTAGACATTGAATAATTAAATTTATTTATGACACAATAATGATGCAGTATTTTCCTTATTAATGAAAGAATCAAATAATTGGTATTATAAATGTAAAAATAAATATAATTTGAAAGTTTTGATGCCATCCACAAATTTTATTGGTTAATATGATATTTTAGGATTGATTAAAATAATTTATTTTGAATTAATAAGGTTTTTAAGATTTTAACAAAAATCAATTATTAAATAGTGTCAAAATTGACGTAAAGGAGTTTTTAAAACAAATATTATATTATAAATTGATATAATATTCCTAAAAATATAAGGTTCGGAAAAAGGACTTATATAATGATAGGTGTATCATTAATGAACCACTTGGGGTTCTCTTGGAAGTATATAGTAAGTTTATTAACCATATAATATAAAAATACAAAGAGACGTGGTAAATTTCAAACTACTTAACTAAGAGTTAAATCTAAACGTTAAGGTTAATATAGTGACCCAAACCTATCTAAAACCTATTGGTTGAGTGGTTTTAGACCTATCCCACCTTATCCTATAAATAATTTATTTTTTAGCCTTTATAAAACGAAAATTATTTTAGTATAAAATAATATTTCTAGCTTTTCCTATGGTGCCCATCACCCCTCTTATAAAAGGGCACTCCCCCTTCCCTCTATTTCACACCTTCAAAGCCATTTTTCTTGGCCAAACCCTACCCAAATATCCTCTCCACTTCACTCAATTCATCCTATAGTCCTTCCTTTAGTAATAAATCCAACTTAAGGATCCCTTTTTATCAAATCAAAAGGAAGAACCCGAAGAAGAGGTAAAAATTTCACCACCCTCTTTCAAGTTCTTTTCTTCTTCCACTTATTCTTTCTTTGTTATTTACATTATAAAATAATAACTCCAGTATATTATATATACTGTTATGTTATTATAAATATGGTACAACCATATTCATTATTCTATCCACCCTTTGAATGACATGTCACCATACGTGCGTACGTACGACTTGCCGTCTCCAGATCCTGGTGTAATTGTTATTCAATACATTATTATTTTGATTGGTAAAATAATGATATGTAATTTATTTAAATAATATCTATAACATGATAAGGATTATTTATATATGATATAAAATCCAATTATATGTTATTTTAATATCAAAATAATGATATTTCCACTCGTGTGTACGTACGGATTACTGTCTCCACCAACGCAATGAGATTCATTCCACATCATATCCATTCAAGACTAATTTTCATTTGATGATTAAAAATAATGTTTAAATACTTGATATCATTCTAGATATGAATAATATAAATCCCATCCATAACAAATATGACTCACATAACAAATAATATAAAGGAAAACGAATTTTTTAAACACCTGAAACGACGATAATAATAAAATATTATTAACAAAGCAATGTTAAAAGATCATATATGGTATCATATTAATGTATATTATTCCTGTATAATTTAATAACAATTATTTCACCATTATACAAGATTTTAACCTACCCTTGACCAAGTAAAAGTACAAGTTAAGGGTTTATTTCACAATCTCTTCATTATCCGAGGTTGTTTATACGTAATTATCTACTGGGACCTCTTTATCATCCACATCCATGTTTCTTAAAAATGTATTTCAAAACACTATTACTGTTTTATATAATATGGGTTAAAGTAATTTATACCCTTTTTTGACTTGTTATAAGATGTTTATAAAGAAATCTTTCCGTCATTTTCCAAACAAGGTCCTTTTTAACCTTTTCAACAAAATTAAGGTAAGAATGTTTTTTTAACTTATACGGCGGGTGAAGCTATTTTCCGCCATTATAAAATCATCAAAGCTTCCCTTAAAAGCTTATAAGAATATTTTCAAATTAAATTTTTTATTTTATAAGTATGTGACTTTTAAATGATTTCAAAAAATATATATTTCTCTCAAATATTTTTGATTTCATCTATGTCAACATCCTTTGATAGATTTTAAGCTTATTTGAAGTTGATTTATTATGATACAGAACTTTCAAATTGTATTGAAGGTTTTGTGATATGTTTTATTGTGGATGTGTTATTTTTGTACCATTCATGGTTTATAGATAAATTATTGACATTTCCTATGCTCTTTTTAATACGAATGTTTAGGTTATGTTTAAACCTATTCATATGAGGAATGCATTGGAATTAGTAAGTGACGGGTGGAGCCTGATATAGCTCCTCGATGCATCGGTAGGTCTCATGAGACAAGCTAGTGTCTTGGAACAAGGCCTTGAAAAAAGCTTATTTGTATTATTGGAACAAGTCCTTGACTATGTGGTTATGATAGTCTGACATTATGCATTCCATCATTATGAAAGTGGTTATTGATATAGAATGTGATTATTAAACTAGTAGAATATCCATGTGAATAAGTAAATAGAATTATTTCATTTTATTTTTTCCATATTATGCTGAAGTTCAAGTTTAAAAGGTTTTTGTTTGTGTTATAAATTGCCTTAAATGTTTATTCTTATTTATGAAAGTTTCTGCTATATTGTTATCCTTACTGAGCATATGAGCTCACCCATTTCTATGTTTTATTTTTCCTAGGATGTAAAGAAGTATTTTATGAATGACCTGTAATGATAGTATGAGGGGATATGAGTGTGGACTATAGAGACTATGTTGTTGTTTTTTTTCACTTTATGATGTAATGTAAGACTTATGAATGTATCTAGTGTTTACAAGGCTACTAAACTAATAGGTCTTTCGATACTTGATATTTTGTTATCATGATAATGTTATGTAATAATGCACCGACTCTAGGTAACTGAGGTTAGGGCATTACGAAGTCTCTATTTTGTGGATTTCCTAACTTGGATCTCTTCATTCATTTCATTCTTGACTACTATGAAACCTCCCCTTTTAGGGAAAACCTAGATAGGGCTGACAAAAGCACTATCAGATATGGTATATATTATTCCAGTGTCCAGAAACTTGATCACTTCCTCTCTCACAACTTCTTTCATGTTTGGATTTAATTTTCTTTGACACTATACCCTAGGCATATGATCAGGTTCCATAGGAATCTTATACATGCAGAATGAGGGACTAATACTCTTTATATCATCTATGGTCCATCCTATGGGAGATTTGAATTTATGTAACACACTCAACAATATTTCTTCTTTATTTTCATTCAACTCCGTAGAAATTATTACAGGAAAAGTAGAATTCTCACCCAAAAATGAATATTTCAAATGAGCAGGGATTGGTTTTAGTTCAATAATGGGTTTTTCTACCCTAGAAGAAAAAATATTAAGCCTTGGAGGTCCAAGATATTAAACATAACTCATTTAATGAGTATTTAATGAAGAAAGTTTTTCAATTTTATGTTCAGTTTCATAATTTATTGTGTTGTTGTCCAAAGTGGGCAGCACACTGTCCAGATTTTCCAGATCAAAATTCAACAAGTTAATCAAAGAAGAATCATCAAGTTTTATCAAAGGCTCTCCCTATACATCATAAAAGTGTTCAGAAGTATTGGTGACTACAGATTTAACCTCAAATTCACTAAAAATCTCCTATGTTCAGAAATAGAGGACTCTACTACAGAAAAAACTAAACAATTTTCCAGATCTGGAAAATTATCCAAATTTAGTGTTTGACCATATTTTTCAATTTTGGTGACAGATACAGTAGAAGTTTCAATTTCCAAATAAATTTCTTCAACAGAGGATTGTTTTTTAGATTCTTAAATGTGTACAAGTTTATTTTTATATGAAATTTTAGCTTCAAGTAACTTTATCATTGAGCAGTTTTCAGAATATGTTGGTCCCTTAAAATTCTTAAAAACATTGAATTATTATTGTTGTTAACCAATTTTAAAGATAAGAAGACCCTTTGATACAGCTATTACAGTAACACCAGTGGCCAAGAAGGGGCTACCAAAGATTATGGGAACCTCTTGATCACACTCTATATCCAAAACTAAAAAGTGTACAGGCAAAAACAGTTACCCAATCCCAACTAGAAAGTCATCTACTCTACCCACAGGATGATTGAAAGATCTATCAGCTAACTACAGTATGACTGTGGTGGGTTCAAGGTCACCCAATCTCAAATGTTGAAATAGTGATTATGGGAGTAGGTTGATACTAGCACCTAAATCACACAAACAATTGATCTTATTAGAATTTCCTAGTGTACAAGGAATGACAAAACTACCAGGGTATTTTTAGTTTGGGTGGGATTTTCTTTTGGAGTACAACACTGCACTCTTCAGTGAGGATATAAGTATAAAATTATTCAAGGATATTTTTGTTTGAAAAAAATTTCTTAAGTAATTTAAATTAAGATGGAAAATTGATCAAATCTTGAATTAATGGAATGTTCACTTGGAGTTTTGTAAGAAGAAAAAGGAACTGAAGTAGTTCAGCCTTGGTATTACTTTGAGATTTTAGCTTCTCGGGGAAAGGGATGGGTGGGAAATTTTTTTTAAGAATAGTAGGTATACCCCTCACCTCTTCCTCAACTTTTTATTTTCCTTTATTCATTTTTTTTTAGAAAAAATTTCAGCTTATACTTGAGGTGAAAAACTCATATTCTCTTCATTTTCAAAACCTTTCTGTGAATTTCCAGAATGTGAATGAAGAATATTTTTGTTACTAGATTCAAGAATATTTTCATTTTGGTCATTTTCAAGGTCTTTTTCAGTAACAATTTGAGTATTCAGCCCACTTCTAGTTACTACCGTCATGGCATTCTCTCTAGGGTTAAGTTCAGTTGTGCTTGGAAGTATACCTTTTTTCCTATAAGAAAAGTCTCCTGAAAGTTATCCAAGTTGTGTTTCCACGTTATTCATTCTAACATCATTTTTCACTTTATCTAAATCATATGGATTTTGATGTTTGGTTACCTGATTCATTTATCTTTCTTCTTGAGAGTTAATTTTGTTCAAAATTAAATCAAGTTTAGAAGACATGTGGTTATCATTGTTTCCTTGTGAATTTGAAGACTCGCCCATTTTTTTATTTTGAAAATTTGATCTTGGATGGTTTGAAAAATTAGGGTTAGTGGATTGTTTAATTAGGCCTTGATCTTTCCCAGAATGATTTGGATGGTTCCTATAGCCTTGGTAATAATTCTTTTAAAATCGATCTTCTTTGGTAGGCATCCTAAGACCATAATTGAAAAAATTTGAGTTCTCTTGTTGTTGGGCTGGCATATCAAAGTTAGGACATAAGTTTTTCAGTGTTCCCAAACATTCCACGTTGTGAACATTGTTCTCTTAAAGATTGATTGGTGTTTTGACAGCCAAGTTGGTTAACAATTTTCTTAGTGTTCTGGTTCATTAAAGATTGAAGTTGGTTGGTGATTTAAGCAAGTTAAGCTTGAGTTTCATTCATTGAACCAATGATAGAATTAACATTTCTATTGACACTTTTTCTTCTTGAATTTTTAGGTTGTGAATTTAGGTCCAGGTTGTTAAAAAAATTTCTTAACTCTTCATCAGTATTATCATTGTAATTACTCTCAACAACCTAATCAACTAGATTCTATCTAGAGTAGGACAACCCTTTATAGAAGGTGTCCATGAAAAGGTGATATGGGAGTTGATGATGGGAACACTTCCTAAGAAGGTACCTAAATCAATCCCAAGCTTTATGAAAAGATTCTTTATCCTCTTGATAAAAACTAGAGATTTTTGTTCTAAGTTCACCTTTAAGTATTTGGGGAAAAAATTTTATAATGAATGAATTGTAAACTTGATCCCAATTCTCAAAAATGTTTTCATCTAAACTTAAAAACCAATTCCTAGCATTCCCTTTTAGGAAAAATGGAAATACTGTCATTATTAGCTCATTCTATGTGAGTCCTAAAAGTGGTAATTGTTGCACAATGTTATAGAAGTCTCTAATGAAGGCAATAGAGTCTTCATTAGAAATTCCATTAAAAGCAGGCAATAGTGAAATTTGTGATTGTTTCAGTTCATAGTTTCAGGATTTAAAAGATAACCTAATGGAAGAAGGATATCTTGAAACTTGAGGAGTTGAAACTCCCTCATCTTAGGAATTTCTACTTCATCTAAGAGTACTGGTTGATGATTTTGAAAATCATTAGATGCAGGAACCCTCTCATCTAGATTTTCCATTTTAAATTTGTTTTTTCTTTCTTAGAGTAGTTAAGTGTTTATCTAATTCAGAGTTCAGGGGATCTAATATATTAGTGATAGACCTAGTGTTCATATAATAAGTGATAAAAATTGAAATTCAGCACAAACAAAAACAGTATACAGTAACACACATAAGTTGACATAATTGAATTTTTTAACAGTTTTCAATTTTTTTGATTTTTTTTATATGTGATTTTTTTTTTAAAATTTTCAGAAAATGAATGACTCGTGCCTTCCCCAGAAACAGCGCCAAAAACATGACACAAACATCGTCAAAGTCAATCAAAGTTTAATATTTATAATCTTACAAACTACATTATATGTGGAAATCAGGGTTGAACCCACATAGAAGACAATTATGACCACTATTATTCTAAAAACATTCAAAAAGACCCCACTGTTGTCAACAGTGAGGTAGAATCCCAATTTTTTTTACCTTTTTTATATATTTTTTATGTTTTTTATAAGGAATTAAAGTAAGTACACCTTTTTTGTTTTTTTTCTAAACTGTAATTAAACAATAAATAGGTTGATAGAAAGTAACAGAGATATTAAATGCTGATAAATGAACAATCAAGGAAAGATGTCTAGGAAAAAACTTTATTCTTCTGGTTTTAAAAGTATTCCTTCTCACAATAATTATTGCAACCGTGTCCACTAAAAAATGAGTGACTTATTTCCCTCACTATAAGATAATTTTATCAGGTTGAAAAATCTTGGAATTCTCCACTCTAAGATAGATCAACTGTGAAGATTTTAATTTGGAAAAGATGACAGAATGAACTTTTTGTAAGTTCTGAAGTTTTCTGAATTTATTATCATTGAAAGATGCATCAACGATTAATCTCTCCAAATTATTTTGGAATTTAGAAATTAAGTCGTAGTGGTAAGATTTAGTTGAACGTATTTAGACCTGATCTCACCATTCAATTCTGAATACATTGAATTGATAATTAAAAATGAAGTAAGGATACGAGTAAAATTTTTGTAATTCCCCAAACTCAAAAGTTTATCCAAAAGTCATGTTCTTTATCATTACAACAATTGTAAGCATGCTAAAACAAAGTAAATATATTAAAACACAAGGGGATAAGAACTCCCTGAAAGATGCTATGCTCCGATGCTCCTTCAACTCTAGGGTTGTCCACCGGATCTCTCTTCTCTGATGAGAGAGATGTTATCAAAAGACTAAATGAACTCCGCTGAAATCTTTCTATCCCTTGAATATGTATCTCCACTAAAAATTGATGCTTTTTATATTTTTAAACTTGTGGTCATTTACTGCCTATAATCATAGCCTTCAACTGACTTAGGCTGGCTCCTCACATTCGCATGATACATGTGCATTTTTTTAGTCAAACTCACGTCGTATAATCTTTTCCCTTATAACAAACTCTGGTAATTTTGTTGTGTGAACCTGGATGGGATTACATTTCCTATATAAACCTATAAAGGAAAGACAAAACAAAGTAGTTAAAAAAATGGAAATAAATAAATATTAAATTGGTAAAGTTGTTATTTTATTAAAAAGTCTATAAAAGATATAATAATGTTATCATTTATTAAGTTATTAGTTTTTATTAATTAATGTTATTAATGTTAATTATAAAGTTTATTATTATTTTAAAAATTAAATTATTTACTATTTTAAGTTAATTATAAACGTTTATACTAATTTAATTTTTTAATTATTTTTAGTATTAACGTTTTATATATTTTATTATTAAATAATTATAAATATTTAATATGCAACATTAATATAATAATATATTTAAATTTTAATTTCAAAGTTATTATTAATTAGTTTAGTTTAATTAAATATTAATTCAAGTTAATTAAATTAATAATTTGATTTCATTATCTTATATTTATTATTAATTTAAAATTATTAATGTCAAGTGTTTTAATTTAGTTATTTATTTATTTTTTTAAGTCATGTTTTTATTATAGATTTATTTTAACATATATTTTTATAATATTTTCTTCTTCCTGCCCACAATCTGGGCACAATAGGGGGAGTGAGTTCTTCCTCGGATGCAGATCGGCCTCCAAGAGACTCACACGATCCTCCTCAAGCGGCCACTTGCTCGCGACGGTGGGAAAGATGAGATAGCTCCATTGGTATCGGTGGTTGGGAAATCAAAAAAATGGTCGCAGGAGTCTGGAACAGGTATGGAGAAACACCACAAAGGATGAAAATTTCTTAGGCCCCCCATCAGGGCCATTCGCTGAAGTGCGGTGAATATTTAAATATTTTATTCTATTATTCATTGAAAATGCCCATAAATTTAATTCAAATACTAGGTAAATAATGTTTTTGGTGAATTTAAGAATTTAGAATATAACTGATAAATGGATCAAATTACTAGATTTAGTGATCTATTCAATCCTTGGAATTAATTTTTCAATCCATACATAAATTGAGATTTGTTTTTAAACTTTGTAACAAAATAGTTGGAATTTAATTCTAGAATTAATTTCTTAAATGGATTAAATTTTTTAGTATTGATTCTTTCAGTCAATTTTTAATCCAAAAAACAGTTCTTAAATTGAAATTGAAATTGTGATTTTATTTTGATAAATTAGAATGTGAAAAAATCATTGATATTATGTCTTACAACATCAGTATTTAATTGATTAATTTGATTATTGGAATTTTAATTCTGAAAATAAATTAAATTTTGAGTTTTATTATTTTTGAATTTAACTGAAAAATATTATCGCTGAGAAAAATGTTTTTCTTTTTGCATGATGCAAAGTCTTGAAGTGACCATGCCTTGCACAACCACTACATTGACTGTCTGCAGCAGACCATGTCATGTGAGTACCTACTGCAAACTGCCACCACTCATGATCAATATACTGACCATGAGACCACACTACTATACATATAGCCAACACCTTATTGTGGACAGCCTACCATATCCTTCCTCATCGTCAGTACACTAACCATGAGTTCACCTTCCCAATTCATCTTATCATGACACGGTAAGTATGGCTACTGTGCCATGGTCCCCCACCTTTCCACACCTCCACCCGTTCATGATCACCTCTACAAGATCCACCTCCATCCCTATCGTGGCAATTTGACCAAATAAGGCCAAAATCCACTGCATGTTGATGAAGCCACATCGTATTTCCAAGAAGTATCTCTAAAAGAATCCAAGGCTTAACCAAGCACTATTCACGACCATCCTTTTCCACTCACAGCCATCTAGGGAGACCAAAATAGATCCTTTACAGAAAATAAAAACACCGCAAACCCACAACTCCACCCACCAAATTCTAGATCTATCGAATTGAAGAAGCCTCATATCAACCATGTTATGAAGAATCAGAAGTCGTGTCTAATTGGATTCTAATCGAGCACCACCACACCTACCTTAGATGTCCACTGACCCTCTCCCAATCAAAGCCTTCTCTATGTATGCACTTCCATGAGGAGGATGTAAGGTGACAAGCATGAGAAGAAGTTGAGTGGGAGATGAACCAAGTTCCACCTCTTTCCAGTTTCACTGTTGTGATCTCCCACTAGAGGAGTAGACCACATGCCCCCTGGAAAAATAGAAAAAAAACAATAAAACAATAAAAATAAAATAAAAATAAATAAATATATATATAACAATAATAATAATAAACACACACATATATATATATATATGAATATATATATCTATATGTAAATAATAATTTTTATAAAACTTATTATCATATTATATTGTTTGTAGTAACTTCCAAGACCAAACTAGTTTCCAAGGCCCAATAGAATCCAAATTCCAAGCCCAATTCTCAAGATTGATCGAGGCCCAATTGGCATCGTGTGAAACTACAACTGTACAATAACAAATTCTAATTTGATTATTCTTGAAACTATGTGTGAGCGATCTTGGAGTGGGGAAGTGTCAGTAGAATTAATTTCAATGGTCTATTGTGACATGTGGCACTCATCCAGTTGAAGTCAAAGCTCTCTAAAAACTGACTAAAAGGAGGAAGAATCTTCTATCTCACCCACTCTCTATAAATATCTTTCACCCTCTCCTAGTAGAAGAGATTCAACATTGGTTGACCCTAGTTGTAAATTTATTTCTGCACTTTTCTTTCTTCACTTTAAGTCGGTGTTTGATTTTGTTATTTCTTCAATAGTACCATGTTATTATTTTCCCCCTCAATTTATTTTTGTTTCTCTCCTCTGTAATGTCTCAGAAACTCTGATCTCTATGATCATGGAGATCCAACCCAATATGGGTGGTCTAAAGGAGAATCATAGTGATGATCTTGAATTAATGTGTTTAATTCCCAATATATCTACTCTATGATTATAGTGTGATGGTGGAAGTGGAATGTGGAGAAGGTGATTTTCACTCCACAATCCATTGACACTACTTCACTCTTATAACTATTGCACAAAAAATTCTCCCTTAATTTTGGGCCTCACATTATGTGATTAGAGTCATGTGGTTCAATTGGAATAATGGGCTGTGATTTCTATCAAGTATGTGAGTGATTTCATTCACTCGATTGAAGAATATTATTACCCATTAACCTAGTATAATACATAGAAACATTGGTCTTTTTAAGGATCTCTTAATAATATTAGTGGTTTCATGCAAAATAAATAATTGGAGGGTGAATAGGTGAATGACGTTAAACCTACTCATTGAATTAAATGATTTAGAAAAAAATTAAATTATGATAGGTCTCACTTGAATTTATCCTTTGGTCTATTTTCGTTTTTATAATTCATTCACTATGAATTTTCATTTACATTCTCTTACCTTTTTCCATTCAATTAAAAAATAAATAAAAACCATTCAACAACTCTGGATGTTTTAAAATTGAGAAAACAAGATAAAGATACATAAGTTCTATGATAGTGAGACTCCCTTCCCTTTATCCTTGAGAGATGACCCTGGTCAGCCATTAGAATGCCTTAGGAGAAAAATAGAAATTTTGTTTGACAGAGGATCACAACAGCCACATGATCAGTCACCCAAGGTTCCTTTTATATAGTGTAAGATCAATGAATACTTCTTCAAGGGTGCTCAAGTCCTGAGTTACCTCATCTACACCTTGTAAAAGAACATCCCAAAGCTTCTTTAATGAATAATACCTTAAGATTCCAACCTAAATGATCACAAAAACTACTACCCATAGCACAGGGACCTTGGAAACACCATCAAAGAGTGTTTCATCTTCAAATATTGGCTTCAGGACCTGGTAGACTACAACTTGGTTGAGTTGGGAGATTTCCTGAAACTGGTATCCCATGTCTTTACCGATTATAATAGAAATGATGAGGATGTCGGTGAATGGAAGTAATTACCTGAATAACTCATATATAAGTACAATTAATAAATGTCTTTTAAGATGGTCTCTTTCATTCTTGACATTATCCATGCTTGTATGAGCACTCCCACACCTTTTACGGTTTCCACTCCCACTTTGGTCACCTTATAGTCACCCCAACCTTACAAGTCTCAATGGAATAGGAAAAATAAATTATGGGACATACATATCCCCCCCACCAGCACCAAATATAATTTTTATTCTTGGTGATTTGATTCCCCCTAAGGTAGGTGAGTCCTCAAGAGTCCAAAAAGTCCTAGAATATTCCACCGATGAAGTGCATGGATTTTCTTTGGTCAATGCAGTCAAACTGGTAGATCACTACATGGTATTTGGTAATAAGGAGTTTCATGTAACCCCTTCAGTAACCATTGGATGACGTCTCTAAGGGAGAGGTATATTTCATTCTACCAAAAAAAATTCCCAAGCATGTTCCTCATAGTGGACAATTCACGACCCTAAAACCAGATAGTAAGCCATGCATAGGACACAATAGGCACAACCCTTATCAACCACATAATCATGTTCACCCTCACAAACAACCTTATTGGATGATCATGTGTCCTAAAAATAGATGCCTAATAATCATTCATAACTGACTAAGGCTCAACTCAACTACCTAGTGCTCAACCTGAGGTGCACAACTAGTAATAGAATACAATGAGCATTAGCTAGGCTCTAATGCCTCAATCAACTACTCCTACTAAACTTACCACTAATGAGAAACCCATATAAGGAAATGGTATTCTGTTGGATCAAGAGTATGATGTGTTAAATAAACTCACCGGCATTCCAACATGTCTCTATATCCTCAATACACTCCAACTATCAAAGGAATTGTGTGAAGCTCTCATTAAGGCCCTAAAGAGGCCTCTCCAGTTTAATTATGTTATAATTGTTGCTAAATCATATCAATTATATGAAGCTAAGTAGGAAGATTGTGAAACAATCATATCCTTATTTACAAATGATGAGGTAACCACCGTCCAGGGGCATATATTCCTACTTTATTTCCCAGGATAGTTTAATGGTGTGAAAATATGTTTCTACCTGGTGGATATTGGCTCCAGAATCAATCATATTCCAATACAAATGATCCATAATATGGGGCTCAAAGAAGTGGATTTGACCCACTACAACCTAAAAATATAGGGATATGAAAAGGGAGATAATAATATATGTGGAAATATTTGGCTAGAGTCATAGTTTTTTGATTTGATAGTAAACACCAAATTCATGGTTGTCTCATAGAATATGACCTACAATGCTCTATTGGGAAGGTCTTGGCTTCATCTTCATACAACGGTCTTCTCTTCATAGAATTAGTGTCTCAAAAAATTCCATAGTAGTTGATTAGTGGTAATCCTTGGTAATTATACCCCCTTCAACTCCTATAAATCCCACTACCTAGATGATTACTATTACAAGAGGGTGGGAAAACAACTTCAGAGTGATGGATTCAAATACATCAATGTCACCAATGATCTAAAAGATATATCAGTAGAACCTCTTTAAAGACAACATAATTATTCTAATCCACCAGCTAGATCCAATAAACCCAGATCTTGATATCCATTTTATAGTCCCTGGAAAGAGATAATGCTCACATACCACCTCATATTTCTACACTGGACAAGAAAGGATGAATCCAAAAAATTCTACTCTTATTGTTCACCAGGAGGTATTCCCCTTGGACACTAACCCACAATGGAGCCATATGTTTCATAGGGTAGGGATTATTTGATGGAAGTTCATTAATTATCACTATTTTGGTATCAGCGGTGTACCATTTTATTAGAAAATACATGAGATTGGATCAACAACATTCACCTTCATGATCTTTATAGAATAGGAATCCATCATTGAGGATTCTACCCCCATTAAAGTAGAAAGTAGTGTCCCTATATGGGACCTATTTTCATAGGGATTTCCCCTTTCCACTAAACCTCCCACTTCATGTGATGGAGAGTAATTGAAAGACACCCCTCCCTCATTTGAGGAAGGTGTGTCCACAACCATCGATGACTTAAATTAGGTTAATCTTAGCACAATGGAAGACCTGAGGATGAAACTTATTAGTGAAATAATGTCCCAAAAATATAAGTAGTAGTACATAGATTTCTTGAAGTAGAACAATAATTAATTCACATGGATATATAAGGAAATGTTAGTCCCCGATCCCCAAGTAGTTTTCCATCACCTTAGACTTCCAGTGGCCCATTATAGATTCAAAAATCCTCCTAAAAAGATGACTCTTCCCATGGTTCCATGGTTGATTGCAAAGTTTAAAAGGTTATCAAGGACAAATTCATCAGGAAGTATAACACCTTAGATGAATGGCCAACATTGCCTCAGTCAGGAAGAATAATTGAAAGATCATAATCTACATCAACTTTTGGGACATCAACTACCACTGTATGAAGGATGGCTTCCCCCTATCAGTGAAAAAAACTACCAATTGATGTAACTACTATCTTCCAAGACTTTTCCCTTCATAGATGGTTACTTTGGGTATAATTAAATCTAGATGGACCTTGAAGATGAAGAAACCACTACCTTCATGGAATAATAGGGAACCTTTTATTACCAATTGATTCCATTCAGTTTGAATAATATTCAGGATACCTACTAGAATTCTATGTTCCATATCTTCAAGAAGCTCCTCAGGATAATAGTGGAGTGATATGTGGATGATTTGGTGGTCAAATATCTCTAATTTTAGGACCATCTCAAGGATATTAAGAGAGTTTTTGACTTACTCTTCTCCCACCACCTAAAGATGAACTCCTTGAAGTTCACATTTAGGATCACCTCTAGAAAGTTCCTAAGCTTATCTTTTAGATATAAAATCACTGAGATCAACCAAGAGAAATCTAGACCATATATAAAATACATCCTATGTGTAACATCCAGAAATTATGAGGCCTAAAGGGCCACCTTCCCTATATCTGTAAATTCATTATGAAAAATACAAACCCTTTTCCATGATAATTATGAAAGGAACCAACTTTCAATTATATGAAGAGTGTCAGATCATGTTTGAGGACACAAAGCATTATCTACTACATGATCTGGTCCAAATTCCACCTATCCTGATAAAACCATTAGTACTTTATATAACCACTCTCAAATGGTCTCTCAACACTCTCCTAGACTAGAGAAATAACAAGGGAAATGAAAGCATTATGTATTAACTCATTAGCATGCTAATCAAAATTGAGACTAGGTATTTCCTATTGAGAAGAGTTTCCTAGCCCTAGTATTCATAGTTCATAAATTTACACATTATCTATAGCACCAAAAAATATACTTGGTATCCCACATTTATCCACAAAATTACATTCTCAATAGCCCCATGCTAAAAGGCTGATTGGTATGATGGGTGGTAATTTATAGTAATTCTATATTAGATTTGTTCCCCAAAAATATATTAAGGGAAAATTATTAGAAGATTTCTTAGCTGCACATACAACCCTTGAGTAACTTCACATAGATTTTGAATTAATATATGAGGCCATCTTCTCTATTATCACACCTCACGATATTATCTGATTAATTTTGATGGTGACTCCCATAACCTATCTAGGAGAAGTCACAATAACCCCAAACTCAATAGGGTGAGCCTAGGGATTGTATTCATCATGCACACACATGTCATATTGTAGTACTCATTATTATTGTTAGTGTTTTGTACCAATAATGAGGCTGAGTATCAAGCTCTTATCACTGAACTCTAGATTTCACTCGATATTGATGTTCCCCAACTACATATAAGGGTGGATTAGAACTAGACATCAAGAAGATAAATGATTATTATGTTATCAGTAATTAAGAACTAATCCCCTTACTAGAGGATAATTGTGAGTTGATGGCCTAGTTATAATCTCATAAGAAGGTGATTCATGTTCCCCAATATCATAGAAACTGATCTGATGCCCTGGAAGGTCTAGATTCTTCTCTCACAGATCCCAAACAAGATGATTTTCTCATTCAAGTGGTTCATCTAGGAGTCATTTCTCTCATAACCCCTAATTAATAAGACCAATAGGTGAACCATATAGTCGTTGACACTTCTAATATAGTTCCCTAAAACACCCAAATAGTCGAAGAATCACCTAATTGGATGAATACATTCATCAAGTGCCTCTAGCATGAGACCCTCCTACTAGAACAAACCGAGTGTGGGTGGTCCAATGGTGTTCAATAAAATACACCATTGGAGATGTCCCCAACCTAGAACAAACACCTAACAGGAATGGATTTGATGTAATCCTTATACATTATATCAAAGTATAGGAGGCCCCTCAGGTCCAATAGGAAGTCCATGTTGGGTCATATGGGGCCCATCAGGCAGGGTTAAATCTCTCCCACTAGATCTGAAGATTAGAGTACTTCTAGGCCAGCATGGCTCATGACTACATCCAGTTAACCTATTAGTGCCATACACATCATATCCATTAAAAATTTGTACAATATCCACCAAATATTTTTCATGCAACCAAGTAATCCCGGCCCCTTGTAGTATAGGGAATTGATGTTGTAGGCCCTTACCCACCAACAACGACTCGATAGTGTAGGTTCATTTTTACTACCACTAACTTCTTCTCAAATTGGGAATTAGTCATAACCCTCAAAGAAGTCAAGACTTGGTCTGTTATTGAGTCAGTGAAGTCCCACATAATTCATCAATTTGGTACCCCTAATATCATTCTCATGGAAAACAACACTAACTTTTGAGCCACTTTGCTGAAGAAGTTGTATGACAAGTAAAACATATGATCCAACCACACCTCCCAATATCATGTACAATTGAATGGGTAGATAAAGGGATTAAAAAAACATATTTAACATCTTTCAGATTATTTTAGGTCATAATAAGAAGATATATCTTAATAATATCTCTAATACCCTTTGGGTTTACCAAAATACAACCTAGAATTCCATCCTGGAGACCCCATACTCCTTGGTGTACAGAATAGAGGTAGTTTTACCTATTTTTTTTAGCTACCATTAATTTTTATGGTTGTTTCTGAATAGTATATTTTAGAAAAGAGAACCAAATTACATTTTTCTGATTTTGAATCCATTAAATAAAATAGGATCCAAGCACTGAATAGCCTATAAATTCCTCAAAATTGGGTAGTGTGGGCCTTTAACAAAAAGGTTCACCTCCATTCCTTTCTTCAGGGTGATATGGTGTTGTCTCTTAGGACACTAATAATACCCAGGAAGAATCCACTAAAATTATATCCAATGTTTGAAGGAACTTACATCATTCATAATGTATACTCTAATGGTGTGTACTTGTTGATCACCATGGATAGGGAGCTCATCACACCTCCCATCGGTTCTAGGTTCCTCAAGTGTTACTTCACATGAACCTAATAAATAGTCCTAGCTATATGAATTTAAAATAAAAATCTCATCATTCTAGTTGAAAGACAATGTCCTGGTCACATGGTGTTAAACTGCATGACGCCATTGTCAAAGCTATGTGACCTTAAACTATAACAACCCCATACTTACTGTATGCTATTAAAATGTGTTTCCAATGTCCTAAAATTAATGGTACACTTACCTATTTCATGATATAAATCTACATAATAACTTTCTTCTTCACTTGATAGGGAAGTCATTCGGTGTCAATATCCTATCGCACAACATCCCAAAACTACATGTGGCTTGATTCCCATTTTACTCCATGGGATATGTAGAGACATCCAGAAGTCACGTACCGGGATTATCCTAACCACTTCTCTATTTCAGAGCTATACCCCATGGGATCATGTCCAACTCCTACTCATTGATGTACCCATTCCAAATGCTCGAGTGAATGACAAGATATCCCCTAGAGTGTTTAACTCTCCCCCAAACAGATTATCATTTCCAACTTAAAATTAGAGTCTTCATAGATCTAGATCCTCACTATCCTCTAAATATGAATGGTCCTCTCTAATGACAATGATTTCTTGAAAAAACTATCCCACCTACCATCTTGGGTATATACCTGGAAGTATTATCACAACATACAGTATTCCCCATATTTCAAACATGGTCAACAATTGATTCCATATTGGCTCGTCTCATCCTTGACTGACATAGTTATGGAACTTTTGTTTCAAACATGGTAAATAGTCTTACCCTACCCATTGGTCTCCATTTTTTATCATATTTAAGAAGACATGATTTACCTTCTACCCACCTTCCCTTATTTCAGAGGAATATTGACACCCTCAGTGTTACTTCCCCGTGTACTCATACATGTTGAATGAGAAATTCAGTGTCATTAGGTCCTATCCAAGTAGGATTCTTTCTCCCATATCATGTACTCCTATGAGAAAAGGGAGATTAATCACCCTTCATTGTTTCCCAAACTAATCATGGATCAATAGGGCTTAGGAATCATGGAAGGATCTCCCTCGATCATGGTTGACGCACTAAAACGTCCCTCAATAAAGTGTTTTTCCATTCAATCTAACCATCATGACCTTAAAATGTATACAAATGTCTCATATGTTTTGTGTGATACATGGCCTAGATACAACCCTTTTCTTTTCAAGTCACTACCCATTCATGAAACACTAATAATCATGGGATAAATACCCTCTTCGGTCTAAGAATCATGCCCTTAAACTATGTGCAACATGTCCCATATGTTTCTTATAGATAATGGACTCCATAGGACCCTTTTCACATTAAGTCACTACCCTTTCATGCCATTCCGATAATTCTAGGATGCATACCCTCTATAGTATAAGCATCATGAACTTAAACTATTTGAAACAAGTCTCATATGTTTCTTGTGGCGCATGGACCCTATAGGGCCCTTTTCACATCAAGACATTACTCTTTCATGCCACTCTAACCATTCCAAGACATCCTCCCCACTTTAGTCCAAGAATTATGATATTAAACTATGTGAAACTATCCTCAGAGGAATTTTTTTGGCACAAAGCCTCCTCTAACCTCCTTTCATGTTGGGCCACTACACTTTCATATCATTCTAGCTACTCTAGAAATTATTTCGGGACACATGCCCCTCGTTCCAAGTGATACAACCTTAACTCATGCTCAATTTTCCCCTTATGGTTGTGCGTTATAAGGAATGTCCTTGGTTACCATTTCATTCCAGGTTACAACCACTTTTCATCTGTGAAAACATGCTCCTTTTCCCAAGAATTATGACCTTAAACTATATAAAAACTTTCATGTTAATTGTACTTTCATTCCCTCTTTCCACATCAGGATTTTAGTACCTCCCCTACCATGCAATTTCATCCACCTTATTCTGAGCTCCATGAATCTAAACTATTATCATCCCTTTTGGTGTGAGATATAAGACCTTTAAACCAACAACAATCCCCATAGTCTAAAATTTAAAACATTAAAATATTAACAACCTTTGGGGTCCTGAAGGGATGAACTTAATTGTATAGTCTATGTATCCCTATATGATGCTATAAACTCAAAATCAGATTTCTTTCCTTGCATGATAGGATGGATTCCCACTTCCAGAATTGGGATCCTACCACACCTTTACTTTATAACTACATGTGTATTTATTCCCAATTCTATGGGATACGTATTGATACCTAAACCACTTGTATTCGAGCCCATCAACAAATTCTCCCCTAGGGTAAGATCATTTTTTCTAACATTTGGTCCCTATGGATTCTTTTTGTGTCATACATATTAGTGTTGGGTGGATAAGTCACCTCACCCTCACCATAGGTCCTAGTTGTATGACCTTAAAAGTAAAACTCCATGTCTGTGACACATGACGTTAAATTGTTCTTCCCCTATTCAAAGTTATGTAACCTTAATCTCTAGAAACCTTAACCTAATCGTATGAAATTAAACTGCATGTAGAACATACCACCACATGATGTTAAACTATTTAGTTTAGATCCTCATTCCATTATGTAAAAAATGTAATAAATTTATCCCTCACTTGAGAGGTCTCCCCCTTCTAGTGCCAGTCACCTACCATGCCACATTGAAGAACTATGTAAGGATTGATTCCTAGTTCATTGCAAGATATAAATAGGGATTCTTGGATCCTATATCCTTGGACCAGAATAGTCACTAACCTATCTCATGACCTCCATCCTTAAGAACAAGTTTAACTCTCATTAATTGATTCAACAACTTATTGTTCTCAGATTCATAGTGGTATAAATCTAAGAGTGATGAAATTTTACTAAAACAATTTCACAAATCATCTCCATACTTTGATCCTCCCTCGATTTGGATCCTTATCATCCACCAAATATGGATGTTATCCCCTAAAAATAATGGTTTCTAGATGAAATAGCTCACCTACCATCTTGGGGTTATTGTCTTAAAGGATTCCCCATAAATAATTACATCTCCCATGTTTTGAACATGTTCAATGGTCGATCTTGCATTTTTTTTCCCATCCATGACTAATGTTGTTCTGGAACCTCTGTTTTGAACATGTTCAATAGTCATTACTCACCTATTAGTTAAACCCATTCATGGTTTAAATCTCAGAAGTCCGGATTTACCTCCATTCTATCTCCCCTTATTTTAGTGGATTTTTGACACCCCAGGTTTTTCCCCTCCGTGAATTCATGCATGTTGATTAAGAAATTTGGTGTTTATGGGAATCTCTCAACCCAACATATCTTCACCATTGTGGTTCACTCTCATGTGACTAGGAAGGTTCCTCACTAATCCTTGTTTATCACACTAATCACGGATCACATTTGATTAGGAACCTTGGTAGGAATTCCATCACATGGTCAAGATACAACCATCCTAGTCTATGCATCATGACCCTAAATTGTGTATGACTAGACCTTGGAACATTTTTGTAGTTTGAGGCCTCTATGACCCTCCTTTCACTTAGGGTTGTTACTATATTTTCTTCTATAAAAATACACCCATAATGATTCATTATAGTCTAATATCTATGAATATAAACTATGAGCCCTAATCTAAGATCTATGTCTATAAACTAAAAGTCTTGTCCTAAACTACATGACCTTAAACCTAAACACATTATGGTTCAAGATTTATGAACTTACATTGGTAGTCTTGGTCCCAAATGTATGATCTTAAAAGGAACACCCCTTGGTCAATGTTACAAGACCTTAAACTAAGAGACCTGATAAACAATTTCTCTTCATTAGGGAACCCGATTGAGCCTTACTATCATTCTCTCCACCAGACCAATTTCTACATGTTCCCATTTGGATTAAATGATTTATAGTAATTTTAAATTCTCACATCCATATGATTGATTTGTGATGGTTCAACATCAATAGCATTCAATATATTTTTGAGAACCATGTTCCCCCATCAGCACACTTTGTTCCCTCTTAATCTGGATTAGCATACAATTAATGTGTCCAAACACCCCCCAAGGCAAAGACACATAGCCAAAATAGGCTCACCTCACACCTGGGAACATGACCCAGTGGATACACTTTCATATTCACTGAATGGACCCCCTACATTGATAGTTCATGGACAAAAAAGGCTTTCCTCCCACCTAGGAACACATCTTGGAGGAGACATCTTCGGCAGAATGGTTATGGAACCCATATTTCAAGCATGGTTAATGGATGTCCTCAAACTAAATACCTCCAATCTTTGACCTAGACCATTGAGATCATGATTTTAATCTCTCCACTTTTTCCCCACTCAAGTGGAACTCTAACACCCTTGGTGTTATGCCCTTATGCACCCTTCACACCGATGAGACATATCAAATCCCTAGGATCACACCATCATGATTTCTAGAATCATGGGTCTTATAGGGGATTAATGAAACATTCCAACCCTAACCCTCCATTCCCTAGATGGAATTCTCAAAAAAATGAGAAGTCTTCTATTTAACTCTTATTTCTCACACCTATCATGACTCATGTGGGCATAGAGACTTATAGTCAATCGTCTTGTTAATATTATTGAGGTGCATAAGGAAATTAAAAATAATAGAAGAAATATAACTTTTTATTGCCTAAAAAATAGGTGATAATGAGGAGGATTATCCACAGACTATAGCCTCTAATTTATTAAACCATGAGGAAAGTAAACAATTCATAAGGATTCACCTCAATAATTATATGATCTATCATGGAAAGCCTATATCAGGTATCGTCCATGGATTTCTACCTCCTAGCAAGCTTGATCACCTCCTTCTCATCCAAAGGGAAAACCTCATCAAACTTGATCTGCACCAAACCCTATTCAATCCTACATTTGGATACCAAGGATGATTCATATTTATCCTTATCCTTATTTTATACTAGATATGCCTTCAACTGGATAATGATCTCACCCTTGGAAGTGGTGGTGGCTTCAGGCAGTTATGATTGTACCTTTAGCTGAGAAAGTTATTATTTAGTAGCCTAGAGTGATTATGTGTCCTTATATTTTTCTTTATTCCAAGCGGAAAACATCTCCCACACTTATGTGCACACCCACTCGATAAGATAGTCATAGGAAATCACATGGAGAGTATGAGCATACACAGCACTAGTCCCTAGATTCAATAAATAGTGATGGAGGGACCCCATCTGGCTGACTAAGTTCTCTTAGGGAGTGAGGGTGATTAAATTATGCATCCTTCTCTATGACCTACACTGGACGATGTGATTCTCTTTGGAAACATCAGAACCATAATCCCCCAAGTACATAGGTGTCGAAGGAACATATTCATATAAATCCTTAAGGACTTTAGTAGTGGAGTCCTCCTTGGGGAGCCTTTCATAAAAAATAGGCTCCATGTCGAGAGGAGGAACTTCTTCGTTCAACCACCCATTAGTGTAAAAAACATCACCAACCTCAATCAACACCCCCCCCTCATATCCATATTTGTATCTAAAATGGATAAATATACTAGGATCGTATCCATATTTGTATTTAAAATGGATAAATATCCTAGGATCGGGGTTAGCTCATTCTAGTTGGATCCCCAGGGGTTGGATCGACTGCTAGAGAAAGAATCCCAATTCCTTCAGTAGCTCCTGATTACTGAGGAAGCATTACATCAAACACTATTAAATGAAAAGTAAGAGTAGTTATTTTAACATGTAGTAATACATAGGATAAATATAACTTGTATAAGAAAAATCTTTTGTGACATGAGCGCTTGGGTGAAATCCACATATGGGTGGTCAAAAGGGAAGTCCACCACTAGAGACCCATCCTCCCTAGTGGGAACCTTGATAACTTCCATGGTACCCCTCAGTGTTTCATTCCTAGAACTAGTACAGGGTAGAAAAATGTGTTAGTATGAAAATCCCAGGAAATCATAAAATTCCTTTAATGAATCGTGAGAGATGGGATTCATAGTTTTACCCTAAGAAGGCACTAATATCTTGATAATAAGCTACCTTGGGGGACCTATCATTCCAGAAAGGATTATACTAGTATGATTCTAGGGTGAGGTCCCCCATAGATGATCATGAGGTATATAGAATCTAGATCTTCCCCTACAACCTCCTATATTGGTTCCCCTTACATAGAGACTTTAGAAGTGGACTCTGAGGTTTTCTCTTCAGTACCCATCGATGAACCCACATTACCATCAATAGAGGCCCCTTGTCCCTCCTTTAATAATTACTATAGGATTCATAGTCATGTGTTATGGGTGTTAAAGGAAAGAAAAGTTTAAATATACAGACATGCTAATAAGTTAAAAACTCAACTCACTAAACCAGAGATTGGTCAATTCATCTTCCCCAGGAGTGACGTACCCACTCTACTAAGATCTTTCCTAGTCAACATTAGAGCCTCATGACTCCTCACTATTGTAGGGATTACATTGGGGATGTAGGACCCTACATCACAATATTGTTTTCTTTGGTTCACTACCTTGTGGGTTTCTTCTTCAGAAGGGATCACTAGCCACCAGGTTGGCACACTGCCAACCCTCTTCTAAAAAGGCCTTGTGATGGGAGGGGGGATGGCTGGGGCTTATATATTATTCTCAGCGCCTTCTAGTCTATGATGTGGGACTGGGTCCCTACACCCGTCAACCTTGACCTATAGGGCTACACTGCGTTCATTTTGGATTCCAACAATCTCTCCCCGAATGCTTACCCCATGATTATAGGTTTTCTTACCCAGTTCTGATACCAATTTTAGGGATTACATCTGGTCTTTGGGACCCTACATCATAATATTGTCTGCTTTGGTTCACTACCTCACGCGTTTGTTCTTCAGCAGGGCTCACTTCCCACCAGGTTGGCTCACTACCAACCCTCTTCTAAAAAGGCATTGTGATGGGAGGGGGATGGATGGGGCATATATATGGTTCACATCACCCTCCAATATTTGATGTGGTACTAGGTCCCTACACCCAATAACCTTGACTTGTAGGGTTGCACTGCATTCATTTGGGATCCTAACAGCTACTGGTTCCTTGTGTGTCAACACTGGGAGTCGAGGCCTCCTAGGATGGAATTTTAGAAGATTTAATTTATTTAAAATCCTAAAAAAACATCACTCATACTTAGGTAGTGTTAGTATCAACTTCCTCATATTAGTTTGAGAAAGAATCCATGTCTTCTAGGAAGGAAATACTCTCCTAAAAACTCTCTCGGGCCATGATCCTTCCAAGACCAACTTCTGGAAGATCGATCCCTTGACACCCGACATCTACCACAAAGAGTAACCTACCAACTTCCTGATAGGTCATGTGTCTTGTTTAATGTTTCAACCTTATTTACCCATTAGTGTAGGATCATTCTTGAGTATGCCTCTATCCAATTCTTGGCGTATTCTTTCATAAGACAACATTGAGGTTAGTTGATGACAACATGATAATCTCCCTAGAACCCTCATCTATGAAGATCCACCATAACTGATAAAGGAAATAAGGGTGCATCTCTTCATGAATAACTATGTACAACTAATTTTCTAGTTGATGTATGCACTAGAACTACTGAGAAAATCAAGAAATAATGTATGGTTTATAGTAGTTATTGTCGTTGATCCATGATACCAACACCTCACTCGGAATGTCTTGTAGATACTCCATTTTCTATGAAATACCATAAAGATCATTGACCATATCTTCTGATGTGGATGAAAAATGCATGAATTTGAAGTTCTTATTATTGAAAATGATGGTTTCTACCCCTTGTTCATTGATAGTTACATGTAGGACCTTGAAAATGTTCATAAGGGATGGTTGAATACCAATATTCAGGGGGTGGAATTTGGGAACTCATACCCCCTGATGTGTGCCGCAACCCATCCATTGAAGAATTATAATGGGACACATATACATTTGGTTATGTTATCCTTTATGACAAGTCCCTACTGGTTTTAGATATTGAAAATAATTGGGACACATAAATTCACTTGGTTCCCTGACACCATGATTACTACCATCAACAGCATCTCAGGAAACATGCCCATGTGGGGGTCCCTAACCATTAGCATCCAACCACTCATGAAAGTGGTCAAAAATACTATGTACTTGACCCCCAATTTCTAGTCCTTTATGTTGTATCCCCATTCATGATATCGACCCTCCTCTAGTATCATCTAGTAGGACCCACCTACTCACATGATATTATCCTAGACATTTCTTTGGTTACTCTGACATCGTCTCAACTAGAATTTTCATGAATAGGTCCAAAAATATCTTTAATGGGATTTCCTTGTGGAATGTGGGTTGGTGGTCCAATATTTAATTCAACCATTCTAAGTGGTTCTACACCATAATGGTTGTCTAATCCATGTTACCCCAAGCATTGGGCACTGAGAGGAATTCACCATACTAAAATCCCATCAAGGGGATCCCACCAATGTGGGGAATGCCCTACAAGTTAATATCCACCTCCCAATGATAAATTTTCAAGGTGTTCGTGTATGCTGACCACCTACTGAGGAGCTCTAGCAACGGCTCTAGCTAGTGGTAGACATTGAACTGGGATGTATACACTACTCCATAGAACCCGATACAACACAAATAATCCCAATAATCTTCAAAAATATAGAATACCTAGTATTCCCACTCCCATTCATCTATTAATATTTTTCTAGATCGTAGATTTTAGTCTTCATACCATCACATATGGTCATTCCGAATGTTGGCCTGGAAGATTCTCATATAGTGGGATGGGAATTCTTCACATGTTGGCTATTTACACATTACATTCCATGTTTTAAAACTCAAGGTATAGATATTAGTATCTTCATATTCTTTTATTGGTGGTCAAAATAGATTGATCTTTTCATGATAGGAAAACCAAAATCTTGGTGTGTTAACCTCCATAGATGGGATAATCACATCATCCAACAACCCAAAGTTATATAATGGCAGTTTGTTTCTCAGTGGATACTACATACAAGATTCTTTTAGCAAGACTAATATCTACCTATTCTCAAATATGAACTTCTTGGCTTGAATAATTTTAGGATTCCCATCCATTTATTCCCTTTGATCAGTAGCAGCAACAGCTACAACAACTTGATCAGTTGGATTAGCCATTTCTAAGTTATTATGATGATTTACAATGGATAGATTACGAAACTAGATCTTGTCTCATTAAACTGTGATGGTTTTGTGCAATACAATCTTATTTCATGCAAAAGGAAGGGTAATTCACACAAAGTCTGCCACATAAAAAGGATTTTCATGGATATCAAGGCTTAATCTTGGCAGTTCTTTCAAGATGTTTGAGTTTCACACACAAAAAGCCAACTTATCATGAATGGAAGTCAGGTTACCATACAAGGGAACCCTCACACTATTTATATTCATGGGACCCATATGTCTTGTGACCTATACCTAAAGTTTAACCACACGATGAAAAATTACACATAACTTCGATGTTCTCCTTAGAAATTGACCTTTCAATCCCCTATCTACTATAATTTCAAGGGGGTCATTTATTGATGCTAAAAACATTTATTAACCTCTATAAGTTATGTTTTTATTAAAAATAAGATGTATAATATCCTAAGGTATTGATTTAGAGCCAAAGGAGATAGTGTTCTCAACATTAGGCCATTGCGTAAAACACCTAATATTGGCATGCGACCACTTGTACACGGAGAGTGTTGATGAACGAAAAGTTTCCAAGGGAACTATTGATGAACCTAAAAATATGATATGGTTGCATACAACATTGAAAAATTTCATAAAACCCCAGTTTTGGTTCGTAAGGAACTTGTGTGAGGAAGGCAACATCGAATTGCTACTTTTTTTTTGATTCTCCTCCAACAACAAAGGCACGAGAGGAATGCAACACTAGTTGTGAGAATTGACATAATGTTTTATGAAAAATTAATAAATGAAAAAAATCTCATATACACCAAATTAAGATATAAATAGAGCATCACCCCCCCCCATTTTCTTGGATAAACCTTTATAAGATGAAGCATTGTCTCTCAATCGCACAACCCCCCCCCCCTTTCTTGAAGTCACACAACCCCATCATTTCATGGATTCCCATAGGTATATAATTGCATGAAATGAATCAAATTGGACCCAATATTCATTGGAATATGTTTTATATTCCCTCATGCAACTTCATTTAAAGTCTAGGTGGGTTCTCAAAAGACGATATCTCATCACGTAACCCCAAGCTTCATGCGACCTCCAATGTTACGTGAACCTATTCCCCCATCATACATTCCATATCCTTAAACTAGATCCTAAGAATCACATTACTCACCTTGTTCATGAAACTAGAGAGTTTCATGTAATAACATCTAGGTCCCTGACTTAATGCATCCTTCATCAAAAAAGTTGCGTGCAAGTTTAGTGCTCAGGTGCCTCGCACCTTCCCAAACTAGGTTCTCTTATGCTTTAATAACTAGCACAAACAGAATCACCAACCCTTATGCCCTGAATTATTTCTCTAAGAATGTTCTAGGAATCATTTTTACCTATTTCTCATAATCATAGGCACCCTAACATTGGGACCCCTATGTTCCTCATTGACATGATAGTGTTTACACCTTTTTCTATCCAAATGAACCTACGTAGTAGAAATATAATCCCTGAGGGTCGAATAATAAAGGGAAACCACCCAACTTTCCCTTTGAGGATGATTAGTTCTTTAACATTATTTTTTAATTAATAATAATCTCTTTCATTATAAGCCCACATAACATTTGAGCTATATAATTTAAAATGGTATATCCTAACATTCTAGTCACACAACAACAACCTCAAAACATGATATTAAACCTGTGACACACCTATCCTCACAATACATTAATCCTATGACCCCCATGTCCCCAAAATATTTTAAAACTATGACCCACCTATCCCCACAAGACATTAAACCTATATCCCACCTGCCCCCACAAGATGTTAAACCTATAACCCACCTATCCCCCAAATATGTTAAACTTGCAACCCACTTATCCCAGCAAGATGTTAAACTTATGATATACCTATCCCCATAAGATGTTAAACATGTGACACACCTATCCACATAATTTATTATACTTATAACTGACTTGTACACACAATATGTTAAACCTATGACCTACATGTTCCCAAAATATGTTAAACCTTTAACCCACCTATCCCCCACAAGTCATTAAACCTATGGCACACTTGTCTAGACAAGACATTAAACATACGACCCACATGTACCCACAAGACATTAATCATGTGACCCAACTATCCCAACAAGAATTTAAAATTTTGACCCACCTATCCCCACAAGATGTTAAACCTATAAACCAACTATACCTATAATACATTAAACCTATGGCCCACCTATCCCCATAAGATGTTAAACCTATGACCCACATGTACTCACAAGAATTTAAACCTATGAAAACACCTATCCCCACAAGAAGGTAAACCTATAACCAAAACCCAAAATATGTGTAAGAACCCCTGTCCCATGAAACATACATGGGATTACCTAGTCATAGGCCTTGTATTCTTTATTTCCATGACATAAGTTGCCTTGTAGTAGATAATAGATGCCTTGGTCCCCACACCCAAGATGCCTCATATATGAGATTCCCTCAATTCCAAATGATCCCAACATTCCCAAGATTCTAAAATTAAAAATTAGATCTAAACCAAAGGTAGTTTCTCTATCATGATAATAAGAAGAATTATTTACTTATTTCTGGTCACACCATGATTAACTATTTTATTTCACCCTTACACAACTATATTAAACTGATTTACTATTTTAAATTCCAAATATAATAAAAAATCAATTCATATTTTATTAAATTATTTAATTTTTAACCTTTTTAAAATGGGTGATTTCACTTTTTTTTATCATTTCATTGTAGGTGGAGGTAATTTGGAGGGTCTGGGATGAAGTTTAAGAAAAATGGTCCAAACTATGCAAGATTTGAAGCACACATGTGAACTCAAACAGATACTTCCGCTAATTAGTGCATCAAATTGGGCTGAAATTTTTTTATGATCCAAAATTTTGTTATATACAACTCTTATAAATACATCCAATCCCAATTCATCTATTAAGGGTCCCAACCAAATTGATTTATCCAAGAAAAATAATTAACTCTATGTCAAAATTTTGGTTCTGTATTTCATCCATATCTAGAGATTTAAGACTCTAAATGATTCAAAAAAAAATTAGAGACAATAAAGATATGGGTAAATAATATTTTTGTTTTTTAAAAATCTAGATAATAAAGTATGGATGCCCAAATTATGGGACAAATGGATTTATGAAATCTGGGTGCCCAAAACCACATTCCACATTTCCTATAAATTGGCACCTTGGGCACCCAATTTCTATGTTCAAATAGGAGGCAAGGTGATTCTATTTTAGAGTCCTAAATGATTCCTTTAATACTTTTGGATGATCTGGATCTCCATATCCCCATAGGGATATTTGAAATGAATAAGGAGGGTTCACCCGAGCTTCCTCCTCCTCTCGATGGAAGGCTAAATGGTGGGAATTCATTTTGAGAGAGTTGTGCACATTTCAAGGGAGTTATGGTGACTATAATAGCTAATATTTTAGAGTAATTTGGTTTTTAAAAACATATCAATCCATTGATATTATATTATTTCATATTTTAATGCTTGTCTTGATGCATGTGATTGGTATGCTCTTTATTTCTAACCAATCGGTGTGAGGTTTTGAGTGCATGACTTGTATTGTTATGATTAGAAAACACAAGAATCCATTTCTTTTCTAGTTTATTAATATTTCAATATTATTTGGAAGCTCTTATTCCATGCATAAGTACTAGACCTCGACAATAAAATTGTTATGTAAAGGTTTGGTTTTTCATGCATTGATATATAATCTTATGAAGTAATCAAGATTCCAATTAATTTTAAAAAAATAACTAGTTCAAAAATAAATTAATACCTAAGAAAAATGAACTCTAAATGTCTGTATTAAACTCAAAATGAACCGTTTTTTCTCATATTTTTAAAAATCCACATGTTTTTCAACTATTAAACTCTTTAAATTAAGTACTTTGTTTTAAAAACTGTTTTCAAAAATAACCCCCTATTTTAGTAATTTTTATTAAAATGATACACTTTAACCCATAAATTCTCCTTGAGAAATTACCTAGGGTCTTATCTATGCTATAAATAACCTTTTAAAACATAATCAATTTTATGTTTCATGACAATGTGGTAAAATTTTGGTGCCATTTATGGGGAGTGATTTTTTTAGTGTTCGTTTTTTATAAAAACACTCTGTATTTTTTAATTATTTGTGTTCTTATTTTATTAATTCATTCTTTTAAGTTTTTATTCTAAAAAATTCTTTTTATAGGGACTGTGTATGGTGTAATATTCATCATATGAACTACTTCTGTAACAGCCCATGATTTTATGAAAAATATTCTTTTTAATTTCATTAATGTCTTGTGGTGTACGCTACACCAAAAGGAGCTTGCACAACACGCATCCTTGGCTTGCCTTGTATTACACGCAATCGCAACCTTCCTCGATAGCGTGTGTAGTACGCAATACTGAGTTTCACTAAACAACGATATGCTATTAAAATATTATTAAAACTAGCCGTTATGAATAGTAATAACCACTTTTTAAAATTTTATAAATTTTATCTCTCAAAATGGACTTCATTTTTGGATTCGGAGTATCGAATTTAGCCTAAGGTGAAATTTTGGTACATTTCGGATAACTTTCATTTTCTGATGAATAGTGAAAATTACTAAATTTTAATTAAAAACAACTTTTTTAATCGAAATAATTAATAGTGATAAATTATTAATTTGAGTGGTTTTAAAGTATATCTAGAATATATTTTTACAATTCAATACAATGTTGGTCATTGGATGTAATTTCACATTTACACCAGACATAAACAAGTGTTAATCTTTTGATAGTTATTATCTCTTAAAAACACGCTATTTGTTGTGATAGTGGAAATTAATTATAAAATTAATTAATGAAACTTATATTTTGGGAATTTTGTAAAATAAAAATCATTTTTTAATTCATAATATCAATTATAGCTTAGGGTGAAATTTTGGCATTTTTCTGAAAAACTTCAATTTTTGATGAATAGTGAAACTACTAAGTGGTAGTTAAAAAAATTAATTTTTTCATAAATCTTAATTTTTCCGCTTCTGTGAATGTAATTTCAAAAATCCGAGAGACACGGTTGATGTCCGTAAGTAAAATGTGGTTCAATAAGATGAAAATAATTTTTGGTGAATAGTAACTTTTTACTTTTATTTACCACGGTTAAAAGTAAATAGGGTAATTAAGGGTAAAAATGATATTATTATTACCCTAACACATGTCCTAATTCTATTGGACAAGTGTAATTCGACCAAAAACAGTCTTAGGAATAAAATATGACCACTTAGGCCCACTTGGATTAGATTAGGACATTTATTATTATTTAATTCAAAGAAGATTTAAAAGAGTTAAAATCAAAGTTTATTTACTAAAACATTTTTAATATGGGGTTATACATAAGATAAATTCGACTATAAATATTAATTAGAAATATAAAAAGATTTCCTACATAATGGTATTCTATTTGTAATTTTTAGACTTTAAATAATTTAATTTATTTATGACACAACGATGATGCAGTAATTACCTTTTTAAGAAAATATTAACATAATTGATGTTATAAATTCCAAAATAAATGTAATTTGAGACTTTTTATGACTTAAAATAATTTTCTAGGTTAATATGACATGTTATTGATGATATAAGTAACTTGGTTCGAACTTATCATTCTGTTAGAAATTTCATAAAAATCATGTACCAAATAGTGTCAAAATTGACATAAATTAGTTTTTAAAACAAATATTATATTATTAATTGTTATTTAATTTTTAAAAATGTAAGGTTCATCCAAATGACTTAGATAAGGATATATATATTAATAATAAACAACTTGGGGTTCGTTTGGCTTCATATAGTAAGTTTATTAACCATATAGTGTAAGAAAACAAAAAGACACAGTAAAAGTTAAATTATTTAACTTAGAGTTAAATCTAATTGATAAGGTTAAAATAATAACCAAAACTTGTATAAATCCTATTGGATGAAATTATTTCGACCCATCCCCACCTTAGCCTCGAAATAAATCAATTTGGAGCTATTTAAAACCGAATTTGGCTTTATAATAAAATAATATTTTTAGTTATTCCAAAGGTGCCCCTCTCCTCCCTTATAAAAGGGCACCTCCTCCCTCTCTTACTCACACAACTTTGAGCCTTCAAGCTCGGCCAACCCCGGAAAAAATCTCTTCTCCACTTCCCTAGTATCATCCTAGAGGTCCTGGTCTTCTTCAAAGACCATCCTTAGTTCTTTAAGTGGAGGTTAAGAAAAGGCGCGTCAAAAAGAGGTAATATCCATTACCGATCTTTTTCAATTTCTTTCTTCTTCAACTTCTTCTTCTTTATTTGTTTCATGATAAAGTAATAAAATCAGTATTTCTTATATACTGATATGTTATTATAAATATTAAACAACTCTAATTAACCTTCTATCCATCCTACGGAAAAAGGAAATCACCGCGCGTGCGTACGTATGGAATACCGTCTCCACGCCGTGGTGTAATCTATTTTCCGCCACCACCTTAATAGGATGGGTATAATGGTGTAATGAGTAACTATATATAATTATTATAAAGTGATATTGATACTGAAATAGTATACATACACTTCAGCACAATTCCACGACCATGGGAACGATATCATCGCTCGTGCGTACGTACGGACTACCGTCTCCACGACGCGATGAGATTCATTATCCATGTTAACCATTCCAGAATGATTATAAAGTATATATAATGAATAATAATGGAATATATGACATGGTAAATCTACTGTATTTATGTATATATATATATGTCATCTACTTACTTCCATTCAAGACAACAAGGAAAGGAAAGCAGCGTTCATGCGTACGTACGGACTACCGTCTCCATGAACGGTGTGTTTCATTTCATTTATCTATCTATTATATATATATATATATACTGAATATATATGATATATAAATCATACTTTATATTCTGGAAGTAAGTAAATCATGATATAAGTAATAATAATGTCAAGAACAACAAGTCCAAACACCTACAATAAATGAAACGATTTTACCCAAAACGCTTCTTTAACATGAATTTACAAAAGAACGGGTAATATAAAGTCATAAGTGGACCATATATGATATAATAACAATGAATATGATTCTGGAATAAGTCAATAACATGATTTAAATCATTATACAGGAGGTTCGGACACGTACAAAACAAGTCAGACCTAAGGTAAGGGAAAATATCACAATCTCATTTTTATCCGAGATTGTTTTTACTTTGGAATTTACTGGGGTGTATTTTATCATCCACATCCATTTTTCCTCAATATGTAATATTATTTACATCCACCTACAATTTTTTAAATCCAATTTTACCCTTCGGTGAATTTTAGTAAAAGATAAGAAAGGAATCTTTTGTCGTTTTTCGTACGAGGTACTTTTTGACTTTTCCGAAAAAAGTACAAAGAATGTTTTTTTTAACTTATGCGGCATGAATGGATTTTTAAAACATTATTTCCAAGAAGATTCCTTTACAAGTTTTCAAGTTTATTTTTAATCAACTTATTTTATTTTAAAGTCGTATGACATGTTATGAAAGGAAAAATGTTTTTGAAGTAGAAAGGATATTTTCCTCAAGAATGGAATTCAAGTATTTTATCAAAATTATTTTCCATATAAGATAATAAAAGAGTTATGTTTTTATCCCTATTATTAAATGGATTTGATTATGTTGTGATGGAAATATTTTTATGAATTCCTTTATCTTATATGAATTGTTTTATGATGTCATGTTGTTTAAGAATCCCATTTTTATTACATGGGTTACGCTATGATGTATGGTTTATGATTTTGTGGCACACATAAGAATGGTATCATTATGAGATGGGTGGGACCTATATCTCCCTCCAATGCATTGGGTAAAGATTTTATATCTCATGAGATAGACAGGGCTGGAACGGTAGGTTATACCGGTTCAGTGAAACAGGACTGGAACGAGGGTGACTCGGTTCAGAAAGGGACTTTTTCCACTAAGATAGTCTTGGAAATGAGTCTTGACTAACAAGAAATGATGATTATGTGTGTATGCCACAAAGTTTCATGTTTTAAGTTGTGATTATTGGGATTATATTTCACTTCTATGATTTATCCCATGTTATGATATTATGAGCTCTTTTGCAGGTTAAGGTTTCCAAAAGCTATATTCTTATGTATATGATGTGATTGATATTTCTTTTGTTTACCCTTACTGAGCATTTGAGATCACCCTTTTATATTTTCTTTTCCCCAGGATATAAAGAAATGTTTTAGTAAAAAAAAAGAATATCTTTATGGGAGATATTGAAGATCTTTCACCACGATTAGAAGATTTTATTCCGAGTTTCCAAAGACACTAAACTATTACGGTCCTTGTGTGTGTGTTTTGTTATGTACTAAGTATTCCGAAAATGTAATGAAATGTCAATGTACATCAGGCTTCGGGTCTCTACAACTTCCTTTCAAACACAAACCAGAGAGGATATCGAGTCATCGAAACCAAGAAGCACCAATCCCTTAAAGGAGGACACACCAAACATTGAAACTTTAATTGATCCTTATTATTATTATGAAACCAACATAAAAAATGAAATAAACTTACATAATCTGGATGAAAATAACCATGCATTAAAATAACTAACCTCTCATGATATAGATATCAATCTTGTATAAATTCAAATATAGGGTGAAGCACCAAACTGCAAACGAAAATTTGGATTAATTCACTTATTACCAATATTACATGGACTTTCAAGAGAAGACCCACATAAGAACTTAAAATAATTTCACACTTTATTGTTAACATTAAATCCTATAAATGTTGATGAAGAATAATTAAATATTAGGGAATTACCTTTCTCATTAGAAGACACTATAAAAGATTAGTTATACTATGTCAACTCCCTAATTAAAAGCTAGCTGAACATGAAATAAATTTTTCATAAAAAATAATTCCTAGCTTCTCAAACTTCTACTATAAGGAAATAAATCTATGATATAAGGCAATAAAAATTGGAAACACTTCATGAATATTGGGAATGATTTAAAAGGTTATGTTCAAGCTGTTCACACCACCAAATAAGTAATCAAATTTTAATACAATATTTTTATAAAGGTTTAATTCCTATTGATCGTAACATGATTGATGATGCTTCAGGTGGTTCACTATTTGATAAGATCCCAATTGTTAAGGACCCTCATTTAGAACATGGAACAGAACACTCAACAGTTTGGTTCCAGGTCTAGTGTACCCATTCGAGGTGTCAACAAGGTACAGAGTTCCGAGTTTGAGAAGAAGGTGGACACAAAGTTTGAAGAGGTAGGTAACCTTATCCAACAAAATTATTTTTCCCAAAAGAAATACCAATATCCTCCTCCAATCCATTATGGTATCTGTTCTTCTAAAAACCACTATTCTGATCAATTCCCTCAACTGAGAGAACCTTCTAAGTGTTGTGAGTCAATATTTCCAGGCCTCCCCTATAACCAACCCATTAAACAAGAAGCATACTACCCATACAACCCTTGGTGGAAAGAAAATTGAGCATATAGTAAGGGGTATTCAAACCAACCTCAATAACCATGGAACCAATCAAGACAGGGTAGACCTTCACTACCACCACCAAAAATAATTAACCACCATAATGGCCTTTCTAATAACCCCATCAAAAACCCAATACTAGCCTATATGAAATGATTAAAGATATGGATACAAATAATATCCAATTCCAATAAACTACCCAATATACCATACAATACCCAAAAAATAAATTATGCCAACTCACCAACTCAGTGGGGGAAATCCAAAGTCATGGGTTGGGTAAACTACCTTCTCAACCACTAGTTAACCCTAGGGATAAGATAAATATTAGTTTCATTTCACTTTAGAGTGGAACATAGCTTAAACTTCAAATGACCCTTCCATTAGATTCATCCCCTCCCAAAGAAATCACCATCCCAACCATTAAAATATTTCCAAATGAGGTAAAACCTTTTCCTAAGAGAAGCCCTACCAAAGGAAATGGAGTTTAATTTGATGAACCACCAATACGAACCATTCCTATTCCATTTAAACAAAGTTCCACCCAACCAATAGAACAAAAATAAACTAAACTTCATAAATAAATCTTGGAAATTTTTAAAAAAGTGCAGGTTAACATTCCCTTGATTGATTCTATGAAGCAAATTCCCCGATACACAAAATTTCTCAAGGAGATGTGTGCACATCGAAAGTAAATTATAGGTGATGAAAAGGTGATATTGGGTAGGAATGTCTTACCATTTATTGAGCCATCACTTTCGACCAAATGCAACGATCCTGTAACATTCTCGATTCCATATACAATTGGGGAGTATTTATTTTTTGATACTATGATTGATTTGGGTGCATCTATAAATGTGATTCCTCACTCAATTTTATATTCATTGAATTATGGGAAATTAAATCACATAGGAGTTTTTGTTAAACTATAAAACCAGAGTACCGTACACCCCAATGGTTTGTTAGAGGATGTTCTTATGAGGCTGAAAATTTTAATTTTTCCTGGTAGTTTTTATGTGCTTAAAATATAATATAATAAGATTAATGGACATTGAAAAATTATATTTGGGAGTAAATTCTTGAAAACTTCAAAAACAATAATTAATGTTCACAATGGTACAATATCAATGGAGTTTGGTGGTGAAATTTTCCACTTCAACATCCTTGATGCCATGAAGCACCCCTCAAAATAACATTCCTAACTTGTAGTTAATTCTATTGATGCAATCCATTCCCCTAAAAAAACTTATTTTCATTACCCTGATCCCCTTTTTGATTTTTCATCATTGATAGAAATTCTAGGTAATGAATCATGCATTGAATGTTGTTCTAGTTTAGAAAAATTTAAAGCATGTTCTTTAATTGATGATTTCTTGAGCACTAAGGATCCTATGACCTTTGATGATACTACTAAGCTTGTAAAATCTAATTCCTCATATGAGGATGATACCATTGAGAAGTTAGATTATATCAGTGACTTATCACTTTCACATTCACTCCCATTAATCCAAAATCCCCCTAAATTAGAACTTAAATTGCTACCTCATAAATTTAAAATATTAATATCTTGAGAATGGAAACAATATGCTTGTCGTCATTACTAGTTAACTCCATACAGAGCATGAATTGTGACTACTTAAACTTTTTAGGGAGTATAAAAAATCATTAGGATTTAAACATGATGACATTTCTAGTATTAGCCCATCGATTTGTAATCATCATATATTATTAAATTATGGAGTTAAACTAGTGAGTCATACATAATGTCGACTAAACCCAAACCTCCAGGATGTTGTTAGAAAAAAGAAAACCAAATTACTAGATACTAGAATCATTTAACCTATAGTTGATAACCAATGGGTAAGTCTAGTGCAAGTAGTTCCTAAAAAACTAGTCTTACAGTAATTAAAAATGAAAAAAATGAATTGGTTCCAACCTGTGTGTAGAATAGTTGGTGTTTTTGTATAGATTATTTCCAACTAAACCAACACACTAGTAAGGACCATTTCCCATTATCTTTAATTGATAATATTATAGAGAGTATAGTGGGGAATTCTCATTACTATTTCTTTTATGGGTATTATAGATACTTTCATATCCATATAACCCTTGAGGATGAGGAAAATATAACCTTCACTTTCCCCTTTGGCACATTTTCATATAGGAGGATTCCATTTGGTATGTACAATGCACCGGGTAATTTCTAGTGATGCATGGTTAGTATTTTTTTGGATTACCTATATAATTTCATAGAATTATTCATGGATGATTTCACCATTTATGGATCCTATTTTTATTAGTGTTTGAGTAGTCTTGGTTCTATCCCACATCACTGTATTGAAAATAATCTTATATTAAATTATGATAAATACCATTTCATGGTGCGATAAGATATATTACTTGGACATTTCATCTTTAGGGATGGTATCCAAGTAGATAAATAAAAATTATATGTCATTTCTTCCCTACTATTCCCAAAAAAATGTGCAAGATATTCATTCTTTTTTAGTTCATACAGGATTTTATCGCCATTTTATTCCTGAATTTAGTAACATTGCACTCCCCCTCTTCCACTTACTTCAAAAAGAAAAATAATTTGTTTATGATAAATAATGTGAGGAAGTTTTTAAAAAATTGAACTGGATTATCACATCACCCCCAGTAATCTAACCACCTCAGTGGGATTTACTATTTGAGCTCAGGTGTGATGCCTCTAACTATGTAGTTGGGGAAGTATTATCACAATGGGTCTATAAAGATCCACATGTCATAGCCCATTCCTCACACACACTGGAACCATACCCAGAAAAATACATCACAACTAAAAAATAATTCATTGACATTGTGTTTTCCTTGGATAAATTTAGGTCATAAATTTTAGGCTCCAAAGTAATTATGTTCTATGACTATACAGCCCTCCAGTATCTCCTTAAGAAACTGAAATCCAAAACATATCTCATTAACTGGTTTCTCCTCCTTTAGAAATTTAATTTAGAAATAAGGGATAAATAATGAGTAGAGAATGTGGTTTCTAACCATATCAGTAGGATTTTTCTATCCTCATACACTGACTCATCCCCTTATATTCCCATTAATGACATGTTTCCTAATAATAAATTATATCAAGTGAAAGATTATATTCCTTAGTATGATGAAATTGTAAATTATTTGGTATCATATTGAATTCTTTATTATTTCAAAAAACACAACCCAATAATCTAAAAAATGAGGCATGTTTGTATATTTGGGATGACCCCTACCTTTGGTGCACATGTAGTGATCATGTCCTCAATAATTGTGTCCCACACATTGAGTTTTAGTGTATTCTTAGGTTCTTCCACACTCTTTCTTGTGGGGGTCACATTGGTCCCTAATGGTCTAATTTCAAGGTCCTCGATTATAATCTCTTTTGGACAAAACTATTTTGGGATGCCCATGATTTCTGTAAATATTTTATTCACTCTCAAATAATGGGTCATGTCTCTAAAAGAAATAAAATTCCAAAAAAACCTTACCCTTTCATGAAATTTCTGATGTTTGGGGGATTGAATTTATGGGAACATTACCCAATTCATTTGGGAACTTATAAATTGTTCTGGTAGTTTATTGTGTGTCAAAATTAGTATATAAACAAGCTAAAAGGACTGATTATTCAAAAAAAGTTGTGAAATTTTTGAGAGCCAAAATTTTCTATAGGTTGGTATTGCGTAGGTTCATCATTGGTGACCAGGGTCCTCATTTTTGCAACTAAATAATGAAATTACTTTTGTGTTGGCATGGGTTTGGGCATCGAGTTTTGACTACGTATCACCCAAAATCCAATATTCAATTTGAGGTGTCAAATATAGAGGCAAAACACATTCTTTAATAAATGGTTCAACCCAATAAAGAAATATTGGAGTCTTAGACTCGATGATTCATTATGGGAATATCGTACTTCCTTCCAAAATCCCATTGGAATGTCACTATATCATCATATTTTTGGAAATATTTGTCACCTCTCTATTGAGATACATCGTTGAGCCTACTAGTATATTAAACAATGAAATTATAATATTTCTGTTACATTTTCTCAAAGGAAGTTATAGATTAAGAAGCTAGAGTAAATGAGAAGAGACTGATATGTTAATTCCCATATTTATAAGGAGATATCCAAGTCTTCCCATGACCACCTCATCCTTTATTGTCAATTCCATATTGGGTATAAGGTCCTCCTTTTAAATTCAAGATGTAATTTTCATCCAGGTAAGCTTTGTTCCTGCTGGGTTTTCCCATACATTATTACTAATGTTTATCCATTTGGTGTTGTTTAGGTTCAAAATGAAGAAAAAAACAAACCTTAAATATTAATGGGTATAAGTTGAATAACTTTAATGAATCCAATCTAGTTCCCATAATGGAGGAAATCCAAGTTCAAGAAGTAACCTACCAATGACACCCACCAGGTTTTATCCTTCCTTCCCATATTCTCTTTTATTACAATGAGGACACTACATACTCTAGATATGGGAGGTGTATTCCTGGGTTAGTTATGAATTTTCATCATCTTTTTTATTTTTCTATTTTACACTTATAGTATTATTACCTCCACCCTACCCCTCACTTTTGTGTCAGAATATTCATTTTTGATTCCCAATTAATCATGGAAATTGTTGAAAACTCATGAGTAATTTCCCTATTTCAAGTTTTTTAACATTTAAAAAAAATCACTGATGGAATGTGTGTTTTATCATTAATTTAACATTGAGGTGTTACTTATTATAGTAAATTGGTTGTTTTATGATGATACCAATTATTGTATCACTATGAGACCTTTGAGAAGATTAATACCCTTTGGGTGAGTATTTTATGGGAAAATTGTGTCACTTAATATCTCCACACATCTTTTCACCCAACTATTAAGTGTGAATATTTATTACTTAATAGAAGTTAAATATAAGATAGGTTAATGTTTCTCTACTTTCCAAAATTATTCTTTCATAATTTCATTCCTTATCTGATCTATTTCATTTTTGTACAAGACTGTCCTATGCATTTGTACCTATTATCTGATTGTTGTATGCCCTAAAAAATAAAAAAAAATCACTGAGGGGAGTGATGAAATATACAAAATATGGTGATATCTAGGTCATTATCTTAAGTTTTGAATTTTGGGATTGCATAAGTGAGTGGGTGATGAAATTTAGTTGTAAAGGATGTAGGGAAGGTTAGGTGGAAATAATCATTTCAGTAGTTTTTTTTTAAAAAATAACCTATATTTACTAGATAAAAAGTGTACAGAATAACATGAAATTCTCTTCACACACACACAAGTGGAGAGTTAGTGACATGATTTACTTTTGAATTATTTTATCATATTGTTATCATGCATCTCTTGTAATTTCAATCTGATACAATGTATGTGACATCTTTTTCCATGATCATATAGAATAACTCCTTGGTGTGGTTTTTTCTTTGATCACATTGCTATAATGAATTAAATTTTTATTTAATGTTAAATATTCATGACTTTTAGAATATATACATGCATAATTTTATGTAAATGTTACTTTTACCATGATTGAAATTTTTTTGGTGTTGGAGTGTGATCGCATTGCAATTCACTATTTTATTTTACCCTTACACCACTTTATTAAACTGATTTTGTATTATAAATTCCAAATATAATAAAAAGTTACAATTCATGTTTGATTAAATAATTTAATTTTTGTCACTACTAAAATGTTTTATTTAACTTTTTTTGGTAATTTTATTGTATATTGAGGTGATTTGGAGGGCCCAGGATGAAGTTGAAGAAAAATGGGCCAAACTGTGCAAGATTCCAAGCACATATGTGGACTCAAAAGAACATTGTAGATAATATGTACATAAAATTGGGATTAAATTTTGTGGTATGTTTTAAAAATTAGTTTTATAGAACTCTTATTAATACACCTAATCCCAATTATTCCATTAATGGGCCCAATAAAATAAATTTTCCAAGAAAAATAATGTGATTTGAGTCAAACATTTGGTTTTGTATTTCATCTATATCTGGAGTTATAGGCCTCTAAATGATTAATTTTTTTTGGTGGAGATAGTAAATATGTGGGGAAAAAGTTTTTAGTTTTTTAAAAATCTATATAATACTATATATATTCCAAAAACCATGGTAAAATTGGATTCACGAAATCAAGGTTCCTGAAACCACCTTCTACATTGCCTTTAAATTGGAACCTTGGGCACCCCATTTATAAGTTCTACTAAGAGTAAAGGTAATTATATTTTGGATTCCCAAAGGATACCTCTAATATATGTGTATTTTTTCTATCTCCCTATCTTCATAGGGAGATATGAAATGAATAAGTATATCCATCCATACTTCCTCCTCCTCTCAATGGCGGGTTAAACGGTGGGAGTTCGTTGTGAGGGAGTTTCACACATGTAAAGGGAGTTCTGAAACTCATAATAGATACTAGTTTATATTAATTTGGGTTTAAAAAATATCATTACATGTATCTTACATTATATCATATTTTAATGCTTGTCTTGATGCATGTGATTGGTATGCTCTTAATTTCTAACTGAACGGTGTGAGGTTTTGAGTGCATGACTTGTGTTGTTAGATTAGACAACACAAGAATCCTTTTCTTAACCACTTTCTTGAGGTTTAAATATTCTTTGTAATGTCTTATTCCATGAATAAGTACTATACCTTGACAATATGATTATTATGTCATGTTTTGGTTTTTTAAGCATTGATATAAAATCTTAGGAAGTAATTGGGATTCCGATTAATTTCAACCAAAGACTTACTTCAAACCTAAATGAATTTCTAAGAATAATAAAATTAAAATGTTTGTAGTGAACTTAAAATGAACCATTTTATCTTATTTTTAAAATAAACTTGTTTTTAAACTATTGAACTCCTTAAATTAAGTCATTTTATCTTTAAAACTATTTTAAGAACTCCCCCCAAGTAATTTTTATTAAAAACAGATACTTTAAACCACCAAATCTCATTGAGAGATTACCTAGTGTCATCCCTATGATATAAATCACCTTTAGAAACATAATCAATTTTACATGTCATGAAAACATAGTCAATTTACACCTTAATATGGAACAGAGAATGAAATTAAGGAATATTTCTTAGATATTTGAGGGAGACTCGGTCTAGGTGACAACATTCAATGAGGAATACATAGAGGGAAGAGATGAAATACCATCATCCCATTTTGATCAAGGATATGAAATCATCAAAAATGTGGTAGAGACCGATATCCTTTAAAAAGAATGAATGTGGGGTAGCATACTATGGAGGGAGTCGTGACCAGTCCAAGGATGTGGATCACCCTAGAGGAGAAAAAGATGTGAATTCCACATCACTTGATTCACAAACCCTATATAAAGTGTCAGAAAACAATACCAACCTCTAATATGAACATTGGATGGGGTATTAGAAATCATTTCACATAGAGCCTTCAAAGTTTCGAGGAATGCAAGTTATAGATCCTTGTATTTTTCTACTAACATTAGATGTAATGTAGCTAAAGGTGAATTCAAGTCAATTTAGTGCTAGACCTAATTTATTTCATTAACATGGTTAGAATAGTCACCATAAGAAAGGTGTTTTGACTTGGGATGGTGGAGAGTTTCCCACTGATTCATGCATAGGTAATATATGCATTTATCTTTAATATTTCTAAGAATTTCGGACCTAGGAGGTGGATATAGGCAAAAAAATAACCATTATATTATTTTTGGATAGTTATTTCCTCAAAACCATGGAATTATTCTTATCTTCTGAGTGGGATTCATCCACTTGATCTGAAAAAAGTGGTTGTTTCCTGGCTTCATTATTGTGGTAAGCAAGATTGATCGTAATTTCCTCTATTGTATCAAAGGGTATATGGTCCAATGGTGTCATTAGTGATGACTGTTTCATTGAAATTTCCTTCAATTAGGATGAGATATCACTATTCAAAGAAGAGTAAGTTGGTGTGTCCGACCTCAGCCTCTTGATTTCTTCTCGATATGAGGGAATTCTCAAAGGAGCTTTGATAAGGGGAGGAACTTCTTATCAAAATAATATGTAACTAAAAGGATTAACTTTTTATTGAATTACATGGGGCTGACCACCATGGTTATATTCATATTCTATATAATGTGGAGGACATCTATTATGTTGTAATGTCTAACTACATAGAGTATTTACACAATGTATTCCTTGGATAAGTCCTTTATGTTGGATGGTTTGGATTCCACAAGGAATACTATCAAGATGAGTAGTTAGAAATGTATTATAAATGGAATTTATTTCTTATTGATTTATTTTTTCCATATTGAGGGTTTTGGAAGCTCTCACCATGAGAAAATTACCTATGATAATTTTTTATCACCATGGTGAGAACCTTTATGGTGTATGCTATGGGGTGGACCTTCAGAGCTACTGATCATAGTACTGTGGGGAGGGCCATTGTAATTATAGTTGATTCCTATTTCTAATGATGAGTTACAAGATTATTAAGTTTTTATTAATATATGATGAAGGTCCTAAAAACACCAGCATTGATAAAGGTAGGGATGTGATCATGCTCCTGGGTTATAAGCTTCCCTTGGTGATATCTCCTCTTAGATACTCTTTGTTTAGTGGTTGGGGTCATACAATGTGGATAATGAACTTCACATGTGTGATTCCTATTATGAAACTCTCATGTTTTAATCTAAATATTCCAATGAACATCTTGATACATCGTAGGTATATTATCCTACCTTTTGATTAATATCAGAATATTTCAATAGTCTTCTTCAAAATTAAAATGAGTAGGAATATTGGCTTACTTATAAGTGGCTATAAAGATATACTGTCAAGTACTAGTGGGGTTAGTAGGAATATAATCCTTCCCTAAAGTAAAAATTGAGATATTCAAGTGAAATATAGTTTGAATAGGAATATTGTCTTGATATTGTTCTTAATTCCTCATTAGCACAAGCTGATGATCCACCTAAATAAAAATGGGAATGTGGGAATTCTACAAAATATCTACTGAATTATGTTGATGATATCCTTTAATGGTGGGGATATGAATATGATTTGTCCCCCTATTGACCATTAGGATATGACAATGGTGGTCTTATGCTATCGTTGATAGGATACTTTTACAATTCTACAAGGCGTGAGAAGTTATATAAGCACAACCATTCAATTTTATCTAGGATATGATGGAGGGATTGATCTATAAGAATGGGAAAATGGACCTAATATTCATTGGGAGTGTGGATATGATCCCACTCTAGTCCCCTGATTTCAATTGGAATATACTGATAGGGTTTATGTGAAAGGTAAAGAATATGGGCTTCCACCCTCTTGCTTCTAAGATATACTGACATGCTCCTCTTGATGTCGTGAAAGTGTATCGGTAGGACTTATCAGTGGGATTATGGATATGGGACTACTCATTGAATTAATTCAGAGTATACCACTATGATTCTTCTATAGAATTAGTAATATGGTATTACTTCCTAACTTCTATGACTTTTTATCCATGGAAAGATCTCATTTTGGGTTCCCTATCCCGAATGGATGGGGTCAAAATCTCTAGGGTGGACTCCCCAGTAGAATACTAAAGTTTAACACCACAAGTGTTTAAGTTATGTATCTTTTTAAGTTTAATCTCTTTGATATCTTACATTGCACATAACACCCAACTTAAACAAACAATGAAATATTATTATAAACTAGCCATTAGAATAGTGGGTATGAATAAGATTAAATGAATTATGAAAATATGGTTTACACATGTATAAATATATTAATAAAAATATATATATTATATATTCAATAAATTTTTTTACATTCATCCAATAGATTTTATAGGTATAATATAAGAACAAATCCAATTTTACACATAAAAAACTATATTTTTCTAAAGGCAATTTGGTCTCCTTTTAATGATGCACTTGTAAAATTTTTTTGAAAATTTTATAAATTATATTTGAAAAAATAAACTACATTTTTTAAAGAATAATATCAAAATTTACTTTGGTTTAATTTTTGGTACTCTTATGATAAGTTTCATTTTTTTTGAATAGTGAAAAATACAACATTTTAATTGAAAACATAATTTTCATATGAATAATTTATAATGTTAAATTATATTTAAAATTTATTTTAAATTAAAATTAGATAAATTATACATCTATTAATCCAATTAAGGTCATTGTAATATTTTTTATATTGAATTTTGATATAAAAACATTTAAAACTTTTGAACATTTTCACTTTAAAAATATGCTTTAATGCCTCATCTATGGGATTAATTTTAAATTAATTTTATCCACCTCTCTATATTGAATTTTGAAAAATGGATTCCATATTTTTAATCATAAGTTCCAAATTTATTAAATATTTCTCTTTTACTTTTGGACAATATGAATAGTAAACTTAGTAATTTTTTTACCATGGTTAAGGGTAAATCGAGTTATTAAGAGTAAAAATAATATTATAAATATTAGAAAATAACCCTTCCACATTCAAAAATTTTATTAGATGGGTATATTTAATTCATAAGAATTAAATGATCAGTTATGTTACTATTTATGTCCATTTAGATGATAATATAATATTTATAATATTTTATTTTAAAAAAGTCAAACTTGTCATACTTATGTTTTTAACAAGTTAAATATTTTTGTATGGGGTTACCTAGGAGATATATTCTACTATAAATAGTATTTTAAAATCTAAAATAGTTATATTCATAATGTTAATTATCTTTTAATTTTTATGTAAGAAATAATTATCTTAAAGGCATGCACAATGATGATGCAGAAATTGTTTATTTAATGGAAATATCAAATAAATGATATCAAAGGTATTAAAATAAATATAATTTGAGATAATTAATATCATAAATAAATTTCATATATGACCTAAATATTTTAGGAATGTATTGAATATTTTTTTTCAAAGATATATTTTTTATTTCTATTTTTAAAAGTCAAAGTAATGAATAGTGTCAAATTAGACATTAATGATATTTTAAAATAAATAATATTTTATTTAATGATATAAAATTCCTAAAAATATTATATTCTGAAAAATTATTAGTATAATGTTTAAAATTTCATCAATAATCCATTTATTGGTTATTTCTTATTTTATATTAAAAATATTAACCCTCAAAGAGTAAAAATCCATGTTGTCATGGTAAGAGTTAAAGGGGTTAAATACGGGTTAAAACGAAAAGATATAGGTATAACCATGACCTAAACTTGTTCAAAAAATATTGGATGAATAATATTATACCCTTATCACCTTATTATAAAATTTTAGATTTCTAATAGATACATTTCTATGAAAATAACTTAAAAATTATTTAAATCAAAGATAGTTACAAAATGTCACTCTCTTTGTATTTAATATCTTTTATGTGCCCACATAGAGAAAAAATCAATATATGAACAAACATAAAAGTATATTTTTATATTAATAAAATTATATTCATTATATAAATTTATTTTTAATTTTTATAAATTATATAATTACTTTAAATTATTTTGCAATTCTAATAAAATATTTATTTAATTAACAGAAAAATAAAATAATTGATTTTAAAAATATTAATTTGGACATATTTGGGATTATTTAACGTTTATAATGAATTTTATAGATCTATAGTATATATTATAGATGTGTTAAGTAATTGTATTCTAATTACAACTTTGTGTTGATGTATTTGAAGTCAAACTAAATGAATAGTATCAAATTTGACAATAATGATATTTTATTGAATCAATATTTTATTAAATTATTTAAAAATAAAAAATGATTAATAATAATAAATGAGATAATATATTGTCTAAAATTTCTTACCCTATTCATTTATAGTTTATTTTTTATTCTTTCTCTCTAGAATTGCCTTATATATTTAAATATTTTGTGGATTTTCGAAAGTGCCCCTCACCTCTATTATAAAAAGGGAACCTAGTCCCTCACTTATTTTCAGAAATTATATCCATATATATTGACCAAAATATTAAAATTACTCTTATAAAAATAATTATTTAATTTATATAGGTTTTGTTCCTTCCAAAAGATCAATCCTAGATCCCTTAAGAAGAGATTAAAGGAAGTCCGCTAAAGAAGAGGTAATTGTCTTTATCGATTCTTTCAAGTTTATTAATTATTATAATTCATATTCATGTGTTATTTCCATTATAAAGTAATAAATCTAGTGTCATATATATGATGATATTTTATAATGATTATGGGAAAACCATATTCTACCTTTTATCCATCCTATGAAAAATGAAAGCATCGTGTGCACGTATGTACGACTTATCATCTCCACATCGTGGTGTAATCTGTTTTTCATCACCACTTTACTTTTATGGGTATAATGATGGAAATAATATATATATATATATATAATATTACATGATATTGATTCTAGAAAAATTAATATACCATACACTTCCTTACCCTTTCACCATTAAGGGAATGATATTGTCGCTCGTGCCTACGTACGACCTACCGTCTGCACGATGAAATGTGATTAATTTTCCAATTTTTTTATTAAAGAATAATTATAAGAATGTATATAATGAATGGATTTTATATCTATGACCTTAATAAAATTCTTTATATTTCTGAACTATTTCTTGTGTATAAGAACCATGACTTACACGACAAAACATGCATAGGAAAATGAAGCAGTTAATAACCGAAACAAGGGTAATAATGAAATATTATTAAAAAACAGCTGATAAGATGATATAATTGGATCATATATGATATATTAAATATGTATATTTTTATATTATATATTAATAATATTTTATAAACCATTTTATAGGACGTTAAATCATGTTCAACTAAAGGAATGAATAAGGTAAGGGATTTTCGTCTCACTTTTATTTTTGTGGGATATATACCTTATTCACCACTTATTTATTTTTTGTGGTGCATATACTATAACATTAATATAATATCATGAATATACATATATTAATGGTATTTAAAGTTCCATTTGAAGTTATGGGGCATATGATTCAACTAATTACAAAGTGGTAAGTGTTTATTTTACAATCTCATCATTATTTGGGATTGTTAATGTTTAAGTCTCTATTGGGGAATATTTATCTTCCATGTTTCTGTTTTCCAAAAAAAATAAAAAGTTTTTTAATATTATAATAAAATTTTTTAAAGTAATTTTTACCCATGTTTTACTTTTTTCATATTTTTTTGAAAGGAATCTTCATGTCGTTCTGAAAACATTTCTGTTTGGATTTTATTGAAAAATTGAAAGGAATATTTGTTATATCATGTACAAATTGAACATAATTTCCAGATTTCATGACCAATAAAATGTTTTAAAGAATATTATATTTTTTTTAAAGTTTATTTTTAGTGAAATTTAATTCCAAATTGTTTTTTAAAATCTTAGTGAATTTCAAAGTGAAAAAAGATATTTTCCTCAAATAATGCTTTTAAAGATATTTTTTATTATTTAATGAAATGAAACCTTTAATGTAATTATGATCCAACAAGAATATTTTATATTAATATTATCCTTATTCTTTATTTGTAAGTTTTATGATTAGTTTTACTGTGTATGTGATATTTTTATACCATTATACTTATTTATCTAAATAGTTTATGGTTATGTTTATTGATTGGGGAAATTATTCACATTTAGTATGATAGTTTTCAAATATGAATGTTTATGTTGATTATGTTTCACCTCTATCATGTGTGAAATTAATTGGACATAGTAAGTGATGGTTGGGGCCTTCTATAGTCCCTTGATGCATCAATAGGACTCATGAGACAAACTAGACTGGGTTTTGGCCAAGGCCTTATCCATTTGTGTAGACTTATTAACTGAGGCCTTGGTAGTATGTTTTAGATGTATGGAATTATAAATTCCATCATTATGATATCATTTATTGATATTACATGTGATTATTCGTGGATTATAATATCCATGGTTAAGTTTCATTCTCATGTGATTATTTATATGCAATTATTTTATCATATTTTATTCCTGTCATATTATGATCAAGTTATTTATTAAATTAAATGTGTTTCAGTTAATTACCTTTACATAAATTTTTATGTTTATTTATGATATATTTCACTATATGTATACCCTTAATGAGAATTTGAGCTCACTCCTTTATTATGTTTCACTTTTCCTCAGGATACTATGAAGTGTTTTGTGATTAATATGTGGGGGGAATAATGGAATTCTAAGAGAAATTATTTGTGCATTTTATGTTTAAAATTTAATATTAATTCTAAAGTATGTACCCAGTTTACCATGACTTCTAAAAAATTCAATACTTTAGGATGTTATTCCTTGTATCTTATACCAATGTAATAAAGTAAGGAACCATATTTGGGATACTGGGATTGAGGTCCTTATAGTTGGTATCAGAGAAAGTTTAGTATAACCCTTGGGAACTAGATTTAGAAAAATATATATTAGAAAATTAGATACTATGATAGAATTTGAGGATATGTGTTGATGAATATCCCGAAGAAACCATGTTTGTGATTATGAGGTTAGCTATGCATAAAATTTTAAATTTATGTTAAGTATTTCACTAGTTTTGGGATTATACATTATGTTTCATAATGATATTATCTAATATAGTGTATTACGTCATTTAGAAATAGTTCCTAGCATAAGAAATTGGAACCACATCAATGTACGTAATCAAAATAGTAATAATGATCATTTATTTGATAGGTTTAATCCAATATTTTGAAGAGAACTAGTCTCCTTAAAATTTTTATCATATGAGGAAATAATATCATGTGACATAAAGATAGATAAAAAATTCCTTATGTATAATGGATTAAAAGGTATGGAGGGAAATCATGATTTTCCCACATGTGATAATCATGAAAGGAAATACCTTGATATCAGCTTAAGTGGAAAATGAGTTAGGTTAAAGTGTGGAGAAAAAGGACACCATGATCATGATTATAAGAGAAGGAAAGAATTTTCCAATATTCAATGCATCAACTATAATGATATGGGGAACTGTGTAAATTAATTTCACAATTTTCAAGGGAATATACCTCAAAAGAAGCTAAGGTATCATGGTTAAACTTATGATATCACTTTAGATTAAGAGAAATGATTAATGAGTTTGGATTAAATAATTATGTAGTAAAAGTATTTTATAAATAATATTATATATATATGAATTTTTCTGAAATACTTATTCTTCAAATGTATGAGAACATATGTTGAATGGTACCGATGATCATGAAAAGTGATTTAGTGGCAAGTTGATATTTTGTAAAACATATGATTAAGGGGTGATAACCCTTAATATATGATTTATGACAAAGATATGTTTATGAGATAGTATTTTTGACTATGAATTTTCTTAGTTATTTGATGTTTTATTCTATTTTTTCAGGTTTGATGACAAGTTTGGATTTAAAAAATGTATTTGACAAACTGAGATTTTATTTTTGGAAGCAAACATGTTTTAATTAAGTTTTTAAGGTGATCAAGGTATTCATATATATGTTATGTGATAAGAAGGGATATTTTTTTGGAGAATCTAATGTTAATTTGTTTTTTAAAATTTAGTGACCTTCCTTCTAATTTTTTTAGGACAGATGTATTTTGGATTAATCTTAAGGTTGGAATGGCTTAAGTTGAACATTGGATATTATTGGTAAAGTATGGTTTATTGGATAATATGTTCTAAAATATATGGTTTCATAATACATTTAAAGGATAAAGTAATTACTTGTGGAATTTATGATTCATTAAAGTGATTCAGGTATGAAATCTTTATCTTGAATATTCATCTCCTAGTGTAAGAAATGAAGTGGAGATAGATCGAAGCACAACTAAAGGATGATATTATGCTTATGAAATGGAAAGAAATCCAGTAAGTTTATTTTCTTGAGTGATTTATCTAGATGTTAAAAATAACCCCTAAACTCTATGAAGATGATTTTGGAACAAAAAAACTAACCCTTTTGGATATAAAAACATTTAAACTATTGAACATTTTCACTTTAAAAACTCACTTTCAATCCTTGTCTACATGATTAATTTTAAATTAATTTTAACCAATTATTTGTTATGAATTTTGAAAAATGGATTAAATATTTGTAATAATAAGGTCAAAATTTATTAAATATCTCACTTTTATTTTTAGACAATATGAATAGTAAACTTAGTAATTTTTATTCCCACGGTTAAGAGTAAATCGGGTAATTAAGGGGAAACATAATATTATAAATATTATAAAATGACACCAACACTTGAGAAAATTTTATTTTATGAGTATTTTTCGTCCATAATATTTAAATTAAATGTTTTGTGACTAATTATGTCCATTTGGATGAAAATATAACCTTTATAATATTTTATTCAAAGAAAATTCCAACTTATCATACTTTTGTTTTTAACAAGGTAAATATTTTTAATATGGGAATACCTAGAGGATATATTCAACTAGAAATATTTTTTTTAAATATAAAATATTTATCTTTATTTTAGTAAATTATTTTTAATTTTTGGGGGATAAATAATTACCTTAAAGGCTTGTATAATGATGATGTAGTGATTGTTTAATTAATAGAAATATCAAATAAATGGTATTAGAAATATTAAAATAAATATAATTTGAGATAATTAATGACATACATGAATTTTATATATGAACTTGAAATTTTATAGATTCATTAAAGGAGTTTTTTTGAAGATATGTTTTTTATTGATATTTTTAAAAGTCAAAGTAATGAATAGTGTCAAAATAGACATTAAGGACATTTTAAAATAAATTAAATTTTATTTAATGATATAAAATTTATAAAAATATTAGATTATGAATATTTATTGGTATATGGTTTAAAATTTCATCAATGATTCATTTATGGGTCGTTTTTTATTTTATTGTAAATATATTAACCCTCAAAGAGTAAAAATCCATGTTGTCACGAAAAAAGTTAAAGGAGTTAAATAAGGGTTAAAACCAAAATATAAGGGTATAATCACTACCCAAACTAATATAAAAATTATTTTATGAATAATATTTTACCCTTATCACATTATTCTCTAATTTTAGTTTTTTAATAGATTTTTTTCCATGAATATAAATTATATATTATTTAAATAAAAGATAGTTACAAAATGTCACTCTCTTTGTATTTAATATCTTTTATTTTTTCACATAAGGAAAAAATCAAGATATGAACAAAAATAAATGTCTATTTTTATCTTAATGAAATTATTTTTATTATGTAAATTTATTTTTAATTTTTATAAATTATATATCTACTTTAAATTCTTATGAAATGCTAATACAATATTTATTTAATGAACATAAAAATAAAATAATTGATTTTAGAAGTATTAATTTTGATGTATTTGGGATTATTTAATGTGTATAAATAATTTTATAGATATATAAGATATATTATAAATTTTTTAAATAATTATATTATAATTACCACTTTGTCTTGATGTATTTGAAGTTAAATTAAATGAAGAGTATCAAATTTGAAAATAATGATATTTTATTGAATTAATATTTTATTAAATTAATTAAAAATCACAAAAATGTTAAATAATCACAAATGGGATAATATATGGCATAAAATTTCTTCCCATATTCATTTATATTCCATTTGGAAGTCTTTTCCTCAATAATATCCTTATTATATTTTAATATTTTGAGGATTTTTGAAAATGCCCCTCACCTCAATTATAAAAGGGAACCTAATACCTCACTTATTTAGACCAATTTGAGCCATATAGATCGACAAAAATATGAAAATATATATTATAAACATACTTATTTAAGTAATATAGGTTCTGGTTCTTCAAAAAGATCAAACCTTGGTCCCTTTAGAAGAGATTAATGAAACTCCGCTGAAGAAGAGGTAATCAACTCTTTCAATTTTATTTCTCATTATAATTCCTCTTCATGTGTTATTTCAAATATAAAGTAATAAATCCAGTATAATATATATTATTATATCATATTATTATTATTTTATAACTATAATCCACCTTTTATCCATCTTATGAAAAATGAAAGAATCGTGCGTGCGTACGTACGACTTATCGTCTCCACGCCGTAGTGTAATCTATTTTTCATCACCACTTTACTTGGATGGGTAAAATGATAGAAATAATGGATATATATAATTAATATTACATTATATTTATTATTTAAAAATTAATATACCATACACTTCCTTATCTTTTCACCATTAAGGGAATGATACTGTCACTCGTGCGTGCATACGACCTACCGTCTCCACGACGCAATGTGATTCATTTTCCATGTTCAACAATAAAGAATGATTATAATAATGTATATAATAAATAAATATGATATATTACCTTAATATAATTCTGTATATTATTTAAATATATCTTACTCATAAGAACCAGGACTTACATGACAAAATATGCATAGGAAAATAAAGCAATTAGCACCCAAAACAAGGGTAATAATGAAATATTATTAACAAACGGGTGATAAGATGATATAAGAGGATAATATATGATATAATAAACATGGAAATTATTCTAGTATAAATTAATAACATTATTTAAACCATTATAAATAAGTTTAAAGCATGTTCAACTAAAGTAAAATGCAAGGTAAGGTATTTTCATCTCACTTTTATTTATGTGGGATACATGCCTTATTCACCACTTATTTATTTTGTGAGGTGTATATACTACCTATTTAATATAATATCATGAATATAACCATATTCATGGTATTTAAAGTTTCATTTTAAAATATTATTCATACGATTCAACTAATTACAAAGTGTTAAGGGTTTATTTTACAATATCATCATTATTTGGGATTGTTTAGGTTTAAGTCTTCACTGGGGAATATTTATCTTCCATGTTTATGTTTTATAAAAAAATAAAAGGGTTTTTAATATTCTCCTAAAGTTTTATAAATTCATTTTTACCAATGATTTAATTTTTACAAATTTTTTTGAAAGAAATATTCATTCGCCCTCAAAACAATGTCAGATTGAATTTTATTCAAAAAGATAAAGGAATATTTGTTTTAAAATATACGACATGGACATAATTTATAGCTTTCATAAAAAATAAAATTTTTTAAAGGATCTTAAATTTTTTTACACAGTTTATTTTTAGTGAAATTTATTTTTAAAATGTTTTGTAAAATCTTAGTGAATTTCAAAGCGAAAAATGATATTTTCCTCAAAGAATGTTTTTAAATATATTTTTATTCATCAATGATATCAACCCTTTAATTTACATATGATATAATGGGTATATTTTATATTAATTTCATCTTTATTATTTATTTTTATGGTTTATGATCAGTTTGAATTTGGTTGTGCTATTTTGATACCATTTTCTTTATTACTCTGAATGGTTTATGGTTATGTTTATTAATTGGGGAAAGTAATCACATTTCATATGCTATTTTTTCAATACAAATATTTATATTGATTATGTTTCACCCCTATCATGTGTGGAATTAATTATACATATTAAGTGATGGTAGGGGCTTATAATAGCCCCTTAATACATCGGTAGGTATCATGAGACAAATTAGACCAAATTTTGGTTGAGGCCTTACCCATTTGTGTAGAATTCTTCACTGAGGCATTGAAAATATGTTTTAAACATCTAGACTTATTAATTCCATCATTATGAGATTAGTTATTGATATTTCATGGGATTATTTGAATAGTATAATATACATAGTTAAGTTGTATTCTCATGTGATTATTTATATAGAATTAGTTGATCATATTTTATTCCTTCCATATTATACTCAAGTTATTGATTAAATGGATTTTTTTCTAATTAATTACCTTTCCATAATCGTTTATGCTTATTTATGATAGATTTTGTTGTATGTATACCCTTACTAAGCATCTTAGATCACCCATTTCTTATGTTTTACTTTTACATAGGATACGAGGAAGTGTTTTGTGATTGATATGCAGGGGAATAATGGAATTCAAAAAGAAATTATTTTTATGCATTCTGTTTAAAATGTAATATTAATTTCAATCATGTATCTAGTTTACCAAGACTACTAAACTATTCGGTCCTTTGGGATATGATTCCCTGTATCTTATGCCAATGTAATAGATTAACACACTGGCTCTGGGATACTGGGGTTGGGGTTCTTACATGAAGGGTTAGGGATGCCCGACATTGATAATGAAAATGGAAGTAGGAGAACTCCTATAAAATTCCAGGGATGTGGTGAGGTTTTAATCGAACTCCTATTTTATATTGTTAACATGATCTATGGAGATACTCCCAAAGTGATTTGAGGTGGAAATAGGTTCCACTGGCTTCACTGCAATCCTACTTTGTTGGTGAAGTGATTTGTTGGGATTGATAGTATAGAGGATTTATTGTTCTACCTACAGAGTGGGTATGGTATTATTGGGTTGGTTATTATTCTCTACTGCATTGGTGAAATATTAATGGAGACAATGTATTTGTGATAATTACCTCTTGTTTGATGGGGTTACATACTTCAAAAAAACCAAGATGTAATTCTTGTGTTATGATGGTTCCATATGTTTTTGATTCAAGGGTTGATTATTTTGAAAGTCCTGGGGGATCAAAAAATTAAAACAAGAAAATCCTCTAATTTAACATCATAAGTAAGATCATTTTTGAATAACTGCTTTCAATGTTAAATGATCTATATTGGGTTCACCATTTTTTTCTGGTATAAAATAAAACCTATATTTTGATTTGGGCCGATGCAAACCTACTTTCTAAAGGTCAGTGGTTTCTGGGTCTTTTCCAGTGATGCTTGGGTTATGCATTAATTGAGAGGATTGGAGGTCATGTTGATCTACACCTTTTAAATAGGAATTATTAACTACTCTTGGGCTCTCTTATAGATTTAAGTTATATTTTTAAATCCTTACTAAATCCCAACATAGGGATGGATACCACTGTGCTAAATATTGGTGATCAACAAGCATTGATGTGAACATTGATATGAATTAAAGGTTATTCTTTAATGGAATTATATGTATGTATTATAGGTTCTCCCATCAATGGTTCATTCTACATGTGTTATAAGTTATTTATTTTCTCCTTATTAATTTATTATGTTATGGTTTAAAGCCACTTATTTGGGCACTCTTGAGTTTATCTCTATCTAGGGAGGTAGTAAGTATTTATGGTGTTGGGATAGGGCCCCTGTGAAGGGGTCTTAAATATCCCTATGAATGTATTCAAAACCCACATAGTTTAGTTCCACTTAACAAGATACATTGTACCTTTTATGTTTATAAGAAAAGGAACATTGTGGTTTCTTTTAATGTCATTCCACCATGAATAATTATAAGTATTTTAAAGTCATGTACTGTTGACTACGATGTGAATAGTGCCCATAAATAGTTTTTGTGGGACTTACACATGAGAGAATCTTTATAGTTTACCTTAGAGTGAATATGGTCTGATGGGGATGGGGTTTTTTCATAATGGATATGAACCTGTGAGATATATGTTGGGTTTGTCTAGTGGGGATATGGCCCACTGAGTGGGACATGGTCTTATTAGGAATATAGCATAATGATAAAGGTTCTTAGGGAATATGGACCTTGTGAAAGGATGCCTGAGCTCATGGGTAATATGGATCAATGAGTAGGGAAATTATGGGTTATAATTTTGGGTTTTAACTTTAATGTGGCATCCCATGTATCCCACTAAATGATCAAAACTCACATATTCTGAGTTGCATGGTTTAAGATCATGTGACAAAACTATACTATGAATTTTAATGTCATGTGTAAAGGATGGTGTTCCACATTTTTATATAATATTAGGATATTTTTTCCTAAAATGGGGGGTAAAAAATGATTGAGTGGGTCTAAATCATGGCCCACCCTTTCTAGATGATCATGGATCATTGAATGGACCAAGGTGTTAAACCATTAATGAGAACTTGGTCAGGGATTATACCTAATAGGAGCCTTAGGGTGCTATTCGAGAATAGGGACAGCCTGATTTAGGCTTATGATTGAATATGTGCTACCCTTATATGGGTATCAATATCTCATTTATGTCTCCTAGAAATTAAATCATAAATGGGAACATGGTTGTGTCTTACATCTAGTGAGGAAGCCCTAGATTGCATGATTCATTAATGGGAATTAAATCAACCAACATGATACTTCAGTAGCTAATATGGGAAGACTGAGAAAGGAGATACTGCTCTAGTTTTCTCTTGATAGAGGCCCTCATTATCAAGGGGATACATGATTATGATCACCCTATGGGTTATACTCATTTGGGAGGAAACTTCTAGATAATCCTTTCATTAAGGGAATACATGATCGAAAGAATGAATTCTGTCATGCCTGATAATTTGATCATGTATGTATGATGGATTTGGAGGAGTCCTTAATAATTGGATATTCGATTAAGATACCTAGGAAAAGGGATGATCTACCACTAAAATTGTTATGTTCATAGTACCCTAGTGTGGAAGCGAAGGAACGGAATTGGCCTATTAAAAGGACTTGTGCACGAATTCACCCAAGTTTAAGGATAAGTTAGTGGTTTTCACCCTAGTAGGGTGTTAGGAAATGAGGTTTTCTATGGTGATTATATGATGATTAGGGTCAAGCTAGTGATTCTAGGGTAAATCCCCCCCCCCCAAAGTGAAGCTAGGGAGAAGAGGTCTCCCTAGTGATGATTGGGAGAAGTGGTCACCCTAGTGAAGCTAGGTTGAAATGGTAAAACTAGTTTTCTCCCTAGTGGTTAGGCATATTCACGTATATTTTTTAGGTGAATGCGGTATCCCACAATGAATTTTAATGTATTAAACCTTTTGGTAAACCAATTACCCTCATTTTTAGTTAATTTTCCTTATTTTTGGATTAATTAAGCTATCTGGAGGGAGTTGGAGACTAGAGATCAATACTAGGGAGAGAAGATCTCCCTGGTATCTCTTCGTCTTCCAAAAGGTACAAATAAGGATCCCAAGGGTCTTATTTATAGGTAAAATTAGAGAGAATGGTACAAGAGGGATGATAAATATATATTAGTTCATAGATAGACTTGGGAATGTTAGGCATGGGAACGCATTTGGAATTTGGTGAAATAGCCTAAGAAAACATATTTCAGCTAGGTGAACTTGTGGTTCCTTGCCTAGGGTTTTTTCTTCATCATTCTAGAGTATACATCCTTTTATAAGTGGGAGTTCAAATAATCCCCTACACTTAATTATTACATATTAATCACTTTAAACCAAACCATATCAATGGCTATTTTAAACATATAAAAATAGGGTAGTAAAGAAACTAAATATAGAGGAAAGAGACTACCTGATTTCTCACATTTTCCATGCCCAGTGAGGAAGATCTAAAATACTTTCAATTGAATTTTAATTAAACTATATGTAAAACATAAATATTATTCATTAATTTTAAAAAATGAAAATAAAAAAATAAAATCAAAGAAAAGTAAATATTATATTTCCTTCTAAGTAGCGTTGAATTAACCATATGTAGTAATAAAGTATCAATAAACTATCCAAAATTTTATAGAGGATGTTTCTTCCTTAATTTAAATCATTTTATCTAGATATATATATTATTAATCTATTTAAAATTATTCTTGATTCCACCATATATAAAGAAATTTATTTCATCCTCATGATCAATGAAAAAATTGTAGTCTAAAGGAGTTGGAAAATGATGTAAGGATCCTGTTTTACCTCTTTATCATAAGGGAATAAAAAATCCATTGAGCATTGTCTGTATATTACAAGGATTGGAACTTATTTTTATTTTTATTAATCATAATTTCATTCATATAATTCCAATCCAGTGTCATATTACTTTTCTTCAGCAGTGAGAAATATACATTGTTACTCTATACACTCCTTTGACCAAACCACATCATGTGTGGCATCTTCGTTTTAGTATTTATATTCCAGATCCAACAATAATTATATTTATTTTTCAATGTATAAGTAGGGAATTTTTTTGGTAGTTAAAATTTTTAAATATCTTGTCACTATTCCTATAGATTTATGTAATATCCCTCTAATTTCTTGTATATTAATTTTTTTTCCTCATGCAATTATTTTTGAAAAAAAAAATTGTGTAGAGACAGTTAGTTGATGAGTTTCTTCAAAAAATTTCACTACCACTAAAATTTTTTCATCAAAATTTAGAATTAAATATTCTTATTCATTTTTTAGTGTCTTTTATAAATGATCTAACCTCCATATTTTTCAATTTTATAGAGAAATAACAAATTTTACAAAATATTCCCATAACATTTCTATTTTATTCTTCATCATTCAATATTTCTATTCAATATAATATTCCTTAAAAATTATTAGTGTATGGTTTTACTTCTAATTTTTATAAATAAAGATGTTAATATTATTATTTGTTAAATTTATAAATGGAATATAAATTATATCCCTATACAAGACTATAAACTATACATTGTGAGTATTATTCAAAGTAAAAACTTACAACATAGATATTTTGTTCGTAAAGATAAAATTTTTGGACGATATATTGATTCAATTCAATTTTTAAGGTTATAATTTGGATTTTAACCAAATTATATCTTTTGTTTGAGTAATATAATCCACTATGGGTTGATTATTTATAAAATATATATTATCATAAAAATTTAAAAGAAAATAAAATAAAACAAAAGAAATCAATAAAAGAAAAAAGATTCAAAAACCCAAGAAAATTAAGTGAGAGGATTTTATCCTCTTTACAATGGAATCAAATTTTTATGTGAGATATAGTGAGCCCATATAAAATATAATTTCAATGAATATAATAAATTAAATGTAGTGTATACTATTGAGAGCCAGTTTTTCCCAATTTTTTAATAATTTTCATTATAAATTAACCTAGAAAATTAGATAAAACCTAGGTAAATATTTTATTTTTGATACTTTTATAAATATAAACTATAAATTATAAGTGGATTTAAACTTTATTTTTAGTTGGTTTATATATGATTCAAATTAATTGAGAAGACATGTATTTATTTGGAAATTTTTAATTTCATTGTTTAAAGGATTGTAATTTTGTTCTTAGATGTTTTATTCATTTTTATCTACATGAGGACATATCCTACATTTAATTTTTTTTGTATAATGTGCATTTCAAAGATGGAAAATGGAAAAAGAATTTTAGAGTAGGTGTTATTTCATGCCCCATGTATGCCTTATCTAGCTCTAATTTATGTGTTATCTACCTTTTGTATGTGTGGTGATGCTCAATGTATGTGTCATGAAGGCTAAATTTGGAAAACTATTTCCAGTGTATGTGTCATCAAGTATTTGTGTAGGTGTGATGGTGGAAAACATATATTTGATGGAGCCATGTGTAATTGTAATTTTTCCACAGTTGGTGTCCTGGGGACCTGCATAGGTGTGATCCCATACTTATTGAAATTTATATGGATGGTTTACCATGTGGATTAAAATAGAAAATACCAAAAAAATGGAAAAGTTTGACAACAAATAAATTCTTATTCCAACTATTTGGTCAAATTGAGAAGAGTAATAAAGGATGAACCATGTGTGGATTACTAATTTGAAGATGATTTTTTGGATCATGAGGATAATGTGATAAAAGATGAATATTTGAGAGTAATCCAACTGAAGCCATTAGGAACATCGATTTATGCATGTGGTTTAAATTAAAGAATATGGAGTTGGGTACTGAATTTTAGATTTTTTATAGGTAATGGAATAATTATATGATTAAGGATGATTATATGTTATTCACATGGGTTTGGTGTATGGTAGATGAATAAAGTGAGGAACCCCGGACCACTTCTATAAAATGAAAAATGTTCACTCTAGAAAGGGGGATTATGTCACTACTGGTTGATTGAATTGAGAGCTAAACCTTTTTTTATATTTATAGTGATAGAACACTAGGATTTTAGTGTTTGGGACTAGAATAATCTCCTTACCTTGTTAATTAATTCATATTTTAATATTTAATTATCTTTTTTTCATCTATATAGAAGCATTTTATTGTTATATAAGTTAGGATATTTCCTTTTCTATATGATTTTAAATTATTCTTTTCCCATTATATTTTTCATGTATAAGCCACATAGACATTCTACATGGTCAATGATAGTGAGTATTGGTTTAATCTAGGGGTGATTTGAGATATCTGATCACTAGGCTAGGTGATATTACGTAATGAAATTATTATTATATTTCCATGATTAAGTAAAAACTACTAGCTGTGGGTGATTGATGAGGTCTCAACTTATCAGAGAAAGAACAACAGAGTTAAAATAGAATAATGATTTAACAAGAAATGATATATTTTAGGTTAGAACACTATCATTAAAAATTATTTCAATCACCCTGTTTCTTCATTTATTTCACACAAACCTTTTTTATCTTCATATAACATCCCGACCTAGCTGACTACGAAAACAGTAACTGGATTGGTCACCACATGGCCTCAAGAATTCCTCCCCTTATTCTAGAGGTTGCCAACTAGAAGGGAGGGTATAATGGTGGTACAGTGGGGAGACTATACCCTCAAGATCATAGTGGAATAGTGATATAAACATAATAAAATCAACAAAAAATAGTGGAAGAAGTTATAAAATAAAGATAGTGTAGTAGAAGATAATGTAATAAAAGAATAAAAATAGATGAATCCAACTATAAAATGATTCATTTATGTACAATATAACCTTAATTTATAAGATTTAAGAATTAAAATAAGTAATAAAAAGTAATAAAATAATAACTACCCAACAATTATCTCTACGAGCATCTCGATCACCATCTCGTCCCTCTCTCCCAACTCTATCTCAGTAAATAAAACAAACATTGTAAGTTGGATGCTTCCCTCAATCAATATTGGTAGACTAATAGTCTACTTAGGTACCAATGGTGCCTGATTTGGGTGTGAGATAAAATATCATTAGGCAGGCACTCATGGTGTCTAGCCCAATCCATTTCATGTAATATAATTAAGAAGTGTGCCATGGTAAGTAAATATAGGACAATAATAGATGATTAATTAAAATCATTGGACTAGGTTCCACTTGGACACCCATCCAATTACCTTCTTTGGTCTAATCTGGTTTTTCTGAAATAGAAGTACCAACATTGGTAAAGTAAGTGAAATAAGGTGTGAGGGTTTGGACTATCCCCAAGATTTTTATTGGGCTTGGTGAACACGTCCCTACATTTCCATTTTCTAATGATTCAATCAGTTTTCTATTAAAACATTGAAATTATCTTTAATTCAATTCAAAAATCTTTATAAAACATTCCTTAATTATTTATGAATAGAGTGATATTCTCTAATACTATCCATGGAAATCCAAAGGGATATTCCATGTATTTCTCGAGGGGATCAACATATAACCAAGGCCAGGGAGTCCATCAATGGTGACCCAAGAATGAAGTCCCATGTGTCACTCAATGCATGCTGTGAAAAGTCAAGTACTAGCCTCTGAGTCCATACCTAGTATCGTATGAAGGGTCTAGAGTCTCACTCAAGGCATGGTTCAAACAATCATACCTTTGAGTCTATCCGAGGGGTATCCCTTAGGGTGAAGGTTCTAGGAACAGCGGAAGCATGGTTGGGATGACACCCAATTTTGATTTTTACCATGATCAATGATTATTCTGGGATCAATACGATTATGAACGCTAGTCTCCATGGAATATAATCAAAGATTTAGATAAATAATAAAGAGGCCCAAAACCTTTAGAGAGGATCTGTCACATCATGTTTATAATTAAATTAATTAATTTCATAAATAAAAATAATACCTAGATCTTTGGTATTTTTCTTTGTTGATGATGTTTATCATCTAGAATGTCCCTTATAGATTATCTCATTGCGCTTGTATGGATCCAAACTAGAGTCCCTCTATCAGTGATCCAAACATGCTCTGATGGCCTCCGATCGACATTGCCCATTCTCCAGGTGCTAGCGCGCCGAATCGAGTATCTTGTGTCGGTCATTCTTGATCGCTTATTCTTTAGCCTTGAAAAACATCTCTCATTCTTGAGAGGGGGTAGAAGAGGATTCAAAAGAGAAATTTTTTCGATCAATAATTCTCAATTCACCATACATGTGGTGTGGTGTGGTGTATGGCACAATAGGTGAACTTTCCTATTTATATACATTGAATTTCAGTTACAATATTTAATTACACAGCAACAATTAAATACATTCATGAACTTAGAGAAAACCCATGCATTTAATAATAATACCACGTCATTATATATGGTGCACCAACTTGTGCAAAATTGAATTATAAATAAAATTATGCTTCACAAAATAATAGTAGCATTATTTTAATTTGTGACAACTAGTTAAATAATTATTTGCCATCTTGAAAATAATTATTTTACTATCAGACTGACCTTGGTCCGTTCGAACTCCACTTCCATTTATTAAACACCCAAATAATTAATTAATTAATTAATTCTATTAAATAAATATTTTATTTAAAAACTAGTAAATAAATATTTATTAAATGTTCAATAAAATAAATAAATATATTTAATTTAATTTATACAATCATTTTAACTTGAATAAAAGTATTCCACAGTCTTGAGAATAATATTTATTTCATTAATTAAATTCAAATAGAATTTAACCTAGACCACCAAAAACACATAGTGTGTGACCCTCTAGGATTGTTTCTCTTTGGCATTAGGTGGTCTTGCCTAAAGTCCATGAGTACTTTCTAGTAACGGGTCAAGGCACCCAAGAGAAATAATTTAAAGTCACAACAATGACATCCACATATGAATGATCACTGTGTAATATAATCTCTTTATCACAATATCTCATCAAGTAGGTTTCATGACTGTGTTATCAACTTTTATGCTTGATACGTCATTCTTTGACTACTTGAAATAAACTCGTCGTTACACCATGGCCATGGAATTTCATGTGATGGTTCTATTTCAATTAAGGGGAAAAGATATCAGCTTCCATAAATGGAAGGGGCAAATCCTTCCTTGACTTATCCATTAATAACATTCCACTCATGACAGACCCAACATATCCTACTTCCCACCAACTGTCTGCGTGACGGGTTTCATCAGTAAATCAAAGTGCATAATTCATGACACGTATTAATGATAATATTAAAGTATAAGGATCATTACACATTCTCGCAGATAGAAATATCTGATGACACCAAAACATATGGAATTCCTTCCAATGGGTCTATTATCATAATCTCTAATCTTGGAGATTACCAAGTGGGAACTTCATAAGATGAAGTCTTATTTTCTTCTGAGTACTTTCACCTGATGGTCTTCATGTTATGTGTCCCAAAATAGCATGTCATCCAACTACAAAACTATATTTAAGAATATTTTTATATCATTTCAAGGTTCTCATAATAGCGGGGAACTTCCATGAGCTTATCAATGCAAAAAATACTCTAGGACAATATTATATCATAATCATGCAGAACAATGAACAATATGTAATAATACATTAAATATCCATGTAATCAAAATAATACTGGTTGGTTCTAGGACACCAACTCTTAGAAAACTCTCACTTGGACTAAATCCAAATTCCTATGACTTTCAATCTGCTAGACCTCACATGATGATCATGTTTCTGTTGAGTCAAGGATTTAGTCAAGGGGTCTTCCACGTTGTCTTTCGTAGAAATACTTCTCACTAAAACTTCACCTCTCTGAGAAAAATTCTTCAAGAGATGGTACTTCCAAAGTATATGATTCGTCCGCTGATGTGACCTTGGCTCTTTTGCAAGATCCACTGCTGTAGTATTATCACAGTACAATGTGATGGGATATATACTGCTAGGTATCACATCTATCTCCTGGACGAAGCTTTGCATCCAAACTTCTTCTTTAGCTGCCTCAAAAGCTGTGATATACTCAGACTTTGTTGTAGAATCTGCGACCACACTCTTCTTTAAGCTCTTCTAGCTCACTGCACCTCCATTCAAAGTGAAGATGTATCCCATTTGTGACTTCATGTCATCTTTATCAGTCTATAAACTATCATCTGCATAATCTATGATGACTAGTACCTCATCTATTCTATAAACTAGGAATATATCCTTAGTATGCCTCAGATACTTTAGGACAATATTGACTGCCATCTAATGGTGGTCACCTAGGTTAGCTTGATATCTACCTACCATACTCAATATGTAGGAAACATCTAGCCTAGTACATAGCATGGCATACATGACTGAACCAATCACTGATGTGTATGGATTCCTTTCCATTATCTTTCTTTCGTCATGTGTTTGAGGACACATTTTCTTGGAAAGACTAATTCCATATGACACTGGAAACAATCCCCTCTTGAATTGTTCCATACTGAATCTCTTCAGTATCTTATCAATGTATGTACTTTGACTTAGGCCCACTAATCTCTTGGATCTATCATGATTTATCTTGATCCCAAGAATATACACTGTCTCACCCAAGTCTTTCATGGAGAAGCATTGATTCAACCATGCCTTAAAAGAATGTAAGACTGGTATCTTGTTTATAATAAGTAATATATCATCAACATATACTATTAGGAAAATGAATGAACTCCCACTAAACTTTTTATAGAGACAAGGCTCATGTTCACTCTTTATAAAACAAAATTCTTTTATGGCTTCATCAAAACGAATGTTCCATGACCTGGATGCTTTATTTAATCCACAAATGGATTTCTGCAACTTGCATACCTTATTGTCATTCTTTGGAGTCACAAACCCTTCAGGTTGTGTCATGTAGACATCTTCCTAAAGGTTCCCATTATATAATGTTGTTTTGACATCCATTTGACAAATCTCATAGTCATGGTAATCTGCAATGGAAAGTAGAATTGTGATAGATTTTAGCATTGCAACTGGGGAGAAAGTTTCATCATAGTCAATTCCTTGATGCTGTTTAAAACCTTTTTTAACCATTCATGCCTTATAGGTACTGACTTGTACTTAAATGTCTAGTTTCTTCTTGATTACCCATTTTCAACCAACAGGTTTTACATCAACAGGAGGATCTACCAAAATCCAGACTTGGTTTTGGTACATGGAATCCATTTCAGAATTTATGGCTTCTTACCACTTGGCAATGTATGTGCCACTTACTGCTTCCTTGTTGGTTAGAGGATCATTATTATCAACTAATAATGAGCCACCATCCTCAGTAAATAGGAAACTGTATCGTTCTGGTTCTCTAACCTCTCTTTTAATCCTATGCAGTGTATGTGTCTCTGGAACGAATTCTTCTTCCACAGGGCTTCATGGAATCTGTTCTCGTACCAACTCTTGTATACCTTGAGCCTCAACTTTATCGAAGTCTATCTCACTCCCACTATCTCTTTTGGAGATGTAATCCCTCTCAAGTAATATGTCATGTCTTTCCACTACAACCTTTTTTTCTAAGGGGATGTATAGGTAATATCCTCTTGTTTCCTTAGGGTATCCTATAAAGGTACACTTTGTGCCTCAGGGTGTGAGTTTGTTACCTGAAGAGGCCTTAACAAAGGATTCTCTACCACACACATGTAAATTTGATAACATGACTTTTCTTCCCCTCCAAAACTCATATATAATACCATTTCTTGATTTAGTTGGTACTTGGTTTAGTATGTGTGTCTTTGTTTGTAACACATATCCCCAAAAGGATAATGGAAGACTCGCATGACTCATCATTGATCTCACCATGTCCAACACGGTGTGGTTCCTCCTTTTTCTCACACCATTCCACTAGGGGAATGTTTGGAGAAGTGAGTTGGGATAGGATCCCAAAATCTCTTAAGTAATAAATGAAGTCTTGATTAAGAAATTCTCCACCTCGATCTGAGCGGAGTTTCTTAATCTTCTTACCAAGCTAGTTCTCAACTTTATTCTTGTATTCTTTGAACTTATCAAAAGAATCTAACTTATACCTCATGAAGTATGAGTACCATCACCTTAATTCAACTAGAAATGGTCTACACACATCGTTATGAACCAATTCAAGAAGTTCTTTAGCCCTTTCACCTTTCCCACCAAATGGGGCTTTGGTCATTTTTCCTTGTAAACATGCATGACATACGCCAAGTGGTTTTAGTTTAAAATAATATAAATATCCATCTTAATGTAACTTTGTCAAGCATTTCTTGTTTACATGACCTATCCAGTGATTCCAAATTTGGGTGTGGTATGATTCATGTGAAGTATCGTTTTCATCGATTTTTATTACATGGTTTGTGTAATCCAACACATAAAGACCATTGTATAAATGTGCCCTACCAAAATAATGTTATCTTTATAAAAGAAGAAACATTCATTTCCCAACTTGAAAAAACTCCATATATATCTAGTATGGATACAGAAATTATTTTTTTGGTTGCATAAGTCACACAAAAACAATCCTTTAACACAAAGATCACCCTATTTGGCAACGTGAGGTGGTAGTCCCCAACAGCTACAACCGCAAGTCTGGCTCTATTGGCTACTCGTAGATCTAACTCTCCTAGATAAATCTTCCTAAATCTACATGGTTCCTGTATTTGGATACATATATGAGCACCACAAGCTTTATCTAATGCCCAATTTTTAGAATCTGATAGATTTAATTCGATAACAAATGCACCTAAAGCTTCCCCTTGTTTCCTAGGCTGGGTGAAGTTCTTCTTCCAGTGGCCCTTCTTTCCACATGCGAAACAAACAGCCTCCTATTCCCTTGACTCCCTTTTGATCTTCCTTTTCTTGGAAGGTCGTGAAGAAACTTTTCTCTTAAAGCTCTTCATCTTCCCTTTACTCTTATTCACCATAAGGACAAAAGGATTTTCGTTCCTCATATCTTTGTCCACTTGGTGAATGAGGATAAGAAGATCAAATAGAGACATCTCAATGTCGTTCATATTGAAATTGATAAAAAAGTTAGAGAAGCTTTGAGGGAGTGATGCGAGAATGAGATCGGTGCCCAGTTCTTTGGGGAGTTTAAACCCTATAACCTCTAGGCACTCAATGTAGCCAAGGATCTTGACTACATGAGGCCCAACTAGGGAACCTTCTCCAAGCTTACTCTGAAAGAGTACCTTAGAGATATCAAACCTTTCCTTTCTTTCTCTCTCCCAATAAAGACCACGGAGGTGCTCGAGCATGCTATAAGAATCCATGTTTTCATGAGACTTCATGAGCTCACTAGACATTTATGATAGCATCAAAAATTGAACATTGACCACGTCATTTATATGTTTCTCATAGACCAAGAAATCCTCATCACTTGGCTATTTGGTAGGTGGATCAGGTAATTCTAACTCCAGCACGTAAGACTTCCATTCATGGCGTAGAATAGCCAAAAGACGTCTAAACCATTCCTGGAAGTTACTACCGATGAGGATGTTGTCTTTATCCAGAATTGATCATAGGGATAGTGTGGTTGACGAGTTTTTCATTTTTATTCTACAATTAAAAGAGCAGATCATTAGTACTTTCTTGATTACATTTTATAAGATATAATAAATTCTATTAAGTTTCCCATTATTTTATCAAGTCCCAATAGCCCTCACCATTGAACTCGGAATGTCTAGTTGCCATGACATTCTAGTGGCAAGGATCCATATTCCCCTTCGCATAACCCCAAAAAAGGGTTGTTCAAGCTATTAGAAGGTATTTAGGTAGGTAGGTCTTTTCCAACTGTGGGCTTGCAGCTCCTTGATATGTTGAGTGGACTCCCAAATCCTGAAATCATGAATTTGGATTTCCTCAACTCTTGCCTCCAATATTACACCAAGTCTAGAAAGGGCTACTCATATTAATGTAATATGGTTAAGTCAACCCAAAACCTTTCATAAGGGCTTCCTGTATAAAATTAAGTTTCCTAACAAGGGTTGGTTAAACACATAGTTTTATTGAGTTTTTCCCTTAATCAAGTAACAAAAGGCTTGTTCTGACTTAATATTTTATTTGAGGGATTTTTATCTCTTATGTGTGAATTGATTATTATCATTATCACATGCTTGTTAATATTAAGTGGAACCTAATTAAGTGATTAACCATGTCTTGATAATATTTACGCATAAGTATGGTTTATTTTATTTCCATCTTGCATGCTTGTTTAATTCATTAATTATGGGATCATGACAACACATCCATAATGATAAACCATGCAACTTATAGAAATAAAATAAAGTAAATGTAATGATCACAATATTTTATAATGGTTAGTTTATCTAGCAGATGATAAACTAACCCTAACCTAGGGAAGAAACACCTTGAACCTGTTGGGTTCGGGTTTACAGCTTCCACCTGTCCACCTCTATATCTCCTGGGATTGGTTTCATCTCAGCTCAAGATTGAACCACCTCCGATAGCTTGGGAGTTTCATCCATTACATATTCCCTTTTTAACTCATATTTAGTTGAGGGGTAAAAAGTGTTTTTACATAAAGAAACCATAGGCACGCAGGCCCTACATATTAATGAGGAGAAGGCTTGTAGTCCAAAAAATTTAATTAAAATAAATAAATTAAAAGAAACCATCCACATACAAAGGTCTTTGTCTAGATCATGATCATCCATACATGAAAAAATATTTATGCATAAATAAAACTAGAAATCAATTCTTTAATCGTTCTTATTTAAGATAAATCATGCTCGAATTAATTAATTATCATCTTTAATTAATAAATCATTTTATCTTAAACTATTTTTCTAAATTTCCTTGAGATTCTCATCCATCATAATTTTAAACAAATAAATTAATTTAAAATTATCTTTGTGCATAACTTGTACCTTGGAGGAAACCCGGTGAATTCATATTCATAACTACCCAATGAGTAAAAATGAACATTACACAAATGTTAAATTAAACACATATATATATAAAACATCTATCACGTGTTGTGCCTCAGCTTTGTGCTTGAAAAATGGTACACGTCTCAAGGGTTTGTATTATATAATAATAAATTTTAATAAATATGTGTAATTTGGATGAGTACATGATGTGTAGTTCCAACTACATGGCGTGTAGTATTTTTCACCATCTATCTGAAGTACATGCCTGGGGAAACAATGTGTGAGTATACTTTGGAAATCTTCAGAGTACATGGCGTGTCCAGTGGGACACACGCCATATAGTTCCTCATTACACGGTCTTTATCTGGGAAATCTGTGTATGGGGTACATGGTCTAACCCTAACCCGAAGGGACTACACACCATGTCCATTGGGCCACACAGCGTGTAATCCAGAAACCACATGACACCTGTTCCTGGTCAACACATGGAGTCATTTAAGACTTAGAAAGACTCCAACACATGGCTTGGTTTGGTAGACTAGTTTGATGCACTGAATATTGACTACACGAAATGTACTAATTAATACACACCATTGTTCTGGTGTTGTATGGCTAGGAAGCTTTGGAACCTCTGAATGAGATCCTCTATTTTATTTTAATCAAAATTAAAAGAAAAAATCTTTTCTGTAAGGTGAATGAGAAACGAAATAGGAGGAATAGATCTCAAGATTCCAATTTTCAGAATGATTAACTTGAATTGAAACAAATAAATTATTAAATGAGTAAGTTATCAACAAAATATTTAAATAATTATAAACAATGATGTAACTGCTCCAGTACCACTTGAAGGTTCTGGGCGCAGCGGAAGCGTGGTTGGGACGACACCCAATTTTGATTTTTACCATGATCAATGATTATTTTGGGATCAATATGACGATGAACACCAGTCTCCATTGAATATAATCAAAGATTTAGATAAATCAGAAAGCGGCACAAAACCTTTAGAGATGATCTTGCACATCATGTTTATAATTAATTTAATTAATTTCATAAAGAAAAATAATACCTAGATCTTTGGTATTTTTCTTCGTTGATGATGTTGATCATCCAGAATGACCCTTCCGAATTATCTCATTGCTCTTGTAAGGATACAAACTAGAATCCCTCTAGCGGTGATCCACACGTACTTTGATGGCCTTCGATCAACACCGCTCATTCTCTGGGTGCTAGAGCGGTGAATCGAGTGTCTTGTGTCGGTCGTTCTTGATCGCCTGTTCTTCCGCCTTGAAGAATGTTTGTCATTCTTGAGAGGGGAGAGAAGAGGACTTGAGAGAGAAATTGTTTGGCTCAAAAATTCTCAATTCACTAGACGTGTGGTGTGGTGTGGTGTAAGGAACAATAGGCATACTTTCCTATTTATATACATGGAATTTCATTTAAAATATTTAATTGCATAGCAATAATTAAATACATTCATTAACTTAGGAAAAACCCATGCATTTAATAATAATACTGCATCATTATTTATGTTGCGCTAACTTATGTAAAATAGAATTATAAATAAAATTCCACGTCACAAAATAATAGTAGTGTTATTTTAATTTGTGCCAACTAGTTAAATAATTATTTACCGTCTTTAAAATAATTATTTTACTACCAGACAGACCTTGGTTTGATCAAACTCCACTTCCATTTATTGAACACCCGAAAAAATAAAAAAATAATTTATTCTCTTAAATAAATATTTTATTTACAAACTAGTAAATAAATAGTTATTAAATAATCAATAAAATAAATAAATATATTTTATTTAATTAATGTGATCATTTTAACTAGAATAAAATTATTTCATGGTCTTGAGAATAATATTTATTTCATTAATTAAATTCAAATAGAATTTAACCGAGACCACCAAAAACACTTAGTGTGTGACCCTCTAGGATTCTTTCTCATTGGCATTAGGTGGGCTTGCCTAAAGTCCAAGAGTACTGTCTATCAACGGGTCAATGCACCCAAGAAAAAGAACATAAGTCGATAAAAATACATTTGTATACTAATGGTCACTGTGTAATATAATCTCTTTGTTGCAATATCTCAACAAGCAGGTTTCATGACTGTGTTATCAACTTTTATGCTTGATATGTCGTTCTTTGACTACCAGAAATAAACTCATCATTACACCATGGACATGGGATTTCACACGAAGGTTCTATTTCAATCAAAGGGCCAAGATATCAACTTTCATAAATGGAAGGGACAAATCCTTCCTTGATTTATCCATTAATAACATGCCACTCGTGACGCACCCAACGTACCCTAATTCCCACCAACTGTTTGCATGACAGTTTTCATCAGTAAATCAAAGTGTATAAGTCAAGACACGTATTAATGATAATATTAAAGTCTAAGGATCATTACACACACTTGTAGATAGAAATATACGATGACACCAAAACATGCTAAATTCTTACTAGTGGTTCTGTTCTCATAATCTCCTATCTTAGAGATTACCAAGTGTGAACTTCATGAGAGGAAGTCATGTCTGCTTATGAGTACTCACACCTAACGTTCTGCATGCTATGTGTCCCATCATAGCTTTTCACCCAACCACAAAACTATATTTAAGAATATTGTTATAGAATTTCAAGGTTCTCATCATAACGAGGAACTTCCATGACCTTATCAATGCAACAAATACTCTAGGACATTATTACATCATAATCATGCAGAACAATGAACAATATGTAATAATACATTAAATATCCATGTAATCAAAGTAAAACTAGTTGGTTCTAGGACACCAACTCTTATATAGGGAACCAGTGTCACTCATCTGGAGGTAATAATAGAAAATTTTTATTGAACTAGTCTCAGGAATAGCTGGTGTCACTCCTAGCATGTTTAATAAGAATTATTAATTCTAACAGAAAGGCATGAGATTCCATCCATTGTGTCCTTAAGTTGAAACCCATCATATCACCTAGAAACTAAGAATAATCCATTAAACAATAATTTAATTTGTAATAATTCAAGAGGGACAAATTCATAATTCCAAACATCTAAAACATGAAAATCATTTTAGTAGATACATTTCCATTTTAAATACACATTTTAGGCATGAACACAATGCACTAAAAAACTCATTTCATTTATAGAAATCCAAGAAACTATGCCATATGAAGAAGTAATTAAGCCTAATAATAAGCAAAAAACTACAAGGAAGTGCACATATTATTTTTCAATTGAAGACATTTCACCTCATCGATGGGTTTTATTATAAAAACATAAAATTGTTTTAAAAAAATTCAATAAATTTAATTTAATGAGTTCAATTCATCTCAAGGTGTAAAGTATGTAACACCCTGAGCTTCCACGATACGCCTCTCTTTCAATAATGCAATAGCTTGCATTGTACGCAAGTTCGAGTTCTAACACACTGCAACTAATCAAAGTAGCCATTATGAATAGTAATAACCACCTTTTAAATTTATAGAAATTTTATATTTCAAAATGGACTTAATTTTTGTATTCCTAATATTTAAATTAGCCTATGTTGAATTTTTTGTAATTTTCCGAGAACTTCCAAATTTTTATGAATAATGAAAAATACTTAAAACAACTTTTTTAATCAAAATAATTTATAGTGATAAGTTATACTATTTAGTGGTTTTAAGGTATAATTAGAATATATTTTTACCATTTTATCCAATAGTGGTCATTATAATTAATTTAACATTGAAATTGGACATAAACAATTGCCAATCTTTTGATATAAATTGTTTCTTAAAAACACGCTATTTGTCGTAACAGCGGGAATTAATTATAAAATTAATTAATGAAACTTATATGTTTGGAATTTTGTAAAATAGACATCATTTTTGAATTCGGAATATCAATTATAGCTTAGGGTGAAATTTTGGCCTTATTCTGAAAAACTTCAAATTTTGATGAATAGTGAAACCACTAAGTGGTTGTTAAAAACTGATTTTTCGTTAAAATAAAATATTACCACTTCTGTGATTTGATTTTCAAAAATCCGACATACATGGTTGTCATTAAGAAGTAAAATGTGGTTCAATGAGATTAAAATAAATTTTTGGTGAATAGTAACTTTTAAGTTCTTAATCGCGATTAGAGGTAATTAGTGTAGTTTAAGGTACAATAATGTTTTAATAATATGAGATGAGCATGAAACTTGTCCTACTCCTATTGGATGAGTCATGGCCGACCAAGACAACCCATGGGTCAACTTGGGGACCCCATGGAGCCACTTTAGTTGGAAAATGACATTAATATATATTTATTTAATGTTAAAATTAAATTAACCCAAACATGAGTTATTTTACTAAAACAGTTTTTAAGTGGAGTTACACAAGTCCAAATTTTGACTATAAATATTCATTAGAAAGATAAAAATATTTCCTACATCATAGTAGTTTTTTTATAATTTTTAGACATTAAATAAATTAAATTATTTATGACATAATTATGATGCAGTGATGACCTCATTATTTAACGATTTAAATAAAATGAGAAGATAATGCAAAATCCAAGGCTTACACTTGTCCAAAGCCTATTGGATGAGGATATTTCAAAACCATATCACCTTAGCCTCTAATTATATAAGTGTGGGACCTTTATAATCCGAAAAGCATTGTGAAATAATGTAACATTTCAATCTTTCCAAAAGTGCCCCTCCTCTCCACTTATAAAAGGCCCCCACCTCTCCCACCTCATTTACACTTTCAAGCCATTTGGATCGGCCATCCTCTGCCCAAATACTCTCCCAACTTCCCCCTCTTACTCCTAGAAGCCTCACTTTTGGAAGAACTCTTCCCAATGAAGCCTTTGTCTCAAATCAAAAAGAGTTACCCGATTTTTAGGTAATGTCTTCTCTAATGTTGTTTTGTTTTATTTTTCTTCTCCAACCCCCTAAACTATTTTTATTCATTTCTTTTGTAACAACACCAGTATCATCAATATACTAGGATGTTGTTATAAGAATTATTCGAGCTACACTTACACACACCTACATCTAATGGTTAAAGAACATACGGTTTCTGTGGATGGCGAATTTCTGCCTCACAAAACGATGATTGTTCAACACTCATATAACACCTTCAAAGGTGGCCATTAAGATGTAACTATTTTTATATATTATATATAATATGTTTATGTTTTACTTATTCTTCTGTATTTATCATTTATGGCATACTTTATGATTTCCATTATGGGTAAAACGCGATAATTTCATTTTAGGAAGTGCGGACTACCGCCCCCTCAAAGTGATTTGAATCGTTAATGCCATATGTGGGATGTATAAAGGATGGAGTAAATGGTAATATACACTATATTATACTGGAATTATATTATACATTTATATCATTATGATTTTTTCCATTAAATATTAAATTGAAATGAAAGTAGCGTTCATGCGTACGTACGGCTTACCGTCTCCATGAACGGTGCATTTCATTTCTTACCTCTAAATGTTACGTAATATTATAAATGAATGTATATACTGGATATATAAGAAATATATGACATATAAATCATGAATATAATTATGGAGATAATGGATATTCTACCACATAAACAACTTGTAATTATAAGAAGTTTATTGTTGACTCAAGTACCAAAGATCGACAAAACAACCGTTATTAACTTAAATAATTACATAATGTTCATATCATTGTAATAAGTGATATAATAAGGATAATGAAATTGAAAATGGTTCTTAATAAGGTATATATTAACTCTAGTTTATTATTCAGGAGGTTAAAGAATGGTTGAGTCAAGTCAGACACGAGGTAAGGGAACTTCTTTACCCAATTTCCATTCTTTGGGTTAATCTCCTACTTTCAAATTATGTCATGATATTATTATGTCCTATCTTGTATTTTTACTTTCTTCACGTGTACCTATAGTGAATACACATAATAGATCTATTTTATTTTAAAAATGATCTTTTAAGGACTTCGTCTCAATCTCCTTTCATTGAGGCATATTTGGTTTTATACACAACTTTCTTTTATACGGTGTATAAACCCATTTGACTTTTACGTTTATTCAAAAGGAATTTTTTTTATACGAAGCGTTTTACTAAACGAAAAAAAGGGAATGTTTTTCTTTCCATACATATGCGGCGACAATGACTTCTCCGCCGCCGTGACCATTATTTGAGTTTCGACTTCCTCTACAAGCCATACCTTTTTTTAAAAGAAAAATAAATACCATGTTTTGATTTTCTTTTATTTTGGTATTCAAAATGGTTTTGAAGGTGTTTTTATTATATCAATGTGTTGTATTGATATCTTGTGATTGGAATGTGGGAATTTTATGTTTCCTTTATGCATGTTTTATGTGATACGATTATGTTATGGTTTATGATATGTTTAAACCTGTTCATATGAGGAATGCATTGGACTTAATAAGTGACGGGTGGAGCCCGCTATAGCTCCTCGATGCATCGGCAGGTCTCATGAGACAAACTAGTGTCTTGGCATGAGGCCTTGACAAAATCTTATTTGTGGTCTTGGCATGAGGCCTTGACTACGTGGTTATGATAGTCTGGCATTATGCATTCCATCATTATGAAAGTGGTTATTGATATTTCATGTGATTATTCGACCAGTAGAATATCCATGTGAAGAAGTGAATGGAATTATCTCATTTTACTTTTTCCATATTATGTTGATGTTCAAGTTTAAAAGGCTTTTGTTTTAGTTATACATTGCCTTAAATTTTTATGTTTATTTATGAAAGCTTCCGCAATATTGTTATCCTTACTAAGCATCTGAGCTCACCCCTTTCAATGTTTTAATATTTTCCAGGATGTGAAGAAGTATTTTATGAATGACCTGCAGGGATTGTGAGAAGAGGATATGAGTGTGTACTATGGAGACCATGTTATTGTAGTTTGTTTACTTTTGATGTAATGAAAGACTTATGAATGTATCTATTGTTTCCAAGGCTACTAAAATAATCGGTCTTTCGAGACTTGATCTTTTGTGATCATGCCAATATTACGAAGTAATGCACTGACTCTGGGTAGCTGGGGTCGGGGCGTTACAGTTGGTATCAGAGGCAGTTTAGTACTAACCTTGGAAGCTAGATTTAGATAAACTCTGATTAGAGCACATAGCCCAAAGATAGACTTTGAGGATTAGTATAGAAGAACTTCCTAGAATTTTGTTATTGTAGAGATTTTGTGAGTTTTCCGAGCAATACATCCCTATCTGGATACGAGCAAGTAGAGGCGGCTCTGGCACAGATGTACCTAGGGGTAAAACCCGAAAACACCGCTTTGAGCTAGACTCGAACGGGAACTGGTGCACGACAACGGGCCTTGCTGCACTCTTAGTTACGACACTCCCGGGGGATATGCTTAGGATAATTCTCGTTTTCTTTACAAACCACTATGAAGGGTTACGAGTATATACTTCCTCAAAGAAAACCTTTTTATGATTATGGATTATATCCATAAATAGTTCAATTTATGTTAAGTATTTTATAAGTATGGAATTATGTATTTTGATTCATAAACTAATCTAGTTTATGGCATTGTATAGAAATGGCGCCCAGTAGAAGGAATGTGAACTCCATCAATACGTATGATCCAAAGAGTAAGAAGGATCATATCTTTCATGGTATTAAGCCAACATTTAGAAGGGAAATATTCTCCCATGTGTTATCAACATATGAAGAAATAGTATCATGTGTTAATGAGATAAGTAGAGAATTCTCTGAGTCTTATGGATTTGAAGGGATGAAAGAGAAGAAAAGGATGGAAGAGAGAATGATGGATAAAGGGAAGAGGGAAAAGAAGAATTTTCCAATATGTGATAACTGTGGGAAGAAACACCTTGGAATTTTCCTGAAGGGAATGGGAGTTTGTTATAAGTGTGGAGAAAAAGGACACCGAGTGCGTGACTGCAAGGGTAAGAAAAAGGTTTCAAATGTACAATGCTTTATCTGCAAGGAGTGGGGACACTACGCAAACCAATGTTCAAATCATCAGAGTATGCCCCAAATGATGTTATTGGATAATAATCAAGTTATGATACTACCACAGATGAGGAGGAATGATTAGAGTTCTTATGTTGTTATTAAAGAATTTTGTAATTTGAGTGTTGTATCAATGATGTACTTGTTATAATAATTATGGAGTATATAAGGATTGTACTGCAGTACTATTTCATCTAGGACTTGAGATTGTGTGGAACCAAGAAAAGTGACTCCACAGTAGGTTAAATTTTTGGAAAATATATGGTTGAGAGAAAGATAAACCATAATATGGTTCTGATACCAAGATAGTGATTTTGGAATAAGACATGATTGATTTGGATAAATTATGTTGGATATTCTTAACATCCTTGAAACTGATTAATGATTTGTATACATTTTTGGATAGAAGGATTATATCTAGTTTTCTATAAGGAATAAGGGATCATGAATGTAATCAATAATGATTTATGGTAATACAGTATGTTGCAGTGTTTTAAAAGAATACATGATGAAGGTGTTCAAATGTTGTTACGCAGAAAAAAAAAGGTTCATTATGTTTACCTTCCTCATAAAATCTGGACTGTGAGTTGGACAAAAGTATTTTGGATAACTATAAAGGTTGGAATGGATTATATTTTACATTGGATACTATTGTTAAGGTTATTTTTGGATATTTATAAAAATGAAAACACGTAGACCGAGTGACAACCCATCGCGTCGGATAAAGCTGTGGGAATCGAACCCACAACCATAGTGCGATTGGGATTAATCGCCTACCACTGGACTACGTGAAGTCCCTGGTTTTTACAAAATATTTTTTCTAATCTAAATGGTATGTGTTAAAATTTGGAACCTTATACAATTAGGATAAGTATAATATTTTTGAGTTCTATTATCTTTTTGAGTGAAAGATGAGTTGAAGGTTGAAACTCTAATTGTCAAGCATAAATATATATATACCTATCTCTTATTCAATGAATAAATTAATTCTTAAACTTTAGTAAAGGGATATTAAATCAAAAAAATGTGTTATCCTAATACCTTATGTCTTGTTGAACTAATGATATTTTAAATCAACATAGATTGAAGGCTTTGAGGCCCTCAATTTGACAGTTGATTGTGAATGATGACCTCAATCACTCCCTACAAATATTTACGATTTTCCTCCAATTATATGTCTCTAATTTCCACCAATGTTCTCCTTATCGAGATCATAATTTTGTGGTGACTTTCTTATTTCCATTTCCCTCTTATTAAGACTAAATTTTATTAACCTTACTTCCGATGTGGGTTTTCCACAAAGGTATTTTCTATTTTCAATCTTTTATTTTCCAAGAAAAATTTCAAATTGTGAGGACGCAATTTATTGAAGGAGGGGAGAATGTAACGCCCCGAGCTTCCACGATACGCCTCTCTTTCAATAATGCAATAGCTTGCATTGTACGCAAGTTCGAGTTTTAACACACCGCAACTAATCAAAGTAGTCGTTATGAATAGTAATAACCACCTTTTAAATTTATAGAAATTTTATATTTCAAAATGGACTTCATTTTTGTATTCCTAATATTTAAATTAGCCTATGTTGAATTTTTTGTAATTTTCCGAGAACTTCCAAATTTTTATGAATAGTGAAAAATACTTAAAACAACTTTTTTAATCAAAATAATTTATATTGATAAGTTATACTATTTAGTGGTTTTAAGGTATAATTAGAATATATTTTTACCATTTTATCCAATGGTGGTCATTATAATTAATTTAACATTGAAATTGGACATAAACAATCGCCAATCTTTTGATATAAATTGTTTCTTAAAAACACGCTATTTGTCGTAACAGCGGGAATTAATTATAAAATTAATTAATGCAACTTATATGTTTGGAATTTTGTAAAATAGACATCATTTTTGAATTCGGAATATCAATTATAGCTTAGGGTGAAATTTTGGCCTTATTCTGAAAAACTTCAATTTTTGATGAATAGTGAAACCACTAAGTGGTTGTTAAAAACTGATTTTTCGTTAAAATAAAATATTACCACTTCTGTGATTTTATTTTCAAAAATCCGACATACATGGTTTTCATTAAGAAGTAAAATGTGGTTCAATGATATTAAAATAAATTTTTGGTGAATAGTAACTTTTAAGTTCTTAATCGCGATTAGAGGTAATTAGTGTAGTTTAAGGTACAATAATGTTTTAATAATATGCGATGAGCATGACACTTGTCCTACTCCTATTGGATGAGTCATGGCCGACCAAGACAACCCATGGGTCAACTTGGGGACCTCATGGAGCCACTTTAGTTGGAAAATGACATTAATATATATTTATTTAATGTTAAAATTAAATTAACACAAACATGAGTTATTTTACTAAAACAGTTTTTAAGTAGGGTTACAAAAGTCCCAATTTTGACTATAAATATTCATTAGAAAGCTAAAAATATTTCCTACATCATATTATTTTTTTTATAATTTTTAGACATTAAATAAATTAAATTATTTATGACATCATTATGATGCAGTGATGACCTCATTATTTAACGATTTAAATAAAATGAGAAGATAATGCAAAATCCAAGGCTTACACTTGTCCAAATCCTATTGGATGAGGAGATTTCGAAACCTTATCACCTTAGCCTCGAATTATATAAGTGTGGGACCTTTAGAATCCGAAAAGCATTGTGAAATAATGTAACATTTCAATCTTTCCAAAAGTGCCCCTCCTCTCCACTTATAAAAGGCCCCCACCTCTCCCACCGCATTTACACTTTCAAGCCATTTGGCTCAGACATACTCTGCCCAAATACTCTCCCAACTTCCCCCTCTTACTCCTAGAAGCCTCACTTTGGGCAGAACTCTTCCCAAGGAAGCCTTTGGCTCAAATCAAAAAGAGTTACCCGATTTTTAGGTAATGTCTTCTCTAATGTTGTTTTGTTTTATTTTTCTTCTCCAACCCCCTAAACTCTTTTTATTCATTTCTTTTGTAACAACACCAGTATCCTCAATATACTAGGATGTTTTTATAATAAGGATTCGAGCTACACTTACACACACCTACATCTAATGGTTAAAGAACATACGGTTTCTGTGGATGGCGAATTTCTGCCTCACGAAACGATGATTGTTCAACACTCATATAACACCTTCAAAGGTGGCCATTAAGATGTAACTATTTTTATATATGATATATAATATGTTTATGTTTTACTTATTCTTCTGTATTTATCATTTATGGCATACTTTATGATTTCCATTATGGGTAAAACGCGATAATTTCATTTTAGGAAGTGCGGACTACCGCCCCCTCAAAGTGATTTGAATCGTTAATGCCATATGTGGGATGTATAAAGGATGGAGTAAATGGTAAAATACACTATATTATACTGGAATTATATTATACATTTATATCATTATGATTTTGTTCCATTAAATATTAAATTTAAATGAAAGTAGCGTTCATGCGTACGTACGGCTTACCGTCTCCATGAACGGTGCATTTCATTTCTTACCTCTAAATGTTACGTAATATTATAAATGAATGTATATACTGAATATATAAGATATATATGACATCTAAATCATGAATATAATTCTGTAGATAATGGATATTCTACCACATAAACAACTTGTAATTATAAGAAGTTTATTGTTGACTCAAGTACCAAAGATCGACAAAACAACCGTTATTAACTTAAATAATTACATAATGTTCATATCATTGTAATAAGTGATATAATAAGGATAATGAAATTGAAAATGGTTCTTAATAAGGTATATATTAACTCTAGTTTATTATTCAGGAGGTTAAAGAATGGTTGAGTCAAGTCAGACACGAGGTAAGGGAACTTCTTAACCCAATTTCCATTCTTTGGGTTAATCTCCTACTTTCAAATTATGTCATGATATTATTATGTCCTATCTTGTATTTTTACTTTCTTCATGTGTACCTATAGTGAATACAAATAATAGATCTATTTTATTTTAAAAATGATCTTTTAAGGACTTCGTCTCAATCTCCTTTCATTGAGGCATATTTGGTTTTATACACAACTTTCTTTTATACGGTGTATAAACCCCTTTGACTTTTACGTTTATTCAAAAGGAATTTTTTTATACGAAGCGTTTTACTAAACGAAAAAAAGGGAATGTTTTTCTTTCCATACATATGCGGCGACAATGACTTCTCTGCCGCCGTGACCATTATTTGAGTTTCGGCTTCCTCTACAAGCCATACCTTTTTTTAAAAGAAAAATAAATACCATGTTTTGATTTTCTTTTATTTTGGTATTCAAAATGGTTTTGAAGGTGTTTTTATTATATCAATGTGTTGTATTGATATCTTGTGATTGGAATGTGGGAATGTTATGTTTCCTTTATGCATGTTTTATGTGATACGATTATGTTATGGTTTATGATATGTTTAAACCTGTTCATATGAGGAATGCATTGGACTTAATAAGTGACGGGTGGAGCCCGCTATAGCTCCTTGATGCATCGACAGGTCTCATGAGACAAACTAGTGTCTTGGCACGAGGCCTTGACAAAATCTTATTTGTGGTCTTGGCACGAGGCCTTGACTACGTGGTTATGATAGTCTGGCATTATGCATTCCATCATTATGAAAGTGGTTATTGATATTTCATGTGATTATTCGACTAGTAGAATATCCATGTGAAGAAGTGAATGGCATTATCTCATTTTAATTTTTCCATATTATGTTGATGTTCAAGTTTAAAAGGCTTTTGTTTTAGTTATACATTGCCTTAAATTTTTATGTTTATTTATGAAAGCTTCCGCAATATTGTTATCCTTACTGAGCATCTGAGCTCAACCCTTTCAATGTTTTAATATTTTCCAGGATGTGAAGAAGTATTTTATGAATGACCTGCAGGGATTGTGAGAAGAGGATATGAGTGTGGACTATGGAGACCATGTTATTTTAGTTTGTTTACTTTTTATGTAATGAAAGACTTATGAATGTATCTAGTGTTTCCAAGGCTACTAAACTAATCGGTCTTTCGAGACTTGATCTTTTGTGATCATGCCAATATTATGAAGTAATGCACCGACTCTGGGTAGCTGGGGTCGGGGCGTTACAAAGTATATATCTTATAGCACAAATTGAGTGTAAGTCAAGACATAAGAGTAAGGAGGCACATGCTTTGAAATTTAATAACATTCAAAAGATAGTTCGCATGTGATATAAGGAATTTTAAAAAACATTATAAAAGTGTATATGCAAGGAATCCTACCTCAAAAAGAAGAAGGTCAATCCAAACATTTTGGTACTTGGTGTTTTCATCAGTGACCACTTGAAGCTTCTCTATCCCACCTCTGAGCATATGCACCTTCACATGTACAAAAGGAAACCTAGCTCATATGTATATATTCGTATGGCCTTGAATAGGTAAAATTGGATCATTACATATATTCTTATATATGAATATACCCGTTCACACTTACAAACATATGCATTTTTCATATATATACATAAGAAAACCTAGCCCCAATATATATATTCAAGCTTCCATGGGTGAATATATATATATAATAGGTTAACTTATATATATATATATGCCTACCTATGTATACATAGGTAAGCTTCCTTTGACTATGGTGAATTTAACTCACCTCAAGGATGATCACAACACACTGAAAATAATACTAGGAACTCAAAACCACTAAAATACCCCAATTAAAATCATACTAGATAAAATAGTGGAATAAAAACCTACCTAAAGCGGCGATGGAAAACTAAATAGATTCGAAATAGATCACCTTTAATGGAAAACACTGAAATATAGAAGGAGTCCTATGAGATGCACAACATGCCCTAGAAATGGAAGAAAAATAAAAAATGGGTCAACCATAGATTTAGAGTTTGACAGAATGAAAAAATAAAATAATGGGAGAGAGTAAAACCACCAAAAAGGGAAGTAGAAGAAGAGGAACTGGAGAACATACCTTAACGAATAAAAGGAGAAACTGGAAGAATTTTGGTGAAATCGACGAATGAAGAGGAGGCCAAGGAGGGGTGTGTATCGCGCACTCCATACGAGAAGGGAGGGGTGTGCGTTGATCGAGTTAGGAGGATGGATACAGGTAGATTGGTTTTTATTTTTTTATTTTTATTTTAATTTATTTTATTTTATTTTAAACATTTCGCACAGTTTGGGTCACACAGTTAGCCAAACTGTGTGCCATCCTCTGCTTAGAAATCCACCTCACATGGTTTTCCCCACACAGTTAGCCTAACTTTATGTAAAATGTGTGGTGTATAGTGCTTAATTACTACCTAAATGGAACTAACCATGTGGGATAGGTGCATGGTTTGGACTAATTGTGCACAACCCATGTGGGAAACATTTTCTCTTATGATCAAGGCTACACGATTTTTGTTGGGGCCGCACGGTTTCAGACAAACCATATTCCCTATACAGACCCTACAAACTTGGGGTTTCTAGGCCATAGTGCTCCTGAAACTTTAAGGAACACCCAGGGAATCCTTTGGGCCTTGAACCACATCCAAAAACAACACATTTAAGTGCTAAAACTCTCATAATTCCCTTCCAAATCTCAGTTTATAAAACAGATTGACCAATAAACATAAAAATTCAAATTCCTTTGGATTTTCATCTAGTTCAGAAACATGGGTCTTTACAACCTCTACATCTTAGAACTTCTCATCCCCGAAAATCCTTTAGGAATAATGAAAACACCAAACAACCTATGAGGGTCATGAAGTCTCATTCAAATGGTCGTGTAGCATTTCTAAATGCCCAATGCACCTTCGAGTGTCAGCTTAACACATGACACACAAACCATATAAATTAAAACCAACACCCACACTCTAACCAAAGCATTGAGTTGGAGCTTACCTGATCCCACAAAACTAGAGACACAGTATCCATGTCGTCTCTTTATCTAGAAGTCATGTGGTTCTTCCACCACAAGCCATGGAATTAAAGGCCAATTTTTAACCATGGTATCCCCACCATTGGAATTTGTCTTATAACACGTTCCTGTAGAATCCTACGATGCTCAGAATATGGAACATGAAACGTGACTCAATCAAAGGGATGAGTCCAAAATTACCTCTATTAAATGAAATCATAGGACGAAAGATCAAGACACTATCATCAGACCACTCTCGAAACAGTTGTCTTAGACAGATGACATATTTCTAAAGTTAAACCCGAAGCATTTAAATGAATAAAACCTGTGATTTTATCAGAGCACATTCATCAAAGCCTATAATCAGATTTCGATGATAACTCTAGACAAAACCCACTTAATCTATCATGCCTCGGCAAAACCATAGAAACATTTCTTATTCCGATACATTTGGATCACCATGGTAAAAACACTCCTTCTGAGACCAAAAGAAAATTGGGATAACCTCATAATCAACAAATGGAATCAAAGGAGCTCATATAAGGAAAATAAAGTTTAGTTCTTATGAGTGTGACATTGTTACAAGATAAATATCTTACCTTAATATCATTGACTGAATCCCAAAGTGACAACCACCTAGCATTAAAGTCAAAAGGAAAACAGCTAGACTCTATGATCCCATCCAAGGAATTCCTACTTGGGAACCTGGGTATCACTTGGGACTAACCAAGCCTTTAAGAAAAACCATGTTTCCATAGAGAAACTCTGATAAAAACCACCTAAACAAACCCAATAGAATTTTAAAACATTATCGTGATGTAATACCAATGCTCTCTTAGTGTACCTAGATGATACTAAGATAGGGTACACAGTCTTATTTAAGCCTAGAGTACACTAAGAGGTTTTAAAGATCTCCAAAAAGTATCTGAATCGCTTTTTACATAAATAGGGTGAAGTTATCCATATTTTTTCAAACCAAACTTTCCAAAAACAAAGTAAAGGATCATCAAACCATTGTAGGATGACTTCTTTATATGAGCTCAGCTACAACTGTTGTTGTATCAACAACGCAACCACATTACCATAAACAACTGAGGCATCCCATTGTCACACAAGAACAATCACAGTGGCCCATTCCCAACCAATGGTGTCTTCATAGGTTTTGCGTACAACCAAGCACATCACTAACATTCCCTTAAGAAAGTACGGTCTTAAACAAAGTATTACTAGCCGTAGGACATTTTGAGTGAGTTAAAGAATTCTGAAATCATCCTCTAGGTTGTTCTACTTCTACTTGGAAGGACACATTTAACTAGAGTTGAAGTGAAACTCCCCACCTTAGTAGTGTCCTTAGTTATTGGACCCACTGAAGAGGGGACTCATTCCATGACACATTCTCTATTGACTACTGAATTCGAGTCTTGGATGTGGATAACACACTTTAAGCAAGAATTAAATCGAAGAGAAAGAGACATCTAGTCGATCAAGAGTGCTAGATTAGATTCACACCAATATGGACATCTGATGCTTATTCGAGTCATGTTTCCACACATCAAGTCATTAGGACTAAAATCTAAAACATCTTACCAGTGTGTCAAACACCTGATTTTCTTAGAACATTATCCCAAGCATTAGGATGAGTTTGATTCTTCTAGATGCTCATTTCAATATTTTCTAGAGATGACCAGCATTCTGCGCATATCATCTATAGATTAAACATTTAACACTGAATTCAAATGATTCAATATACAATTTAACAAGATGAAATGTACCGCATATATCAACACATACTACCCTGAGATTACATGAGAAAAAGACACAACCTTGATACTATCTGTAGGTTTATTGGACATATACATTCAAGTATCCAATGTTAAACACTAAACATTAACACAAGAGTCACATTAATCATATGAATATAGAATAATCTGACAACCTTTTAAGTCACCTAACACTATAAAGAAAGGAGAGGAAGGGTTTCATGACCTATTAAGTGGTCCACCTTGACCTAGGAATGTCTAACCATCTATAACTTACAACTACCCAAAAATACCACCCATAACAAGGGTTAGAACACTGGGTGACCACCTATCTTGTCAAGGGTTTCATTTTTAAGGATTAAGAGTCCAGTGAGGGATGAAGGAACCTAAAAAACACAAAGGGAAACTTCTCCTAAGAAATAATAAAGGGTTCTAAAGATATGAGGGTGTTGCCTACAATGGGCTAGCCCATTTTTTCCCAAGATAGAAATCATGGAACCAGAAAGAGGCTATGCCTACAAGGGTCAATATGATAAAAGGCCTATCATTTAGATTCATGCTTAGGAAGGAATAATCCTATAGAAATGTTTGCATTCTTTTTCAAGTCATTAAACTAAAACCTATGTAATTACTTAAGCATTTCAAGTTCATATTTTGAAGGAAGACTAATTCCTGTCATAATGGAAAAGAATCTAATTACGACTGCAATAAAAAATAGGTAAGTTATATTAAAATTACTTTTTAATAATTGTTATATAGTGAAACTCTATTATAATTAGATTGTTATTTTCATAAAAAAATATTTTAAACAATTCTTTTATTTAATTAAAATACCTCACACAAAATATATCAAGAATATTTGAAGTTATTTGATTAACTAAAGGGGTGCTAGTTATGAAAGAAGCCCCATAAAAGTGTTTACTTTAATGAACCACCTTTTTATAGCATAAAATACCACCACGGGGTAAAGAATTATTGTATAAAAAAAGAAGGGAGACATATTAGTGTCCCATTATATCATTTTAAGTTCAACTAAAAAACCAAAAAAATTCAACATTAATCTTTTTAAAACACCCTTAGAAGATTTAATTTATTAATAGAAATCCCCAACTGACCTACATGGGTCTATTTATCATTTTATGAAAATTAGCCACATTGGTCATTAAGCCCAAGAAAAAAGGTTCCACGCCTTAATAAGGCTCCCATTTCATTTAAGATTAAAATTTAACATAATTAACATATAAAAAAGTGTATAAATAAAAGTATCATAATAGATGGTTTAGTTTTATGGGTTACCACCTCAATTTATAAAAGCATGAATACACTTTACAAGTTTAAGGCATGTCCCACTGGGCCTTCGGGCTATGTAATGGGTCACTCTCTACCTAGTTAAAGAGGTCTTTGCTTTGTTTCAATAATAAAAATGAGGCTTCGGCCCCAACCTTTAAAAAAAATAAAAATAAAAATAAAAATAAAAGGTGAAACCAGCAAGGTTTGATTATATGGGTCACCTTATTCCAATTCATAAAGTTCCTATACACTTTACTAATTGTAAATTGGTTCCCATTTGACTGAATCCAATGTTAAGGATAAGTTGGAAATTTATTAGCTTGAACTTTTATAAAATAGTCTTTAAGAATGATAAGCACATTAAAAATGGTTCAATTGCATGGGACATCATTTTCCAATTCATAAGGATCCCATACACCTTACAAGTTGGAAGTTGACTCCCATTTAATCACAACTAAAATGTTTCATCCTATTCTAAACAAACATAGAAGAATAATATCATGAAAATTTTAAAACAAGAACACTAATAAGTTACCAAAAAATTTAAAGTAAGTATGATAGGATAAAAAATTACCCAAGAAGGTAAAAAATAAACATGTTATTTCTATTTCTAACATGAAAATTTTTAGATGAGAAAATAACGCACAAGGCACATCAATAATTTTAAATAACCTATCAATGAAATCTATATGGTATGGAAAATTCAGGGCATGTTAATTCCTATGTTCCTATCATGATGCACGTAATACTATCTCCTTATCATACAAAGACAAGGGTAAATACTATAAATCTTATAAATTAATAAGTAGCATAAATTACACCATTCACTCAAGGTGAAATCAAAACAAACTATAATAATGAACAACAAGATCAACAATCTCATCCCTAGACACTTGGAATTTTCACCATATGTGGGTTGATCACACCCAAGAACGACTATTTACCAACACTAAAACACTCCCAATATCTTGTCTACTAGCCTGAAACATTAATGAAAATAAAAAATAAGGCTCAGATACCACTTTGTAATGTCTTGGCCCGACTAATAAGGGAAAAAGTAACTAAAGTGGTCACCACATGGCCTCAAGCGTGCCTCCCTGCATGATAGAGACCATTGACTAGCAACGATGGTCTAATGGTGGTATAGTGGGGGAGACTATACCCTCAATATCATAGAGGTATAATGATATAAACATAATAAAATCAACATAAAGTTGCGTAAGTAGTGATAAAAGTATGATAGTGCAGTGGAAGATAATGTAGCAACTGAATAAAAATGGATGAATCCAACTATAAAATGATGCATGTATGTACAAGAGATGCTTAAAGTATAATATATAATAATTATAATAAGCAAAACAAAGTAATAAAAGAATAAATACCAAATTACTATCTCCAAAAGCATCTCGAACACCAGCTTTGTCCTCTTCCCTAACTCTATCCTAGAAAGTAAAACAAACATTGGAAGTTGGTTTCTTCCCTCAATCAATACCTACAAACATAAATTATACTCAACTACCAATTGTTCCCAAGTAGGGTGTGAGATAAAATCTTTGTAGGCCGACACCCACAATGTCTATCCCAATCCATTTTGTGTAATAAAATTAAGCAGTGTGTCATGGTGTGTAAATATAGAAAAATAATAAATAATTAATTAAAATCATTGGGTTGGGTTCCACCTATACAACCATCCAATTAATTTCTCTATCCTAATATAGCATGTCTAAAATAAGAGTAGCTACATTGGTAAAGTAATTGAAATAAGGTGTGAGGGGTTTTACTATCCCCAATCTTGTGATTGGGCTTGGCAGACACGTCCCTACATTTCCATTTTCTAAAGATTCAATCTTTTTTCCTTTAAACAGTGACATTCTCTTTAATTAAATTCAAAACTCTATAAAAAATTATTTCATTCCTTACGACCATAGTGAGATGTACTAAGCCCATCCATAGAAATCCAAAGGGACTTTCTAATTATCACTCAAGGGACTCAGTATATGTAACACCCCAAGGTTTTGAAAATAAATATAGAATGCAATTTTATAATCTATCCTCTTCTATGTTTTGAATTTCAAGAAATGGCCATCTAGAGTTGTGTTTAGTAAGTCATTTGGAGTCTGATAGAACAAACTTGATTTTTGGTGAATAGTAACACACCCTTATAAATAGTAATATGAATAGTAATATGACCTCTTGAATAGTAAGTAATATTACTATTTTATTTTCTTAAGGCAATAGGATAATGGGATCTTAATTAATTTTCCAATGTCACATAAAACTAATTGCACTTCAAAATTGTTATTTTTCGAATTAATTGTGACCTTATTTAAAAATTAAATTAATAATATTTAGAAAATTATTTTTGAAAAATGGAATTCACTTTTGAATTCCTCACGTCGAAAAATGGTAGGGGTGAATTTTTGGGATTTTTCTAAAATACTTGAATTTTTCGTGAATAGTGAAAAATACAGTGTTGAGTATTCAGTAGTTTAATGACATCATAATGACATAATAATTACAATAAAAGGATGGTAGACTTGTGTATAGTAACTTAGGACATGAGGTGTCCCAAGTGGCTTAAACCATGGGCAAATACCATGGGCAAGCCCATGGTTTGTCAAAAACCACTAATGAGGTGTCCCTCTGAAATTATTAAAAAATTACCTCTCTTTTTCTATAAATACCCACTCATCCATTCGTTTTCATTCATTCCAAGTCCCTCATCCTTTAAGATCTGTTGGTTTTACCTCTCTAAGAGTCCTCCCAAGGTTTCCTTAATTCCCCAAGCTTCCAACCTTCAAGATCTAGGAGTTATTCTACAAGGTAATGGAATTCTTCATTCTCTTCTTTAAGTCGACACTTCTTTTATGTTATCTCTTTGAATTTCCTTTCTAATATGTCGGGGTTTGATTTTATTTATTCTTCTTACTTTAATTTTTATTTCAATATGATTAGTTACCCTTTTGATCTCATCATTTTATTTTATGAAATATTAAGTGACGTCGTTAGGCTGCCGAATTTTCATAAGGGATCTCTCACCTTTTCTCTTATTTTCAAGATCATCTCTATTCTTTTTCTCTCCTCACCTCCTCTATCCAAATGACCATGATAACTCTAGTAACATCAATATACTATAATTATATCATGTGAATGGAAGAACCATCATAAATATTTTTACTCCCTCCCTTTTATTTTTATAAACGAAATCAACGTCCATGAGGTTCTAATTTATAGCCTCCGTGGACGACAAAGTTTCGTTCTTCAATTTCTTCTTCATTACTGGTCATGAAACCATATTTATGGTTGAACCATAATATAATATATTTATTATAACCTAATAAATATTAAGTAACCAGAATATGTACATATAAATAAGTTATATGAAAAAACTAGTTCATAATAATCCAAATACCGCCAAATAATCGAAGTGGTTTTCATCTAATGATTCATCCTAATTCCATGTAACCAAATGAAATAAATAACCATTATCAATTCTGTATGTTCATAAATAATTTGTAATTTCAATTCTGTAGATTTATAACCATTCCACATGAACTTCATTACTTAAAAACAAGTGAACTGAATATGAAAATAAAGGAAACGAACACTCCAGAATGACGAAATTCAATACAATAACTTATCAATAAAGACATAAATGAACTAACCAGAGTTATGGTAAAGTAAATAAATGTATAATAGGTTCTGAAATAAGTTATTAAAAAGTATAATTTCATATTCCAGGATCTTAAGTACAAGAGTGGAACCCGTTTGGAGTTAAGGTAAGGGTTTTTCACCTGAACTTCCATTTTCATTCGGGTTACTTTCATTGTCTAATTACCTCAATGAAATTACTATGTATTTTTATGTACTCATCATATATTATGTGTTAGTATCATATATAAGTTTTCAAACCAGAACCCTTCCTTATTTTATGGATAGTTACACGTTTTAAAAGGAACTTTCAAAATTGCTTCCAAAATAGAAGCTCGATTCAAGGGAATTTCTCCAATTCATATCTATTTACAAGGGCACTCTATAATCTGTTTTTGGAAAGAAATATATTTCTAAAAATACTCATTTTATTATGAAAATAATATCTTACTTCACTTCTGGTTTTATAAAATTATTTTCCAAAAGAACTCTTCTTTTCAAAATAAAAGAGTATTTATATAAAAATTGCTTAATGATTTTATAAGAGTATTTTTGTTCAATGCTCTTATTGATTCCATGGTATTATTGGGTTTAATTATTTATGAAGTCATATACCATATTTTATTTAATGGTTTATGACTAACTTTATTGTGGATGATCTATCCTAAAACCATTCATCATATTATTCTGAATGGTTAGTGTTTATGTTCAATAATTGGTGAAAGTTTGTAACATTTCATATGATAGTTTCAATATGAATGTATATGTTGTTTATTTTGATCTCCACTCATATGAGGAATGCATTGGACTTATTATGTGATGGGTTGGGCCCGCTATAGCCCCTCGATGCATCGGTAGGTCTCATGAGACAAACTATGGTCTTGGCACGAGGCCTTGACAAAACGATTATTTTATGGTCCTAGCATGAGGATTGGACGGTATGGTTATGATGTCTGGAATATGCACTTCCCTCATTATGATGATAGTATTTGAAGTTCATGTGGTTATTGGACTAGTATAATACCCATGATTATGTTTAATTATGGCATTATTTATTTAGCTCATATTCCTGCAACAATATGTTTCAATTTTATTATTAAAGTCATGTGTTTTCAATTATTCACCATGTCTAATGTTTATATTATCTTCTGCTATATTTCTTACTCTTAATGAGCATTTGAGATCACCCCTTTCTTATGTTTCATTTTCTCAGGATATGAAGAAGTAATTTATGAATGACTTGCAAGCATAATCTAGAAGATGTGATTTTTCTAGTGGATTAAATTAGTGTTTTGTTTCCCTTCAGGTTGTAATGTTAAACTTATGTATGTAACTTTTTTCCAATAATACTAAACTACTCGGTCTTTCGGGATTCATATTCCTTGTATGTATGCCAACAAAATCAAATAAGGCACCAGCTCCAGGCAACTGGGGTCGGGATCTTACAGTTGGTATCAGATGCAGTTTAGTAGAAAAATTGGAAACCAGATTTAGAAAACATAGATTAGGGAAGAGTCCCTAAGATAGTATTTGAGGATAAACATACAAGAACATCCTAGTATTTTGGTAAGGAATAGATTATGTGGATCTTTCAAGCAATACATCCATGTCTGGATATGAGTAGGTAGAGGCGGCTCTAGCACAGATGTATCTAGGGGTAAAACCCGAAAACACCACTTTGAGCTAGACTCGAACGGAAATTGGTGCACGACAACGGGTCTTGCTGCACTCTTGGTTACAACACTCCTGGGGGATATGCTTAGGATAATTCACATTTTCTTTACAATCCATTATGAAGGATTGAAATGTAAAATATTCCTCAAAGACACCATATTTGTGAATATGGGATTATCCATTTGTAGGATCTCAATTTTTTCTAAGTATTTTTTTAAGTTAAGATTATACATTATGATTCATAACCTAATCTAGTGTATGACATTATCTAGATATGGTGCCTAGTGGACGAAATGGAAATCGCCCAAATGCACGTGTCCCCTGTAGGGATTTTCCTCCGACGCAAGATAATGATGTTGGCTCTGGTGCTGTGACTGGTGATGAGAAACTCATAACTATACTGGGATAACTTACTCAGGTTATGAATAATAACCTTACTCGTATGGATCATCCAGATCCACCACGTGGAGGAGCCAATCTTGATAGATTTATGCGACAACAGCCTCCATCATTCAATGGGACTACAAATCCATTTGTAGTAGAGTAGTGGATATGTTCCCTTGAAATGATACTTCTCACTTTGGGATGTAATGAAAGAGAGAAGGTTGTCATGGCAGTATATCGTCTATCGGGAGATGCGGATCAGTGGTGGTCTTTAATCCAAAACACAAAGGAGGAGGAAGAGATATAAGAGATGGAATAGAGGGATTTTAAGTAAATCTTCTTATAAAAATATTTCCCTCATGAGCAGCGAGCAGATATAGAGATAAAATTCTTGAATCTGAGGCAGAAGAAGGATAAAAATGTTTCCAAGTATGAATCCAACATCACAAGGCTATAAATACATGTTGTGGACTATATACGAAATCCAAGGAGAAAAATTGATCGATTCTTTGATGGCCTAAAACCATTCCTCCGGCGGGCACTGGTCTCCCAAATCTTTTCATCATATGAGGATATAGTTTCATGTGCAATCAATATAGAAAAATAATTCCCTAAGTCTTATGAATTTAAGGGAAAGAAAGAAAATAAGAGTGCCACTGAAAACCCTGGGAAAGGAAATAAGGAAATAGGGAAGAATGGAAGAGTTGAATTTCCACCATGTGTCAATTGTGGAAAGAAACACCCTGGTGCATTCTTAAAAGGAAAAGGATTATGCTACAAATGTGGTCAAAAAGGCCATATTTCTGGTGATTGCAAAGGGAATAAGGAAGCCAATGATGTTCAATGCTATAGTTGTCGGAAGATGGTAAACTATGCTATTGATTGTCCAAAACGTCAAGGAAATATGCAATAGAGAAGGCCAAGGGATCAGGGACAAGCTTATGCAATCACAACTGCAGAGGTTGAAGTTCCTAATGACGTGGTGGAAGGTACTTTAAGTGTTTCCTCAAGTTTAGCCAATGCTTTTTTTGATTTTGGATCATCGCATTGTTTCATATCTTCAAATTTTGCTAATAAAATTTAATATTTCCAATTTGATTTAACAAGGGAGTTGTCAGTCAAAACTCCTAAGGGAAGTATCATTGCTACAAAGTTCTGTCAACCAGTTCCCATTAGGGAATATAAATGTTCTTTACTGGCTGATATCATCTTCATACCCATGAGTGAGTTTGATATAATCCACGGTATGGATTGGATTTTGGACCATGATGCAAAAATTTATTGTAAGAAGAAGGAAGTTGCTATTTTTGATGACGATGAAAAATAACACCTTATCTTTAGAGCAAAACCGTAACCACTTGATTCTTATCTAGGTCCACCCCCAGTATCTCAACTAAATTCAATTATTGGGGAGGAAGAGAATGAAATAACTGTGGGTGAGGAAAGAAATATTCAAATTGAGGATGTTCACATAGTTAAAGAGTACATTGATGTATTTCCAGAGGATTTATCTAGACATCCTCTAGAACAAGAAATTGAGTTTTCCATTGATTTAATTCCTGGTTCAAGGCCCATATCGAAGACTCCTTACAGAATGACCATTGTGGAATTATTGGAACTAAAGAAACAACTAGAGGAATTTAGTAATAAGGGATTTATCCACCCTAGTGTTTCTCTATGGGGAGCCCCTGTGTAACGCCCCAACCCCAGTTACCCAGAGTCGGTGCATTATTACATAAAATTGGCATGATCACAATAAAGATCATATCTCAAAAGACTGATTGGTTTAGTAGCCTTGGAAACACTAGATATATTCATAAGTCTTACATTACATCATAAAGTGAAAAACTACTACAACAACATATTGTCTCCATATTCCACACTCATGTCCCCACATAATATCCATGCAGGTCATTCATAATTTACTTCTTCACTTCCTGGGAAAAATAAAACATAGAAAAGGGGTGAGCTCAAATGCCCAGTAAGGATAACAATATAGCAGAAACTTTCTTAAATAAGAATAAACATTTAAGGAAATGTATAACTAAAACAAAAGCCTTTTAAACTTGAACTTCAACATAGTATGGAAAAAGTAAAAATGAAATAATTCCATTTAATTATTCACATGGATATTCTACTAATCGTATAATCACATGCAATATCAATAACCACTTTCATAATGATGGAATGCATAATGTCAGACTATCATAACCACATAGCCAAGGCCTCGTGCCAAGACTAAAAATAAGATTTTTTCAAGGCCGTGTGCCAAGACACTAGTTTGTCTCATGAGACCTACTGATGCATCGAGGAGCTATATCAGGCTCCACCCGTCACATATTAAGTCCAATGCATTCCCATATGAAAAGGTTTAAACATAAAATAAACATTCGTATTAAAACTAGCATACGAAATGTCAATACTTTCACCATAAACTATGAATGGTATAAAAATAGAACATCCACATTCAAACATATCACAAAACCTTCAATACAATATAGAAGTTTTTTATCATGATAAATCAACTTCAAATAAGCATAAAATTCATCAAAGGATGTTGACATAGATGAAACCAAAACTCTTTTTATAGAAATATCTCTTTCTATTTTGAAATAATTTAAGAGTCTTATATTTATGAAATAAAACATTTTATTTGAAAATATTCTTATAAGCTTGTAAGGTAAGCTTTGAAGATTTTATAACGAAGAAAAATAGTCGCACCCGCCGTATAAATTAAAAAAAACATTCTTACCTTAATTCTGTCGAAAAGGTTAAAAAGGACCTTGTTTTGAAAACGACGGAAAGATTCCTTTATAAACCACTTATAAAAGTCAAAAAGGGTATAAATGACTTTAAATCATATTCTATTAAATAGTAAAAAAAATTTGAAATACATTTTTAAGAAACATGGATGTGGATGATAAAGAGATCCCAATAGATTATTACGTAAAAACAACCTCGGATAATGAAGAGATTGTAAAATAACCCTTACCTTGTACTTTTCCTTGGTTGGGGTAGGTTAACCTCCTGTATGATAGTGAAATAATTGTTATTAATTTATAAAATAATCATATACATTCATATGATATCATATATGATCTTTTAACATTGCTTTGTTAATAATATCTTAGTATTATCGTCGTTTCAGGTGTTAACTTACTCGTTTTCTTTTATATGTTTTGTTACATAAGCCATGTTTTTCATGGATAGGTTGTATATTATTTATATAAATAATGATATCAAGTCCTTAAACATTATTTTTAAATCATCAAATGATAATTATACTTGAATGGATACGATGGATAATGAATCTCATCGCGTTCGTGGAGACGGTAGTCCGTACGTACGCACGAGCGACAATATCATTATTTTGATATTAAAATAACATATAAATGGATGTTATATCATATATAAAGAATAATTAACATGTTACATTTATTATTTACATGAGTTACACATCATTATTATACCCATCCAAATAATAATATATTGAATAACAATTACACCACGACGTGGAGACGGTAAGCCGTACGTACACACGTATGGTGACATGTTATTCAAAGGGTGGATAGAATACTGAATATGGTTGTACCATATTTATAATAACATCACAGTATATATATGATAGTGGAGTTATTATTTTAGAATGGTAATACCAATGAAGAGGAAGTGGAAGAAGAAAGGAACTTCGAAAAGGGTGGTGAAATCATTACCTCTTCTTTGGGTTCTTCCTTTTGATTTGATCAAAAGGGCTCCTTAAGTTGGCTTTCTGGTCAAAATAAGGCCTCTAGGTTGTATTTAGGGAAGTTTTAAGAGTAATTGGTCATAGTTTGGCCGAACCAAAAGGTTTTGAAGGTGTGAAGAAATGAGAAGGAGGAGTGCCCTTTTATAAGAGGGGTGAGGGGCACCTTTGGAAAAGCTAGAAATATTAATTTATAATAAATTCATATTTGGTTTCTAATGGCTCCAAAGTTGATTATTTAAATTTTAAGGTGGGTATGGGTCAAAAAAAACTCAACCAATATAATTTATACAGGTTTGGGTACTTATATTAACCTTATCTTTAAGTATTAACTCTAAGTTAATTAGTTTCACTTTTACAATGTCTCTTTGTATTTTTATATTATATAGTTAATAAACTTATCATATACATCCAAGAGACCCCCAAGTAGTCCATTAATGATATACATATCATGATATAAGTCTCGTTTCCGAGCCTTAGATTTTTAGGAATTTAATATCAATTAATAATATAATATTTATTTTAAAAACTCTTTTATGTCAATTTTGACACTATTCAATAGTTGGTTTTTTTGAAACTCATAACAGAATTATTACTTCAAAAAAAGTTAATTAAATCAATACTAATATGTCATATTATCCTAGAAAATTATTTTAATTCATTAAAAGTCTCAAATTATATTTATTTGTGTATTTATAATATTAATTAGTTTAATTTTTCACTATTATGGTAATTACTGCGTCATCATTGTGTCATAAATAAATTAAATTATTTAATGTATAAAAATTATAAATAAAATATAATTATGTATTAAATCTTTTTATCTTTCTAATTAATATTTATAGTTGAAAATACAACATATATAACCCTATGTAAAAATTGTTTTTCTAAAAGATATATGCTTGTGTCATTTTTGTACTCATTTTAACTTAATTAAAATAATGTGTCCCTATCACCTACAAGTGGCTCCATGGGGTCCCAAAATCGACCCAAAGATGCCTATGGTCGAACATGTATCAACCAATAAGGTTAGTACACGTTTTAGGGTAATTTAGTATTATTATAATATTATTTTTTAACCCTTATTTACCGGATTTACCCTTAACCATGGTAAATAAAATATTTACCGCAGTAATTATTCAAAATGTCTAAAAATAAATGTTACCTATTTACACAATTTGAACATCCAGATTCGAAATATGGAATCCATTTTTTCCAAATTCAAAACACAGAAGTGGCAGAAATTAATTTAAAATTAATTCTCATTGTTAAAACAAAAAGCGTGTTTTTAAGAGATAATAACTATCAAAAGATTGACACTTGTTTATATCCGGTTTAATTGTAAAATTATGTCCAATGACCAACATTGTATTAAATGGTAAAAATATATTCTAAATATACTTTAAAACCTCTCAAATTCATAATTTATCACTATTAATTATTTTGATTAAAAAAGTTGTTTTTAATTAAAATTTAGTAATTTTCACTATTCATCAAAATATTAAAGTTATCCGAAAAGTACCAAAATTTCACCTTAGGATAAATTCGATATTCTGAATCCAAAAATGAATTCCATTTTAAAATATAAAATATATATAATTTCAAAAAGTAGGTATTACTATTCATAACGGCTAGTTTGATTGGTTATGGTGTGTTAGAACTCGGTGTTGCGTACAACACACGCTATCACATTATTCAAAGAGAAGCGTACCGTAGAAGATTGGGGTGTTACATTCTCCCCTCCTTCAAATAATTTCATCCTCAAAATTTCTAGAATACTTATCACATGAAAAGACTCGGTTGGTTCTTCATCATAAGTTCATCGGGTTCCCACATTGCCTCTTCCATCTTATGGTTTCTCCACAAAACTTTTACCAGACATGTCATCCGGTTTCTCAGTACTTGTTCTCTTGTATCAATAATCTTGACGGGCTCTTCACAATAAGACAGATCGGGTTCTAGTTCTAATTCTTCATAGGTGAGTACATGCGTTGGGTCAGGCATGTATTTCCTCAACAGAGATACGTGGAACACATCGTGAACTTTGGAGAGACTTGGCGGCATTGCCAATCGGTAAGCTACAACCCCAATTCGTTCTAGAATTTCGAAAGTTCCGATGTACCTGGGACTCAATTTACCTTTTTTACCAAAACGTATGACTCCCTTCCATGGAGATACCTTCAGGAAAACATGATCACCAACATGAAATTCCAAATCCTTCCTCCGATTATCGGCATTTCTCTTCTGCCTACTTTGAGCTGCTTTGATGTGATTTTGGATTACCTTCACCTTTTCCATCGTTTCCTCCACCAGTTCTGGGCCTACAAGTTTTCTTTCACCAACGTCATCCCAAAAGGTTGGTGTACGACATCTCTTTCCATATAATGCTTCATATGGTGCCATCTGAATACTCGAATGGAATCTATTGTTATAGGAAAATTCTACCAGAGGTAAATATTGATCCCACATACCCTGAAAGTCAAGTGAGCAGGATCTCAACATGTCTTCTAAGGTTTGGATAGTTCATTCTGATTGTCCATCCGTTTGAGGGTGATAGGCAGTGCTCAAATGAAGTTCAGTATCCAGGGATTTCTGAAGACTTTTCCAGAATCTTGAAGTAAAACGGGGATCACGATCAGAAACAATCGTTAGGGGTACTCCATGAAGTCTCACAACTTCATTAATATATAGTCTTGCTAGACTTTCCAGGGGTAGATCTTCTCTTATAGCAAGAAAATGTGCTGACTTGGTAAAACGATCAACAATAACCCATATTTCATCGTTCCTTCTAGGAGTCTTTGGTAGTCCCATGACAAAGTCCATCGTAATATTGTCCCATTTCCACTCCAGTATGGGAAGAGGTTGCATGAATCCTCCAAGCTGTTGCCTTCCAGCTTTCACTTGTTGACAAACCATACATCTTGACACAAAATCAGCAATCTCCCTCTTCATGTTGTCCCACCAAAAATGTTCCTTCAAATCTCTATACATTTTGGTGCTCCCAGGATGTATAGAGAAATTAGAACTATGAGAATCATCTAGCAATTCCCTTTCTAGATCAGGTATATCAGGAACACAAAGTCTCTTCCCAAATTTCAAAATTCCATCTTCATACACAAAGTCTCTCAATCTCCCATCATTCACAGCTTTAATCTTCTTTTGAAATTATTCATCATCGGTCTGAGAACTCTTAATCCTTTCTAGTAATGATGGTTTGGCAACCATTTGAAAAAGAATTGATGTTTCACCTTCCCTGGTTATTCCCATGTCAATCTTCACTAGATCCATGAAAATTGGATCCCTTTCAATTATCATATTGTTCAAAACTCCATGATCTTTTCTGCTCAAAGCATCTGCCACCTTGTTTGCCTTCCCCGGGTGGTAGTGTATCGTGCAATCATAATCCTTGAGTAATTCAATCCATCTCATTTGCCTCATGTTGAGTTCTTTTTGTGATAAAATATACTTCAAACTCTTTTGATCAGTATAAATCTCACATTTTTCACCATAGAGGTAGTGCCTCTATATCTTCAAAGCAAATATCACAGCTACTAACTCGAGATCATGAGTAGGATAGTTTTGTTCATGAATTTTCAACTGTCGTGATGCATAGGCAATAACCCTATCATTCTACATAAGGACACAACCAAGTCCTTTCTTTGATGCATCACTATAAATAACGAACCCATCATTCCTCGATGGTAGAGTCAATATAGAAGAATTGACTAATCTTCTTTTCAGTTCTTCAAAACATTCTTCACACTCTTTTGTCCAAACAAATTTAACCCCTTTACGTGTGATCTTCGTTAATGGGTTAGCCAATCGGGCAAAATTATGGACGAAACGTCGATAATAACCTGCTAAACCAATAAAACTATGTACCTCAGTTATACTCGTAGGTGTTGGCCATTCTTGGATTTCCTTGGTCTTAGAAGGATCAAAATAGATTCCATATTTAGAGACAATATGGCCAAGAAAAGAAATCTCCTAAAGCCAGAATTCACCCTTGCTAAACTTCCCATATAATTCATGTCTTCTCAGAGTCTTCAAGATAATGCGCAAGTGATTTTCATGATCTTCGTAGCTTTTTGAGTATACCAAGATATCATCAATAAATACCACCACAAATTCATCGAGATACTCCTTGAAAACTCTATTCATCAGATCCATGAATAAAGAGGGTGCATTAGTCAATCCAAAAGGCATTACAGTAAACTCGTAATGCCCATACCTGGTTCGAAATGCTGTCTTAGGAATGTCTTCCTTCTTCACACACAACTGATGGTATCCAGATCGAAGGTCAATCTTTGAAAATTATTGAGCTCCATGCAGTTGGTCAAATAAATCATCAATGCAAGGTAGGGTATACTTGTTCTTTATTGTTATAGCATTGATCTCCCTGTAGTCGATACATAACCTCATAGATCCGTCTTTCTTTTTAACAAAAAGAATAGGGGATCCCCATGGAGAAACACTAGGGAGAATAAATCCCTTATTACTCAATTCATCTAGTTGTTTCTTTAGTTCAACTAATTCTACAGTGGCCATTCTATAAGGGGTCTTTGATATAGGCCTTGATCCAGGAATTAAATCAATGGAAAACTCAACTTCTCGTTCTGGAGGATGTCCAGGTAAATCTTCCGGAAATACATCTAAAAATTCTTTCACAACAGGTACATCCTCTATTTGAACATTCCTTTCCTCACCCACAGTTATTTCATTCTCTTCCTCCCCAATAATTGAATTTAGTTAAGCTATTGGGGGTGGATCTAAATAAGAATTAGGTGGTGACGATTCTTCTCTAAAGATAAGGTGTTACTTATCATTATCATCAAGAATTGTAACCTCTTTCTTCTTACAATAAATCTTCGCATCATAGTCCGAAATCCAGTCCATACTGAGGATTATATCAAACTCAATCATAGGTATGATGATCAGATCAGCAGATAAAGAACATTTATGTGCTCTAATGGGGACTGATTCGCAAAACTTTGTTGCATTGATACTTCCCTTAGGAGTTTTAACTGACAACTCCCTTATTAAATCAAATTAGAAATATCTAATTTTCTTAGCAAACTGGGAAGATATGAAACAATGCGATGTTCCAGAATCAAATAATCCATTTGCTAAACTTGAGGAAACCATTAAATTACCTGCCACCACGCCTTTTGGAGCTTCTACCTCAGCAGTAGTGATAGCATAAGCTTGGCCTTGATCCCTTGGCCTTTTCTGAGTTAAGTTCTCCTGACGCCTGGGACTTTTATTTGCATAATTCCCCATCTCCCTACAATTGTAGCACTGAATATTGGTAGCTTCCTTCTTCCCCTTAAAATCACGAGCTTGGTGCCCTTTTCACCACACTTTTAACAGACTCTCGTTCCCTTCAAGCAAGTACCGGGGTGTTTCTTACCACATTTACCATAGGATGGATATTCAACCTTTCCCTTCTTCCCCTTATTTCCATTCCCAGACTGATCAGAAGTTCTCTTCTTCTCTTGCTTTGCTTTAAAGTCATAAGACTTAGAGAATTCCTTTTCGGTCTTGATAGCACATGAGACAATGTCTTCGTACGACGAGAAGGATTGTGAAACTAATGCTCGACAGAGAAATGGTTTTAACCCATCAAAGAAATGAAAAATTTTACTTCTTGGGTTACGTATATAATCTCTAGCATACCTTGCTAACCTTGTAAAGTTAGCCTCATACTTTGTGACATTCTCATCCTCCTTTTGTCTCAGACTCAGAAATTGCCTTTTCATATCTGCTCGATGGTCGCGAGGAAAGTATTTTTCTAAAAATAGATCTTTGAACTCTCTCCATTCCATATTTGATACTTCATCATATTACTTTGTGTTTTGAATCAATGACCACCATTGATCAGCATCTCCAGTGAGTCGGTAAACTGCCATGATAACTTTTTCCCTTTCACTACTCCCCAAAGCCTGAAATATTTTCTCTAGGGAAAATATCCATTGCTCAGCTACTAAGGTATTTTTACTCTCATTGAATGTTGGTGTTTGTTGCCTCATGAATCGATCTAACATTGATCCTCCACGTTGCAGATCAGGGTGCTCCATACGGGTAAGGTTATTATTCATAACCTGAGTGAGTTGTCCCAGTATGGTGATTAGCTGATCGGCACCAGTTGCATCACCAGCTCCACTATAATTATCTTGAGCAGGAGGGAAATCCCTACATGGAGTGCATGCATTGATTCGATTTCCATTTCTTCCACTAGTCACCATTTCTAAACAATGTCATAAAATAGATCAGTTTATGAATCAAAATACATAATCCCATACTTATAAAACACTTAACATAAATTAAACTATTTATGGATATAATCCATAATCATAAAAATGTTTTCTTTGAGGAAGTATATACTCATAAACCCTTCATAATTATTTGTAAAGAAAATGAGAGTTATCTTAAGAATATCCCCTGGGAGTGTCGTAACCAAGAGTGCAGCAAGGCCCGTTGTCGTGTACCAGTTCTCGTTCGAGTCTAGCTCAAAGCGGTGTTTTTGGGTTTTACCCCTAGGTACATCTGTGCCAGAGCCGCCTCTACCTGCTCGTATCCAGACAGGGATGTATTTCTTGGAAAACTCACAAAATCTCTACAATACCAAAATTCTAGTAAGTTCTTCTATACTAATCCTCAAAGTTCATCTTAGGTCTACGTGCTCTAATCAGAGTTTATCTAAATCTAGCTTCCAAGGTTTGTACTAAACTTCCTCTGATACCAACTGTAACGCCCCGACCCCAGTTACCCAGAGTCGGTGCATTATTACATAACATTGTCATGATCACAAGAAAGATCAAATCTCGAAAGACCGATTGGTTTAGTATCCTTGGAAACACTAGATATATTCATAAGTCTTACATTACATCATAAAGTGAAAAACTACTACAATAATATATTGTCTCCATATTCCACACTCATGTCCCCACATAATATCCCTACAGGTCATTCATAATTTACTTCTTCACTTCCTGGGAAAAATAAAACATAGAAAATGGGTGATCTCAAATTCCCAGTAAGGATAACAATATAGCGGAAACTTTCTTAAATAAGAATAAACAATTAAGGAAATGTATAACTAAAACAAAATCCTTTTAAACTTGAACTTCAACATATTATCTCAAAAGTAAAAATGAAATAATGCCATTTACTTATTCACATGGATATTCTACTAATCGAATAATCACATGCAATATCAATAACCACTTTCATAATGATGGAATGCATAATGCTAGACTATCATAACCACATAGCCAAGGCCTCGTGCCAAGACTACAAATAAGATTTTCTCAAGGCCTTGTGCCAAGACACTAGTTTGTCTCATTAGACCTACCGATGCATCGAGGAGCTATAGCGGGCTCCACCCATCACATATTAAGTCCAATGCATTCCCATATGAAAAGGTTTAAACATAAAATAAACATTCATATTAAAACTAGCATACGAAATGTCAATACTTTCACCATAAACTATGAATGGTATAAAAATAGAACATCCACAGTAAAACATATCACAAAACCTTCAATACTATATAGAAGTTTTGTATCATGATAAATCAACTTCAAATAAGCGTAAAATTTATCAAAGGATGTTGACATAGATGAAATCAAAACTCTTTTTAGAGAAATATCTCTTTCTATTTTGAAATCATTTAAGAGTCTTATATTTATGAAATAAAACATTTTCTTTGAAAATATTCTTATAATATTGTAATGGAAACTTTGAAGATTTTATAATAGCAGAAAATAGACGCACCCGCCGTATAAATTAAAAAAACATTCTTACCTTAATTCTGTCGAAAAGGTTAAAAAGGACCTTGTTTTGAAAACGATGGAAAGATTCCTTTATAAACCACTTATAAAAGTCAAAAAGGGTATAAATGACTTTAACTCATATTCTAGTAAATATTAAAAATGTTTTGAAATACATTTTTAAGAAACATGGATGTGTATGATAAAGAGATCCCAGTAGATTATTACGTAAAAACAACCTCGGATAATGAAGAGATTGTGAAATAACCCTTACCTTGTACTTTTCCTTGGTTGGGGTAGGTTATCCTCCTGTATAATAGTGAAATAATTGTTATTAAATTATACAATAATCATATACATTCATATGATATCATATATGATCTTTTAACATTGCTTTGTTAATAATATCTTAGTATTATCGTCGTTTCGGGTGTTAACTTACTCATTTTATTTTATATGTTTTGTTACATAAGCCATGTTTGTCATGGATAGGTTGTATATTATTTATATACATAATGATATCAAGTCCTTAAACATTATTTTTAAATCATCAAATGATAATTATACTTGAATGGATACGATGGAGAATGAATCTCATCGCGTTCGTGGAGACAGTAGTCCGTACGTACGCACGAGCGACAATATCATTCTTTTGATATTAAAATAATATATAAATGGATGTTATATCATATATAAAGAATAATTAACATGTTAAATTTATTATTTTCATGAGTTACACATCATTATTATACCCATCCAAATAATAATATATTGAATAACAATTACACCACGACGTGGAGACGGTAAGCCGTACGTACGCACGTATGGTGACATGTTATTCAAAGGGTGGATAGAATACTGAATATGGTTGTACCATATTTATAATAACATCACAGTATATATATGATACTGGAGTTATTATTTTATAATGGTAATACCAAAGAAGAGGAAGTGGAAGAAGAAAGGAACTTCGAAAAGGGTGGTGAAATCATTACCTCTTCTTCGGGTTCTTCCTTTTGATTTGATCAAAAGGGCTCCTTAGGTTGGATTTCTGATCAAACTAAGGCCTCTAGGTTGTATTGAGGGAATTTGGAAGAGTAATTGGGCAGATTTTGGCCGAACCAAAAGGCTTTGAAGGTGTGAAGAAATGATAAGAAGGAGTGCCCTTTTATAAGAGGGGTGAGGGGCACCTTTGGAAAAGCTAGAAATATTAATTTATAATAAATTCATATTCGGTTTCTAATGGCTCCAAAGCTGATTATTTAACTTTTAAGGTGGGTATGGGTCGAAAACAACTCAACCAATAGAATTTATAAAGGTTTTGGTACTTATATTAACCTTATCTTTAAGTATTAACTCTAAGTTAATTAGTTTCACTTTTACAATGTCTCTTTGTATTTTTATATTATATGGTTAATAAAATTACCATATACATCCAAGAGACCCCCAAGTGGTCCATTAATGATATACCTATCATTATATAAGTATCTTGGATGAACCTTAGATTTTTAAGAATTTAATATCAATTAATAATATAATATTTATTTTAAAAACTCTTATATGTCAATTTTGACACTATTCAATAGTTGATTTTTGTGAAACTCATAACAGAATTATTACTTCGAAAAACGTTAATTAAATAAATACTAATATGTCATATTATCCTAGAAAATTATTTTAATTCATTAAAAGTCTCAAATTATATTTATTTGTGTATTTATAATATCGATTATTTTAATTTTTCACTATTATGGTAATTACTGCGTCATCATTGTGTCATAAATAAATTAAATTATTTAATGTCTAAAAATTATAAATAAAATATCATTATGTAGTAAATATTTTTATATTTCTAATTAATATTTATAGTCGAAAATACAACATATATAACCCTATATAAAAATTGTTTTTCTAAACGATATATGCTTGTGTCATTTTTGTACTCATTTTAACTTAATTAAAATAAAGTGTCCCTATCACCTACAAGTGGCTCCATGGGGTCCCAAAATAGACCCAAATATGCCTATGGTCGAACATGTATCAACCAATAAGGTTAGTACACGTTTTAGGGTAATTTAGTATTATTATAATATTATTTTTTAACCCTTATTTACCGAATTTACCCTTAACCATGGTAAATAAAATATTTACCGCAGTAATTATTCAAAATGTGTAAAAATAAAAGTTACCTATTTACACAATTTGAAAATAATGATTCCAAATATGGAATCCATTTTTACAAATTCAAAACACAGAAGTGGCAGAAATTAATTTAAAATTAATTCTCGTTGTTAAAACAAAAAGCGTGTTTTTAAGAGATAATAACTATCAAAAGATTGACACTTGTTTATATCCGCTTTAATTGTAAAATTATGTCCAATGACCATCATTGTATTAAATGGTAAAAATATATTCTAAATTTACTTTAAAACCTCTCAAATTCATAATTTATCACTATTAATTATTTTGATTAAAAAAGTTGTTTTTAATTAAAATTTAGTAATTTTCACTATTCATCAAAATATTAAAGTTATCCGAAAAGTACCAAAATTTCACATTAGGCTAAATTCGATATTACGAATCCAAAAATTAAGTACATTTTGAAATATAAAAATATATATAATTTCAAAAAGTTGGTATTACTATTCATAACAGCTAGTTTAATTGGTTATGGTGTGTTAGAACTCGGTGTTGCGTACAACACATGCTATCACATTATTCAAAGAGAAGTGTACCGTAGAAGCTTGGGGTGTTACACCCTGTCCTTTTTGTTAAGAATAAAGAAGGATCTATGAGGTTATGTATCGACTACAGGGAGATCAATGCTATAATGATAAAGAACAAATATCCCCTACCTCACATTGATGATTTATTTGACCAACTGCATGGAGCTCAATACTTTTCAAAGATTGACCTTCGATCTGGATATCATCATTTGAGTGTGAAGAAGGAAGACATTCTGAAAACAAAATTTCGAACCAGGTACAGGCATTATGAGTTTACAGTAATGCCTTTTGGATTGACTAATTCACCCTCTGTCTTCATGGATCTAATGAACAAAGTTTTCAAGGAATATCTCGATGATTTTTTAGTGGTATTTATTGATGATATATTGGTATACTCCAAAACCTGTGAAGATGATGAAAATCACTTTTTCATTATCCTAAAGACTCTTAGAAGAAATGAATTATATGAGAAGTTTAGCAAGTATGAATTCTGGCTTCCGGAGATTTCTTTTCTTGGACATATTTTCTCTAAGGATGGAATCCTAGTTGATCCTAAAAAGACAAAGTCAATCCAAGATTGGACCATTCCAACAAACATAACTGAGGTATGCATTTTTATTGGCTTAGCAGGTTATTATCGGCGTTTCGTACAGAATTTTGCCCGACTGGCTAACCCGCTAACGAAGCTCACACATAAAGGGGTTCAATTTGTTTGGAAAAAATATTGTGAAGAATGTTTCTAAGAACTAAATAGAAGATTAGTAAATGCTCCTATATTGACTCTACCATCAAGGAATGATGGGTTTGTTATTTATAGTGATGCTTCAAAGAAAGGACTTGGTTATGTCCTTATGCAAAATGATAGGGTTATTGCTTATGCATCACGACAGCTAAAAATTCATGAGAAAAACTATCCTACTCATGATCTTGAGTTTGTTGTAGTAATATTTGCTTTGAAGATATGGAGACATTATATCTATGGTGAAAAATGTGAGATTTATAATAATCACAAGAGTTTGAAGTATATTTTCTCACAGAAAGAACTCAACATGAGGCAAAGGAGATGTCTTGAACTACTCAAGGATTATGATTGCACAATACACTACCACATGGGAAAGGAAAATAAGGTGGCTAATGCTTTGAGAAGAAAGGATCATGGAGTTTTGAACAAGATGAGGGTTGAAAGGGATCTTATTTTCATGGATCTAGTAAATATGGATATGGGAATAACTATGGAAGGTGAAACATCAATGATTTTTCAAATTTTTGCCAAACCATCTTTACTAGAAAGGATAAAAAAGTTCTCAGGATGATGATTAGGAGTTTCAAAAGAAGATTAAAGCTGTGAATGATGGGAGATTGAGTGACATCGTATATGAAGATGGAATTTTGAAATTTGGGAAGAGACTGTGTGTTCCCGATATACCTGATCTAAAAAGGAAATTGTTGGATGATGCTCACAGTTTCAATTTCTCTATACACCCTGTTAGCACTAAGATGTATAGAGATTTGAAGGAACATTTTTGGTGGGACAACATGAAGAGGGAGATTGCTGATTTTGTGTCCAGATGTATGGTTTGTAAACAAGTGAAAGCTGGAAGGCAACATCCTGGAGGAGTATTGCAACCTCTTCCCATACCTGAGTGGAAATGGGATAATATCACGATGGACTTTTTCATGGGACTACCAAAGACTCCTAGAAGGAACGATGCAATATGGGTCATTATTGATCATCTTACCAAGTCATCACATTTTCTTTCTATAAGAGAAGATCTACCACTTGATCGTCTATCAAGAATATATATTAATAAAGTTGTGAGACTTCATGGAGTACCCCTATCGATTTTTTCTGATCATGATCCATGTTTTACATCAAGATTCTGGAAAATTCTTCAGAAGGCCCTAGATACAAATCTTCGTTTGAGCACTGCCTACCACCCACAAACTGATGGACAATTAGAACGGACTATTCAAACATTGGAAGACATGTTGAGGTCTTGTTCACTTGATTCTCATGGCATGTGGGATCAGTATTTACCTCTCGTAGAATTTTCCTACAGTGATAGCTTCCATTCAAGTATTCAGATGGCACCCTATAAAGCATTATATGGGAGGAGATGTTGTACACTAACTTTCTAGGATGATGTTGGTGAAAGAAAGCTCTTGGGACCAGAACTTGTTTAAGAAACAATGGAGAAGGTGAAGATTATCCAGAACCATATCAAAATAGCTCAAAGTAGGAAAAAGAGCTATGCAGACAACCAAAGGAAGGATTTGAAGTTTCAGGAAGGAGATCCTATTTTCTTAAAGGTATCTCCATGGAAAGGTATTATAAGATTTGGTAAGAAGGGAAATTTAAGTCCCAGGTACATCAAACCTTTTGAAATTCAGGACCAAATTGGAGCCGTATCTTACCGTTTGGCAATGCTGCCAAGTCTCTCCAAGGTTCACAATGTGTCCCACGTGTCAATGTTAAGAAAGTACATACCAGACCCAACACATGTACTCACTTATGAAGAAGTGTAACTTGAGCCCGATCTATCTTACTGTGAAGATCCTATCAAGATTCTTGATACTAGAGAACAATTATTGATAAATCGGACGACTCAACTGGTAAAGGTTCTATGGAGGAACCATAAGATGGAGGAAGCAACATGGGATCCTGAGGAGCTTATGTTAAAGACATACCCGAATCTTTTTAGGTAATATTCTGTGAATTTCGAGGATGAAATTTTTGTAAGGAGGGGAGAATGTAACACCCCAAGGTTTTGAAAATAAATATAGAATGCAATTTTATAATCTATCCTCTTCTATGTTTTGAATTTCAATAAATGGTCATCTAGAGTTGTGTTCAGTAAGTCATTTGGAGTCTGATAGAACAAACTTGATTTTTTGTGAATAGTAACATACCCTTATGAATAGTAATATGAATAGTAATATGACCTCATGAATAGTAAATATTATTATTATTTTATTTTCTTAAGGAAATAGGATAATGGGATCTTAATTAATTTTCCAATGTACCATAAAACTAATTGCACTTCAAGATTGTTATTTTTCTAATTAACTGTGACCTTATTTAAAAATTAAATTAATAATATTTAGAAATTTATTTTTGAAAAATGGATTTCACTTTTGAATTCCTCACATCGAAAAATGGTAGTGGTGAATTTTTGGGATTTTTCAAAAATACTTGAGTTTTTCATGAATTGTGAAAAATACAGTTTTGAGTATTCAGTAGTTTAATGACATCATAATGACATAATAATTACGATAAAAGCCTGGTATAATTTTGTATAGTAACTTATGACCTGAGGTGTCCCAAGTGGCTTAAACCATGGGCAAAAACCATGGTCAATCCCATGGTTTGTCAAAAACCACTAATGAGGTGTCCCTTTGAAATTATTAAAAAATTACCTCTCTTTTTCTATAAATACCTACTCATCCATTCGTTTTATTTCATTCCAAATCACTCATCCTCGATGATCTGATGGTTTTATCTCTCTAAGAGTCCTCCCAAGGTTTACTTAAGCCCCCAAGGTACCAACATTCAATATTTAGGAGTTATTCTACAAGGTAAGGGAATTCCTCATTCTCTTCTTTAAGTCGACACTTATTTTATGTTATCTCTTTGAATTTCCATTCTAATATGTTGGGGTTTGATTTTATGTATTCTTCTTACTTTACTTTTGATTTCAATTTTATGAGGTACCCTTTTGATCTCATCATTTCATTTTATGAAATATTAAGTGACGTCGTTAGGCTGCCGAATTTTCATAAGGGATCTCTCACCTTTTCTCTTATTTTCAAGATCATCTCTATTCTTTTTCTCTCCTCAACTCCTCTATACAAATGACTATGATAACTCCAGTAACATATATATACTGTAATTATATCATGTGAATGGAATAACCATCATAAATATTTTTACTCCCTCTCTTTTATTTTTATAAATGAAATCAACATCCATGAGGTTCCAATTTAGGCCTTCGTGGACGACGAAGTTTCGTTCTTCAATTTATTCTTCATTCCTGGTCATGAAACCATATTTATGGTTTAAATAGACTATAATATATTTATTATAACCTAATCAATATTAAGGAACCAGAATACGTACATATAAATAAGTTATATGACAAAACTAGTTTATAATAATCCAAATACCGCCAAATAATCGAAGTGGTTGTCATCTAATGATTCATCCTCATTCCATGTAACAAAATGAAATAAATAACCATTATCAATTCTGTATATTCATAAATAATGTTTAATTTCAATTCTGGAGATTTATACCATTCCACATGAACTTCATTACCTAAAAACAAGTGAACCGAATATGAAAATAAAGGAAACGAACACTCCAGAACGACGAAATTCAATAAAATAACTTATCAATAAAGACATAAATGAACTAACCAGAATTATGGTAAACTAAATACATGTCTAATATGTTCTTAAATAATTTATTAACAAGTATAATTTCATATTCCAGGAGCTTAATTACAAGAGCGGAACACGTTTGGAGTTAAGGTAAGGGTTTTTCACCCGAACCTCCATTTTCATTCGGGTTACCTTCATTGTCTAATTACCTCAATGAAATTCTTATGTATTGTTATGTACTCATCATATATTATGTTTTAGTATCATATATATGTTTACAAACCAGAACCCTTCCTTATTTTATGTATAGTTACACGTTTTAAAAAGAAACCTTCGAAATTGCTTCCAAAATAGAAGCTCGATTCAAGGGAATTTCTCCGATTAATATCTATTTACAAGGGCACTCTATAATCTGTTTTTGGAAAGAAATATATTTCTAAACATACTCATTTTATTATGAAAATACTATCTTACTTCACTTCTTTTTTTATAAAAATATTTTCCAAAAGAACTCTTCTTTTCAAAATAAAAGAGTATTTATCTCAAAATTGCTTAATGATTTTATAAGAGTATTTTCGTTCAATGCTCTTATTGATTCCATGGTATTATTGGGTTTAATAATTTATGAAGTCATATACCATATTTTATTTAATGATTTATGACTAACTTTATTGTGGATGATCTATCCTAAAACCATTCATCATATTATTCTGAATGGTTAGTGTTTATGTTCAATAATTGGTGAAAGTTAGTTACATTACATATGATAGTTTCAAAATGAATGTATATGTTGTTTATATTGATCCCTGCTCATATGAGGAATGCATTGGACTTATTATGTGACTGGTGTGGCCCACTATAGTCCCTCGATGCATCGTTAGGTCTCATGAGACAAACTATGGTCTTGGCACGAGGCCTTGACAAAATGATTATTTTATGGTCCTTGCACGAGGATTAGACGGTATGGTTATGATGTCCGGCATATTTACTTCCCTGATTATGATTCTAGTATTTGAAGTTCATGTGGTTATTCGACTAGTAGAATACCCATTATTATGTTTAATTATGGAATTATTTATTTATCTCATATTCCTGTCATAATATATTTCAAGTTTATTATTAAAGGCATGTGTTTTCAATTATTCACCATGTCTAATGTTTATATTATCTTCCAATGTATTGCTTACTCTTATTTAGAATTTGAGCTCACCCCTTTATTATGTTTCATTTTCTCAGGACATGAAGAAGTAATTTATGAATGACTTGCAAGCATAATCTAGGAGACGTGATGTTTCTAGTGGATTAAATTAGTGTTTTGTTTCCCTTCATGTTGTAATGTTAAACTTATGTATGTAACTTGTTTCCAATAATACTAAACTACTCGTTCTTTCGGGATTTGTATTCCTTGTATGTATTCCAACGAAATCAAATAAGGCACTAGTTCCGGGAAACTGGGGTCAGGATCTTTCAGTATATAACCAATGCTAAGGATTTTGTCCATGGTGACCCAAGAATGACGTCCCATGTGTCACTCAGTGTATGGTGTCAAAAGTAAAGTACTAGCTTCTAATTCTATACCTAGTATCACATGTAGGGTCCTGAGTATCACTTGAGTCATGGGTCAACAAATCGTGACTTTATGTCTATCCAAGGGGTCTCCTCTAGGGAATAGGCATCACTCGTCCAGAGGTAAGAATAAATAACACTCAAAAAATCTATCCCATATATAGCTGGTGTCACTTTAAACATGTTTACTAAGCATTAGTAATTCTAACAGAAAGTCACAAGAGTTCTTCCAAGTGGTCCTTAAGTCAAAATCCCTCATATCACTCCAACACTAAGAATAATCCATTACACAAGCATTTCATTTTTAAAAATTCAAGCAAGAGGTTCCAATTCATAAGTCCAATAATCTAAATCATTAAATTCATTTTAGTCAATACATTTTCCATTATAAAGGTTCATTATAGGCATGAGCATAATGCACTAAACAAATCATTTCATTTATATCAATCCAAGAAGCTATGGAATATGATGAAAGAAAAATGGAAATAATCCTAAGCATAATCACAAAAATACATGTCAGTATACATATTATTTTTAAATTGAAGACAATGAACCTCATTGAGGGGTTTTATTATAAAAACATGAAATTATTTTAAACAACTAATTTTATTTTATTTAATGAGTTAAATCTATCTCAAGGCATAAAGTATACATCATATGGCATAAAGTGAGAGTAAGGAAAGACATAAAATCAATGAAACACGCACTTTGAAATTTAATAACTTAAAAAATATAGATGGAATGTGATATAAGGAATTTTAAAAAGGCGTTATAAAAAGTTCATAGGAAAGGAATCCTACCTCAAAAATAAGAAGGCCAAACCAAACACTTTAGCACTTGACATTTTCAATAGCGACCACTCAAAGTTGCTCTATCTCACCTATGAGTGTATGAACCTTTTCATATATATAAGGACACCTAGCCCATATTTACATATTCACATGGACATAAATATGTATAAGGGGATCCTTACATATATGAATATACCCATTCACACTTACAAATGTATGCATTTTTCATATATATACAAAATCAAAACTAACCCCATATATATATATTCAATCTACCATGGGAGAATATTTATATATATATATAATGGGGGAACATACATATATATATATATGCCTAACTATGCATAAATATGTAATTCACCTTTGACTTTGGCGACTCAAACCCACCTCAAGGATGACTAAAACACAATGCAAATAATAATAGGAAATAAAAACCACTAAAAGAACCCAATTAAAATTGGAATAGACAAGCGGAAGAAAAACCTACCTCAGTTAGTGTGGGGAAAATAAATAGATCCGAAATGCATCGCCTTCAGCTAAGAACAATGAAACACACATGAAGGATTCCCGAAAGATGCACCACATTACTTAGCAATGAAAGAAAAACAAAAAATGGTTCAACCCTAACCCTGGGGTTCGACTGAATGGAAAAATCGAATGATGAGAGAGAGGAAAACCATCAAAAAAGGGAATAAGGAGGAACCTAATAAAATATCTTTATGAATCTAATGAGAAACTAGAAGAATCTAGGTGAAATCGATGATCAAAGAGTAGTCTGAGAAGGGGGTGTGTTGCACGCTCTATGGGATAAGGGAGGGGTGCGTCGAGTGAGATAGGATGGGGTAGAAGGGTAGAATCATTTTTAATTTATTTAATTTTAATTTTAATTTAATTTAATTATTTATTTAAAAAACATATTGCATGGTTTGGGTTATATGGTTAGCCAAACTATACGCCAACCATGCACCAACCATTGCTTAGAATTCTACCTCACACGGTTTTTCCTGCATGGTTATCCTAACTGTGCACAAAGCATGTAGTCAAGAGTGATTAAGTACTGTCTAAATGGAACTAACCATGTGGGTGAGGTTCATGGTCTGGACTAATCATGTGTAGCCCGTGCGGGGCACATCTACACCTCTGATCAATGTTTCATGATTTCTTCTGGGGTAGCACGGTTTCAGACAAACCGTGCACCCTGTGTAGACCCTCCAACCTTGGGTTTTATGGACCTCAATGCTCCTAAAACTTTACCGAACACCTAGTGAACCACTCAGGCCTTGAACCACATCTAAAAACAACGCATTAAAGTTTTAAAACTCTCATAATTCCATTCTAAATCTCAGTTTGTAAAATGGACCACCTGGTAAATGTAAAAAATTTAAATTCCTTTGAATTTTCATCAAGTTCAAAAAAAAGTTCATTACACTTCAATCCACTGAACATATACCATTTAAGAGAAAATCACACTAAAAAACTCCCCTATCCATATAAAACATGGGTCATATAGATACTATATTAATTTATGTTCAAAATATTGTTGTATAGAATCCCTATGATAGACACCACATCAACCTAGTTCCATTTATAGGTATTCAAGTGTTCTATTTTTTTAGGATTTAGATAAATGACCAGGTTTAGTTAAAATTAACTCATTGTTTTTTATTCAAAGGTTAAACTAACTATTCTAGAAAGAAGTAGGAATTGGAAAATCACTGAGTAAGTAGAGAGAGAGAGAGAGAGTTTCTCACAATTCCATTGAATGAAGATCCATATTATTTTTATTCTCATAATAGAGTCACCCTAGGAAGTGAAAACATGGATGTAAATATAGAACAAATGTTTAGGTCTTTGAGATAACCTTATGCACCCAACTTTTATAATAATAACTGGATCTTATGAATGAATTTTGAAAAATATTGTAAGATTAGAATTGGGATGACACAATTACTAAATAAGTTTCATGGTTTGGAAGGAGAGGATCCTAACTGATACTTGAGAGAGTTAGGGTATGAGTATAGAAGAATCAATCCTAGAGGAGTATCATATGCTCAGATTAGTTGGAAGGTATTTCTATTCTCCCTTAACAAATTGGATAAAGAGTGGATATGAAAAATAAAACCTATATAAGTCAACTCATTTTGTGAGATTTAGAAGGATTTACTCTATAAATTATTCCATATATATTATAGATACTATATGAGAAATTATTTATATGGAATAAAGAAAGAATGTGGAGAATAACTATAAGTTTTGGGAGAAATTAAATTGACTGACAACATCATGACCACACTGGCCCTTCAAAGACCATCATTTCCTAGTATTATTTTTCCAAGTATTGATGGAAAATTATGGGAACCTACTGAATTATTCTTCTAGAGGATAACTAATCAACAAGTCACCAAGTGAAGTTATAGAGTTTATAGAGAGTATTTCCTAGAATTCTTATAAATCTAGTACAAGATCCATAACTAGGGGAGTGCATGAGGTAAAAATTCCCAACTCTAATTTACTAAAAAATAAAATTAGAGAACTAAATTCTCTTGTAAGATAGTTAGAATTGAACAAATACTAGAAAATATCACTTACTAAACCCTTGAGAGTGTGCTATATTTTCTGATATATGAAACACTACATAGATAGCAGCTCCTAATTTCAAGGAACTGAAAATTGTGAAGTTGAATACCAAAGGAAGTACCAACAAAAACTAATTGGGAACCAAGGATTCAAAGAGTACGCCACTTGTCAATATAGACATGGAAAACAACAAACTCAGAAGACACTTTTTATCCAGTCTTACCAAAAACCTTTCCACCCCCATATTTTTAATGGAATACCTCTTAACCTTTTACATACTAGCATTAAGTACATTATTAAGAACCCTCCATAAAGGGCCTTATGAAATAGTTTATAGAGTGTCAAACTAATAAAAATATATACCATTAGCACTCATAGATCAAAACTGAGTGATCTAAAAGGAAATTTCAACCATATTATCTCCACCCACAACAACTAGGTAAATAAATTCTTCGATAAGATTCTAGATCAAACAATTCTTATCCCTAAAGAAAATGTTAGTTATATTTAAATAAATTGGGAAAGGAGGTGAAGATAATTTAATAATTACCATTGGAGGTAAAATATGGAATTTTAAAGCCTATGAAATATGAATAATACATCCTTAAGAAAAATAAAATAGGTAGTGACTATGGAGATGCATCCAGTAAAGAAAGATTAGGTAAATTCTTAAATAGAGGACCTATATCAACCCCAACTACCCTTCCCTATAAGGATGAAACCTCCCAAACAAACAAATTATGAACAATTTCAATAAGAAGTGTTAGAAACATTAAAGGGAGTAGAGATAAATATCCCTTTACTAAAGGATATCCACCAAATCCAAAGTTGTGAAATATTTCTTAAAGAGATGTGCACTAAGAATAGAAAATTTTAAACATATAAAAAGGTAAGTTTAATTGTAAATGTCATTACCCTTGTAACCCCATAATTACCTAAAAAATGTCAAAATACATGTACATTAACGATACATTGCACAATAAGAGAGATCAGTTTTAAAAATAAATTATGTGATTTGAGGGAATTAATAAATTTCATGCCATGTTCAGTTTTTTATTCCCTATATATAGGATAACTGAATCCTACTAGGGTGGTTGTACAAATTTCTAACCAAACCACTGCTTATCTAGTTGGAGTTCTAGAGGATGTTCTTATAGAAGTGAAATTATTATTTTTTCCTATTTATTTTTACATCTAAAACATGGATAATAAAGAGGTAAATCTCATTCCCTGGTTATCATAATTGAATATTCATTAAGTGTTCTAAAACTATAATAAATTTTAATGAAGGACTAATTTTAATGGATTTAGGGGAAAACCCCTTGAAATTTAGTATTTTATATTCAATGAAATACCCTTTTAATGAGAAAAAAAATTACACCAACCCATTATAAAATTACTCACTATTTTAATAAATAATTAGAAGTGTTTAATGATCTAATTTGTTAAGGATAATCCCTAGAGTCACAATATTTCTCTAATGATTAATTTTTAAAAATGAGTTAAAATTGGAATCAATCTTGTGCGTTAAATAATTTGAGGATATTGATGAAAAATATTTTGTTTATTTACTCAAAAATACCAATAAAATTTTTATATACATGTTTAGTTTGAAACCATGGAGAATAATGAGATAAATAAATTTATAAATCACCCCTGGACTTGAACTAAAATTTCTTCCCTATAATTTGAAATATTCTTTTATGAAAAGAAAATAAAAAAAACTTGTCATTATCTCAAATATATTAGAACCTAATAAAGGGAATTAACTATTGGAAATTATAAAACAAAATTCTAGGGAAATAGGGTGTTTATTTGGAGGCATTCCAGGCAGTAGTCTTATACCTTGTGTGAATAGGATTTTCTAGAAAGTGATTCAAAACCAGCGAGAAATCCCCAAAGAAGGATCAACCTAACCCTTATTAAATTTGTAAAAAAGTAATTTGAGAGATTATCAATAGTTGTAATTATATTCCCTATCTTAGAATCTATATAGGTGAGTCACATTAATATTTTTTCCAAGAATCATGGATTCACCATTGTGAAAATGAGAATAATAAATTATTATCGACTAGGCTTCTGAATTTTTGGAGGGTTTGTATTTACTATAGGATATTGAATCATGTGATAAGAAAATATCATTTCCCTATACCTTTTTTAGACCAAATTTTAGATAGGTTATTTAGGAAAGGACCTTATTATTTCCTTGAAGGTTTCTCTTGTAATTTTTTTTTCCCATAACCCAATAGGATCAAGAAAAAACAATTTTCACGTGTCTATTTGGTACATTCACTTACCAAAGGATACCCTTTGGGATTTTTAGTACCCCATTTACTTTTCACTATTCATGGTGAGTTTATTTTCAGACTTGGCTCAGAGGTTCCTAGAGGTATTTCTTGAGGATTTTACTATTCATTGTACATTATTTAAAACTTTCCAAAAAAATTTGGAAATATTTTTAAAGAAATTCATTAATAACAGCATGGTTTTAAACTTTGAAAAATTCCATTTCATGGTGGGGAAATAAAATGTTTTAGACCACATAATTTATAAAAATGGGATTGAAGTAGATAATTCTATGGTTTAAATTATTTTCACACTTCCTTACCCCACCATTGTTAGACACATTAGATCATTTTTAGGTCATGATAGATTTTATAGGAGGCTTTTTAAATATTTTAGTAGAATTATTTTACCCTTGAATAAATTGATGAAAAAGGAAGTTGATTTTGTGTTTGATGATGCATGTAGGGAATATTTTGATAAACTTAAAGAGAGCTTGACCATATCCCCCATGATCAATCCACCATCATGGGAACTTCCTTTTTAGATATTGTGTGATTCCTAAAAAAAGTAGGGGTTGTGCTATCCCAAAATATTTATAGGAACTCATATGTGATATCTTATACTTTCTAGACCCTAGAAACATCCAAAATCAACTTTACAAAAATATAGAATGATTTTTTGTCAATTTTCATTACATTGAAAAAAAATTGTAAATTTTTTATAAAATAAGGTAACCAATTATTCTTATTATGCAACACTCAGGTATCTGATTAAGAAAGATGAAAACTTCAGAGGTTAATGAGATGGATGTTTCCACTAGAATAATTTGAAATAGAGATCAAGGAAAATAAAGGCTATGAAAATATGGTTATAGACTACATGATAAGGGTTCCTTTCTATACAACTATACATAGTTTCCTAATTACCCTAGTATGCTGAGTTGGTGAATTTTTTGGTCACATAAAAGGTATCATTTTTCATTAATAATCATTAAAATTTCAAATAGAAATATAAATCAAAATATTAAGTCTATTAGGACCCTTATTTATAGAATATATTTAGTGACCAAGTGATTAGGTTGTGTATCCATGAAGATGAGGTTAAGTCTATACTTTCATTTTTCTATACACTTGCATGTGGAAACCATTTTAGACCTCAAAGATAATCCATAAATGTTTTAGAAGATGGATTGTTTTGGTCTTAAATTTCTAAATACACATATTTTTTTGTAAAACAAGACCAAACTTTCAATTTATTGGATTATTTTCTAAAAGGAAGTAAATACCACAATAACCATTCATTTTTTATGAAATATTTGATGTATGAGGATTATATTTCATGGGTCCATTTTATGTCTCTTTAGGATTTTCCTATATCTTATTTATAGTAAACTATGTTTCTAAATGTATTGAAGAAAATGAAACATAAAATAATTATTCCATATTTGTCATAAATACTTAGTGATCAAACATATTTTTTAATTTTTTGTTTCCCTGAGCCATAATTTAGTGACCAAGGTATACACTTATATAATAAGAACATGGAAAACCCTTATAAAAAGGTATGGTGTGAACCATAAGACCTCAACTAAATATAACCCCCATACAAATGGGTATGCTAAGGATTCAAATAGGGAGATAAATATAAAATTTAAAAAATATAATTCAACCCATATGAGAGGACATGTGTAAGAATCTAGAGTATGAATTATGGGAATATGAGACTATTTTCAAAAACCCCTTTGTGTATCACCTTATAGAATTGTTTATGGAAATAAGTTTTACCTACTTTTGAGCAATAATAAAAATACTAATGGGTTGTGAATAGAGTTAATATATTTTTTTGGAAATTTTGGAGTAAAAAGGAATCTCTAAATTATTGACCTAAAAGATATGAGGAAGAAGGAAGATAAGAACACCCATCTATACAAAGAGAAATCCAAATCTGTCTGTGGAAGACTTATTTAGAAAAGAGACTTTGAAGTTGGTGATAAAGCATTATTTTTCTCTTTAAGGATGAATCTCATGATTGGCAACCTTAATACTAAGTGTACTATATATTTTTATAGTAACTAATGCCTTTCCATTTGCTAAAGTTAAAATAAATATATCTAAATCAAAACACCCCTTAAAGGTTAATGGACAATAGCTGGAGAATTTTCATAAATATTTTTTTATGAAACCAATAGAGGAGTAAAAAATCCACCCTAATTATATTGAATAAAGGAACCCTAGGTTGTCTCTTTCCTTCACATTAGCCTAGATACCCACTTTTTTATTCTTTTATTCCTTATAAATTTCCTACTAAAATTAATTTAAAGTGAGGTATAGCTTTATTGTGGGGAAGAGGGAAAGTAATTTGGGATGTAAATACATTTTCTAATTTTATTTATCTATTCCAAAATATTTTTTCCTAAAATAAAAATAACACATTTTTTCAAAATATTTTTTGAAACCTATTTTTAGATTTTTTGAGTGTTTTTAGATAAAAAAACTTAAGCTCCAATGCTTCATTTCCTAGAAAAAAGTACCATGATAGTGTGGGGGATTTAATTTTTTTAAAATTGTTATGATTAGATGACTTATGATTAAATTTTATCACTATTTTCATGGATGTTTTTTTATTTATAATTTGGAAAAGGTATTTCAAAAGAAAATAACTCAGTGGAATCAAAATAATAACATGAGGAAATTGTACTGATGAACTTAAACTTTGGTGACGTTCTATAGCGATTGATCAACACTTTAGGGAGCCTCCCAAAAATAAATTTGGATATATCATAAGAACTAGAGTAAAACAAGTATATGATAACTACTCTACAAGTATTCCTAATTTAATATAAGTACATTTTTGTGTGTTCTAGAAATCAAATAAGAGTTAGAGTAATATGAGAGTTGGATTGATATAAATTTCTTCTATGCCTTGAATATTAAAAATTATCCTTGAGGGATACTATATATCTTGGGATAGTTTAGTTATGGGTTTAGCAGTAGTCATCCAATAAGTTCATTTCACAAATATGGCTGGGATAAATTCAATAAGTGCTAATTGACAAAGGGGATGGAAAGATTTGGGGAATTCTGAACTTGGATGAAGAAGTGGAAAATGATATATCTTAATGTCATTTAGAATTTATCAAGGAAGTGGGAAAAGGAATTATGGAAAAAGAATCTTAGGGGATATGGAATTAGTAGGGGGAAATATTTAAAATGTTGAATACACTAAGATTAGTTGGTTTTTAAACCTATAGCTATTTTTTTCTTAAATTGAAGTGATTCAATGAGTTAAAATCCTAGAGGAGACATTATATTTTAACTAATGAATGAATATATGATTTTATTATTTTCTAGATTGAGTATTTAAGTCTATCCAGGATATGTTTTTTTAAAGTAACTCATTGTATTTATCAGGGGTAAAATAGTGTAACTATGGGGGAGAGATGAGATCCAATACTTCCCAATTTTCTAATGATTTTAAATAGAAATTAACCGCAAAAATTAGATAAAAACTAGATAATTAATTGATTTTTTATACTTTTTAAAATTTTAATTTTCAATGATAAATGGATTTAAACATAATTTTTAGCGGTTTTATATATTTTTTTGGATTAATTAAGAATAATTATATTGATATGGAATTATGTAATTTTATTTTTTAAAGGATCTGAATTTAGTTCTTAATGTTTTTATTCATTTTGATCTTAAACTGGATAGATCCTACATTTAAATTTTTTCTATGTAATGTGCAAGTCAATGCTGGAAAATAGCATAAGACTACCAACATAGGTGCCATTTCCTACTATTCCTTTGTCTCATCCAGCACCAGTGTATGTTTCATCCAACCTATTTTTGTGTGGTGATGCTCGATGTATGTTCCTTGAATCCAAAATTTGGTGAAGTCTTTCTAGCATAGGTGTTATCCAACATCTATATAAGTGTGATGGTGGTCAATGTATGTGTGATGGAGCCCTATGTAAGTGTTATTTGGCCAGCATAGGTGTCATGGGAACCTGCATAAGTTTGATCCTATGATTATTAAAAAAATTAAGGATATTAAAACCTATGGATTAAAATCCAAAATACCCAAAATGGAAAAGGTTGACCTAAAATCAATTCCCATTGTTTATCTAAATCAGGATAAGATATAATAGATAAAAAACAAAGAGATAGTCTAAATGAAGAAAAATTTGGGTATCATAAGGATAATTAGATCTAAGAGGAAGATCCAAGAGTAACCTAGATAAATTCATCATAACCTTCAAGATTTTTACATGGAAAAATAAAATAAGGAGTTGGACACTAAATTTGAAGAAATTTTAAAAGGTACTGGAATAATTAGAGGAAGAATGAGGATCTTATGATATTCATGGGGGGGTGAAGTAGCTAAACCATATGAGGAACCCTAGGACACTTATATAATAAGATATATGTTCACTCAAGAAATGGGGTTTCTACCATTACTCTTCAATCGATATGAGAGCTTCTGATATTTTCTTTTTTGCTGTTGTGATGTCTATAGTGATAGAACACTAGGATTTTAGTGGATAATCCAAGGATAATTTATTTCCCCTATTAATGAATTTGGATTTTATCATTTAATTCTCTTATGTTCAATTATCTAGAAGTGTTTAAAGACAATAAACATTTGGATATTTCATTTATTCTATTCATTTAATTTATTCTTCTCCCATTTTGTTTTCAACATATGAGTTTCATGGAGATTATTCACTATTAATGATAATTAGTAGTGGGTTGATCCATGTTTTATTGGAGATATCTGATCACTAGGCTAGGTGATATTAGGGAATATAGTGATTACAGTATTTACCTAATTAAGCTAAAAATACTAGATGAGAGTGATCAGTGAGCCCTCAACTGATTAGAGAAAAAATTGAGAGTTAAAATAGAATAATGATCTAATATATAAGGGGACATTCAAGGCTAGTATGCTATAATTAAAATTGATTTCAAAACTCCTTGTTCATATACTTACTTAAAACAAACCATTTCTATCTTAATCATACTAAACCCACACAATTCAAGATAAAGAAAAACTAAAAACACTCCCTTATTTAGAGACAACCCAAGCCCCACTACTAATGCATTAATTTTGGTTCAAAATATTGTTTGATAGGATCCCCACAATAGAACCCTTATCACATAATATGGGTTTTATCTCAATGATTCCTATTAAAACTCAATGATATTATGGTCAAAATGTTATATATTTTTCTTTTAAATGAAGATTATGGAAATAATGATTTTGTTTTAGAAAAAAAAGATCAAAAGTGACACATTATGAAATGTTAATGAGCAGTAAAAGTCCATCCTTAGAAAATTTCCGCAAATAAATTCCTACATAGTTCGCTCTAAATTTTTTCTAATTTTATTTTCACTTTGTGGATAAACTCATAATCATGGATTCAGTCACCTCTTATTATATCAAAAATTTAAGTATCGTAACATTATGGTCCTTGAGTGAATTGATCCTTTTATTTCCTATGTGAATAATTAGAACCACTTAATAACCATTGAGTGATTAAAATGATACATTATATCATAGATACTTGAAGCAATTCCCAATCAAGTTAATTATCTATCAAGTAACTTAGAATCTAAGAATGAATCATAGAGCACATGACTACAATCACACATCACTCATCCTTGGTCTATTTAATTCTATCATAAAATGAATGAAATAAGAAAAGTTAATTTATTAAAGAATATTCAATAGGATAAGAAATTCAATAGTGTAGTAATAATAAAATAGTGTTGATTTCTAACTCCTTGCTCTATAAAATACACTGCAATATTATATAGGAAAACAATAAAACTAAAAATATTATAAATAAAGCTCAGTAATAGTAGTTGGTTCATCCCCTTAAATTAATCGCAACAAGTTAGTTCCCTATTACATTAATCACAGAAATATATTGGGGGAATTGGAAATAAAAAAAATATCTAAAACCTAATCTTTTGATCAAGATATTATCCTTAATATATAACTATTATTTTCATCCAAAAACAATACTATTCCCAAAACACTTGCTTCATTAAAGATAAATCTACATGAACTCAATCACCTATGATTCATCCACTAGTCTTATGAATATTCTAAACACTTTCAAGATAATATTCTTTACCCCATCCATATATTTAACTCCTAACATGATCAATAAACCCTATATTTTATTTTTCAAGGGAATATTTCTCATTTAGTAATCCATTTACCTTTTTAGTATGACATTTGAGAGGACCAGTTTGGGATATACCTAACACAGAGAGGGGGGTTAATCAGTGTTGGGGAATTTTTAACTCTGATTCCAACTTTTATCCCTATACCTCTTGACTTGTTAGGATCTTGATTCTCTTATTCTCTTTTCCTTGTCGCATGCAATAATAGATTGCAGTAAAAATATGCACATGATATTTTTACAAGTTTCACCACTCAATAAGAGTAGCTATGTCCTTTCCATGCATGGATATGACTAGTTCATGGATTCTCCACTTTGATGTGATATGTTATTATATTGGAGTGGCTAGGAAAGAAATCCTCTAGCCAGTGCGAGTCCCTACGCTTTAGAGGGGGGTGGGAAACAATCCTCTTCCCTGGACTGGTGATAGCCTAGTCCAACTTGCAGCCTCTAGCTGGTTCTTTATACTTCCTATAAAGATAGTATTCTTCCTTATTCAAAAGGTAGGTTCTTCTCTTGGTCTTATTTAGTGCTCTTCACTTGATTACTTTCAAAGAAGTAGGAAAGAAATTCTTCCTTCTTTCCTTCTCTTCTTTACTAGTGCAATGCCAACTGCACTAGACTTCTTCTTTCTTCTTCTTAGTGAAATGACCAACTTCACTAAGAATTCTTCTCTCTTATTTGCTAGAATCACATATACCAATGTGATTATTCACGTTGGGAAGATCGGTTCACTTGGTATCATCTAAATTAAACTGCCCTGAATAATTGTCAGCATTCAGTTGGGCATACTCTGTTCTCCTTCTTCTCTTTTTCTCTTTGACACAGTATAATAAGGAATAGTACTGTAGTGTCTTAATCTCTTTCTTCAATTCGCAATACCAATAAATTATTGTATCAATATGATTACTTCTTCCTTTGTGCAGATATGATTTTAGTTTCACATATGTCTCCTTGTCACACAAGCAACAACACCCCTACAAATAGTGTATATAGATCGTGCAGCCAGAGAGTGTTCACCTTCGTGAAAGTAGATAGCTCCATGGGTATTCTTCTTTATGCAGAGGACACGTGATTCTTCTTCACATAACCATGGATGATTCATGGATATATCTTCATGATGCACTACATGGGTGAGTATTCACCGGTTTTGTACTCACAGGATCTCCTTCACAAAACACTATGAGGGATTGAGAGAACCAATCGTTTGTTTGTGCTTTATTCTTCGCACAGAGGGTGCAGTTATCTTTCTTCACAAGGCACTTAAAGAGTGTATAGAACTTGTTAAAGGCCTACGGTACCATCAAATTTTTTGCACATCCTTCTCGGTGACTTGTGCGTAAAATTCAAACCTTGCGCGTAAAAACACCTTTTGGTACAAAAACAGCTTTTTGCACAACTCTCCTTTTTCATGCAACACTGGATTTTTGCGCAGCACTTCACTTTTTCACGCAGCACTCTCTTTTTTGCACAGCACTAGATTTTTCACGCAGCACCCTCTTTTTCACGCAGCACTAGCTTTTTTGCACAACACTCTCTTTTTTGCGCACCACTTCTTCTTTTCGCACACTACTCAATACATCAATTTTTTCGTGCGTCAAATCTCGGGATTTGTCTAAGTGTCGAGCCTTGAAAAATGAGAGGGGTTCACCTCATATTTATAGGAATTTTTAACCTGGTGTGAAAAACACTAATCCACGCATAAAAACCCTCTTCAAGCGCGTAAAAAATCTTTCATGCAACTTCATATTTCGCGCAATGCTCCAATATTTTGTGCACCTCATGCCTTTGCGAATTTTCAAGCATCTGATCTTGAAACACCTCTTGCGCAAATAACTTCATTCCTCTATTTCACACACCACGCCAATATTTCACGAAACCTTTATTTTTCACGCATCCTGTTGATATTTCATGCAGCGCTTCATTTCTCACGCATCCCGCTCATATTTTGTGCACCACGTTATTTTTCGCGCATTCCGCTCATATTTCATGCAAAACATTATTTTTCGCGAATCCCATTGATATTTCACGCACAAATTTATTTTTCACACATCCTGCTGATATTCCGTGCATCCTACAAATATTTCTCACATCCTTTTTATTTTTCGAGCACCCCGCTGATATTTCGCGCATCCCGCAAATATTTCACGCAACCTTATTTTTTTTTTGGCGCACTTCACCTAAATTTATGCGCACTTCATGACTTTTCCATTTTTTGATGTTCGGACCTTGAATCATGCCTTGTGTACAAAAATCTAAACCATCTTCAATCTTGTGCGCAACATCCATTGCCAAAAACACATTTCTTAAATTGTTGTTTTGTGCCGCCTCCAGATTGTCCATTCCTTTGTCATTTCTCTCTTCACTGCTTCCCATAACCATTCTTCAACTTTAATCACAAACTCCACTATCGTTATATATATCCTTTGATAGACCAGATTTAGCATTGTCAGAATTACAATGGAAAGTACTGAAACTTCCCTATCTTCTAGCAGCATCATTCCTTCCAATCAAAATTGTATATGACTAGCATCATCATTTCTCTTCCTTTCTTCATAAGGATTGCATCACAAGTTCTTATAACTTATGATATTTGTGAAATACAAATCAGGAAATCATCATCTGATTTTAATTATCATTTTTTATTGTTGTTGACAATGTATCACCTTCGATACACGTGCTTTGAACTTAGGATCATCTCAACAATTGTCTAAATTTACTTCATAGAGAATTTCCCTAGTATGAAATTCAATGAGATGATTTCATAACAATTCTCCAGGAATCCTCACTTCATACAATCTCCATTAACTTTGGATTCCTTCTTCATTTTGACCGATATTGGCAATTGTTGACAACAAATACAATCTTCATACACAAAGTGGTCCCAACAACATTACTTGTACAGAAGATGTTTTTTCCTTGCATTCCACCCATTCATATCATTATCTTTATACATGACTGGAGATTAACCAATATTTAATTCTCCTTCAATATTTTATAATAATCTTGATTTAACATGATGGAATTCACTGGTATCTTCAGATATTGTCTTATAAAATGTTATTTTGATTTTTACGATTTCCCTTATCTTTTATGATAAAATGCATTGTAGTTTATGATGTATCTACCTTGATTATAAAAACTTAGTATCACTTGTTGATGTATTAATTTTTAAATAACAATAAAAATATCTACTTTATCATGAATTACAATATATAGATGTCATTGTATATGATTTTATCATTGGTTCTGATATCCTGTCATTGTAACTAATGACATTAAATTTTACTTAACATTTTAAACTCAATCGTTCCATGGTATAATGAATAATAACCCATGATTATTTCATAAATAATTATAATCTTATAACCTTTAGTGATAATGATGAATCTAAGGATTTCAATTCTCATACTCCAATCGTAACTATTGATTTCCCATGTTATAAATGATATCTTATTGTATGGGTATTATATACCAACAACATATCCCCAAGATTGTTCTTTGTTATTCTTGTGTCATAATTTTATATTCCTTTATAGCTTCTAACATATGTCTATCATCATCTATGATATCTCAAAATACATCATTATTAGTTATTGCTACCATACGATGTTTTTTTATTTATTTTAATGGTTTTATCATAGGTGGAAACATCCATATGATGTATTTAATGATTTATAAGACTCAGCCAACTGAGACCCCTCCCAAGTCAATGGTAAACTGAGTGTTCCACCCAAACCCACCTCCAATAGAATAGGGGATAGAAACAAGCACCAAGAAGCTATAATACCCATATGGTAGACCTTATTCTATAACTAGAAAACATCCACACACCACCATTTCAAGATATGTAACAATGTAAACCCATATATATAATAAGAATAACTAACATGAATCATTAATGAAACTAGAATAAAACCTTAATAATGTAATATAAACCAAAGTTGTAGACCATGAAATGTAGAGAGATTAACATCCAAAGTAACTAAAAAAACTTGATTAGGGAAACCTATGGACTCCATATCATTTCAACACTCACACGAGCATCACAACCAATAAACATTGATAACCTTTCTTATACACTAGTGATACCAGGTCCAACATCTTCACACCCTCCAAAACCGCCACCGAATTATGTGTTTTATACATAGACACAAAACATATGGGCACAAAGGTTATACAATTATGGGTATAAAAATACTCAATATGACACCCCAAAAAAAAGTAAGAAAGTATAAAAGAAAGTCAACTCATCAAAAAGTTTCTTGATATGCATTTCAGATAATAATGAGGAAGTTATCATTCGTCATAACTCAACTCCACCGAAGTCTAGAATGATAAGGAACCTAAAATACCTAGATCATTGCAGAACCCAAATCACACAAACCATCTGAAAAATTCCTTCTCCACAACATCTCTTAGTAGTAATAAAAGGGACTTATTCCCTACTGGAATATACCTCTTTCATGAGGATAACTGATCCCTATGGAGGAATCACACTACAATGTGCATGTCATGTATTTTTTGATAGGGTTACCAATTCCATTAGTAGAGGACTCATACCCCATACTAATGACAGATAGGTATTTTGATATGTAATATGAAAGGGATAGAAATAAGGTGGAAATTGTTTTCCTAAATTTTTATAATTTTGGGATTTTGATAGTGCTGAAAAAAGGGGTGTAGTTTGAGAGATAGAATTAGTGATAATTTTTAAAATTGAGAAAAGTGTGAAAAATATATCTTGAGTATGGATTTCAATATAGTGGAGAAAAACTTGCATGATCTTTAGCATTCACTGATTTTATATTAAGAAAAATTTTAAGAAGCTGGTCAACAACTGATGCTCTATTATTTGAGAAAGGCTTATCGATTTGAATATATCATCAAGGATATTTGAGGAAAAATTTATTGAAGAAGTGAGTATATTTATTCTAACATTCCAAAGGCTTGAATTGGAGGATTTTTATCTATTAATAGAGTAACATAAATATACTTGTGATCTTTCTCACATTGTTCTATCATATTGTAACTGGGGAGAGTTAGAATAAAATGATAACAAGATTTTGTGAAAACTCTAGGTAAAGGATGATACCTTCATACCCAATTATAACTAGTGACTCATTTTTAGTGTTAAATCTATGGACTTTCATAGAATCCAGATGAAACAAGTAGTTGGTTCCCATAATGGATTCAAACCTTAAAAAAATTATGTATTCCTTATTCCACTTTTATTTCCATTCCATTTAGGTAAGGATGATATATATATATATTTGAGAGGATCAAATACTAACCAATTTTAGAGGTTGATTTCAAGATTAAGAAATTGTAAAATATTATCACCACAGATTCAACTCCTCTTCTCAGTGGTGCACCCACTTTTGGGTAATATCAAGGGGGTATTTTCCTTTGATTCTTATAATGAAGGAAAACTAGGGGAGGTGGTGTAGAATTAGAAGGGTGAAAAAAAAATCTATAATTTTAATCAAAAACCATTTAATTCATAACCCTAATTAAACAAAAATAAACCCCTATTAAATTCTAATATTTCACCTTTATTAATGGAAAAAAAATTCCAAAACTATGGAGTTTAAGAATATCCATTTCCACATTATCACCATGTGATACCTGATTTTACAAGTCACATGACATGTCAATACCACCTCACCATGTAAAATATAAAATAAATTCATTTATTTTTATTTTAAACTCACAAGTTTTAGGTCTCAAGGTTTGAAAACATACCATGAAATTTATCCATATTCTAGTTAATACCCTAGTTCTGAATATGATCGTAGTATGATTTTTTTATTTGGGACTCAATTTATAAGTTATTAAATGTTTTCATGAACATGACTAAAAATAATTTATTTAATATATTAATTATTTTTGGAATTACCCAATACTAAAAATTAACCAAACCAACATCATGACTACCTCTAAAAAGATTATTAAAAAATGAATTTTGCACAAAATTTGGGTCACTGCAATGATCGCCCAATTATTCATTTGTGTGTCCTTTATTGTGGGAAAAAATATCTCTATGTAATTTATTAAATCAACTTAAGTTTTCTTGAAACAAATAGTTTAAGAAATTAACCTTTCACAATATATCCCTTAATTATTCACTGGACTTCATCACCATATGTAACTTCTTTTTTTATCTTCTATGATATAAAAATAATTAATTCTATTATTATTTTTAGATTTTTTAACTATGTTAGCCTCTTGTATTTTCAAAATCATCACCTGCATACATCAAAATATAAAACCTGGTTCCAAAATATTTAATTAAATTCAAAATGATAATTATTTCCATATAATTACAAAATAAAACTAAATATTGAATTTAATACAAAAAATATACTAAAATTACTAAATTGTGATAAATGTTTAATATTTTTTAATTATTAAGGAGTTTAATGACATGAAATATAATTTTAAATATCTAAATATTTGGTTATATTATCGAAAAATGATATTTATGACATTATGAGAAGAAAAAAATCATGTGAAATACATGCGTTGATGCATTCTTGAGTTAAAAATGAAAAAATGTTATGTATGCGTATATAAAGGGACTGCGCACACTTATGAAAATTATAGAAGAATAAAATAAATTATTTATAATCATTTCTCTTGATAAAAAAAAATTATGAATATGAAAATTTTATTATTTTTGGTTAAAATAAGGTTATTCAATACTTCTTAGGTGAGTTAAATACTAATCAAGTTAAATATGAGATTAAAGAAAGTATCATAGAACAAAATAAAGTCTTCTATATTAAAAAAATCAAAAAAAATGAAGCTTAAAGTGGTTGGAATTCCATTGATCCAATCAAGGAATATATTAAATCAAAAATTATTTTTCTCAGTGGAATAGACAAAGAATATACCATGATATGATGTGTTTGAATATAAAATTAGATAAATATTGATTTGCAACATCATTAAAAATGTATATTAATTTTAATTAAATAATTTTATGATGTTTAGATTGATTTGGGTAAGTTCAATAAGTTATAGATGTAGCATGGAGTCCCCCAAGTTGAAAAAAGAAGAAGCTTTAGAAAATTGAAAAACATTAAAGATGTGTGAGGGAGAAAATATTTCAAAGGAGTTAAAAAAATTGATTTGAACATTTCACAATAGAAAAATGGAATATTTTTTATATACAATTTCCCCATAAAAACATAATAATTCTATAATAGGTTTTTTTTAATTATTGATAATTATATCATAAAAGAGAAGTATTATACTAATATTCCATTAAAAAGGACTTCAACAATCTCTACAAAGTACCCAATAGTTATTTAATAGTAAATTTATCTTAAAATATTTAAACAAGTATTTTAATTGATATATTTTTTATATCTTAACATCAAAATAACTTAGTGATACTAGGTCATGGAGTCATTATCTCTAATGTATATTCTTGAAATCACACCCACAAAAATGATTTCCTTCTATATAATCTGTATGGTTTATGCTTATAGATACTAAAACCATAATGTTACCTCCTCCATGACATTATAAAATAAATATTCTAACTTCAATAATAAAATAAACCCTAATAGAATGACAACTATAAAGATTAAAAATATTAAAATATATCCTCTTACCCAAACATAAAATGCAGTGGTGAAAAATGTAAATTTTAAATCTAATTTTTCCAAGTCAGAAGCTTATTCTTTTACTCTAGTAAACTAGATTTCAAGTCATGAGTTTATCTTAAAAATCTATTTGAAACAATATAGTGGTGATAAAACTATGACGTTAAAAAATCATTAAAATAGTGACCTTAAATTTCTCTCTAAAACCACGAGCATCAAACCATAAAGTTACCTTCACTATATTTTAACAATTTTCTGAAAACCATGCCATTAAACATACCACTACATAAAAGTATTTTTATTCACATAAAAATAGTATCTTTTATTTATTATCATAATTACCCCTTCAATCCATGATTTAAAAAAACCCACAAACAAAAACATCAACAGTTACAATAAAATGTTATTACACCACAACATGGTTTTATTATGATCTCTAAAACCTTCACATAAATATTAAAACATCTCTAAATTAATTCAATTATGCCTATTTATATTATATAAACTAAGAAAAATCAAATTTAGGAAGAAATAAATTTATAATTATATTAATGAAATATAATAGTGCATACAAAAAGGAAAGTATCATCAACTAAGGAGCTCCCAAGAAATTTTTTAATTTACCGGGAGGGGATAATCAATAAATTGAATTTCATTTAATTTTTCTAGAATATTTATTTAAAAATTTTCATTATTGATTATGATAAATGAACCTAAATCCTTTTCTGTGATCTTTTATTTTTATGTCTAAATTTAAATCAAACAACTATAAACCATAAGATATTTTATAAGGTTTTTACCTTTTTTGAGTGACTATATTATTGGTATGTACATATCCATATAAGACATAAAATATCTCTCTTATCATATCATGATCACAAAAATATGATACAATTTTCCATAAAAACTGAATAAAATAATATGTCCCCAAATAATAATTTTACACTTCTAATCAAATAAAACATACACAGAGCATCAAAACCCGCCTTTTTTAAGATATGGGAAGGGGTATAAAAGTGCCACACCATTCCTTTTTCAAGATGAAGGAGAGATATTGATCCCTAAGCCCCACCTTCAATGGGCCCAGATTTGTGACTAGCACTAAGGGTATTGGATCTCACACAATATGGAAGGCACTACCCTTTTTATAGAAAACAAGATCGAGTTATAAGACCAAAAATCCTAAAAAACACCAAGATTTTATATAAAGGAAACCAAAATCCAACACATTCATGATTTAAACAAAAACTGATACAAAAGTAAAACCAAAACTTCAAAGTAATGTACCAAAAGAAAGAGACTAAGTAGCAGTAAAACAACTATCCTAACGCCCGAGCTAGTAAAGTACAGCATAGTCCTCAAAGTCCTCCTTGAAACCTGAAAACAGTTTTATATTCTTAGGGTGATTATACAAGTACACCTAGTAGTAAAACTAAAGTCACTTTTGCACAAGTGGGGGAACATACTACTACCCCTATGAGAAAATAGAAGAACCTCAAAGCACCTAGCAAGGAATACTAACCACCCCAACCTCACCAAGGCACGCTCACCAAATAACGCAAGACAATTAAAGTAATAAGTATGAGCACATCGATGGTTTGGGTACCCCACACCACTTTCCCACTAGTTAACTACTCACTCTTAATAGTGAATGTCATGGCTCTATGACTCTTCCCGAATGCAATCCCACTACTAAGATCTGCATATACACACCCAGGGCTTAAACCACTCACTAGTCCCACCTACAGACAATTGGGCCACAACAACCACAACTCTTTCCCAAAATCACTTGGGCCTCATCCCGAAGACACCTAGGAAAACAAACCTATACCAAAGACACCTGGTCCCCTCATCCACAACATAACCTTCTTGAAGGATCTTAGGCCATGGTAAACCTCAATCCATTTACAGCATACCATGATAAATCAAGCGGTAGTAAACCTCAATCCATTATAGCCGGCCCAGATAACTCCATCAGTGGGGAAGAGGGAGTAGAGAAAATCTAGTGACCATCCATCCATCCTCCCACTGGGATATTGGGAATGACACCCTCCCCCATGAGATGGGGGTGTTCGGAATATGGTGCTAAACAAGGGTGGGGTGCGTATAGAAAACACAAGGAACTATAGTTTATACATATAGGTAAAAAAACACTTATCCCAGCCTTTGGGTACCAAAACAAACCACCAACCCACAAAAAACTTCCCTTGCTTCTACCCTTATATGCACAACCACACAACTTCCACAACAAAATCATAAACCCAACAACCTTTTTTTCATTTAACCACTTTTCATTATTTATAAAGGACTTTAGTTTAATTTATTCCATTACTAACCAGGAAACTACCATCCACATCCATTCACAACACAGTAAGAAAAACCAAGCTACAATCCCTCTTCACAAATAGTACATAACCACATTGCATCCCACTGCACAAACAACATAGAAAAGGCAGCCCCACTGCCTACAAGTTCATCCATTCTATAACCAATAAATATCTTTACCTGAGATTACATTACACCTCATGTACCATCCCACATAAAAACTTCCCTAAAAAACCAACCAATACACACAGCACATATCCACACATGTCAATCAATGTGTATTCAGATTTATCCAAAAGAGGTTCTTTAATTCCACTTGATAAAAAGGGGTGATCACATATGGGTTTTCATCTTGGGAATACATTTATTAAACCAAGTGTATGTGGTTAATTAGATCTCACATTAAGGAAATTTAATATGAGATAAACAAGAAGACAAAGCATCATCAGTTCACAAAAAAATACCACCAATGACCATGATTTTCAGGGACACATAAGTCACAAAATTCACAACAATGATCAAAGATAAAAATAAAACAGGTGATCAACATCATCATCATATTCCCTACCCCCATTTATTACTTGTTAAGAAAAGAGTATTTTTCCATTATTCATAAAGAAACATTACTACACCCAACCCACATGATACATAAATAGAGGTATAAGAATACCTACATGGAACAATAGGTGACCAGAACACCTCCTTGCACTAAATAGGGGGTCGCACGAGCAGTAGAAACTCCAATAAAATCTGGACAAGAAAGGGATCTAGTATAGGCATATGACTCTTCTGGGGAAGAAAATTTCTATGTGCACCAAGAGGAAAGAGAAGAGAGGACCTCGGCTTTAGAAAATATAGATCCTATATCAACAGAATGGGAAATGGTTTCAAGGGCCATTAAAGTTAGATCGTGGTTAATATTGGATGGCCTGACTATTTCAAAGTATGAGGAGCATTAGGATAATAAATATATAATTAATATCTTTTGAAATGCCTTTATAAATTCTCAAAAAATACTTTAAACTCGATTTACATAAAATAAAATGTAAGAGGGTTGAAACTAGAAAAACTGGAAAAATCTAGATAATGACATTGATGCTGACATTGACATTGCCTCTAACGCTGATGATGATGTTGATGCTGACGCTGATGTCAACGTTGAAAATAAAAAATGACACACCAACACCGACAGTTCAAAATTACATGTCGAAGTTTAGAGTTCAAACTGACATGTTGACACTGATACTTCAAAATGACACACTAACACTAGTTCAAAATGACACGTCAACACCAAGAGTTCAAAATGAGACGCCGACACCAACAGTTCAAAATGACTCACCAAAACTGATAGTTCAAAATGATATGCTGAAACTAATAGTTCAAAATGACATGTTGACACTAATAGTTCAAAATGACACACTGACACTGATAGTCCAAAATGAGATGTGGACACCGACAATTCAAAATGACTCACCGACACTGATAGTTCAAAATAAAAGGCCGACACTAATAGTTCAAAATGAAACACCAACACTGACAGTTCAAAATGACACACTGGAACTAACAATTCAATATGACACGCTGACACCAACAGTTCAAAAGTTCACGCTGACATCGACAGTTTAAAATGACACACCGATAGAAAAACTGGACTTTTGGGTAAACTTATCAGAATGAGTCACTAATAGCCCCTAGAACACTCCAAACAATGGATTTCCACAAAGTAATTACCTAGAGAGATCCAAGTCATTACATTAGATACCTCTCAAACTATTCTTTCCCTTGATAATTCAAAACCAAACCAAAGGAAAGAGGGGTCTGAACAACCACCTCATAAGATACTTCTCAGAGGAAAAAACACCTTGTGTTGTTCTAAAACTGGAGTGAAAACCTTGACATCCAAGAAAACATCCCCAATATCTACTACCCCAAACAACCTTGCAAACCTCAAAGATAAAATTATCCCGATACATTTATTAGGGAGCTCCTTCCTCCATGTCAAGATACTATCTGCTTTGGGTAACACTGAATCACCTGTATGGGTTTAATCTCATCATCATTAATGCGTATTGATTAAGAATTAGGTCATACCCTCCCCATATGTCAAGAATTATCACAAATCAAAGAAAAAGAAACAACTCATTTAACAGCAACAAGGTCAAGCATTAAAACATAATTAAAATATATGGCAAAACATAAGAGAAAAACAGAAAACAGCTTCGAGCACTGAGCACGCATATGTGCCTCCCACTCCCAATTACTCTCCTCAAGGACAGCACGCCTCCACAACACATGAACCAAAATTATGTTTCATCCATGAATAACCTTCTCCTAATGGTCTTAGATCTCCACCGGCCACTCCACAAACTTCACGTCATCCTCGATATCTAACTCTCCCCAGTCAATGACATGGGAGTCATCGTGTAGATACTAACGAATCTAAGAGATGTGAAAGGCATTTTGGATCCTCCCCAACCATAGTGGAAATTCCATCTAATATACCACCTCACCAACTCATCCTGACACCTCAAACAGTTTGATAAACCTAGGAGAAATCTTTCTTTCCCCACCGAACCTCTACTGCCCACGTCGAGGGGAAACCTTCAAGAAAACATGGTCCCCAACCTCGAACTACAAGATCATCCTCCTATGATTGGAATACAAATTATGCCAATCCTGATATTTCTTCATCCTCATATGTATGAGATTAACCTTCTATGTCATGATTTGCACCACGTCTGGTCCAAGGATAGTTGATTCTCGAACCTCTATCCAGCATAAGGGTGAACAACACAGTCTCATGTACAAGGCTTAAAAGGGTGTCATGCTTATGGTAGAGTGATAACTATTATTGTAAGAAAAATCTAGTAGAGGAAAACGTTATACCCAAGATCCCCTAAAGTCAAGAACACACATCCAAAGCATATCCTCCAAAGTTTGGATGGTCCACTCTATATGCACATTTGTCTAAGGGTGGAAAGTAGTGCAAAGGCGTAACTGGGTACCAAAATCATGTTGTAGTCCCCTCCATAATTGTGAGGTAAATTGCACATCTTGATCTGAGATGATGGATCTTGGAACCCCATGCAGTTGCACCATCTCATCCACATACCTCCTTGTCAAGGAATCCATTGTGCTTGACTCCTTCATTGTCAGGAAGTGAGATGATTTCGATAGTCATTCCACCGCTACCTAGATAGCATCGTAGCCTCTCTAAGACCAGGGTAGCCCTATGAAAATATCCATGGATATGTAATCCCACTTCCAATAGGGGACATCTAAGGGTTGCAGCATATTTCCAGAAACACAGTGCTCATCCTTCACCTGTTGACACACCAGATGCCTTTCCATAAACTCCGCTACTACCAGATTCACCCTGAGCCACTGAAACGGTTCCCTCAAGCCTCGGTACATCTTGGAAACTCCTAGGTGTACTGCCTAGGGTGAGATATGGAACTCACGTAGAAATCCCTTTTTCATTGACACTGGTACAAACATATTCCCCAAAAAGAGAATCTTATTTTGACTATCCTTTGACCATCCCTCTAAAGCATCACCCTAGAAAATGTGATCATGAATCACTTCAGTCTTAGGGTCTCCCCATTGAGACTCCTCCACCTACCACATCAAGTAATATTGTACTGTCATATGAAATAGATATCTTCTACCACTATCCACCCCAACATCCAGGTGTAAGGTAGAAAACTCCTCCATCACCTTCCAAGAATTTGTAGATTCTCAAACAACTTCCCTCTACGGATTCTTGATCAAGGAATCATCCATGACATTTCCTTACCTTTAGTGTAAGAGATATTGAAGTCTTACTCCTATAGAAACTCCATACACCTCCACTACCACAAGTTCAGGTCTCATTGGGAGAAGATATACCTCAAACTCTTGTGATCATTGAAGACTACAAAGCTCTCCTTGATGAGGTAATGTCGCCACAACTTCAATGCGAACACAACCACTATAAGCTCTAGATCATGGGTGGCATAGTTATGTTTATGGGAAAGTAACTTCCTATACCCATAAGAGATCACTCCCCACTACTGCATCAGTACACATCCCAAGATAAGACAAGAAGAATCACAGAACACTTTGAACGTCACCCCGTCCTCTGGAAACCTGATCACTAGATCACTAACCAACTTCCCCTTTAGATAGATTAAAGATACCTAAAACTTCTCACTCCACACAAAGGCCCAGTCCTTCCTAGTCAATGTTGTAAATGGAGATACAACCTGAAATAATTTGGTTACAAACCTCTGGTAATAGCCTTTGATACCTATAAATCTATGAGACTATGCCACATTCTTGGGTTCTGCCTAAGAAACAACCACCTCGATCTTCGATGGGTCCACTACTATCCCTTGCTAAGACATCACATTTCCAAGTAAGTGCACCTATCACATCCAAAACTTTTACTTTGACAAATTCCCATAGAGCTAGTGGTGTCAGAGGACCTCCAACACTATCTTGAGGTGATCAGCTTGCTCCTACTCTGTCTTTGAGTAAATCAGGATTTCATCAATGAACACAACGGAAAAATGGTCCAAAAACATACAGAAGATAGAGTTAATGATCCCCATGAACATGACCGGAGAATTCGTGACACCGAACGGCATGACCACGAACTCGAATTGTCCATACCTGCACCTGAAAGCAGTCTTTGGGATGTCACCCTCCTTCACCCTCAACTGGTGATATCCAGACCACAAATAGATATTAGAGAACCAACCTTCTCCCATCAGTTGGTCAAAAAGAACTTTTATCCTCTAAAGAGGGTAACGGTTCTTGACCGTTACCTGGTTCAATCTCCAGTAGTTGATGCACAGCCTCAAGCCAACATCTTCCTTCTTATCAAAAAAACCAACACACCCCATGGTGACACATTGGGATGGATAAATCTCATCCTCTTCAGATCATCGATCTGAATCTGTAACTCTTGAAACTCAGAAGGTTCCATCAGGTAGGGATCCATCTAAATCGGATGGGCACCGAGTTGTAAGTCTATCCTGAACTCGAAGTCATGTCGAGGGGGCATAGTCATAACCTCCTATAGGAATACATCTAGGAACTCATTGAAAACTCCTAGAACCTCTACCATCTTAGCATCTGTTGACACCTCTGATATCTCAACTAACAGAAAAAGAAGAGGATTCACACATCTATTGCCCACCTGACAGCTGCGCTCACCAACAAAAGATACATGATGGCTATTCATATCTGAAAACAAGACCCTCCTACAGAAGCAATAGATAATATAATGCACATATAAAAACCAATCGATGCCAAGGATGACATCGTATGGCTGAATTTGTAGCAGAAGAAGATCCCCAATGGACTGATGTGGTCCCAACATTAGTCTACATCCCTAGAAAACATCAAATAAACTGGTCTAACCTTCAACTGGTGTGCTCAACACTAGTGGCATGGGAAGTATCTCTATGTCTAGACCTAGAGAATAGGCTATAATGGAGGAAACAAAGGAGTGTTAAGATCCCGAATCAGAAAAAGCACAAGCAATAGTTCTAAACAGAATGATCGTACCTCATACAACCTTCATCCCTGTTGTAACTACTGCCTTTGCGGCATGAAACAACCCACACCCATCTCTTTTTCCCCTCAGTTGTCCCCCCTTACCAGACCTTGGTTGAGGTCCCTGAGGATCTCCATGTGATTGTTCTCCTCCAACACCATCTTACCTCATTGGAGTGGGGCCCTAATACTACTAGAAATGCCTAACTGGTAATGGTTGCTACTAAGGCGGGTGCTAAACCTGTCCACCCCCACTAATCTGAGCATGAACTGATCACCGACTCTGGATGTTCCCACAACCTCCATAAGAAAAACACCTTGGTCCTAAACCCATAGAGAAGGGGAAAGGACCAGGATACCAGAATCGGAACTGCTAAGGCCTACTCCCCGCTGGTCGAAACCTGGAATGCCCTGATGCTAGAGAATTGTTGATGACTGACTTCCCCTTTCATGAACTCAGCTAGATCTCCTCTCTCAGTACACCTCTTGGATAGTTCATCCTCTCTAATACTTCGGCCTTCTTCTCAACCTCTAAGTATGTCGGTATGGTAAATGGAGTGACGACATACTGAAGAGAAGTTCGGAGTGCCTCCTCCAAGCATCTCACATGTGAATCCTCATCCAGAAAGAGATCCTGAGCAAAGGATAGGAGATCCTTGAACTCGATCCCTAATTCCCTCACCAACATACTTCCCTACTGAAGGTAGATATGCTCCTACCTCTTCTTGGACTTCATCATCGAGGAAAGAAATGACGCCTGAAACTCCTTCTCAAAGTCAACCCATGAGACATCAGTCTCCTTCCTCTCTCCAAGGTAAAGTGTCCAACACCAACGTGCGACTCCTTGCATCTGGATCACAGCTAGAGGAACCCAGTACTCTCTTAGAGCACAGATCAAGGTAAAGGTGATCAATATCTCCTCAATCCATCCCTCCATATCTAAGTCTGAAACTCTTCCTTCGTACTTCCCCAGGGTTTGCTGCTGGAAAGCATGAAGGTTTGTTTTCCAAAATTCATCTTCCTCCTCTTGATTGTCCCTCCGCCGATCGGTCAAATTAGCCTGTTGAACCTCGACTACTCAAGCCACTCTTGAGAATCATCTGGGTTCCATAACTGAAAAGGTAAACAAAGAATTCCTAATCCTGATTAGTAAAAAATATCAATTTAGATTCATTTTGACTCATTATTTAATTTAATTTCCCAAAACTCCCAACTCAAAAAAGAATAAAAGTAATTATGATGTATGTACCATTCCTATGGTCTCTACCCTACAATCATTGTAGGGTCACTTGGTCGTTTTTTAGGCTCATAATCCTTACATTGGATCATGGGGGCCTAAAATCATGTGTCCTAGCTAGACTTCCCTAGCCTATTTCACGCACCAAGATTTCCTAACAATGTTGCCCTATCATCTCATGCAATCCTCATTGTGCCTAACTCCAAACTCCATCCTATCTCTCAACCTTCCTCTGATACAATTATTTCATGAATTCAAGATAAGATAAGGGGAAAAAAATTTCTTTACCTTCCTTTTTCAAGATGAAGGAGAGATATTGACCCCTGAGTCTCACCTTCAATAGGCCCCAGAGTGGTGGCTAGAACCAATGGTATAGGATATTACACAATATCGAAGGCATTACCCTTTTTCTAGAAAACAAGATCAGGAGATAAGATGGAAAAATCCCAAACAACACCAAGATTTTATATAAAGGAAACCAAAATCCAACCCATGCATGATTTAAACATAAAATACTACAAAATCTCAACCAAAACTCCAAAGTAAAGTACCAAATGAAAGATACTAAGTAGCAACGCATCAACTATCCTAATTCCTGAGCTAGTAAAGTCCAGCACGGTTCTCAAAGTCCTCCTAGAAACCTAAAAAATAGTTTTTCATTCGTAGGCTGAGTATACAAGTATACCTAGTAGGAAGACTAAAGTCACTCATGCACAAGTGGGGGAACATACTAATGCCCCTGTGAGAAAATAGAAAAACCTCAAAGCACCTATCAAGGAATACTAACCACACCAGCCTCACCAAGGAATGCTCACCAAATAACGCAAGTCAACTAAAGTAATAAGTATGACCACATTTATGGTTTGGTTACCCCACACCACTTTCTCACTAGTTAACTGCTCATTCCTAATAGCGAACGTCCTGATGCTACCGATCTTCCTGAATGCAGTCTCACTGCCACAACCTGCCTACAAACACCTGGGTCTCAAACCACTCCCCAGTCCCTTTTACAGACACCTAGGCCACAACAACCACAACTCTTGCCCGAAATCACCTGGGCCTCATCCTGAAGACACCTGGGAAAACAAACCTAGTCCACAGACACCTAGGCCCCTCATCGACAGCATAACCTATCTGAAGGATCTTGGGATATAGTAAACCTCAAGCCATTATAGCCTGCCTGAATAACTTGAGCAGTAGTAAACCTCAATCCATTACAGCCTTCCTAGATAACTCGAGTGGTGGGGAAGAGGGAGCAGAGAAAATCCAATGACCATCCATCCATCCTCCCACTAGGATGTTGGGAATGATGCCCTCCCCTGTGAGATGGGGGTGTTGGGCACATGGATCTAAATAAGGGTGGGGTGTTTATAAAAACACAAGGAACTAAATTTTATACATATAGGTAAAAAAACACTCATCCCAAACTATACGTCTCAAAACAAACAACCGGCCCACACAAAACTACCCTTACTGCTACCCCTACATATACAACCACACAACTTTCACAACCAAAGCATAAACCCAACCCCCTTTTTTTATTTAACCACTTTTCATTATTTATCAAGGAGTTAACTTTAATTTATTCTAGCACTAACCAAGAAAATACTATCCACAACCATTCCCAAAAAAACAAGAAAAACCAAGCTACTTTCCCTCTACACAAACAGTACATAACCACATTGTAGTCCTACTACACAAACATCACAGCAAAGGTAGTCCCACTATCTACAAGTTCATCCATTCCACAACCAATCAATATCTTAACCTCATATTCCATTACACCTCATGTACTAGAAATCATAAAAAAAAATCCCTCAAAAACCCAACCATTACACATAGCACACATCCACACCAATCAACCAAGGTGTATTTAGATTTATCCAAAAGAGGTTCTTTAATTCCACTTGATAAACGGGGGTGATCACACAAGGGTTTTCATCCTGGGGCATCCATTTATTAAACTAAGTTTATATGGTTAATTAGATCTCACATTATGACTATTAAATATGAGATAAATAGGAATACAAGTCATCATCAGTTCACAATCAAAGACCCCAAACAACCATTATTTTTAGGGAGACTTAAGTCACACAATTCACAAAAACGATCAAGATAAAAAATAAAACAGGTGATCAAAATCATCATCATATTCCATGCCCCAATTTATTTCTTGTTAATAAAATAGGATTCATCCATTATTCATGAAGAAACATTACTACACCCAACCCGTATGATACACAAATAAATAAAGGTAGAAGAATCCCTGCTTGGAACAATAGGTAACCAGAACTCCTCCCTGCGCCAAATAGGGGAACGCATGAGTAGTAGGAAACTCCAAGAAAAACTAGACAAGAAATGGCTCTAGCATAGGCACACGACTCATCTGGTGAATAAAATTTCTCTATTAACCAAGATAAAAGATAATATAGGACCTCAGATTTAGAAAATCTAGATCCTATATCAACATAACGGTAAACGGTTTCAAGGGCCATTAAAGTCAGATTGTGGTTAAGATTAGGTGGCCTTACTATTTCAAAGTCTGTGGAGCATTAGGATATTAAATATATAATTAATATCCTTTGAAATTATTTTAGAAATTCTCAAACAATCCTTTAAAATCAGTTTATGTCAAATAAAATGTAAGAGGGGAAAAACTGGAAAAACTTGGAAAACTAGAAAAATGACGCTGATGCTAACACCGACGCTGACGCCAATGCTGACACCGACCCTGACACTAAAGATGATATTGATTCTAATGCTGACACCGATAGTAAAAAATGACACATCGACACCAAAATTTTAAAATGACGCGCCAATATCGATTGTTCAAAATGACACGCTGACACTGACAGTTCAAAACAACACGCCGACACCAATAGTTCAAAATGACACACTGACACAGACAGTTCAAAATGAGACACAGACACTAACAGTTAAAAATGACTCACCAACACTGACAGTTCAAAATTACACACCGACATTGATAGTTCAAAATGACACACCGACACCAACAGTTCAAAATGAAACATCGACATCAACAGTTCAAAATGAGATGCTGATACCGACAGTTCAAAATGACTCACCGACACCGACAGTCCAAAATGACACGTGGACACCGAAAGTTCAAAATGACACATCGACACCGATAGTTCAAAATGAAATTCTGAAACCAATAGTGTAAAATGACATGTCGACATTGACAGTTCAAAATGACACATTGATAGAAAAACTAGGCTTTTTGGGTAAACTTCTCGTAATGAGTCACTGATAGCCCCCAGAACACCCCAAACACTGGATTTTCACAAACGAATGTCTTAGAGAGGTCTGTTTCATTACATATATTATTATAAAAAAATAAAATGTTAAATAAGATCTTGTGTAATAAAAAAATACTTTTATTTAAAAAAAGAATCTTAAATTACCCTCAAAGAGAAATATACTTATCTTTAAAATATACTTCATCATATAGTATGAAAAAATAATTTAGGTAAAAATAAAACTAACCTCAATGATATAAAAAATAAATATTATCTAATTCTATAAAATTTATAAAAGATAAAATGAATTGTTTGATGATAAACATATTTATACACCATTAAGAAAATATTCCTCCAATAAAAATTTATTTGTTTTCCAATTTTTATCACTTTATTATCAAATAAAAGAATCAAAATTCTTCTATAGGTAACTAAGGAGGTCTTGATAAAATTTATCTCTAATATAGGTTATTTATATCTATAATCCAAAAAAATCATTGATATTCATCTTAAATTTATCAAAAAGTAACTAATATTTTTTAATTTGAATTTCTCATAACATATTCGATTAAATTTTTCATAAAATAAAAATCATATTTATCCATTATAAAAAATATAACTTACCCATAAAAATTAGTGTTATTTTTCTATGATATCAATCTATTAAACTTATATATGGAATATTTAAATTCATACATCGAATATTAAAAATTATCATATTTTCAATTATTTTATGTTAAACATGCAAGAAACCCATCAAAACCACACTAATTGAGAAGAAAATAAAAATATGTGTCCTCTATTAGTGATACTAGATACCCAATATTGGTTACTATAAAATCAGTGGACCTGAGGGGAAAATATATACTGAATTTCCATCCACTAGGGATGTGATGTATGTCTACTATGAACCCGGTACTCCTCTTCTTATGGATCCACCTCTATGTTTATCCATGAAGATTCATATTATATTTAACTAAATTATAACCTCTATATAGACTCTTAATATCTATCAATAATATATTATTAACCAATTTAAAACCTTTCACCACCAACTTCAAACAAATCCAATACATAGTGATCATGATCACAAGTAATGTGATTACTTGAGAACATTTACTTATTGGAAATTATTCAACGGATAAATGAATCCATAACTGTTTTATTAAACATAATTTTTTTAGTATTTTCTATTATATATTTATATCATCAATAAACATATTTGGATTTTTTTAGAAACACTTCTTCAAAATAAATACATATTCAAAAATCTATATATGATGATCTTCAATATATTTTAATGTCCTTATTTGAATTATTCTTCCATAAGTTTACATGATATTCAAAATTGAAACATTGATAAAATAAATATACTCCACTAAAAATGAATTTTTTATTCTTATATAACACTTTTTTCATTTATCATTATCCTTTTTTGGCTTTAATCATATTTAATTCACAGCCCCACCCATGAATTTTTCAATTAAAACCCCTTGTATTCAATTATAGTATCTTTTTATTTATGATCGTTATACCCATTTATAAATATAATGAAAATACTTATAGGGAAATTAATGAGTAAAAATAAACTTGTATTTAAAGTGATTAAACTTAAACTTATATTTTCAACCTCAAATTCTAAAATATTTCTTTTAGAATCATTTTTTATGAAATCCTACTCCACTTATTCCTTTATAAAAACAAACACCATATTCAATTTTCCTTGATCTCAATTTTTTCTAATGAAGTGATTTTTATATAAATATATTTTCATATATATTATTGAACTATAAACTTTGAAATATTGTTGGAACTTTGATTTTCACACCAGATAAGTAATGAAAACTCTACTTCAACCTTAAAATATTCCAAATATGGATTCATACACACTGTTTGAGTCATTTATTTCATTTATGAAACATTGTATACCTCATAAATACTCAAATACACTAAATTATTCATTTATGCATTGGCATTCAACACATATATCTCCAAAAAATAGAACTCCTTCTGACATTGACTTCCAATAATGAGTATATCTTTCCTAATAAACATCTATAAAATTAAAAAGATCATTTTTTCAAATTATAATGTATTCAATTACATACTTTTATGAATTCCATTTGAGTTATTATACCACATTGATTTAGGTCTGCATTTTTTATTGTATTTTATATGAAGTAAAATGAAAATGAAAGTTATTTTTTAAAGCACATTAATTAGGTGATTCTGAGTGGTTATTTGGATAACTAGGAATGAATCACTAAAGATGACTATAAATTTCCACCTAAATTCACCATGGGATCCAATTATGGATGTTATTCACCATTAGAAGAAAAAATAACATTATATTTTTGTAGTCCTATGACTATTGAAGGGTGGCTCGATTCTTGGATACCCAATAAAAACCATTGAGAATAATTAAACAGTAATGTGACATATACATAAAGATGATAATTCCATGTGGAACATCTAGAAATAAATTGATTAAATCACTATAGAACCTGCATATTATTAGGTATTTAGTAAAATAGAGGAATAAAATATTTAATAATTCTTAATGGCCAAATAATTTTAGATGATATTTTTATACTTCCACTAGAATCATAATTCATATCAGTGGGCATTTTGAAGAATGGAATATATAAGAGGATAATGCATGACATGAATGGATGAAAGTTTATAGATTAGATTGATAATAATTTCATATATATTTATATGATGAATATTACATTATAATTACATGATGTTTAGAGGTAATTTTTCTTGGAAATGATAGTATTGAATTTGAATATTTTTTGTGAAGAATATTCAAGTAATGAATGAGAAGTGGTAATGGATCATTTTTTAATTAGAGGTTACAATTAGAATTTATTACATGACATGATTCACCATAAATTTGAGAAAATATATATATAATTCGATATATATCATGTATATCACAACTCAATATTGGGAAATGTTACATATCACAACTATAAATAAATGATGTTATTATTTATGATAGGGTGGACTAAAGAAGAAATTGTGGCTATTGAAAGTTGTTATATGGTCCATTACTACATGTGACTAGTTTTGTGTGATAAATATAATTTCAATTATAATCCACAACTCATTATGTAATCTATAACATAATATATAGTTTGAGTATATCATAAAGCATCTATAATTATTTGTTTTAATGCATTTTTGGCACTCGTGTTAATTGAAGGACCGTGAATAGATTTAATAAAATCAATCAATGATATTATCCAGGGAGCATTGATGAAGGATTTAGTATATATAAAGTGTGATAATTTATAGGGATACATTTAGTATTGGTTATGAAGTAAAATAAGTGAAAGTGACACTATAAGAATTGTTCAATACAACTTAATTATAGAAAGTGAAATACGGTAGTCGTATACCTTGATTAGTAGTGTCGTAGCCAATATATGGAAATCATAGTCTTCGACTAAGTCATATATAACAATAAGTAGGTGTTATAGGCTTTGACAAGCTTATGGGTAATATCTTAGAAAATGATGTGGAGATATTATAGGCAATGAAATATTAATGAAATATAATAAATATATAGTAATTGATATATTATTACCCACAATTTAGTATAAAACATGGATAAAGTTATATTACAAATGAAAATAGTACAATACAATAATCTGTGATTGCATTAAAAATACATATTACGTATGTTTTACAATAAATATTGTCTTTTTAGTAGATTTTACTTTAGTATTATCCTTAACACATTATATTATTAAAGGAATCATATAGAAACCATAAATTAAACATATTTGATTAATTTTATAGAGTTTAAATGGTAAATACTAATGATGGATGTATTTTTCATTTAGAGAAGTCTGATCATAGAATACTCTTGCACATGCACTGATCATATGATTCATTTGGATTTATAAAATTATGATCCATTGATGGAGAATATTAAGTATGTAGTATAAGTTTACGACATGTATACAATAGGATATTCTGGGAGATTCCTTAATAATAATTTTTGGGTTTTTAATGGGTTTTTGAAAAAAATAATGTAAATGGGTTTAGGTTAAAAGTATTTTTAAATATGGTTCAAAAAGGAATTAAAGCTCTAGATGAATTTTCCTTCAGTCAAATACATGTGAGGATTTAACACCATTGTTAAAAACATTGAACAAAATGCATTAAGGGCCTTCATGCCTTTGTTCTAAGTAAAAAACTAATGTTTTTAGTTTTTAATATATATCTTTATATATTTAATTTTTTGTTTTTGTTTTTGTTTTATTTTGTTTATATCTATATATATATATATATATATATATATATATATCTTTTAGCAGAGTTTGACTACTATTATATTCAATATTCCTTCTATTAATTTAATATGAAAATATAACTAAAACCTATACTGAGGAATCCCTTTTATAAGGGAGGTTGCTCTTGAAATCCTTATGGATTTCCAATGTGAGATTAAACTACACCTTTTATAACACTAGAATAATAATATATTATTATCAATATCCCATTGTTATTAATTATTAATTATTTAATAAGTACTTAAAAATAATTAATTAATAATTGTAAGATTTAGTTATTATTAAATTTAATTGGTAATTAATTAATTATAATGATTAATAAATATAATAGATATGTAACATAAGTATTGCATAAATATAATGTAAAAAAATTATTAATAATGAAAACAATTGTGATTAATAATCTAAATATGGTTTAAATAATAGTTATTAAGGTATATATGTAATATAAATATAACATAAATTTAATGTTATCAAAGCTACTATAACATAAATATAACATAACTATAATGTAAAAATAATGGTATTAATATAAATATAACATAAAAATACTTATTAATAGTGTAAATAACACTTATTATTCACCACAAAATTTAGGTCATTCATAAAATCTTTGATAACTACAAAACACATCAAAACCTCTTTGTATTCTCATAAACTCATAACAATTATTTACTATTTATAGATAATAAATACATGTAGGATAGAATCTGAGATATTGAAATGAGAAAGATATAGGAATGAAGATAATTATGGTAACCCCTTTTTCCCCATATGAAACTGAAATAAATGGGAAATTTTATGAAATTTAATGCTAATATATAAAATCAATGGGTGATTAATGGATAAATGTGATGGTGAAGGGAAATTACTCTAACTCCCTGGGTTCAAACCCTTTAGAGGAGAGTAAACTATATAGGAAACTGATGTGAAAGTGATGGAAAATAAAGGGCGAAAAGTTTCAAATAACTTATTTGGGAAAAATATAATAATAATTAATTCATGTTTGGAATGGTAGAGATCACATGGTTATCAATATTGGTATGATTTCAACCATATAACCATTTATAGGATTTTTAATTTCAACCTAATATCTTTATTTAAAGAGAAATAATATCTTACGAACTATACCAAAAATATTATACTTCTATGGTTTTATTAACTTGTGAATTTTATAAAACTTAAAAATATATCATACCTCTTGAAAGATTACCCATTGATTTCATTTATTTTTTCCATTTATGCTTCCCTGATTTTTAAACAAGTTTTCCCAACTCATTTAATTCTAACACCTTTCATATTTACCTATTTACATCATAGTGGATGCCCATAAAGAATCAGGTGAACAGATAGAGTTCTACATGGATGTTTGGAATATAGAAATGTAAGTATTATTTGATGTCGTTATAGATCATTATTTTTTATAGGATGATTTATCGATGGTGTTTGGGTTTGAGAAAATTTTTTATATATATTTTTTAAACTCTCGGTGTCTCTGTATTGGTGTCACATTGGGATGAAAATTAGATTTCTTTTCTGATTTACATGAAAATACTTCATTATATTTAGTGGTGGAGAGTTATATTCACTTCTATATCCACCCATTTTAAGATGAAATCAATGGGAAAATACATGAAATAAAATTATGATATTTGAAATTAATGGGGTGAGGGTAATGGATGAAGGTGATGGTGAATAAATATTACTCTAGAACCCATGGGTTTAGAACCTTTACATGATATGTATCAATGGTGGAAACCAGTGTGAGAGTGATAGAAAATGAATATAACAGACTATAAGAATGATTATTTAGAGAAAATAATAAATACGCATTTGGAATGGAAGATATCACACTATATAGAGGAGTGGTAGTTATTTTTTCTTTTATATTTTTTATTCATGTATGATTTGGAGAAAATAATTATATATGATAGAAAAATTCAGTACTTATAGAAAAATTTATAGATAAATTCATATTTAAACATGAAAGTATCATTATAAGTTCAAATTTTTATGTGATTATATCATCATTTAATGTTTTTTATTTATATATAAATCTAACATGATGAACTAATTTTTTTAAATATAGGCATTAAATTTTTCATGAACTACCCACATAGAAAACCCCTCTTGGGATAGAAGTGAATATGTACGTGAACCCTAACATGATGAACCAATTTTTTTAATAACAATCATACTAGTAACATATGAAACCCAATTTCAGAAACAACCCCTTCCACAATTCCCATTTTAAATCATGGTTTGACATTGATTAAATATCCCTTTAATAGGAAATAACACATAAATTCTAGATTTCACATGCCCAGTTCCTTACCATATTTATGTAATTAACCTTTTATAAATAGTGATTTCAACAGGAAAATTGATGTGATGAAACATATAACTAAACTGAAACCATAAATAGTTATAAATAATATAAAAAATATCAAGGAAAATATAAACACATGAAAATCACTCCATTTGCTTTAATTTATTTAGCATGTTTCATTACCTTTATTAATTTAATCCTTTTTAACCACCCAAATTAATAAAAAACATTATATTTCCACATTATACACAAAATAATGTAGAATTATCAAATCCCCTACCTTAATTTAAGCTTTATAACTCTTGATTAAGAATAAAGTGAGGGATAGATGACCACAAGAACAAGATCATGCAAGGTAATCCTCAAAAACCTAAATCACAATAATACCCCTTTAAAATCACAACTCGAATCTACTAAAACTAACTGAAAACACTAAAACAACCTTTCAAGATGAGGGACACAGGAAAAAAACTAAGAGGAAAATAAGAGGAACTCACCTCGGATCCTAATAAATTAATATATTAAAGTTGATAGACAACAACTTAAGGGAACTAAAGGGTCTTTAGAGGGTTGCCTTTATTCTTAAAATTTTTTTGAGAAAACAAAAAAATATAAAATAATTTATATGGACTGATGAATTTATATAAAAATGGGAAACTATTTTTTCATAGCATGATAGGTCATTGTCAAGCCATGACTAGGAAAAATCGAACTAAATCCTAATATCTACACCGTGATCAAATCCACCTCCCTTTATTTAAAGTTCAATGAATCCTTTGATTTGATAAAATTGATGTAGGTTAACATCATGATCAAAGTATTGTGGTGCGAAATCACCTAAAACAAAACCATCAAAACTCAACCTTTAAGTCTCCACATCATGAAAACTATTATAGTGCCATGAATTCCATTTATAAAAATCATCAAAAACTTCCCAAGTCACTGCCATGTGATGAACCAAGATTATTTTTTTACCATAAAACTAGAAAATGGGAAAATTATAAAAGTAAAAAAACTTTTTAAGGGTCAATAAAATAATGTGAGAGTCATCCCCAAAAATAATAAGACTTTTCACTTTTACAAAATCCCTCTTCAAACCTTAGGTGTCATGACACACCTCTATTATACCATGACCAAAAACCCTCTTGAAACAATATCAACTCTAAATCTTGTGGACTATGTACTGGGGTTGTGGCACCTTTCCTACATCTTGACTCACTGACTATAGAAAAACCCTCTTCTATAGATATCCCTTCGTATCACAACTCAGAAAACCACACCATGCCTTATTATTCCTAGCTTAAATCTAGGATATAACAACACCACTCTACATACAATATCCCCCATCACCTCAAACACCCCCCTAAGAAATAGAGTAATTTTCTGAAAAGGTTTGGATCATTACACAATTTAATCTATTTGCCTATTGATTTCAAATATTAACATTTTATTTCATCTTCTTCCTCTACCATTTTACATAAACATATGATTTTAATAATTTTTAATAACTATGAAAGTATTATAGGTTTCTTCCAGTCATAATTTTATACTTCTGTAACTTTTATTTCTATATGGATAGTTTAATGTAGATAATTCATCCCTCAAAATTTCCCTAAATGGTAATGTAGATAATATATAATGTTAATTGAATGTGTTCACTTGATTCTTCATGGGTATCTACTATGATTTAAATAGGTAAATATAAAAGTTAGTGCAAATAAATGAATCTATAAAAATTATTAATAGAATAAGAGGATATAAAATGATAATGATGTAGGAATGAATGATAGAATGGATGTATGACCACCATTCTCTTCACTTATCTATCTTTGTCAATTAACATTTTTTATTCTCTTAACAAGGTTTCATAATTCCTTTATTTCCTCTAGTTTTCATATTTACTGGAAAAGAAATTCTTACAAATCCTTTTTTTCATTATTCCATTGAAAATCTTCTTTACTAGTAATCTCATTCCCATGAATACATTCTATCGGCATCAATTTCATATACCTACCAAATAATTTAATCTGGTTATATTTTTTACCACTAGTATGTTAATCTTTTATACATTAAAATTGCATTAATAACCTAATATATAGGTTATATTTACATTATAATTTTATTATATAACATTATATTTTTGTTAAATCTACATTTAAAACTTTTATTTTTATATTAATATTTATTATTTATGTTATATTTATATTATTAGCATAATGTAAATATAACATTGTTAACATAAATAATTATGTGTTATTTATTACTAATTATTATTTATTAATATTTACAAACCATTACTATTATTATTAGTATTATTTATTACTAATTAATGTTAATTATTACTAATTATTATATATTATTAAAATTTATTAAAAATTAATAAAAAAAATTAAAATTAATAATTTATTAATAATCAATAATTATTTATAATTTACTAATAATTATTATTAATATTTTTTATAACTTATTATTTATTATTGTATACACATGCATACACACATAAATAATTTAAAAACTAAAAAACATTATTAAAATACCATTTATTTATTTTTAAATGAATGTGTTAGAGGCCCTCTCACATTATTTAGAAACTTGTAAAAGAATACATAAAATACCTTCAAGTATTTTATCGAATGAAAACATGCTTGTTTCTTTTCTTCCATTCCAACCCATATTTAAAAATAATTTAAACCTAAACCCATTACTATTATTTTATTAAAAAACCATTAAAAACTCATGATTTTTTGGGGAAGCTAATGAAATATTTATGATCATTTCATAATTGAATATGGAAAGTAGATCATTATGATTCAAATAGATTGATCATGGGAGAATCTTATTTAATTTATAGAGTTAGTAGATCTTGGAATATGCTCAAGTTGTTACATTTTTAAACTAATTTTAATATAGACCAGAATGATCTCTTGACATGTGAAGATAATTCCAGGATGATAAAGAACCATGAGAAGTAATATTATTGTAAATATTAATAGATAATATTAATAATTAATTGCATAGATTTCATATATACATTTATATTGAAATATAGTGAAAAAAATAAAATAATAGGAAAATAGTTTAAAATTAAGAGATAGGAAATATTATAACATTTCATATATGAAAGAGTAGTTGATATAGAAAATAGTGTATATACAATTCATATGTTAAAGTAATAAGTGATGAAGGTTGAGTAAGAGACAGGGGAGGAGGATCATCCCATATATTTACAACTTTAAAAGAAAATGAACTAAATTTAATGAATCTCACCAATGGAGGGAATATAATTATGGAACTATGACTTTCACATATATATTTTAGGGTTCATTCTTGTAATGTTATTTATTTTACAATATAATATTTTTGATCCAATATTTTTCTGCATAGTGTAATTTTTCATTATTGGTGGGACTTACCCATACAAAGGAAGTAACCATTAAATGGGGTGCCCATCATAAACTTATCTTGGTTCAGAAGACTTATAATATTATTGGTGTGGAAGTAGGTGATTTTTACACACCCCTTATATACTACACACATTAGGTTAACCAAGTAAATCTTTTTTGTTCTAGTTCATAGTTTTTCATGTGGTTGTTGTGTGAATTCATAAAGATAGTGTGAGTGATTAATTAGTGAATTGAGCATAAAAGTGTCCCTTAACACTAATAATTTAAGATCTGAAACTGATTTGACTAAATTTATTAATCATTGTGAATATATGAATGTTGTAATCCTCTAATGGTGTGTCATACTACTAAGTTGAACTAAAAATCCAATATAACTTTGATTTTACCCAAAATTCAATTCATTCTAATCAAGTATGATTCTTTAAAATCACTTTGAAAAAGTGGCAATGAATAAAATTTTGGGTATTGATGTTGTTAAATAGAGAAGACTTATAATTAACCCTCTATATTCCTCTTAAAAAATCCTTTCATTCATAATCCTTTGAGAGATTTATTCAAAAAACCATAGCATTAAAAACTTTATTTGAATTATTTATTCTTAATAACATTAAAAACCCAAGAGAATATTTCTATCAATATAGAAAAATAAAATCAACACATTACATCACTTAGGAATATAAGAAAAATAATTTATTTCTCAAAGAATTATCATCAAAAATTTAGTATTCATTTTATTGTAACAATTCTTGAAAATTTTATCTTTATTACCTTCAAAAATAACATCATTCAAAAATATAGTGAGAATAAATGAATTTTGATAAGTTTCCTTAATGTTATTATTATTTCTAGCTTTCCCTTTCTTGAACATTAACTTCTTCAAACAAGTGTTTAACTTGGAATAACAATCCCTTGGGTCCTGATTATTCCATATAAATATTTTTTCAACTTGAAAATAAATTTTCTATCACCAGGAATAAGAAATCCATTATATTTTTTCATATACACCACATCTTCATTCCCACAATTTAAAAATTTTAGATTTATATCCATTTGAAAAATAATATATTTTGTTAGAGCTATAAAGTCAATATAAATTATAATGGTTTACAATATTTATAAAATTAATTTTTTTATCAAAATCAATACCTTCAACATATGACTGGCCTTTCCATACTACTCTCACCTTGTTCTTTTTTACCTCACATTTTCATTAAATTTTCTACAAAATACTTATTCTGTACAATTAATGTTTTTATTTTTTGGTATTTTAACCAACTATCATGCATCAATATTCTTAATTTTATATAATCTCCTTTTCATTTATTTAATCCATTACTTATACTTAAAATAATATTCTATAATTCTTGATTTAATTTGGTAAATCAATGATGTATGACATGATGTGCTTAAATATCTTTTGGTCCAAATTATTTAATCACAATTAATAATGAAACTTTGAGTATCAACATGCTTGAAAAACCTTGGGTATGGGAAATTGGTTTGTTATTTATCTTTTTCATCACTTTAAATCATAAAATCGACTTACTATTTGATTTTTTTCAACAAATTATTGATGAATTTTATAATATTGAACCCGTTTTTTGAGTTTTTTTTACTTCATTTTCATCATGTTTTTATTAATTTTTTTATTTCATGGCTCCATCTAAAGTAAATTAAATATATTTTACATAAAATATACACAAAAAATTAATAATATTATTTTTTTAGTAGTGATGACATATTCTTTTTTGTAGATATCCCCAAATATCCCATCATCCATTAATTTATAAGATTTTCTAAGGTTATTTTCTTTCACCTTTTTAATGTATCGATTTACAAACACCTAAAAGTACTTAATATTTATATTGTTATTGTACCAAATCTTATAGGATGTCATATCAAAATTTTATTAAAGAAAAAAATGGTTTTAAATGTGAATTGTTATAAAAATTTATTATATCAAAAAATATCTTATTGTTTTACATTCCATTAACACTATCCTTTCTAACTATATAACACTTCTATTTTTTCCTTTCAAAAAATATATTCTTTTTAAGAGTATAAAGTGAAATAAATTCATGTATAATCCCATACTTCTCAATATTTACATAAAATTTTCTACTTGTATATTCAAATCCATTATCCATTTATATCTTTTCAATATGATAACCAACGTCATTTTCAAAACTTCCTATAAAAAATTTGAACATATTTAGAACATGAAATTTATGATTCATATACATAATACATGGAATATGAGTGACATCATCAATAAATGAAATACAATATTTTTTATACATTACTTGAATTTAACTTTATTGGTCTATAAATATAAAAATGAAAATGTTTTAAAGTGGTTTTTGTTTGAATGCCCACCCACTTATATAAAACATTCACCATTTTACCATATTAAAACCTATTTTCTATCTATTTCCATATTCGATAAAACCTATAAAACATATTTATGACTTATATTATTGATTATCTTTCCATCTAGATGGTAAATTCATTAGTGAAATAATGAATTTTCTTCTTTTATGCTAACATAGCATGAGTTTTATAAATCTTATAATTGAAAAAGGTTTTCATTTTTTATTTTAAATTCTCTAAATGTAAAACTATAATTTAAATTCTTAACAGTGAAACCATTATTATAGAAAACCATTTAATTTACAATATCACATATTTTTTTGAATAATAAAAATATTATTTTCAATCCATTCACAAATAAGTTGACCTTATAGCTTAATTTATTATCTTTAGTTTTTGTTTTTATAAATAATTTTATTTTAAGTGATTTATCATTTCTAATGGTTATCAAAACATCAATGTATTTCTCTATAACTTTGAGAATTTTTGGATAAAAAATCTTATGGAATGAGAAACTATTTTCCAGTATCCATATCAGTCCTATTTGTAAGGATTTTAAAATAAATTCAATGCTCGTTATAGCTTCTTTTAATTTTCTTGAATTAGGAAAATTTTATGAATATTTTCAATGATTAAACTCAACATGACCTTATTGGTTACACCTTCCATATATTTCTTCCAAAATATTAAATTTAGTCTTCAAATCCACTTTGGGTTGAAATTATTCTTATCAAACTTGATTTTACTATAAGAGTTATATCTATATAAATTATTTCCTTTATAATATAAATTATTCTTATATTGAACAAAAAAATCATTTCCATGTGTTGGTAGGATCTATAATACCAAAAGTTTCTAGATAATTCCAAACACCTCATAGGAAAAATGTTATGTTGTACTATTATAGGTTGTTGTCTTATATATTTTTGATAGCTATATAGAAATTTTGTTTAAAATTTTTAAATTATATATAATATTTCATTTATAATTCATATATTTTATATTTTTAATTATTATTTTGGCTTCCAATTTGTTTTTAAATTACCTTTACTCTATAGCCTCAATTTAAATAATTTTTTATTTTTCACTTTTAGGGATAATAATTTACTTGACATGATTTTTCTTCAATGTGACCAATTATTATTTTTCCATTTTCTAAGGTATTTTATATTTATTAAAATCAGAAATATTCTTAGTTCCTTAAAATTTTATGTCAATATTTTTTTAACATTCACCAACTAGATTATTTGATTTTTTAGAAAAAAAATTTAAATTTACATATATTATTATCTCATTTCAATAGATATATTTAGTTATTTTAAAATTCTTTTTCCCTATTAAATAAAATTATATCAATTTATTCATCCACTTCACTCTTCAAAATAACCATAAAATTATAGTATCCAATTCTATAACAAACTTGCCTCTATTTCTTCAAAAACAATTTTCGACGCATGAATTTTTTGGTAAATTTTTCATGATTTTGATTTAATTTTATAATTTAGATATATTATAGATGAATTCATTTAATAATTTTTTCAATAAAAACTATAATTATTTTTCTACCTCTTTATCACTACTCTCCACATGTTCATCACGTGAAAAATCTTCTTTTTCATTAACCTTAGCCCTAAAGTTCATGTAAAATTTATTACTTGAGGAATGATATTCATTATTACTATATTTTAGGAAATATTATTTCTCTATTGATAAGAAATTTATTATTTTAATTTTATAAAAAATATTACCCTTTTTAATTTTTGAAACAATTTCCTTATTGAATTTGATAGAATTACTTTTTGAAAATTTCTTAGGATACTCTTATTCTTCGTTATTGTCATCCTTAAGATTAAAAAAATGCCTTAAATAATTAAATTAAATTGAAATTGAAACATTTTAAAGTAATTTTACACTTATATTTCCTTTTACCATTATAAGAATTTATTGAAAAGGGAGATAAGAACTTCTCATACACTATTTCAACATCATTATCTTATAAATTTGAATTTAATATTCATTTTCATTATAAATCAATAGTGAAAGGAAGGTTTTCACATATATTTTTTTGTTTGTTTTTAATTTTGGTTACCCCATGGTGTTATTGAAAGGCACATTTTAAATAATTTTTTCACATCGGTTAATAATAACCAATGTTATAAATAAATATATATATATGTGAAGGAATTTTTTCATATAGGTTATTGAAAAAAAACATGAAATGTATTTATAACATCAGTTTTTTAATAACTAATGTGATAAAGTCTATTATAGAGGGGTTTCAATGTTTTTTATGAAAAAATGACATTAAAAACAGACTAAAAATTAATATTTTGAAGGTGGTTTTCCATGTTGCTTTTAATAGAACAAACGTGGAAAATAACTTATCACATCAGTTGGTTTTAAAAAATTGATGTGATAAACATATTATCACATCAGATGGTTTTCCATGTTAGTTATATAAATTTCTATAAGGAAATACATTTTTAAAAAAATTTCAATAGCACAAATATTTACAACTTTATGTTTAGAATTTATAATGTATATTAAAAATAAACTAAAAATCAATCAAACCTATGAAATAATTTTCCCATTCAATTTGTAAGTGTCTTATCTCTTTTCTGGTATAAGTTTGAGGGTCATAAAAAGGATAAAAATTAAAAATAAATTATTTAAAATGTATTTTTAATTAAATGAATGAAAAGTTAAATGAATTTTTTAAAAAAAATGAACTTTCTGAAATTTTGTAACTATCCTGGTTGAAATTATTTCATACACAAATATTAGAACATAGTGTCCACATTTCTTTACTCCTTGTTGATGAAACTTCTATTTGAAAAGAATTTTTTAATTCAAAATAACATTTTAAGTACTTAAATACAAAATGTAATAATTAAGTCGCCTTTTATTTTACATATTTGATATTTGTGATATATTTTATTGTTGTCTCTCTAAAGTAATATCATGACCTATTTGAAAATAATATGTCAGAAATAATTTGATTTTAAATTTAATATATACAAGTATTGAAATATTCAAACTTACATGTAACGACACAATATTTATAAATGGAAATTCCTTTCTTATAAATATGTCATAATCACATGAAATCACAACATAAATAACTAATAAGTTCTATGTGACACTTAAAACATAAGTTTGTCACTTCTGTGATGAGAATTTCGAAAATCTGACATACACGGTTACGATCAGTAAATTATTTGGAGACCAATAAGAAAAACTTAATTTTTGGTGGATAGTGACCTACCCTTATAAATAGTAACATACCCTTATGAATAGTGATATACCCTAATGAATATTAACCTTACATGTGATAGTATATAAATAATATTCAAGAGAAATTATGATATACCTATGCTTTGGAATAAGTAAAAGAATGTTTTAAAACTGTTGTTTTAGAATAAATTATGATTTTAGTTAAATATTAAATTAATCATATTTAGAAAATTATTTTTGAAAATGGACTTCATTTTTGGATTCTACACATTGAAAAATGGTTGGGGTGAATTTTTGGTATTTTTCTGAAATACTTGAATTTTTTATGAATAGTGAAATACTATAATTTACAAAATAAGCTAAATAAGATAATTATAGAGTCATGCATGATTTTATTCTGAAGTAATCCTAATTTTATTGGGATCACATGATAAAATTACTATTATTGCTAAAGGAAGACTCACTATTCCTAGTGTTGTGGGGAAATAATAAATTAATGAATTTTATATTAAGAAATCCCCTCTCTCCTCCACTATAAAACCCCCTCTCACTCTCTCTTCTCTTCACTCCTCTAAAGACTTGTGCATTCTCCAAATTATGTCCAAATACCCTCCAAACCTCCTATCCCACGTCCAAAAATCCTTGGTCAAATAAAAAAACCAAAACCTCCCCCTTAAGGAGGCTCTCAAGGAAGTTTGGTTCAAGAGGTAAATTCCTCTTTTCAATTCTTTGTCTTTCTTTTCAAGTTCATTTGTTTTATTTTTATATTAACTATCCTTATCCAAATTTTTTGATTACTCTAGTACCTTATATTTTCTGGAATTTTTTCATGATAGTGTAATAAGTTATCATCATCTCTCCCTTTTACCTTCGTTTATACCAGTACCAAGAACACCATCCGAGATGTGTCAATATTCCACATTCAAGGATGATGGGCTTTTGATTTATATTATCATTCTAAATTCTGGTCATGAAAACATTCTTGTTATGTTTGAACCATTTTATTATATATGTAATATAACCTATTTAAGATTCTGTAATCCCTTTTTACAAATGGTATTAAGTTATAAAGAAACTTGAGTTCGTTGTAATCAAAACCCACAAATTAACCGAAAAAAATATCATTAAAGTTATATATAGTAATTCATCATAATTCCATGTAAACAAGTTATATAAATGACCAATAACACCTATTTATGTTCATAAATCATATATAATTTCAATTATGGAGATTTACATCAATTCCACATACTTAAAAACAAGTGAACCGAATATGAAAATAAAGAAAACAAACACTCTGGAACGACGGAATTCAATACAATAACTTATCAATAAGGACATAAATAAACTAACAATAATTATGATAAACTAAATAAATTTCTAATATTTTCTTAAATAAGTTATTAATAAGTATAATTTCATATTATAGGATCTGAATTTTGAGATCGGAACACGTTCAGAGTTAAGGTAAGGGTTTTTCCACCCGAACTTCCATTTTCATTTGGGTTACTTTTATTGTCTAATTACCTCAATTAAATTCTGGTATATTATTATTTAATCCTCATAAAATATTTTTTAGTGTTATATATATGTTTACCAACCATAAATGTTCTTTATTTTGTGGATAGTTACACATTTTAAAAGGAACTTTCAAAATTGTTTCTGAAATACAAGCCCGATTCAAGGGAATATCTCAACTTCTTACCAATTTTCAAGGGAAATCTCTAATCTATTTATGAAAACCATTAAATTTATAAAATCAATAATTTTATTATAAAAATACTATATTACTTCACTTCTGGTTTTATACCAATATTTTTCCAAAAGAACTCTTCTTTTCAAAGTAAAAGAGTATTTATCTCAAAATTTACTCGAAGATTTTATAAGAGTATCTTCATCTATTTCAACACTCTTATAGATTATTATGTATTATTGGGATTATTATTCCATGTTATCATCTACTATATTTAATTTAATAGTTTATTTTTATTTTGGATATTTATGTGCTATCTTAAAACTATTCATCAGTTTACTTAGAATGGTTAGTGTTTTTGCTTAATGTTAGGGGAAAGCTATTTACATTTAATATATTAATGTGTATGTTGTTTATGTTTATCCCTATTCATATGAGGAATGCATTGGACATATTAATTGTCGGGTGGGGCCCTCTATAGCCCCTCGATGCATCGGTAGGTCTCATGAGACAAACTATGATCTTGGCACAAGGCCTTAACAAAATTATTATTTATGGTCTTGGCACGAGGCCTTGACGGTATGGATATGTCATCCTGCATTATACATTACCTCATTATGAATATAGTATTAATGGTTCATGTGGATATTCTGCTAGTATAATACCCATGATTATGTTATGGTATGGAAATATTTACTCAGCTCATATTTCTGCCATATTATGTTCAAGTTTATTTCTAAAGGCATGTGTTTTCAATTATTCACCATGTCTAATGTTTATGTTATCTTCCACTGTATTGATTACCCTTACTGATCATTTGAGCTCACCCCTTTATTATTTTTAATTTCTACAGGGCAAGAATAATTCTATTATGAATGACATTCTAAAATAACCTAGGAGTTATGGAAGTTGTATAAGGAGTTTCTATGTTGTTTTTCATTTCAAGTTGTAATGAGAAACTTATATATGTATCTTGTTTCTAATAATACTAAACTACTCGGTCCTTTGGGATGATTATTCCTTATTTTTATGCCAATTTAACTAATAAGGAACCAGCACTGGTAAACTGGCGTCGGGTCTTTATAGTTGGTATCATAGGAAGTTCATTAGAAAACTTGGAAACTAGATTTAGAAAACGTAGATTGGGGAAGAGTACCTAAGTTATTCTTTGAGGATAAACATACAAAAACATCCTAGTATTTTGTTAAGGAATAGATTATGTGGATCTTTCAATCAATACATCCCTGTCTGGATACAAATAGGTAGAGGCGGCTCTAGCATAGATGTATCTATGGATAAAACCCAAAAACACGGATTTGAACTAGACTCGAACGGGAACTGGTGCACGACAATGGGCCTTTCTGCACTCTTGGTTATGACACTCCCATGGGATATGCTTAGGATAATTTACATTTTCATTACAAACCATTATGAAGGATTTAAATATTATTTTTTCCTCAAAGAACCCATTTTTGTGAATATGGGATTATCCATGCATAGGATCTCAATTTTTTCTAAGTATTTTGTTAAGTTAAGATTATACATTATGATTCATAACCTAATATAGTGTATGCAATTATCTAGATATTGTGTATGGTGGAAGGAATGGAAACTGCACGAATGCACGTGTCCCCTGTAGGTATTTCCCTATGATGCAAGATAATGATGTTGGATTTGGTTTTGTGACTGGTGTTGAGAAACTCATAACTATACTGGGAAAACTTATTTAGGTTATGAATAATAACCTTACTCATATGGATCATCCAGATCCACCACGTGGAGGAGCTATGTTAGATAACTTTATGTGACAAAAACCACCATCATTCAATGGGATTACAAACCTGTTTATAGTAGAGTAGTGGATATGTTCCCTTGAGAAGATATTTCTCACTTTGGGATGTAACGAAAAAGAGAAGATTTTCATGGTAGTTTATCATCTAACGGGTGATGCAGATCAGTGGTGGTCTTTAATCCAAAAAACAAAGGAGGAGTAAGAAATAGAAGACATGGAATGGAGGTATTTTAAAGAAATATTCTTTGAAAAATATTTCCCTCATGAACAGTGAGAAGATATGGATAGGCAATTCTGGAATATGAGGCAGAAGGAGGATGAAAATGTTTCCAAGTATGAAACTAACTTTACAAGGCTGGAAAGGCATTATGCGGACTACATACGTAATCCAAGGAGAAAAATTGATCGATTCTTTGATGGTTTAAAACCATTCCTCTGAAGGGCTCTAGTATCCCAAAGATTCAAATCATATGAAGATATAGTCTCAAGTGCTATCAAGACATAAAATGAATTCTCTAAGTCTTATGACTTTAAGGGAAAGTAAGAGAAGAATAGGGCTGTTGAAAACTCTGGGAAAGGAAATAAGGAAATGGGGAAGAAGGGTAGAGTTGAATTTCTATTATGCAGTAATTGTGGGAAGAAACACCCTGTCACTTTCCTGAAGGGAATGGGAGTCTATTACAAGTGAGGAGAAAAAGGCCATCTATCTCAGGATTGTAAGGGGAAGAAAGAAGCTACCAATGTCCAGTGCTACAATTGCAGGGAGATGGATCATTGTGCACATGAATTTCCTAATTGTCATAGAAATGTTCCCCAACGAAGGCCAAGGGATCAAGGCCAAGCTTATGTGATCACAACTACAGAGGTTTAAGTTCCTAATGAAGTGGTGGAAGGTACATTGATTATTTCATCCAACTTAGCCAATACTTTATTTGATTCTGGATTGTTGCATTCATTTATATCTTCCCAATTTTCTAAGAAAATTAGATATGTCCAATTTGATTTAATAAAGGAGTTATCAGTCAAAACTCCTAGTGGATGTATCATTGCAACAAAGGCATGTCGATTAGTCCCCCTCGTGACACATAAAAATTATTTAGTTACTAACCTTATCATCATACCAGTGGTTGACTATGATATAATTCTCGGTATGGATTTTCTATCAAATTATGATGTGAATATCTATTTCAAGAAGAAGGAAGTTACAATTTTCAAGAATGGTGTAGAATCCCTTATTTTTAGAGTAGAAACCTCACCATGTGATTCTCATCTAGATCCACATCCAGTAGCTCTACTGAATTCAATTATTGGGGAGGAATTGAATGAAATAAATATGGGTGAGGAGAAGAATGTACAGATAGAGGATGTACCTATTGTGAAAGAACATGTTGACATCTTTCTAGAGGATTTACCTGGACATCCTCCAGAGCAGGAAATTGAGTTTTCCATTGACTTAATTCTTGTTTCAAGGACCATATCAAATACCCCTTATAGAATGTCCACTGTGGAGTTAGTAGAAATAAAGAAACAACTAGAGGAATTGACTAATAAAGGATTTATTCGCCCTAGTGTTTCTCCATGGGGAGCCCCTATCCTCTTTGTCGAGAAGAAATATGAATCCATGAGGTCGTGCATTGATTATAGAGAAATCAATTCTATTACAACAAATAATAATTATCCTCTTCCATGAATTGATGATTTATTTTATCAACTTCATAGAGCCTAATATTTTTCTAAGATTTATCTTCAATATAGATATCATAAGTTTCTTATGAGGAAGGAAGACATTCCAAAAACAACATTTCGAACTAGGTATAGGAATTATGAGTTTATAGTAATTCCTTTTGGACTAACTAATGAACCATCTGTCTTCATGGATCTAATGAACAGAGTTTTCAAGGATTATCTTGATGAATTTGTAGTGGTGTTTATTGATGATATCCTGGTATACTCTAAAAGATATTAAGATCATAAAAATCACTTGAGCACTATTCTGAAGAAACTTAGAATAAATAAATTATATGGGAAGTTTAGAAAGTGTGATTTTTGGCTCCAATCATTTTCCTTTATCGACCAAATTGTCTCTAAGGATGGAATATTTGTAGATCCTGTGAAGAGAAAGTTTGTGAAAGAATTTCCTACTCCAATGAACGTAACTGAGGTACGTAGTTTTATGGGTTTAGTAGGTTATTATCAGTGTTTCGTTCATAACTTCACTCGTTTAGCCAACCCAATGACCAAGCTCACATGAAAAGGGGTTAAGTTCTTATGGAAAAAGTAATCTGAAGAATGTTTTGAAGAATTGAAGAGGAGGTTAGTGAAATCTCTGATCCTAACCCTACTATCAAGGAATTATGGGCTTGTTATCTATAGTGATGCATCAAAGAAAGGACTTGGTTGTGTCCTTATATAGAATGATCGAGTGATTTCCTATGTATCTAGGTAGATAAAAATTCATGAACAAAACTATCCAACTTGTGATCTTGAGTTATCAGTAGTAATCTTTGCTCTGGATATTTGGAGGCATTACCTCTATGGTGAAAAATGTGATATATATACAGATCATAAGAGTTTGAGATATATATTCTCACAGAAATAACTCAACATGAGACAAAGGAGATATATTGAGCTACTCAAAGATTATGATTGCACAATACACTACCTCCCGGGGAAGGAAAATAAGGTAGTTGATGCTTTGAGCAGAAAGGATCATAGAGTTATGAAAAATATTAGAGTTTAAATGGATCATTTGTTCATGGATTTAGTAAAGATGGATATGGGAATTATCAAGGAAGGTAACACATCACTAATTTATCAAATGGTTGTCAAACCTTCTTTAATAGAAAGAATAAAATGTTCTCAGGCTAATGAGGAGGAGTTTTAAAATAAAATTAAAGTTATAAATGATGGGAAGTTAACTGAATTCGTATATGAAGGTGGTGTTTTAAAATTTGAGAAGAGGCTTTGTGTTCCCGTTATTCCTGAGCTAAAGAAGGAACTATTGGATGATGCTCATAGCTCTAATTTTTCTATACACCATGGTAGCACAAAGATGTATTGAGATCTCTGAGAAAACTTTTGGTGGGACAATATAAAAAGGGATATTGCTGAATATACATCAAAGTGTCTGGTATGTTAACAAGTGAAGGTTGAGAGTCAAAAGTCTAAGGGGATAGTGCAACCACTACCCATACCATCATAGAAGTGGGAGAAAATTACCATGGACTTTGTCACTAGAATTCTAAGGACATCCAGAGGAAATAATGATATATGGGTACTTATGGATCATCTTACAAAGATATCTCACTTTATCATGATTCGAGAGGACTTCTCATTGGATCAACTTGCATGGATTTACATCAAAGAAGTGGTAAGGCTACATGGAGTACCACTATCTATTGTATCTGACCGTGATCCTAGATTCACCTCAACATTCTGTAAAAGTCTCCAAAATCCTCTAATAACTGAATTGAACTTCGGTAAGGCCTATCATCCTCAAACTGATGTCCAATATGAGAAAAATATTCATACATTGGAAGACATGTTGAAAGCATGTTCTATGTAATTGAAAGGGGGATGGGACCAACATCTTCCACTGGTTGAATTCTCCTACAACAGCATTTTCCACTCGACCATCCAAATGTCACTATATGAAGCCCTTTGTGGGAAAAGTTGCAGAACACTGGAGTGTTGGGATGAAGTCAGTGAGTGTAAGCTGCTAAAACTTGACATGGTTGAAGAAATTGTGGAGAAGGTGAAAACCATTCAGCAGCATATCAAGGCAGCCCAAAGTTGACAAAAGAGTTATGTGGATAACCATCGATGATACCTTGAATTCAAAGTTCGAGACCTGGTATTTCTACGCATATCTCCATGGAAGAAGGTCATGAGGTTTGGGAAGAAAGGAAAGCTAAGTCCCATGTATATCAGCCCCTTTGAGATCCATGATCGATTCAGAGTTGTGGCCTATCCACTGGCACTTCCACCTACCATGTAAAAATTACATGATGTCTTTCATGTATCCCTCTTAAGGAAGTACATACCAGACCCTTCACATGTACTCTCTTCAGAGGTGGTACAATTGGAGGATGATCTTTCCTATGAGGAGCAGCCAATGAAAATCTTGGATCATAGAGACAAAGTTCTACGCAACAAGACTACTAATCTGGTCAAGGTACCATATTGAAACCATAAGTACGAAGAGGCAACATGGGAACTGGAGGAAGTAATGAAGGAATATTACCCCACCTATTTTTGTCCTAGTTTGTTAAATGAAATTTCGAGGGAGAAATTTCTGAAGGGGAGAAGAATGTAACGACCCAATATTTATCAATGGAAATTCCTTTCTTATAAATATTCCATAATCACATGAAATAACAACATAATTAACTAATAAGTGCTATGTGACCCTTAAAACATAAGTTTTTCACTTCTGTGATGAGAATTTTGAAAATATGACATACACGGTTGCGATCAGTAAGTTATTTGGAGACCAATAAGAAAAACTTAATTTTTGTGAATAGTAACCTACCCTTATGAATAGTGACATACCCTTATGAATAGTTATATACCCTAATTAATAGTAACCTTTCCTGTGATAGTATATAAATTATATTCAAGAGAAAGTATGATATACCTATGCTTTGGAATAAGTAAAAGAATGTTTTAAAAATGTTGTTTTAGAATAAATTATGATTTTAATTAAATATTAAATTAATCATATTTATAAAATTATTTTTGAAAAATGGACTTCATTTTTTGATTCTACACGTCAAAAAATGGCTGGGATGAATTTTTGGTATTTTTCTGAAATACTTGAATTTTTTATGAATAGTGAAATACCATAATTTACAAAATAAGATAAATAAGCTAATTATAGAGTCATTCATGATGTTCTACTGATGTAAGCCCAATTGGTTCGGTATCACATGATAAAATTACTATTCTTGTTCAAGTAAAACTCACTGTTCCTTGTCTTGTGGGGAAATAATAAATTAATGAATTTTATATTAAGAAATCTCCTCTCTCCTCCACTATAAAACCCCCTCTCACTCCCTCTTCTCTTCACTCCTCTAAAGCCTTTTTCATTCTCCAAATTCTGTCCAAATACCCTCCCAACCTGCTCTCCCATGTCCAGTAAGCCTTGGTTCTATAAAAAAACCAAAACCTCTCCCTTAAGGAGGCGCTCAAGGAAGTTTGGTTCAAGAGGTAAATTCCTCTTTTCAATTCTTTGTCTTTCTTTTCAAGTTCATTTGTTTTCTTTTTCTATTACCTATCCTTATACAAATTTTGTGATGAATCTAGTACCTTATATGTGCTTTAATTTTTTCATTATAGTGGAATAATTTATCATCATCCCTCCCTTTTACCTTCGTTTATACCAATACCAAGAACACCATCCGAGATGTGTCAATTTTCCACATTCAATGATGATGGGATTTCGATTTCCATTATCATTCTCAATTCTGGTCATGAAAACATTCTTGTTATGGTTGAACCATATTATTATATATTTAATATAACCTATGTAATATTTTTTAATCCCTTTTTAAAAATTGTATTAAGTTATAAAGAAAAATGAGTTCGTTGTAATCAAACCCCACAAATTAACCGAAAGAATTATCATTAAAGTTATATATGGTAATTCATCCTCATTCTATGTAACCAAGTCATATAAATGACCAATAACACCTATTTATGTTCATAAATAATATATAATTTCAATTCTGGAGATTTACATCCATTCCACATACTTAAAAACAAGTGAACTGAATATGAAAAAAAAGAAAAGAAAACGATCACTCTAGAACGATGAAATTCCATACAATTACTTATCAATAAGGACATAAATTAACTAATAATAATTATGATAAACTAAATAAATGTCTAATAGTTTCTTAAATAATTTATTAATAAGTATAATTTCATATTCCAGGAGCTTCATTTTGAGAGCAGAACACGTTCGGAGTTAAGGTAAGTGTTTTTCCACCTAAACTTCCATTTTCATTCAGGTTACTTTTATTGTATAATTACCATAATGAAATTCTGGTATATTATTATTTAATCCTCATAAAATCTTTTTTAGTGTTCTATATATGTTTACCAACCATAAAATTTCCTTATTTTGTGGATAGTTACACATTTTAAAAAGAACTTCCAAAATTGTTTCTGAAATACAAGCCCGATTCAAGGGAATATCTCAAATTCTTACCTATTTTCAAGGGAAATATCTAATCCGTTTATGGAAACCATTATATTTATAAAATCACTCATTTTATTATGAAAATACTATCTTACTTCACTTCTGATTTTATACAAATATTTTTTCAAAAGAACTCTTCTTTTCAAAGTAAAAGAGTATTTATCTCAAGATTTACTCGAAGATTTTATAAGAGTATCTTCATCTATTTTAACACTCTTATGTATTATTATGTATTATTGGGATTATTATTACATGTTATGTTCTAGAATATTTATTTTAATAGTTTATGATTATTTTTTCTATTTATGTGCTATTTTAAAACCATTCATAAGTTTACTTCGAATGGTTAGTGTTTTTGCTTAATGTTCGGGGAAAGCTATTTACATTTAATATATTAATGTGTATGTTGTTTTTGTTTATCCCCATTCATATGAGGAATGAATTGGACGTAGTAAGTTTCAGTTGGGGCCCGCTATAGCCCCTCAGTGTATCGGTAGGTCTCTTGAAACAAACTATAGTTTTGGCACAAGGCCTTGAAAAATGATTATGTATGGTCTTGGCATGACGCCTTGACGGTATGGATATGTTGTCCTGAATTATGCATTCCCTCATTATGAATATAGTATTAATGGTTCATGTGGTTATTCAAATAGTATAATACCCATGATTATGTTATTTTAAGGCAATATTTACTCAGCTCATATTTCTTCCATATTATGTTCGAGTTTATTTCTAAAGGCATGTGTTTTCAATTATTCATCATGTATAATGTTTATATTATCTTTCATTGTATTGCTTACCCTTACTGAGCATTTGATCTCACCCCTTTATTATGTTTCATTTCCACAGGGCAAGAAGAATTCTATTATTAATAACATGCTGAAATAACCTAGGAGTTATGGAAGTTGTATAAGGAGTTTCTATGTTAGTTTTCATTTCAAGTTGTAATGACGAACTTATGTATGTATCTTGTTTCCAATAATACTAAACTACTCGGTATTTTGGGATGCTTATTCCTTGTTTGTATACCAATGTAACCAATAAGGCACTGGCTCTGGGAAACTGGGGTCGGGTCCTTATATTAAATTTTCAATATATTATTAAGATTATATCTCACTTCACCATGGATAGAGGATAACCAATAAAGTGTCATCTCTCTTGGACATAAAACACCCAACATCCAATGGAGACTAACAGTAAAAAAAATAAAATGTGAGTGGTTATTATATTAAGAGATATAATAGTTTATGAGATATATATTTCATACTCTTAAAGATGATGAAGAATCCAATGATGAATAATTTCATTTTTTGGAATCTTTCGTTAATATAAATTGTTATTTCTATATCATTCATTGTCATTTCTATAGGTTAAATAAATTACAGGTCTATAAATCCATATAATGATGTCATATCATGCTACATACAAATTATATAATGATACCTAATAAAAAAACATAAGTATAAAGTTTCAATAAACTAAAATAATTGAAAGATATATAACCACATAGAAAATACTTCAATTGTGTATTTTCCCAACTCATCTCTAGTTACAAGCTCCATGATATCTTTTTTTAAAATCATCACAGTCATTACACGCCCAAAAATTTTAGTTTCCAGTAGAATTTCATAAATTTACGACAAAAAATTTGAATATATTGATAATCTATCAGGACCAGAAGAAGTTTTATCTGAAGCCACAACAACCTATATTTGTTGTTTTTTATATAGTATGTTTTTACCTTTAAATTATTCGTGTAAAAAAATAGATAAATATCTAAAATTTTAAATTTTAAAACAAAATTAACAATATTATGAAATAACTAATATAATTTACACATACGTCAATGTTAATTTTTAAAACAATTCTAGATGGACAAACTAAAAAAATGGATGATACGTTTCCAACTGGACTGACCTCATCTATAGGAATTGGTTTTCTTACTGGTTTATTTGTAATACCCTATACAGTGATCCTAAGATTCTATGTCTATATATGTTGATGATGAATGGTATTTCCAATATAATATATAATCATATATGCAATAATATGATGTTGTGGATCCTCAACATATAAATCATAATAAATGGGTATTTATAGAGGAGGAGGAGTATGAGTTGGATATGTATGACGAGTTGAATGAGTAGGATCTATAGGAGGAGGTAGAGGAGTAAGATCTACAAGTGAAGGTGGAGGAGTGGGATCAGTAGCCTAAAAATATCTTTTCATGTCTGAAAACATCGACTATACTGAAGCTCTGATCATTTCCTCCATCATTTCACCAATAGCCTAAAATTTAGCTTCCAAATAATCAATTTTTATTTTATAAACATACTCTATTGAATAATTTTCAGAATGGCCAAACACTTTTTTTACCAATACACTTGTCAAGTATTAACATATATGACCTAGGTTTTTGGGCTTTCCCAATATCGTAGTTAAAATATCATTATGACCCTCTTCTATGATGGTCCCTCATGTGCTCTTCCCCTCAAGGGAATCCTGTATAGAATATTTTAAAAATTCAATAGTTAATCTCAATATATAAATATTTTATTTAACTTAAATAACATAAATAAATTAAATAACTTCATACAATCCTCTTAGCTTTAACCCTTGAATGGAAGTGGAGTTTGATCAGACCAAGGTCGGTCCAGTAGTAAAATAATTATTGTCAAGACAGTAAATAATTATTTAACTAGTTGGCATAAGTTAAAATAATAATGATGCTGCTATTATTATGTGACGTGAAATTTTATTTTATAATTTTGTTTTGTGCAAGTTGTCGCACCATGAATAATGACGCGGTATTATTATTATGAGCATGGGTTTTCTCTAAGTTCATTAATGTATTTAATTTTTGATATGCAATTAAATATTTTAACTAAAATTTCATGTATATAAATAGACAAGTAGGTATATTATTCCATAGACCACACCACATGCCTGTTGAATTGAGAATTGTTGAGAGAAACAATTTCACTCTCAAATCATCTTCTCTCCCCTCTCAAGAATGAGAGACGTTCTTCAAGGCTGAAGAAAAAGCGATCAAAAATGACCGACATAAGACACTCGCTTCACCATGCTAGCACCTGGAGAACTAGCGGTGTCGATCAGAGGCCATTAGAGCATGTGTGGATCACTTCTAGATGGATTCTAGTTTGTATCCTTACAATCTCAGTGAAATAATCTATAAGGGTCATTCCGCACGATCAACATCATCAACAAAGAAAAATACCAAAGATTCAGGTATTATTTTTCTTTATGAAATTAATTAAATTAATTATAAACATGATGTGCAAGATCCTCTCTAAAGGTTTCAGGCCTCTTTCTTCTTTATCTAAATCTTTTATTATATTCTGTAGAGACAGGCATTCATCTTCATATTGATCTCGGAATAATCATTGATCATGGTAAAAATCCGAATTGGGTGTCATCCCAAACATGATTATATTGCGCCTGGAACCTTCAAGTGGTATCAGAGTGGTTACATCATAGTTTATAATTATTTAAATATTTCGTTGATGAATTACGCTTTTAATAATTTGGTTGTTTCAATTCAAGTTAATCGTTCTGAAAATCTGAATCTTGAGATCTATTCCTCATCTTTTGTTTCTCGTTCACCTTACAAAAATGATATTTTATTTTAATTTTGATTAAAATAAAATAGTGGATCTCATCTGGAGGTGCCAAAGCTTTCTGGTCGTACAACACCAGAACACATGGCGTGTATTCGGCAGTACACACTGTGTAGTCAATATTCAATGCATCGTACTGGTCCGCCAAACCAAGTTGTGTGTTGGAGTCTTTTTAAGTCTTAAATGACTTCGTGTGTTTACTAGGAAAAGGTGGCACGTGGTTTCCGGACTACATGTCATGTGGCCCAAATGGAAACAACGTGTAATACCTTCGGGTTAGGGTTAGACCGTGTACCCTGTACACGACTAGCCCGGTTGGAGACCATGTAACGAGTAACTACACAGCGTGTGGCCAACTGGACATGCCATGTAATCCGAAGATTTCCAAAGTACACTCACGCGTTGTTTCCCCAGGCGTGTACTTTGGATGGATGGTGAACAATAGTACACTCTGTGTAGTTGGAACTACACGTCGTGTGCTCATCCAAATTACATAGATTTATTAAAATTTATTATTATATTATACAAACCCTTGAGGAATGTACCATCATGTGGGCATAAAGCTGAGGCACAACACGTGATAGGTGTTTTATATATGTGTGTTTAATTTAACATATGTGTAATATTCATTTCTACTCATTAGGTAGTTATGAATAGGAATTCATCGGGTTACCTCCAAGGTACAAGTTACGTACAAAGATAATTTTAAATGAATTTATTTGTTTAAAATTATGATGGATGTGAATCTCAATAAAATTCATAAAAGGATTTAAGATAAAAGGATTGACTAATTAAAGATGATAATTAATTGATTTGAGCGTGATTTATCTTAAACAAGAATGATTAAATAATTTAATTCTAGTTTTATTTATGCGTAAATATTATTGCATGTATGGATGATCATGATCTAGACCAAGACCTTTGTATGTGGATAGTTTCTTTTAATTTATTTATTTGAATTAAATTTATTGGTCTGTGATCCATCTCCTCACTAATATGTAGGGCCTACATGCCCAAGGTTTCTATTATATAAAACCCCCTTTTACCCTTCACCTACATGTGAGTTAAAAAGGGGGCATATGTAATGGATGTAAATCCCAATCTAGTGGAGGCGGTTCAAGAGGGAGCTGAGACAAAACCTATCCCAAGAGATACATAGGTGGATAGGTGGAAGCTGTAAACATGAACCCAAAAGGTTCATGGTGTTTCTTCCCTAGTACAGGGTTATTTTATCAACTACTAGATAAACTAACCATTATAAAAGCTCATGATCATACCATTTAATTTATTTTATTTCTCTCATTTTCATGGTTTATCATTATGGATGTGTTGTTTCTATCACATAATTAATGAATTAAACAAGCATGCAAGATGGAACTAAAATAAACCAGACTTATGTGTAAATATTATCAATATGTGGTTAATCACTTAAGTAAGTTCCATTTAATATTAACAAGAATGTGATAATAATAAATTCACGCATAAGAGATAAAAAACCCTCAAATAAAATATTAAGTCAGACTAAGCCTTTCGTTACTTGATTAATGGAAAAACTCAATAAAACTATGTGTTTGACCAACCCTTTTTGGGACACTAAATTTTATACAGGAATCCATTATGAAAGTTTTTGGGTTAACTTAACCACATTACATCAAGAGGAGTATCCCTTGCTAGACTTGGTGTAATATTGGAGGAAAGAGTTGAGGAAATCCAAATTCATGATTTCAGGATTTGGGAGTCCACTCAACATATCAAGGAGCTAAAATACCACAGTTGGAAAAGACCTTCCTACCTAAATACCCTCTAATAACTTGACCAACCCTTTTTGGGGTTATGCGAAGGGGAATATAGATCCTTTCCACTAGAATTCCATGGCAACTGGACATTCCGAGCTCAATGGTGAGGGCCATTGGGACTTGATAAAATAGTGGGAGACTTAATAAAATTTATTATTTCTCATAAAATTTAATCAAGAAAGTAATAATGATATGCTCTTTTAATTGTAGAATAAAAATGACAAGCTCTTTTCAACCACACTATCCCTGCGATCAATTCTAGATAAAGACAACACCCTCACTAGAAGTAACTTCCAAGAATGGTTTAGAAGCCTTCGGGTTATTCTGCACCATGAATGGAAGTCTTACATGATGGAGTCATCATTACCTAATCTTCCTACCAAAGAGTCAAGTGATGAGTATTTCATGTTCTATGAGAAACATATGAACGACGTGGTTTACATTCAATGTTTGATGTTATCATCAATGTCTAGTGATCTCATGAAGTCTCACGAAAACATGGATGTTTATAGCATACTCGATCACATCCATGATCTTTACTATGAGAGATAAAGATAGGAAAGGTTTGAGATCTCTAAGGCACTCTTTCATAGTAAACTTGCAGAAGGTTCCCCAGTTGGTCCTCATGTAGTAAAGCTCATTGGCTACATTGAGCGCCTGGAGGTTTTAGGGTTTAAACTCCATGAAGAACTGGGCACCGATATCATTTCTTGCATCACTCCCTCAGAGCTTCTCTAACTTTTTTGTCAATTTCAATATGAACAGCACTGAGAAGTCTCTATCTGATCTTCTTATCCTCATTCACTAAGTGGACAAAGATATGAAGCGCGAAAATCCTTTTGTCCTTATGGTGAATAAGAGGAAAGGGAAGGTGAATATATTTAAGCCCAAATCCTCTTCACAAACTTCCAAGAAAAGGAATATCAAAGGGGAGGCAAGGGAATAGGAGGCTGTTTGTTTCACATGTGAAAAGAAGGGCCACTGGAAGAACTACACCCAGCCTAAGAAGTAAGGTTAAGCTTCAGGTTCATTTGTTATTTAATGAAATCTATCTATTTCTACAAATTGGGTATTAGGTATAGCTTGTGGTGCTCACATATGAATCCAAATACATGAACCAAGTAGATTCAGAAAGATTGATCAAGGGGAGGTAGATCTACGAGCATCCAAGGGAGACAGACTTGTTGTTTTAGCTGTCAGGGACTACCACCTCACGTTGCCAACTGGGATGATCTTGGTGTTAAAGGGTTGTTTTTATGTGCCTTCTGTAACCAAAAACATAATTTCTATATACAGACTAGATATAGATGTATTTATTTTCAAGTTTGGAAATGAATGTCACTTCTTTTATAAAGATATCATTTGTTTTGGTAGGGAACATTTATACAATGGTCTTTATGTGTTGGATTACACAAACCAAGTAATGGAAATGGATGACAAAGATACTTCACATGACTCATACCACACCCAACTTTGGCATCACTAGCTAGGTCATGTAAATGAGAAACTCTTGAGAAAGTTACATCAAGATTGATATTTAGATTCTTTTGAACTAAAACCACTTGGCATATGTCATGCATGTTTACAAGGAAAAATGACCAAATCCCCATTTTTGTGGGAAAGGTGAAAGGGCTAAAGAGATTCTTTAATTGGTTTATACCAATGTGTGTGGAACATTTTCAGTTGAAGAAAGGGGTTGGTACTAATACCTCATAACTTTTACTGATGATTTTAGTAGATATGGATATATTTAATTAATGATGTATAAGTCGGATTCCTTTGATAAATTCAAGGAATACAAGAATGAGGTTGGGAACTAGAATGGTAAGAAGATTAAGAAACTCCACTCATACTAAGGTGGGGAATATCTTAATCAGGACTTCATTGATTACTTATGATAGTTTGGGATCCTATCCCAACTCACTCCTCCTTACACACCTCAATGGAATGGTGTAAGAGAAAGGAGTAACTACACCTTGTTGGACATGATGAGATCAATAATGAGTCATGCAATCCTTCCATTATCCTTTTGGGAGTATGCGTTACAAATAGTGTCACACATACTAAACCAAGTACCAACTAAATCAACAAATGGTATTCCATACAAGTTATAGAGTGGAAGGAAAGTCATGTTATCTAATTTACATGTGTGGGGTAGTGAAGAATTTTTTAAGTCCTCTTTAGGTAACAAACTCACACTCCAAGGAACAAAGTGTGCCTTTATAGGATAAACCAAGGAAACAAGGGGATATTATCTATACAACCCCTCTGACAAAAAGGTTATAGTGTCAAGACATTCCATATTCCTTGAGAGGGAGAACATCTCCAAAATAGATAGTGGGAGAAAGATAGACTTCGATGAAGTCGAGACTCAAGGTACACAAAAGTTACTATAAGAACAGATTCCACAAAGCCCCGTGGAAGAAGAATCTATTCTAGAGACACAAGTACTGCATAGGAGTACAAGAGAGGTTAGAGAACTGAAACGGTAAGGTTTTCTAGTTATCGAGGATGGTGACTCATTATTAGTTGATAATAATGATCCTCTAACCTATAAGAAATTAGTAAGTGGCATAGACATTTCTAAGTGGAAAGAATCCATGAATTCTGAAATGGATTCCATGTTCCAAAACCAAGTCTGGATTTTGGTAGATCCTCTAGTTAATGTAAATCCTGTTGGTTTCAAATGGGTATTCAAGAATAAACTAGACATGGAAGGACAAGTTAGTACCTATAAGGCATGACTGGTTGCAAAATGGTATAAATAGCATCAAGGAATTGACTACGATGAAACCTTCTCACCAGTTGCAATGTTGAAATCCATCATAATTCTACTTGCCATTGTGGCTTACCATGACTATGATATTTGGAAAATGGATGTCAAAATAGCATTCCTTAATGGTAACTTTCATGAATATGTCTACATGACATAACCTGAAGGGTTTGTGACTCCAAAGGATGCCAATAAGGTATGAAAGTTGCAGAAATCCATTTATGGATTAAAGCATGCATCCAGGTCATGGAACATTTGTTTTGATGAAGCCATAGAAGAATTTTGTTTTATCAAGATTGAATGTGAGACTTGTGTCTAAAAATTGTTTAGTGGGAGTGCAGTCATTTTCCTAATAGTATATGTTGATGACATATTACTTATTAGAAATGAGATACCAATCTTACAGTCTGTTAAGGCAAGGTTGAATCAATACTTCTCAATGAAAGACATGATCGAGGCAGCGTATATTCGTGGGATAAATATCCATCATGATAGATCCAAGATATTGTTGGGCCTAAGTCAAAGTACATACATTGATAAGGTACTGAAGAGATTCAGTATGGAATAATCCAAGATGGGATTGTTTCCAGCATCACATGGCATTCATCTTTCCAATAAAATGTGTCCTCAGACACATGAAAAAATAAAGATAATGGCAAGGACTCCACACACATCAGTGATTGGGTCAGTCATGTATGTCATGCTATGTACTAGGCCGGATGTCGCCTATGAATTGAGTGCGGTAGGCAGATATCAAGTTGACCTAGGTGACTGCCATTAGATGGCATTCAAGACTATCTTAAAGTATCTGAGTCATACTAAGGATATGTTCCTAGTTTATGGAGGAGATGAGGAACTAGTCATCATAGGATATAAAAATGTTGGTTTCTAGACTGATCAAGATGACATGAAGTCGCAAACGGGATATACCTTCACTTTGAATGGAGGTGCAGTGAGCTGGAAGAGCTCAAAGAAGAGTGTGGTTGCAGATTCTACTGCAGAGTCCGAGTATATCGCAGCTTCTGAGGCAGCTAAATAAGTAGTTTGGATGCGAAGATTCATCCAGGAGATAGATGTGATACCTAGTAGTAAATATCTCATCACACTATACTGTGATAATACTACAGTGGTGGCTCTCGCAAAAGATTCAAGGTCACATCAGCGGAAGAAGCATATACATCGAAAGTATCATCACTTGAGGGATTTTTTTAGAGAGTTGAAGTTTCAGTGAGCAGTATTTCCATAGAAGATAACGTGGCTAACCCCTTGACCAAAGCCTTGACTCAATAGAAACATGATCATCATGTGAGTTCTAGAAAACTGAAAGTCATAGGCATTTGGCTCTAGTCCAAGTAAGAGTTTGTAAGAGTTGGTGTCTTAAAAAAACTAGTTTTACTTTGATTACATGTATATTTAATGTATTATTACATATTGTTCATTTTTCTGCATGAATATGATATAATAATGTCCTAGAGTATTTGTTACATTGATAAGGTCATGGTAGTTCCCCGCTATGATGAGAACATTGAAATTCTATAACAATATTCTTAAATATATTTCTGTGGTTGGATGACATACTATGATCAGACACATAGAAAGAAGACCGTCATGTGTTAGTACTCATAAAAAGATGAGACTTCCTCTCATGAAGTTCACACTTAGTAATATCCAAGATATGAGATTATGAGAATAGACCTGCTAGTAGGAATTCCGCATGTTTTGGTGTCATCAGATATTTATATTTGCGAGCATGTGTAATGATCTTGAAACTTTAAGATTATCATTAATATGTTTCATGACTCATGAACTTTGATTTACTAACAAAAATAGTCACATATACAGTTGGTGGGAAGTAGGGTACATTGGGTGCGTCACGAGTGGCATGTTATTAGTGGATAAATTGAGGAAGGATTTGTCCCTTCCATTTACGGAAGTTGATATCTCAATCCTTTGATTGAAATAGAATTTTCGCCTGAAATTCCATAGCCATGGTTTAAAGATGAGTTTATTTTAGGTAGTCAAAGAACGACATATCAAGCATAAAAGTTGATGACACTATCATGAAAACTGTTTGATGAGATATTACAGCAAAGGGATTATACTATATAGTGAGTGTTCGTATGTGGATGTCATTGTTGTGACTTTACATTCTTTCTCTTGGGTGCCTTGACCCATTGCTAGATAGTACTCTTAGACTTTAGGCAAGCCCACCTAATGCCAATGAGAAAGAATCCTATAGGGTCACACACTAAGTGTTTTGGGTGGTCTCGTTTAAATTCTATTTGAATTTAATTAATGAAATAAATATTATTCTCAAGATCGTGGAATAATTTTATTCAAGATAAAATGATCACATAAATTAAATAAAATATATTTATTTATTTTATTGAACATTTAACGAATATTTATTTACTAGTTTGTAAATAAAATATTTATTTAAGAAAACAAATTATTTATTTATTTATTCAGGTGTTCAATAAATGGAAGTGGAGTTTGAGCAGACCAAGGTTGGTCCAATAGTAAAATAATTATTTGAAAGATGTTAAATAATTATTTAACTAGTTGGAACAAGTTAAAATAATAATGACGCTTCTATTATTTTGTGACACAGAATTTTATTTTATAATTCCATTTTTCATAAGTTGGCGCACCATGAATAATGACATGATATTATTATTATGAGAATGGGTTTTATCTATGTTCATGAATATATTTAATTATTTCTAGGCAATTAAATATTGTAACTGAAATTCCATGTATATAAATAGACAAGTAGGCCTATTATACCATAGACCACATCACACACCAGGTGAATTGAGAATTTTTGAGCCAAACAATTTCTCTATTGAATCCTCTTCTATTCCCTATCAAGAATGAGAGATGTTCTTCAAGGCCGAAGAACAAGAGATCAAGAACTACCGACACAAGAAACTCGCTTCGCCGCGCTAGCACCCAGAGAACGAATAATGTCAATCAGAGACCATCGGAGCACGTGTGGATCACCACTAGATGAATTCTAGTTTGGATCCTTACAAGTGAAACGAGATAATCTAGAAGGGCCATTCCAGATGATTAACATCATCAATGAAGAAAAATACCAAAGCTCCAGGTATTATTTTTCTTTATGAAATTAATTAAATTAATTATAAACATGATGTGCAAGATCCTCTATAAAGGTTTTGGGCCTCTTTATTCTTTATCTAAATATTTTATTATATTCTATGGAGACTGGAATTCATCGTTGTATTGATCACGGAATAATCATTGATCATGGTAAAAATTCGAATTGGGTGTCTTCCCAACCATGCTTCAGCTGTGCTCGGAACCTTTAGGAATGAAGTTCATCCTCTAAAAATCTTGAAGACTCAACTCTTAGTTTTTTAAATTTTTTATCTATAATGTTTTCTTTCAATAATGTATATCCTACACAAGATAAAGTATGAGGGTATAAAATTTTGGATTGAATATCTGGATGAGATCTCCCTATTTTCTAAAAATAAAAAATAAATAAATCATTAATATGATCATTAATATAAAAAATATTTAAAAGATAACATTGTTCTTAGAAAAAATTATTCTTGTCATCTACTTTCCAAAAAATATTTCTATATATCTTCATCAATAAATGGATATATATCACATGGATTTTGATGTTGTCTATCCCCAAAAAATAATTCTCTTATGAGGGTTGTTTTAAAATACCTTCTTCTCCTACCATCCAAGTATAAACATTTCTTCCTAAATCATCCAGTATCAAGTATATCATATGTCATTTGATAATATGGAGAAAACCTATATTTGAAAAAAATCACTATAAGTAAAATAATAACAAATGAGATTACCAAAATTGTCTCCCATAATTGAGCTATAGTCACTTTATCAACACTTCTCCAATCAAAAATAAAAATTCTAACTTTGGATAAAGCTTGAACAGCAGTAAATGTACTAAATTATTTTTTATATGGACCCCTAGGAATATTATTAGCATTAAAATCAATTAGTATCCTCTGGTCATGGCTATGAGAAAGTGCTATTTTTTTAAAACATGTGCACTCATGTTTACCAACCCTCAAACTCTTCTTTCCCCTATAGAATTAGATTAAACCTATGCAGAAGCATGAGGAGTTTCCTCAACAGTATTATTTGGAGGTCTTTACATCCCAAAAATCCAAAACAGCGGCTACATAAAGAGATGTAGGAACTAATCACAAATCTAATCCTCTCACTCCTAGGTGATCTTTTGAAGATTCTTATTCTACAACGAGACATGCACTAAATAAATTTCTTATCCATGAAGGATACTCTCCTTTAAATCCTCAATATCTACTAGGTACTCAGTAAAGGTAGCTTCATCCTCGATATCCATCTCATCTTAGTTGATAATGTGTTATGGGTTGTGAACATACCTCCTCGACTACGACACGTAGAATATTTCATGTACCCAATCTAACTATGGTGGTAGATCTAATAGGTACACCACCTCACCAACTCTATGTAGTATATAGAAAGGCCCAATGAATCATAGAGATAGATTTCTACCCTATACAAATATCCATGATCTATGTCGAGCTAAAACCCATAGGAACACATGGTCTCCCTCATCAAAATCCAAATTCATTCATCATCTATCTGCATAAGACTTGTGATAGATCTATGCAATCCTCATCTGCTCCTAGATAATCTACACCTTCTCTATAGTGGCTCTCACTAACTCTTATCCCATGATTGTTGAATCTCTTGGGTTGGTCCAACAAAGTGGGTACCTACAGGCTCACATGTACAAGTCCTCGAATGGTGCCATACTGATGGTGGAATGGTAGCTATTTTTGTACACAAACTTCATCAGGGATAGATGATCCTCCCAACTATGACCAAAGTCTAACATGAAAGCTCGTAGCATGTCCTCCAAAACCAGAATTGTCTTTTCAATTTGGTTGTCATTCTAGGGGTTAAATGTTGCGATCAAGTGTAATTGAGTCCCAAATACCCCCAAAAATTCTCTCCATAACCAATATGTGATGAAAACATCATGGTTAGAAATGATCGTCAGTGGAACTCTATGGAGTTGGACTATCTTCTGCACATAGAGGCATCCTAAGCTCTCTTCTAAAATCTACTCTCAAATGTATAGGAAGTGGACCAACTTGGTTAGTCAGTCTATGATCACCCAAATGGAATCATGCCTCCTAGACTTATATGGTAAGACCATCATGAATAATATAGATATCACATCCCACTTCCACTATGGCACCTCAAGGGTTTGAGATAAACCCATTGGAACTTGGTACTCTGCCTTCACTTACTAACAAGTAAGGTATCAAGAGACAAACTTTACAACTCCCTTCTTCATTCCTAGCCTCCAAAACTCATATCAGAGATCCTGTTACATCTTTTCCACACTTGAATTTACCACCAAAGGAGATATATAAAACTCACTCAGAACATCTTCCTAAAATTTCACTGGTACCATCATTCATCCTCTAAAAAGAATGAAACACTCCCCACCTTCAAGAAATCCACCAGGATCATGTCCAATAGATATTTGAGTGTGTAGGGTCTCACATTCAATATCCACAAGTTGTGCCTCCCTAACTCATTATAAAAGTGGATGGGTAATAACCATCAACTAGAGTTAATCTTCTTCATCACCATCCACAAAGGATAACTGGAATGAGGAAAACTGATCTGACACCTTGTTCAATAACTGCAAACAAGATCTCCTACTTAGAGAAATTGCTACCACATTCCCCTTCCCAGGAGTATAAACAATTTTGAAGTCAGAATCCTGAGGGAACTCTATCCATAGACTCTATCTCAAGTTAATATCCTTTTGAGAGAAGATATACTTGAGACTCTTTTGATCATAATAGATGGTAAACTTCTCACCCATCAGGTAGTGTCTCCACATCTTCAATGAAAAGACTACCACTGCAAACTCAAGATCATGGTTCATGTAGTTTTGTTCATGTGGTCTCAACTGATTTAAACCATAGGAAATAACTTCCTGCCTCTGTATCAGAACACAACCAATCCTAGTTCCTAATGCATCGTAGAACAATATGTACTTGACACATTCCTCTCGTAATCTCAAGATGGTATAACTCTTCAATATCTATCTAAACTTATGAAAATCATGTCAACACCTCTCTATCCACACAAAAGGTTTCCCCTTTCAAGTTAAAGATGCTATGGGTGATAATATCCTAGAAAAATCAGGTATGAATCTTTGATAATATCTTTCCAACCCAAGGAATCTATGCACCTCCATCACACTCTTGGGTGGATCCTAAGTTAACACTTCCTCAACCTTGGTTGGGTCCACTACCACACTATCTGCTAAGATAACATTTCCTAGAAATTAGACCTCCTGTATCTAAAACTGGAAATTTGAGAGCTTCCTGTAAATTTGGTTCTCTCTGAGTACCTAGAGAACCATCCTCAAGTGACACACATTATCCTCCTCAGATTCCTAGTACATAAGGATATCCTTGATGAAGACTACCATGAACCGATCTAAGAAGGGATGAAAGATTTGGTTCATGAGTCCCATGAAAAATGTTGAGGTGTTCATCATGCCAAAGGTCTTAACCAAGTAGTCATAATGACTATAGAGACATCTCAATGTAGTCTTCGATATATCTTCATCTCATACTCACAACTTGTGATATTTTGTCCTGAGGTCAACCTTTAAGAACCATCAATACCCTCTCAACATATCAAAGAGTTCTTCGATCCTTGGTATTGGATACCTGTTTTTCAGGGTCACCTGGTTCAAGCTCTAGTATTCCACACATAACCTCAATCACTCATCCAGCTACTTAGAGAATAAAACTAGGGTTGTCCAGGGTGAAACACTGGGTATAAAAAATCCCTTCCTCTGCAAGTCATCTAACTACACCCTCATCTCTCTAATCTCCATGGGTATTGTTTGATATGTTGGAACATATATCAATTTTTTACCATGGGTTATATAAATGAATAAGTATATCTATTGGTGGGTAGGTAAGCCTGGAACATTCTCAAGAAAGACATCCTTATAATCTATTACTATTGTAGGAAACTGGAAACTCATAACATCCACTGCACCAAGGGTCATGCTAGATAATTGATGAGTAATCGGGTGCACCCTCCTATGCATGAGTCTATCCTACACTATATAGATTTCCTTTTCACCCACAAAGGAAAACCTAGTTCTATCACTGTGAACACACCACATCCTCTACCTAAAAAATTTAATCAAGGAATGAAATGTAGATAACCATTCTATACCTAAGATTACGTCATAAGGCTTCATATTTACAAAGAGATCCCAATAAAAACTCTCACCTCCAAGAGTCAGGTCACACTTTTGGAATAAGTGTGTGATCGCTAAGTATTCTTCGGTGGGAGTCTTCAAGTGAAAGGTTTGAGTTAAAGGCTCAACCATAATCTCTAAGTCTCAAACTGGATAGGTGGAAATAAAGGAATGAATAGAACTTATGTATATCAGTACTATAACTAAGGTAGAAAAGACACATATCATACCTTGAATCATTTCAGGAGCCTTTGGTTCGTAAGCCTCAACCGCCTAAAGCTACCACCGCCCCTGTCCTCCATCTCCCTGAGCCTAGTGTAGACCACCTAGGGGTGGTGTTAATAACAATTAAAAGCGTTGGCCACCTATAGTTTCTCTCCCATATCCTCTTCCACATCCTATGCCTTGAAGACCTACCTGCTCCTACTTCTGAATCTGCCTCACCAACCTAACTATTATTTCCCTATCATTTGTACAGAGGGTCAAAAAATATCAATCAATATGTATACTACCATGAAATTAGTAGCACCACCACTCCCTGAGATGATTGGACCCATCCTGTGAGACTTGAACAACAAAACCTCTATCCTAAGACCTCCTTTTGAAGTATCTCGCATGTCCAAGTCCCTCAGACTGACATCATATCCTTGATGTCAAGGTCTCTTCTCTTGCTTTCCTACTGCTGGAAACCACCATCTATGTATGTTCATCCAAGAAACTCTCAACAACCAAATCTTTATCAATCACCCTAGTATAAATAGGAATGCATAGAGTTATAAAACTAGCTTGGATGTCCCTATGCAGTCCTCGCTCAAAGGTCTGAGCCCAAAATAACTGATCCTAAACCATATCCATCGAGTACATAGAGAGGTTGATAAACCTCGATGAATACTCATTTAATATTTTTTAACCTAATGAAGTTTTAAAAGCTACTAGATATGTACAACCCATCGCATATCTAGAGAGAAATCCTCTCTTTAAAGGTGCTCAAACTCTGACCATGCTTGAGTCACCTCATTGTAATATCGGGTCACCAAATCCCACCATCATCCTACTAATCCATAAATAAGGCTCACCACTAGGACCACCATCTGGTCTACTGGTGTGCTGACCATATAGAAAAACTCATGTCACCATTTTAATCCATCCCTCAGTTTTCTATGGGTTGGGTTCTCCTTGGAAACTAAGGGGTCTCTTTCATTGAAACTCAGGAAGTTAACTTAGCCTACACACCTCATTCATTGGTATCGCAGGTTTAATGTGCTTCTCTATAGGTGTTGGTATAGCTCATGCTCCACCTAGAGGTAACATCTCTCAAAAGGGTTCTTGTATTGATGCCTCATCAATGAGGGGATCATCCTCATGATCCTGATGTTGAATCATATCTATCATACATCACATGGGCATCTTGAAATAAACAAGATATACCATGGTTAATGAGTATATCTTGAGATATTACTCAATAAGGACATGGAAACCATAACCCATTATTATATTATTCATATACCATTATTTTCTCTAAAACCAGTGTTCTCATACACCGAGTTGAAAGACAGGTGATTAGAGTCTTTGTGTATGGATACATTAGTCATGACACAAAACACTGGGGTCCCTATCCTAAAATACTAACTCAAAACACTTAAAATTATTTCCCCAAACCAATCTCATAGACTCTGATCCTAAGGAAGAATCGACTCCTTTGATACCACTCTGTCATGACCCATCCCAATGGGGCCCTTTCCATAAATCCCCAAGTTTTCCTCCAATAGGCCGGGGGATAGATACTAACACCGAGTAGGAATATCACTAACATGGGAGGCCTTAGCCTAAGTACCTATACACATGACCACATCACCAAGATCATACAATGATAAAATGTAAAATTAATTGAACAACCATGCATGTATATATCTAAATCCAAAAACCAGAGTATAATAGTAAGTAAAGGAAAATAAACAGGTAAAAATACAATTCCACCACAAAGAGCCTAAAAACAATTATAACTTGAAAGTTAAGATGGGGAATTCTAGGAGGTCGCATCTTCGACCATAGATCTCTTCACCAGAAGTAGCAGAGGCACATTCTTCTTCTAGAGGAAAGGGTTCATCGAGTGGTGGTGGTGTCTCATTATTATTCTGTAAGCAAAGGGGTTCATCGAGTGATGACATATCGGTTGTTGACGGCCTTCATTTTCATTCAGTGGCAGTGAGATATTTGATCTATGAATCAGTGATAATAGTTGTTTCCAATGCGAGTGGTAGTTTCAAGTTCTTCTTCTCTAACAGCTTTTATTCCATATCTGAAGGTGGAGCTTTAGCAGGGATTCTAGATCCAATGATGGTGGAGGTTCTTGGATTTGTGATGTGCTTCTTGGATGCTCCAGATTCCTCTATGATGCACCTATAGGCTACTCCAATTACCTCTTCAATGCACTTCTCAGCTACTATAATTTCCTCTATGATTCACTTCTTGGATTCTCCAGTGCCATTTTCCTCTCCCTTATCCAATCCTCTATAGATATTTTCATCGTTGTTTTGTTGGGTTCCTTATTTTTTGGAGAGTCAATGATTTTTGGTGACGGTATTTCTATTTTTCATTTAATGGTTCGATTGTTTTTTGGGGGTGACGGTATTCCTCTCCCTCAATGACGATGTGATAGTCTCTGGTGTGATCATCTAGAAAGGCCTCCATCCTCTCAACCCTGTTATTTGAGCGACTTTGTGTATCGGTAGGGAAACCAACTTCCTCCTTCTATTTTGACACTTTTTTTATGTCAATTATAGTTTTCTATAGTGGTAAAATTGTTTTTATTTATAGAGCTGACATTTATTTTTGATGGTGGATCCCAATGACATTTGGTATCTTCAGTGATGGTGGTATGATGTTGTGGTGGTACGGTTTTGATGGTTCAGTTTTGGTGAGTGGAGGTGATGTTATTTACTCATCTATCAGGTGGTGTGGCTCGAGGTGGTTTGATCGATGTGTCATGCCCTAAGGTGCCTTGGTGGTGATGTGATGGTGCATGGTTTATTTTAATTTCAAATTTAGGGCCTTCATTTCTTTTTCTGTTTTTCTAAATTTTGAACATGGTGGTTTTTTTTGAATCGGATTGTTGTGAGGTTACCAGTAAACTATAAATTGTTTTATTCAAAAATCAAATAAAAATGGAATTTTTAGTCAGTCAAGATGGGGGAAACTGTCAAGATACCTTAGCAACACACCCCGTTCTATCTTCTCTCACTAAGAACCTTCTGGTCCTGGTCCATCAGGGACTCTATGAAAAGGTTGATTATTTTCACAATACACAACATGTTCAAGAAAATCCCGTGAAGGAGTAAGTATAACAATACCCAATATAACACCCCAAAACCGAAAATCATATAAGAAAAGTATAACATTCATCTCTATATAGGTATATTTCTATAGAAAATATAACAAGAATATCCAAATATAATCAACAAAGACACATGGTTCCAAGATAAAGTCACAACCATATTTCTAGCCTATGATTCTATCTCGAAGAATCCATGAAGCACTCATCTAGGAGAACACACTCCACGAGTCATATTTCATTGATGAAATCCATCCAAGGGGTAATGATCGTCAGTTCTCACCATTAGAAGTATATTCTGGAAGTCTGAAGAGATATGATACACATATGAGGATCACTCTCAGAGCCATAGGGGATACCAACAAATAAATTTGGATTAACCTTCTAAGTAGGGGATTGACACCCATGTAGTGTTGTTCACGATGATACTAAAAACTCCACCTAGGACAAGAAGATGATAGAGGATCTCACTCCAAGACTCATAGAATTATTCCAACAACTATATCCAGAAATTACTACTGAAGGGATCATTTTCCTATCTATAGGAGGTGATTCCATACTAACCCTTAAGGAAAATTATATAGGGAGTGCACCCTTAATGAAACATTTCCAAGATTCGGGGGATAAGGGTTCCAATCAAACTCTAAAAAAATTCATAAAATTTTCTAGGAGTACACGGTGTCTCCCCTTAGCCCCAGGTCCTTTCCATGTAAAATGGAACATGGCCATGTCCATGTATAAGTACGTAGAATTCCCATGCCCATGTACTTATTCCTCTTTACTAGTACACAACTTAGCCCATGTATATTTAGGATGATCATGTTTGTATGGGAGTACATGGCATGCCCCTGGCCGTGTACTTCTGTATGTGTCCATGAACCCTCTGAGGTACATGTTGAGACATTCAAGGAGGGTGACACACCATATTACATGGTCACATGCCATTTTATACTTATCTTCCTCCATAAACCCTATCTATTTTACATGGGTCCCACACTCTTTGTAATCCTGTATTACACGTCATGTGTTGTGGGATTTTTCAAAATCCCATATCTAGTTAACATATATTTGGTCGCTCCTCTGGCCCTTGATCCAGCAAAGTGACTCATTAGAAAATTGAGATTCATTCCCCAATGATTCATGTCATCATTTTTTAATAACATCTGGCCCTTCGATTCCTTTTGGAAATCATCTGCATGTGTCATCCGTCATCACACACCAAGAACACTGAAACTGTATATCCACACCACCCAATCCACTAACAATTCCATCATCACACCACCTTCATGTCATTACAAGATAGGATCTATAATATTGAAATAAACAAGTGTGTAATGATCAATTTCCTCAGTGTATGTCGAACTATGGGCCAATAGAGAATGCTCGTGATGAATGAAGAATCGAGGGAGAAAATAACAAGGAACAATCATAAGGAATGGACCTCAGTTGATGTTCATGTTGAACTCAATTTTTTCCATTGGAATTAAGAATGAATAGATAATAGATAATCATAAATAAATTCTCCCAATTCCCAAAAGAAACTAACCCAACATGCAATACCCATGATCTGCGGGTCAATTTGATGGTTGATTGATCTGCATTTGTCATAGAAAAGATAATGGAAAAATAAATACAATCAAAAAAATTGTCCTACCATGATATGGATCAATTGATTATGAATAATTATCATGTGTCATTATCATGGGTCAGATCTCAAAATCCCATTACACACTGATCACCGATATTTGATTTGGTTGATGTTCTCCTGAGAGAGATCCTCCAACACTCTCTCCAAGGGTTCTTCAATAGCTCCATGGTTATGCGTCTATCCTTGAAATTCCATCACAACCATATTCTTATAGAATAATTTGGGTTTTTGCATCAACAGATAAATAAAATAATTTTATTTAATTATTTTAATTATTTTATGAACACGATGACTTTTCTACAAACACCCCACACTAAAAAAGGTTATATCACTCTTAGGGTAGAACTCACATTCTGAACTCAATTATGCACTCATATTTATAATATGGGACTCTAGTTATAATTAATTCAACTTTTTAAGGAAAAATGCATGCACATTATATTTAATATATTTCAACCATTTATCAAAAGAAGACCGGTCCTCAGAATCACATGTCATTTCTGTTCCTGATGTTGAAAATAGTACAAAAAATATCCAAAAATAATACATAGAAAATCCAAGTCATTATAGAGAATGAACCTAATTTGGGTTACCTGGGTTTATAAGATTGATCATGAACCTAATGTGGATTAACTTGGTACATAATATTGAGTATAAACCCAATATAGATAATCAAGGTTCAAAATATTGAGCATGAACCTAATCTAGATTAACTATGTTCACAAGATTGAGTATGAGCCTGATACAGATTATCTAGGTTCGCAAGATTGAGTTTGAAGCCAATTTGGATTAGATAGGTTCAAAAGATTGATCATGATACCGATGATGATTATTGAGGTTCGCAATATTAAGCATGGACCCGATGTGTTTATCTAAGTTCAATATTTTATGGTTTCTTATGCTTATTTTTATGCCAAATTTATATATTATATGCCTATAATTATGCTCTTTAAATAATTTTTAATGTCTTGTGATTTTGTACACTTTTTCTATGGTAAATGTTTATTCATTTGAGATTGCATATCCTATTATCATTACTTATAGATAAATATTATTAGTCTGTGTTTTTTTAATAATATATTTATCCCATGATCATAATTTCTCATATACTTTTTATTTAACCCTTGATGAAATATTTTTTAGATTTTCCCTTACTGGGTTTTTGAGCTCACCTCTTTCTTATTTTTTTTATTCCCTAGGTTATGAAGATGAGTATAACTAAATATAATTCTATAAGGGGTTCTATATAGTTAGATTATGGAGAAATGTTCATGAGAATCATAAAATATGTTTCTTATATAGAAAATCCTCAAAGACACTAAACCTTCAATTATTGGGATTGTATTATTTTGTGTGATATAATGTTTTAACTTATGAAGATAATGTAAAATAAAGATAGGTTTGTCTCACTTTATATCAAATACTAGTTTTAAATTATGTTTTTTTAGCATAATACCTATTATTTATGGTTTGGGGATCCTCATTTCTTACCCATTCATCTTGAATAACAATTATGTTTTGTGATTTTTAAATTATTAAAGAATAGAAATGGCATCGCCTGATTTAATTTCCCTCAGAATAATTATTCTTGAATTTATTAGATATTTAATTCTCTATAAATATTAAAAAAAATCAAATGAGATGGGTCATATGAAGCTCCCTATAGGTCCATATCATAGGAGTAAAATTACTCTTATGATGTTCTCTGAAGATCCCTATCTTTTCCATTTTTACTCTTCTAGGTGTCTTCTATAATAGTAAAAAACTCTTACAAAAACTCAGATGTATTTTATGAAATTCCAATAAATATTATAGATTTGGAAAATTATCAAATTTCTCTACCAATAACTCTTATAGAACAATAGTGACTCTTATGAAAAAATTGAGTGACTCTTATATAATTTCCATGACTCTTGTAGAAAATCTAAATTAATCTTATCGAATTATACTTACCCAATTTTTAGCTTCTGTACAAAATTCAAAAATTATTTCAAATCAACTTAGAAAAACTTTAATTTATCATTGGACCACTCCTACAACTCTTAAATAAACTCAAAACATCTAAAATAACTTCATTAATTTATCAAGTCATCTCATACCTCTTCAACTTAAATCCTAAAGTCTTTTGTAGCATATAAACATTAATCTTGACTATTTCAAATTTTACTTCACCACTTTTAATTTCAACTTCGAAATATCCTTCTAAAATCATTATCCAAGTTTGAATCATCACTAAATATAGTACCCATCATTCTTAATAAATCCTTAGATGGTTTCTTCGAAATTCTACTAGATTTTCCATCATTTTAATTACAGATTCACAAGTTGTATAGCAGCTAGATTCTCCTCAATATTTTTCAAACTATTTTAGATAATTCAATATATTTACAATTAGAACATTTCATGATTCCATAAAAACTTACTCTACAATCATAAAATCATGGGGATTTGTAGACACTATGAACTGTATTCCATGCACTTATCCTCAATTAAATATGTATTTCCATGTTCCACAACTGAAAATGGCATAAACCGGGCTCGAAAAGTTTGCAGTGAGACTCTGCAATTTTCATGGGGGTCAGTGATGGTAGCGAAAGCACTAACCTGAAGGGACGAGACCACATCCCATCACTGATCCCAAGTAAGGTTGCGGGTGCGCAAACCCCGTGTTATGGAGCAATTATTTGGATAAGTCTCTAAATAGGCTCCCAAGATACCTGTGCACAAACACTTGCATGCCACCATGATGAAGCTGATTGAAGTGATAATTTTGGTTAATTCCTAAATGTGTCACCCTAGTCTAGCCAAAACATCGTCGGTGCACAAGGTACTTGTACACCCCAATTTGGTGTGCAAGTCACTTGCACGCCCAACTCATTTCACCAAATGTCATTTATTTGCCTATAAATACACCCTTGGGGCCCCTATTTGTACGGAAAAATTTCCTTGAAGACCAATTGCTACTCTGGTCTCCCTAGTACTTCACCCCAGTCTACTGAAACTTTAAAGGTAGTTCTCCAACACCTTGAGTGGAGGATTTAAAGAAGGATCATTGGACTTAAGTCCTTTTAGTGTTTTAAAGCCATAACACTTGTGCGCCTAAAGTGCCCAACCTCCCTAAGTCTAAAATAATTGTGTGCCTCCCATTCCTCTCATAGGAACTTGAGCGCCCCACTTCTTAGATCACTTTTGAATACTCTTGAAGGATTGAGTAAGGTATCACCCAATTATTACCATATAGGTTGTTCATCACTTAAGTGAACATCAGGTTTCCCAAGTGTACTTGTGCGACCATACTTGTGTGCCCTTCTCTACTTGAGCGCCCCTCTTTTATTCACTTATTATATTCACTCTCTTCAGTCTACAAGCCATCAAGACTTCCTCAGCCATTCATAGAAAGGCTTATTATTCTTCATTGGATTCCTTGTCTGAAAGGGATTCTGTTGAGACCTCCACCAAAACCTCCTAACTTATCAAATCTTTGGGAAAGGAACATCAGTGTGTCTCCTATTTGGGTTTGTATTTCCACAGTCAGAGGTTTCCCACATTTTTTTCACAATGGGGTTAGGATTCATGGAGTGTCTTTGGGTTTGTATATCCACAGTCACATGGACCTTTCTCCTAGAAAAAGTTTTGGGAAGTTCCCAGTTTGGAGGAGGGTTGGGTCCTAGCCTCTCCTTTCTCAAAGAGATGACCCAGAACCTCAGGTCTCTAGTAGGGAAGGTATAGTTCACACTTACTTTTCCATACAAGAAAAGGAGAAGTCTCTCTTTCCTACCAGGATAAATTTTATGGAAGCCATACTCGTGTAAGACCCTCATCTTCATCCCTTCCTCCTTACATTGGACCCTTGTCAAATGTAAATAGAACAGAGGGAAGGCCCGTCGCCTCGCCCTCTTCCATGGTCGACGCGCCCTCTTCCATCAGCGGAGGAGGAAGAGTGTGAAGTTTCATTGTTGAATCTTTTACATCCTCTTGTTTCTCACACCAAGCATGACTCACATGGGCTTAGAGATACATGATGGTTACAACATGTGCACAAACACTCATTGGAATGAACTATAAGAACTCTGATTCCCATCATAATCAGGATACGTAGGAATCCTTCTCAAGGCCCGAGATCATTGGACATCATCCTCAGGAATCCAACCCTAATTCCATTAATTCATGCATCCTCCTCAGAAATAAGCCCCAAATTAATCCCCCAATTCATCAAGGCATCCTTTTTAGGAAGTAATCCCAAACTCATATCTCCCAAAGGACCATACTTTTCTATGAGACTTATCGAACTATGTGGGATTTGATTCCCATTTATATAGGATACGTAAGAAGCCTCCTTGAGGTTCAAACCCAACACTTCAAATCAAACTTTTTCTCCTTGGTCCATATTCCCAATAGGGTATGATCTTATTTGGAAACCCATATAATTTCCAAGTTCCTCGGGCTGCTTCAGTATAAGTCCCACACTAAGTTTTTACCAAGCACCTTTCACTTAGAGGTCCTTATCACATGACCTTAAAAGGTATGATGTGTCATATTAAGCGGTACCTAACTATGAGGGTTCTAATTCCTTTTCACAAGGATATGTAGGTAGCCCATTTTATGGGCACGATCCCAAGATCAGAACAAACCTTTGTCTCCCTAGATGAAAATAAATTCTAGAGTGCCCCACTGAGTGGCTTATAAACCAGTATCATCACAACGATGATTAAAAGAATCTCTAATCGATATATTAGAGGATACCATTGATGGAAAACCTCAAATAAATACAGATATTTCCATTAATAAAGAACCTTGAATGCATACTAATGATTCTAAATTTTACACATGTTAATAATTAATTGTAAATTCCAAGGGATACTTGTGATATACTTGGTGAATTAATAAGGATTCATGAAAATATCTTAAAATTACAAAGAGAGTCCCGTAGTAGACAATAATTCCCCCTAAAAGGGTGTGATGAGTCTTAACTCCCATCCTCTCGACCAATGAATGTTCTTAATTATCATAAAGTTCAAACTTAATGAATGCCTACCTTTGGAAAGAAGGTACCCTTTGGATAAAGAACTATTTGAAGTTTCTGGTTCCATAAATAAATCCAATGGAAACTGCCTGGAAATAGTAATTCTTAAAACTAGAACACGTGTTTCAAGGAACTACGAAACAAAAATGGTAAACCCGACGTGAATCCTTAAACAAGTTAATAATGTTACCCACCTGTTAGGACCATATCAATTGATAAAGGAAGGATAAAAAAGGAATTAATCATGCATGTATCCATATAAAAAGATGTTGTTTTAATAGATCTTTTTTTTGTATTCAAGTTTTCCATAGAACTCCCTTCAATCCAAAAAATGGCTTTCTCTAAGACAGCATCTGTGAACTTCTAGACCGCTGCTCAAGCTGGATCTCCATCTATGGGAAGGACATCATCACTAACCCAGCATCTTTAATGCTGAGTCTCTAATGTGATGGTAAAGGAATATCACCAGCATAGTACAATCCTGACTTTAGAGGCTGCTTGACAGGCCCTCCAGGTCAACAACAATCCTCGATCATCTGACCAACGATGACCAATGATCAAGAAGCAAATAGTTCCAACCACAGTCTCTGATAATTTTTTGTCTTTATCCTCTGATCCCAATAATCAATTACTCTCATACTACAAGGAGGTGGATCAAGAGGTCACTAAAGGCCTCAATTCAACAATGAATGAGTCCTTCCTGAGGACTCCCACCAGTAATCACCGCTAGAATCGCGCGGTAGTGTACCCCCAACATGATGGGGGTGTTGCCTCTGGACATTTGGCCCAGGTCTCTCAAACTTGGGCATGTAAGATGAACCTCCAGGGACAACTTCCGTTCAATAGGGAGCAGGTTCTAACCTATACCACCTCCGGAGAAGTCCATCAATTTAAATCAATGGAAAAAAATGAGTGGGAACATACTCCCATCCGTCTTAATTTTTCTACTCAGCAGACTCGTCTGACAGCAACCCACCAATCCCACTAGATAAACACAGTGGAGTACCGTGAACAGGCACATACACCTGTTTACAAGTTATCATCCAATCAGATGGCTCATCTGACTGCATTTAAAGAAGTTCTCTAATCTAATGTGGTGGAAACTGGTAAACAGGAACATACACCTGTTTATAACCACTAATTCTTTCAGCAGTCTCATCTGCCAGTATTTAAGGAAATCCATCAACCATACTTGATGGAAAACATCCAACAGGCACATACACCTGCCAATGTTCATCAAGCCTACCAACAGTCTCGTTTGGTAGCACCTGGAGAAGTCAGTCAGAAAGATCTAATGAAAAGTTTGGGGCATACCCAACTCTCTTCCCCCATCCGTGAGTACTATCAATATTCATTGACATGAAAAGGAGGACAGAAGTAGGCACATACACCTACTCCAGATACAAAATAGATGTATATTCCCATTCCAGCCGCTGAAGTTTCCAAACACATCTTATCAATGGTGAAAGGGAAGATGCATATCCATGCCCATATTCTGGAAGCATGCCAGGATATTTTAACAACTACTTTAGTAATATCAGGGGAACAAACACATAAATCTGTCTCCACACATGGTATGACACATCGGTATGCCATCCCGGAGCAGATACATACCTCTGATCCAATCCAAGAGGGTCATAGGGAATATTCCCCCATATCATACGGACAATAGGATTGGGAACATACACACTTTCCAATTGGAGGTAATCAGTTCGTTCTAGTAACTACTCCAAGGCAAGCACATATACTTACCAATGATAACCACTTTTCCCATCAAGTTTCCCCAACTAAGTATAAGAGAACATCCAAGAAAAAGTCTCACCAATCATTGTTGGAAAATCAAGAGTTAAGCTACGATGTGGCTCCTCTTAATGCTGGATTTCTTGAAGCCCTCAGACATTTATTTGTTGCTACTCAAGATCATATTCTCTCATTACCAAATTATGGGAGTGGTATTTGTAATTCTGAAGTTTCTTATCAGAAACTTCATCATCAAGGATTTCTTTATGAAAATTCGGTCAATCTAGAGTGCCTGTCTCTGGATGAGAGCCACAGCAACCCTCCATGTGGCCAAAAGACCAAGGAGAAAGAAGATTTATCCCTTACTGTAATCCATCATGGTGATCCTTCCTATGATTTTATTCACTAAAAAAGTCCTCTCCATAGTAGTATTTCACATTTTCAAGTAAATTCCATAGTTGAAAATGTATCGATGAGAAAGCCCTCCAATATTAAGGCACTTGAAAATGCAAATCCAATCATGTCTGATGCCTTGTCATTTACAGGTGAAACACTTTCTCAACTAGAATACATCTTAAGGGAACAGTCATTCTCTGAACCTCCTTTAGGTCATTTATCTTCTAATACATAGAATCCACTCTAGTCAGATCAAGTGAAGAAACCTCTTGTAAAAGATGATGAAGATGTGTTAAACATGAGGAAACAATTAGCTAAATGAGAAATCCCAGTCATGTTCTGGCCTTTGGAAAATTCTCAGTATAACATTCCAGAATTGATAACAGAAGATTGCATTCATGACATTCATCTCAACTTATGGAAAACTCTTCATCATTTGAAAACAAAAGTCTAACCATATGATGAATATAAAAATCATGTAAAGGTAATAGAAGGGTTGCAATGCCAAATTGACTTGGCATCTCTCTCAGTTTCTCAATATCCAAAGGTTGAAAATAGTAGAGAAACCTTCAGTGTGCATGTCTCAATGCTCTAAAGAGGCTATGCCAGTTAATTTTTGATTCCCCGTCTAATGTTTTTATCAAAGGATGGGGTGAATATGGATAATTTCATTTCACTACACTCCAAAATTAGCAAAGTCTTCCAAAAGTGGTTTCATGCAATTTTATTGCCCACGGTCAGCCACAATCAATAGGCTTTTTATGTAATCAAATGTACGCTCAAGAACAGGCCTCAACCAGTTATCATCAGAATTAGGCCCAAAGAAAAGAATTTGTTGAGCTAATTTTACATCAAGCATTTGAGAATATTGAACAGGCATCCCGTTTAGAGGATGTCAGGCATCATAGGATGCAAATATATAAAATAGCACAGTAATCTTTTAGAACATGTGATTTAATTGATTGTCAAATGATGCACCCAGCTAATGTCCGAACCAAAATCCACAAAATTAGAAGATAAGTTTCATGAATTTCAGCCATGGAAGTTTAAGAATAACCCTAGTTTTCAAGGCTAGGGGGTCATTAATTCAACCTTTAAATTCATTAAAAAATGTTCAAAGATTTGAAGAAAAATAACAGAATCAGCCCCAGCCTGCAAGGCTGGGGGATTTTTCACATCTAAAATCCCCTCCTCAATAGAAGTAGTTTTCTCCTGATTAGGGAAGAATCCACAAGGAAAGTTTACAACTGAACTATCCAAGGATTCCTTTCAGGTTACTATCTTACAAACAGTTCCATGGAATTCTTCGTATAGGATAATGGAGTCTCGTGAAATACACAAAGGGAGACGATCTAGAAAAATCACTAACAGAATGCCATCAATGCATTATGCGTCAGTGAATGTTATTAACACCATTGCAGAAGATCCTCTAGAAAATAAGTCTGGTTCAGGGGAATTAGAATATTAAGTTCTTGTCCATAATATGGTATACACCAAGGCAAATGAAGGTGTGCATAACCGAAATCAGAGGCTTACCCAAAATCTAGGTATGCCTTCAAATAACCAACTCCCCCTCTCTGAAAGGAATCTAACAAGGGGAAAGGAAAAAAGTTAGATTGCATCTCACTTTTCCACTAGATAAGGTCAATCTCTTTCTCTTGAAGAGAGATTTTCACAGCAAGAAGAGGAAATGAAGGAGTTGAAAAGACTCAACACAGAGTTACTTCAAATTAGCATTTCTACTAGACGATATCCCCAAGAAAGTACTCAATTTTCAAATCCTATAGGAGATCCTCAACAAAGAGGATTTATAGTAGCTACAGATGCAGATAATGAATTCCCTCCATTGGGTATACAACAAAGGCAGGTATAAGCACCACCATCAGTGGTTTTACCGGTCGCTACACTAGCTTAAGCTCCAGTTACTATACCTACACAGGTTCCAGCTCATTCAGATATTCCCCAAATTCTTATGAACACAATTGAGGCATTAGCAGCTCTATTGGAAGCTATGAAGGAACGACATGCACCAGTTCATCTGGAAAAAGAGCTTACCCTGAATGGGTGGATGCAATTCCTCCCCCACCAAATTTTGTGAATACCACATTTCCAATCTTTAATGGTTCGGGAGATCTGGAACAATACCTAACACATTTTGTTTCTCATTGTGATTCCATGATGGGAACTTCTCAACAATAATAAGCGGTTAAGATTAGGTGTTTTGTGTAGTCATTAAAAGGACCAGCTTTTTTCTGGTATACAAGTTTGTAATCTCAATCAATTACTGGATGGGAAGATCTCCATTAGAAATTTCTTCTCCAATTTATCTCAACACTACCAAAGATGACCATTTTTTATCTTAATAATTATAAAAAAATGGAGAATGAAAGAGTTTCATATTTCATGGCATGATGGAAAGGATTAACATATTCCTTAAGTCTAGAACTCCCTCAAGAAGAATTGCTACCAATCTGTGTGACAAATCTGTGTGACAAATTATGCACACCATTGATCCCTGTGAAATACACAGGAGGTTTTCGAGACCTTACTTCAATCGCTCAACATATAGAAGACTATTATAGAATCTAAGGATAAAACTCAAGTAATTCCATCAGCTCTGGGGAGGAGGATAATAAAAGAAGAAGCTAGTACAGTCACCCTCAAACAGGCACATGTACCTGCTTCAACTTCAAGACCCTCATCATACCGAAGGGATCTACCTCCTAAGCATTAGTAGCAATGACTTCCTCATCAAGATGATCAAAGAGATCAAAGTTGGAAACAGTTTGAGGAATTAAAGAATAAATTTTATTCTTTCAGAAGCAAACAAGTTTCTGGTTACTTCATCTCAGCCTTAGAAAATAATTTGGTTCAGTTACCAAGGACAAAGAAGCCAAATAAAGATGGAAATGAAGATCATTAAAATTATTGTCCCTTTCATCAGATGTTGGGACACCCCATTTAGGAGTGATTTGTTTTCAAATACCTTCTTTAAAAGATGGTATACTTTGGACAAGTGAAATTGAAAAGTTCATTAGCTCAAGTAGCATGTGTTACTACTACCGATCCAGAGGAAGAGGGCGAATGACAAGAGGTCAAAAGTAAAAATGTGAAAAAATATGATGATTGGATGATTGGGAAAATGATAAACCAGACTCATACCATTTTATGAACATAGTTGAAACAACCAATTGTGTCTTCTTCCACTCCTCCCACAGCAAAACCATCTTCATCAAAAGGCCATTCATCAAAGAAGAAAAGTGATCATAAGGACAAAGAGTGGTCAGAAGAAAATGAGCTCGTTTCAAGGAAAAGGTTTTCCTTGGCCCTGGAAGATTTTATGCCATCTATTTCAAAAGCACAGGCACCGCCCCGCCAAATGGTACAACCAGAATTAACCTGTCAAGAAGAATCTTCGTTAGATGAAGAGTTGAACTTTGGTTCTGTTAATGTTATCCATTTAATGGATCCTTATGCCAATGGTGATTCTGATTATAGTGAGCCAGAATTCCATGTACTTAATTGGGGAACAAGAGGAAGGGACCAAGGTTGAGGATATAGAAGAAGATGTGGGAATTCCATAAAGCAACATTTTAACTCTACCCCTACTCAAACCATATATGTGGAAGAAACTCATGGAAGAGCCCTTTAGCAGGCTCAATAGGAACAAGGAGTTTCTTCCATGAAAGACAGGTTTGGTTCTGATACAATTATTTTGGAAGACTGATTAGAAGCCACACTATATTCTTCTCAACAAATAAATAGACTTAGTCAGTCTAATTTACCAAAGCCAGCAGTATTTCCAGCTTCTGTTCCGACACAGAGTACATCTACATTAGAAGTATCAACTTCCAAAGCACCTGCAAAACCACATCTCCATGCTGGGAAACACAGACCTTTGTACCAAAAGTATGATGTCTTGAAACAATTGGCTGAAGTACCGAACAAGTTATCAATTTTGGATGCTTTGAATCTGTCAAAAGATCTTCGATAAGCACTCATTGAGGCTTTGTTAAGTCCTCAAGAATTTGAAATCGAAGTTGATACTGTTGAGGTTTACCGTATAGAGAATGATCCTATAGAATTTCATGCAGTCATATATTTTACAGATGAAGATGAAGATGATGTTATTCATGGGCATATCATACCTTTGTATTTGTCTGGAAAGGTCAATGACATAGATATCCGATGAGCCTTCATTGATAATGGCTCTAAGGTCAACCTCATTTCCGTTCATACACTTTGTTAATTAGGCCTGACTGAATCTGACTTATCTCCTTCAACTTTAATGTTGCAAGGATATGACAAGAATGAAAAATAACCTCTAGGAGAGATTACACTCAGAACTCAATTTGTAGATCCTGTGTCTAATTCAAATTTCATCTTTGTTCATCAAGAAACAGCCTTCAATATTCTTCTTGGAAGGTTTTGGTTGCATCAACATGCATCCATACCTTCGTCATACCACCAATGTCTAAAATATTGTTTCAATGGTCAAATCAAAACATTTTATGGTGACAAGGCTCCATTCAAAACATGTGAATCTCAATACATTGAGGTAGAGTTTTATCACACAAAAGGAATGAAGACCATGATAAAGTAGATAACTAGATTTAATGATCCAAATGGACTGTAAAAGACCCCAAAAAATCCATTCATACATTTGATTATAGATTATGTGTTACCCATAAATCAAATTGAAAGGGTAAAACCAAACCTAAAGACTCATCCAATAACTTCTATAATGTCAATTATGGAAATTGATCCTAACAACATAGAAGAAATTATTGATACACTAAGAAATGATGAAAGCCTAAATGGAGATGTTTTCATCTCATCTATTGAACTACAACAAGCCTCTACTTCGTCAACAAGATTAGAAGAGATAGTGATAATTCTAGAGGAAGACAAATATGTTGATTATAAATCTATCAATCCTTATTTATTACCACAGGAAGACCCTTTGTCATCAGTAGGGTCAGATATGGTGGCCTTTTTTTGGATGTTCAAATACTAATTTCTCCCCTAACACTGGAAGTTTTTCCTCATCATATACAATTCAAGTGTAAACAAAAGAGGTAATACAAAATGAAGAAGAAGAGTAAGATCTTGGGGATTCTCCTCCAGTATTTGAAGAAGGTGTCTCTACCACCATGGATGAACTCATAGAAGTAAATCTGGGTACATAATAAGATCCATGCCCCACTCTAATTAGTGCATCCATGACCTCTGAAGAGAAATAGGTTTATACTTCCTTTCTAAAGAAACATGGAGATATATTTTCTTGGAATTATAAATCATGATATAGCCACCCATCATTTGGGTTTTCCAGAAGAACATTGTGGATTTAAGCAAGCGGAAAGGATAACATACCCAACTCTTGCCTCTCAAATTGAAGCTGAAGTTGATAAGCTTATAAAGGATAACTTTGTTAGGGAAGTTCAGTATCCCAAATGGATGGCCAATATTGTTTCAGTGAAAAAGAATAATAGGAAAATTAGAGTCTGCATTGATTTTAGAGATCTTAACCAGCATTGTCCTAAATATGATTTTTCAGTCCTGATTATAGAACTTTTAATTGATGTAAAGGATGGTTATGAAGCTCTTTCCTTCATGGATGGATACTCTGGGTATAATCAAATATAAATGTCCCTAGAGTATAAAGAATCTACAGCCTTTAGAGCCCCTCAAGGTGTGTTTTTCTATCGGGTAATGCCCTTTGGCTTAAAGAATGTAGGTGAAACGTACCAACGTGCCATGCACCATATCTTCAAACCCTTCTTAGGGAAATTTTTTGAATGTTATGTGGATGATTTGGTGGTCAAATCTAGACAATGTTCCAATCACTTGGCTGATTTGGAAACCATATTCAATAAACTTCGGCAACACAGTTTGAAGATGAACCCCTTGAAATATGCTTTCGGGGTAACCTCGGGAAAATTATTTGGCTTTGTAGTATGACATCATGGTATAGAATTAGATCCTAAGAAAACAAAATCAATCCTTGGTATGTCACATCCTCAAAATTTGAAAGAATTAAGAGGAATCCAAGGAAACTTGCCTGTATTCAGCGCTTTATCGCCAATTTGGCAAGAAGTGTTTACCCTTCACCAGATTAATGAAGAAAGAAGTCACCTACCAATAAACTGAATATTTCCAAGAAGCATTTAATACCCTCAAGAAATATCTCTTGAGTCCACTAGTATTAATTCCACCTGTTGAAGGAAGACCACTTATTCTCTAAGTGAAATCTTTAGAGCGATCACTAGGTGCCTTCCTTGCCCAAAAGAATGATGTTGGGAATGAAAACAGCCTTTACTATCTCATTCGAACTATGCTTGATGCGGAAACTTGGTATTCAAGTATTGAAAAGTGCTACCTGGTATTAATCTTTTCAGTTAATAAATTGAGGCACTACTTGCAACATCATGAGGTCCAATTGGTGTCTCGTAATAATCCACTCAAATTTATCCTCAGTCATCCTATGCTTACAGGACATCTGGCACGGTGGGCATTTATTTTGCAACAATTTGATATCCAGTTTGTACATCAAAAGGCAATAAAAGGCCAAGATTTGGATAACTTCCTTATTGACCATCCATCTACAGAAGATAAATCGTTTAATACTGAGCTTCCTAATGAAGAGGTCTTCTCTATTCAAGATAATTCCCAAACATGGGAAATTTATTTTGATGGTGCTTCCAGAATTCCAACAGGAAAGAGAATGGAAAACCCTAAACTCAACAAGGTTGGATTAGGAATTGTCCTTATTTCCCTAGAAAAGGTAGTATTGCCTTATTATTTCCTATTATCGAAAGGTGGTACCAACAATGAAGAAGAATATCAATCTCTCATCGCAGGTTTGGAATTGTCCCTTCAGGTGAAAATGGATCATTTAAAGGTAAAATGTGATTTAGAATTGGTAATCGAACAAATTAATGGAGAATATTCTATCAGAAAATAAGAATTAATTCCTTTGTGTGATTACGTCAGAGGATTAATGGATAAATTTCCATCAGATGTGACATTGTCTTATGTCCCGCAATCACAAAATGTTCAAGTAGATACACTAGCTAACGTGGCTACAGCCTTGGAAAATCCAAATCAGGATGAGACAGTTATCAGCATAACCCATCGTCATGTGGTCTCACCTTTTGTTCAAACCAGAATGAAGGAAATTAATTAAATTTTCCCTATTTTTGAACTATATGGTCATACCACAGGATAGAAAACATCCATCATGGAATATCTTCAAAATGGGGTACTTCCAACAGATAGGGATAAGAATGAATAAATTTAGTGACAAGCGGCCAATTTTACTCTTTATGATAGTCCAAACCGTAAAAAAGATCCTTTACAAGTGAGGCTTTGATGGAATTCTCTTCAGATGTATTAATGGAGAAGAGATTACATCTGTCATGAAAGAAGTACATTCAGGAGCTTGTGGTGCCCACCAATCTGGGCACAGACTCTCTGATTAGATCCGAAGGCTTGGATACTTTTGGACTTCGATGACGCAGGATTATACAGATTTCACTAAAAAATGTCATCTTTATCAAGTGCATGCCAACTTCATTCATCAACCCCTAGAGTTTCTACATACATCTAAATACTCTTGGACATTTTCCACAAAGGGAATGGATGTAGTAGGGCCTTATCCTCCAGCCATGGCTAAGCAGTTCAATTATATTCTCACTGCTACTGACTTCTTCTCTAAATGGGCTGAGGCAATACCTCACAAGGAAGTCGGAGCCAAAATCATTGTTATTTTTGTCAAAACTAATATCATCACTAGATTTGGCATCCCTCATACTATTTTGATGGACAATGGCACCAATTTTTGTTCTGCTGAAGTAAAAAAGTTTTATCAGGAACATAATATCAAGTCCAACCATTCATCTCGCTATCATGCGGTAGCCAATGGACATATAGAGGCCTTCAATAAGACCCTATCGAATATACTCTAGAATATGGTGGATAAAGATAAGAAATCATGGACTAATAAACTTTTGAATGCTTTATGGGATTATCGGACAACTACTCGTACTACTACCCAAGAAACTCCTTATTCATTGGTATATGGAACCAAAGCAGTTTTACCAATTGAAATACAATTGCCTTCACTTAGTGTTAAAATATTTGATCAGTTGTCTACAGATGAAAGATCTCAGAAATAGTTCAATGAGTTGGAAATATTATATGAGAAAATATTGCATACTTTTCATCATTTAGAATTATATTAGAACAGAATAGCACGAGCTTTTAATAAGAAAGTTCACCTTCATTCATTCCTTCAAGGAGAATTGGTATTGTTCCTTAGGACTCCAATGATACTAGGAAAGAAACCTAGAAACATGAACCAAAGTGGGAAGAACCTTATTCCATACATAAGTTCTATTCAAATGGAGCCTATGCCTTAATCTCACTGGATGGAGAGCTTATCACAATTCCAACCAATGCGAGATTTTTGAAGAAATAATTTGTGTAGTTTTGTACAAATAGTCCTCATTGCAAGACTTTAAACTGCACAGTACCATGTCCTTCCTGCAAGACTTAAAACTGCATAGCCCCCATGTCCTTATTGTAAGACTTAAAACTACACAGCCCTCATGTCCTAGTTACAATACATTAAACTGCATAACAATCATCAGCGTCCATGCTGCATGACGTTAAAATGCATAGCATCTTCATCCTTGTCACATTACGTTAAACTGTATGATATCATTTGTACAACTAACATCCTCTCTATTTGATGTTATAAGCTTATATAAACAAACATCATTGACATCATCACTACTCCTTAGTAGTACATGAGTCCCTCTCTCTCCTATGTTTGAGTTAGATCTGCATAGAGACCATGTTTCAAGAACTATGTATGGCTTGATTCTCATTTTTAATAAGATACATAGAGATGCCTAAATATCCAATTTTGGGACCATCCACAATCACAAAATCTTCTTATTTTATTTTATCCTCTTGTATATGAATCATATCTATACAGAGTGTTTCTTTAAGATATATGATTTGGTACTTATACCATTTTAGTCTTAATATTTACTGTTCTCTCAGAACATGTCAAAATCCCCCATTCTTCATGTCAAACTCGATTAGCGTAATGAATGATTGTTTAAAGAACTACGTACATATTTATTATCATCTATTTTGAGATATGTAGAGATTCCTAGATCTCCAATCTTGGGCCCATCTGCGATAAAAAAACCCTTTATTTCTTGTATAAGAATCAAATCTTCATAGAGAATGTTTTGAAAACTATGTATGACTTGATTCTTTCCCTAGAAAGACATATAGTGAAACTTGAGTTTTATCCCTTAATCCAGTTACAATATGTCTTTTCTTTCATATAGGTTCAGTTTCTTCCTTACCGCATGACGTTAAACTGTATGATAATTTGATACCCCTATTCTTTATCTGTTTCACCTTTGTATTATAAAGGAGACCTTTACTACTCCTTGTTTCTCACACAGAGCATAGATCAAGTGAGATTATGAATTGGATAAGGTGATTCTTTATATAAGTAAGGTATTTCAATTCCTTATGGGGGTGCAAATGTCTTCACTACATTACTTAAAACTGCATAGTAAAATGTCCTCACTACATGACTTAAAACTGCATATCACCATATTAATTCAAAGAAAACAAAGAAATTATTTGTTTTATATATGAGTCAGATCTATGTAAAGTACGTCAAAATCATGGCCAATATTGGTTCAAATATTTCTCATATTCATTGAACATAAACCCTTTACATATTTCATACTCTTAATATTGAATATTTTCAAATCTTCATAATCTTTCTTACGGTTTCTGGTGACAGAGTTTCTAATACTTGAGAACTCTTTTTCTTGACTATGCAGCACGTGCCCTTAGGTAGCCTTGCATAATTTTCCTACATAACAGATCTATCAGTCAAAAGAAGCCACTATTTGTCTATGTAGAATATGCCCTAGTTGGCTCTGTATAATACAACCCCCATAACGGGTTTGTAAAAATATGGTAACTTCATTCTTGGTTATAGTATCTTTGTCCCCTTTAAACTTTGATGACAATATACAAGAATCTATATTTTAAAACAGTCATTCAAGTATACTTGTCCCATTATCTTTTTCACATGAAAGTCTTCAAGACCATGGTTTACACATTTCTCTCACCATGTGTTCAATACAATATGAAATCACCTTGAAATCACCTGGCCACATATTATATATTGTTTCCATTTCTGGTCCTAGTCATATGACCTAAAACTACAGACACCATATCTCTTACATTTGGGTCAGACCTTCGTAGAAGTCTTATTCCTCTGATTCTTTGGACACTCTTGGTTGGAAATACCCCTTCCATATTCAGGTATCTTTCTCCATAAATCAAACTTTGTGCTTCGGAAAATCTGAATCTCCATAAACTTTCCTTGGATTTTAGCAATAGAACGTTAAACTTCTAAGAGCTCTTTTTGTTTGACTATGCAGTATGTGCCCTTAAGTGGCCTTGCATAAGTTGCCTACATAACAGGCCTGTTAGTCAAAAGATAACACTATTTGGCTATGCAGCATATTCCAGGGTTGGCCCTGCATAAGATATCCCCCATAATGGGTTTGTCAAATAATGGTAACTTCATTCTGGGAAAAGACTTCCTCTAATGCTTTTAGCCCTTTTCCCATATCATTCCTCAATTTCAGAAATTCCCAAATCATAGTTTACAATTTTTCCCTTTCATACCTGAATATGATAGTATGTTTCCAAAAAAATTATCAGGAAATTGGGAGAGTTTTATCATACCTTTGGTCAGAGCTAAAGACCTTAAATTAAAGCCACCAAATTTCCTCACTGCATGACTTAAAACTGCATAGTACCCAATGTCCTCACTACATGACTTAAAACTGCACAGTACCCAATTTCATCACTACATGACTTAAAACTACACAGTGCCCAATATCCTCACTGCATGACTTAAAACTACACAGTACCCAATGTCCTCACTGCATGACTTAAAACTGCACAGTGCACAATGTCTTCATTTCATGACTTAAAACTGCACAGTGCCCAATGTCCTCACCGCATGACTTAAAACTGCATAGCACCAAATGTCCTCACTGTATGACTTAAAACTGCATAGTATGATATCATAAATTCCCCTTTCTGATAAATTTTAACCATTACTCATACATCGAATTTGTATAGAAATGGTTTTCCTATTCATGACTTATGTCCGTCTAAAATAGCCATTTTCATTCTTAAAATTCCTTTCCTTGGCAAAACCACCCACTGTGGTCTGGAGTCACCCAAATCTTATTTTTCCCTATCTATCAACAGTAAAATTTTAAACTTCAAAGAGATCTTTTTCCTGACTGTGCAGCACATTCCCTTAGGTGTCCTTTCATAAGTTGCCTACATAACAGGTTTTTCAGTTAAAAGATGCCACTATTTGGATATATAGCATATTCCCCTATTGGACCTACATAACACAGCCCCCATAACGGGTTTGTCAAATAATGGTAACTTTGTTCTTGGAAAATACACCCCTTATGTTGACACGGGTTTTAAATTTGGTGACCATGATAATCATGGATCAAGATTCCCCTTGGAAATATTTAAATAATATTAAAGCAATTCTTAGCCACATAGTATTGTTTGGAATCTAATTTCAAAAATTTATGTTCAAAGCTATTCGACCACAAATATTATCCCATTATAGTCTAACGTGAATGACTCTAAACTTCCAAACAACAAAAGACTTGGTACTCATTATATTGAGAACCCACAAAAGGAACTTTAAACAAAAGTCGAGACCTAGCTCACTAAATTTGCATTTTGTATAATTTAGGTAATATTGAGCAATAAAAAGTCAAGAGATATAAATTTTGTGGGGTTTTCCATATAACCCTAGAAAAAAGCAAACAATTCTCTCTAGGCCCCATGGATTAGGGGAAAATTAGAGCATCCTTCCAAACCTAACATAGCTCCAAATTTAACCAAATGATGTGGGAATGCATCAAAGTTCCCTAATTTTTCCTTAAAACAAAATTCTTTTCATTCTTAACGAATCAAATTCTAAAGGGGGGATTCTGTAGACACCATGAAAATGTGTTCCATGCACTTCTCCATAATTGAAGATGTAATTCTATGTGTTGCAACTCAAAATGACCTCAACCAGGCTCGAAAAGTTCGCGGTGCGACTCTACATTTTTCATGGGGGTCAGTGACGGTAGTAAAGGCACTAATCCGAAGGGCCAGGACTGAATCCAGGAACTGATCCCAATCAGGGGTGCGGGGGCACATCCTCTATGGTATGGAGCAATTATTTGGATAAGTCCCTAAATAGGCGCCCAAGATACCTGTGCACAAACACTTGCGTGCCACCATGATAAAGCTGATTGAAGTGATAATTTTGGTTAATTCCTAAAGGTGTCACCCTAGTCTAGCCAAAACATCGTCGGAACAAAAGGTACTTGTGTTCTCTAATTTGGTGTGCAAGTCACTTGTGCGCCCAACTCATTTCACCCCAGGTCATTTATTTACCTATAAATAGACCCTTGGGGCCCCTATTTATACGAACAAATTTCCTTGAAGCCCAATTGCTGCTCTGGACACCCTAGTACTTCACCCCAGTCTTCTGAAACATTCAAGGTAGTTCTTCAACACCTTGATCAGAGGATTAAAGGGATGATCATTGGACTTAAGTCCTTTTAGTGTTTGAAAACCATAACACTAGCGCACCTAAAGCGCCCAACCTCCCTAAGTCTGAAATACTTGCGTGCCTCTTATTCCTCTCACAGAAACGTAAGCACCCCACTTCTTGGATCACCTATAAATACTCTTGAAGGCTTGAGAAAGGTCTCACCCAAGTATTACAATACGGGTTATTCGTCGCTTAAGTGAACATCAGGTCACCCAAGTGTACTTGCGTGAACATACTTGTGTGCCCTTCTCTACTAGGGAACCCCTCTTTTATTCACTTATTATCTTAAATCTCTCAAGTCTACAAGCCATAAAGGCTTCCTCAGCCATTCATGGAAAGGCTTATTCTTCTTCATTGTCTCTCCTGTCTAAAAGGGATTCAATTGATACCTCCACCAAAAACTCCTGACTTATCAAATATTTTGGAAAGGCACATCAGCGTGTCTCCTATTTGGGTTTGTATTTACACATTCATAGGTTTACCACATTTGTTTCACAATGGGGTTAGGATTCATGGAGTGTCTGTGGGTTTGTATATCCATAGTCACATGGACCTTTATCCTAGAAACAGTGTTGGGGAGTTCCCGTTTTAGAGGAGGGTTGGGTCCTGGCCTCTCTTTTCTCAAAGAGGTGACCTGGAACCTCAGGTCTTTGGTAGGGAAGGTACAGTTCACACTTACTTTTCCATGAAATCAAAGGAGAAGTCTCCCTTTCCTACCAAGATCAATTTTAGGGCATCTATCCTGTTGTAAGCCCCTCACCTTCATCCCTTCCTCCTTACATTGGACCCTTGTACAATGTAAATAGAATAGAGGGAAGGCTCTTCGCCTCTCCCTCTTCCACGGTCGACACACCTTCTTCCATCAGCGGAGCAGGAAAAGTGTGAAGTGTCATTATTTAATCTTTCACATACTCTTGTTTCTCACACTGATCATGAATCAGGTGGTCTTAGAGATACGTGATGGTTACAACATGTGAAAAAACACTCATTGGAATGAACTATGAGAACTCTGATTCCCATCATAATTGGGATATGTAGGAATCCTTCTCAATGCCCAAGATCATTGGACATCCTCCTCAAGAATCCAACCCCGATTCACTTAATCTAGGCATCCTTCTTAGAAATAATCCCCAAATTAAACCCCCAAGTCATCAAGGCATCTTTTTCAAAAAGTAATCCCAAACTCATCTCTCTCAAAGGACCATACTCTCCTATGAGACTTATTGAACTACGTGGGCTTTGATTCCAATTTATATGGGATATATATGAAGTCTCCCTGAGGTTCAAACCCAACACTTCAAATCAACCATGTTCTCCTTGGTCCATATTCCTAATAGGGTCTGATTCTACTTGGAAACCCATATCCTTTCCAAGTTCCTTGGGATTCTTCAGCATAATTCCCACAGTAAGTTTTCACCAAGAAACTTTCACTTAGAGGTCCTTATCACATGAACTTAAAAGGTATGATGTGTCCTATTAAGTGGCACCAAACTACAAGGGTTCTGATTCCTTTTCACAAGGATACGTAGGTAGCACATTTTATAGGGACGATCCCAAGATTAGAACAAACCTTCATCTCCCTAGATGACAATAAATTCCAGAGTGCCCCACTGAGTGGCTTAAAAACCAGTATCATCACAACAATTATTAAAATAATCTCTAATCGGTATATTATAGGATACCATTGATGGAAAATTGTGAATACATATATATATTTCCATTAATGAAGAACCTTGAATGCATACTGATGATTTTAAATTTTACAAATGTTAATAAGTGATCGTAAATACCAAGGGATACTTATGATATACTTGGTTAATTAATAAGGATTCATGAAAATATCATAAAATTACAAAGAGAGTCCCGGAGTAGACAATAATTACCCCCCAAAAGGGTGTGGTGAGTCTAACCTCCCATCCGCTCGACCAATGCACGTTCTTAAGTATCTTAAAGTTCAAATTAACGAATGCTTGCCTTTGGAAAGAAGGTCCCCTTTGGATAAAGAACTTTTGGAAGTTTCCAGTTCCATAAATAAATCCAATGGAAACCACCTGGAAATAGTGATTCTTAATACTAGAACACATGTTTCAAGGAACTACGAAAGAAGATTATATATTTAATTTTTTACAATTAAACTCAAAACAATAGCCTCATCTCTCTTTTCTCATTTATGTATGTGAATCAAGTCATAATTCCACATTTATTTATTATGAAATTCTCTCATACATATTGAAAACCTCATTCCATAATAGAATCATTTCTTATTAATAACAAATACGGTCACCTTACTTCGACGGATTTTTCAATCTTCCCCCTTCTATTTTTTATCAATACCAAAAAATACCTCTTTTTCAATATATATTCTCATCGACTCTTTTATTCTCCTACTTATTGATAATAAATTCATAGGTTCTAGAAATGGGATATCTTTTTCATCTCTTTCTTATTATATAGAGAAAAAAATGTATTAACAAAAAATTATTAGCAATGATCCAAAATTAACCAACTCTAAGTTTTCTATGATCCATTATCAGTGTAGAAAAAAAGAGTGATTAACTCTAACATCAATGTTATCCATAACTTCCCAGCTTGTGATACCAACTCTTAGTTATCTATTTAGGGGTTGTTTAAATACATTTATCAAGATATTTCATCACTTTAACTCAACTTAAAAAAACATTAAAAAATTTCATGTGCAAGGAATATAACTCCCACTTTTTCAGTTCAACAAACATTCCCCCTTGATATTCATATTTAAAAAATAAAAAAAATAAAAAGGAATAACTATTATACACCAAACTTTAGAAATTTCCCAGAATTTCTAGATTCATTAATTAGAGTTATTATGGAAGATCCTTCACTCAAATTCCCCTCAAGGGATATACTTCAACATCACTTCATCATAGTAGTTAATGTATTTCACAATGGACACCTCTTATGGTTTTACAATAGCTACACTACTCATCTAGATCCCCCATAATTTATATCCTTTAATTTAATGTACATTATTTCAAATAAATAAATGAGGGAATAAGTAAAGGATTCCTTAATCCTCAATGAGAGTGATAATGTTGAGAGTTTCCTATCATCCAAAATCCTCCATTCTTTCCAGTTTTAGCATTTGGAAAAATCTTCATTAATTATTTTCTAAATTCCTTTTCACATTTCATAATAGGTGGCATGGTTTTATTTATATTATCCACTATCTCCTTGTGGGGTAACTCCTTCTTAACATTGGAACTAAAATAACTTTCATCCTCATGTTATTATTTCTTATTATTTAGCTTTTCATCTTGATCTTATAGTATTTTCAGAAAATCTTCTGAGTTATGTCCATGATGTTTTCATCTCCCACATAGAATCTCGTGGGCTCTTTGGCTATCATTTTCCCATATAATTTTTTTAATTTTATCTCCTTCATATGATCTCTCTTTCCTTCATTTATACGAATCACTTTCATGTGCTTTATTTATCATTTCTTTTAGACAAGAACTACTTTGACTAGAGTGGTTAGGTTTCTTCTCTCTTCTTCCACCTCATCACTACTATAAAAAGATTCATGATTTTTAACATGATCCATAAAGGTCTTGTGATTTTAATTTATAGCTTTATCATTATATTCACTCCATATTGATGAGTCTTTGTCTCCATACTTTCTCAACTTATATTTTTTAAACACTCTTAAAAACATCTTCTTCTTTCTAATGACATCCTTTATAGTTTTTTTAAATATTCTTCATATTATTCATCATCACTCTCAATTTCATCATATATATTATTAGATAATTCAATTACAAAATGTCTAATTACACCATAATTGAATCATTTTATAGGGATTACTCCTTTATATTTTCCTGTTCCTCTTATAATGTTTTTGAAAATCATATATATGATTCTCTTATAGTACTCACTTCTTGATTCATCACTTCTTAAATATAAAACTGATCCATTCTCCTTTTATTTTATATTATGATTTATCTTGTCTTTTAACACTATTTCCTCCTTGTATTTATTTTTGAACACATGATATTTTCTCATCTCATGGTATAGGAGTGTGTTATGTAACTCATCAAGGTATTTCTCCTCCTTTTCTACTAGGGATAATATCTTTGGTTAAAACTTGTCATAGAAATTTCTCATTAGCTTCTTAACAATGGTTTAATCTTACAAAGTATCATAAAATCCTCTAATATGAATAACATTTTCATTTACCCTAATTAAGTAATCATTTATTATCTCATAATCATCCATTTGTATGTCTTTAAATATATCCTTCTATATTTACAGTTTAACTTATTTAATTTTCACATTCCCTTTATATGTGTTATCAATATTATCCATCATTTCCTTGGTTGTCTTGAGTCCCATGACTAGGGTGTATACATTATCATACATGGATGATATAATAATATTTCTTTCTTTCCCATCAACATTAAAATTTATCTTTTCTATAAAGGTTATATGAGTATATCTTATAAGGGGTGTAAACCCAATTATAATAGTATCACTAACATCTAGGCCTTATGATAGGAGATAATGGAGTAAATGATTATTATATCCATTAAAGTTATTTCCATTAAAGATAGGAACCCCTCTAATATTTATAGTGTTCAAACTCTCCATCTTCAACTCTAGTTAGGGTAGGAACTTTTAGAGGGAACCTTATTTACATTGATACAAATTGAATTAATCAGGTCCATTTATATCACTAATATGGGGAGGGGATGAATAATTGAGTCATTTTTTGATTTCATATATCCCAATAAAATTTTATGTCTAATTAAAGATTTGATCTTATCTTTGGAAATATCTCACCCTTTCCCATATATAACTAGAAAAAAAACATATAAAATCACACTATGATTTATAAGATTCAGTCCTAATGTGGGTACTTACTCCTTGTTGGGTTCGATTATTATCTCAAGGCCTGAATTTTCATAGGTAAACACTAGTGAGTACAATTACAATAAATAACCTGAAATTATTGAGCACTAGTGAATATATTTAAGGGATATCTCCAAAAAATACCATATATCCATCCAATAGGTTCTTTATATTAACTTTAAGTAGTGTGATAAATCTTCCCAAAAGATATTTCCATCTTCTAATAGGTTCTTTATACTATCTCCTAACATTTATTCAAAGACTCGTTCTAAGGATCCCACATATAAGAATTTGACCACCTCTGTATTTTGGCACAAAAATGATTTGACCTTGTTCTTCTTTAATCCCACATGTACAGATCTTCATAACTATGATAATAATCATTGGTCTTTTCTCACATTTCTTCCCCCATAAATTTGAAAATATTTTAGGATAGGTTTATTATTCCTACTTGTCACTTCTCTCAAGTCTCAACACAATAATGGTAGTGTTGGATTCCTTCTCAGTTCTCAATATTCCTCTTTCTATACTTCAAATCACATGTTTCTCTTCCTAGATATTGTCAGCTTCTTCTTTTAATACACATATGATCTCTCCCTTTTAGAAATAAAGTTAAAAATATCATTTTTTTTATTTAACTTTCACTTTATTATTCTTCTCATTTATATTCACTCTATACCATAAAAATATAATTTCTATATTCTTTATATAAATCTAATCAATCTCAGCACCATGATCTTTGAATATTTCTTAAATTCTTTCACATTGGTATGCTCCCAAGATCATGGAATATTCCCTTCTCCATAACTACTTATCCTCCAAGAATTTTTGAGAATACCCGCTATCTCATTTCTTTATTTAAATTTGGTTGATTAAATATCCAAGAATTACTACAGCTTTAATTATAATTTAAATCCAAATTAAAAACTCCATTTATTTTTCTAAAAGTCTCAAGATTATTCTTCTTCAAAACTCCCATGAAATCTATAAGATCTTTTAATTTCTTACATGGTGGAATGCATGTTCTCATGCATATAGCTTCATCAAGGCATGGATCGTTCCTTTATAGCATTAGTTATTCTAAAATACCAATACAGATTTCATATTATATCTTTAATTATCATATAGTATCTCATCTTGATCAACTTCTTCAAAAAAAATGAATATTGTATTTCTCACTAATTCATCTTGAATAAAATTTATATTTCATGATGTTTAAATCAATGAATAATAATTCTAGTATAATCTGATTTAATTTCCCTTAAAATATTTGTTCTATAATATATTATATATTTCATTCTTAAAAAATCTTAAAAATTCCATAAATTATTTTACTCATACGAAGCTCCCTATGGGTCTATATCATAACAGTAAAATGAATCTTATGATGTTCACTGAAGATATCTACCTTTTCCATTTTTTTTATTCAAGTTTTATTTCATAAGATTAAATGAATATTATAGAAAATAAGATGACTCTTACAGAAACCCAAATGACTCCTAAAAAATTCCAATGAATTTTTTAGAGTCTCCTTTATCAAATTTCTCAACTAATAACTATTACCTAACTACCATGAAACTTACAGAAAATCTAAATGACTTTTAAGGAAGTGTACTTGGATAATTTTTCGATTCTATATATAATTTTATAATTTTTTAAAATCAACTCAAAAAACTTTAATTCTTCCCTAGACTTCTCTGGACACTCTCAAATCATCTTAAAACAACTCAAATAAATTTGGGAATTTATCAAGTATACTCAAACCTCTTCAACATAAAACAAAAAATATTTTATATCATATAACCACTTAACATGATAATTCTAATTTAACTTCATTTAATTTAATTTCAACTTCAAAAAAAACTTTATCAAATACTCATCCAAGTGATATTCATCACTAAATACAGTAACAATCATTCTTAATAAATCCTTGGATGGTATCCTATATATTATAACAACTTTTTGTTCTTTTAATTATATCTTCACAAGATGTGTAGAAACCAGCTTCTCCTTATGATTCTACAGACTATTATAGATAGTTTTATCTACTTATAAAATTCACTTTTCATGATTCCATACAAATCAAGTTTATAATCATCAGATATTAAGGTTTCTATAATGAATCTATTTACAATGAAACACAAAACCACAATATCATCTTTCTTTTATAATTTATATATGAGAAGAAACTCATCATTACACCTTTTTTTTAGGCTATTCTCCAATATATATTGATAACCTCAATTCATAATGTAATCCTTACTTATTAACAACCAATACAATCACCTTACTTTAACAGGTTCTTCAAAAAGTAAGAGATAGAGGGGAATGGGGTTAGACCCAACTTTAGTCATGAAATTCAAAAACTTTAGGTTGTCCATTCCATAGGAAAAAATGTTTTAATATCATTGAATACTCTATTTTATTGGATTCCACATATACTAACACTTCCTTATATAAAGTAGTGGAGGATTAATATTTTCCATTGGTGATATCTACACTTGATCCTCAGGTCTTGGAGGGGCTGTTTAGTTTCTATAATATTTTATCCAAATAGCTCCTCAAAATTAGATGATGATGTATGAGGTTATGAGGGATTTCCAATTCCATTATCTCCCAAATTTTAGGGTTGATGTATCTATTTAAGAGGATAAGGAGTGGATTTATCACATTTATTAGATCTTTGAAATAAAATAGGCACTTAGGAAATAGAGAGTTAGACTGAAAACTTTGATGATAGAATGGGTGTCTCATCGATGGTGGGATATAATTCCAGAATCTAAGAAATACCAGGTTCTTACTTGGAATTGTAACACCCCATAATTTTAGAATGTGTTTTCTTTTAAATAAATACTATGTTTGATAGAATATACAAAACATGATATCTCTATTATATATATATATATATATATATTGGATTTGATTCATGTTTTCATTGGGTTTTTGGATATGAATTAGATATTCCTACCTAATTATTTTGTTTTATGTGTTTTCATGGAAGAGATGGATTTTTTGTGGAATATGGAGAAAACTAGAGGAAAAAAGGTGAATTTTATAAATCTAACACTTTGCATCATGATGCTTTTCATTGTAATGGGACACTAGGGTAACAGAGCTGAGCATAATTGAATAAAATAGAAAAAACAAGATTCATGTTGTGATTATAAAGCCACACCATGAATGGATCAAGATATATGTCTACCAAAAAACAATTCAATCCATCACACCATGAAAGTGCGTGTTCACATCATGAATGAGATACATAAGGATTAAGAAAGATATATGAAAGGTTTATTCATGTCGTGATAACTATTACACATTAAGAATTTTCAAAATTGATTGATTTGGAAGATAGGAACATATAATTCCTGTCATGATGCATTGGTTCATGATGTGAATATACAGTCAATAGTAAATTTAATGATGCATTCTTCCATGATTTTTAGGGTATTTGATTCTCATTTTACCATTAGACATATTCATGACATTGAGTTATTTAAAAGAGTTATTTAGCCACCAAGTTGGGGATTTTTTTTGCCACTGGTATGGAGCTACTTCTAGGATTTAAACCCATATTTTTTTTCATATTAAGGTTTTTCATTCTTTTTTTATATTTTTGTTGTAATTGTTGAATTATTTCAAGTTTAATGGAACATTTCTTCCCTATCTCTATTCTAGATAATTCTTTTAAGGGGATATGAGTTAAGATTAAGGGGAATTCATCATTAATTAATTATTAATCTAATTTGTTGATTTTATTTGGGTTAGGAATTATATTAGCAACCAATTCACTATCACATCCTTTTTCATGAGTTGGACCAAGGGATTTCACTAGGAGGAACCCCTAATAAAATTGAAATGATGGATCTATAACCATTAGGACTTATCTATCTTCTACTCTAAGAGTTTAATTTAATGATCCTAAGCTGGAAACTATTATTAGACCAGGGGATAATCACTAACTTAGGTAGAATCAACTGAATTGATGAAGTTTATTAACTTAGAACAACTTTGTGGCCAAAACCATTGTACTGATCCATGAACCAATTAATGATATCATAAGAATACATCTCATGAAATTGATTCTTGATCCCTGATTTTATCATATTCATTTTATCCATTCTATCTTAATTTAGTTAACTTTACTTTGATTCTTATATTAATAAATCAATTCACTAAATTATGTGTAGTGAACCTAGAAAATTTTTGATGACCTAACTATTAGTCGAGAGTTGTAGTTGTGCTTCATTTCTCTCTATAGGATTAAACATGTACTTTCTCTATTCTACATATTTGTAGTTAGTGTGGTTTGGGAATAATATAAATTTATAGTTTAGTCTCTCCAACATTGAATCAAGGATGATTAATGGGCATGTCAAATTTTTATGTAGTTACTAGGGAGCAGAAAAATTTATCTAATAACTCAAAACATATTTCTTAGCTAAAAAATATTTTCTTATCTTGTTTTTGTTTACTGATTTTAGTTTAGGATTTTTTTTCCATTTGTTCCATTTTATATGATTGGTATTTATTGGTTTTTTGTAAGATGTAATATAGGTCATATCAATCATATGTTACACCATCACTAGAGTATAATGGATACCAAGGAGAGTCTACTACATGGGTAGCACCGAGTTGTGATGGGCATTCACCATAGATAATATTCTGGAATAATTTGTATTATTCAATATATGATTAATTCCAATCTCAAAAATAAAATGAATCCTACTACTAGATCTACAAAGAAGATCCCAAATTCCAAAAATACCAAGTTAGATCTTGGGATGAGTAGTAAAATCAAGAAGAACCTCACTTCCAAGCACCACAAGAGCAGGATTCATATGACATATTAATGGAAGTTCTCACAAATACCATTGAATCTTTTGATTGGATTATGGATGAGAAATATTCAAATATCATAGAAAATGTGGGAAATGATCAATGAAATGGAATAAACTATTATAAATTTAGATTCCATTATAACTAATATCTATCTAAATTCTGATGTAGGAAATATAAGTGATGAAAAAAAAAGATGATGTGTAAGAGGTGAAGGATAGTTGAACAACACGGGGATTTAGAGGAGGAGATTAAATGTAGTAACACTAATACACATTTTTAAGAAAAATATGAACCTATTACTTGGGAAGAAAGAGAAGTAGAGCCTAGAGCATCCCTTTTGTTCTTATAAGAAGAGAAAAATGAAAGACATAAAAATCTCCAGTGCTTACAAGAAGAGGAATAAAGGGGTATGATGTAATTAATCAACAAAATGGTAGTTGGAAGGGATTCCCAATATAGTACTAAATATATTATTGGGTTAGAGTAGTTTCCATGAGAAGACATGGAGGATAATATTGAATTTAGTAACTTAGCATAATTTTCTGAAGAGAAATAACCTCAAAAACCTAAACTGAATAAAGAGAGTGTCATTAACATTCCCTAGATCCATCACAACATATGAAAAATGAATAGAATATGAAGGATAAGAGATATAATTCAAGGAGAATGTATTTTAAATTCAATTACCCATCCCATAAATTTGGAATTAAGGGAAGAAATAAGAGATGTTGAAAGAGGAGTGTTTGGGTCAGATTAAAAAATTTAAAGTAAGGGTGCCTTTGATACCTAAAAAGAATGGGATAGAGTTGTTGTATGAGAAAATATTCCTCAAACTCATTAATATTATAGAAACAAAAGAATAATGGGTATCCCTTGTATACTTATAAGAATAAGAGGATGAATAATAATAGATATTAGATATTATCATTTACATAGGACCAATAATTTTGGAAGAAGAGGATAAAAATGTGGCTATAATTCAAGAATTAATTCTAGAATGTAAACATAATGAAGAGAAGGAAGAATGTATGGTGTATAAATAGAACTAAAAAATATAGTCATATTTTTATTTATTTATTTTTTTCTTTAAATATTTTCTCAATTTGCAGGCCACCATAAGTTGATGTCAAGACAAAATAATGGAAAATATGGAGAATATGTACCTCATATGTAAATCATCTCAAATTGGTTTTCCAACCATATAAGGTAACATTGTTTCACTCTCCACTTATGTGACACCAAGGTAAAGGTATACTTAAATACCATAAATAAAGTGCCTCTATGAGGAAACCTGGTTTTTATTTATTTTTAGGGTATATTTTTATTTAATTGGTTTAGTCTAGGAACTCTCTGAATGGCCTACTCCCTTATCTATTTAGAAGAATTATGTTGGATCTTAAACTTTTACATAGTTTTTTTGATCTTTTAGGTTTAAAAGGAAATGAAAATTGATTGAAGAAAATAGAGAGAAAAGAGGAGTAGCAATGACTCAATATTCATGGTAAGGGGATTATTATTATTAGTCTTTTTTATTTTTCATTAAATTCTCTTTATTATTATTTTCTTTAAAAAATTGAATTTTTGTATGAGTTGAAATGAATTATATTCACCCATTACATGAACATTTTTTCTTGTTTTCACTTATCTATGAGACATCATCACTTAAGAAAAATATTCTAACTTTTTGGAAAATTCAATTCATTATACCCATAAATAAAAGGATATATAGGTGCAATTTTATAAGTAAAATTCTTATTCATATTTTGATTTTTTGAAAGTGACTATTGATATGATCTTAAATTTTTATATTGATTCTTAGAAGCTTGAATTAGTAAAATAATTTTTAATGTTTATTTTATGACCTGATTGGCCTAATTTTATATTTCATATTCCTGAGAAACTTATAGATCAAAATTTTCAATTATTTATTAATGTATTTAATGATAGATTATTAGGTAATGTAATCCTACTAGAACTTGCATTGATGTATTTTCAAATTTATGATAGAAAAAATACACTTTTAAAATGATTGAGTCATTTTAATTGTTTATAATTTTTATCTTGAGAACAACCTATAAATTGAACCTAATTATCCCATAGAATACATGGATGAATTGTTAAGTAAGATCCACATTACAATCCTATATTATCCTTTCCTACCTTTCTATTTTTATTTTTCATGGTATTCAATTGAATTAGGGTGCGTTCATGGTGGAGATAGGATATTATATCTTGATAGGTGTTATGGTGTTTTTAGAGTAATTGGGAGAGTTTCATGACTAATCATTCATTTTATTTCATTGTTAATCTCTTTTGTTGAAAAAAATGAAAAATAAAAAAAATAAAGACAAATTGGGTTGTGTCTTGGGTATCTCGAAAATCACCATTACCAAAATGATGATATTAAAATTATATAGGGTTATGAGGTGAATGTGAGACTTATCTTGGGTAAGACTTTTGAAAAAGAAAAAAAACGAGAGAATAAAAATGGCTTGTGACTTGGTCAGGTAAAAAATAACCATTATTTGAATAATATCCTTGTATTTGGGGTTCGGTTATGGATGTGAAATTTATCCCAAGAATAAATTTTAAAAAAATGAAAATGAAAAGAAAAAGACAAATAAAAGACACAATAATAGAGGGTATTCATTCATTATGATTATATTGTTCATGATCCTTTACTTTGATCTTTAGGGAGTGTGGTAAATGAAAATATATTATGTATAGAAGTATCTAATTGCACTTATCTTTTTTATATAAAGAATTATGAAAAATATTTGAACCTCATTTTTTATCCTTAATTTTTTTAAATTATCAATACCTACCTAACCTTAGCCTTAGAGTCTTTTGATCCTTAATGTTAAACCCTCATGATTAATTGTGATATTTATCTTTATGAGGTGGTGAATATAGATTAAATGAAAGAATATGGTTAAGATAATGTACAATGGAATGATCATAAATCCAATTATATTCTCTTAAGTGATTCTTTAATTTCATTACTGGTGAGTTATATCATAAGTGGCATGGATATTGATGAGAGGTTGAATTCTGTGAGTAGACAGGGAAAGATTCCTTGAATTGGGAATTATAAATTATGCATGATTTTACATTTATTTTTGGGTAAGTTTGTGCTTATAAACTTTCAAATATAACTCCATTTTTATGTGCATTATGATTTTACAATTTCCTTGTTAAGGTATAGACCCTTTGTGTTTGGATGTTGATATTTTTTTCAAGGAATAGAAAAGGTTTGAGTGTGGGGTAGTTTGATATCTATATTTTATATATATTTTTATATTGGACTTGATACATGTTTTCGTTAGGTTTTTGGATGTGAATTGGATATTCCTACCTAATTATTTTTTATGTGTTTTCATAGCAGAGATGGAGTTTTTTTGGAATATGGAGCAATCTAGAGGAAAAGGGTTAGTTTTATGAAGATAACACTTCACAATATGATGATTTGGGTCATGAAGAGACACCAGAGGAACATAGATAAGAAGAAATAAATAAATTGGTAAAAATAGGGTTTTCACCATGAATATAAAGTCACATTGTGAATGGATTAATCCAAACATCATACTATGAATATAAATTCACATTGTGAATGGATAAATCCATCCATCGAAAATAAAGTTGATCCATCACGCCATGAAAGTACATGTTTATAACATGATCGAGATATATAGGGATTAAATAAGATATATGAAAGGTTCATTCATGTCATGATAAAAATTCCATGTTGTAAATTTTTGAGATGGAGTAATTTTGAATACAAGGTTGTATCATTCACATCATGATGCATTGGTTCATGACGTGAATCCACTATCAATAGAAAATTTAATGATGCAATATTCCATGATTTTCATGGGATTTGAAACCCATCTGACCAGTGGACCTAGTTGAGACTTGGAGGTCTTTAAAAGTGGGAATCGGCTACCAAGTTAGGGATTTTTTAGCAACTGATGCGGAGCTTCTTCTTGGGTTCTGACCTAGTGATCATTCATTTTAGTTAGGTTTTTCTTTCTTCTTTTATATTTATACTATAATCATTGATTTATTTCTTATTTAAATGTTATTTTCTTTCCTTATATGTATTATAGATAATTCCTTAAGGGATTAAGAGTTAACATTATAGGAAATTGATAATTAAATAATAATTAATCTAACTTGGTAAGTTTAGTTGGGTTTGGAATTATATTTAAAACTAATTAATTATCGCATCCTTTTGCATGATTTGGGACAAGGGATTTCACTAGGAAGAATCCTAAATATAATTAATTTGATGGAGTTATGCCTATAATATTTTATTTTTATTCCACTATAAGAGTTTAATTGAATCCCCAAAAGATGGAAATTATTTCCAGACCAAGGGATAGTCACTGACATAGGTAGAATCAACTGAATTGACCATAGGAAGTTTATTATCTTATAAAAACTTTATGGCCAATACTTCTCGATTAATCTATGAATAGATCAATGATATACAAGTAATACATCCCCTAAAATTGATTCTTGATCCCTAATTTTATCATCTATATTTTATCTATTCGTTCTATATTTAGTTTACTTTTCATTGAGTTTTAGATTAATAATTCAATTTAGTAAAAAAAAAATTTGTGATTCTAACAATATCATGATGATAAAATTATTCATAGAGAGTTATCACTATGCTTCCCTATTCTCTATGGGGTCAACCTCATGTTTACACTATTATACATCTTTATAGTTAGTGTGTTTTGGTAAAAATATAAATTTCTAATTTGGTCTCTCCCATTGTAAAGTAATGATGCTCCGTGGGAATGTCAAATTTTTCCATCATTTTTTAGGAGTATTAAAGCATATCTAATAACTATAAACTGATTTCTTATGTCAAAAAAACATTTCTTACCCCATTTATGCTCAATTATTTTAGTTTAGTATTTTTATTTTATTTTATTTTATTTTATTTCTTTTGTTTTCTATTTCACATGATTGGTATTTGTTAGTGTTTTACAGGATGGAATACATGTCATATGTATCATGTGTCACTACATTACTAGAGTATAATGGATATCAAGGGGAGTATACTATGTGGGAAGCACCAAGTTGTGAAGGGTGTTCATAGCAAGGAACATGATGGTATAATTTTTATTCATTAGGATGTGATTAATTCCAATCTCAATAATGGAACAAAACCTATTACTATCCCTATGGAGAAGATCCCAAATTTCAAAAATAAAAAGTTTGATCTTGGGATAAGTAATATAATAAAGAATATCCTGACTTTAAACACCAAAAGAGTGGGATTAATAGGACAAATTAATGAAATTTCTCACAAATATCATTGAAACTTTTGATAAGAGGATGGATGATCAAGATGCATGGATCAGAGAACAGTGAGAAATGATGAATTAAATTTCAAGAACTATTATAAATTTTGATTCCATTATAAATAATATATTTTAAAATTATGATTTAGTAAATACAAGAGATTAGAAGAAATAGGATATACAATAGGTGAAGGTCTTTGAAATACAACCAGAGTTAGAGGAGGATATTAAATATAGTAACACTATTATACCTTTTAAAGAAACAGATGAACCTCTATCATGGGAAGAAAGAAAATCAGAACCTAGGGAATCCCTTCTTCATGCATAATAAGAGAAAAATTCAAGACATTCTACTCTCTAGTGCTTATTAGAAGAGTAAGAAATGATTATGATGGAATTAATTAATGAAATTATAACTATAAGAGATGGTCAGTCCAGTTCTGAATACATTACCAATTTAGAGGAGGTTACATATGAATATGTGGAGGAAAATATTGAATTTGGTAACATAGCATAATTTTTTAAAGAGTAAGTACTTCCAACACCTGAACTAAATAAATTTAGTACCATTGAAAATCCTAGATCCATCAAAATCCATGAAAGAGGAAGAGAAGATGAATGAGAGGATACAAAATTCAAGGAGAAAGTGGCTGAAATTTCAGTACTCCTAGAAATTAGAAATAAATGTAAGAAAGAAGAGATGTTGAAGGAGGATTATTTGGGTATGGTTAAATTTTTTTAAATAATTTTCACCTTTAATAACTAAAAATAATGAGACAAAGGTAGAGCATGAGAAAATATTCCTTTAACTCTTTAACATTTTAGAAATAAAATAAGAATGGAACTCTCTCCAATACTTATAAGAGGGAGAGGAATACCAAGAGATAGTTGAGATAATCGCTAACATAGAACCTTTAATTCTGGAAGAATAAGAGAAAAAGGTTGTTGAAATTAAAGAAGTCATTATAGAATGTAAACATAATTAATATAATGAATAAGCTATGTTTCAGTAAGAGAACTAAAAAATCTGGTTAGGTTTTGATTCTCTAATGTTTTTATTTAAATATTTCCACAATTTTCAGGACACCACAATTTGATGTCAAGATAGAAAAATGTAAAATACAGGAAACATGTTCCCTGAATAAGTATCAAATTAAATTAGTTTTTCAACTATACCGTGTAATATTATTTCATTCTCCAATTACGTGACACTAGGGTAAATTTATACCTTAAATATGATAAAAAAAATCACTTTTATGAGGCAAATCATTTTTTATTTATTTCTAGGATATATTTTCAATTAATTATTTTATTTTAGTAACTCTCCTAGTGTTCTAATACCTTATCTTTTTCAAAAAAAATGTTAGACCTTGTCCTTTCACATATTTTTTTTATCTTTTAGGTTTAAAAGTAAAGAAACATTGCTTAAAAAAAGAAAAAATATATAGAAGAGGAATAATGAGTAAAAATTCTTGGGAATGGGAGTATTATTCTTACATGATTTTATTTTTTATTAAATTCCCTTAATTTATATTTTCATTAAAAAATGAATTATTTCATGAGCTAAACTAAATTAGATTCACCCATTACTTGAACTTTTTGTCTTATCTTCACTGGTCTAATAGACATATCACTTAGGAAAAATATTTTTTATTTTGGAAATTTTAATTCATCATTACCATAAATGAAAGGTTATATAGGTTTGATTTTTATAAATATCATTATTATTCATATTTTTATTTTTTTAAAATGATTTTTGATATGATTTTTATTTTTGATGTTGATTCTTAGAAACTCGCATTAGTAAACTAGTTTTTAATGTTCATGTCATGACCTAATTGACCCAATTATACATTTCCCATCCTAAGAGACTTATAGAGAAAATATTTACTATTCTTTATGATCATATTTCCTAATATATTCTTGGGGAATGTAATCCTACTAGAACTTTCATTGATATATTTTCAAATCTATGATTGAACAAATACACTTTTAAAATGATTGAGGCATTTTGATTGTTGAGCCCTTTTATCCTGAGACCAAAAATTACATTCATCCTAATTATCCTATATAATCCATTGATGACTTGTTAGGTAATATCCATTTTATAATAATATATTATACTTTCATATCCTACACTTTTTATTATTTATGGTATTAAATTGAATGAGTGTGGGGTGGGTTGTTTATGGTGGATATGGGATATTGTTTCTTGAGGGTAGTTAGGGTTTTTTATGGGTTATTAGGGAAGTATCATGACCACTCATTCATTTTATTTAATATTTTATCCCTATTTTTGAAAAAAATGAAAAAATAAAAAATAAAAAGTGAAAAAGAACAAATCGGTTGTGTCGTGTCTCGGGCAGCTTGAAAATCACCATTACCAGACCGATCATCTTAAAATCATATGGGCTTAGGTGGTTGATGTAAGACTTATCCCAATTATAGATTCTAGAAAATAAATAAATAAAATAGAGAAGAAGAATGATTTGTGGCTTGTTCAGGTCAAAAATCATCATTAATTAACCAATGACCTTGTATCATTTGGGGTTGGGGGATGGATGTGAGATTTTTATAAAGCATTAATTTTGAAAAAAAAATGAAAAGGAGATCACAGTAAGATAGGGTCTTTATTTATTTTGATTACATCGTTTGTGAGCCTTTACTTTTATCTTTGGGGAGTGTGGGAGATGACATTATATTTTAGAGAGGAGTATTTCATTGACCTTATCTTTTTATATCATGTATTACTCCGAAGATTACATCCTCCTTTTTTAGCTTTAATTTTTTTTTAAAATCAATACATATGAACCCTTAGTCTAAGAGTTATTTGATACTTAGTGTTAATTCCCCAGGATTAATTATGATATTTGTCTTTATGAGGTGGATAAAGTAGATTCAATGCATTCCTATAGTTAGGATCATGTACTTGGGAATGAGGATAACTCTAATGATATGTTCTTAGGTGATTCTTGAATTGAATTCCTAATGAGGTAAATCATAAATGGAATGTATATTTATGAGAGTTTGAATTTTTTGATTATATCAGGAAAGGTTGCTTGAATTGGGAATTAAAAATGATGCATAATTTGAAATTCATTTTTGGGTAAGTTTGTGTTTCTAAACTTTCAAATATAACTCTATTTTTAAGAGCATGTTAATTTTAAAATTTTCTTATTAAGGTATGGACCCTTTATATTTGGATTTCTTGAGGATGAGAAAATACTAGAGTGTGGTGGAGTTTGATATCTCTTATATACATATATATATATATTGGATTTGATACTTGTTTTTATTGATTTTTGGGATGTGAATTAGATATTCGTGTCTAATTATTTTTTTCAGGTGTTTTCATGGAATATATGATATTGATATCGAATATGGAGAAATATAGAGGAAAAGGGATCATTTTATGAAGTTGGAACTTCCTACCATGACACTTTACAACAATACATTACATCAAAAGAATAGATCTAAGCAGAACTAAAGAAACTAGGAAAAAAATGATACACATCATGAATGGATTGAGAAAGACATCCACAAAAAATAAAGTGAATCCATCACATCATGAAATTGTATGTTCACATCATGACTGAGATACATAAGGATAAAATAAGAGATGTGGAAGGGTAATTCATATCATGATAACTATTCTATATCATGAATTTTTGAGATGGAGGAATTTTGAAGATAAGGCCACATAATTTGCGTTGTGATGCATTGGTTCACGGTGTAAATATATAGTCAATATAAAATTTATTGATGTAAACTTCCATAATTTTCAAGGTATTTGATACCTTCTTGACTAGTGAACATAGGCATGGCTTAGAGGAATTTAAAAGGGGGATTCAACCACCAAGTTGGGGATCATTCAACCCTTAGTGGGAAGCTGCTACTAGGGTTATGACCCAGATCTTTATGGGATTAACCCCATATTTCTGTTATTTAATGTATTTTTATTTAATGTTGTCCAGGAATAATATAAATTTCTAACTTGGTCTCCCCCATAGGTAAATAGTGATGATTTATGGGCATGTCAAATTTTGGCATCATTGGTAGGGAGCAATGGAATGTAGCTAATAACTCAAAACTAATTTCTTAGGTCAAAATACATTTCTAATCCCATTTTTTACTAGTTTTAGTTTAGGATTTTCTTTTTATTTTCACTTTTTCTTTCCATTGTATGTTCTTGGTAGTTTTTAGTGTTTTGCAGGATGGAATACACATCATATTTTTCATATGTCACACCATCAACAGAGTAAAGTGGATACCAAGGGGATTCTACTATGTGGTCATCACAGAGTTTTGAAGGGTGTTCACGGCAAGAAACATGCTGCAATAATTTTTATTCTTTATGATGCAATGAATTCCAATATCAATAATGGTGTGACACTTACTAATATACATATGTAGGAGATCCTATCTTTCAATAATATCAAGGTATATCCTAGGTTGATTTGTACAATCAAGAGGAACTACCCTTCCAATCACCAAAAGAACAAGATTTATATGACAGATTAAGGAAATTTCTCACAAAGACCATTAAATATTTTGATAATATGATGGGTGGGAAAGCTGCATAGGTTGGAGAAGAGGTAGAAATAATAAATGACCTTGAAAAAACTATTACAAATTTATATTCCATTATAAATAATCTATGTTTAAATTCTGTTATAGTAAATACAAGAGATGAAAAGAAATATTATGTGTAAGAGGTGAAGGTCATTGAAAAATAACATGATTCAATGGAAGAGATTAAATGTAGTAATTATAATACACCTTTTAAAGAAACAGATGAACTTTAGGGTTAGGAATAAATATAATAAAAACCTTGGTCATACCTTATGAACTTATAAGAAGAGGAAAATGAAAGGCATGAAACTCTCTAATGTTTACAAGAAGTGAAATAAAGGAGTAAAATGGAAGTAATCTATAAAATATTAGTTGAAATAGATGGGTAGTCCAATGATGAAGACATTACTAGGGTATAGGGGGTACCATGTTAAGACACAAAGTATAATTTTGACTTTATTAACTTAGTGTAATTTTTTAAAGAGAAAGGACCTACAACTACTAAACTAAATAAATAGAGTATGATTAACATGACCAAATCCCTCACAACACATGAAATAGGAAGGGAAGATTAATGAGAGGAGCTAAAATTCTAGGAGAAAGTAGTTTTAATTCCAGTACCCATCCTAGAAATCAATAATAATGAGATAAATAACAATGGTTACATGATGAGTGTTTGTATCTAGTTAAAAATTTTAAACAAATGGTTCCTTATATACCTAAAAATAATAAGATAGAGGTGGAGCATGAGAAAATATTCCTTCAACTAACTAAAATTATAGAAATAAAAGAAGAATGGGACTCCATCCTATACTTACAAGAAATGTAATAGGAATACCTAGAGATAGTTGAGATCATCACTGACATAGTACCTTCAATTATAGAATAATAGGAGAAAAAGGCATATGAAAATCAATAATTCATTCTAGAATTTTAACATAATGAAGAGAAGGAAGAATCTATGGTGGATAAATAGAACTAAAAAAATAGTCATATTTCAATTTAATACTATTTTTTAAAATACTTCCACAATTTTAAAGACACCACAAGTTGATGTCAAAATGGAACAATGGAAAATATAGATAATAGGTACCTCATATGAGCATTATCTCAAATAATTTTTTCAACCAGACCAGGTAACATTGTTTCATTCTCTAATTACATGAAAATAAGGTAAAGGTCTAGATTAAAGACCATAAAGAAATCACTTCTAGGAGGCAATCTGGTTTTTATTACTTTCTAGGATATAGTGTTATTTAATTAGTTTAGTTTAGGAAATCTCCTAGTGGATGACTCCCATATATTTTTTATAATAATTTTATTGGACCATGTACTTTCACATAGTTGTTTTGATCTATCAGGTTCTAAATGAAATGAAAATTTCTTGAAAAATAAATAAAAGTAAGAGAGAAGAGGAACAATGACTAAAGATTCATGGGAAAGGGGGTATTATTTGTATTCATTCATGGGAAAGGGGGTTATTTTCTTTTAAAAAGAAGCTGAATTTTTGCATGAGTTGAGTTGAATTAGATTCACCAATTATGTAATGTCTTATATTTTACATGTATTATTTTTAGATATTATATAGATTATTTTTGAGACTAGCTGCTAAGATGACATGAGATTCTGAGGCCCAGTGTGCCTGGAATAAATATTTGAAAACATATTAAAATATTTAATAGCACATGCATACGGTTTTCCTGAAAAAGTGGAATAACTTCTAAAAAGGTTCTCAAAATAAAAATATATGGGCATTTTTTTAATACAAAATAGTGGATTTACCTTAGGCATGACCTAAAAATGGTCGGCACTAGTCATTTGTGAAAAAAAAATCAAGAGCGCGAAATTAAGAAAATAAACAAAAGAAAAATGATTTATTTTATTTTCTTCAGTGTAGTGACCTACTCCCTCTATAAATTTATGGATAAGGAAATTTTCCCAGGGTTAGATTCTAAACCCTATAGACCTATATGTCATCGGGATAGAGAATTCTTAGCAGACAACAATGGATCTAGATCAGATCGTGGATCGTCCTGTCAATGGAGTTGGGGGATCTCATCAACGATGGCAACACAATTGTTCTTCTTAAATGATCGATACAAACTCTAGGTAGGGTATTTTATTTTTTTAATTTCATCCTTTTCTTAATCCTATACAAATTCAGGTCAATTCTCTAAATAATAATTGATCTATGCATCATCGATAGATTTAATCGGATAGAAGTGTTAAATTTTGGTTCGTTGATTATCTCTCTTAGTTCATCTTTTCTACAATAATGAATCAAATAAAAAAAACAATTTATTCATTCCTCACTTGTATGTTTTATGGATTTATCCCCAAATTTCTTCATGCGTTCATTGTTGGTAATCCCTTGGCCAATGGTTTGATAAATACCTAGTTTTGGGTTGTTGTGCAACCGTTCTTCGGTGCAACAGATCCAAACTGTGGATAAGAAACATGTAGATGGATACGGATCAAGGACTGGATGGTGAATATGGATTGATCGGGGATGAATGAGAATGGATCTAGGGTTCCATACCCTTCCTAGGTTGCATGTGGCAAATGGACATCAACACCGAGTTTTTCAGTGCGTTTCGAGGCCGGATTCCAGTGAGTTATCAGTGACGAGGTGTGGTTGACATAGATCTGAGATCTAAAGAGTGATTTTAGGTGAAAATAAAGGTAGATGAGTCACATGAGGAAGAAAGGAGAAGAACTTAGGATCTGAAAAATCTCGAGAAACACAGTAACTCGGTATTACATGACGTGTGGGGCCCCTTCAATGGAAACTAAGGTTTTGGGAAAGAGATGATGATCACACAGTGTGTAACCCCTATCACATGGCATGTGACCCTTCCTAGATGACTCAGAATGTACTTAGGAAGTACATGGATATGGTTTTTAGTACATGGGCATGGAAACTCCATGTACTCCCACACAGACATGGCTTGGAATACATAGACCGGTATACAGACACATCTTTGGTACACATACACATCCAAAAAACACGGGTAGGAAATTGTGTGTCTCTACATGCCATGTACCCATCCTACATGTTGTGTATTTTGAGACTAAATGTCATGTGAGTTTCTTCCACATGGGTAGAGATTCATATAGCTGAACACACTATGTACCCCCTGGGACACGCTGTGTACTCCAATCAAGAGTACTTGAGGCTCTTCATTTTTCGAGTTTGGACTAGTATAGGTTGAGTGCATTCCCTTGGTCCTTTCCTCAAGGGTACAGTGAAACATTACATCCACATCACTGGATTTTAATCCCTTATAGAGGTCGAGTCTTAGTTAGATTTGTGGTGTCCCTCCATAATACTAGATTGTGATCATCTATTGTCCTTATTGGAGTTTGTGGAATCCTTGTGACCTCCCTGAGTAGGTAGGACGTTGATCCTCTATCTAGAGGGCCAAATTATTAGGGTTTGTGGAATAGTTATCATATGATTACCTATGTAACAAGATTATCTATATTGGGTTCGTGGTGTCCCCTAGTGGTTTTGGGTGTGATCCCCTATCTGTGTATCAAGGTTGATCCAAATCAGGTTTGTGGTGTCCCCCAGTGGTCCTGGGCATGACCCCCTATCTATGTATCATAGTCTTTATAAAATAATGCATTCTCTTTGGGCAGGGCCCAAATGAGTTAGACCTCTTCTTAGAGTGTATCTGATGATAGCATGGCTCGTGAAGTGAGTTCTCCTGAAATGAGTGTTGGTTCGAGTAGAATCATATGGCTGGAAGTTAGTTATGACTACCTGATGGCGTGGTGTCTCTCCTCGGTATATCTGGGGTATTTTTACTTATTGTATTTTTTAAATATTTTATTGAGATTAATATACTTTGTGCTTCGTGTTTAGTTCTTTCAGGGTATCCTACTGGGTATTTTTATACTCACCCTTACACGGGTTTTTCCCACACATGTTGTGTCTTGTGAAAACGAAGACCCTTTTTGATGGTGTCCTGGGAGGATAGGGAGAGGGTAGAGAGTAGCTGGAGCTTGAAAGACTAATTTTTTTATTAAGATTATACATTTTACTTAGTCCTCGCCCTTGGAGAAGGTTAGACTCTTTACAGTTTTGGTTGGGCATGTTTTTTTTAACTTTTCTGTTTAAATTAATTTCAATGTCGTACTTTGGCAGTGGGTATGCATGAATTATTTTAGTTGTTTACATTTCATCATTATGTGTCGTGTAGATGTGTGTGTGTGTGTGTGTACAGATAATTTAGTCCAATTCCTCCCATTTTTGAAAAATTTCTACCCAGTGCTAGTCACTAGCCCCTGTCCTATCGAAGGCAGGCTTGGGGTAGTCACAACACAAGCCCTACTGGGACGGTTCATAATATAGTGTTATCAAAGGAGGTCAGTTATACTTTAGGACCAGGAGTCTGTGAGATTGGTTTAGGGAAACAATGTTAAGTGTTTCTAGTTAGGCTTTCAGGATATGGACTCTAGTGTTTGTGTGGTGGCGGATGTATCCATACACCAAGACTCTAATCGCCTTATTTTTTACTCGGTAAATAAGAACAATGGTTACAAGGAAAAAACAATGGTACATGAATAATATAGGAATGGTTTTGTTTTCCATGTCCTTCTTGATTCATTTCTCCATATATACTCTATTGACTGCGGTACATATTATTTTATTTTAGGATGCCTCTACATAGACATGCAATTGGGATTCCATGGTGTGATCATGGGGATGATCCACCTAGTAATGAGGCATCGGTATTGGGGCATGTACCAGAGATAGCACCTCCTGGTGGTTTACGAACTATACCACCACCTGTCGAGCAGTAGCTGCTACCAGTACTAGAAGATGAGGATGCACGCAAGATGAGTGAATTGCATGAGTTTAAATGGTAGTGACCACCCAAGTTTCAAGGGGATCCATACCCCCAAGTAGTTGAGGATTGGCTAGAGGAAATCACCCATATTTTCCGGCTTGTGAGGATGCATGTCGATCAGATGGAAGTCCTTGACGTGAGTATTTTTCAAGGATATATGGGGTGATGGTGGAGCTTGGTGACTCAGTCACATGAAAATAAATCTCTCACTAAGATAGAATTTGAGCGTCTATTTAGCGAGGAGTTCTATCTAGACACGTTGCAATCGGTATGCATACATGAGATTATGCATCTGCAGTAGGGTAGTATAACCATGGAAGAGAATTCAGTGAAGTTTAATGATCTTTCTTGATACTCTTTGGATATGTTATAGGACTAGTTATTCAGGGCTCAGACCTTAAATAAGGGCTTATAATGGGACATCAAGGCATCAGTGGTATCCCTTAGCATTTCTACTTATGCTGGAGTACTTGAGTGATCCTTGTTGGTTGAAAATTTTCCAGCAAAGCAGACACCAGTAGTGGGAACTAGCAGTGGGTACCCAGTAGCTGAGACCTCAGCAACATGTAGTCGACAGCATTCATAGGGATCCAAGTAGGTTAGGTGATTTAGGAGGAAATCCTAGGACTCAGATATAGTGGTTTAGGGCTCTTGGGGTGGCAAAAATCATCCAAGGGATAGGTGGTGTTTCTCTTACAATGGTCGGGGATATCTGGCATGGGATTTCCTGACCCATCATGTATCTGATTAGGAGAAGGTCTAGGGACACCTAGAAAGAGACAAATATATGATAAAGGTGGTCCTTAGGGTGGAAGACATGGAAGAGGGGTAGGTAGGGTAGCAATATGTGGTCAAAGGTTCAACCTATTACCACCTCCACCCCCAGGTGGTCCACACCAGGCTTAAGGAGCTGGTGGTTAGGGATGAGGCTAGATACATGCTGTAGAGTCATATGAACTAGATTCACTAAGGATGATATGAGGTATGATCTATGTATTTTCACCTTATCTATAGTTTTAATAGAAACAGGTTCTAGTTATTCTTTTCTTTCCATGAATCTTGTTCGAGACTCAAAGATTTTGGTTGAACCATTGACTTAACCCTTACACTTAGAAACTCTTACTGGAGGAGACTCGATGATCACACACTGGTTCCTATAGTGTGACCTAACTCTTGGAGGTGATAGTTTCAGTTGGGATCTCTTGGTAGTGGCGTCGAGGCCTTATGACTTCATTATTGGTATGGACTGGTTATTCACAGGTCATGCTCATATTGACTATTTTAAGTGAAGAGTTCGATGTGTCCACTGTGATGGGACCAAATTTTCCTTCATTGGTGAAAAGGAAATCCATAAATTATAGGAAGGACTCACACATAGGAGGGTGAAGCCAATTACTCATCAGTTGGCTAGCCTGACCCTCGGTGTAGTGTATTTTATGAGTCCTCAGTTCCCTGTAGTGGTGGCAGAGTATAAGACATTTTTCTTGAAGATATTTTAGGTTTACCTCCTTATAGGGAGATATAATTCTTCATTGATCTACACCACAGTATGACACTAATATCTACACCTTCATATCAGATGGCTCTCGTAGATATTTGTCAGCTGAGGGTATAATTGGAGGACTTATATAAGAAGGTATTTGTGAGGCCTAATGTTTCACCTTGGGCATCCCCAGTGTTGTTTTCCAAGAAGGAAGATGAGAGCTTGAGGTTACGTGTGGATTTTTAGTGATTTAACTAGAAGACTATGAAGAAAAAGTATCCACTACTGAGGATTGATGACCTCTTTGATTAGTTGAAAGGGGTTTGATGGTTCTCAAAGATTGACCTCAGATCAGGCTATCATCAGCTACGAGTACAGGATGAGGATATACCAAAGACAGCCTTCATATTCCATTACGGTCACTATTAGTACTTAGTGATTCCATTTTTCATAAATAACACCCCAGAAGTGTTCATGGGACTCATAAACTTTATCTTTCATCCTTTCTTATACCGGTTTATAGTGGTATTCATCGATGACATCCTAGTGTATTCGGCGTCTGAGGAGGGTTACGCAAGACACTTAAGGGTATTTCTGGACACACTCTAAGAACACAAAATTTATGAAAATCTCTTGAAGTTACAATTATAGATTCAAGAGGTCCATTTTATTGGACACATCATATTAGAGGCTAGATTTGTAGTGAATCTAGTGAAGGTTGAGGCAGTGCCTACTTGGAAGCCACCTAAGATTATTACTGAGGTGCATAGTTTCCTTGGATTATTAGGGCACTATCAGAGGTTTGTACCTGACTTCTCCAGAGTGGTATCACTATTTATAGCTTTTACATGAAAGGGGAGGCCTTTTATGTGGATAAAGAAGTTCTAGTAGTACTTTTAGAAGCTTAGGTAGAGGTTGATGAGTGCTTCAATCTTGAGGTTACCGTAGGAAGGTGTCGAGTACGTGGTATTCTGTGATGCATCAGGAATCGAGCTTGGTTGTGTCCTAATGCAGAGGCAAGTGGTGATTTCCTATGGTTGATTCTAGTTGAGGTCACATGAAAATAATTATACAACCCATGATCCCGAGTTAATAATGGTAGTATTTTCTTTGAATATCTGAAGACACTACCTGATGGGTGAGTGGTTTTTCATCCACTCTAACCATAAGAGTCTCAAGTATATCTTCTCTTAGAAGGATCTGAACTTGATACAGAGATGATTCCTATCATTACTCTAAGAATATGAATTTGAGATTATCTATACTCCTGGGAAGGGGAATGTGGTAGCAGATTCTATCAGCATGAGATCTAGTTTGTAGTTATTGAACGAGGTATTGGAGCAGTTGGCCTCATTTCAGTTATCTTTTTTAGATGGAGATGGAGTAGCTTACCTCCAATCAATGGTTTCCACCCCTCCACTCTTACAGTGAGTTAGGGAGGCATAGATTTGGGATACCAACTACGAGACCTTACATGCTTAGATATCCAAAGTGCATGCTCCTGATGGATATTTAAAAGGTGAAGAGCATGTCATTATTTTCAGAGGACGTACAGTTGTACCAGAAACATTGTGGGAGGAGGTTTTGAGGGAGTTTTATATATCCCCATCAATGGTACATCCAAGTGAGTAAAAGATGTACTAGGACCTTCGGTGTTAGTTTTAGTGACCAGGAATAAAAAAAGGAGTCGCAGAGTTTGTTTCTTGATGCCTTACTTGTCAGCAAGTGAAGGCTAAACACCAAGTTCCAATGAGTTTAACTCAAATACTTGAGGTGTTAGAATAGAAGTGGGATGGGATATATATTTACTTTATGATAGAATTACCATGTACATCCAGGGGACATGATTCCATTTGGGTGATCGTTGACCGGCTCACCAAGATAGCCCACTTCATAGCTATCTAAGAGCATATTTCATAAGAGATCTCAAGACGCCTCCATGTTCAAGAGATAGTTAGACTACATATATTTCCATATATTTCCATATATGATTGTTTATAATCATGATTCTTGTTTAACATCCCATTTGTGGAAGGGATTACAAATTTGGGACCCGTTTATGATTGAGCATAGCGTTTCACCCACAAACGGATATCCAGATTGAGTAGACCGTTTAGGTTCTGGAGGAAATGTTGCGACCTTTCATGTTAGAATTTGTACATAGTTGGGAGAATCACCTACCACTGGTGGAGTTTTCATATAATAAAAGATATCATTCCACCATCGATATGGAACCATTTGAGGCTTTGTATGGGCGACCCTATAGGTCACCTCTTTGCTAGATTGTCTCAATAGATTAAGGACTCATGGTACCAATGTTGGTGTGAGATACATAAAAGAAGATGTAGATCATACAAGAGTAGATGAATACTGTATAGAGCCTTCATAAGTCTTATATTGACAGGCGATGGAGGCCTTTGTAGTTCGATTAAAGAGACCATGTGTTTCTTTGGGTTTCACCTTGATGTGGATTATGGATATTTGGTTGGGGTGTAAATCTATCTCTAAGGTTTATCATCCCTTTCCAGATACTACATAGATTTTTCAATGTGGCATACCACTTGGAACTACCTTCATAGTTATACCAGGTACATGACGTCTTCTGTGTATCATAGCTGAGGAGGTAGGTGTATGACTCATTGCATGTCATCGACTGGGGCGAGCTGGACATCGAAGATGGATCAACTTTTGTTGTGTACCCAGTGGAGATCGAGGATCGGCAGGATAGAATCCTTCATGGGTAATCAATTCCTTTAGTTCTTGTCTAATGGCAGCATGGAAATCTCTAGGAGAGCACATGTGAATGGTAGGCTTGGATTCATGCTAAGTACCCTCATCTATTTGAGCAGACCTTATTTTAGATTTTTGGGGATGTAAATCCCCAAGGTGGGTAGAATGTAATATCTTATATTTTCTATGTATTATTTTTAGATATTATATATACTATTTTTTAGATTGCGTGTTATGACGGCATGCGATTCCGAGGCCCAATGTTCTCAGAATAAATGTTTCAAAAAATATTAAAATATTTAATAGCACGCACGTGCGGTTTTCCTAAAAAAGTGTACTAACTTCTAAATGGGTTCCTAGATGATAAATATTATGGCACCATTGAATATATAATAGTATCTTTACCTTAGGCACAACCTAACATTGTCTGGCGTGGGTCGTTTGTGAAAAAAAATCAGGAGCTCAAAATTAATAAAATAATTTAAAACAAATAATTTATTTTATTTTATTCAATGAAATGACCAACTCCCTCTATAAATTTATGGCTAAGTCAATTTTCCTAGGGTTGGCCGTTAAACCCTGGAGACCTAGATGCCATTGCAAAAGAGCATTCTTAGTAGACAAAAATGGATCTGAATCAGATCGTGGATCATCACACCAATGGTGTTAGGGGATTACATCAATAGTGGAAACTTAATCGTTCTTTGTCAATGATCGATCCAAAATCCAAGTAGGGTGTTTTTTTGGGAATTTCATCTTTTTATTAATACCGAACAAACGCGATTCAATTCTACAAACAAGAATTGATCCACACATCATTGGTATATTTAATCAAATAGAATTGTTAAATTTTGGTCCGTTGATTATCCCTCTTCGTTTATCTTTTCTATGATAACGAATCAAGACCAAACGAAAAATGGATGAGGTTTGGTCCTCACTTGTATGTTTTATGGATTTCTCCTAAAATTTCTTCATGCAATCATTGTCGGTAATCCCTTGGCCAATGGTTCAACAAATACCCAGTTCTGGATCATTGCGCCATCATTATTCAGTGCAACAGATCCAAACCGTAGGTACATAATGTGTAGATGGATACGGATCAAGGATTCGATGGTGGAAATGGGTATATCAGGGATGAATGAGAATAGATCTAGGATTACATACCATTTTTAGGTGGAATGTAGTAGAAAAACATCAACATCATGTTTTCCAATGCGTTTCAAGGATAGATTCTGGTGAGTTACCAGTGGCGAGGCACGATCGACATAGATTAAGGATCTATATAGTTATTCCATGTGGAAATCGATGCAGAAGAAGCATGCAAGGAAAAAAGAGAGAATAACTCAATATCTTGAAAATCCCAAAAACATAATGTGTAACTCGATACTACACATCATGTGGGTCCCCTTCAGTGGTGGATAGTATTTCAGGAAAGATATGATGATCACACTGCATGTGTCCCAGTGGTTTTGGGTATGATCCCCTATTTGTGTATCAAGGTTGATCCAGATCGAGTTCATGGTTTCCCCCAGTAGTCCTGGGTGTGACCCCCTATCTGTGTACCATATTATTCTTAGACAAATGTGTTCTCTTTTGGTCGGGACCAAATGAGTTAGACCTCTTAGTCGAGTTTCTCCAATGATATCATGGCTCATGGATTGAGTTCTCCCAGAATGATCATTGCTTCAAGTAGAATCTTGTGGCTGGTAGTTGGTTATGATTACCTGATGGCGTGTTGTCACTCTTGAATATATCTGGGTTCTTGTATCTATTACATCTTGTATTGATCTGACTATACATGGTGATTTGTGTTAAGTTTTTTTGGGTATCCTACTGAGTATGGCCATACTCACCCCTGCACAGGTTTTTCCCACATGTGTCGTGTCTTGTGTAGATGACGACCCCGTTTAATGGTGTCCTAGAAGGACAGGGAGTGGGTGGAGTGTAGCTGGAGCATGATCAAATGAGGTGTTTACCAAGAGTGTACTTTTGACTTAGTTCTCACCCTTAGAGCAGGTTAGACTCTTTACAGTTTTAGTTGGGTTGTTTTTTCTCTTTTCTATTTATAGTACTTTCACTATCGTACTCTAGTAGTGGGATCTTAGATTTATGCATTCATTATTTTTGTTGTTTACATTTCAGCATTGTGTGCCTTGGAGATTTGTGCATGTGTAAAGGTACTTTAGGCTAATGGATCTCATTTTTAGGAAATTCCTACTTGGTGCTTGTCACCAGCCACTGGCCTATCAGAGGCAGGCTTGGGGTAGTCACGGCATGGGCCTCTCTAGGATGATTCGTGCCACATTACATAAAATTTTTGTCTTGTTTTTACTAATCTATGAGATATCATTACTTGGGAAAAATATTTTTAATTGTTTAAAAATTTATTTCATCATTCCCATAAATTATAGGAGATATAGGTGAAGTTTTTAGAAGTCACATTATAATTCATATTTTGATTGTTTAGAAAAGATTACTGAAATGATTTTCATTTTTTATATTTATTCTTAAAATCTTTATTTAGTAAACTGATTTTTTATGTTCATTTCATGACCTAATTGGCCCAATTATATATTTCACATTCCTAAGGTACTTCTAGACCAAATATTTCCTATTATTTTGGAGAATATTTCTCAAGAGATATTTGCAGAATATAATCATAATAGAACTGTAATTGATGTATTTTTAAATCTATTATTAAAAAAATTCACTTTTAAAATGATTAAGTCATTTTGATTGTTGATCCATTTTATCTTGAGACCAATATATAAATTGATCTTATTTAGCCTATAGAATCCATGGATATCTTTTTAGGGAAGAGACACATTATAATCCTTTATTATCTCTTCCTATCTTCCTCTTTGTATTTTTCATGGTATTCAATTGAATGAGTGTGTGGGTCATAGTGGAGATGGGATGTTCTATATAGAGAGGAGTTAGGGTGTTTTTAGGGGTATTAGGGAAGTTTTATGACAACCCATTCAATGTATTTCATTGTTTCACCCTATTGTTGAAAAAAATGAAAAAAATGGAAAAAGGAAGAAAAAAGGGGTTGTGTCTCAGGTAGCTTAAAATCACCATTACTAGACCAATGATCTTAAAGTCGTATGGGTTTAAGTATTGTGTGTGAGACTTATCTCAAGTAAAACTTTCAAAAAAGAGAGAAAAAAATATAAAGGGATGAATAATGGGTTGTGACATGGGAGGTTCAAACATTATCATTACTTGAATAATGATCCTATATCATTTGGGGTTGGGTGATATATGTGAGAGTTTTTCTAAACATAAATTTAAAAAAAATAAAGAAAAAATAGAAAAAACAGATAATAAGAGAAGGTCTTTATTTATTGTGATTGAATAATTCATGAGACTTTACTTTGAGATTTGGGGAGTGTGGGATCTGACATTCTATTTTGTATAGGAGTATTTCATTGAACTTGTCTTTTGTATATCATGAATTATTACAAAGATATGAGCCTCCTTTTTATACTTACTTTTTTTAAAACATCAATACCTAGCTACCATTAGCCATAGAGTCATTTGATCCTTAATGTTAATATTTTGTGATTAATTGTGATATTTGTATTTAAAAGGTGGAAAACATAGATTCAATGTAATCCTATAGTTAGGAGCATGTACTTAGGAATAAGAATAACTCTTATCATATCTTCTTGAGTAACACTTGAATTTCAATCCTGGTGAGGTACATCATAATTGGAATGGATATTGATGGTAGGTTGAATTTTATTAGTGGGTGGGGAAATATGCCTTGAATTGGGAAATAAAAATGATGCATCATTTAACACCCATTTTTGGGTAAGTTTTATCTTTTAAACTTTCAATTATAACTATATATTTATGAGCATCGTGATTTGAAAAAATTCTTATTGGGTTATGGACCCTTTGTGTTTGGATGATTATATTTTTTTCAAGGATTATAAAATTTTCAAGTGTGGGGGAGTTTTATATATCCATTATATATTAAAATTTATATTGGATTTGATACATGTTTTCATTGGTTTTTTTATGTGAATTTGATATCCCTACCTGGTTATTTTGTTTTACATATTTTCATGGTAGAGCAGACATTGTTGTGTAATATTGATAAATCTGGAGTAAAATGATTGTTAGTTCCACTTGGTTAGATACCTTGGGAGGGGGGTGAATCAGGGTATGACAGATTAAAACAATTGCCCCTATTGATCTTGTCTCACTATTAAGAAAGACTCTCTTCTCTCTCTTTCATGCAGAAAAGTATAAACAGAAACTAAAGCATGCACAGGACACAGTGATATTTACTTGGTTCACCCTAACTGGGCTACGTCCAAGGAGCATACACCGGCGATGTGCCGATGTACCAAATCCACTAAAAGCACACCGTTGTTTACAAAGTTTGGGATAGATCACTTCTATTCCCAGAATCAATGCCTTTACAATGTTTAGGGTCAGCTCGCTGCTTTCCCAAGGGTCACTCCCTGTCTCTCTCTCTCTCTAGATCACTGCCGGTGGAGAGGATCACCTTCTTCTTCTTCCTTTGCTCACTGCTCTGGAAAGGATCCACTCACAGTTTATAGACCTGTAGGTCTCTTCATTATCACTAATGAATGCATCCTCCTTTGTGTGTAGATGCTCTGTTGAAGTCCAACTTTCACCTGTAGATGAATCTCACTTTGCACCAAAGGTATCAGGCAATCTTCCAGCTTTCACATAGCCCTGAATCACTATCATGAATCAACCTTACCTGTCGCCCTTCTCTAAGTCGGCGCGCAAGTATCGGCATGCAAGTTATAACTGGCACACAAGTCCACCTCAACTACTTGTGCAACACAAGCTTCTCTAACTCCAAAATTGCGCAAATCACACCCTTTTACGCCCAAACCAATATTGGCACACAACCATAAGCTTTCATGATTCTTCAAAACCTGGCGCGCAAGTGTCTCCAAACCACTTGTGTGAAACCTCCTTCTCCAACTCAAAACTTGGGCAACTCACTTCCTTCCCCACCCAAACCACATTAGGCGCACAACTATCACTTGGCGTGCAACTTATACTTGCGCGACCACACACCACTTGCACGACCACCACACCTGCGTGACGGGAGCTCTGATTTTTCTAAGTGTTGAACTCTTTACCAAATGAGGATTGGTCAACCTCTATTTATAGGCATTTGGACACCCTGCGTGACAGCACGCAAGTCTCCCCTCAGCGTGCAAGTTTCGGCATGCAAGTCTCTGTCACTCAAGTCCCTTGCGTGACCAACCCTAAAACTTGGGCGCCCCTTTTCCCTTTGCCATATTTTGATGTTCTGGTCTTGAAAAACATATGGAACACAAGTCCCTTTTCCAAAAATCACTTTTCTCCATTTGTCGATTTTCAGGCCCAAAAATTTGGAAAACACTGGAAAATGGTGCCACCTTGTATCTGCTCTTTTTTTACCACCTCCAGATCATCCATTCCTTTTTCGACGTTCTTGAATCAAACATGGATCATTAACCACATCCCTTGAACTCTACATGACACCATGAAATCCCCTTTTTCAAAAAAAAATTATGTCATGGATTGCTTTGTCAACAATCACAACACATATGTCCACTTTTTCAACAAACACAATCACCTCAAAAATGCTTCAATGATACCTTGAGGGATTTTTTTCCCAACAATGATCTTTTATGAAGATAACACTTCATTTTGTGACTATTTTCATAATGACATGGCACCATAGGAATATAACTGAAAATAACAGAATAAAATATGAAAAATAGGATTCATTCCAGCAATATTAATTCATTCTTTGAATAGATTATTCCATACATCTATTGAAAATCAATTTGATCTATCACATTGTAAAAGTGATTGTTCACACCATGACTAAGATATGTAATAATCAAGAAGAGATATGGAAGGCTCATTCACACTATGAAAATATTCAATATCATGACTTTTTAGGATGAAGGTATTTTTAAGATAAGGACATTTCATTCATATCGTGACACATTGGTTCACAATGTGAATCCACAGTTAAAAGATTAATGATGTGATTTTCCACAATTTTCATGGTATTTGATACTTTTTTTACCAGAGAACCTAGTTGTGACTTAGAGGTATTTAAAAGGAGGATTCGGCCACAAATTTGGGGATCATTCGGACACTAGAAGGGAGATACTACTAGGGTTTTGACCTATAGATCATTCATCATAGTTAGGTTTTTATTTCTATTTTTCTTTTTTTGTAATTGTTGAATTTTCTCTAGTCTATTGAAAATATTATTCCCTTATCTCTATTTTGGATAATTATATAAGGGGTTAGTATTTTGAGTGTATATATAATTGATCATTAATGAATCATTAATCTACCTTGTTGAGTTCATTTAGGTTAGGAATTAGATTGGTAGCTAATTCTCTATCACATCCATTTCCATGATTCGGACCAAGGGATTTCACTAGGAGGAACCCCCAATCTAATTGAGATAATGGATCTATAAAAACTAGATCATAGTTTTATTCCACTCAAAGAGGTGAACTGAATGAACCTAGGTATGAAAATATTATTGGACCAATGGATAGTCACTGACTTAGGTAGAATCAACTGAATTACCCATAGGAAGTTGATTACCTCAGAACAAATTTATGGACAACATTGTTAGGCCAATCCATGAACTGCTTAATGATATCCTAGGAATAAAACCATTTAAATTGATTCATGAACATTTCTTTTATCATTTAAATTTTATCCTTTATTTCTGAATTTAGTTTACTTTACATTGAATCCTAGATTAATAATTCAATTCACTAAATTATGTGTTACAATTCTGATGATATTATTAATTCATATATACATTTTGGATTAAATTCATTGAGTGATATACATGTTTTATACTATTATAATATGATTTTTGGTTGATTTTTATAGGTAATTGGATGTTGCAATGTTTGAAGGGGATGTTGTTGAGAATTAAAAAACTACGAACAATCCACGCCATGAATATTGATTCATAACATATTCCCAAGGATAAAAATCAAATCTCTGTTAGCCCGAATACCTAAGTCATGAAACTAGTATAAGTCTTGAATTCTTGGGATGAAGAAAACTCCAGACTTGAAATCCATTCACCGTGTGAATGGTTTATCCCCCACCTCTAGTCAAACTCCATGAAGTCCCTGAAGATCTCACGAACAGAATATGAGTCATGAATAATAGGGGATAAAAAATACTGAAGACTTGGAATTTATCATTCACAATATAAAATCCAAATTCATGACATGAAAGTACCAAATAAGAAGAAACCCATGTTGACTCATGATGTAAAATCCATTTAAGTCATGAATTTATCATGCCTATTTAACTCTAGGTTCCTCCAAATTTTGAAAGACTCACTTCTATTTATAGTTTTTCTATAATTTTGCTTTCATTTTTCTATTGTTTTATTAAAACATGAAGCTTTCCACCATATTTCCTTGTTTCAAACCAACTATTCCTTGCAATTCCCATTGTTCTAGTGGTTGTTTCTTCTTGTTTTAAGTAATCTTGTCTATTCCAATTACCTTTGCTAAATATTGTTATTTTATGATGAATCTTTCAATTACATTGTTGTTTCACAATATTATTTCAACTATTACCATGTGAGACTAATATTCCTAGTGATAAAGATAAAGAGTAAGGGTGGAAACACATAAATTAATCCTTAAATAGCTTTAGAAATCTGCTAGCTAGGAATTAGGTTAAGAAAACACTCTTTATTTCATCCCTTTTTCATGATCCTGGGTGATTGAAAAAGGAGGACCCTAACCTAATTGGAATAAATTTAGTTAGGACCAATATCTTTGATTTGGTTTCCTCTATTGAATTTGTGTCGAATGCACCTAAATTTACAAACACCTCTGGACTAAAGAGTGGTTGTAAATCTAGGTAGATCTAATTTGTTTGACCAAAATCAATTGGTAATCCCTGAATAGCTTTGTGGCCTAAGATATCAGATCTAACCATGATAGATTTAGTTATATCTTCTATATAAGCTCTCAAAAATTGATCTTGAACCATTAATTATTCAAATTAAAATTAATTCAATTGTTTTGTTTAAAATCCAACTCTATTAAACTTATATGAGGAATCCACTCTAGGTTCCAATCCATAGGTCACCTTAATTGTCATTGCCTCCCTATGGACTCAACCCCATAATTCCACTATATTATGAAACTTTATAATGGACTTAGTTGGTATTAAACAAAAATTTATAATATTATTATCCTATGTGGAATTAAAAAAACTGTGCGGGTGAATAAAATTTTGGAATCATTTCTAAGGAAGAAGCTTTGGTAATAGTGACCTTTAAATTGAACCTAGTATTACTCACTTCCCTTTATTTTCCCATTTTTTTAGAACTTTTACCCATATATTTATCACTTCACCTATGTTGATCCACTAGTGCATAATCCAGGTCTCCATGACTTGTTCAAAGAGCCTGGAATCTCAATAACCTCTTACTTTTGAACCTGAAATCAAAAGATATATGTATGAAAGACATCACTCAATCATAGATAAGCATAAAAATATTTCTCCCCCTAATCCAAAAAATGTACATTTCATAATGTTAAAATAGTAGGGAGTGTGACCATGACTATTAGAGTGCACCATTATGGATTATGTCTTACCATCCATCAGTGGTTCCACACCCATAATTGTCCACCCTCTCATCCAGGCACATACATTTTAAATTAAACCTGGATTGATCCATATGATATAGGATATGGGTCAGTTCAGTGTACTTCAAAGAAAGGATCCACATGATCATCTTTCCAATTTCCTTAAAGTTTGTGACACCTTTAGGAACCAAGTTATAACTTTAGATGTTATTCAATTCAAATTATTTCCATTATCTTTACATGATAGGGCCAAATATTGGTTGAAAATCCAAAATTCTAAATCAATTACAAATTGGGATGACTTTTTTAAAAAAATTACTTGATAAATACTATCCACTCATATAGTTCTGAAATCTATGAAACAATATCCAAAATTTTGATCAGGTAGATGGTGAGCCAGCTTGGGAGGAATGGGGAGATTCAAATATTTTACATGAAAGTTATCACACCATGGTCTCAATATTTGGCTATAATTACAAACATTTTACCATAAACTACAGCCCACCTCTCAAATCGTGTTGAACACTACCATTTATGGAGGATTGATGTTAAAAACACCAAAAGTACATAGATACCTCCTTGATGAAATCTCACATAAAGCTAGCTTATAGAAAATTGATCAAGGAACTATGAGGCATAGGTTATACCAAGTAGAAGAAACCACCCACCTTACTTCCCAGGTTGAAGTTATCACAAAAAAACTAAAAAACTTTGAGTTTCCCCAACCACAAACACTCCCACCTACTCTTATTATGGAAATTCAATCATGTGAAATATATGGAGTTTCACACCCATATCAATATTTTCAGGAAATTATGGATGAAAATAAAATTAAAAATTGTAATTATGTGAATTACAATCATCCATCACAATAATATTAGTAACCCTACTACTAACAAAGGCTAGTTCAACACTAGCAACAAACCAATCAGGGATACAATCAAAAAAGTAGTGGTAAAATACAACCAAGAAATTAGGAACCATTTGGGTATCCACTACAAAACCAATCTCCTAGACCACACCAACCATTTCCACAACAACCATATCCACCCCCTAGGTCTCAGCAGTTCCCCCCACAATAATAATTTTAGGATAAAGCTCCACCTAGATATCCACAAGTAGCCCCACCTCAATAATAAAACCTTGAAAATATTATCACTACTTTTGTTCAAAAGGTATACCAGTGAATGAATTCATAAGAAACTGAAATGAAGAATAAAATAACTTCTCTATGAAATCTTGAACATCAAGTTAGGAAAACCCCCCAAACTCTCTCATATCAACTATTGGTTACACTGCATGGTAATAAAAATACGCATCCATAGAAGGAGGCCAAGGTTGTGGTATTTAGAAGCAGAAAAGAGATGAATTTAAAGTAACCTTATAAAGGTGATGAAAATAGGCAAGAGGAATCCAATAAAAATGAGAAAATAGTTGAAAATTAACATAATTAATACATACACAAAGCTGGAGAATAACAAAATCTTGAAATGGGAAAAAGATAAAAAGATAAATCTCTATAAATGAAAAGCATAAAAGAAGATACATATATGGAACTTCAATCATATAGACCCCCTCTTCTATTTTCATAGTGTATGATATGAGGGAAGATAGAGGGGTGGTATAAAAAATTTCTGGATATATTTAAAAAAAACTTCACATAAATATTCCCTTTTCTAAATCCATTTCCAAAATGTCAGTTTATGAAAAAATATTAAAGGATTTTCTCTCTAACAAGAGAAAAATGGAAGAATTTGTATTAATCTCTTTGAATGGATAATTCTCTATGGTGGTTCAACAAAAAATTCCACCAAATATGAGAGACCCTATAAGTTTCTCGATCAAATTCACCATCATATCATGCAATTTTGGGAAAGATTTATGTGATCTTAGTGAAAAAAATTAATCTAATGATGATGAGTGTCTTTCAAATACTATGACATGAGGACCTTAAGATGATAAGGGTATCACTAAAAATTACTAATAGATTTATTAAGTATCCTCATAGACTTCTCAAGGATGTTGTAGTTAAGATTAGAAAGTTTATTTTCCCTACTGAATTTCTCATCCTTAACATGGAGGAAGAGGGTGATATCCCTGTCATTATAGGGTGATAATTTCTCATGATCAGTAAGTAATTAATCAATGTAAATCAAGATATACTTATCTTCCAAGTTAGCGATGAGCAAGTAGTTTTTGATTTGGTAAAAGTAGCTAAGAAAAGTAATGATTTACTTGAGTGTAAATATATTTTTCTAGCTAAAGAATAATATGAAATTATGGATCTTAAAGATGAGAGGGATATCCAATCCCCTGATGAAGATGATAGTAGTGAATGTGAGGAGATTAAATACATAGAACCTCTCAAAAGTGGCACTTTACCTAAATTCACTCTTTCAATCATTAATAACCCATCATTAGAACTAAATCATCTACCAAGCAGTCTTAAATACTCATTCATATAGACTAAAAACACACTTCAAGTCATTATAATCTCTAAAATAACTAAAGAACAATACAAGCAATTGTTGAAATTCCTTAAGAGGCATAAGAACTCAGTAGATTGGAATATGGATGATATTAAGGGGATCAACTCTACAATTTTCACTCACAAAATTTCAATAGAATAATGATCCAAATGAATATTCCAACCCTAAATATGACTCATCACACCCATGAAAGAGTCTGTTAAGAAAGAATTTATAAAAAATCTAGACACTTGCATCATTTTCCCATTTTTGATAGTGAATGGTTGAGCCCAATATAAGTGGTTCCAAAGAAGGTTTTATTAATATTAATAAATTATAATGAAGATGAATTAATTCTAACTCATACCATTACTAGATTTTGTGCCTATGTTGATTATAGAAATATTAATACAGTAACCCAGAAGGACCATTTTCCTCTATCATTTATGGATGATATGTTTGAGATATTTTTTAGAATAAATTATATTTTTTCCTAGATGAATACTCAAGTTACAATCAAATTCTTATTGAACCAACTGATCATTCGAAGACAACATTCATATGTCCCTAAAGAACCTTCACCTATAGAAGAATATCTTTAAGAATATGTAACACACTGACAATGTTATAACGGCACATAACACATATCTTCCATGATATGGCAGAGTTTATGAATATTTTTATGGACTATTTCTCTATTTATAGATGATCTTTAGAGGCATGTTTGAGTAACTTAGACTGTATTATGCAATGTTTCAAAGAAAAATTTCTTGTGCTAAATTGGGAAAAATTCACTTTGTGGTGCAAGGAGGCATAGTCCTTAGACATAAGATCTCAAATCATTCTATAGAGTTTGATCCAGCAAAGAGCAAATTTATAAAAAAATTAATAAACCTACTTTTATAAAAGGAATCAGAAGATTTATGGGTCATGTAGGGTTTACCATTGATTTTTAAAGGAAATTTATCAAATTTATCAACCACCAATACACCTTATATCCAAGGATATTACTTTTTAATTTAGTGAAGAGTGTCAAAAAAAAATATGAAACTTTGAAAAAAAAACCTGGTGGCAGACTCTATTATTGTATCACCCGACTGGGAAAATGATTTCAAGCTGATGTGTGACACAAGTGACTTCATTGTGAGTATTGTCTTATGAAAGTGGGTTGGTCATATTTTTCAACCCATCTACTATGTCATCCAAACTCTCATCAATGATCAAACTAATTACACAACTACCAAGAAATATTTCTTCATGGTAATTTTTTTTTGACAAATTATGATCATACCATGTGCTCTCTAAGGTTATTGTTTTCACGGATCATACAAAATTAAAATAACCACTGAATAAAAAGGATTCCAAACCATGGTTGATATGTTGGATCCTATTACTGAAAGAGTTTTATACTGTCATAAAATACACAAAAGAGTGTTGAGCAATGTATTGTTTTCAAACAATTCAAAATAATGTTTTTTAAAGGGGAGATTATTTTAAATAATACTCTGTCTCTTTATGATGATTTTGATGCTCACAAATACCCTTAATTATTTACTAATTATTTCGTTGAGTATTTTGCAGGAATTTATTTTATTTATTTATTTCATACAACGAGATTTCATACTTCATTTTTTCCGAGATCAATTTTAGCGCGTTCTGGAATCACTGTAGCGCGAGATCAATTTTAGCGCGTTCTGGAATCACTGTAGCGCGAGATCAGTTTTAGCGCGTACTGGAATCACTGTTCATACCCTACGTTGATGAACGTAACGTATGGATGAAAAGTTTACTTTTTATGTTAAAAGAAACGTATGGTTAAGGAACCTTACGTTATTTTGAAACGTATGGTTAATGAACCTTACGTTGTTGAAAAGTATTGAAGAAGAACATTACGTTTGGAAGGAACCTTACGTTTTTGTTGTTGGACAAGTATGGAAGAGAAACCGTACATTAGTTTTCAGTGTTGAGTTTGTTTCTCAAAAGTATGGATCATCAACCTTACTTTTATAATCAACCGTACGTTCTTTGGAGAGTTGAAGCAAGACAAAGTATGGATGATCAACCCTACATTTGAATGCTGAAGAGAAAGTATGTATGTTCAACCTTACGTTCTGAACCTTACGTTCTTAACCTTACGTTTGTGAACCCTACGTTTGGAGCTACGTCATCAACCCTACGTTTGGCGTCGGGATATTTTTGACAGACGATATTTCCTTTTGCATTGGTCAAACAGGCGGATTATTAAGCGGATTTCGAGCCGATTCTTAAGTACGACTTTGACTGAATCAAAGAGGATTTTCAACGGATTAATGATTGATTTAAACGGAGCTTTTTATGCCGATTCTTCAGGGGAGTTACAACGGCTCTGTTATTTCATTTTTTTATATCGCGAATCTAAAGGAGATTTTCATGGATCTATTTATGCAGAAGATTTTCTCAGATTTGAATATATATGTTCTATCTTGGAAACTTCGGATATATATATACATAGGAAAGTGTATGAAATATATAGATTGATCTTTTAACGAGCAAGAAACAGAGACTGTGTGAAGGCGTTCTTTTCTGATGATCGAGAAGAAGTGTAAAACCTTTATTACCGAAGGAAGATCTTGATAGCAGATTCACGTGTTCTACATCGACTATCTGTTGTGAATCTACTGCTGCTGAAGTTGTGAAGTTTCTTGTAATATCTATTGCAACTGGATCGACTCAGAACTGTTTTGATTACAGATCTTTATTTTCTGAAGACGACGATCTATCTACTGTCAATTGCATTCTGTTGCAATTGTGAAGAAAAGCTGGAGAAGTGTTTTCTTTATCGAAACCCTTTTTATTTTTGAGTGATCAGCTTCTCGTTCTAAGCTGTGTGGGTTCGTGTTTGAACCAGGAAGGTTGTGTTTGCCTGAAACTTGTAAAGGTGTCAACTGCCTGTACTCAGTTGTGAACAGGTCTGTGGAAACGAGGACCAGATAGTGAAAATCGCCAAGCTCGTGGATTTGAGCGTTGGTGGAGTGGACTAGGGGACTTCTGTTCCCCGAACCACTATACATCCGTGTGTTCATGCTTTTACTTTTTCCGCTGCATATTTAATCGTGCTAAAGCATAGTGGACAGAATTTGTCTAAATTGAAGAGATTGTAATAATTTTGAAAAGACACAATTCACCCCCCCCCCCCTCTTGTGTGTAATCCGTAGATTCAGATCCAACAATTGGTATCAAAGGAGGAGCTTCTTATTTTTAAAGTCTTATCAAGCTAGAAGTATTTAAAGATTATACATAGTGTATCATGGCTGATACGAGAGAGGGAATGTCAATGGTCAGAGCACCTTACTTTAATGGAGATAATTATGGCTGCTGGAAATCACGTATGATTGTTTATCTGAAAAATCTTGGTTACAAAGTCTATTCAAAGATTCTGACTCCCTATGAAATTCCTGAAAATCCCGATACATGGAGTGCTGCTACAGAGGCTGAGTATGACATGAATTCAAAAGCTATGAATGCAATCATCTGTGGTCTAGGACCGGATGAATTTAACCGAGTATCTCAATGCCCAACTGCATATGAAATGTGGAAAACAATAGTTGTTTCTTATGAAGGAACAGATAATGTAAGACAGATGAGATATGCAACTGCTAAATTAAAATTCGATACTTTCAGAATGATTGAAGGAGAGAGAATCACTCAGATGAATGGAAGATTGACAGAAATTGTCAATAATATAACAGCTCTAGGAGAACCAATCAAGCAAGATGATCAAGCGTTAAAGGTACTGAGAGTACTTCCTACTCGATGGAATGGAATCTCTGCATCAATCAGACAATCAACTTCTGTTAAAGATCTAACTATGAGAGAGCTGATTGGTACATTGATGATGTACGAGGCTGAAATGCAAGATGAGGTAAATGAGAATAAAGTCTACATAAAAAGGGAAAATACTGCTTTGAAAGTGGCTTCTCAACAAAAGGATAGAAAGATGAAGAACAGAGAAGTAAGTGCTAAATCAGAAAGCTCTGATTCTTCAAATTCGGATGAAGAACTGGCTCAGCTAGCCAGAAAATTCAGAAAGTTCTACAGTAAGAAGAAAGACTTCAAGAAATCCTTCAAGAAGGATAGCAAGGAAGTGAGATGTTATGAATGCAAAAAGATGGGACATATCAGACCGGATTGCCCAAAATTGAAATATGCAAAGAAGAAGAAATTCTTCAAAATAGATGATTATGAGCAGAAAGACAAGAAAGCTATGAAAGCTACTTGGAGTGTTTCTAAAGACTCAAGTAATTCTTCTGAATCAAGCTCAGAGAAGGAGGAATCCAATTTAAAAGCAAATATGTGTTTCATGGCTGAAACTGATGAGGTACACTCATACTACTCCTCTGACTCAAATAATGAATCAAACTCTGAAACAAGCTTCTCAAATAAAAAACTTGCAGCTTACTGCAATATGCTTGAAGAAAGGTATGACTCATTATTTAAAAAATATAAATCTATAAAGAACTTGCATAAAGCTATTTCAGATGAGAGAAATACTTTGCTAAAACAACATAAGGAATTAATTGACAAATACAACTCTGCTGACTCAAATAAAATTAATTTTGAATCAAAAATAAAAACTCTACAGGATGAAGTAGAATCTTATAAAAAGGCTGCATTAGTTTTTACAAAATGAGAAAACGCCTTAAATGAGATACTTGGAAAAACTGTAATTAAAAAGGAAAGGTTTGGAATTGGAAGTAAAGGAGAAAAACCTAAGTTATACAAAAATTATTTTGTTCCTAGCACTAAATAGGTTATTTGTAACTTCTGTGGAACAAAAGGTCATATAGCTAAAAACTGTTTTCTAAGACAACCTCAAATATGTGGAATTAAGAAAGCTTATATTTCCAATGATCTATATAATTCAATCAATTTTAAGAAAACAAAGCAAATCTGGATACCCAGATCACTGCTTGCTAACACTCCTGGACCCAACAAAATATGGGTACCAAAGCAATTTGTTTGAATGTCTTTGCAGGTAGTAGGTCACCAAAGAAAGAAAGAAATATGGTATATGGACAGTGGCTGCTCAAGACACATGAGTGGAACTTCAGCTAATTTCTCTTCTCTTACTCGAAAGGAAGGAGGAATTGTCACCTTTGGTGACAATGCCAAAGGAAAGATTATTGGTATTGGAACAGTTGGATATCCAGAGACAGTCTCAATCAACAAAGTACTTTATGTACAAGGGTTAAAACACAATCTGATAAGTATCTCTCAACTCTGTGATGATGGATACACTGTTGATTTTACTAACAATAGTTGTATTGTTTCTAAAGATAAACTGTTTAAGTTTAGAGCACCCAGAACTGATAATGTTTATACTTTGGATTTGTATTCCTTGTGTAAACAACAAGTAAACTGCTTAACTGCTAATATAAGTGAATCATGGATCTGGCATAGAAGACTTGGTCATTGCAATATATATGCTTTACATAAATTATCTAAGAAACATCTAGTTTCTGATTTGCCTAGTCTCAAATTTGAAAATGACAGATTCTGTGATGCATGTCAGCTTGGAAAGCAACACAAATCATCATTCAAATCTGTTAATAAAGTTTCTACAACTAAACCTCTAGAACTTATCCATATGGATTTGTTTGGACCTTCAAGAGTAGCAAGTTTAGCTGGTAAATTATATGTTTATGTATTAGTTGATGATTATTCTAGATTTACTTGGATTTTATTTTTGAAATTTAAAAGTGAAGCTTTTAGTTTATTTGAAGGTTTTTGTAAATCTATTCAAAATGAAAAAGGTTTTAATATAATCTCATTGAGAAGTGATCATGGTGGAGAATTTGAGAACCAGGAATTTAATTCATTTTGCTCAAACATGGGTATTAAACACACCTTCTCTGCTCCAAGAACACCTCAACAGAATGGGATTGTAGAAAGAAGAAATAGAACTATTCAAGAAATGGCTAGAACTATGTTAAATGAATATAGCCTACCTATATATTTCTGGGCAGAAGCTGTTAATACAGCTTGTTATATAATGAATAGAATTTTAATAAGACCTATTTTGAAAAAGACACCCTATGAACTATGGAATAACAGAAAACCTAAAGTAAATTACTTTAAAGTTTTTGGATGCAAGGTTTACATCTTGAATACCAAAGATAATCTTGGTAAATTTGATCCAAAATCTGATAAAGGTATTTTCTTAGGATATTCTGCAACCTCCAAAGCTTATAGAGTCTATAATAAAAAGTCAAGGATTGTTGAAGAATCAGTTCATGTGAAATTTGATGAATCTGATCCTTTTGAGAAAAGGATAGAACAAATAGATAAACCTGATTCTAATGAAAACATGAGACTTGAGAATTTAAAGAATGATTTTGAAAATGATATAAAAGAAATTCAGTCCAGTTCAGAAGAACATGACACTGAAGAACCTTTGAATGTAATGCCTAGACAGTCTAGAACCTTAAAGAATCACCATTTAGAATCTGTGATAGGTGACTTAGAGACTGGTATTCAAACTAGAAGAAACCTTGGAAACATAGTTGAATTCTCTGCTTTCCTATCCCAACAAGAACCTAAGACCATAGAAGAAGCCTTAGATGATGAGAGCTGGGTAATAGCAATGCAGGATGAATTGAACCAGTTCAAGAGAAATAAGGTTTGGGAATTAGTTGAAAGACCACATGATTATCCAGTAATAGGAACTAAATGGGTCTTTAGGAATAAACAGGATGATCAAGGGATAATAACTAGAAATAAAGCAAGATTAGTAGCTAAAGGATATAATCAAGAAGAAGGAATAGATTATGATGAGACCTTTGCACCTGTAGCCAGGTTAGAAGCCATTAGAATCCTTTTAGCCTATGCATCTTATATGAATTTTAAATTATTTCAGATGGATGTTAAATCTGCCTTTTTAAATGGTTATTTAATGGAGGAAGTTTATGTTGAGCAACCTCCTGGTTTTGAAAATTCTCAAAAACCAGATTCTGTTTTCAAACTTACTAAAGCTCTTTGTGGCCTTAAACAAGCACCTAGAGCTTGGTATGAAAGACTAAGTTCTTTTCTTTTGAAAAATGATTTTATTGTTGGACTGACAGATCCAACACTCTTTAAGAAAACTGTGAAAAATAATGTTTTGTTGGTTCAAATTTATGTTGATGATGTAATTTTTGGATCAACCAATAAAATTCTTTGTCATGAATTTTCAGAATTAATGCAAAAAGAATTTGAAATGAGTATGATGGGAGAATTAAATTTCTTTTTGGGTCTTCAAATATTTCAAAAATATTTTGGAAATGTTTTAAATCAATGCAAATACATTACTGATTTACTTAAGAAATTTGGACTTGAAAACAGCAAGCCATTTACAACTCCTGTGTGTACTAATATAAAACTTGATTTGGATGAAAGTGGAAAATCAGTGGACAACAAGTTATATAGAGGTATGATTGGTAGTTTGTTATATCTTACTGCTAGTAGACCAGATATAATGTATTCAGTATGTCTTTGTGCTCGATTTCAATCAAATCCCAAAGAATCCCATTTAACTGCTGTTAAAAGAATTTTTAGATATTTAAAAGGTACTATTTATCAATCTCTGCTTTATCCAAAAACCTATGATTTTAATTTAATTTCATATTCAGATGATGACTTTGGAAGCTGTAGATTAGATAGGAAGAGTACTTCAGGAACATGTCACTTTTTAGGGAAGTCTTTAGTATCATGGTCTAGTAAGAAACAACACTCAGTTGCCCTGTCAACAGCCGAGGCAGAATATGTGTCTGCAGGTAGTTGTTGTGCACAGGTGTTGTGGATGAAAAACACTCTTATGGACTTTGGATTAAATTTCAATAATACACCTATTTTATGTGATAATACTAGTGCAATTAATATTTCAAAAAATCCTATTAGTCATTCTAGAACTAAGCACATTGATATAAGACATCACTTTTTAAGAGATCATGTGTTTAAAAAGAATATATTTTTAGAATTTGTAAATACAGAAAATCAATTAGCAGATATTTTTACTAAACCACTTCCCACGGCAAGGTTTGAATTTATTAAGGGGGAGTTAGGTTTATTTAATTTTAAATAGTTTTTTTTTTAAATCTTATTCTGTTTTCGAATTCTGCTTAATTTCTGTTTCCCGCTATAAGTAATTTTATTTTGTTTTAAATAAAAGTAATGATTAGTGATTACACGGGAATCAAGGCTGTCAGAACCGTTTCACCTTCTAAACTGCTTCACCTTTTTCGGAAACCCATTCGAAAACCTAAAACCGCACATCTGCTCCAAAACCCTTTTCTGAATCTTCAAACCCTAAACTTACGAACCTTCAGAAATCGTTGTTGGAATGGCAAAGACTAAGCGTCCAGATGAAGCCGAGAGCAGTGCTGCAAAGAAACCTAAGGTAGTTAGTCGGAAAATACTGCAAGGTAAAGTCATAGATTTAGAGTGGCTGTTTGAAACTAATTTACTGTTGAAGCAAGCGTTGTCGTTTCAAAGCCTTGAGCAAGCTTTTAATAGTGAAAATTCTGAGTTTCTATATGAGGCAGAAATGAGACATTTCTTTAGAACTGTTCAGTTTAGCCTTGGAGATACAGAGGATAGTTTATTGGCTCAAATAGAGGATAAGGACTTTTCAATATCATCTGTAGAGATAAGTCAAATTCTTAACTGCCCTCATGAAGGAGTTTTTCATTTCGATTTACGGAATATTGGAGATTCTGTACATAAGTCTGAAGACATTATGTCTTTTCTGTTTGGAACCAGAGTGATAAAGAAGATGTTTATTAAGGATTTGGAGCCCGATCAGAAAATTTTGGTAAAATTTTTTCAGACTGGTTTAGCACCAAGAATGGCTGAGATGGAGAAAATCCTATACCCTGACATGTACATAATGTATCTTCTGATGTGTGATATTAAGTTTAATTTTCCTCGGTTTATGATAAGATATCTGAGTTACTGCTGTCAGAGTGAAGCAAGAATTACCTTTTTCCCTTATGGAAGGTTCATTTCTTTGTTTTTGTTTAAAAGAGGAATGATCAGATTGGTAGATGCTGGGGTGAAATGTCACCACAGTAATGTTTTTAATGCTGGAACTTTGAGGAAAGTAGGATACTTCTGGAGCACAATTAAAGGAAAACTCTTACCTGTTGGAGCTGAGGAAAACTCGGAGAGTGCTCAGGCTCAACCGGCTAAGTCCAAGGAGGGACAAGCAGAATCAAGAGTTAGTACAGTGGCAAGGAGAATTCGTTTTGAGATGGAGGAAGTTGAGGAAGAGAGAAGTCAAGAAGGACTTCAATCTAGAAGGAAGAGGTCAATTGATGAAGAAATTATCTCTCCTGCCTTGAAATCCTCTGAACTGTTATTTTCTTATTCATTTGTGAGAGAAGCTGTTGTGGAGCAGACTGCACCGATAGAGGAACCAGCAGCTCAAACAGAAACTCAAAAAGAACCTCAATCTGCTGCTGTGGCTGTTGAAAAAGTAATTCAACAAGAACAACTTATGGAGGCAGTGCCTGGTGAAGAAGTGGCCCGACCTCAAGATTTACATGAAAATATTGTTCTTGACCAATCAGTAGAAGTCAGAGAGACTACTGTTCGTGATGAACATACTTCTGAAGCTAATACAGAGGTACTTCAGGAAGATTTTTCAGTGGAAGAGTTTCAGGCTTCAAAAGATAGTTTAGTGGATCAACCTTGTCAGGACAAGGACAAAGAACAGTCAGATGCAGATTCCTTACCACTTGCCCTGCTTCATCAACCTAATTCTGGACATGAGAATCGATCACAGGGTGCCCCTGATTTGAGAAAAGAAGAAGTTGTTGAGTTGTACAAGCGTATCTCTCAGTTAGAATCTGAGAATGTTAGTCTCATAAATTCTCTGAACTTAGAGCAGTTGAAGTTTCAGAAGCTGAAAGAATGTACTGTTTCAAGACAGGAAGTAGATTTGTTTAAGACTGATATGCTGCATACTGTTGATCAGTTAAAATCAGAGATGGTAAAGAAAGATGATTTGTCTGAGTTGAAGATTTACATGGAGAATAAATTTGAGTCTGTTGCAAACAGTGCTATGCGTGGATCAGGCTCTTCACCTGATTTGATTCGGAAATTTCAAGCAATTACTGCAGCAATGAGCAATATGAGTGACAGATTACACGATCTTCAGTGTAATAGTGCCCCTTTGTCAGTTTTTCTAGATAATCAGAGATTTTTAGTGGATCAGTTGACATTTGGAGAGCAACCGATTAGGATTCTTTTGAATCAGTTATCAGAAAAACTGGCTCTTTTTGTTGAAAAAGAAGAAAGAATGCATGAGTTTTTCAGAGTTAATTTGATTGAAGATATTCATATGACTCAAGATAACAGAGATCTTATCATCAAGTTAAGAGATGGGATGATGAAGAGGCTCAGAGAACAGTTTACAGAGATAAAGACCGCGATTCAAAGGAGATAGACACCTTTTTCCCTGTCTTATCTATGAACCTTGATTCCTCTGTATATCACAATCGTTTATATATAACAGCTTGTGAATGAAAATTCTTTTTTTACTTCTTTTTTGTTTTGTTGTTTATTGATTTATGATTGAGTTAGCCAGTATAACAAATTCACTTATTCATACACAGTTAATTATAGCATTTACTTATAGTTCAGTGCAATATTGAATGTGTTCAAATCCGTAATTTTTCATTCTTTTTGATATCACAAAAAGGGGGAGAATTTGGATAAACACAACATTTAAATTCATTTGTTTCCTATGAAGAAATTTGGATATATGGGAGAATTTGGATATATACGACATTTATCTTTTATCTATTTTTAGCTGAAAATTTATTTTTATGGGGCAGAAATTTTATTATAGTTAAATATTGTTTTAATCCTTTCAAAATTCTAAAATTTTATAAAACTAATTTTTCAATAAAGATTGCAATTAAATTAGTTCTATTATTTTATGGGTTTTGTGATCATCAAAAAGGGGGAGATTGTTGAGCATTGTATTGTTTTCAAACAATTCAAAATAATGTTTTTTAAAGGGGGAGATTATTTTAAATAATACTCTGTCTCTTTATGATGATTTTGATGCTCACAAATACCCTTAATTATTTACTAATTATTTTGTTGAGTATTTTGCAGGAATTTATTTTATTTATTTATTTCATACAACGATATTTCATACTTCATTTATTCCGAGATCAATTTTAGCGCGTTCTGGAATCACTGTAGCGCGAGATCAATTTTAGCGTGTTCTGGAATCACTGTAGCGCGAGATCCGTTTTAGCGCGTACTGGAATCACTGTTCATACCCTACGTTGATGAACGTAACGTATGGATGAAAAGTTTACTTTTTATGTTAAAAGAAACGTATGGTTAAGGAACCTTACGTTATTTTGAAACGTATGGTTAATGAACCTTACGTTGTTGAAAAGTATGGAAGAAGAACATTACGTTTGGAAGGAACCTTACGTTTTTGTTGTTGGACAAGTATGGAAGAGAAACCGTACGTTAGTTTTCAGTTTTGAGTTTGTTTCTCAAAAGTATGGATCATCAACCTTACTTTTATAATCAACCGTACGTTCTTTAGATAGTTGAAGCAAGACAAAGTATGGATGATCAACCCTACGTTTGAATGCTGAAGAGAAAGTATGTATGTTCAACCTTACGTTCTGAACCTTACGTTCTGAACCTTACGTTTGTGAACCCTACGTTTGGAGCTACGTCATCAACCCTACGTTTGGCGTCGGGATATTTTTGACAGACGATATTTCCTTTTGCATTGGTCAAACAGGCGGATTATTAAGCGGATTTCGAGCCGATTCTTAAGTACGACTTTGACTGAATCAAAGACGATTTTCAACGGATTAATGATTGATTTAAACGGAGCTTTTTATGCCGATTCTTCAGGGGAGTTACAACGGCTCTGTTATTTCATTTTTTTTATATCTCAAATCTAAAGGAGATTTTCATGGATCTATTTATGCGGAAGATTTTCTCAGATTTGAATATATATGTTCTATCTTGGAAACTTCGGATATATATATACACAAGAAAGTGTATGAAATATATAGATTGATCTTTTAACGAGCAAGAAACAGAGACTGTGTGAAGGCGTTCTTTTCTTATGATCGAGAAGAAGTGTAAACCTTTATTACTGAAGGAAGATCTTGATAGCAGATTCACGTGTTCTACATCGACTATCTGTTGTGAATCTACTGCTGCTGAAGTTGTGAAGTTTCTTGTAATATCTATTGCAACTGGATCGACTCAGAACTGTTTTGATTACAGATCTTTATTTTCTGAAGACGACGATCTATCTACTGTCAATTGCATTCTGTTGCAATTGTGAAGAACAACTGGAGAAGTGTTTTCTTTATCGAAACCCTTTTTATTTTTGAGTGATCAGCTTCTCGTTCTAAGCTGTGTGGGTTCGTTTTTGAACCAGGAAGGCTGTGTTTGCCTGAAACTTGTAAAGGTGTCAACTGCCTGTACTCAGTTGTGAACAGGTCTGTGGAAACGAGGACCAGATAGTGAAAATCGCCAAGCTCGTGGATTTGAGCGTGGGTGGAGTGGACTAGGGGCCTTCTGTTCCCCGAACCACTATACATCCGTGTGTTCATGCTTTTACTTTTTCCGCTGCATATTTAATCGTGCTAAAGCATAGTGGACAGAATTTGTCTAAATTGAAGAGATTGTAATAATTTTGAAAAGACACAATTCACCCCCCCTCTTGTGTGTAATCCGTAGATTCAGATCCAACAAAGAGATAAAAATATTATTTTTGATCACTTGTACAGACTCCAGCTACCCAATGCTGAAGATGACAAAGAGCTGGAAATTTTGAATGACTTATCTAATGAAAAAACTCTTCTATATAGATATGTGATATTGATAATGGTTTGATGACATATAAAATTATCTAATATAATGTAACCATGCCTCTCATATCAAAAAAGGAATAATTTTTTGTTTAATACTTTTCACTATTATGAGGATGACCCACTTTTATTCAAGAAATGTGTTGATGGGTTGATGTGACGTTGCATCGAGGAAGATAAAGTTCAGAGTGTTATAAAGTTTTTTCATGTGTCTCCAATTGTAGGACATTATGGATCTGATAGTACCATTGATTTTTCTTTAAAAGGTGGATTACAATGCACACACTTAAGTATAGGGCTTGACCCCACAACTTCATCCCCATCCCCCATACACCCATTCCACTGTCTATCAGGACATGAGAGGCTTTATCCAAATCTATGATTTTTACAACAAACAAATTCCATTAGAAGAAGAAATGAAATGCCACAAAATATCATCCTTGAAGTTGAAATATTTAATTTTGTGTTAGATTGGTGTAGCCTGATCCATTTTTTGGATGATGTTTGGTCTGAATGCTTATGGATCGTACTACATACTAGACCACAAATTTTATGGGTAGAGCTCTATGAAGAGCTCATTGGGGGTTACATGGGTGGTTGGTGGAATAGTGGATTTTCTTCCTCCTTTTGTATCCCATTTTCAAGCTAGGGTTTCTACGTGTGTGTGTGTGTGTGGAGCTCTGATACTCTCTGTAAATTGTGCTCCTAAATCATAGTGATATTCTTCCTCTATGTGGATGTATGGATCATTTCCCAAACCACATAAAAATATTTTTCCAAGATATTCTTCTTCTTCTTTTGTGTTTTCCCTTTTTCTTTTCTATGAATCGTTTCATTTTATCGTTATGAATCTTAACATTATTGCATCAGTCTAGGTAATAGGTCTCATGGTACACTTTCCTAATTCTTATAGAAATATATATATCTTATATTTTTTGGTATTATGTATCAAATTGGTTCAAAGATGAATTTACCACTCTTAATATATCCAAAGTCGTTATAAAATTCTGAAAGAAAATTTTTTTTCACGGTTTTGAATTCACTGATTACTCGTTAGTGATTAGGTAATATACTTCAATAATCATTTGATAAAACGGATGTAAGGAAATTATAGATTTTTATATATCATTATTACCCCTTAACACATGTAAACTAGTGGGAAATTGGAACTATCCAACTGAGAAATCAAAAAAAATCTTGAGAAGATAGTCAATGTGAGTCATAAGGATTAGAGTATGATACTCGATGATTCACTTTGGGTGTATGGGACTAATTATAAAACACCCAATGGACTAACTCCCTTATGGATTTTATATATAAAACCATATCACTTACCTATTGAATTATAACATCACTCATTCTAGGTGATCAAAAAGATAAGTTTGGATGCTCAGAGATCTGGGAAGCAAAGGTTATTATAATTAGATGATATGGAAGAAATAAGGATGGATGTCTATGAAAATTCAAATATTTATAAAGAAAAAAATAATATCATAATGAATCTTGCACCTTAGGTGTTATACAAGGAGGGGGTGTTTTCCACGATGGATGGGGTCAGTCATCTTGGCATTCACTATTTGGTTTGTCCAGGGAACTTCTCTCTAGGAAAACACTATGGCCATGCTCATGGGTATTAGGGTGTGTAGAAAAAGGAGTCTTGAAATCTCAAAAGATGAAATGGTCTCAATGATACTGCATAAAGCTCTACATATCCTCAGAACTATCCCTTGGTCGATTCACTATATCACCAGAAATTTTCATGGTATCCTGGGTGACAACACCAAAGTGAGCCATACCCGGAGGGAGGGAAATAAATTCAAAGAATAACTGGCCTCGCTTGATATCCTCAAACTTAAGAGATTATATTTTCATAACATGAACATCATGAAACTAGTGTGGGTCAATATCATTAGAGGGGATGCCCTCGGTCTCCACCATTTTATACCCCCTTAGTCCCTTATTCCCTTGACCTTCTTTTGCAAGATGTGCTCTCTTGTCTTCTTTTTTGCATGAATAAAAATTTACAAGATGATGATGATGATAGCATGACAACAAATTGCTTGAAGGATATTCATGTCAGGGGACAAACTCCTTTTGGTTAACTCATGGTTAAAATTATTCTTCAAAAAATGAAAACCCTAATGATTTACACTAATCAAATTAATTAAAATTTACCCTTACAAAATGATGGAAATACAATGAGTAGATGGACCATCCTTCAAAGTTAATAGACAATTGGTGAATATTTATCAAGAACCATCTCAAGATGTATGTTTCCTATCTTTAAAATTAACTTGATAACTAGGGGGTCTACATCTCAACTATAAATAAATCACTAACTGGCAGGAAACCTAGGTCTGTTTTCTTATGGTAGATTAGTATTGTAGAAGTTAGGTTGATTCACTGAATCTGGATAAGGGATGAATAACCTTTCCAAAAGAGTTCATGTTTCAACTAATTCATGGTTTGAATTTAAATTCATGGTGTCAGTCTTTTTTAGCACCTTTTTTATCCTGTGAACCATAGTTTTATAGAAATAATTTTCCTCCCTCTCAGCCACTGCTCCACTCGCCTATTTTCTAGCGTTGCTCCACTTATCCTCCTTCATTCTTCTCTTATTGACCATTTATTCTCCCAATTATCTTTCTAGTTCCATAATACTCATCTATTTCATATACTATTCTAATTCTCTTAATACCCTCCCCTTCATTCCTACTTCCATGTCTCACATGTTAGGGGGAATTGTGAAGAAACCTCCCAAGCACCTGGCCAAGGATGTGTCCTGGGGTAAGGAACCCCATGTATCGAAGCGTATGGACCACCCTCCTTATCCACCACTTATGGATCCCTCTTAACAACCCTCTATTGGGACTATAAATGATTTTCCCACTAGTGTAGAGATAATCACGAGATAAAATAAAGTGCAAAATGCATAAATAAATGGACACTAGATATAACATAGAAAACCCCCCAAATGAAATGGGTAAAAAACATAGGAAAATAGAATGATCATTATGGGTAAAAGTGGGTACACACTCCCTCACTATTACAAGGAGAAAACCCTTATAAAACCTCTCTTTAATAAGGTGGGGAAATTTCCTCACAAAAAAACACACAAGGGATAAACTATCAGTGATGATAAGCTGAATCTGATGCTAGAACCATTGGGGGAGATCCCCTTTTATAGGCTATATCCCCCCCCCCCCCTCATGATGCCTTCTACTACTAGAGGTTTGGTGGGGTTGGCCACCCACTACCTGCCTTTTCCATCCCCCTTTGAAAAATTAAGGGGACAGCACCATTCATGGAATAAACATCCTCCAATACATCTCCTACTTGGAGAGTTGATTGATAACCAATGAAATCTCCACACATCCTTTCTATCTGCTAAAAATTCTACTCAAGTATCTGTAAGGCTGCTCAAGGATCTACACCATCTGAACTTCTTAGAGTCAACTAACTTCAACAATAAATCTACCAGGTTTTCTTTAGTGTGTATTTTATACATGTCCACACTTTCTTCCTCCACCGCATATATGATAAAGTGATACTTTACCCTAATGTGATTCATCCTAGAATGAAAGGATGTATTCCTTATAATGTGCAAGGTGCTATGACTATCACAAAACAATATAATCTTCTCCTGTCTATTATTGAGATCCTCCAACAACCTTCTCATCCAAATTGCCTATTTACAAGCCTGTGTATCTACTATGTACTCCACCTTCATTGTGGATAAAGACAAAACTGAATGTAACTTTGAAATCTAGCTCATAGATCCTCCTGTAAGAGTAAAAACATTACTAGTAATGTATTTTATTTGTTCAAAATCCCCAAAAAAATTTGAATCAACATATCCTCTGATAGTGAAATCTGATCCTTCATAACATAATGCAGCATTTTAGGTCTCCTTGATTTATCTTAGGATCCTCTTCATTATGCTCCAATGATCCCATCCTGGATTCTCCATGTACCGACTAACTTCTCCCACTGTATGTGAAATGGATAGTCTAGTAAAAACCATAGCAAACATCAGACTTCCCACTTCTGATGCATACAGAACTCGATAAATCTTCATCCTCTCTGATTCACTACTAGGACTCATTCTTGAGGATAACTTAAAATTAACGAGAAGAGGGAAAGATATTGGATTAAAATATTTCATTTTGAAGCGTTTCAAGACTCTACGTAAGTAATTTTTTTATGATATCCAAATATTACCATTATTTTTATCTCTATAAATCTGCATCCCAAGAATCTTGTTTTCCAGTCCCAATTCCGTCATATCTAAATCTATAGACAATTGTTCCTTTTTATCTTGGATCTGATCATTATTGGGGCCTACAACCAATATTTAATCCACATACAACAGAATAATGATGAAATCATTACCATCTGAACCCCTGAAATATGCACAAGGATCTAAATGAAGTATGATGTATCTAAGGGTCATGATATAGGAATCAAATCTCTTGTACCAACACCTTGGTGCCTACTTGAGGCTGTATAGAGATTTTTTCAACCTATAAACCAAGTTCTCTTTTCCTTCTTCTAAAAAACCTTCCAGTAGGAGCATATAGATCTCTTCATCAAGATAACCATAGAGAAAATTAGTATTTTCATCCAGATTCTCTAGATGTAAATTGTAAGTTTCACACATCTCTATAACTATCCAAATAGCCATCAGTCTAAAAACAGGAAAAAATATTTCATTAAAATCAATACCTTCCTTTTGAGCATATCCTTTGACCACTAGTCTTGCACGATATCTTTCCACCTGGTCCTTTCCATCCCACTTGATCTTAAAGACCCATTAATTTATGATATCCTTCCTTCAATGAGGTAAAGTAACAAGATCTCAAGTCTTGTTCCTATGTAGGGCTTCAAGTTCCTCCTGCATCATCGCCATACATGAGGATACATATGGCCTTTGAGTTTCCTCAATAAAAGAATATGGCTCCCCATCCTCTGTCAATAAGTAGTACATAATATTTCTCTTAGTGACATAGTTTGAGTGTCACACTGGTTCTATTTTTTCTCGAGTTGACCATCATAGTCCAAACTCAATCGACACTTGATCTTCATACACTAGTAATGCCTCGGAGGAAATTGATTTTTCCTTGTATTTTTCTTCTACTTAAACTATTGTAGTTTATGTATTATCATTCTCCACATCTTGATCAGTTTTCATTTTCACCTTATCTTTTACAAAAATGACATCTCTTCTAATGATAATTTTACAGCCAGTGGGGTCCCACAAATGATACCCCTTCGCACCACAATCATACCCCAAGAAGATACATTTCCTGGATCTTGAATCCAACTTTTATCTTTAATGGTCATTAAACATTTCATATACAGGACTTTCAAAAGTATGTAACTAAGAATAGTAAACAGGTTTTCCAGTCCACATCTTCATCAGTGTCTTCAAATCAATCATCATTGAAAGAGATCGGTTGATCACATAACAGGTAGTATTCACTAATTCTGGCCAAAATGTTTTAGAAATTCCTATAGTATTTAACTTCTCCCTTATTATATCTAACATGGTTATGTTCATCCTCTCTACCACTCCATTCTGCTAAGGAGTTTATGCCACTGTGAATTGTCTCTTGATTCCTTCCTATTGACAAAAATTATCAAATTCCTCTCTTGTATATTCTCCACCATTTTCATCCCTCAGGCACTTGATCTTATTTCCATATTAAATCTCCTTCTGTGCTTTTCATTTTTTCAAGACTTAAAAAACATTTGCCTTCATCTTGATTGGGTACACCCAATATCTCCTAGAATAATAATCAATGAATGATACAAAGTACCTTGATCCTCCCAGGGATATAACCAGTGATTTCCAAATGTCAAAATGTATCAACTATAAGATCTCATTGCTTCTTATTGTTGACATCAAGAACTTTAACCTATGTTTCTTTATCAAAACAAAATGCTCAAAAAATGGTAAGGATGCCTTTGTAAGACTAGGTAGTAACTTATGATCCACAAGAATCTTTAATCCTCATTCTTACATATGGACAAGCTTTTGATTCCATAACATCGTCAATGCTTCCATTGAGGTAATTGATGTGACAACTATCTCTGCCTCCTTTTACATTTCACCCATAAGCACGTAGAGGTTCTTTGATATCTTATATTCATTAATCATCACAAGTGTACTCTTCACAATTCTCATCACTCCATTATTAGTGTGATTCTTGCATACGATATCATCAAATTGTCCCAAATACAATATGTTATTCTTCATTACCTTTACATGACATACTCCTTGGATAGTTCATATCATTCCATCATTCATCTTCAGTTTGATAGTACCAACTCCACTGATCTTTAGGGTGTGATAATTCCCCATGTACACAAGTCCTTTTAGGATAGTTTCATATTGGTAAAACCATTCCTGTAGAGACTTCATGCACCATGTTTCTTTGGATTTTATTATCCATTCATCATTAATGTTCTTCCTTCTTCCAGTAGTCATTGCTAATTCACTAACAAGAATGTATCCCTTTTTAGAAGTATTCAACACATTTTCCTAAGATCTCTTTTCACTACTATTCTTATTCCAAAAATCATTCTTGATGTACCCCTGCTTTCCACAATTGAAACATGTGACATTCTTCTTCTTACTCCTCGATTTGTCCCAACCATGATTTTGAATCCCACTGGAACCATGATCCCCTATCCTTTCTCTCTCTATCGATAGATCATATACTTGGTGCAAAGTTATTTTTCTTTCCTCCTTATTATTGTGTTGACTTTATTCTTCAAGAACCACATATACAACATCATTTAAGGGTAGCATATCCATCAGGGTATTGTTGGTGATTTTGATGATGAGTTGGTTATATGAATCTGGAGAACTCTAGAGTAGAATTTCTAAATATTCAATAACAAAAATTTTATAGCCCAATGTCATGAGATGATTGAATAGGGTATTGAGGATGTTTATGTGGTTAGTCACTGATGATGACTCCACCATTATAAGAGTGTACAATTTTCTCTTCAGGAAAAAATTTTTGTGTAGTGACTTGGCCTCGTATAGTTTCATCGGAGTATCCCATATTTCCTTTTATATATTTTTCTCCACAATTCTTGATAGGACCTCAACTTCCAAATCCAAATGGATTTTGGCAATAGCATTCCCATACATGTCATTCCATTTCTCCTCTATCACACCTACTAGATTTTTTACAATTTTCAGTAAGAAAATATCCTTCTACAGCACTGCATGTATCTTCATTTTCCACAATGAAAAACTATTGCCATTGAATTTTACAATTTCAAATTTCACAGCCATCTAGACACACCATAAGTCTATAACCTCTTATATTTTACAATTTTGTATTTAATAGTCTCAATAAATTTTTTCTGATGTGAAATATCAACTACAGTCGTAATCACATAGTATACTAAAATTTATGAGAATTATTAATACCCAAAAATGTAAACATCACCAAGCCAGAACCTTCCTCTGATACCACTTTTTTGGACCATAAATGATTTTACCACCGGCGCAGTGATGATTGTGAGATAAAATAAAGTGAAAAATGCATAAATAAATGGGCACCAGATGTAAAGTGGAAAAAACCCCAAAATAAAAGTGGTAAAAAACCATGGGAAAATATAAAGATCGCTATGGGTAAAAGTGGGTACACACTCCCTATCAATTACAAGGAGAAAAACCTAATAAAATATATCTTGAATAATATAGGGAAACTACCTCACAAAAACTACACAATGGATGAACTTTCGGTGATGAGAAGATGAAGTTGATGCTGGAACCATTAGGGGAGATCCCATTTTATAGGCTGAATATCCCCCCCCCCTCTTGTTGCCTTATCCTGTTAGAGGTTTAGTGGGGTTGGCTACCCACCACCTACCATGTCATCCCCTTTTAAAACTTAAGTGGATGACACCATTTGTGGAATGAACATCTGCCAACACCCTCACCATCCAGATCTGCCACTCACTCACCCCATCCATCGTAAGATGAAGCTCTGAAACCCCAACTCCATCCCTACCTAGATTTTTCAAACCCCCAATATCATCTCCTCTTGGAACATTTGTAGGAAAATCCCATGAATAGAAACAAAAATATGGATTTGTCTATTATTCAAAAGATCCTTGTGGATAATGAGGTCATGGAGGCCCTGAGCTAGATGCATCTAGCTCGAATCATAGAGGTACATGAGGAGATGTATTAGGAGTAGTTTCTAGAGTTCCTATATACTTTTGAGATGTACATGGTTCATGTAACCTTCTTACTAGGAGGTAAGCTATGATATATCACCTTAAGAGGGTTTAGAGTTGGCATTGGTCTTTATTATATTGATTTCATTCCCACTCCCACCTACTCTACATTGATCCTTAATCCTAAAAAGTTTTATATTATCAAGATTTGGGAAAGTATTTCTCATAGCCACCATAGATTTCATGATCCAAGTATATCCAAAATCATGAAATTGAGTGGAGATACCTTAAAAATTTTCTATAGAGCACTCAACCATGATTGGTTGTCCAAAGGAGACTTGTATGGAGTGGTTAGTTAGCTTGAGGTGTTTTTTTGGCAATGGTAGTCATAGGTCCAATAGTGAACATGGATAGACACTTTTCATTATACTATGAGGGGTAGTCTAGGATGTTATGTGGGACTTTGATGGGTTATTGTTTTTTTATGAATCTCACTGGACACTTAGTCATGTTTGAGTCACCCTTTCCTTTATCCTCCCTAATGTCAAATCATCTTATCGGTCTAGTGTTGCTACACATGATAGGCTAGCTGATTAAGATTGGAAAGTACTATGAGTGGGAACCTTAGTGTAAATAAGAGGAGGAGCACTCACATGAGGCTTCTAAATATGGGGTTCTTCCATGAGATCCTTCTATAGCCACAACTGCTTTGACACCCCCTTCTCAAGTGGTTGATTCACCCACCCCTACAAGGACTATAGTTTCACCTTATTCCCGGTCTATAACACCTCACCTTCACCCTAGAATGTGGTTTTACTACTGTGGATATGCTTTTCATTATCTTTTGAATAACCAAAACACTATATACCAGTGCATGGAGATACCTTACATCGATCCCCCAGAGCTTCCATTAATTTTTCATTCCCTACTTTGGAACCACCAATGAAAAGTGCATCACCCACCCTATACCCTTCTACAGCTAGGCCATCTTCATGATTTATACCCATTACTTCTACCCTATCACCCCCTAATCAAGATTCTTCAAAATCTTACTAGAATAACCACTCATAAGGCCTTTTTATTAGATAAAACTCATTAGGTAAAGGGTCCCACTATTGAGACTCCTTTGGAGGTTACTTTCATTGATCCTTATACCAAACACATGGCCTAAGTATGAATCTACACCTCACCACTACTAGTTAGTGGCTCCATTCCTCCATTTGTGGTAGATCTAGCCTCTAGTTACACATCCCATTCTTAGGTGGCCAATTCTTACACCCTTTCCACCATTGTTGATATAGACATGGAGGGGTAGCTAAATCCACCTAGCATTGTGGAGGGTTCCACAACCACTAATCATGAAGATGCTTCTCGCTCATCATAGATTCTCACCAAATGTACCTCCCACCAATTTTTATCTTTTTGGGTCTATTTATTTCTCTTTATTTCTAGACTTATATTTTTTATACTTAACTTTACATAATGAAAGGAATGAAACTTTTGTCTTCTAATAATATTCTTACTTCCTACTCATTCTATATACATGCAGTTGTTCTATTTCTCATTCTACTTCTTATTCTATCACATTTGATGCACCATCTAGGATTCCCTTTGGACTCCCTCATGAGTTCTTTCATTGGGTTGTTGCAATTTAGGGACCCCTATATAAGATCCATCCAAGAGTTGCACATATGATTCGATTTCTGCATGAGTGGTTTGGTCTGGTGAATTATAAGGTAGTGAATCCTCCAAAGTGACCTCAGGAGATAGAAGAAACTATCTCCAATACTATCAAGATTCTAGAAACTATTGATCTGATGGACTATTTTGACTAATCCTTATCCATCTGTCTACCAGACGATGTCACCATTAGCGCTTTATAGGAATAAAACCATAGTTCTATCTTTTGAGTCTTATTTGTGCCTATTTAGATCATTTATTTTTATAGTAATTTTCTTATTGGTATTTAATTAGGATATTTCATTATAATCCAACTAAATATTACATTTATGAGATGAAAGTTTTTGTGACTTCAGTGTACACTTTCATCATTTACTATTTTCATATTTGATATATATTATGGACTCATAAATTTCCCAGTACATGTGTACTTTTTCTGTAAATATTTTTTCATGTGGTCAAGATTCACATCATAATCTGGAATTCCCCCCATGGCATTGCATTTATTTTAGGGAGCTCATGATTCCATGCTAATTTTTCATTCCTTCAAAAAAAAATTTCTACTATCATTCACATATTTCACACCTTGATTTCAAAAAACATGTAGACACTGTTTTCTTCTAAGTGTGGAGAGAATATTCTTGAGATTTAATGCATTTTCACTTATATTTTTTCATGTACTCATTATCCCAGGAATCATTTTTCTTAAGACACGTGTTTTGACTTGAAATATTAGTGCACCCATGTAAATAAAATTGATATTTTAGATGGAAATTGTTAAAAATATATTTTGTATTCCTGTTTATAATTGTATCATGATTGATGAGTTGAGAATGTTAATTCCAATTCTAAATTACTAAAAGTGTTTATTAATTTTCCAATTACTTGTAATTATTCCTTGAGTGATTTCCATTTTCATTTTTATTACCATTCCCAAGAGGATTCTGGGCCTAATTTTTCAAATTCTTTTCTAAGTATATTTCTTGAGAGACACTTGGGATATATAAACCTATCAGAACTTACATTGGTATCTTATAAAGGATATTTCTAAAAAAATACGCTTCTAAAATTACAGATTCATTTCTATTATTAATCCACCTTTCCCTGAGATCTACATGTACGTCAACCCTACTTTGACCATAGTTTCCATGAATGACCTTATTAGTATTGAGTCGTGTTTTAAGTCTATTTTATCCCTTTATGTCCTGCTCTTTAGTACATTGCATGATTTTCACTTGAATAATTGGGGGAATGGTCATATCTTCTATATATGGTATGCTTACTACTAAAGAGATGTGATGTGGTATTTTCACTAAATCTTCAAGACGTGGTTCATCATTACTTTTGATGTAATTTTACGATTACCTTATCTTCATAAAAAAACATGGCTTGTATATTCATATGGTCAAAAATGACCATTACCATACTGATGAATCTTATGATATATCATATGAGGTTAGGTGGTGGATGTGAGATCAGTCTTAAAACATGATTTCTAAATGAAAAAGAAAAAAATAAATAGAAAAAAATTGGGTAACTTCATTATTCTTTCATGACATATTCATATATCTACTTTGAGATTTTGGGAGTGAAGAGACATTAATCTTTAAAGGAATTTCTCTATTACATTATTAATTATTATCATGCATAATGCTTTAGAGTTTACCCTCCTTTTGAGCTTTTTTTATCAAAACTTCCTACCCATAGGCTCAGAGTCATTTAAACCATAATTCTAAGTCGACATGATTACTTGTTTTATTTTCCTTTATGGAGTGGATATGTTAAATCCAATGCAATCCTATGGTAAGTAACATGTATTAAGGGTACGAGAATAACTCTATTTCTATGTTACCTTGATTGATGATGAAAATTTCACATCAAGGTAAATCAAAACATGGGCATGGACACCTAAGGAATAGTTGATATATTGTGATTAAATAAAGGAGGGATTAGAATAAGGAACTTGACCATGTTTTGTGACTAATTTTATTTGCATGGATTATTTTGGAGTCCTAGAACCTTTCAGTTAACACTTTATTTTATTTTTATGGTCGTAATGATTTTTTATTATTAAAAAAAATCCTTGGATATTCTTATTGTGATTATTTTTGCTTTAGGAAAAGATATTGTTCAAGTGTTGTGAAATTTGATATTATTAATTCATATATACATTATTATTTTGATTAATTGAGTGATATACATGTTTTATAGTGTGATTTTGTGATTTCTGGTTGATTTTTGTAAGGAATTGGATGTTGAAATGTTTGAAGGAGGTGTTGTTAAGAAGTCTGAAACTGCATAAAATTTATGTCATGAGTATTGATTCATGATGTATAATTTTGGGGATTAAAAGCAGAGATATATTAGTCCAAATACCCAATTAATGAAACTAGTACAATCTATGAATTTCTGGGATGAATAAAACTTAGGATATGAAATCCATTCACCATGTGAATGGTTCATCCCCCACCTCTAATCAAACTCCATGAATTCCCCAAATATTCCATGAACATAATTCGATCTGTGAATCATGGGATTTACAAAATACTGAGGACTTATAATTTATCATTCATGACATAAAATCCAAATTCACGATGTGAAAGTACCAATCATAAATAAACCAATGACAATTCATGATGTAAAATCCATTTACGTCATGATTTCATCCTACCTATTTAATTATAGGTTCCTCTAACATTTAGTATATTCTCTTTCCTTTACAGTTTTTATCTCATTTTTCTTTTTATTTTTTATTATGTTCTTGAACCTATAATTTCTCCACCATATATTTTTTTTGAACCAATTGTTGATTTCAATTCAAATTGTTTTGGAATTTGTTTCTTATTATGTTAAGTAATATTTTTTATTTCAATTTTCTCTGTTAAAGATTTTTATTTTATGATGAATATTTAAATTACATTTCTATTTCACGATATGATTTCTACTATTACCATACGTGGCTAACATACCTAGGGATAGGGATCGAAAATAATGGTTTAAGAACCTAAATGAATCCTTTAAAAATCTTGGGAAATCTTATGGGTAGGAATTGAGTTAAGAAAACACTCTTTATTTCATCCTTTTTCATGATCCTGGTCTGTGAGATTGTAAAAGGAGGACCCTAACCTAATTGTAAAAAATAAATATACTTTTTTCCTCTCTTGAATTTGTTCCTAATTCAACTATGTTTACAACCACCTCTAGACCAAAGAGTGGTTTTTAATCTTGGTAGATCCAATTCATTTGGACAAAATCAATTGTTGATTCCTGAACAGTTTTTCAACCTAAACTATCAGATTTACCCAAGCTAGATTTAGATATATCTTCTAAAAAATATCCCCAAAATTAATCCTTAAACCTTATTTAGTCAACTTCCAATTAATTTAATTTTTTAATTTAAAATCCAACTCCATTGAATCTACATGAGTAATCCATTCTAGATTAAAATCCTTAGGTTGCCCCTATTATCATCACCTCCTTGTGGACTTAACCTCATACTTCCACTATCCAGGGAACCTTCACAATACTGTTAGTTAGGATGAAACATAAATTTATAATATGATCAACCCATGTGTAATTAATGACACCATGAAGGTTCATCAGTTGATAAGATTGTGAAAACCTAATTATTAGTAAAGATTTGTCACTGGGCTTCCCTGTTCTTTGTGGGATCAACCCCATACTCCTATTATTCTATATCTTTTTAGTTTATCTATTTTGAGAACAATATAAATTTTTAATTTGGTATATCCTATAGGGAATTAATTATTCGCATCGATCATTTCAACATGCAATGACAAGTTTAAACGAACTATGATATACTATGGAAATACTATTGATTAAATATGATTGTTATAACCTAGTTTGTTTGGTGAGTATGAATATGAGTAACCATATTATGAAATATATGTTAAAAAATTTTCCTTATTCAGATTTACAAATTATTTCCTATGAAATAAGTACTCAATTTTTTGATGATAAGAATTAAATCATATAAGGTTAATAATAGTTAAAGTTTAAAAGGGTCATTTTTATATAAAATCGGGCTTACCTTATATTTTGTATTTTTATTTAAGAGATAAATTTTTGAATTTTAAAATTTTAATTTAATGAAATTAAATTTATTTTTGGATTCATGATATGAAAAAAAATTTATGGTGAATTTTTATAATTTTTCTAAAGAATTTGATTTTTTGGTGAATAGTGAAAATGCTGATTTTTCAAATACCGTAACTTTTATGACATTATTATGATGTAATATTTATTTAAAAAATTATAAAACCTTTATATTGACCAAATATATGTTTAAGGAGTAAAATAAAACATTTAAAAACATTATTTTACATTTATAAACCCATGTTTAACTTTTTAGAACTTAGATTATATTTTATTCTAATAAAAAACTATTTTTGGATCTTTTCATTTAATATTGTGGTTAGAAGTTTTAATTTAGTTTTTTTATGATAAAAATGTCATATAACTTTCCTTTTTTAATTATAATCCAATTATATTCATAATAATCGATAATATTCATAACTTTATGTAAAATAATTTTTACACTTAAAATAGATTTTTTTCTAAAAATGGTTTTCATTGCATTTTTTGAACTTATATTAAAATTGATTTTTACCAATTATAAAAAAATTAATCTTATAAAATGGATTCCATATTTTTAATAATCATATTCATATTTTTTAATAAATTCCATTTTGTTTTTTAGTCATAATGAATTCTAACCATGGTAAAAGTTTATCACCACAATGAAAGGTAAAATGGATTAAACAAGGTTAAAACTGTGGGATAAGGTATCGAAATCTATCAAACAATACCAAGACCTAGTTGAAATTGAATAATATGGAATTGATGCCTCTAAATTGACTTTATGTGATATGGATCATCCTACCTCAAAGATCAAATGTGTTTCCTATGATCTCTACTACACCATTGCTCTGGGATCAAGCACTGAGGATCAGTGCATCAAACTCACAAGGAATAACAATAGGGTCAGATGAAACAACATTTCCAGTTTTCCCTCTTCTAAACTCTCTTAGTTAATAAGGATCTCTCTCTAGAATTCTCTCTCGGGAAATATCTCATCAAAAAATTAAACCCCAGTTGAATGCCTCCTTGAAACAAAGGGATGGGTAATGATGGAGGACAGGAAAAGTGACCAAATGTTAGGTAGTAATGATGAGTGTGGACACATGGATGACCTAGATCAAACAGGATGTATGATTTCTTCAGTGAGGTTACTACTATTTAGACACGTGACCACAACTAATAGGGAATGGAGGCTTAAACACAGATAGAGAGAAACTATGAGAGGGAACAAACATAGCTAAACAATCACATATAGGCATGCAGAAATCCATTTAATCAAGATTATTAATGTATGTAAGAGTCCCCATTATTATCAAACATGGATCTAGCAACAAATAGGCTATAAACTCAAAATACCAAGATAAAATGCAGGATCCTGCCTTGTTGGTACTGTGAAATTTATTTTCTGGTGTAGAAAATTAAGACTACTAGGAGTGAAAATACACTGGAATTATTTCTAATGATTGGATGGGTGAAGGAGTGATATCAACTAGCATCAATTCACTAAATGTTCAAATGGATGACATCTAAAGGGTTCAATAGGAGAGAACACCAAAGTTTCAGATCACCAATAGATACATCAAACAATATATTTGGTGATATCAATATAAGGGGAATAGTGTGATGACATATCCAGTTAGGGTAGTGGGAATCATTGGCTACAATGAGTCTCATCCAAGAAGATTGGATGAGGTAGATTGTGAACCAAAAAAATTGGATGGAAGTGGTGATCAAATGAATTGATAATGAACTCCTATATAATGTAGGGTGAGATTACATAGATGTGAAACTATATGAGTGGATTAAGAGAGAAGCTTAACATTATAATCATTGCTTTCTTCCTTGAATAATAATAAAGTATCATTCCCCCGTGTATTAGAGAATAATCTTGAACAAAATAATCCTTTTTGTTCTTATTCCATTGTTTTCTTTTGATCATTACATATTTTAGTTCTAGTATGTGTAATCTGGTTTTTTTACATTATGGTTTGGTAGTGTGGGTTCAGTTTTCTTCCAAGATCAGTACGTCATAGTGCAAAGTTCATTCCAGATATTTTTTTTATTCCCATGAAGTTTTGATGGGGTATCTTCTGGTGGGTTAATTTGAAGGTGGTCATGGACCCAAAAAGTGGTTTCAGGGCTCAAGGTTAGAGTGATTCCTATAGATTGATCCATGGTGAAGGTGTTTCAAAGCTCAATTCAATGTCAAAATTCCACCATTTTCCATGTAGAAGAAAAATGGTTTTAAGTTCCTAACCTCTTATCTTGCATTTATTGAAAGTATTGGGAGTTCACAAGTTACATAGGAATGGTGTCTGGTGAGAGTATGATCCAAGAGGAGAAGTTAAATGGAACATATTTTGGGTTCTGAAATATGAAAATGCATTATTTCCTTCAACATAAGGACCTTTATATTTCATTTATTCAATCCATATTAGAAGCAATGAAAGAGGAAGAATGAGAGAGGTTAGACAAGAAATCACTTGGGTTGATTCAAATGTCACTTACTTGGAATTTGGTGTACAATATCTGGGAAGTGAATAAATCATTAGAACACATTAAGATCCTTGTTTATATGTATTAAAAGCTGAAGATAATGAAAACAAATTCTAGCTACATAGATTATTCAACACGAAAATTTCAAAAGGATGATATTTCGATGATTATATAAATTATTTAAATTTCATTTAAAGTTGGTTAGAGTTAGTGAAGGTATATTTTAGAGACCTGATTATGGTGATTTTATTTCTATCTTTTCTCTTAGATTCTTGGTATGCAATGGTGTCTGCTATGAGTAATTCTAGTGGAAAGGCATAGTTAAAGTTCATGGATGTTCATGACCTGGTCTTGAATAGTGAGATTCATTAAAAGGAGATTCAGTTATATTTTGGTAACACATACAACGCAAAGGTAAGAGGATGTACCATTGGAAAGAAAATCCACTGGAATGGAAAAGTAAGAAGGATATAAAGTAAGAGTATCTTGGTGGATGGTTCTCCTCTATGCAAGAATTGTGGGAGGAAAATCCACCTCAAGAAATATTGCAGTGGACAAAGGTATAACTCTAGAAAATACTCCCCTGATAGTGGATCTAGGAATCCTACAATGGAGGATAGGAGTGGTTTTATTCGAAGTATCATTGTTATATTGAGGTCTTGAGTGATAGACTCTGAATATTCATTCCACACTACATTTGAGAGAGGGAATGAAGAACTATACCTATGGAAGGCATGGAAAAGTTCATCTTTAAAATGAAAATGCTCTTATGATAATGTGGAAATGCAATGTTTAGATCCATAGAAGTAATGAAATAAAGTTTAATTTGAAGGATGTGTGAAATATTCTAGGATTATGAAAAAATCTTATTTTTTTGTGAAACTCAATGAAGCAGATTTCTATACAACATTCACAATCAATGTGTGGAATATTTCACATAGAGATATTTTCATTGGAATATGAGTGAAGGACAAGATGATCTAACTCATGATTTCACCGAAAGGTGCATTGCATGTTAGATAGTTAACTTTTGTGAAGTTATGGCATGACTTCCTTCGACATCTTAGTGGGAAGGGGATGAAAATACTTGTTTCTAAAGAATTTTTGGAGGTTGGAATCATGGATTATGGAATGTTAAAGTATTGAATCTTTGAAAAGTAGTGGAAGGTATCTTTCTGAATGAAATGGAAAACACCAAAGCATCAAAAATTGGATCAAGTTCACACAAAAGTTTGGGGACTAACACCAATGCATTCTCATAGAGGGTCACTCTTCTATATGAAATTCATAGATGATTATACATATAAAGTGTGGTTGTACTTTCTAAAGCACAAGTTTGAGGTTTTTGATAATTTCATCAGATGGGGGGATATGGTGGATAAAGAGATTGGATGCATGTTAAAGTGATTATAATCAAATAATAGTGGATAGTATGAAATAAAGGAGTTCCAAAGGTTTTGTTGGCGAAAGGGGATTCAGTTTGAGAAGATTGTACTAGGTATGCCAAAACAAAATGGAGTTATAGAGATGATGAACATGAATTTGGTGTAGAAGTAAAGAAGTATGTGAATTCATATGAGGTTACCCAAGGTGTTTTGATCAGAATTTTTGAATTGCACTGCATACTTAATCAATGAAATTCCATCATCACCACTTTTAGAGATCTGTTGGTCTAGAATGAATTTTGATTACAACCAACTCAAAGTTTTAATATATCTTTTCCATAACCATGTTGATGCCAAAGAATGAGACAAGATAGCATCTAAGTCTTTGGAATGTTAATTTGTTGGTTATGGTGATAAATATTTTGGTTTTTGACTCTAGTATAATGACTCAAAAAAGTAATCAGAATCCAAAATATGATTTTCAATGAAGAAATTATATGGAAGGATCAAAATTAGGTGATAAATTTTGATAGAATTAAAGTATCATTGGAAGTGGTGGTTCATCTGGATGGACCACCATCAGTTTTTGAAGTTTCAGTGAATCTAATGAGAACATCAGGATCAAAAGCACCGAATCATCTAGTGGAGTTATCAAAAATAGGGGTCAAATTATGATGGTGTTTCCTAGTCCAGGTGTACTAGATATCTCAAGGACTACTAAAGATCAAGCATTGGAAGTGTAAACACTATAAGTTATATTATCGGAAGGAGCTCAGTCGTAGGTAAAGGTGTGGAGATCTACTAGGGAGAGATTATTGGTGCAAAGGTATGAAAATACTTTTCATTATTTACTTCTAACGGATGATAAATAGCTCGAGATCCTGGGGGAGTCAAGGAGTTTAAAAGACTCTAAATAGTGGGATTTTTTCATACAGGATTAACTCAATTTTCTCCATGTGTCTATATCATGGGATCTGATGGAGAGATGCTGGGAAGAAGGTTATTCGAAACAAATGGGTTTATCAGTTGAAGGAAGAGGAGGAAGGTAAAAGTAGGTACAAGACTAGGCTAGTCATGAAGGGATTTCAACAAATAAAAGGTGTGGATTTCTCTGAGATATTTTCATCAGTAGTTAAGTCCATGACTATTCAAATAGTGTTTTAATTGGTTGCATCAGAATGACTTCATCTGTAATAGTTGGATGTGAAGACAACATTTCTTTATGGGTACTTAGATGAATAAATTTTCATAGAGCACTCGGTTGGTTTCAAAGATCAATTAAACTAGGGACTTGTGTGTAAGATAAAACGTATCCTTTATGGGATAAAGAAATAACCAAGGTGTTGGAACGGGAATTTTCATGACTTTATAGAGTAGTATAAGTTATTTCACAATAATTTTATCCATTGTTGTTACTAGAAGGAGTTTTTTATGGGAGTTTCATGATCTCGTTTCTTTAAGTTAATGATATGTTGATTGTGATTATAGTGAAGGAAAGAATTTATGAATTAAAGGTTTAGTTGTTCATAAGTTTTGAGAAGAATGACCTCAGTCTGGCGAAGTGAATTTGGGGGATGAGGATCATGAGGAACCTAAGTTCTGGTACTTTGTTCCTGAACCAAGAGGATTACATCTGACAGATATTGGGGTGATTAGGGATTTCATAGGAAAATACAATGTCTACACCCATGGATAGACACTTTATGATTACTAAGTAGAGGTCACTATGAATGGTAGTTGAGATAGAGTTCATAGAGAAACTTTCATATGCATCATCTATTAGAAGTCTAATGTACATCAAGTTGTGTACACATTTGGACATTGTGCAAGTAGTAGGAGATGTCATCAGGTTTGTGTTGAAAGATATAAGAGTGGACTATGAGGTTTTGAAGTGTATTATCTAGTATTTGAAGGTTTCTGGATTCTTTACACTTTTCTTCATGAAATATGAGTCTTTGTAGGGTTTTACAGACTCCGACTTTGGTGGAGATTCAGAAACATGGAAGAGAACCTCCAAATATGTTTTTACTTTTGGTGGAATGGTAGGGAATTGGATATTGAAGCTTTGTTCAGTGGTTTCACTCACAAAAATAGAATAATATTATGTCACTTTGATGAAATCAAGGAAGGATATGGTGTGGCAGAAAGGGTTGCTTGTGGATCTCGAAAGATCACCATAAGTTGGGATGTTATTTTGTGACTCACAAAAGTGAGATTCAATTGGCCAGAAATTTGATGTTTCATTCTTGAACTAAGCACATTCAGTTGAATCTCCACTTTATCTGGAATCTATTAGAGGGTAGAGTGTTAGACCTATGGAAGATCAAAAGAATTCATAATCCAGTGGACATGTTGACAAAGGTGGTTGAAAAGGAAGTGTTGAGGAGATTTTATGCCTTAGTTGGACTTGGGTGACTGATCACTATAGTTAGGGAACAATGTAGCTAACTAAAAAAATTCAAGGAGGAAGTATATAAAATATAGTGAAGGACTTAGTAGCAGTGTAACCTTCAAATGAATCTCAAGTGGGTGATTATTGGGAGTGTGAGCTTCATTTTCTAGTAGAAGAAATTAATACCACTATAAAGAGTAAACATCTAGTGTACATATTTCTAATGACTAGATGGGTGATGGAGTGACAACAACTAGAATCAGTTGACCGAATGTTTATACGGATGACAGCCAAAGGGTGTAGAGGGATAGAACACCAAAGATTTATATCACCTATAGATATGCTTGATTGCATATCTGGAGACATAATCGAAAGAGAAATAGTGTATCTTTGTATCCATTTGTGGTAGTGGGAGTCTTTGAATACAATGAGGCTCATCCGTAGAGATCAGTTGAGGTGGATGGTGACCCAAGAAGATCAGATGGTGGTGATGACCAGAGGCACTGGATGAGTGCTCCTATATAATGTAAGGTATGATCATATTTATGTAACATTATATAAGTGAGTTGATATATATTCTTAACATTGTAATCATATCTTTTTTTATTGAATAATAATAAATCATCATTCCCCTATGGATTAGGGCGCAAGCCTGAACCATGTAATCCTTATTAGTATTGTGTCTTTGTTTTCTTTCAATAATTTCATATATTAGTTATAATCTATATAATCTAGCGTTTTTATGTTTAAATGTGATGTCTTGGGTATGGTTGTCTTCCAAGTCCTGGACGTCATAGTGCGGGGTTCATTTTGGATCTTTTGTTTCTACACGTGAAGTTCTAATGGATTATCTTCTGGTGGATTTATTGGAAGGTGGATAGAGACCCAAAATGCCTCAACAAAGAGCCAAACTAAGGAACATAATAATAAATCCAAATCAAATAACATTACATGGGAAAGATAGGTATGTAATAATTGAAAATATGCTATATAATATAAGAAATTTTAATTTAATACATCAACATATATCAAAAAATTCCACCTTTATAATAAAATTATCATTCATAATTATGTTCTTGAAATCCTATGTTATTATATGTGGACTAAATTTATTAAACCTAATAAATTCCCAAACTTCAATAACAAAATAGTTTTATTCAAACTATCTATGAAGTTTTTGAAAGTGTGTATCTTATTGACGCACACTTTCCAAGTCTTAATAACTTCCCTAATAAAATGAAATCTAATATCTATATGCTTTGATATACCATGGAAAAATGATTTTTAAATAAATAAAGGCCACAAAAACTATAAAATTACACATCAGAAACTAATTTCATGTTGTATTTCCACAACACGAGACCACCATAGACAAGGAATACATATCAAGTAATTGATTTACATGTGTCAACATTAATAGTATAGTCAAAATCAATGAACCCAAAAACATTATTAACATAATTTTTCTTATTTATAAAATAAATGCACATATTAGAGGATCTAGATACATAAATAAGGATCCATTTCAATTCATTCTAGTTTAGTTTTTCAGGGTTACTCATAGACCTGCTCAGAGTATAAACAAAAAAGAAATATTTGGTCTAGAACATACCACAACATATATAATACTGGAAACAATATTAGTATGTGAAATCCTATTTAGAAAGGATATATTATATTCACATTTAGAGAAATGGGTGAGGGACATTTTAAAGTGTTGATCTAAATTAATACTAATAAGCTTAAGATCATCAAAAAGATACTACTTTAATACTTTCCTGACATAAGCACTCGATGATAGATAAAAGACTTTATTCTCTCCTTCTCTTATTATTTCCATGCCTAATGTCTGTTTTACACTACCTAGAACATTCATTTCAAAAGAAAAATTAAATTGAATCTTTACATGATTAATTAGACTCATGTTTTTACAAATAAGAATCATATCATCAATATATAAGAGAGAGTAAATAATTTCATTCTTTAATGGATTTAAATAAACACATGCATCATACTTACTTCTATTAAAACCATTTTCAATCATGAAATAGTCAAAAAAATTATAAAATTGTCTCTATAACTATTTATCTCCTTAAAAATATTTTTATAAAAGACAAATCTGATTTGGTTTTGAATCGTTTGAAAATTCCTCAGGTTGTTTCATGTAAATATTTTCATACAACTTACCATGTAAAATGTTATTTTACCATCCAATTTCTCTTTATGGAAATCATACTAGACATTAAAACCAAGAATATGAAAATATGAATGTTTCACAATATAGAAAAATAAATTACTACAGTCAATCCTTTGACATTGAAATAACCCTTCTACAACAAATTGATTCTTATACTTAATTTTTAATTCCTTGATATTAAAAATCTATTTTCAACAAATTACTTTAACATTTTCAAGTTTGGTTACAATTGTCTAGGTCTAATTTTTAATAAGGGAATTCATTTCATATTTCATGGTTACAAGATGATTTTACTCAATTTCATAGCTTTATTAATGGATTATCGTTCATCATTATTGATATCCTGAACAATATTAAACACATAGGTAGCCATATCAGCATGACTGAACTGATTAGGGGGTCGAATGATCCTCCTAACTCTATCTTAGGTTAAGCAATAATTCCTAAGGTTGTCATCTCCCTATGTCTCTGACTTAGACTCACTTTAATCTTTTTGGGGAGAATCACAGGAGATATTATTGGGTTTAGACTAGTCTTGGGACTTTGAAGGAACCTCAACACCCATAGGATAGGATTTTCTAGTGTTTTCAGGTACAACATGTTTATACAAGGCTGACTCATGGAGCACTACATCATGACTAATAATACACTTATGGTAATAGAGTTTATCTATACATAATTTATAACCCTTAACACCTTCAGTATAACCAACAAAGATACACATGATATCCCTAGGTTCCAACTTATCATTCTCAGTGTGAGCATAAACTCTACAACTAAATACTTTAAGGTTTCCTAGACTATGTGTCCTTCCTATCCACATTTATTCAAGTGTTGTAAAGGCATTATTAGTAGAAAGAAAGTGATTAATGAGGTGCACTGTCATACTAGAAGCATCTAGTTAAAAGGAATTGGGAAAACCTAAGATTTAAAGCATGCTTCTCACTCTCTATAGGATAATCATATTCATACACATAGCTAAACTATTTTTTTGATGGGTTTCTATAAAAATTTGATGTCTAAGAACCCATTTAGAGTTATATAATTCAAAAAACATTTGAAAAATATTCTAAACCTTTATTATTACATAGATTCTTCAACTTCATACCTGATTGATTTTCAACACTTCTTTTCCAAGTTTTAAAAGTTTCAAAAGTATCTAACATGTGTTTCAGTATATAGACCCAAACTTTCCATGAGTAATCATTAATAAAGGTTACAAATTAATAACCTCCATCATGAAAGGTAGTAATAGATGGGACCTAGTGATCAGAGTGGACATAATCAAGGAAGTTTCTAACTTTGTATTTAGACCTATTGAAACTCACACATTTGGATTTATCATATACACAGTCCTCACAAAAAGGAAGATTTTTTAGGTTTATTTGAGTCAATGGACCCTATTTATTTAGTTCATTCAATCCCTTTGCACTTACATGCTCAAGATTTCTATGTCATGGAATAGTGTTATCAGAAACTAGAACATTAGTGGCATTCAATTGGTTTAAGTGTGTTTTAAAATATTACACGTACAGTCCATTTATGAGAGTTCCTTCATCATGGTAAGGGAACCCATGATAATTATTAAGGTAATAGAGTCTAACTAAAAGGTATTAACCCTTCTGTTAAATAACTCTAGGGAAAAAATTTCTTTTTAACTTGGGTACCCACTTAACCTTGTTCATAGTTCTCACTCTTCCATTATGAAGTTCTAAAGAGATAAAAAAATATACCCATGATACGAAAACTCTTATTATTCCCTAAATACATTTAGTAAAGTATTATATCTTTGAACACATCAAGAAAGAGCACCCCGAATTGAGGGTCCACTCTTCATAAATGGAATGAACACACACATTAACCACATGAACCATAGCCTTGATGTTCTTGCTAGTATGGGATGACAACCCCATGATTGGTTCATGACATTCTCCCAATTGATAGCTTCCATTGTAATTGTCTCTTGTGATATTTTCAATCACTTTCCTTATAATCCTTACTTCCATTGTAGTAGTAAAAGTTCCCAGCTTTATCGATCAATCAGAAGTCATCCCCTTCTTTCAATGATTAGTCATGTACTTATAAAATCCATCTAGGATTCCTCACATGGTTCAGAATATTCATCTACCACACGAGCAGCATGACCACTTCTTTTTCCTCCCTCGACTCCAGTACCTTCATAATATTCTTGAATTCAGTTCACAACTCCCTTTTATTTTATTTTTTTCACATGTATAGGTCAAGGGTATATATTCTTTATAAGATCACACTCTCAGAGATTCCATTTTATTTGGTACACTTCCCATGTCCTTCACCTTATTCATCAACTGGATGGATGATGTGTGGAACTCAATAGTTCTCTTACCCAATTTGGGAAGATAGAAGGAATGAAATGTGATTTGAAGTCAATCCCTATTTGTTTTGGGAATGTTTAATGTCCTTATGTATCCATTCAGGCTAAGGTTATGCCTTTATGTATCTCTAGAATTCACCTGTTACCCTTATATAGCTCCCAGATACCTTGACATAACACTTGTTTTTATTGAAAAGTAACTTTACACAGCCTAAAATCCTTGGTGGTATCCTTAAATGAGTATTCATGACCTTTACATAACCTTTGAAGCACACCCTTTACCTTTACACAACTTTGAAAGTCTACGAAAGTATCCTTACATATTACTCACCCATAAAAGTTACTTTGACACATGGTCTAAAGTCATATGACATTGCTTCTCCAAATTTGGAAACATCCCTAAGTCTTATGATCGTAGAAAATTCATATCATATAACTTTGAAGTCATAAGATTCCTTGAATTCTTGCGATCATGCTACCCCAAAGTCATACGATGAAGTTTTATGCTCAATGGTTTGAATTCATACGATGGGAATGTCATATGATCTAGCTAGTGACGTCTTACTATCTAGAAAAAAGTCATATAAAATGGATGGAGTCATAAAAAACCACTTTGAGGTTATATGATCATGGAAGGAAGTCTCACACTCATCCATTTTCCATTTTTTGGTCAATTCCAAAGTCATACAAAGTCCTAGGCAAGTTATACAGTTTTCCCTTTTTCATTTTCTAGCTTTAGACTTATACCTCATGAAATTCAAACATTCAGTATAGGCTTGATTCAAATATAAATCAAAATAAATAAAGCGATGAGAATAAAAATTTAAAATCCTTTAAATAATGAAACTAAAATTCCAAATCAATGTATGGATTCCAAATTAAATTTAAAAAAATGAATAAAGAACTAAAAATAAAGTAAAAAATAATTTACAAAATTAATTCTAGATTCAAAAACGTAAAAAAATAAAATTATTTTCCATGTTTTAAATCAACTATGAGGTTAATTTCTAATGGAAATTGGTTCAAAAATTTCAAAATTATCATCTCTCATCACTCTCCCACACATACACTGTTGTACTTCCATAAAATACAACAAATTCCATTTATTTAAAATGAAACTTTATCCTACCTAGACTTAAATACACAATACAAGGAAGAATAAAATTATAGATTCAATAACTATTTCAATTATTAGGTATTCTTTATGAATTTAACTCACAGAACTCACTTTAGTTCATGAAAAGTTCCTAGTTCTAGGTTTGTAAACATAATAGATCTTAGCGGAATTAATATTCTAGCAAGTAGCACTTTTCTAAATATCTCTCACATAATCTTCCTTGTCCAAAGTTCCTTTTCACACTTCATTGATAATTCTTAAATGGAATTCAAATATATCCTCTACCCCATCTTCATTCCAGTTCATAATTCCCAAAATCTTTTCTTCCCATTTTTCGATTAGCAATTATTAAATTTTTTTCAACTATGTTTGTGCAAATCACTTATTGGTTGAGTGCAGCTAAACCCAAAACTAAACCATCATGAGAAAAAAAGTATCTTATGAGACTAATTATAATAGTCAATACGTAGAAGTAACACTTGTTCAGTCGACTCTCTGGTCCTTTTAACTCTTATTTTATGGTTAACACACATACATGTGCTATGTGACTTGGGAATATTTCTAGATCAGTTCTCATATGTTTTTTTCACTCCAGTTTATATAATCTATCCAAATGTATTTTATAGAGGCTCCCTAAGGTTTTATTCAATCTCTATGGGTAGGTTATCTAGGTTTAAGTTCATCAATCCAGTTTCCTCATGCTATTATTTTGATTCCACTATGTTATTTTCCATTGAGATCCCTTTTAACAATTCTAATGAAAACAAATCAAGAAAATAGTGGTAAAATTCACTCAATGATCATCTAGTTTAAATAATTTTTTGACCAATGAAGTCCATTCACACTAGTATGTTACTTATTTCTAGGTAATAAAATATTAGAGTTTAATTTTTCCTATATAAAAATACTCCAAAAATCTAAAAACATAAGCAAATAGTGTGTAGGATTTTAAAAACAGATTCTGAAAACATATTTTTGATCACTTTGATTCATTTTATTTCAAGAAAAAAAAACTTAGAAATAGACAAATAAAAGCAAAAAAAATTATTTACATCTTAATTTACTTGTTCTATCCCCCTCACTTACCTTATAAATCACTTTTAATTAATTTCATTAGGAAATTTCTAAGGGATAACATACTCAACAAGTGAGTATCTAGACTAATGTGAAGGAAAGAGACAACTTGGATATCCTTTATTCAATTACAACTGGGATGAGTTTGGTCTCTTCCATTGGTTCCTTCCAAAATTATTCATTAAAATGTTTCATCTATTGTGTGTTCACCTTGAATAGTTATTGTGATTCAACTCCTTTGATTTCAACTACACTAATTGGAAATGTATTAGTCACTACAAAAGGTCCAATCCACTTGGAACAAAGTTTACCAAGCATGAGCTTCATTCGAGAGGAAATTAGTGTCAATTTTTCTTCAGATTGAAAGTATATTTTCTAAATAAGTCTATCATGGACAGATCTGGATTTCTCCTTTTACAGTAGGGGTTCACATAAGGATCCCTTCTCAGCTCTTTTAATTCCATCATTTGAAGTTTCCTTTGTTCTCTAGCCTTTACAAACTCAAATTTCACTCTCTTCATATCCCAATGGTATTTGTTCTATAGCTCAAAATGTAAGTGATAATTCCTTTCATAAACAATTTTGTAAGGAGACATACCTATGGGAATTTTAAAAGTAGTCATGTAAGCCCACAGTGCATCTTCCATGTTTTTTACTCTAGTGTTTCTGTTCAGGCTGCACTATTCTTTCCAAAATCTTTTTGATCTCTCTATTTCACACCTCTTCCTTCCCGTTTGTCTATAGGTGGAAGGTAGTAAGGTCATATGACACACTTCATTTCTCTTCATGATGGCTTCCATGTTTTTGTTACAAAATTATGTTCCTTGATTATTAATTATTTCTCAAGGCACACCAAACCTACAAAAAATGTTTGATCTTAGAAACTCAATCATAAGTTTTGTATCATTAGTTAAAGTTTCTTTTTCTTCAATCTATTTGTAAAAATAGTTTACTACTAATAGGATATAAGAAAATTCAAAAGATACAAGAAATATACCCATGAAATCTAATCCCCATACATCAAATATTTCAAAAAAATAATGGTTTTGGGTAATTTTATATCTTTTAGAAATTCCTCCAGTAAATTGATAGTTTTTACATGCTTTGAAAAATTCATGTGAGTCATTAAAATTTTATGGCTAAAATAAAATAGATTTTAAAACTTTTTTCATCATTCTTTAAAGTCCAAAATAGCCTCCATATTCAAGTGTATTACAAAATGAAAGAAAAAAAATTAACCTCTTCCTTGGGGATGCATCTCCTAATTACTCATTCACTTCATATCTTCCATAAATAAGGATCCTCTTAAACATAAAAATTTGACTCAGATTTCAATTTAAGAGTTTTATGCTTAGTAAGGAAGGAGGGTACCCTTGATGTGACCAAAACATTCACCAAGTCAACATACCGGGGAACTTGGGTAACTCTATACAACTACTATCAGAGAAGGAATAATTCAAGGTTGTCTTAGTTTGTGTTTCTTCCTCAATAGTGTGAGGTGACCTACTCATGTAGTCTAAAACAATATTTTTTTCATCCCATCTTGTCCTTGATCTCCAAATTGAATTCATGTAAAAATAGTATCCATCTCACTAGCCTCGGCTTTGCTTCATCTTTCTTGATCAAATACCTGAGTGTTGCATGATTAGAAAAAATGGTCACTTTATTTCTTAAAAAATATGACCAAAATTTTTCTAATGAAAAAAATAGAAAAAAAACTCTTTCTATATTGTTTTATAGTTTATTTGGTTTGTTCATGAGGTCTATAAAGTGTAAAAAATCACATGTGAGTGCGCATCAATCTTTTGGGATAACACAGCTCCTACAGATTTGCTTGAGGCATCACACAACATCTCAAAGGTTAGTTCCCAGGCTAGTGGAAAGATCACAAGTGTTGTAGTGAGGATCTCTTAATCTTGGTAAAGGTTATCCAACATAAATCATCAAACACAAAATCATTTTTTTCAATAGGTTAGTCAAAGGTATAAAAAAATTTCTAAAATATTTAACCAACCTCTTATAAAATCTATCATGCCCTAAAAATGATTTAATATGTCTCATAGTAGTGGGGTAAGGTAGTGTGGAAATGATGATAACCTTGGTCTTATCTACTTCAATTCCATCCTTAGAAATTATGTGATCCAAAACATTGGCTTTTTCCACCATTAAATTACATTTTTAAAAGTATAAAAATAAGATTTTCTCAATACATTTCTTTAAAAAATTCATATTTTTAAGATAGGTTTCAAAGCATGTACCATAAACAATAAAATGATCGATAAATACCTCAAAAAATCTCACAATAAAGTCTAAAAATATACTTAACATGCAGCATTGAAAAGTACATGGGGAATTTCATAACCCAAAGATCACCCTTCAGTAAGTAAATGTTCTCATCTAGTCTTTATAACATCTGGTCAACAAAAGGGATTGGGAAATTGTCATTTTAGGTCACATGATTCAATCTTCTATAGTCAATGAAAACCCTCCAACTATTTTGAATCATGGTGGACACTGATTCATTATTCTCATTTTTCACAATGGTGAATCCATTTCTCTTGGGTACAATATGAATAGGACTCACCCATTAGGATTCCGAGATGGGATATATAATTCCAAATTCTAAAAGACTTTTCACTTCTTTTTTCAAACTTCCATAAGGGTTAGGTTTATCCTTCTTTGGGGTTGTCTTTGGGGTTTAGACTCACTCTCCAGGAGAATTCAGTGCACACATGTTAGCCATCTCAGTTCAGTTCTAACCCCAAAGGTTGTTTCCCAATTTTTCCCTCGACCACCCATACTGCATACCTATCAACAGAGGGGTAAATGGGGGAAAGAGGTCTAAGTTATTAGCGTGTGATTTTGGTGGGTTCCAGCTTTTTTGTTTGATCGGTACTTGTATAGAAGACCAGTTATTGAGAGTAATTAGCTAATTTTAAGAGAATTATGTTGGGATAGATTGGTGGGAGGTAGTGGCTTGGATTCTGAATTCTTCTTCTCCATCTTCTGTAGCTAGAAAACTTGGAGGTGGTCTTCCCATAGTTTTCCATCTACTGTAAATCTCAATTACTACATAATAGTATTATAGAAATGTTGTAATATTTTCCTCTTCTTCTCTAGTTATTATTTCTTGTTTGATCGCACACTTACACATGAAATCCCTACAAACTTGGCGACTCTTCTGGGGAACTCATGTGTGAGAAATAAGATTGCGACCATGGCGAACAACTTCCTACAACTGCTCTTTTGTTCATTCTGGCACTGGCAGAAGGCTCGTTGAGCTCTTGTATGCGAACTAGAATGGAGCATCATGTGGTGACTATTGAATCTACAATGGATATTATTTGAGTTGATCTATCTTTGATACAAGAGAACATGGAGAAGATGATTTGTTGAAAAAATGATAGCCAGTGAGTCGCTCTAGACATGGCACAATAGATGGAGGAGTGTGTCATGCAGTGGGTCTAAGATTTGGAGGATCAGACTCTGGAGAGGCTGAATGAGATGTATTTTCACATCGAGCATGGTTTATATAGTGGAAAATAGATTCGAAGTGAGCATAAGCTTAAAGAAAATAGATACATGGGCCATTTGCAGTCCGGGGAGTGGTTTTAGATGATACCAAATTTTGAGGAGACAGGACAGTCTGATGAGCTGCAAAATGTAAATAGGAAGGTGGATTTACCAATGTTCTCCGGATATGATCCTTTGGGTTGGGTAACCAAGGAGAAAACATACTTTTTGATTAATCGAACACTAGATGATATGGAACTAAATTATGCCCAAATTTTCATGGAAGGCACGATATTATATTGGTTTTTATCCTGGCATAACACTACTCTAGGAACCACCTAGAATTATTTTAAGTCAGCTCCGTTGGACTACTATGGCAGGAATACAGATGGCGATCCACTGAGATTTTTGAATAATTTGAGACAAATGAGTTATGTGGTTGAGTATATAGAGGAGTTTGAACAAATTTCCCTGAGATTAACTGATTTCCCAGAATCCTGATACATGGGCCTATTTATGGGAGGTCTGCGACCCGAAATTGGAAACTGAATTTCCACACACGAACCAGCAAACAAATTTCGTATGATAATTCTAGCTAGGAAGGTTGAAAGGGAATTAATCAGTGAAGTATTGTTATGGGGAACACAACATCGTCCTATGGGGCCATCTATCCAACGTCAGCCGGGAGCTGTAGCAACAAACTTTGTTACTCCCCGACCGGTTGTTGAACATACTCATCGGTAAGAGGGGTTGCATAGGGACATTAGAGATGACCGATGGGGAGAGGTGAGATCTCTCATCTGACAAGAGTGATAAGAACGGAAACAAAAGGGGCTATGTTTCTGGTGTGGCCAGCCATTCGAACCAATGAATAAGTGTCCCGACAAACACCTATGAGTTTTGGTATGGGAATATGAGGAACCCAAGTCACAACCGAAGGAAGAACATTTGATGAGGGATGAATTGGATAGTCTAGTGGTGGTTTCTAAGGAAGCTATCAAATAGCAGGGTATTTGAACAATGGATCAAGTGTAGTTGTGCAGTGTGGGGATGGTAGGGGCTGATTCCATAATTCTGGATAAAATTATTTTAGGAGTTTCGGTGATGGTTCTAGTGGAAAGTGGTGTTAGCCATAATTATGTCTCTAAAAGGTTCATCAAACTCACTAATGTACCTATCCATATGACCAATCTATTTGGAATAACTCTTGGAAATGGCTCACAAACTTTCTCCCAAGGCTTATGCAAGGGGTTGCAACTTAGTCTGGAAAATTTTGTTTCCATTGTTGATGATTTTGTCTTTGATACAGGGGGACCTGATGTGGTATTGGGGATTCATTGGATGGAAATCCTAGGTAGAGTTTTAACATATTGGGGTACCAAAACAATTGAGTTTTCTTGGCAAGGTGCGGTATTCAAGTTGCAAGGGAAGGTGGCGGAAAACAAAAAACCATGTGAGCAGTAGCACCAACTATAGGACAGAATGCTTCTAACAGAAGGATGGGTTTGGTTGGCACGAATTCAGCTACCAGCGGTAGGGGGAAAGGCATATATAATTACCTAGAGACAACTGGAGAAATTATTACTTCGATATCAGGCAGTGTTTGAAAAACCATACGTTTTACCTCCATAGCGGGAGACGGACCATGTGATACATCTTGAGTCGGGAGCTATACCAGTGAGTATTCATCCCTAAAAATCTTCTCATAACTTCAAGGATGGGGTTGAATTGAAAATTAAGGACATGTTAAATCAGGGGATAATCCGTCAGAGTTGCATCCCATTTTCTAGTTTCATAATCCTTGTCAAGAAGAAGGAGGGTATTTGGAGACTGTGTTGACTATCAGGAACTTAATAAGCTTACTATTCTGGAAAATTTTCCTATTCCTATTATTTAGGAGTTCCTGGACGAGTTGTACGAAGCATGATATTTCTATAAATTGGATTTGAATTTCGGATTCCACCAAATCCAGCTTCACTTGGAAAATGTTCACAAAACAGCCTTCCAGACTCATGATGGACATTATGAATTCCTAGTCATGCCATTTGGATTAATGAATTCCCCTTCAACCTTTCAATCCGGTATGAACTAGATGTTCAAGGAATACCTAAGAATAATTGTTTTGGTCTTCTTTGATGATATACTAATTTTTAGTAAGACTTGGGAAGATCATTTGAACCATTTGGAGATAGTTTTTCAAGTGTTGCAGCGAAACCAGTTTCATATTAACCAAAAGAAATTTTCCTTAGCACAGTAGTAGATGGGATATTTAGGCCATGTCATTTTAGCTGAAGGATTTTTGGTAGATCCTGGTAAAATTGAGTGTGTTCTTGGTTGGCCGCAGCTGCAGACTGTAAAGGGGGTTCATGGATTCTTGGGATTGACCAGTTATTATAGGAAATTTGTTGAAGGGTATGGAAAGATAGCTAAGAATCTTACAGGGTTGACCAAAAAGGATAATTTCCATTAGTCCACAATGGTTGAACAATACTTTAATTCTCTAAAAAAATGTTTAACAATAGATTCTCTTCTTTCCCTGTCAAATTTCTATAAATCTTTTACTGTCGAATGTGATGCTTTAGGCCAGAGTGTCGAAGCTATTCTGATGCACTCTGGATGACCAGTTGCCTACTTCAATAAATTTTTGGTTGTAGCAAACCTTTCTAAGTTAGTGTATGGAAAAGAGATCATGGATCTTGTCCTCACCGTACAACATTGGAGACAATATTTGATTGGGAATCATTTCTTCATCTATACTGACCACAAGGCACTAAAACATCTACTCAGTCAGTGTTTACACACCGCCAGTCAGCAATATTGGCAGGCCAAACTTCTAGGATTCAGCTTTTAAATTATTTACAGACTAGGCCGGTTAGACCAAGCAATCGATGCCTTGTCCCATCGGGCTGTTGATGATCTGAAATCCAATCCTGAAACCATTTCCTTGGGGTCTGCGGTTTTTGAACCATTATGAATGGAATTAGATGTTGTTAAAGCAGAATACCAGCATGACCAGGTGCTCCAGAATCTCATAACTTTTGTTCAAATCGCTCCCACATCCCAACCTTGGTACTTGGTTCACCACAGCCTATTGTACTACCAAAAAAGACATGTGTTGTCTTCTCAATACAGATTAATTCCAAAATTTCTCCATTACTACCATTCCTCGACAGTGGGTGGACATGCTGGGTTTCATAAAACATATATACGCTTGGTTGCAGGTCTATTTTGGAGGGGCATGACAAAGAAGATTTAGTAATATGTCAAAAAATGTGACATCTTCCAATGCCATGAAACCCAAACTTTGTCTTCCGAAGATCTCCTTCAACCCTTATCAATTCCATCACAGGTTTGGGAATACATTTCGATGGATTGCTTCACTAAGTATGCTCACATCCTATCATTGTGCCATCCCTACACCGCCAAAGTGGTAGCAGAGTTATTCAACAGAGAAGTGGTATGATTTCATGGTATACCAAGTTCTATTTTGAGTAACCGATATCTCATTTTTTCAGAAATTTTTGGAAGGATCTCTTCCATTTGGAAGGCACAACTCTCAAAATGCGCTCCTCCTATCATCCCCAAACATATGGAAAAATATAAATTATTAATAAATGACTTAGAACCTATCTTTGTTGCTTTGCTTCTGAATGCCCTCACACTTGTTCTCATTGGTTTCCATGGGATGAGTATTGCTACAATACTACCTCTCATTCCCCCACCAAGATGACCCCGTTCGAGGCAGTGTATGGTCATCCTTCTCCTACTGTGCAACGGAAGGCACAGGACTCTACTCTAGTTGATATGGTGACAGTTCTTCTTGTTGAACGTGATTAGCTTTTAGAAAAACTTTTCCATAACCTTTATTGTGCCCAGAAAATTATGGTCCATTTTTCTAACAGACACCAACAGGATGTACATATAACATCGACAATCTTGTCTTCCTCAAACTTAGTCCTCTGGTTCTATCTTCCAAGTTTCCCAAGTTCAATTCTAAGATAGAATCTTGTTATTACAGACCCTATCTAATTGAATCTTGAGTGGGAAAATAGATTATAAGTTGATTTTACCTCCTACAACTCAGATGCATCCTTTTTCTCATGTGTCCCAACTCAAACAAGCAACGGGAACATTTCTGTTCAAGAAGATCTTCTAGAATTATGGGATGGTGACTCTCCCAATAGTCCACTACCTGCAACAATTTTGGAAAAAAAACCTGCACCTGGACATCCATGGGGTCTTTGGCTAATAGAATGGCACGAGAGGCCTTTGGAAGAAGCTACTTGGGAGGATTATGAGCACATTATATTCTAGTTCCCCGAATTGAACCTTGATGACAAGGTGCAATTTTTCGTGGGGAAGTTGTTAGCCATCCCAGTTCAGTTCCATCCCCAGGGGATGTTTCCCAATTGTTCCCTCGACCACCTATACTGCATACCTATCAGTGGATGGGTAAAAGGGGGAAAGATATATGAGTCAGTGGGGTGCGATCCTGGTGGGGTCTAGCTTTTATGTTCATCTGGTACTTGTAGTGGAGGCCGGTTAGTGAGAGGCATTGGCTAATTTTATGAGAATTCTTTTGGGACAGATTGACGGGAGGTGGTGGCTAGGCTTCTAAATTCTTCTTCTTTATCTTTTGCATCCGGACAACTTGGAGGTGGTCTTTCCATAGTTTTCCAGTTTCTGTAAATCTCAATTACTACAGAATCATAATATAGAAATCTGGTAATATTTTTCCTCTTCTTCTATGGTTATTATTTCTTTTTTTATCGCACACTTACACACGGAATCCATAACAACACGGGTTGTGGAACTAATTCTTCGAATGTCTCCCAATGACCAGCTTATTACCCTAACATTTTGTTTTAGAATTTCCAGCATGTGGTACTCTTGATTGGTCTCTAAATTGTTTGAAATTATGATTGTAAGGTTCGCATTTTCCTTTATAAAATAATATTTTAAGTTTGACATCATTGACTTTATTTTCAATCCAGGCGGTGTTCTAAATATGGTTTTAACTCAGTATTTTCCATGTTTTCAACCTATACATGTAAGGAATAAGTTTTAGTATCATATTAGAGTAAATAATCAAAATATTTTACATCCAATTTATTAAAATATTCAACACATAAAAATATTTCTAGATTTAACTTTTTTTCAAGAAAAAAATCATCAAAAAAATTAGAAGATTCTGGGGATTTTCCTAAATAAATTATATCATAAAAAAATTCAATATATTCCTTATAAAAAGAAGGAATTTCAAACTAGTTTAGTGTAAAAATAGATTTCTTTTCATGAGGGTATTTCATTGAATCTAGACTAATGAAGTTCAATGTTTCTTCCCCCAAAATCCATTGAAAGTGTTCCTTAGTTAACAATTATTATGGTTTTTCAGTTTTAATAAATGACTTACCAAAGATAATGGGAGAATGAGATTTAACACTTTCTTATTCCAGGTTTAGAATATAAAATTTAGCGGGGAACAAAAATTATTTCACTCTTATAATAACAACCTCCAAATCTCCCATTGGGTGAGAATTGGTTTAATTAGCAAGCTGAATAACCACCCTAGTTGGCTTGAGATCTCCTATCTATATGCAAGAGTAAACTGAGTAAGACATGAGATTTTATTTATGATCCCAAATGACACAATAAAAATTAAAAGTAAGCTCTCCTATGGTGCAAGGTATAGTTAAAGCATCTAGGTTATGACATTTCCTAGGTAATTGTGGGGTTATAAGGGCATAGAAAATTCTATTTAAACTTACCTTTTCATGTCCTTGTAATTTCCTTTTCTTGGTACACCTCTCCTTGAGAAATATTGTATACCTTGGGATTTGGTGGATGGCATCCAATAAAGGAATTATGATCTCCACTCTTTTGAATGTATCCAAGACCTCTTATTGCAATGCTTCAACATCTATTTTCTTATATGGTTTAATTCTTACAGGGAAGGTAGGTTGGGAATTATGCAGGTTTTCCATTTTGGATTTTCTATTGTCCATCCTCATTAATGTTGTCTTCAAAGGTACTTCCTCTTCAGGTTCCTTCTCAGAGGTAGATTCTTCATGTTCCTTGGTTGTTCCACTTCCATCTCTAGCTTCCAATGGTGATTTTTCATTATTTCTCACCTTATTTTCACTCCTTAAAGAGATAGAACTGACATTTCCTTTGGGGTTAGAAATTTATTAAGTAGATATTCTATTTGAGCCTCAGTTTACCAAGTTATTGAGGATGGAAATAATCTATCTGAACTATCCTTTTAGATCCTTCATTTATGACATGTAAGTGTTGAGGTTATATTTTTTGTTGGTTTGAGACTTTAAAAGTTGTTTTAGAAGGTCCTTTATAGATGTTTCTTGTGATTGTCCTTTTTGGTATCTTGTAGAAGACTAAGAACTACTTATTTGGAAGGGTGGTCACTAAAAACATGGTTGAAAAGTATGTTTGGGAAGTGTTCTTGAGGGATGTTGGTTTCCAGATCCAAACTACTTAGTAGGGTACTCCATGAATCCCTAATTGTTGATTGGTTATTATTAGTACTATCTTTGGTAAACAACTTCACAATTTTTAGTTCCTTAAACTTGAGGGCAGCAATCTATGTACTATTCCAGGGAGTGGAAAAGATGGCACACTCTTGGGGTGTGGTAGGAAATACTTCCTCTGTTCAATGTTAACTATCTCACAAGAGAGGTTAGTTGTTCCAATTTAGTTTCAAGTATATAAGAGTTAGAACTTTTTACCTCGTAAACTCCTCTAGTTGTGGTTTTTGTGCTAAATTATTGAGAATTTTTGGAAATTCTCTATCAATTATATGGATTCATGTGGTGACTTTTCGATCAGTGCTCCTCTTAAGGAACCATTCCATAGTTTTTGATCATTGTCTATTAATCCTTAGTAAAATAATGCCATGAAATAATGGTCTTCAAAAGGATAATGTGGGCGGTATGATGTCAACCAATTTAATCTCACCCAAAAATCATAGAGAGTTTCTTCACATGATTGTTTAATTCTATAGATTTCCTTTCTCAGTAGGTTACTCCTTGAGGTAGGGAAAAAACTTATATAGAAAGACCCTCTAGTGTTCATCTCAGGTGTTGAATTCTCTAGACTAAAGACTATAGTCATTTGTTGGATAAACCATTGAGTGAAAATGAAAAAACCTTCCAAATAATCTGAGCTTCTAAGATTCCTCTAGGTTTGAAATTAATGAAAACACTACCAAACTCCCACAAGTATTGGTTAGGATCATCTCCTATCAAACCATGAAACTTAGAAATGAGGTGAATCATCCTGGTTTTTAGTTCAAAATAAAATTGATTATTTGGTTTTTGGAGGAAATTATAATTATTGAAATTAGGAACATACTGTTTTCTTAAAATTATTTTCAATTATGCTAAATTATATTTCACATTTTCACTACCTATAATAATTCTAGTAGAAGAAGATTCTGATGAGGATGTAGAATTTATCAATAAGATTGTGACAAACTTTTTTTCCTATTATTCAAAGATCCTTAGTGTCCTAAGTCTTTACAACACTATTCTTTCAACCTATGGATATAATTCAATGAGGTGATTTAAACTAGATCTAGTCATGTACCAAAATCATTTCAAATGAAATAAAACAAAAACACAACACTGACCTACCTCCCCAACAATGACACTAGGTTTATGAGGAACCTATCATTAGGATCCTCTCAAACAACTTTTGAACCCAAGTTTAATGTGGTTATAGTTGGACTTGGGTTATCTATGTATAGGAGAGTGTTATGGGAGTTATCTTCCTTTTTTATGTGGGTTTGATGTGTCATAAAATAAGTGATGAATATATTTGTTGGGGAAGGAAATTTAGTTGGTTTTGAAATCATTTATTTAAATATAGTGGTCTAACCTCAAATAATCCACTCAATATCTTGTTAAATCATCATTCAAATTGATTCACCTACTCTCTCTCTCTAATCAAATGAGATATCACCAATCACTATCACCTAGTTGTTTTGGCTTGAATAGGGGAATACAATAATCATTGTATCCCCTAATCTTGTCTATCCTAGTAATCAAATATCTCTAATCACTCTCAGATCAACCCAATACTCATCATCACAGGCAGTGAAGTAAATATATGTGGCTTATGTGAAAATCCAAGAATGAGAGAAGAAGTATTTAAAAACAAAGATCAACATAAATCTCTAACTTATTGAGTAGTTAAGAAATTCCAGACAAATGAGTAGAAGAAATTTTACATGATCAAGCTGAATTTATTAACAGAGAATGGGGAGACTCTCATTTCTTTGACCACTAATATTGTAGTGTGTCATCACTGGAGATATTATACCAAAATTAAAGAAAATAGAAGTAGAAATGTGACACCCCTAGTGTCACTTTTATGTGGTGGAATTTTTTGGATAGTTTTACCCCTCGAGTTAGAGGTGTTTTGGGATGAAAGGGAGAAAATTTGGGGACTTTTTTCAATGGTTATGGTGCACAGTTAAATTTACCATATGGCCTAAATGTGCAGCCTCCTCCAATGGTGATCTACACAGTTAATGCATGGTTTGTTTAACCATGTGGGTAAACCTTGTGACCCACTTGAAGAGGGGTATTTTTTTCCTTTCTCATTTTTAATTGGGGTTTCTCCCCTTAGATTCCCCATTCAAACCCCATGACATAGATGCCTTTACCAGACCTATGCTCCTCCAAGCTCCTCCAAAGTTTTTTTTAAGGTTGCTTCTTGGTGATTCTTCACCCGATTCAATAGGTGTGGGTATTCCCTCTTCTTCCTCTCTTGTTTTCTAAACCTAGTGTCCATGCTTAGCCAATTTTCGTACCTAGGGTTGTTCTAATATTTGTGGGTTTGGTTCCTAGGGGTTTTCATCCCTCCTTTGAGTTCCTTTTTGATGGATTTCATCAAAGGAGACATGGTTCCACTACATGAGGTAGGTTTTCCCAATTAATTTCTTTTCATTTAAGAGTTACATGGGTGCTTGGTGTTTGAAAAAAAAAATTAACTAGATAATTATGATATAGGTTATCTAGGTTTGACTAAGTTTTCTATAACCTCTCTTGGGTTTCATGTTCCATATTGGTTGTAATTTCATATTTAAGTAGTTATTTGATGTAAAATGGTAGTTTATGCATTCTTCATATTTGATAAAATGACAAAGATTGTTTTCATTGAGAAAAATAATTTTTTATTGGATTTTAATCCAAATTTGGGTTTTTAAAGTGGGTTCCCCTTCGGTATTTAAAGTATTTCCATTATTTTAAAGGGTGGTGTTGTTTTATAAAGTGAAATGGAGTTTACATTGGTTGTTTCTATCATGACCCCATCCCCACAAAGTGTACCCCTCCTGGGTTGGAAATGGGAGAAGAGTGATAGTGACCCTTGAGTCCTTCCTCTAGTAGGCCCCGGGTTGGCGACTAGCACTGAGGGTATAATAAACATGCATATGGGAGGCATTACCCTCTAAGAGAACACATGTGGAAGAGAGATATAAGATAAACACCAACCAAATCCTGCTCATACTAAAATATAAAAGAAACCCAAGAACATAAATGTAATGTCATGTAAGAACTTTTACAACTGAAAAGGAAACCACAAGTACCAAAAGAAAGTAAAGATGGCAGCAAACACGAAGCCCAAATAGCTCTGCAAAACCCCATGCTAGTAGTAACTTTCCTGATCTCCAACCTACTCTAACTAACCTAAAAATAGTTTATATAATGTAGGATGATTATAATAGTATACTCAGTAGGAACCTCCCCAAAACCTCTCGTGAAAAAGTAAGAAAGCATGTTAAATCATAGTGAACAACAAGTGAAACTAACTCATCACCTAAACAAGTATACTAAGTTCCCAACCTCACCATGGCTACTCTCACCAATTATCGCATGCAAGAGAATATAATATAATAAAGAATATCAAGGGTACCCCACTACCACTTCCCCACTAGTTTTCCACTTTTCCCCAACATATCACGTCCTTAGCATCTCTCTCCAAAAAGGCTAGCCCGCATGCACCTAGACGAAGCACCAAAACATGCACCTCGTGCGTCAACATGCACCTCATGCATCACACCACCGTGTCCACATAACCAAAAGTAACCAGGAAGTCTCTAGGAAACACCACATCCCATATAACGTGTATCATACATCGGATATTATACCTCAATCCATTACAGCCCATACACTGAGTAAGGATCCTCAAGCCATCACTTCCCATGCGTGTTATACCTATAGTATCCCTTAGGAAACTATATCCAGAATACATGTGTGTGAAATAACCACAAGGCATTATAGCCCTCTACACACATATATGAGTAAAATTAACCATCATTCATACCAGCACAAGTAACTACCAAGAGAAGAGGGCGGGACCAAAGGGGGCAGTCATCCATCCATCATCCCACTGGGATTTTGGGGAAAACACCCCCCCCCCCCCGGGCTTAGAATACCCAGGGTATCAGTTACCCTAACCGACAGGGTGGAGTATAATATAAAAACACAAAAATTATAGGATATAATATAGCTCACAACCACACTATGGGCATAACATAGTCTTAAACTCAACTGCAGCTAACATCTCTCAAACTTCTGACTGTTACTGCTAAGAATAGATATCCTATAAGCACACAACCATTTAAAGAGCTACATTAAGTTACTTTATTCCCTTTTTATTAGTTTCACTTTACATTAATTAATTATTTAACCATTAATTAACCATTATCATTTCCACATTTCATTTCATTAGCATCACAATAGAGATCCATGCCCTCCAGGCATAACTAAACCAAGTCCACAGCTTCTTAGAATTATAACCTCAAAATTGCCTCCAAACAAGTTCCAAACCCATGGGTTAAACATTTATTCATTTATTTAACAACATTAACACATTTAATATCTCCAGGTATTCTAGGAAAACATTTTAAGCTACCAAACACAAGGGGATCAAAACGGTGAGTAGGTGAACTTCCCATCAAATATTTTCCACATATAATAGGAGTGTAGACCCATCCAACCACAAGAAGATAAACACAAAATCATGTGGCATACCCTATGCGTCTTCACCTCCCTTGGAAGGAGAGTAAGAAAAAACATTTGTCTCAAGCAGTGGGGAAAGTAAATCAGATAAAAAAGAAACATATTCAATAAGAATACAACTTTCACATCAATAAGTAAGCCCATCTTAAACTTATTCTATCATCTCGGGTGTCCTCCCCAACACCATATGCATAACTGATGCATCTCGCCACTCTATGAGTCAATTACTACAACAATATCTAGGTCTCCCTGACCCATGTACCACAACAGCCCTCCAAACTCAATCATCCCAGTCTCATGTCACATCTGGGCCTCCTTTCCCCTAAAAACCACAATAGCACTCCAGGATCATCCATCCCAAGCTTACATCACAAACAGTGGAAAACAAACAAGAAACTAGGCTCTTGGCGCTAAAATAAGGCATTCGACCTTCACACGTAACAATATATCATGGCTCCAAAGAATAAAGAACTTGGCCTTTACAAGCAAGTGGGCAACTTAGGCCTCATAAAGGCATTATATTTTATCACACAGCCAGTTATTTATTCCATCTTGAATTATCCAATTCATTATTCACAGGTTCCAACTATAGGAAACCTAAGAAACAAGCTATCACAAGATATCCCAAATTAATTAAATAATTAATTTAACATGCCTTTAATTATTTTATCAACAAGAATAAACATGATTTAGGTTCATTAACCAATTCAATTAAACATACATATCTGCATCAATTTGGTTATCACCAAATTGAAACAACAACAACTAGATTCATCTACATACCTCTTTAATCTTTTAGATAATTAATCATCAATTAATTCCATCTTTAAGTTTTTTACCAATTTCCATTAAGAAAAACATGTTGAACCAACCAAGGCATAGATATCACACTATCTAGTAAATCAAGAGGCAAATTGTTATCAAGGTATAAAGAAACAACATAGCTATGCAATCAATACTAATTATTTAATCTAGTTCAAGTATTTAATTAGGTCAATTCCATTATGATCCCAGGGGATAAATCATGATAACTCTACGATTGCACATAAATAAATAGAGAAGCAATGAATCCCCTACCTCAAAAGGTCATTGATGTTTTTTACACAAGAATGATCAATGCAAGAATCCTGATCACCTCTCCCGTAAGATCTGCATCCATCCAAGGATGTCGCAGCGCCACCGCACCAACCCACAACTAAGAAAAACCCATTGGAAACATGTGAGATCACATTCCATCACATGGAAAAGAGAAACTAGAGGAAACAGCTCAAAGAAACCATAAGAACAGAGGTAGATCATACCTCATAACAAAAATGAATAGTTACGAATTGAAGGATGGAGATAGGGATCGTTCCTTGAAAAAGGAATCCCTAAAATTTTGAAGAGGGGTCTCCGAGTTTCCTAGGGTTGAGGGAGATCCACTACAGCCATAGTGTTTGACAAAAACTGAGTGGTTGGAATGTTTTAAAACATACAGCATCGGTCTATTACATGACGTGTAATACCCTTTCATTCCATGTAATGCCTTGGGGTTGGTTTTCACTAAAAACATGTCACCTCATCAATTTTATTTATTTTTCAAACCCCAAAATATTACATGATTTGAATCCCATTTTCACACTGTGAAAGTTCCCTTATCCCATCTTTTAGCACCCAAACTCCTCCAGACTTCCTCTAAGACTCCTCCAAGTGCCTCGATCTTTAGAAACATGCAAAGGGTCGATCCACATGGATCTGGGACCTTACATCAGATAACTCTCAAAACATTTTCATCCTCAAGAATCCAAATCCAACCCATAGAGGAAACAAAAAAGGGTCATCCGAACAGCCACCTTGCGAGATACCTCTCAAAACTTTTTCCACCACAGGAGCTCACTACCTCACTAGAGAAACAAGCACAAAACCTTGCAACAACCACAACCATCTCCCAAACAATCTCTTGTAGAAGATACCTCTCAAAAGAGAGAAAGACACAACAAGCAACAAGAGAAATCCATATCATAAATAGAAAAGGTCTAAAACCACCAATGAGAAATGTTAAAAGAGAATAGATAAACATCAAAAAGATCTGGATACTGAGCATGTATCTGCAACTCATGTTCCCAAGTACTCTCCTCCATGCCATAGTGCTTCCAATATACATTAACCAAGGGGATATCATGCCCACGCAACACCTTCTACTGGTGGTCCCGGATCTCTACAGGCTCCTCCTAGAAGGTCACATCATCATCAACATTGATCTCACCCCAATCGATGATGTGATAGTTTTTATGAAGATAACGATGGAACTGTGACACATGAAAAACATCGTGTATCCACCTAATCTATGGAGGAATCACTATCTGATATTCCACGGCTCCAACATGATACAACACCTCGAAAGGCCTAACAAATCGAGGAGAAATCTTACTCCCACGAAAAAACCTTCAGTACCAACGATGGGGAGTCACTTTTGGGAACACATGATCTACAAAATCAAACTCCAGACGTCTAATCCTATGATTGGTATAGGATTTATGATGATCATACGTTGCTTTCATCCTCTTGTGAATCACCTGAACCATCTTTATCATATTTTGTACCAATTCCGGACTGAGAATTGCGGACTCTCTGACCCTAGTCCATCACAATAGAGAATGTAAAGTTTGACCATATAAGGCTTCAAATGATGCCATATCGATGGTGGAGTGAAAACTTTTGTTGTAAGTGAACTCTACCAAGGGTAGGTGTCTCATCCACAAACCTCCAAAATCAAGGATATAAGAGCCTAACATTTCTTCAAGAGTTTGGATGGTCCTCTCTATCTGACCATCTGTGTGTGGATGAAAGTAGTGTTAAGGAATAGCTGAGAACCAAAAGCATGTTGGAGACCTCTCCAAACCCTAGAGGTAAAATGAGGATCTTGATCAGAAATGATTGTCCTCAAAAGAGCCTCACCACCTCATCGTGATACTACCTCGATAGAACCTCCACTGTGATCAACTCCTTGATCTCTATAAAGTGGGATGATTTAATCGAATGATCCACTACCACCCATATAGCATCATAGTCTCCCTGAGCTCAAGGAAAACTGGTAACAAATTCCATCAATATGTCCTCCCACTTCCACTAAGAAACATCTAACATATGAAGCAAACAACTGGGAACACGGTGCTTGGCCTTCACCTTATGGAAGACTAAACATCGAGATACAAACTCTGCAACTGTACACTTCAACCCAGACCACCAAAACTGACCTCTCAAGGCTTGGTAAATCTTCATCATTCTAGTATGTATCGATAAGGGTGAACTATGAAACTCTCTGAGAACCATATCATGCATCTCTAAGGGAATGAAAATCCTTCCCTAGAATAACACCCAGTGTTACTCATCTTCAGACCAACCATTAGGGTCCTCACCACAAATAACTCGGTCTCTCCAGACCTCCACCTCAAGATCCCCCAACTAGGACTCTTCCACCTACTACACCAGAAATGATTGCAACGTCATCTAAAAAAGACAACCTATTTCCCCAAATTCTCTCATATCTAGATACAATGCTAAAAGTTCTTCCATTACTCTCCATAAATCACTTAATTCCCACACTGCATCACCGCATGACTTCCTGCTCAGCGCATCGGACACAAAGTTCCCTTTTCCAAGTGTATATGAAATCTCAAAGTCATAATCCTATAAGAACTCCATCCATCGATGTTGACGTGGGTTCAAGTCATGCTAGGAGAAAACATACCTCGGGCTCTTATGATCGGTGAAGGCCGCAAATCATTCACTGATGAGGTAATGTCTCTACAACTTCAGGGAAAACACCGTCGCTACTAACTCAAGATAGAGGGTGTCATAGTTATGATCATGGGGACATAACTACCTAGAACCATAGGAAATGACCGATATATTCTTCATAAGAACACATCCCAACCCAATATGCAAAGAGTTATAGAAAACCTTGAATTAAACTCATTTTATTGGTAGACAAAGAACTGGGGAACTGAGAAACTTCTCCTTTAAATACTCAAAAGATGCCTGACACTAATCATTCCACAATAATACCTGATCCTTTCTAGTCAACACTATCAGAGGAGTTGAAAACTGATAGAAATCAGCTATGAAACTCCTATAATATCCTACAAGACCAAGGAAACTCTTCAACTATACCATTGTCTTAGGGGATTCCCAAGACACAGATGCTTATACCTTCGATGGATCCACAGCTACTCCCTGTTGGGATACAACATGCCCCAAGAAACGGACTTCTAGATCCCAAAACTCAGACTTTATAAACTTCCCAAAAAACTTCTCATAACGAAGAACTCCCAAAACAGCACGCAGATGCTCTACATGCTCTTCCTCAGACGTGGAGTAAACAAGGATTTCATCGATTAAAACCACCATGAACTTATCAAAGAACTCCCAAAACACAAAATTCATTAAACCCATGAACACAGCTGGATCATTCACCACACCGAACGACATCATAATGAACTTGTAATGCCCATGACGATAACGAAAAGAAGACTTTAGAATATCCTCATTCTTCACTCACATCAGGTGATATCCTGAACACAAATCAGTCTTCAAGAACCAACTTGAGCCCTTCAGTTGATTGAATAAATCATCAATATGTGGAACAGGATAATGGTTCTTCACTATCACTTGGTTCAAGTGATGATAATCAATACATAACTGCAAAATGTCATCAAATTTCTTCACGAAAAAAATTGGTGCACCCCACGGTGACACACTCATCCAAACAAAACCGCATTGCAATAGACCATAAAGTTGTATATGCAGCTCCCTTAACTCATAAGGTGTCATCCTATATAGATATATTGAGATAGGATACACTCCTGGCTGTAGTTTGATCCCAAACTCTATCTCTCATCGAGGGGGTAATGCCACAACCTCTTCTGTAAATACATCAGGTTACTCTTCTATGACCCTGGGAAACACCAATTATTAAACCTCTGATGAACTCAGCATCATCTCATCCATCAAGGATGACAAGGAAGGAACACGCCTCTGACCCATTTGAGGGTCTCGCTCGCCAACAAACACTTTTGGCTCTCCATTAGCATCAAAGAGCACAACCTGCCTTCTGAAGCTATCCACGATAGCCTACACAGAATACAAATAATCCATGCTAAGGAAAAAATCATATGGTTTTATCCATAAACATAGGAAATCTCCCCAAGAGCGGTGCTTCCCCAGCACTAGCTCACAGTATCTACATACTTCAGAAAATCCATATCGACCTCCAACTGGCGTAGTGAACACCAAGGGAACTAGAAGTCTCTCTACCTCAAGTCCCAAAGAATGTAAAAGGGAAGGTGGTATGAAGAATTGTGTTGATCCTGAATCAAAAAGGCATGCACCCAATTAGAAAACAAACAAAGAGTACCTTGAACAACATCTAGATCACCTAGTGCTGGAAACACTAATGCATGAAACTGACCACGACTTACTCCACATCCTATCTGACTATGCTAATGACCACCTCTATGGCCATGCTCTACTCTCTGAGGATGGGGAGAATCCCGAGGCAATCCTCTTCCTACCCTATCTGCCCACTGTTATTCCAAAACTAGTGCAACATGTTACTGTTACCTTGGCTATAATTGTATCAATAGAGGAACCTAAAGTAGAACACCTGGTTCATGTTAACCACTCAGAAAGGTCTGGAACTCTCACTGCTGATGACCTCGACCTCTATAATAAAAACATGTGTCTGATCCCTTACCATAGGTCTGAGAGTCACCACCCCTAGAGAAATGAGACATTGAGGGCTGGGACCTACCCCTAAATGATCGGAAGCTCTTCTATCCTGACAACTGGGAACCCTGGACCATGACTCCACTTCATGAGGAATCTTGACAACTCCCCTCTCATGACAATATGGTTCTGGATAACATCTTCTTGATGACATTTTCTCTTGTTAGCACCTTAAGATACATCTTCAGCATAAATTTGGTAACCTGGCATTGGATCTCTGGATGCAAAGCCTCTTCAAAATGCCTCATCGTAGCATCCTCATCTAGAAATAGGTCCAAATCATATCTCAAAAGGTTCCTAAAATGGATTCCAAAATCTCACACACTAGAGATCCCCTGTAGAAGGGTAAGAAGCTTCTGGAAACTAGCTGCTTTTACAGTCAAAGAAAGAAACTTGGCTATGAACTAGTCTCGAATCTCCTCCCATGAGACTGACAACTCCTTGCAATCTCTCAGGAACAAGAAGCACCACTACCTAACTTCCCAACGCAGCATCATCACAACCAATGACACCTAGTTCTACTTATGAGCATAGATCAAATTGAAGTATATCTCAACCTCCTCCAACCAGTATTTTGTGGTTACATATAAAATGGATCTCTCATACCTCTACAGAATCTAGCACTGAGAATATCAGAGTTTCCTCCTCCAAGTGTCTTCGTTGTCAACCTCTACCCTATGGAGATATTCTAGCTCAACCTACTGAACATATTCCACACAAGCCTAATGAGGATGTCGACCTGGAGCCATACCTATAAAAGAAAAAACAATTAGAGCTCCTAAACCTGGAATATGGAAGACTTTAACATTAATTAATTATTTTATTTTTATTCATTTTAGGTTAACCTGTCTCAAGGTCTACCCATTCAGACACAAGCGCAAAGAAGAATGATGCATGATCCTTTCCTAGTTCTCTACCCTGAAACCAGTATCACGTCATTTAGTAGCCATTGTAATCTTAAAGGTCTGTGCATCAGATCATATGGGGGCCTAAATACCCATGTATCAGCTGGTCTCTCGTGTTTATAGTGCTTTCTAAATTTAGATGACATTGTTTCCCTACCAACCCATGAAACCTCACTGGTTCCTAACTCTAAAATACATCCTATCCCTCAACCCGACCTATGATATCATTTTATCATGACCCCCTCCCCACAAAATGTACCCCTTCTGAGCTGGCAATAGGAGAAGAGAGATAGTGACCCCTGAGTCCCACCTCCAGTAGGCCTCAGGTTGGAGACTAGCACCGAGGGTATAATAAACATGCAGATAGAAGGAATTGCCCTCTAAGAGAACACATGCGGAAGAGAGAGATAAGATAGACACCAACCAACTCCTACTCAGACTAAAATATAAAAGAAACCCTAGAACATAAATGTAATGTCATGAAAGAACTACTACAACTGAAATGGAAACTGCAAGTACCAAAAGAAAGTAAAGACGGAAATGACCAAGAATCCCAAACAGCCCCTGCAAAACCCCAAACTAGTAGTAACCAGCCTCATCTCCAACCTGATCCAATTGACCTGAAAATAGTTTATATAACATAGGGTGAGTATAATAGTATACTCAGTAGGATCCTCCCTGAATCCTATCATGAAAAAATAATAATGCATGCTAAAAAATAATGAACAATAAGTGAAACTAACTCGTCACCTAAATAGGTATACTATGTTCTCAACCTCACCATTTCTACTCTCACCAAGTATTGCATACAAGAGAATTTTATATAATAAAGAATATCAATGGTACCTCAGTACCACTTCCCCACTAGTTTTCCACTTTTCCCCAACATCACATGTTCTGAGTATCTCTCTCTAAAAAGGCTAGCCTGCATACACCTGGGCGAAGCACCATAGCATGCACCTCATGCGTCAACATGCACCTCATGCATCACACCAACACATCCACATAGTCAAAAGTAACCAGGTAGTCTCTGGAATCCACCGCATCCCACATAACATGTATCATACGTTGGTTATTATACCTCAAGCCATTATATCCCATACATCAAGTAAGGATACTCAATCCATCACAGCCCATGCACGTTATACCTATAGTATCCCTTAGGAAACTATATCCAGAATACATGTGTTCAAAATAACCACAACGCATTATAACCTTCTACACACATATATGGGGAAAACTAACCATCGTGCATACTAGCACAAGTAACTACCAAGAGAAGATAGTGGTTCGAAGGGGGTAGTCATCCATCCATCCTCCCACCGGGATGTTGGAGAAAACACCTCCTAGGCATCAAAATCCTTGGGGTGTTAGTTTCATTAACTAATGGGGTGGATTAGCATATAGAAACAAAAAAATTATAGGATATAATATAGATCACAACCACACTATGGGAATAACCTAGTCTTATAATCAACTACAACTAACGTCTCTCGAACTCCCAGCTACCACTACTAAGACTAGATATCCTATAAGCACACGACCATTTAAAAAGATACATTAATTTACTTTATCCCTTTTTATTAGTTTCACTTTATGTTAATTAATTCTTTAACCATTAATTAACCATTATCATTTCCAAATTTTATTTCATTAGCATCACAAAAAAGATCCATTCCCTCCAAGCATAACCAAAACGAGTCCACGGCTTCTCAAAATTATAACCTCAGCATTTCCTCCCAACAATATCCAACCCCATGGGTTAAAGATTTATTCATTTATTTAACAACATTACCACATTATATATTTCTAGGTATTCTAGGAAAACATTTTAAGTTACCAAACACAAGGGGATCAATACTGTGAGTAGGTGAACTACCCATCCAGTCTTTTCCACCTATACCAGGAGCATATAACCATCCAACTACGAGAAGTTATACATGGAAAGCACGTGGAATACCTCACATGTCTTCACCTCCCTTTTAAGGAGAGTAAGAAAAACCATATGCCTCAAGAAGTGGGGAAAGTAAAGTAGATAAACAAGCAACATATTCAACAAACATCCAACTTTCACACCAATGGGTAAGCCCAACTTCAACATGTTTCATCATCTCTGGTGTCCTCCCCGACACCACTTGCATAATCGATGCATCTCGCCACTCTAGGAATCAACTGCTGCCACAAAAACCGAGTATCCCTACCCCACATACCACAACAAACCTCCAGGCTCATCCATTCTAGGCTCACATCACATTCGGGCCTCCCTACCCTCAAAAACCACAGCAGCCATTTAGGATCATCCATCCCAGGCTCACATCACAAGTAGTAGGAAACAAACAAGCAACTGGGATCTTGGCCCTAAAATAAGGTATTCAGCCTTCACACATAACGAGCTCTCACAGCTCCAAAGCATAAGTCACTTGGCCTTTACAAGAAAGCAGGAAACTCAGGCCCCACAAAGGCATTATCTTTTATCACACAATCAATTATTTATTCCATCTTAAATTAACCGATTCCACCACCAAATATAAATTTTTATTAAAAACCCACTTTAAGCGAAAGTGGGAAACCATAGTACACAAAACAAGAACCGCTACGTGCTAAAAGAGCTCACAAAGTTATTAAACACCAGACTAAGATTATTTGAGTCAGAAACTCTATATAATTCCCAGTGTAGAGTACTAACCTAGATGTTTGGATCCTACCTGATAAGAACTTCAAGGTGAGTAACCATTATGTCCATTGTCTGAATGAATTCCTCTAATGTGATTTCCCCTTGATTAAAGCCTCGGGCGATGATTCGGTCTTGCTTGTCTATCCAAGATTCTTTCTCTTCAGAGGCCTCTACTTGCAACCTTCTTTCATAGATTCTAAAAATCTCATCATTTGAGGCATTGGGCCAAAGAACTTCCTCTATAATTTCTTCCTTGGAGTAGAATATGAGCCTTAGACACTCCTCTACCTCTTCTTCTATCACTTTTGGTTCTCTGCTTGGATCACCCCTTTCCCCGACTTGTAGGCCTTTGCATTCATTGCACCCACCTTTCTTGGATGACCTGGTTTCCATCAGTTTAGGCAAGTAAGAATAGTTTTTGCGTCCCTTGAGTTTTTTTCCCTAGGCCGCAATGCATTTCCCTGAGTCATGTTTTCCTTTTTTCCCCTTCTTCCTTCTTGGGTTGTGGGGACCTTTTCCTTGGAAATGGTCCAAACTGTCCACTGAGAGTTGACTATAACTTTCATCACCAGAATCATCTTCCTCATGTGTCAATGTTTGGTCTTGGAACATCAGACCTTCAAAATGATTTTTCAACTCAAACCTCGGGGCTTCTTTGAGAGGCCTCGGCCTGCACAGAAATTCCACCTTGCCTTTTTTAGCCTCCATACCATTTTTTTCCCTCACTTCAAGACTTCTGGATGGAAGAGGACTGGGGAATGGGAATGTTTGGGTCCAAGGGACCCAAGACACTAATCCCATCCTGCCTTCCTTGTCCACGAGACCCTGTAGCAGTAAGCAATAAAGACTTCCCTGTAATAGAAATACAGAAGGCTCGGCCTCCTGTCTATATCCACTCGCCTGAACAGCACTACACGGCATGTCTGAAGCTGTGGGAAACTCGTTTCCTCGACCCATGAATTACAGTTGGATGCAGGAGTCCTCCCAACCCTGACCTTGAGGGCCCCCGGGGCTGTGGACATCACTGGCAGACAAATTCACCACTCCATCATCAATAGTGCTGGCTGAGGCTGTGTGTTTCACCAGATCCACATTCAAGGAGACCTTATTCAATCCATCCACCAACCCTGCCTCCACTCTACCCACCTATATGGGGTTGATCCCCATATCGTGCCGTAAGCGGCTTAGGACATCCACGACTCACGGCTTGGGTGCATTTTCCTTAACATCCTTCACTGCAGCTGGTGGCACCGAAGAAGGGTACTGCATAAGTTGACCCTCCCAAGAACTACCTTTCGGAATAGACCTTAACACCTCGCCTGTGCATCTTTGCAACCTACCTAGAACCCCTTCCTCTAAGACTACCCCGCACACCTCCCCTAACCCATCCAAACCATCCCGAGTCTACTGGACCACAGCGGGGTCGACTAGCACCTCTGACCCTTCTGGGTGATGAAACAACATTTGTCGAGCTCGTAGCCCACGACGGCATCCAAGGACCGGATGTCCTAACCGTTGACAGCCTGAGCAGTATGATGGCCAAGATTCAAAAACCACTTGTTGTTTCCATCTGAATTCGTCTCCAACCGAAATCCAAATCCAATCTGTAGGATTCTTTGAAACATCGGCCTCAACACAGACGTGGGGGGAGATGGGGTGACATATCGCCGAAGTCCTACTATTAGAGCACAAATATCTACCAACCAAGTTCCCCATCATGCTTAAAATTGAGGGGTTCTGAAAGGGAAACGGAAATTCTGGGAAGCTTACCCACACCGCTGTATTCGGCTCATCCCGGTTCATGTTGAACTTGAAGGACCAGCGAAGGAGGTAAAAACTGCAATCGTGGAGAGATCGAGGAGCGTTAGACCAAGCCGCAACGAGATCAGTCTCTGAGGAGAAGCGTATCACCAAATGGCACCGGTTGAGCAGACCCACCACTGCGCGATCATGAAGCCCCCAAGAATCAAACATGAATCTATCAAGAGGCAAACCATTATCACAGTATAAAGCAACAACATAGCTACATGATTGATACCAATTCTTTAATATGGATCAAGTATTTAATTAGGTCAATACCATTGTGATCCAAGGGGATAAATCATGCTAAATCTATGATTGCACATAAATAAATAGAGAATCAAAGATTCCCCTACCTCAAAAGGTCGTTGATGTTCTTCACACGAGAATGGATCAATGCAACGGATCCCGATCACCTCTCCCGCAAGATCTGTATCCATATGAGGATTCCGCGATACCACTACACCAACCCACAACCAAGAAAACCCCATTAGAAACATGGGAGATCACATGAAATCACATGGAAAAGAGAAACAGGAGGAATCGGATCGAAGAAACCATAAGAATAGAGGTAGATCATACCTCGGATCGAAGATGGATCGTTACAGATTGAAGGAGGGATCTAGGGATCGTTCCTTGATGAAGGAATCCTCAGAACATTGAAGAGGGGTTATCAGGTCGACTGGGGTCGAGGGAGAGCCTTTGAAACCGTGGGGTTTGATAAAACCTGAGTGGATGGAATGTTTTAAAACATACAACATCAGGCTATTACATGACATGTAATGCCTCGGGGTTAGTTTTCGCTGAAAAACGCATCACCTCATCACTTTTATTTATTTTTCAAAGCCCAAAATATTACACGATGTGAATCCCACTTTCACACTGTGAAAGTTCCTTGCTCCCAGTTTTTAGCACCCGAACTCCTCCAAACTTCCTCTAAGCCTCCTCCAAGCACATCGGTCTTCGAAAACGCGCAAAGGGTCGATCCACGCAAATCTGGTCCCTTACAGTTTCATTGTAATTTTTGATAATGGTGATTTTCTTTGGAATTGTGTTTGGGTTCAAATTGTTTTAAAAAGGGATTTCCTAGTATATATGCTACATGAGACAAGATAAAGGCTCGGTAGGCACCTTATGATGTGATGATTGGTTAATTGTTGATTGTTCCCTTACTGAGTCCCTTGCTTTATTGATGATGTTATATTATCCATGTGATAGATGTGTTATGGTGTGATTTATGGTGTGTCATTATGGAAAAAATGGGCATTTGCGACAGGCTCGTTCCCCGCCGCAAATTTCCCATTGACAAGGACTATTTGTGATGGGGAAAAATTCACGTCGCAAATACCTTTGGCAGGGTTTACCTGCCAAACTGCAGGAAAGGTATTTGCGACGAGATTATAATCTCATCGCAAATACCTTCTGTCAGTATTATTATTTGCGACAGGAAGAAAAACCCGTAGAAAATTATCTGTCTGTAAAAGAGTATTTATGATGGGACCCATCGCAAATACCTTTGGTCATTATTAGTTATTTGTGAAGGCATTTAATTCTCATCACAAATAAACTTTTAGCATAAGGGTATTTGTGACAGGTCTCATCATAAATAAATTTTTTACCGCCAACACGGTTATTTATGGTGGGTACTATTTGCGATGGGTCCCATTGTAAAAAATATTATTTGCGACGGGAGACCCGTTGCAAATTATCAAAGCTATATATACCCCCTCCCCCACCTAAATTTTTTCACTTTCTCCTCTTCATCTACTCTTTTTTCTCCTCTCCTCTTCTTCTCCTTAAATTTTTAAAAGATTTAAATTTTACAGAGAAGCAAATATTTGGCTTTGCATCCGATAAAAAGTTCAGTTTTAAGGTTTTTATTTAATGTTTTTAATTTTTATGTAATTTATTTTATTATTTCTGAGTAATTATTATTATTAATTAGTCGTAATTAGTTTTAATTATAATTAATTTTATTTTACGGTAATTAGTTTTAAGTAGGAGTAATTATTTTTAATTAGAATTATTTAGTTTTAATTGTTAATAATTATCTGTAATTATAAGTAATTAGTTTAAATTAGTAGAAATTAGTTTTAATTGTTGGTATGTGATTCGTAATAATTAGTAATAATTATTAATAATTGATAATAATTAGTGGTAATTATTAATAAGTAGTGGTAATTATTAATAATTAGTGATAATTATTAATAGATAGTGGTAATTAGAAATAATTAGTACTAATTAGTAATAATTAGTAAAAATTAGTAATAATTAGTAAAAATTAGTGGTGCTTAGTAATAATTAGTAAAAATTGGTAATAATTAGTAATAATTAGTGTTAATTAGTGGTAATTAGTAATTATTAGTGGTAATTAGTAATAATTATTCATAATTAGTAATAATTAGTAATAATTAGTAATAATTAGTGGTACTTAGTAATAATTAGTGGTACTTCATAATAATTAGTGGCACTTAGTAGTAATTAGTAATAATTAGTATTAATTAGTAATAATTAGTATTAATTAGTAATAATTAGTATTAATTAGTAATAATTAGTATTAATTAGTAATAATTAGTATTAATTAGTCATAATTAGTCATAATTCATGGTAATTAGTAATAATTAGTCATAATTAGTGGTAATTAGTGGTATTTAAGAATAATTAGTGGTAATCAGTGGTAATTAGCAATAAACTGTGGTAAATAGTGGTAAATAGTGATAATTAGCGTCAATTAGTAACAATTAGCAATAATTAGTGTTAATTAGCAATAATTAGCAATAATTAGCAATAATTAGCACTAATTAGTGATAAATAGAAATAATTGGTAATAATTAGCAATAATTAGCAATAATTAGAAATAATTAACAATAATTAGTAAAAATTAATAAAAATTAGTAATGATTATTAATAATTAGTAATAATTAGTAATAATTATTAAAAAGTATTAATTATGACTAATTTTTTCTAGCTTAAATTATTATAAATTTGTATATATTAATAAAAAAATTAATTTAAATTATTATAAATTAGTATAGATCAGTATAAATTATCATAAAGTTGTATTCAAGTGCTATAAATTATCATAAATTATAGAAAAAAATTATAAATTGATATAATTTAAAATAAATTGTTATAAACTAATAAAAAATAGTATAAGTGGGTAAAAACTAAAAAAAATATTATAAATTTCTAGGAAAAAATATAAATTATTATAAATTACTATAAAAGTGAAAATGAAATAAGTTGTCAATTTTCAGGTTACAAGCAATGAAAAAATTGGACATGGTTGAGACAAATTGATCATTTCTCATGACCTGAAGATTGAAAATTCTACGATTTACACATTTTTAGTAATTTATAATATATTTTATTAAATTATATTAAATTATACTAATTTTTAATAATTTATTAAAAAAATATGTTAATTTACACTAATTAATGGTGAATTTAAACTAATTTATACTTAATTATAAAAATATATATAAATTAATAAAAAATTAAATTAATAAGCTCAAATACCAAATAGTTTAATTACTATAATACATTTTTAACTTTTTATATAATTAAAATACTATATATTTATAAAAAAATAGATAATTATGGACCAGGGAAATAGGAAACATTTTCTGTTATGAGATCACGATTCAATAAATCATTGGAAGAATACAAATTATTCTGATGTAAATCATATCTATATTGAGAGTGTTAAAGAATTTATATCATTGTAATTAACGGTAATTAACAATAATTAGTAAAAATTGACACTAATTAGTAAAAATCAGTGATAAATAGATAAAAATGGTGATATTTTCAACTAAAATATAATTTATAAATTTTTTACTCTTTTTTGGATCATATTTTTCTTATATCAAATTAATCATAAATATATTTTTTATTTTTTATTTTTTAGAGAAATATGGAACAATAAAGTCAACAATAGTCTTTATTACATGATCATGATTGGATATATCATCACAAAAATCCAAACAGTTCTGGTATAAATTGTGTATATATTGATGGTGTTGAAGATTTTTTATCATTTTCATCATCAAAACCAAAATTTATTTTTAGAAAGTGTCTAAGTAGGAAATGTGATTTGAGGAGGTTTGACACATTTTACAACATTGGGGTAATCTATTACATTTTGGTTTTCAAAAAGATTATGTTTTTTGGTATCAACATGGTGAACACTGTTCTAGAGAAAATATTAATAATTTGGTTCCAGATCCATCATGGTTTCAAACTTTAGTACATGATGTTGCTAGTCCATATTTTCAACAAACTAAAACTCAAGATGATATTGATTTCACTCCTGAGTTAGAACCATATCGATTTTATGAGTTTTTGAAGTCTACTGAGGATACTTTATATCCTGGTTGTAAGATAAGAAAATTTGAATTGGTTGTCAAAATTTATAGCTATTAATTCAGATAATGGAATGTCAGATAGCTATTTTGATCAGATATTCTCTTTGGTTAAAGCACTATTACCTAAAGAAAATGTATTGCTTACAAATTTCTAGGAGAATAAGAGGTTGGTTCGTAATTTGGTTTTTGGTTATCAGAAGATTGATGCATGTTCAAATGATTACATCTTATATTATGGTGAAAATGAGTCATTAGTCAGTTTTCATACATGTAGACAATCAAGGTACAAAGAGGATCAACTAGGGAATTCTAGATTGATTCATGTTAAATAGTTGAGGTATTTCCCACTTACACCTAGATTGTAGCATTTATTTATGTCTCAGAACACAACATCAGTGATGTCATGGTACAAAACCAATATTTCAACTAATAAAAGATTAAATCATTCTTGTGATGGTGATTCGTGGAAACATTTTGACCAGGTATATCTGTCTTTTTTCTTAAGAATCCCAAAATGTGCGATTGGGTCTTTCTACTGACAGTTTTTATCCATTTGGTTTTTATGGTAGTCAATATTCTTATTGGGTCATCTTTATAACTTCGTACAACTTACCTCCTTGGATGTTGATGAATTATCTATATATCTTTTTGACCTTATTAATTTCAGGACATCCAAAAAATAATATAGATGTTCATTTTAAACCATTAATTAATGAGTTAAATTTATTGTGGAGTAATGGTGTCGGTACATATGATGTTGTGAAACAAAATTTCCTAATAAAAGCTGCATTAATGTGGAAAATTGGTGACTTCTCAGCATATGACATGTTATCTAGGAGTACACATGGTCCAAAATCATGTATGTATTGTTTGAGTGACAGTAAATCATTTATGCTCATCAATGAGAGAAAACCTTGTTTTTCTACTATCATCACAGATTTCTTCCTACTGATCATCCTTTTTAAAGAAATAGAAATCATTTTAGAAAAGGTATAATTGAAATAGATGGACCTCTAAAAATGATCTCAGGTATTGATTTAAAATTTATTGTCTCTTCATTACCTCTCATTACCTTTGGACTGACTATAAACCAACAAAAAATATATGACTTTGGGAAAGATCACAATTGGATTGGATAGAGTATTTTTTGGGATCTTCCACATTGGTCTGATTTTTTGCTCCATCACATGTTGGATGTCATGCATATTGAGAAGAAATATTTTGATAATATATTTTATATAGTTTTGGAAACACTTTCTAAGACCGAAGATAACGTAAAGGCATGATTAGATCTTGCCCAAATTTTCAGGTGACCAGAATATGAGTTGTTTGAAAATAAAAGATCACAAAAGTTAATGAAGCTGAAAGAAGCTTATACACTTTTCAAAGAAAACCATTTATTATTTTGTCAGTGGATTTAATATTTGAGACTACTGGATGGTTATGTTTCCAATTTGGTTAGATGTTTCAGAAACAGTCATATTTCCGGATTAAAAGTTTATGATTGTCATGTTATATTGGAAAGAATTCAACTGATTGGATTTATAGTTTTGTTGAATTCTTTGATTTGGAATGCGATAAAAAAAATATCATATTTTTTCCAAGATATATGTACTGAGACAAAAGACTATGATACACTTAGTAGATTGCAAGAAGACATTTTAATTTTATATAAGTTGGGAAAAAAATCACCGACTTTCTTTGATTCAATAGAACATTTGATGTTACATTTGTCACATGAAAAAAAATGTAAAGGGCTAGTGCAGTTCTGGTGGATGTATCCATATGAGATATGTATGCATAAACTGAAGAAAAATGTATGTAACAAATCATCAGTTTAAGGGTCAATTGCATAATTTTATTTAGAGGAGGAAATTTATTTTTCTTGCTCCCATTATTTCTAACCTGAATATCTTCAAAACATATGAAATCAATTTATTATTTGTTAGTGTTAATTTTTTTCAATTTTTCAAGTATCAAAATATGCCGATAAAATTGATAATTGATTGTGTGTATTGAGTAACCCACTATCCAAAATGGTTAAGTCTTATAATGCATATGTGGTGAATGGTTTTTTATTTCATACATGTGCATATGGTGAATCAAAAAAACAATGAATAGTGGTATTTTCTTGAGAGGATCTCATTATAGAGAAAGTGAATTTGACTTTTATGGAATGCTAGATAAAATAATTGAGTTGTGTTATTTGGGATAGAATTATGTAATGATGTTTAAATGACATTGGTTTGATACTGATAGAGACTTTCATATTCATTCGCGTCATGGAATCGTTGATATTAAATATAAAATCCTTCTTGTAATAAATGAACCACTTTTATTAGATCATCAAGCATACTAAATATATTATTCCAATTATTATGCTACTTTAAGAGTTAATTGATTGGTGGAGAATTATACAATGAAATCCTATGAAAATTAGTGTATGAAAAATGAATGTGGTTCTATTGAAGTGCAAGGAATTGAAATTTTTCAAGAGACGGATCCAAATACATCTTTTCAATTAAGAGACACGAATATTGATGATGTCACTCTATAATTAAGGGTTGGTGGTGGTGATTATATTGATGATGTAACAAATGAATTTGAATTAACAAGTGATGATAGAGCTGAAACTTTTCTAGAAATTGATGATACTGAGGAGGAAGATGAATTTATTGACACCATAATATATAAATATGATGATGAAGATGGAGAATGACATAACTACTTGTTGGTTATAGTCAATATATATATATAATACTCATCTTCAATTACTTTCTGAAAAAAAAATCGTGTTTCAGATGGATGACAAGACTTATGATGAGATCTATCGTGACCTCCAGGAGGTTGTACTAACTGGTGAGGAGTTTGATGATATTTCATCAGACCCTTAGGTTAAAGGTAGTGCATTGACTCAGAGGGGTCATGGTCTTGTGATATTGATGATCCTTGACCCTATTATTGAGTAATGACCACATCCAGATTCAGATCCATGCATGAGGAGGTGTGTTCAGTTGTGTAATTTAGATAATATTCATTGTATTTTATTTTCATTAATTTATTTCTATACTAATTATTTTATTATGTATTCTGTTTTCCCACAGTTTTTTACATATAGTTGTTGGACAGTGGAGTGTTATTCTGTAGAATTATTTTTCTAGAGCATGGATGACATGGGATCATATTCCCATTGATGTTTGGCAGATCATGTTTGATCATTCTATGGTATGTAAATATATAATAGTTATTTTTAAATTTATTTAATTATTAACTTTATATTATTAATTATTTGTAGGTTTTATGGTATTTCATCGATGATAGCATGAGGACATATATCTGGGAGGCCTAGGAGGAATGCATGAATGATTGATATCATAGGTTTTTGCACAATCTGAGGAAGAGAGTCATGAATGTAACATCCTTGTTCCGGGTGTTGCTCAGAGGTGTCTCATACCCGGTTGGTCACATGGACTCAAGTGAATTTCCCCAAACGCCAGAGGCTGCCGACTAGTAGCGAGGGTCTTGGGTGTGATAGTGGGGAAACTATGCCCTCATTGGAAGAGTAATGCAGTGTAAATGAACAGATAACAATAGCAGAAGCAGTAATAATACCATACAACAGTAAACAGTGGAAGACTGGAAGTAATAAACAACTGGAGCACATATATATGAATTATGCATGATACATATGTCTAGGAAAGCAACCAAACAAGTCACAATTCTAGAATAAAGTACTAAATCAAAGTACAAAGAAAAAAAATAAACTCCAGCATCATCGCAAGCCTCAGCTTGGTCTCATGCTCTCCAGCTCAACGGCAATCAAGTACCTGAAGTAGAAGTGTGTTTTTCCTTATCTATACCTGCAGTAATATAATCTGTTTGGGCCCAAAAGTATGACCCAAACAGGATGTGAGATGAATATCAGTAGGCAACCACCCAAATATTTGTGTCTAATAGTCAGTGAATATATATGGAAGGCAATAATAAAAATGAAGCAGTAAACAAGGAAGTACTCAAAAGTAAACAATCCTACAGTTCAATTGCATTCATTTTCAAATATCAAGTAAGCATCGAATCAAAAACAAGTAACCCTCTGGGAAGTAATCACAACTTATCTCCTCTGGTTTAACCTATCAAACACAAGAAACCCTCTGGGAAGTACTCACAGTCTAACCCCTCTGGTTCATCTTAAGCGAAGACACTCTGAGGAAGCACTCACCGTCAATTCCCTATGTGATCTCGTAACGGTAACTACAGACACTCTGGGAAAGCACTCAACATCCAATTACCCTTGTGGTCTCACAACGTGTAATTACAGACACTCTGAGGGAGCACTCAACGTTCATCCCCCATATGGTCTCACAACGTGAAAAGTATAACAGACGCTCTGCGAAAGCCCTTAGTGTTTATTCCCCCTATGGTCTAACTACACCAGGTTCCCACAGCCCTGTGTAAGTCAATCATGAACAAACGATATCCAGCAGCCAAAGTAAACCTTAAGAACAACTTGGATAACAGCTTTTAAGAACTACTTGGCTAAACAACTACAAGCATATAACAGCATCAGATAGTATCACTCCATCCTAACAACGCTAGGCATGGAAAACAAGCAGCCTAACTGGCAAAGCTAAACCAAACGGTAAATATTATAAAAAACATGGGAAACACATCCATAGTATGGAAAATAACCCTATTCACAATCAAACAACCTCTACTCAGGAACACAAGGAATAGCAAGCATTAACAAGGCTAAAGTCCCTAAACACGCAATACCATGTTCTAGGGTATTGGGCACTTTTGCACATAATATTCAAAGAATAACTAGAGAAAGGCACAAACCACCTACCTCAGCATTGTACGATCGATATACTCCGGTGTTAGCCCTTGAATCGACCTAGAATGCGGTAGATCTACAGAAACGTCAAAAACATTCAACTAAGGATATCTCACGAAAGAAGAGAAATCAAGAGAAGAGTATCTAGAAAGATGAGGAACTCACCATGGAGATTCCAACACAATTGACGGTGATTTATTCGGAGCATGGATGGCAGGTCGGGGGCTCGGAGAAGAATCGTCGTCTTCAGTCACTCCTGGACGAGAGGAGCTGAGAGGAAGTGATTTTTTTGAACGAGGCGCTACCCAGTTATGATATAACAATTAAAAATAAAAGTACATGACGTGTATTTTAAAAGCACACGGCATGTGTATGCCTTTACTGGGCCCCGCTTTAGGCAGTCTCCAGGTCACCCCACACGTCCATGTACTCGGCCGTTACACGGCCAGTACACGATCACCCGCGGTAACCGGGTACATGGCGTGTACTCCTAAGTACACGGCATGTACGCCTAAGTAAACGGTGTGTACTCCTAAGTACACAATGTGTACTCCTTAAATTTCTAAATTCTTCTCTTTTCCTCAAAAACACCAGGAAAGAAAACTCGTACCTAAAAAGAAGGTCTGAGTTCTTACAAACTTCCCCCTAAATAAATTTGTCCCTAAATTTCCCTAGCAAGGTAGCATAGAAGAATAATCCTCAAATAGCTTCGGCCACTGTGATCGTACGTCAGCCTCCCTCTCCCAAGTCTCATCATGTACTTGACTGTGCTACCATAGAACTCATACCAGATGAACAGACCGACCATGGAGAACCTCCGCACTACAATCAAAAATCCTGATAGGATGCTCCTAGAATGATGCGGCCAACTCCAGCTCAACCTCCTCAGGTTGAAAAATATGAGACAGGTCTGAGAAGTAACATCGTAGCTGAGAAACGTGGAAGAATTTGTGCATAGCCCAGTACCTCTAAGGTAACTGTAACCAATAGGCTATCAGCCCGACTCTCTCCAAAATCTCAATCGGTCCAACATATCTCAGTGAAAGATTACCATGTCTCCTTATCCTCCTGTGTCCCAACCTCAGTGTGACACGTAGGAAAACTTGATCTCCGACTTCAAACTCCAGAGGTCATATCTGTCTATCAGCATAAGACTTTTGTCGTGACTATGCAGTATCCATCCTCTTATGAATCAACTTTATCTACTCTATGGTCTCCTGGACAAGATGAGGTCCCAGCATAGTTGTCTCTCCTACTTCCATCCAACATAGGGGTGATCTGCATGGCCTATCATACAAATCTTCATAAGGTGTCATCTGAATAGTTGCTTGAAAACTATTATTGTAGGAAAACTCCACAAGTGGCATGTTCTTCTCCCAAGAACCTCCAAAATCTAGGACGCATGCTCGAAGCATGTCCTCCAGCACCTGAATTGTATGCTTGGACTGGACATTAGTCTAAGGATGGTAAGTTGTACTTAGAAGTACCTGTGTACCCAAAGCCCCTTGCAATTTCTGCTGGACTCAAGAAGTAAAACGGGCATCCCTTTCTAAAATGATGGAGTGTGGAACTCTATGTAGATGTACAATATCTCAGATGTACAACCTTCCCAGCTCATCAACACTGAAGGTATCCTTGATCGGGAAGAAGTGAGAAACCTTCATGAGTCTGTCAATGATAAACCAAACTGCATTATTCCCTCTAGGCGATCTTGGTAAACCTGTCACAAAGTCTATCGAGACATCATTCCACTTCCACTCGGGAATAGGTAACTACTGCAAAATCCCTACTGGTCGTTGATGCTCCACCTTCACCTACTGATAGGTAGAACACCTCATGAAAAAACCAGCAACATCTCTCTTCATACCTGGCCACCAATGCTGACAGTGTAGATCTCGATACATCTTGGTGACGCTAGGTGAACTACCCAAACTGAGGAATGAAAGTCTCACATCAGCTCCTTGCGCATATTTGTTGACACCCATATGCGCCCATGAAAACACAAGATCTCATCCCCGCCTACAGTCCATCCAGAAATAGGGTCCTCTCCTGACACACTCTCTCGCGGGGCTAGGCCTTCTGGATCTGATAGCTACCTCATTCGCACTTGATCAAGTAGAGAAGAGGTAATAGCTACATAAGAAAGAAAAGTCTTCCCCTATCTATCGTGCACCTCCAAATGAATCTCAGAGAACAGAGTCATAAGCTGCCACTCATTGTTGGACTCCTGAACTACCTGTATTTGAGTCTTTCTGATCAACGCATTAGCCACTGTATTATCTTTCCCAAGCATATGGGAAAACTCAAAGTCAAAGGACTGAAGGTATTCAACCCACCTTCACTATCTAAAATTCAGATCATGCTGGGTAAAGATGTGCTTGAGACTTTTTTGGTTGGTGAAAACCACAAAATGCTCTCCCAAAAGATAATGTCTCCAACAGTGTAGAGCATGAACAACTACAGCCAACTCCAGATCGTGTATCACGTAATTCCTCTCATGTGGCCTCAACTGCCGAGACCCGTACGAAACGACTCCTTCTCCCTGCATAAGCACTGCTCCCAGCCCGATACCTAATGCATCATAGTAAACTGTATAACTCTTTCTCGGCTCTGGAAAAACTAGTATCAGTGCTGAAGTCAGCCTCCCTTTTAGCTTCTGAAAGGCTGACTCGCAAGAATCTGACCAAAAGTACTTTTCACCCTCTTAGTCAGGCCCGTCAGTGGTGCTGCTAAGCACAAAAAGTCTTGTATGAAATGTTTGTAGTATCCAACTAGCCCTAGAAAACTACATACCTCAAAGAATTTCTTCGGATTCTCTCAGGAAACTACTGCTCTTACTTTCTTAGGGTCTACAGATACTCCTATCTCTAAGATAACATGACCCAATAAGTAAAACTATTCCATCCAAAAGTGGCATTTTGAGATCTTAGCATATAACTGATTCTCTCTAAGTGTACTCAAAATTATCTCAAGATGTGTGGCATGGTCGTGTCGAGTGTGAGATTACACTAAGATATCATTCACAAAAACCACCATAAAGGAATCCAGGTATGGATGGAACACTTGGTTCATTGGTTCCATGAAAATTACAGGCGCGTTCATGAGACCGAACGGCATAACCATGTACTCATATAGATCATACCTGCTCCGAAAGGCTGTAAGAGGTATATCAGATGGTCTAACGCACAACTGATGATAACCAAATCTCAAGTCAATCTTCAATAACACCCGGGCTCCACGAAGCTGATCAAAGAGATCATCAATCCTCAGCAAGGGATATCGGTTCTTGACCGTCAACTGGTTCATCTTCCAATAATCCATACAAAGTCTAAGGGTACCATCTGCCTTCCTCACAAACAGGATAGGTGAACCCCAAGTAGAAGTACTGGTTCGGATGAAACCCTTTGATTGCAACTCCTCTAACTGCTTCTTGAGCTCATGTAACTCTGGTGTAGCCATCTTATAAGGAGGAATGAACACTGGTGCTGCTCCTGGAACAAGCTCAATAGAAAAGTCTACCTATCACTCTGGAGGAAAACCTGAAAATTACTCTAGAAAGACATCCCTGAAATGATTGACCATTGGAGGAAAGTCCAACTGTGAAGTCCCCTGGTCATCTAGATATAGACTAGCAATCTGGTTTTTAACTTCTCTCAACCCATGATGCTCGAGTCCTACTCTGCTCGCCTGGATATTCCATTCACCCTTGTGTAAGAACAAACTACCCTCTGGTGAAGTAAAACTCACCCTACGATGATAGCAGTCGACAACAGCCTGGTAGGGAACCAACCAGTCCATCCCGAGAATGACATCATAGCCTGTCATCTCTAGAACATAGATTTCCCATAAGAAGTTACACCCACCAACCTCAACATGGAACTCCTTGCACTAACGTACTCTAGTCATTCTAGTCCCCAACGGAGTTTTCAGCGTTAATACATTAGCATAAGTAAAGATACAGAGTCCAAGGCTCTCCATAATATCAACAGATATGAAACTATGGGAAGCTCCTTTGTCGAAAAGTGCATAAGCTAGAGCTGATGCAACTAGAATCATACCTCGAACTGTAGAGGGTCTGAGATCATTCTCTTGTTGGGTCTGCTTCACTGCAAAAGTCTGGCATGTATCATGGCCCTATGACCTTTTCTGACCACCATGAGATGATCCACCATGTTTTCACTGAAAGCCTGCTGACTAGCTACCACGGACGTGACCTCCACCTCGGCCTGAGTGGCTGGACGAACTCTAGTTCCTAGACTGATGAGAAACTGGTGGTCCTGCTCCTGAATGAGGAGTCATAAAATAACCTCTATCACCAGCTGCTGGTGAGAATAACTGACAAAAACGCCGAAGATGACCCATATTTCCACAAGATTGGCACTCCACCGGGTCACTCAGGAAATGTGGCCTCGTATGCCCGCTCTTCCTGGACTGGTAACAAACCACTTGGCTACCAGAATAAATATCCCTCTTCCTCAAATCCCCACGCATAGACTCCCTATGGTGCTTCTTACTGCCAGTAGGAGGGGTACCAACTCCAGATGTTGAGCTGCCCTGGCTCACAGCTCCAGAATCCCTTAGATTGTACTATGTGATCAGTGCCTGGTTGACTATAGAGGTGATGGAATTTAACCTGAAGATGTTCACCTAAGATCAGATGTCATGCCTGAGACCATCCTCAAACTTCCTTTCCAGAAATAACTCATCACCTCTTGGAATGAGCATGAAGGGCTACAGCTCTGTGAAGTGAGAAGAGTACTCCATGACTGAGAGAGTAACCTATTCCAGACTCATAAACTCTTGGGCTTGATCGGGCCTCAAATTCTCTAGTAGAAATAATTGTAGAAGGCACACTGGAACTCGTCCCACACCATAACCTGCTGGTGTCCTACCTATGAGATCACATCCCACCATCTCTTGGAGAAATCCCGAAGCATATATGTAGCAAGCTTCACCCTTCTCTCTGGAGGCATCTCCAGATGCTCGAAGATCGATAGCATGGCTTCTAACCATGACTTTGGAGCCTGAGGTCCTCCTTCCCCTGAGAAGGTGGGAGGATGATGTTGTTGAAAGACCCGCATCAAATCTACCATAGATGGGGCAGGATGCGGCGCTCCCTAGAAGTTCTGCATAAACCTCATGAAACCCTCTCGGAATTGTGCATCAGCACCTGTTTTTGAAATAATGGTTGGTGCCAAGACGGGCACAACGGGAGGATCTGCTGGCAGTTCCTGGTCTTCCATGTCTGGTGTCTGATCACTGCCATGTAACTGGCGTACAACAGGATTACGTCTTGGTAGCATGACTCTGCAAGGTCAAATGCACACCTTAGATCAAGATTATCAAGGACTAAAACTTAGAAATGCAAGAAAGGAATAGGAGAAATAAATAATTCAATTTTTCTAAAAGGTAGATACATGGCGTGTATGTCCCTTACATGGTGTGTTCCTTCAAGCCTTCATGTGGGAGTGTACTCCTGTCAAACCTGGTTGTGTAACACCCCATACACACAGCATGTTCTCCCAAGACATGGCCTGTAATTGATTCTTGTTCCCCTGCCCGAGTTCTTCTACAAGACTAACCCACACGGTTCTCCTAGATCAAGACTACATGGTGTGTTTTTTTCAAACACATCGTGTACTAGAAAGAACTTCACCAACCCATGTTGTTAGTCACATGGTTGACTCTACATAGTGTGTTTGTGCCAGACACGGTGTGTACTAACTAACCATAATCCACTCGTGTCGTTGGTCACACGGATGGACGCATGGTCTATTCACACGGCGTGTACGTTCAGTACACGGCGTGTTCCACCCAAGATTCCCCAACCCCATGTCTCAGCTCACACAGGAAGTAACACGGTTAGAGACTACACAGCATGTACTTAATAAAAATAGTTCCTTTCCGAATAGGATACGGGGCATGTATTCAGCAATACACGCCATGTATTATGGGTTTTTCTAGACATTAAGCCTCAGAAACTACTCTGGAACCCAGAAAAACATTTAAATGAACATTAAAGTTCCAAATTCCGATCTGTGGGGTCTCATACTCCTCGTGAATCAAAGTTTGGAATCTTATACATGTCATATTCAAGGAATAACAATGAAATGATCCACCAAATTCTGGTCTATGAGGACCCATAACACCTTAGGGACCAAAGTTTGGTGTTCATTCCAGTGAACTTTAAACATAAGCAATACCCTATCAAACATCAGGTATCCTATCAAGACATCTATCACAACAGCATGTATATCTAGTACAGCATCTATCATAACAACATGCAATTAGTAATTCACCCTAAATGGAATGGAAAGAATGCATGACATGTGATCTCTAGCAAGTGTCTATATGATGCATGAGATGGCATACCCTCATCTCATCGGGTTGCAACAAAAATAGAACCTCAATAATATCAACAATAATAGTATAAAACATGTGAATCGCCTAACAGTAAAATCAAATCAACCATAATAATTGAAAAACCAGAAAAATTGAAATAATCGAGGTAATTTGTCTTTTACCTGTACATGGGCAAGCTACTCCTGGGCAGAGCTTGTTACCAACTACCTATTTCGTCATATCACATACTATAGGCTCTAAACAGTAAGTCAAGAAGAAAAGAATTCCTCTGATACTACTTTGTAACGTCCTGGTTCTGAGTGCTGCCTAGAGGTACCCCGTACCCAGTTGGTCACATGGCCTCAAGCACATTTCCCCAAACACCAGAGGCTGCCAACTAGCAGCGGGGGCCTTGGGTGTGATAGTGGAGAAACTATGCCCTCATTGGTAAAGTAATGCAGTGGAAATAAACAGATAACAATAGTAGAAGTAGTAATAATACCATACAACGGTAAACAATGGAAGACTGGAAGTAATAAACAACTGGAGCACACATATATGAATGATTCATGATACATATGTCTAGGAAATCATACAAACAAGTCATAATTTTGGAATATAGTACTATACCAAAGTATAAAGAAAACAAATAAACTCTGGTAGCATCACAAGCCTCATCTTGGTCTCATGCTCTCCAGTTCCATAGCAATCAAGTACCTGAAGTAGAAGGGAACTTTCCATTATCTATACCTGTAGCAATATAATCTATTTGGGCCTAAAATCATGACCCAAACAGGGTGTGAGACGAATCCCAGTAGGCAACCACCCAAAGATTTGTGTCTAACAGTCAGTGAATATATATGGCAGGCAATAAGAAAAATGAAGCAGTTCAAAAACAAGTAAGCACCTAATCAAAAAAAAGTAACCTTTTGGGAAGTACTCACAACCTATCCCCTCTGTTTCAACCTATCAAACACAAGCAACCCTCTAGGAATTACTCACAGTCTAAACCCTATGGTTCAGCTTAAGCGAAGATACTCTGAGGAAGCACTCAACATCAATTCCCTCTATGGTCTTATAATGGTAACTACAGACACTCTGGGGAAGCACTCAACATCCAATTCCTCTTGTGGTCTCACAACATGGAACCACAGACACTCTGAGAGAGTAATCAACGTTCATCCCCCATATGGTCTTGCAATGTGAAAAGTATAACAGACGTTATGGGAAATCCCTCAGCATCTATTCCCCCTATGATCTAACTACACCAGGTTCTCATAGCCTTGTGTAAGTCAATCATACACAAACGATATCCAGCAGCCAAATTAAACCTTAAGAACTACTTGGCTAATAGCTGTCAATAACTACTTGGCTAAACTGCTACAAGCATATAACAGTATCAGATAGTATCACTCTATCCTAACACTAGGCATGGAAAATAAGCAGTCTAACCGGAAAATCTAGACCAAACGGTCAATATCAGAACAAACATGGGAAACACATCCATAACATTGAAAATAACCCTATTCACAATCAAACAACCTCTACTCAGGCACACAAGTCATATTAGGCATTAACAGGGCTAAAGTCCCTAAACACGCAATACCCCGTTCTAGGGTATTGGTCACTTTTGCATAAAATATTTAAAGACTAACTATGGAAAGGCACAAACCACCTACCTCAGCGTTGTATGATTGATATACTCCGGTGTTGTCCCTTGAATAGACCTAGAATGTAGTAAATCTACAAAAATGTCAAAAAAATTCAACCAAGGATATCTCATGAAAGAGGATAAATCAAGAGAAGATGCTCTATAAGAAGAAGGAACTCACCGTGGCGATTCCAACGTAATCAATGGTGATTGATTCGGAGCACAGACGGCAGGTCAAGGGATTGTAGAAGAACCATCGGCTTCGGTCGCTCCTAGATGAGACGAGCCGAGAAGAACTGATTTTTGTGAACAAGACACGACCCTGGTCCGATATAACAAATAAAAATAAAAATTACACGGCGTGTCTTTTAAAAGTACACAAGGTGTATATGCCTTTATTGGGCCCCGCTTTGGCGATCTCTAGGTCACCCCACATGGCCATGTACTCAGCCGTTACACGGCTAGTACACGGTCACCCGCAGCAACCGGGTACACGGCATGTAGTCCTAAGTACACGGAGTGTACTCCTTAAATTTCCAGATTCTCCTTTTTTCCTCAAAAACACCAGGAAATAAAACCCATACCTAAAAAGAAGGTTCGGGTTCTTACAATTAAGAAAGATGGAGTCATAGTTTTTTATCAGTCTTGTTATAGTCATCGACCTGATTATATCTCCTCTTAGGTTTGGGACGAATTGTGCTCATATTGGTTGGCAGACAGTTTTTAGAGGAGATCATCATTAGGTCGGTAGAACCGAGGGAAACAGGAGGTCACCCATATAGCTGATAGTCGTACATTTTGTATTCATCAATGACATCTGATAAATACTTTTATTTAATAATTTATATAACTTTAAATGAAAACTGTTTATTTTATTTTTCATATAGAAATTTGAGCAAATCGATATTACAAAGTTTGATGTTTGCAAGAGGATGTAGACAGATCCTGTCACTGGAGATATTACTAGCGATCGACAGCATTGGATTTTGGTTACTATTATTTTTTTAGTTTTAAAATTAACTAAAAATAATATTTTAACTATTTTAATTTCAAATTACGTTTAAAGGAGTCATATGTGGTCGTGACTTCTCACACCCATGATGAGATTCAGGCCAAGATCAGGGGTTATACCACCAGTGCAATGGGATTTGATGACTCAGCATGGTTGCGGGTGACTCGGTGTGTCATTGAGAAAGACTGAGTTGTTGGTATCAGCTCTCGGTTGACGTCTGAGAGTTATTATGATACTATTGTGATGTCATCTTCTAGCTCAAGAGGAGCTCGTGGAGAGTCTTCGTCATCAACTGCACAGTATGAGGATAAGTTGCGATCTCAGGATGAGGTTATGGAGGCCTTATATAGAGAGCAGGAAGATTTTTTTCAACAGCATGAGTAGCAAGAGGAGGATCTGCATCGAGCGCAAGAGCAGTAGCAGCAGCAGCAGCAGTGGATGATGGAGTACATGTGGTGTTTGGTGTGGGGTATAGGGATGAAGTTCCCTTCACCACCTCCTCCTCCATATGTCCCTCCCCCTCCCCAATGATTTATGTACTTTTAGATACATTTATTAAATAAAACATTTGAATGAACACTTTTTTGTAAATATTGTTACTAATTCTGAAATTTACAGTTTTATATATTGTGTTTTTTTATATTATTATGTTGTTTTTTGTTTTTTATATTATTGTGATGTTTTATATTTTTTTCATTTTTTTGATTTTTATTTTGTTTTTTTGTTTTTTGTTTTTTAATTTTTTTTATTTTTAAAATTATTTCCGACAGGAAACGTCACTCGTCACAAATAACGGTATATTTAACTCCGTCAAAGGTTTTTTGTGAAGGAGAAACCCTTTTTCAACGGGTCGTTGCAAAAAAATGTATTTGTGATGCATTTTTCAACAACGGGTCATTTACGATGGGTCAACATCATAAATAACACATAATCCAGTAGTGTGTTATGGATTAGGGATCATTCTAAGGGACGTATGTAAGGTGGGAAAGACGTGTTTGTGGTGTCATCCCTAGGGGCTTTGTTATTGTCATGTGGTGACACTTGTTTATTCATGACCCACCTCTGTTAGATATTCTGTGAGGAGACTGAGGTTACTATGTGGGAAGTAGTGGGATGTGGCTTGGCTAGTTGATATTTAACATTGTCTAGTCCTCCCTAGCTGTATATAACACCTTTCTAGTGGGATTTTCACTGAGGAGATTGGTTATAGTGATTTGATTTATAGATGTATGACCGTTAACCTGTCAAAAGTAGGTCCACCTTGTGTGTCTTGTGTTGTCCTGTTAGTCCCGTTAGTCCCTTTAGTCCCATGGTGTTGCCTCATGCTATGGATCATATGTTATGTTTATCTCTCCTTATTAGCATATGCATTGCTTAGTTCTCTTAGGCATGAGGCGGATCATTCTATTTTTAGTTCAAAATTAAATTGATTATTTGGTTGTTAGAGGTGATTATTATTATTGAAATTAGGGGAATACGATTATCTTAAAATTATATTCATGTCATGAACCCGCCCGAGACGACCCTGAACCAGTCACCTGAGCCGGTCCGCAACATGTCCTGAAGGGTGTTCTCAATCCCCACGGGAAGGCAACTAGTTTTGGGCATCAAGACTAACAAGTGGGGACAATTTTTCCCATAAATAAAACACAATTAAATAAATAAAGACAAAAAATAAACTGAAAATTAGTCGTGGAAATAAAATAAACTACATATACCTCCATGTGACCTCTTAGTCACCTCCAACCACTAAACAACATACCAAAACCATAAGAAGATGAACCAGGAACCTGAACAGGAAAAAATAAACATGCAACTGGAAATATAAAATAGGCGTGAGCACCGAGATGCTCAGTAGGGTTGCCAAGATAAACCACAGAATCCAACATCTCCTCTCCCAAAACAGTCCAGTAACACCAATTTGAAATACAGGTATGAAAGTGAGGTTTTTATTTTCAAGTAAACAACATCATTTTTTCCATTTTAAAAATCCAACTCACACCACACACCATTTTCAAAACAGTTTACCATTTTATAAACAAACTTACATGTAATACCAAGGTTGTGCTAAAAGAAATAAATAAATAGTACAAGCTGGAAATAAACTAATAGGTATAGATGAAAGTAAATAGGCAAAGCAAGCAATAACCTTGGGTGATCCTAAACATCCCTAGAAGACCCCTAGACGTACTCAGTTCGGAACCACCTATCGGCATATGGTGAAGCCCCTAGGTCCATAACTAATTAGCTTCCCTAACCTGACCTCACTAGTGGCACATCCCTCCTGGTCTGTCTACAACTCCAGGGGGTACAAACCCGTCTAATTGGGGCTAGCAAGCAACCCTCACCCGATCAACTAAAAGATGCCCAGAAACCCATGGTGCAACAATACTGTGTAAGTAGGAGGCTTTCGCACGCATGACTCACTTTACCTGTCATCACTGCACTTGCCTACCCTAAACACAAACACTCTATAGGATAACCCATAAAAGGATATCCCCCTATAGAGGTGCCCCATAAACGCACATATACATTCCAAAAATCAAGGTGCATTGGGCCACCATACCATATAATCATTCAAAACAATTGGTAAAACATTTTAGGTTGCCAACCGAGTACACATGTTTTTCAAACAAAAATTCTTTCTAAAAGTTCATACAAAACTCACCTTTGAATTGAAAGTACCAAACGGGCCTTTAAGTCGACATGACCAAAAACATTTCCCAATATCACACAAATACCACTTTTACATTTTCAATGCTAAACGGCCCCTTAATATCCAAACACACACACCCAAACAATTCAGGTTGACCAAACAGACCTTTACCTTTTTAAAACTCACACCAAAACACATTTAAAATCCAAACGTCCAAATCTAAGGATTCATTCAAATCCATGTTTTTTCAAAACACTTGAAGAAATACACTATAAAAACTCATTTGAAACCTTCTTTAGAAAACCCGCAAGAGGGAAAACTAGATTGGAAAATTAAAAGCCCTTTTTTAAACCCACACAAAAGACCCAACCTCATCTAGAAAAATAAGAACCATTTATAAAACCAATCTTTCACGAAAACCCCAACTTAAGTCATCACCTTCATCTGATGACCCATCCATGTGTGCACATAGTGCACCCATGGATGCACCAACAACTAGTGACACACCAACAACCAATAAAACACTCAAAAACCATTTCCATAAAACACACATTTCCTTAAAACTCATTTCCAACCACCCACCTTATCAAAAAAAACATAAAACCATCCCCTTGAGAACCATTAAACTCTTCCCAAAAAATTTTAACACATTTAGAAAACTATACCATTTCAAAACCATACACTCTAGACCAACTTTTCAATCAAATAAACATTTCCACAACAATGTGAGAGCTAAGCATTTCACAAGAAAATATGAAAACACCATTTTCACACATAAAGATCATAAGAAAACAAGAAAACGTCATTTGAGAGCTAAGCATTTCCCATGAAGATCATTAAAACCTATTTTTAATAAATTCAATCAACATGAAAACACCATTTTCATCTACCTATGGGTATAATAGAGGTGAGAATGACATTTCAAAATTAATTAAAACATGCAAGTTCCTATAGAGAGTTCCGGAAAGGAGAAAAATGGAAACTCCTACCTCAGATCAAGTGTGGATGGAGTAAAACTCCAAGGAGAGGGAGGTCGAGACCTCATGAACCAACCGCACAACCTAGACAATGAGGAAAACACGTGAATTGCAAAATGAGTCATTAGAGTTTGGTTAATTTGATGAAAAACACCAAAAATAAATGAGGTATAACCAAACCGGAAGAGGAGAGGGATGTCGGCGATGGTCGTGCGCTAGAAAGAAATGCTGGCCGGAGTGGGCTGGGTTGGCCAAAGGCGCACTGGGAAGGGGACCGGGCCATGCCGGAGAGGGGGTAGTAGGGGGTATTGGGCCACCAGAGTAGATTGATCAGACAGGAAGAGGTGTGCCACTACTGGTCGGCCGGAGGAAGGGGGCTTGCGCCACTACTGGTCGGCCAGAGGAAGGGCAGCGCAAGGGGGGGCTTTGGCCGGGAAGGGGGCATGATCTGCAAGTGGGGAAAAGGGGGTGTTGCGCCGGAGCAAGGGAGGAGGGGTTGTCAGAGTGTTGTTGTCCGAGCGGGTGAGAGGGGGTGGCGGCTGAGCCGTGGAAACTAGGGGAAAGTGGGTGGTTCACCGGACCGAATGCACAGGGGGGATGCACTGCGCAGCGCAACGCCCCCCCCCCCCCCCCAAGGTTTTCCATTTTTTCTTTTGTTTAATACAATGATAATACTATTAATAATAATTTTAATAATAATAATAATAATGACACTAAAAATAATAACATGATAATAATAGTAATAATAAAACCAATAATATAACAAGAATAATATTAATAATAATAATATCACATTAATAACATTTATTTCTTTTCTTTAATAATAATAATATTAATAACAAATTTAAAAAATAATACTATTAATATCAATTTAGAAATAATATCACTTCAAAAATTTAATAATATTATTATTATTATTTACACAATATTATTATTATTATTAAGGTATAAACATTTATAAAGTTTATTTATTTTTAAGATTTGGGTTGTCATACGGTCACTGGAGCCGACCGCACAGTTACTGCTAATCGTGCAAAGCCCGTGCACCGGCTGAAACCCACCAAAAATAAAAAACCTCGAAAAAATTAAACCAACGTTCAACCCGAGCCTCAGTGAGAGAACCCGGAGCCAAGATATAATAAAATAAAATAATTCTAAAGTTTGGTTTGTGACAATTCTCTCCACCACAAAACTTTATGCCCTCGGAAAGTCACGAAGTCGGTAGTTAATCAAAATTGAGTCCATGCCCAAACAGAACCAGAAGAAACAAGGAATTTCTGGGGTGATTATTTATTCCCCCAGTCGCACCCGACCGATCTACACGAAACCACAACCCAGACATGGGGAGAACATGAGAGGGTTCTCCTCACCACAATTATTCTACTAGCACGGATATTAAAACCTAAACATTCCACCCTGGGGAGGGGGCCAACGTGGGAACTCCCCACCCGAACTCACCCAACTTCTTCGACCAACCAAACAGTAACCTTACCACAATCGAAAATGAAGGAATTCTAAACCCAAACTCAACCAACTTTCTTATCAGGAATAAAACAACTTCACCACAAAACTCACGCAAAAAAAACTTACCCTAAAGCAACCCATCATTCCAGAACGTTGGAACGGGAACACTTCCTACAAGAACCAACGACCCTCCGAACAAGGGAGGACAACAACACTACTGAAATCAATAATCCCCCACACCGGTCAAATTTCACAAAACTAGGGAAAACTCTGAGAAGAACTCAATTTAAACAATGGACCCAAAACATTGTCCACCCACTTCATAGAACCCAAACATCCTCAAACGAACAACACTAAACTAGAACCAACACCTCACCTCTAAAGGTCGAACAACTCTTAAGAAGAATGAATGACCCAAGGAGACCCATCCAAATAAACCAAACTGTCTACATCACAACATAATATATCTACCACATCTTCTCACTAAAATGATGAAACTACCCCTATTGAAAAACGAAATAAAGGAAATTTCATATATTTCTATCTCAACACAAAAAACAAGGACCAGACCGAGGTCCCACACACCCTCGGCAACTCCTCACCCCGAGACCTAAAGTTGGGGCTCTGATGGTCGAAGCATCTCATGCCTCACAGTTAGGTACTAGCATCCCCCGGTCAAGATTCTTTCCCCAAATGGCGCTTCTTACATAACTTTTTCCAGTGACCCAAATGACCACAATAATGACAAAACTTCGGAGGGATGCGACAAAACGGCTTGGAATGCCTAAACCGTCCACACTGGTGGCACGTAAGAGAACGGTCTAACGAACTAGAAGTTGGCACTGATGAATGAGATTTATTTAGGAACAGGTTCTTCTAGCACACCCTGCTCGCCAGATGGTGAACCTTCGCAAAAGACGATGACCACCAATTACACCCCAAACTCCAACGACAAAGAGTCATTCAACCTCTACTGATCCAAAACTGAACCCACCATTAAAACCAAAACAATGCTAACTTTAAAAAACTCGGGAGTTCCCAACAACCCGAAGACACACTCCACTTCCACAATTACACAACTGTCCCAAAAAACCTCAATTACCTCAATAAACTAGAAACACTTAAAAAGAATCAGAACTGGGCATGACTCACTGGCTATTTTAGTGAACTTTCTGGGCAGAATACTCCGAGCAACATGAAAAACACACCCAAAAGCAACACCCCCAAGCCAAGGGTAATAGAATCATAAGCCAAACATATACAAACATGGGCAAAATCCACTTTTCCAAAAACCTCCATTTCTTTTTAAATTTCAAAACTGCCTTATTCCAAAGCCACTTTCCAAAGACCAAAACTCACTTTTCAAGAAAAACCAAGTCTCGAAATAACTTTTTCATTCATGTCCATTTTAGAAAAATCAAGCCAGGCCTTAAATTCCAAAACCCCATCCATGGAATCCTATGAACCGCCATATAAGTGTTCATCCCTTTCCACTCAAATCACCCGTACATATGTGCCAACGTGCACTTCACGTGCCTACCCACACATATGCGAATGATCCTAATGAATACCAAGAGTCGCACTTTCCATTCCATTACCAAATCCAAACATAAGACAAATTTTTCAAACCAAAATACTTCCTTATTTAAAAACCCATTTCACCAATTTCAAAAACAATTTGAAAGATAACTTTTTTTACCAATTTTAAAACCATTAGGAAAAGAGCCCTTTCATTTCAATTTACCTTAATTTCGAAAAACACTCTAACGCTAATCGAAATCAAGAAAAAGCACAACCAACAACAAACAATCAAAATGAAAAACTAGTGCTTATGTACAACTCAACGACATGGTAGTTGGTCATGTCCCAAGTAAGACATAACACTAAGAAGACATTAAACCGAGCACCTGAGCTCCACATGGGTCACTACTCCATGTGGGGTCAAAGTGTGGCACTGAGTCACCTCTATCATTATCCCTCAATCCAAAACAAATACAAAAGACTCAAAACCTAGACTATCCCTAGTAACTCAGGTCTCATCACGAGCAGTGGTGATCAGGCACCGACCCATAACCGACTCTTTTTACCAGTTTTAAAACCATTAAGAAAAGACACCTTTCATTTCAAAACCACCTTCAATTCCAAAAACACTCTAACACCAATCAAATTCAAGACAAAGCACAACCAGCAACTAACAACCAGAATGAGGAACTAGTGCTTATACCCAACCCGGCGACATGGTAGTGGGTCATGTCCAAAGTAAGACATAACACTAAGAGGACCTTGAACTGGGCACCTGGTCTCCACATGGGTCACTACTCCATGTGGGGTCACAGCGTGTAACCGAGTCACCTTTATTTCCATACCTCAATCCAAAACAAAGACAGAAGACTCAAAACTCAGACTACCCCCGGTAACTTAGGTCTCATCACGAGTGGTGGTGATCAGGCACCGACCCGTAACCTACCTCCTGGGAACTAAAAATCCTAATCTCCATCTACTAAACACCCCAAATAATAAGGGTCTACTCTGATACCATTTTGTCATGAACCATCCCAATTCATCCCTGAACCGGTCACCCGATCCGTTCTACAACATGTCTCGAAGGGTGTTCTCGATCCCCACGGGCTGACAACTAGTGTTGGGCATCAAGACTAATAAGTGGGAATGATTCATTACTAAAAAAAGGGGCATTAGCGACCGCCATTGGCGGTCGCTAAAGGCCTATAGAGACTGCCTAGCGACCGCCAATGGCGGTCGCATCATCCTCGTCGCTGTAGGCCAATAGTGACCGCCATTGGCGGTCGCTATAGGTGGCCGAAATGCCGGCCTTAAGCGACCGCCTGGCGGTCGCTAAACTGGGAAAAAAAATTTAAAAAAATTCATACCAAAATATATATATATATATATATATATTAATGAAAATATTTATATATATAATATTAAATAAAATATTTTTCATTTTTTTAATGAAATGTACGAATTGTGTTTTTTTTCTTCACGGTGTAAAATCAGAGATAAAAGAAGGTAACAGTCATAAAAAATGGAAAACAATTTCAAACAGCATAAACATCAAAATCATCATAAATGATAAACGTGCTTCAACAATCCGAGCAGGTCCATCTATTTCAATCTTCTGCTTCAAAACCTACAATAAGACAAAAAAACAAAAAAATGTAAATTGAACATAATTATTCAGTTATTATATACATATAATAAAATTAAATCTGACATCAAATCATGGTGCTATAATAATTTAAAACCCCCAATTTTAGAAATGCTATCATTTCAGGTCATTCGGAGCACGTTTACTCCGAATTTGACCGTTTCACGCCGTTTTTGGTGTTTTTTGACACCAGAAACGCGTTTCCGGTCACCGCGGTCAAACGACACCTCTGATTGACGTGTCGTCTGCCCGACCATTTCACAAATCACACAACGGCCGTACTCGTACGGTTTCATGGCATTCCGAGGTCGTTCGGGTGGTTTTGACCCCCCACGCGCCGTTTTAGCGCGCGCGGAGCTGCTGAAAACGACGCAGTCGGCCGTACCGTGCGCATCGCACGTCCGATGGCCGCGCCGTCTCCTCCTACACGTCAAAAATAATATTCCTAATGTTTTTGTGTGGTTTCAGGTCATTCAAAGCACGTTTGCTCCAAATTCGACCGTCTCACGCCGTTTTTGGTGTTTTATGACACTGGAAACGCGTTTCCGGTCACCACGGTCAAACGACACCTCCGATTGATAAGTCGTCTGCCCAACCATTTCACAAATCACACAACGGCTATTTTCGTACGGTTTCATGGCATTCCGTGGTCGTTCGGGTGGTTTTGAGACCCCCACGAGCCGTTTTAGCGCGCGCAGAGCTGCTGAAAACGACGCAGTCGGCCGTACCGCGCGCACCGCACATCCGATGGGCGCGTCGTCTCCTCCTACACGTCGCGAATAATATTTCTAATATTTTTGTGTGGTTTCAAGTCATTCGGAGCAAGTTTTCTCCGAATTTGACCATCTCACGCCGTTTTTGGTGTTAAATGACACCGGAAACGCGTTTCCGGTCACCGCGGTCAAACGACAGCTCCGATTGACGTGACGTCTACCCGACCATTTCAAAAATCACACAACGGCTGTTGTCGTACGGTTTCATGGAATTCTGAGGTCGTTCGGGTGGTTTTGACCCCCCAACGCGCCGGTTTAGCGCGCGCGGAGCTGCTGAAAACGACGCATTCGGTCGTATCGCGTGCACCGCAAGCCCGATGGGCGCTCCATCTCCTCCCACACCTCACTAATAATATTCCTAATGTTTTCGTGTGGTTTCAGGTCATTCGGAGCACGTTTGATCTGAATTCGACCGTCTCACGCCGTTTTCGGTGTTTTATGACACCGAAAACGCATTTCTGGTCACCGCAGTCAAACAACACCTCCGATTGACGTGTCGTTTGGCCGACCATTTCACAAATCAGACAACGGCTGTTTTCGTACGGTTTCATGGCATTCTGAGGTTGTTCGGGTGGTTTTGACCCCCCCACGCGCCGTTTTAGCGCGCACGGAGCTGCTGAAAAAGACGCAGTCAACCGTACCGTGCGCACCGCACGTCCGATGGGCGTGCCGTCTCCTCCTACACGTCACGAATAATATTCCTAATGTTTTTGTGTGGTTTCAGGTCATTCGGAGCACGTTTTCTCCAAATTCGACCGTCTCACGCCGTTTTTGGTGTTTTATGACACCGGAAAGGCGTTTCCGGTCACCGCGGTCAAACGACACCTCTGATTGACGTGTCGTCTGCCCGACCATTTCAAAAATCAAACAACGGATGTTGTCGTACGGTTTCATGGCATTCTGAGGTCGTTCGGGTGGTTTTGACCCCCCCACGCGCTGTTTTAGCGCGCGCGAAGCTGCTGAAAACGACGCAGTCGGCCGTACCGTGCGCACCGCACGTCCGATGGGTGCGCCGTCTCCTCCTACACGTCACGAATAATATTCATAATGTTTTCGTCTGATTTCAGGTCATTCGGAGCACGTTTGCTCCGAATTCGACCGTCTCACGCCGTTTTTGGTGTTTTATGACACCAGAAACGCGTTTCCGGTCACCGCGGTCAAACGACACCTCCGATTGATGTGCCGTCTGCCCGACCATTTCAAAAATCACACAACTACTGTTTTCGTACGGTTTCATGGCATTCCGAGGTCGTTTGGGTGGTTTTGACCCCCCCCCATGCGCCGTTTTAGCGCGCGCGGAGCTCCTGAAAACGACGCAGTCGGCCGTACCGTACGCACCGCACGTCCGATGGGCGCTCTATCTCCTCCTACACATCTCGAATAATATTCCTAATGTTTTCGAGTGGTTTCGGGTCATTCGGAGCACGTTTGCTCCGAATTCGACCGTCTCACGCCATTTTTGGTGTTTTATGACACCAGAAACGCGTTTTCGGTCACCGCGGTCAAACGACACCTCCGATTGATGTGCCGTCTGCCCGACCATTTTAAAAATCACACAACGGCTGTTGTCGTATGGTTTCATGGCATTCTGAGGTCGTTCGGGTGGTTTTGACCCCCCCATGCGCCGTTTTAGCGCGCGCGGAGCTGCTGAAAACGACGCAGTCGGCCGTACCGTGCGCACCGCACGACCGATTGGCGCTTCGTCTCCTCCTACACGTCAAGAATAATATTCCTAATGTTTTAGAGTGGTTTCAGGTCATTCGGAGTACGTTTGCTCCGAATTTGACCGTCTCACGCCGTTTTTGGTGTTTTATGACACCGGAAACGCATTTCCGGTCACCGCGGTCAAACGACACCTCCGATTGACGTGCCGTCTGCCCGACCATTTTACAAATCACACAACGGCTGTTTTCGTACAGTTTCATGGCATTCTGAGGTCGTTCGGGTGGTTTTGACCCCCCAACGCGCCGGTTTAGCGCGCTCGAAGCTGCTGAAAACGACGCATTCGGCCGTACTGCGCGCACCGCAAGTCCGATGGGAACGCCGTCTTCTTCTACACGTCACGAATAATATTTCTAATGTTTTCGTGTGGTTTTAGGTCATTCGGAGCACGTTTTCTCCGAATTCGACCGTCTCACGCCGTTTTTGGTGTTTTATGACACCAGAAACGCGTTTCCGGTCACCGCGGTCAAACGACACCTCCGATTGACATGCCGTCTGCCCGACCATTTCAAAAATCACACAACGGCTGTTGTCGTATGCTTTCATGGCATTAAAAAGTTGTTCGAGAGGTTTTGACCCCCCCACGCGCCGTTTTAGCGCGCGCGGAGCTGCTGAAAATGACGTAGTCGGCCGTACCGCGCGCACCGCACGTCTGATGGGCGGGCCATCTCCTCCTACACGTCACGAATAATATTCCATGTTTTCGTGTCGTTTCAGGTCATTTGGAATACGTTTGCTCTGAATTCGACCGTCTCATGCCGTTTTTGGTGTTTTATGACACCGGAAACGCGTTTCCGGTCACCGCGGTCAAAAGAAACCTCTGATTGACATGTCGTCTGCCCAACCATTTCAAAAATCACACAACGGCTGTTCTAGTACGGTTTCATGGAATTCTGAGGTCGTTCGGGTGGTTTTGACCCCCCCCCCCCCCCCCCCACGCGCCGTTTTAGCGCGCGCGGAGCTGCTGAAAACGACGCAGTCGGCCGTACCGCGCGCACCGCACGTCCGATGGGCGCGTCGTCTCCTCCTACACGTCATGAATAATATTTATAATGTTTTCGTGAGGTTTCAGGTCATTCGAAACACCTTTTCTCCGAATTCGACCGTCTCACGCCGTTTTTGGTGTTAAATGACACCGGAAATGCGTTTCCAGTCACTGCGGTCAAACGACAGCTCTGATTGACGTGACGTCTGCCCGACCATTTCATAAATCACACAACGGCTGTTTTCGTACGGTTTCATGGCATTCTGAGGTCGTTCGGGTGGTTTTGACCCCCCAACGCACCGGTTTAGCGCGCGCGGAGCTGCTGAAAACGACGCATTCGGCCGTACCGTGCGCACCGCACGTCCGATGGGCACGCCGTCTCCTCCTACATGTCACGAATAATATTCCTAATTTTTTCGTGTGGTTTCAGGTCATTCGGATCATGTTTGCTCCGAATTCGACCGTCTCACGCCGTTTTTGGTGTTTTATGACACCGGAAACGCGTTTCCGGTCACCGCGCAGACCGCACATCCGATTGACGTGCCGTCTGCGCGTACACGTCACGAATAATAATTATATTGTTTTCCTGTGATTTCAGGTCAATCCGGTGTCGTCCTCTATGACTTTGACCGTCAGACGACTGTTTGGCCGTTTATGACACCAGAATGGCGTTCTCGGTCACCGCGGGCACACGGCACGTCCGATTGACGTTCCGTCTACTCGGCCACATCAAAATTCACTCACCTTTTTATGTAGTCTTATTTCAGGCCATTCGGACCTCGTTCGGCCCATTTGGACCCCCCCACGCGCGTTTATCAAGCGCGTGCAACACTTAAAGAATGCATAATGAGCCCTACCGCGCAGACCGCACGTCCGATTGATGTGCCATCTGCGCGTACACATCACGAATAATAAATAGATTTTTTTCCTATGATTTCAGGTCAATAAGATTCCGTCCGCTGTGACTTTGACCGTTAGACGCACGTTTTGGCCGTTTATGACACCTAAACGGCGTTCCCGGTCACCGCGGGCACACGACATGTCCGATTGACGTGAAGTCTGCTTGACCACATCACAATTCAGTCACCCAATGATGTTGTCTGATTTCAGGTCATTCGGACCTCGTTCGGCCCGTTTGGACCCCCCCACACGCGTTTATCAAGCGCGCGCAACACTTAAAGAATGCATAATGATCCCTACCGTGCAGACCGCACGTCCGATTGACGTGCCGTCTGTGCGTACATGTCACGAATAATAAATAGATTGTTTTCCTGTGATTTCAGGTCAATCTGATGTCGTCCGCTATGACTTTGACCGTTAGACGCCCGTTTTGGCCGTTTATGACACCTGAACGGCGTTCCCGGTCACCGCGGGCACACGGCATGTCCGATTGACGTATCGTATGCTTGACCACATCAAAATTCACTCACTCAATGATGTCGTCTGATTTCAGGTCATTCGGACCTCGTTCGGCCCGTTTGGACCCCCCCCCCCCCCCCCACGCGCGTTTATCAAGCGCGCGCAACACTTAAAGAATACATAATGAGACCTACCGCGCAGACCGCACGTCCGATTGACGTGTCGTCTACGCGTACACGTCACGAATAATAATTAGATTATTTTCCTATGATTTCAGGTCAATACGATGTTGTCCGCTATGACTTTGACCGTGAGACGCTCGTTTTGGCCGTTTATGACACCAGAACGGCGTTTCCGGTCACCGCGGGCACATGGCACGTCCGATTGACGTGTCGTTTGCTCGACCACATCACAATTCACTCACCCTTTGATGTCGTCTGATTTCAGTCCATTTGGACCTCGTTCGGACCGTTTGGACCCCCCCCCCCCCCCCCACGCGCGTTTATCAAGCGTGCGCAACACTTAAAGAATGCATAATGAGCCCTACCCCGCAAACCGCACGTCCGATTGATGTGCCGTCTGCGCGTACACGTCACGAATAATAATTATATTGTTGTCCGGAGTGCGGGGAAGGCTGTCCGGGGTGCGGGAGGGCTGTCCGGGGTGCGGGGGGGCTGTCCGGGGTGCGGGAGGGCTGTCCGGAGTGCGGGGAGGGTTGTCCGGGGTGCGGGGAGGGATGTCCGGGGTGCGGGAGGGCTGTCTGGGGTGCGGGGAGGGTTGTTCGGAGTGCGGGGGAAGGCTGTCCGGGGTGCGGGGGGCTGTCTGGGCTGTGGGAAGGACTGTACGGAGTGCGGGGGGCCTGTCCGGGGTGCGGGAGGGCTGTCTGGAGTGCGGGGAGGGCTGTCCGGGGTGCGGGGAGGGATGTCCGGGGTGTGGGAGGGCTGTCCGGAGTGCGGGGAGGGCTGTCCGGAGTGCGGGGAAGGTTGTCCGGGGTGCAGGAGGGTTGTCCGGGGTGCGGGGAGGGCTGTCCGGTGTGCGGGGAGGGCTGTCCAGGTTAGATCGGGGACTACAAATAGTGAACTCAGCTCATTCATCAAAAACAAGTTTAATGATTTATATTAGGAATCACGTATTTTTTTCAAAAATATTACAGAACATGCAATTCTAAACATTGAAAAATAAATGAACAAAAAATATCCAAATAAATAATCAGTTTCATGGTTACTTCTCAATTCGTGCACACAAACATTGTATGAGGCCAAAACACACATGATACCCCCAAATCACAAAAAAAACTCACTAGAAACCCAACATAAATATCAATAACAACCCTACCATTAAAAGCAGAAACACACCTCGTGGATATGATACGTCATGCGTGTTCATCACTGACCTCCATCCGGTGGGCGAGGGGCCTACAACAAATAAATATTATGAATATTTTTATAAAAAAAATAATTTAAATTAAATAAATAAATACAGTATAAACCTGTGTCGTGTGATCCCCTGCACCATCACCTGAACGCACATATTCCCGCATTGCTCTAACCTCAGCAGCCAATTGTGCATTTGCCTCCTCGGAAGCCCGCAGCCATGCCTCAAAATCTGACAGCTGTTGTGTCATCTGAGCAACAGCAGGACCGACAACCGCAGCGCGTGACACTACAGAACGAGGAATCCATGTTCCATAGGTCAAACTATATCCATGTCTGTCCCGACTAATGATGCGATGAAAGATCTCATCCCTTCGCATGGGAAGTTGTCGTTGGTCCTCTGGAAGATGTTCTAATTCAACTTCAAATTGAGCCTGTGAAATATTTAAATATATATGCATATATTAATATAAAGATTTTATATAAGTATTGGTAATGAGTACAAGCACTTACTATCAATGCTGCAGCCTCTGGATCATTGCGATCACGAGTCCTCATCCACACCGACATTTTATCAGTTGGTGCACCTTGCTCCCGCAACTATATATGAATAGAATATAAAAAGAAAACCATATTAATTAAAAAAATTAAAAAATGAATAATAAATACCTCATGTCGGATCTGAGACACGTGACGAGTCCCGAGCCTGTGAGGTGGTCCCTGCAACGCTCGATTCTCAGAATGGCGTGTAGACACCTCCTACATTCAATTCATTCAAATATCAAACAAATCACACATTCTTGAAAATATATATACCAAAATAAATATAAAAACCGCAACACCCTCAGTAGACCAATATGCAACTAAATCACGCCACTGAGTCGGGAGGACACCTCTCAGGACTTTTTCTAGAATGTCTGGGGCACCCACATTTGGTACCCAGTGGTCCCTCTTGACTTTGCCTTTATAGTCTTTCCACATCTTATGGCATTTGCTCATACACACTGGTCGAAACTCATCGGGACATACTTTCAAATTTTGCTATTAAAGAAAAAAATCACATATGTTATTGTTGATTATACATAGGGAATAAATTAAAATGGTCTTATTACCTGAACATCCCTCCAAAGACGGTCTAATGTGTCCTGAGGGATAGAAGCCCAGTCACGCCTGGTCAATGGAAATTGATGTGGATCACGTATGATATGACCCAACTGACGAATAAATTTAGGGGCATTCCGTCACACAGGATGAAATACCTCATCAAATGAAACATCAAAAGTCGTGTCGGAATTCCATGATAATATGCCTCGACCAGGACCTCTCCAGCGAGAGGAAGAAGCAGTCGGGTCTGATCCTGTTGAAAACAATTTTATATACAAATTGACAAATGTTATAAATATATATATATCTGTTTATTAATTACATAAAAAATAGAGACAATGACATTCCAACATACCTCGACCATGAGACGTAGATGCCTCAGATGGATGATGTGGATCTTCTGCCTCTTCCCCTGACATGCCTGCAGTCATGAAAAATATTAGTAAGGGGACTATCCAAAGTGTCCAAATGATAAATTGGATTGTTTTTAAAAAAAAATAAAACTTGTACAGTTGTTAATCAAACAAAAAGGGATTGAATAATTAGTTGGGAATGAATTTTAAAAAATCAGTAAGTTCACAAAACAGATATACAAATTATGTACAAAACCAATCAATGCATAGCCAAATTTTAAATTGAATTAATAAAAATTCAAGCAGCACATGAACCAAAAGAAGAATACCTCAATGTAAAGATACACCGATAATAACATCAATATAACATGAGTTAAATCACCCTAAATATTTATAACTGAATAAACTTCAAAAAGTGAGGATTAAACTTACAAGAATTTATAAAATTTTTACATAATTTATGATATCATAGGCTGAAAAGTGGGAAAACAATTATACCTTTCATTAAGCATGCAAATCGACTGTTTCTCCTTCAACAGCCGCTCTGACCCAATAAATATCTTCTTCACGTTGAACTACGGTATGTTGATCAAGTTTTTGGGAAACAAAAGGAACAGTCTCGGGTTCATCTTGTTCAAATACAAACACTCATCGCCGAGACATTTTGACAACAACTTTCCAACTTGGATTCGAAGGCAAAGTAATGAAGAATACTTGTTCCGCTTGTGATGTCAAAATGAAAGGTTCATTATCAACTCGTTCATTTTTGTATAACATATAGTTAAAATTCACCAATGAAAACTGATATTGATCGACTTTACATCCACGCACTGGATCAACCCAATTACACTTTAACAATATGTACTTCAACCTGTGTGTGTATACAACTTCAATGATGTCTATCAATTGACCATAGTAATAACCAGAATCGACAAATGGACAACCAATGCCACTGTTTTGTGTTGCTCGTTTATCGTCAACATCTTTAATGCGAAATCGAAAACCATTAGAATCTATAGATTTATAACGACGAGGCGTTATAGATGGACCCTCAGCCAGTTGGATAAATTCTTCAGTTGGCATGGGGTCCCCTAACTCCCTCAGCTTATGAACCTACATAATTCATAGAATTAAATAATGATATATGAAGAAAGAAATTAGTATAATACTTCACTCATAATGAAAATCAATTTATACGTACATAATCCTTGAACCAATCATGAAATGACGCATAATGAGACTGTTGAATTTGCAACTCAGTCGCACAATACATCTCTTCTTTTATCTCATTAATGTGTTTTCTGCAAATGATAACGCAATGCTTAAATGATCAACTTATGCAAACAAAACATGTAATAAAAGTGATAAGATACTTACTGCATTAATGGTGCAACTGATGGAGTATTGAACAAGATATATCGATGTGCTTGTATCCACTCGATGTTGTCCATATCATATGTGGTTCCTTCTCCAACTGGACCATCCTGAATCCGAGATGGATTATCTAATTTTGTTTCAACATCCGTAAGATATTCTGCACAAAAAGTAGTACACTCATCCATCAAATAACCATTGGCTATTGATGCCTCCGGACGAGCTCTGTTGCGTACAAATCGTTTCAATGTACTCAAATACTGCTCAATAGGATACATCCACCTGAATTGCACTGGACTATCAGCCATTACTTCTTCAGTTAGGTGCACTAACAAGTGGACCATAACATCGAAAAATGAGGAGGGAAATAGTTTCTCAAAGTGACAAAGCGTAAGTACAATTCGGTCCTGTAAACTTTTTAAATCACTCATTCGTTGATTTCTTAAACAAAGCTGTCTAAAAAAATTACTCATCTCAATCAACGGCTGAACAACATTAGGGGATAAACAATCACAAATGGCGATTGGAATCAACTGCTGAAGTAGTATGTGATTGTCATGACTTTTCAACCCTTGCAATGTCTTGCTCATCAGATTCACACACTTTGAAATATTAGAAGAGTAACCATCAGGCACCTTGAGCATCTTTAAAATGGAAAGAAATGTCTCTTTCTCCTTTGTAGTCATCGTATACTATGCAGCAGGCATATATGCCTTGTTTCCCTCATCTAACTGTAAATGAAACTGTTTCCTTAAACCCATTTCTTCCAAATCACGGCGTACATTAACATGGTCCTTTGATTTCCCAGTGACACCTAAAATGGTCCACAATATGTTATCACAAACATTTTTTTCAATGTGCATGACATCCAAATTATGCCTCAGCATGTTAGTTTTCCAATACGGAAGACTATAAAAAATACTTTTCTTTTTCCAATTGTGACTGCGCTGCCTACCCGCAGCTCGAATATTACGTACCGGAGGAGCCACCAAATCCTGAATTTCATATACCGTGCGGATGTTTTCTTCCTCAATCTGCGATAACATTTCGACTCCTGTCATGATCTTTGGTGCTGGTTTGAACTCTCTAGAACCATCAAATGTCACTCTATCCTTTCTGAACCTGTGCTGAGGGGGGAGAAAACGTCTGTGACCCATGTATGCCCATTTTTTGGAATACTTAAGCCATACAGATTTTTTACTTTTGTTTCAACAAGGGCAAGAAAATTTCCCTTTCGTACTCCAGCCTGATAAATTTTCATAAGCTGGGAAGTCATTGATTGTCCACAATAAAGCAGTCTGCGGTTTGAACATTTCATTCGTTTCACAGTCATAAGTCATCACACCATCGCCCCAAAATTCATTCAACTCATCAATCAATGGCTGAAGGTAAACATCAATCTTATCCCCCGGACTTTTAGGTTCATCAATAAGAGTGGAAAGTAATATAAATTGTTGCTTCATACAAAGCCACGGAGGAAGATTATACGGAACCAACACCACGGGTCATGTGCTATGAGTTGCACCAACCATAGACTTGAATGAATTGAAACCATCTGCTTCCAATCCCAATCGGATATTACGAACATCTTTGGAAAAGTCGGGATGTCTCTTATCAAAATCCTTTCATGCATGAGAGTCTGTCGGGTGGGTTAACATATCACTTTCATGAACTCTTTCTGCATGCCATCTCATTAAATTAGAAACTTTAGATGAAATAAAAAATCTTTTCAACCTTGGTTTAAGGGGAAAGTAACGCATTTGCTTTACGGCAATCGGTTTCCCCTGTATCACAATTTGACTTTGATGAGTCTAATTTCCCCTGTTCTATTTCCACCTGGAAGCACCACAAACCGTACAAATATCCAAATGGGCAGTTTCCTTTCTAAACAACATACAGTTGTTTGCACATGCGTCTATGGTCTCATATGTAAAACCTAAGTTCTCTGTCAGCTTACGAGCATGGTAATACGACTCGGGAATCTTAGCGTCGACAGGAAGAACCTTTTTCAATAACACCAACAACATGTCGAATGATGTGTCTGACCAATGATTCAAAGTCTTCAAATGAAACAACTCCACGATAAACAATAATTTATTGAAAGAAGTACATCCAGGATATAATTCTGTTTTTGCATCATCAATTGCTTCATAAAACCTCCTCGAATCACGATCTGCACCAGAGCGAAGATTTATCTCACCGGTCTCAAGATTATGGATGTCAATGCCTTCAGGATCCAACCCACGTACCATTTCAGTAAGCATTTCATGCATTGGATCATTCATCCTTGCATCAACATCCATCTGAACTGTATCTGTATTTTCACAACGAACATATTCTTCTCCATGACGAGTCCAACTCTTATAATTTCTCAGAAATCCATTAAAGAATAGGTGCTCCCTCACAGTATCTCGTGTGAATTGATATCTGTTAGCACATTTTCTACATGGACAACTAATATAGTCACTTTCAAATCCTCTGGTGAAGTCAATAAACTGCATAATGTCATTGAAATACTCTCTAGACGTTCGATTTGGAAGATCAATCCAACTCTTATCCATAATAATATCCCTATAACAAACATTTACACAAGACTTATTACATTTTCATTTTTTATATCAAATATATTTAAAATAAATACTAATTAATTGTTTGTGAACCATTTATAAAATAATAATGTAAGTGAAATCTCATGTCATACCTGATTGCGCTACAAACATGTAAGGGAGGGGAGCCGAAGGCGGTGCTACGAGGGAGAGGAGAGGCAGCAGTGAGGAGCCAGAGCCGGAGCTGGTGCGGCGAGGGAGGGGACGGTGAAGGAGGGGACGAGTGGCGGTGGTGCGGCGAGGGAGGGGATGAAGACGAAGGGGACGGGGGTTGGCGGGGTGCGGGGGGTGTTTGGGGTGATGGGGGGGAGGGACGAGGGGGCAGAGGGCCGAGGGCGGAGGTCGGAGGCTGGAGGGGCTGGAGGCCGAAGGCCAAAGGGTGGTCGGAGGGCTGCCGGAGGGCTACCTGAGGGCTGTCGGGCTGCCGGAGGCGGGTGGCAGGAGGCCCGAGGCCAGAGGGATGCCGCAGGGCGACCGCAAGGCAGAGGGAGGCCGGAGATGGAGGGCGGAGGGCGGCCGGAGGGCGGAGTGCGGTCGTAGGGCAGTCGGAGGGCGGCCGGAGGGCTGTCGGGCTGCCGGAGGCGGGTGGCGGGAGGCCCGAGGGCAGAGGGAGGCCGCAGGGAGGCCGCAAGGCGGAGGGCGGCCGGAGCCGGAGGGCGGAGGGCGGCTGGAGGAGGGCGGGGCAGGCGGAGGGTGGCCGGAGGGCGGCCAGAGGGCGGCCGGCGGAGGGCGGGGCCGGCGGAGGGTGGCCGGCCGGAGGGCGGGGCCGCGGGGAGGGCGGTGCGACGGGGAGGGCGCGGCGACGGGGAGGGCGCGGACGACGGGGGGGCATGGCGACGAGGAGGGCGCGGCGACGGGGAGGGCGCGGCGACGGGGAGGGCGTGGGCGACGGGGAGGGCGCGGGCGATGGGGAGGGTGCGGGCGACGGGGAGGGGGGGAAGGGGGGGCGCTTCGCGAGGAGGGAGGGGGGGAGGGGGCACTAAAGCCCCCCCCCCCCTTTTTAGGGAATTGTAGCGACCGCCATTGGCGGTCGCTATAGGTTAAGGGGCTCAAAAGCCCATTTTTCCAGTAGTGATTTGGCCCATAAATAAAATACAATTAAATAAATAAATACTAATAATAAACTAAAAACTAGAAATTGAAAGAAAATAAAATGCACATACCTCTGTATGACCTCTTGGTCACCTCCAACCACTAAACAACCTTCCTCAACCACAAGCAGGTGAACCAGGAACCTAAACAGAAAAAAGAAACCTACAATTGGAAATATAAAATAAGTGTGAGCACCGAGATGCTCAATACGGTTGTCAAGATAAACCACATAATCCAACGTCTCCTCTCCCAAAATAGTCCATTAACACCAATTTGAAATACAGATCTAACGCCCTAACCCCAGAAGCCCGGAGCCGGTGCATTATTTTAATACATTGGCATGATTATAAGGAATCAAATCCTGAAGAACTGAGTAGTTTAGTAGTTTTATAAAACTAGATACATACATGGGTTCAACATTACAACTTGAAAGGAAATACAACATAAAAGTTTTATTGGGAACATCCACAACTCTAAGTTTATCCCTACAGATCGTTCATAATAAACTTCTTCATGTCCTAAGAAAATGAAACATAAGAAAGGGGTGAGCTCAGATTCTCAGTAAGGGTGAGCAATACAGCAGAAAATAACATAAACATAAACATTAGACATGGTGAATAACTAAAAATACATGCCTTTAAAAATAAACTTGAACATAATATGGAGGAATATGAGCTGAGTAAATATTTTCATAATAAAACATAATCATGGGCATTCTACTAATAACCACATGAACTATGAATTTCTATCTTCATGATGAGGGAAATGCATATGCTGGACATTCTAAAACATATCATCAAGGCCTCGGCCAAGACGTCTAAAAATGATTAAGGTCTCAGCCAAAACTATATCTCAAAATGGGAAAGGTCGTGGCCAAGTCCACATCTATTTATCTCATAAAACATACCGATACATTGAGGGACTATAGTGGGCCTCACATGTCACATACTAAGTCCAATGAATTCCTCATATGAAAGGGGTGAACATAATCAACATATACATTCATATTGAAACTAACATATGCAATGTAAATAATTTTCCCCAATCATTGAATATAAACACTAACCATTCGGAATAATGTGGTGAATGGTATCAAGATAGAACATCCATAGTCAAACTAATCAGAAACCCTTCAAAAACATATTGTAGATGATATCATAATAGATAATCCTTTATGAAATACAAGATTCATCAAAGGATGTTGACATAAATAAAGATACTTTTAAATGAGACCATTGAGAAATTCTTGAGGAAATAAAAACATTCCAAAGTGTCGCATACCACCACGAAACAGTCAAATAATAATCCCTTAGAATATCATGAGAATAAGGAGACTCTTGATATGATATAACAAAGGGTGGTACATACACCACATGCATGGAATAAGTGGTGAACAGTGCATATACTTCATAAAAGTTAATGTGAGACGAGAAAAATCCTTTTTACTTTTGAAAGAAGAGTTCTTTTAGAAAAACATTTGTATTTGTCGTGAAATAAGATTGTAAACATGTATATCCCAGAAAATAAAATGGAATGATGTAGAAATTATATTTGAGGCATAAATGATGTCCCTCTGAAGTGAAATCATGTAAAAAGAGTTCTTAAGAATCTTTAGAAATAAAACATTTGAGAGCATTTTAAGGAAAATATTAAAGAGAATTTTAAAGTGGAAAGGCGTGTTTGGTTTCTTAAAACCATAAATGAACCAATATCATTTTTCATGATAAAATGAGTGATTTTATAAAAATAATGGTGTCTTAAAACAGATTCTGTAGTGCAATTGAAATGGGTAAGAATTCAAGAAGTTCCCTTGAATCGGGCTTTCATTTCGGAATAATTTTTGAAAGATTCTTTTAAAATATTTTACTATCCATGAAATAAAGAATGATTCTGATGGGTAAATATATATAGAGAATTCCCACATAATTTCTGAGGAGTAAATAAGAATAAATAAGAATTTCATTGAGGTGAGTAGAGAACAAGAGCAACCCAAATAAAAATAGAGGTTCGGGTAGAAAATACTTACAACTTTTTAATCAATTGAATTATATACCCCAAAATTAATAATCATACAATGATACATTGAATATCATGAAAATAAATAGATTCGTGATATGAAACATCAATGAGCAGTATGCATACATCATACACAAGTAATAGTAGTGAATACAGAATATCTCACAAAAATGGAAGTGAGATGAAGAAACTCTTTACCTTAAGTCTGATGGTGTTCTTCACCTGATCTTAGTGTCCTGGATAACCAAATTAAACTCATTAATTAATATTTCCAGAACCTATTCTTTATGTAATTTATTGATTATAACCTTATTAGGTTCATTTATTTCCTTTTTTGATGGATTTAAGAGGGTCAATTTTATTGTTTTGGAAGCATTTTCTTCCTTGGTTTTCATGATCGGTTTACTTGTATTCATTAATGGAAGTTCATCTAGAATTGTTAATATATATTATTAGTGACATTACAAAGATATAAATGATCTTATAATGAGTTTGGTTATATTCCATGAGATTGAATCATTAGATAAAAGTTAGTGATAAACGCTTGGATTAACTTAGCAGTTTTATGCATAATAAACTTGTTTTATTATTATTATTTTATATTGTGTGTACAAGGATTCCAAAACATTGCATAAGATAAAATACATATATTATGATCTGGTTCAACCATTAAAAAGGTTTCATGACTAGTCTTAAAGATAGTAATAGAAATTGAAAACTTGTCGTCCTTGAATGTGATAAATTAACACATCTCAGACGGTATTTTCATTTTTAGTATAAGAGGAGGGGAAAAGAGACATGATGATGAAATATTCCATTAGCATAATAAAATTCTAGTTCATATAAGGTACTGGAATTATCATAGCATTTGGATGAGGGGAGATGATGAAAGAAAAATAAATGAAAAGAAAGAAACTCAAAATAAAAGAAAAGTTGAGAAATCTATCATGAAAATTCACCAGTCTAACGGCATCACTTAAAAATTTATAAAATATTTTGATGAGAGAAAAAGGGTATCTCATCATTCTTACATAATATGGATAGTAAGGGGGTATGGAATTACATATCCCAACATAAGCTAACTTAAATTAAAAGATAATAAAATAATAAGAGTGCTTGAAAAAGAGGGGGATTTTGAGACGAAAATTCTGCAACATAACGGTCATACAACATGGTTTTAGAAAACATTAAAAGAGAGGGGATAGGGGTCACTCATTCATAAAAGATTCATAAAATAGTAGTGGGACAAAATAAAATGGAAATAAGAACATAGTATGAAAACTTGAAATACATACCACATAAAAGAGAACTTGGATGGAAAAGAGAAGTTGAGAATTCTCTTACCTTGTAGAGTAACTCCTAAGACTTGAAGGTTGGGACATTGGGGGCTTGAGGACACCTTGAGAGGAATACTAGGGAGGTAAAACTACCAGAACTTCGAGGATAATGAGTTTGGAATGAAAGAAAATGAATGAATGAGTGGGTATTTATAGTAAATGAGAGGGAGTTTTTTTATTAATTTAAAGGGACACCTAATTAGTGGTTTTTGCAAAAGCATGGGCTTGCTCATGGTATTAGCCACTTGTGACACCTCGCATCATATTTTACTGTACATAAGTCGACCAGCATTTTATATTAATTATTATATCTTTATGATGTCATTAAATATACCGAAAACTCAAAACTGTATTTTTACTATTCACAAAAATTCAAGTACTTTAGAAAAGTCTCAAAAATTCACCTCAACCATTTTTCGACGTGTATAATTCAAAAATGAAATCCATTTTTTGAAAATAATTTTCTAAATATTTTTAATTTAATTTTTAAATAAAAAACATTATTTATTCCAAAAAAACAATATTAAAACTATAACTCGTTTTATAACACCTTGAGAAATTAATCAAGACCTCATAAAATTATCTTACAACCATAAGACAATAAAGTAACAATTTATGATTACATTTTATGAAAACACATTTCCATTTTTAATTGTTAAATTAATCATAAAATTATAATTAAAATATTTATGACATATAAAAATACCAATACTTATACTATGATCGTTTTTTCACTTTTAAGATGTCTAAATTGCATTTATACATTCATGGGTGAAGTTTTTTTTGACCAATTTACTATTCATTATTATTCATAAGGATATGTTACTATTTATAAGTATATATTACTATTCACTAAAAAATAAGTTTGCCTTATCAGACTCTAAATATCTTACTGAACGCAACCATGTCTGTCAATTTTTTCGAAATTCAAATCACAGGGGTGGAAAAATTATGTTTACTTGACTAGGTTATAACAAAGTGGTGTTTTGTAGAGACTCAGTGTTTCATGCATTCTATATTAAATCTATTTGTAAATTCTTGGAGTGTCACAACAGGTATGAAAGTGGGGTTTTTATTTTCAAGTAAACAGTATCATTTTTTCCCCATTTTAAAAATCCAACTCACGCCACAAACCATTTTCAAAACAGTTTACCATTTATAAACAAACTAACAGGTAATACCAAGGTTGTGCTAAAAGAAATAAATAAACAGTACAAGCTGAAAATATACCGACAAATATAGCTGAAAGTAAACAGGCAAAGCAAGCAATAACCATGGGTGATCCTAAACATCCCTAGACGTACTTGGTTTGAAACCACCTGATGGCGTATGGTGAAGCCCCTAAATCCATAACCAACTAGCTACCCTAACTTGGCCTCACTAGTGGCACATCCCTCCGGGCCTGTCTACAACTCCAGGGGGTACTAACCCATCTAATCGGGGGCCAGCAAGCAACCATCACCCGATCAACTAAAAGATGTCTAAGAACTCATGATGCAACAATACTATGTAAATAGGAGGCCCTCGTACACGTGACTCGCCTTATTTGTCGTCATCATGATTGTCTACCCCAAACACGGACGCTCTATACGATAACCCATAAAGGGATGTCCCCCTATAGAGGTGTCTCATAAACGCACATATACATTCCAAAAATCAAGGTGCCAATCGAACCGTCATACCGTATAATCATTCAAAACATTTAGTAAAACATTTCAGGTTGCCAACCGGGCACACATGCTTGTCAAACAACATTTCTTTCTAAAAGTTCATAAAACCTCACCTTTGAATTGAAAGTACCAAACGGACCTTTGAGTAGACATGACCAAAAACATTTTCCAGTCACACAAATACCACTTTTACATTTTCTATGTCAATCGGCCCCTTAAGATCCAAACACACACACCCAAACAATTCAAGTTGACCAAATGGACCTTTACCTTTTTAAAACTCACACCAAAACATGTTTAAAAGCCAAAAAGCTAAATCCAAGGACTCATTCAAAGCCATGTTTTTTCAAAACACTTTAAGCATTACACAAATCTCATTTGAAACCTTCTTTAGAAAACCCACAAAAGAGACAACTAGATTAGAAAATTAAAAACCTTTTTTTAGAACTCACACAAAAGACCCAACCTCATCTAAAAAAATAAAAACCATTTATAAAACCAATCTTTCACAGAAACCCCAACTTAAGGCATCACCTTCATCTGATGACACATCCATGTGTGCACCTAGTGCACTCATGAATGCACCAACATCTAGTGACACACCAACAACCAATAAAACACTCAAAAACCATTTTCATAAAACACTCATTTCCTTAAAAACCATCCCACCTTGTCAAAAAAACATAAAATCATCCCCTTGAGAACCATTAAACTCTTTCCAAAACATTTTAACACATTTAGCAAACTGTACCATTTCAAAACCATACACTATAGACCAACTTTGCAATCAAATAAACATTTCTACAACGTGAGAGCTGAGCATTTCACAAGAAAACAAGAAAACACCATTTGCACACATAAAGATAACAAGAAAACAAGAAAACACTATTCAAGAGCTAAGCATTTCACTTGAAGGTCATTAAAACCTATTTTTAATAAACTCAATCAATATGAAAACACCATTTCCCTTCACCGGCGTTGGAGAGTTCCTTGTCTCTGTTCTCTTCCAACGAGCTCCCTGGAGCGATCTCCTTTGAAGTCTTATGATCACAACAAAGTCACATCGTATGACTTTGAAGTCATATGATGCCTGAAGTCTTATGATCACGCCGCCCCAAGGTGATACAATGAAGTTGTACGCTCGGCAGTTTGAAGTCATGCGATGGGAAAAATCATACAATCCATATGGTGAAGTCTTACGATCTGGTCGGAAGTCGTACAAAATGGCTGAAGCCATAAGAAAACTGTTTTGAAGTCATAGACTCGCTGGCTGGAAGTCATGCGCTCATGCCTTTGCCATATTCCGGCCAATTCCAAAGCCATACAAAGTCCAAGGCAAGTCATACGGTCTGCCCCTTTGTCATTTTCCAATTTTAGACCTGCAACTCATGAAAATACAAACTTTCATTGTAAGCTTGATTCAAATAGAAATCAAAAGGAATTGAGCAACGAAAATCGGAATTAAAAAGCCTTTAAACAATGAACCTTCAATTTCAAACCGATGTACAGCTTCCAAATTAAATCAAAAAAATGAATAAACTAAAACAAGTAAAAATCCATTTAGAAAATTAATTCCAGATTTACAAAAATAATAAAAAACAAAGATTGCTCATGTTTTAAATCAATTGTGGGGATCATTTCCAATGGAAAACTATTCAAAAATTTCAAAATTATCGGCTCTCATTAGTCCCTATAGAGTCTTTGACAGAATTATAAGACTCAACCTGTGATGTTAACAAAATGATTATCTAGTCCCCATCACATTATCTTGACATCTATGTTTGACAGATCTAACATGTGTCACGAATGCAGTTCCAAGACGCATCTAAAAAGTATGCAACCTCATCTTTTTGCATATTCTCCTTGCCAAAGATTTAATCATGTAGAATGCTTCCAATTTGTACCAAATTTCAGCAATAGTAGACCCATACACAGCCTCACGAAGAACTTTCATCACTTAAAGACAACAATATAAGGCTACAGGCTTTACAAATGACATCGATAAAGACATCTACATAGGTAACAATGGTGTGTCCATCAGTGGACTATGTGGTAACTTTCTTTTTTAGATCATAGAAAGCATCAATAAACTCATTGTGTTCAAGAAGTGCACTCATCATGATTCTCCTCAGGTTAAAATCATTTTTCCTGTCGAACTTATCTATCTTGAATTTCATAGACCTCATCATTATGAATCAAATGGTTCTAATACCAATTGTTGTAAGCAGTGTTGTGAGGCAGTCCGCAAGAACGGCCAATGAGCCGCTGACTTATAAAGTTGGTTGCGATTCATAGAGATCATATTTGGTTTTGAAAACATAAAGAAAAAGTCAAATGAAAGGATCACAATGAGCACACTTCAGAAACTAAAAGGCAGAAAAAAAATAACACATGTATTTACATGTTTGGACCCAATATAGACCCACATGCATGACAAGAACACAACATCTTAGACCACTTTATTAAGCAAAAAAAAAAGGCAGAATACAAGAGACCTGAAAGCACTAAAGAACCAGAGGAACAATCTGAGAAAACAAACCAAGCTAAACCACCAGGTGGTGGTGATCAAAATCTGTCAAGGATTTGGCATCCTCCCTAACTGAGCAAACAAACACTATACACCCGAAAGCATAAAGGATACACGACAAAATACACCAAACAGAACCAGGAAACAAAAATAAACTTGCATACAGTACCTGGTTACGATTAAAGAAGATGGAATCGAGGCCTCTGACTCGACTCTGCGATATGGATTGTCCTGCTCCAAAGATCAAACGCATCTCCTCAGATATCCACTAGACTGCTACCCGGGGTTCAAGCAGTGAGGATCAGTGGGTCAAACTCACAAGGAACAATAACAGGATCTCGAATGAAGCAATTTTTCCAGTTTTCCCTCTGGGAAACTCTCAACAAATCAGGCTCTCTCTGGAATTCTCTCGACAAATCTATCACGGCATAATGAAACCCGAGTAAAATGTCTCCTTCAAACAAAGGGACCAGTAATGATGACAGGCAAACAAAACAACAGAATGTCATGCGACAATATGAGTGTGGATGCATGGACAACCCAGATAAAACGGCAACTCCATTTCACCAACGATGTCAAAACTGCGTGGACATGCGACCACAACTGATTGGGCACGAAGACAAACACAGATCAAGCAAAACTGTGAGGGAACGAACACACAAAGGCATGCACATAGCCATTCGATCAAAATGATCAACTATGAGGAACCCTGTGAATATCAAACATGGATCCAGTAATAAACAAGTCGCAAACTCAAAAGCCCAGAAAAAAAATGCAAGCCCATCTCAACAAAGAGCCCAACTAAGGATCATAATAATAGAGATGAATCAAATAATATTTCGTGGGAAAAATAGTTACATGATAAAGGAAAACATGATACATAAGATAAGAAATTTTAATTGCAAACATCAATAGCATATATCACAAAGCCAGGCCGAATTTTACCCTATGGAACACACTAAACCAACAAACAAGGATTTAAACACTCCACCTTACCCACCTCCAAAAATACATAGGTAGAATAGCCAGAGTAGAACACTACTCGATTATCCCGATGTTTTGCTATCTACAAATTGATGATTCTTCCACTTTCCTCATAATTCGTTTATGTTCTCATGTTGCATCATTAAAGAACACTCCATGAGTTTACATTTTCCAAAACTGACATTAAAGTTCCTCGCTTTTTTTAAGAAAAGTTTCTATCACTTTAAAAAATGTAATTGTAACTACAATAGGTGAAAACTAAAACCAAACAGAGGCCCGCCAACTTACAAGCACAAAACCTCAACCAACAACCTCGGTTACCATGGATGCATCAACAGAGCTTGTACGTGCAAAAATATGAGAGGCATGGCATTTTAAAGACTTAGGTTTGTGCTAACCAGAAATTCACATAGTTTCCATGCAATATCCCAATGGACAGGGTAGTCAGTGACCAGCTAAAGAGGGGCTCTTAAATACAGATAATGTAAGAAAGACAAATCATTGGGCAAGACTAATACCTCCGGCTGGTGCCCTAGCAACTTCTAAAGTGATGTGTCCTGCAGTAGGAGTGAAATGGGCTCTAAGTAAATTAGGCGATGAAAGCATAAATTAAACTTTTGACATAATTCTAATGACTAAGCAAATCCAAGGTACACTAGCAAATGAAAAATTCCAACGCTTCATGGAAAAACACTACTGAAAATTGATCATGTAATATAGCAAAAGCCTAATAAATGCTATCCGGAAAAATGCCCGTCGCAGCTTAACAGACAAAAATAATCCATCCTCCTGCAGGTGCCCAAGAGATATCCTGGACCCATTAATGAGCATTAAAAATTCAGCGGTACCGCGAAAACAAATTAGAAGACCCCGTCATAATATAAACCAATTTTAATTTGATCTACAGATCTCTACATTTGCTGGAGAAATAGAAAAAGAGACAGTATTTCTGCAAAAACCAAGGAGACCATCCGGATACAGAGAAAACATTAAGGCTGCTAGAGACCGACAATTAAAATAAAATAAAACACGCACCTTCTCTGATCACGTTGACTCAAACACTGTCAGGTACATAAGATTGAAGCAGCAAAGGGAGGAACTTGAACTGGATCTGGTAGGGGCCGCGCGAACGCAGGCCCCCGCTGCCACAAATTATGACGTACACTCTCCCACTTGGGGAGATGTTAGGCCACCACCCTTCCAGCGTGCAATGGAAGTCACTGACCTAGGCCATGAGCCTTTATGATCACCCATTGACCCCGTCCAGGTAAGTATGTTGCCTCTTCCGCTGCCTCTTCCACTTATGCTCGGCCTGCTCCCTGTTTTCTTCCCTCTCTTTCCATGTGGGACGCTTCTCCGCCGTTTCCATTTCCCGTTTTTATTATAATGCATCTAAAATTATATTCAATTTTAGTCTAACTATCAAAAATATTTATTTATTCATAATTAGTTTTTTCATTGTTAGTTTCATTGTGAAAAAAATTTAATTTACTTGTTGGATTCAAAACATATATATTTACACAAAAATCCTTTCCTTAAACTTACCTCTCACAAAATTCAACTCACAATTCAAAAAAAATAAAATTTGGTGATCCTTCCGGTAAATGGATTTAAAAAATGTGTATTTCATTGATTTTCTATTCAAAAAAATCAAATCATATATAAAAGTTAATTTTGATCATGTTGTCGGTTTTTTCCATAGATTCTGACTTCTCTCTTTCTCTCGCAATTCCATTTATAATATACATCTAAACTCATTATATCCACTATTTTTTCTACCCATGAGATATGGTATTTCATAGGACTCTAAATTTGACCCAACTTGGCCCAACTTGACCTAAAGTGTAACGATCCACATCGTTACAGGTCGGCAATCTGAAGAGAAACTGGACTTCAGTGGAACCGGAGTTGGGGGTGTTGCGATTTTTGGAGATTCAAAATGAATTTATGATGTTTGAGAATTGATTTAGTAATTATTCTGGTTGGGTTTGGAGAATGTGGAGGCAAGCAGTGCAGTCCTCAGGTGTTTGAGAGACAATACTGATGTTATATGGCACGAGACACCACTGGGTATTTGGTACTGTTATAGGGGTTGCAGAACCCCTGGACAAGCCACCTGTTGGCTGATGGCTCTAAACAGGGTGTCCAGTATGGCACTGGGTACCCAGTGTTTATGTGGTTGTTTTTCTAGAGGGGCATTCAAATGTTTTTTTCTAAAAAATGAATTGTTGGGAGTGACAGATTATGATATGAGTCTTGAGGCACCCCGAGGGGGTGAATCAAGATGTTGGCCAATTCAAACTTTTTATCACAGAAGTCTCACCCGTCGTCAGATCTTGTCCTCTTGTTAGGAAAAACAATGTCCAGTCTATCACGTCATCAGTCTCACTGACACCAAGTATTAGACACATATGTAGAAAATAAAGCACACAAGAACGCAAAGATTTTACTTGGTTCACCCGTCCCGGACTACGACCAAGGAGCATACACGTGATGATTTTCTTATATACTGAAACCCACTATTAATGCACTCTTTCATTGGATAAAATGTCACGATTGTGGTCACTCCATGCCAAGGTACACCAGCCTTACAAGAGATTTAGAGGAAGATCATTGCTCGCCCATGGGTCACTCCATATCCTTCCGCTCTTTGCACTACTTCAAGGAAGTCTTCAAGAATTTATAGACATGAAGGCCGCTTCGATCAGTACGTGTAAACATATCTCCTTTACATCAAGAAATTTCATAATTGATACAACATTGATATCCACCTTGTTGCCTTCTTGCTCCAAAGTCAGGTAAGATCAACCCCTTGTTAGAAGAGTTGAATCTATACGCTTCAAACGATTACTCCAAGAGCAAATAACTCATCCAAATAAGTATAATTATAAAAAAAGGAATTATCTTTAGTGCACTTTGTCTTATTCTCCAACCAACCAAATGTAATCAATAAAACTACATCAACAATGAGCCTTCCTTCAATGTTGCATGTATCAATGAGTAATCTGTCAAGAAACACTCTTCTCTATGTAAAATTGGATCTAACAATGTTGTTCTTCGCTTATCTTTTCAATTATGCCACAACATAATATTTATTGCCTTTTGATCTCTATGCCCTTCTACTAAGGGTGTCCATGGGTCGTGTTGGGTTGGGTTTAGGAAATTATTGCACCCAACCTAATTAAAAGTGGTCGGATTGTGTTGGCTCTGGTCATGGACATTTTTTTTTGCAATGACCTGACCCAACCCGATGTGGGTCAGGTTTGTCAAGTTAGGCAAAGAAAAATTATTGGATAGAATTTTTTACTCTCATGTTGGATTTTTTTTAAAGATCACAAACAGTTTAATTTGTTTCTAACTTGTTTCATATTGTTTCTAGTGTTTTCTAGTGTTTTTTATTGAGTTGTAATGGTAGGAAGAAAACTAGCCTTAAGACGACTTCAAAATTGGTTCAAATGACTTATTTCAAGTCAAGTGCAACAGTGAAGCACCGACCAGCTAGTAGTAGTTCACCATTTAGCCGGTACAACATCTAGTAGCAGCCATTTCTAGCAGCACTCCACCGACTAGCCAGTGGATGCCATCGAGTAGTCGATGGAGGATCCAGTCGTGCAACAACTACTACCTTGCAGACTAGTTAGCTGGTGGCATCGGGTGGCTAGTCGGCGACGACATTCCAAAACATTCCAAGCAACTTTAATGGTGGTCAAAAATGGCCCCGCTTGGCTCATTAAGACATGGATTGACCTTGGATGACCCAAGTATCCATGAAGGCTACAAAAGGAGGACAAGGGAGGATTGGAACAATATTCAATTGAAGTGCGCATCAAACAAAACACTCTTTGATCTCTAACGACTTCTTAATCTTCAAAGAGCATCAATGTAACAACCCAGAGTTTATAAATGATATTTGTTTTTTGAAATAAATGAGTGTTCTAATATACTATTTAGTATTGTACACATAAAGAAACCGACAATAATTTATTTCATTAATGAACACCGTTACATTAATCAAAAATAAAACTAATTAAAATTTCAAACATTACAATTAGACAAAAAATATAAAATAGAAAAGCTAAATTGGGAAAACATGGATCGCCCCAATCAACCAAAATCATCGCCCTCACTACCAATACTATAAAAAAGAAACAAAATGTTAGTAAACCAATTAACATTACAGAAAATGGAGATATAAAACCTTGATATGAATTGAGTTGAATATTGAATATATAGGAGGGAATGTGACCATTTGAATAATAACATGACATTTGAGAATAGTTACCTGACTGTTAGAAATAGTAACACGACCCTTGGAATAATGATTTTACCCAAAATAATAAATTGTGATATAAATTATATTTATCATGATTAATTTATGTAAATATAAATGTTATAATTCCAAAAAAATAAATATCATGATTAAAAAACTCAAAGAGAATATAAGCACGTTTTTTAATAAACTATATTTTATGGTATTTTGTAAAAAACATTAATTTTATATTAAAAATTAAAATTACATATTTTAGAAATTTATTTTGATAAAATGAGTACCATTTTTGAAATCAGCTTGTCGAAACTTTCCAAGGGTGATTTTTTTGGTAATTTTCTAAAATACTTCAATTTGTAGGTGAATAGTAAAAATAAGTTTTTTCACATAACCGGTGTATCTTAAATCACATCATTCATAATGTAATAATGACTTAATCCTTTCAAGATTTTGAGGTTTGGACATGATATACTTAATTTCATAAACGAGTAATTAAAATACAATAAACTTATTTTCCAAACCTAAAAATCACTTTCCAAAACCTAAAGTCAAAAGTAATTCCTTAAAATAACCATTTCTCTTTTTTTTCTACTTTACTTTTTAATAAACTAATTAATTAAAATTATAAAGGGGATTTAAAGTTTTTCACCCATTATATTATATTGATATATGACTTATAATGTCAAAAATTCACTATTACAAGTTTTACCTTTGATATGATATTTTATTCAATATTTTATTCTAAAAATACCCCTCTCCTCAAATATAAATACCCTTATTTTCCCTTGGAAACCCACTCCTCCCACCCATTACAAAGCCCAAGATCTGCCCAAATTCCCCCTCTTAATCCCCTTAGAATACTTTGGTATATTCTGGAGCAATCCAACTCAAATCATCAAGGGAGTTATAGTGTTGTATAAGAGAAGCTACACCGAGGAGAGAGAGTAAGCCTCTCTGAACTCTTCCCTCTTTCCCTCTTTTCTTTCTTCCTTTTCCCAATTCATTTCAATACCATACACTATAAAATTAATTATTAAGTAATTTAACATTATATTAATGATGTTAACCTACTGTAATTATCATATTTATGACAAATATAAGTGTTATACTTCCTTTTTCCTCTCTTTCGACAACATCTCATTAAAGGTCGATTAACGACCTACAGAGACATTTCCAAGAAAATCCTTATAAACACTTTCATGGATGGATAGTATTAATTATATATAATATATAAATAAGTAATTACATACATTACAAGATTCTAGAGTTAATTATGCATTTCTATAAATGTCTTTGAATGAAAATAGATAAATCAAAGAGAAATAAGAAATTTTTAAGAAAAATATGATATCAAAATGCTTCAATTTCATAAAAAAAATTAAGAAATATAATCTGAGGATTATAATTGATAAGTACTTATATAAATGACTATATTTAACTTCTAGATCAATGTTTTAATAAATCTAAGTTTATTATTCAGAAAGCGAAAAAGCGACGAAATAAAGAGGGTATTAAGGTAAGGGGATTCTCGAACCCAACTCCTTTTCTTTGTGCTATCCCTCTTTCATGAATTATTTGGTATAAATATTTCTATAATGTTCCTTGAATATCATTTCATTATTATTACCTTTTCTTTTCGGGGATATACATGTTTCCAACTTGATTTTATGACAAATACAAAGATTTTCCAAAAGTGATATTCTTTCCAAAACACATCTTAACTCCTCTTGAGTTGTTTCTTATTCACTCAATAATGATGATTCTTATACCAAATATGTTTTCCCATTTTTCATGTTGGAACCCCAAGTTCAGTTTTGAAATCATGATTGATGAAATCCATGAAACTCATTCCTTTTAATGGGTTAATTCATGACTATGAGTGTAATAAGTTCTATGTGGCATGCATAATTATGTAAATATTATAATGTGACAGGCGGGCCCAAAATTATATAGCCCTCCAATGCATTGGGTAATGTAATGTATCTCATGAGATGATGTGTATTATGTGTGAACATGATTCTAGCTTTGTTCATAAGATGATGTTATGATTATGCACATATGTTACGCGTAAACTTGATGTTAGATTTGTTCACAATAATGTGTGGTATTAGACCACTATGACATGATGTTTCATTTTTATGCATTACAACATTCCATTCCATTATCACACATTACATTCATGATGTTGATGTTGATAATATTCTTATGATATGATTATGATGATTATGCTCACCCATGTTATTGTGATTCATGTTCCATATCCATCCTCTTATTGGGATTTCAACTTACCCTTTTCATTGATGTATGTCCTCAGGTGATTACATGTAATAAGAAGAATGAGATATTTTAGAAGGATAAAAAAGAAAGATTTAAATAAATGTTTATGTTTTATTATATACAAGTTATGTATGAGCCTAATTTGTCCAAGACACTAAACCTTTTGATCCTAGATTTGTAATGCTATTATGTTGTTTATCTTTAAAATTATGTAATAGCCATGTAAGAAAAAGTAGGGTTCCTATAGTTGGTATCAAAGCACAATTTAGTTAATTTGGTAATTAGGATTAGAAAACAAGAGTGAAAACCATAAGTATAGGTCTATGTGTAGGTAAAACATCTTAGAATAATCTTTTTAGAAAAGGATAAACACAGGGATCCCATAGGCGTTAATTGCAGAAAAGAATAAATCCTTCATCCTTTGCTGACTTAATTTTTGTTTAAACCTTTTCAATTTTATAAAATGGTGGGAACCAGGAGAAACCATGCCAACAACCCATATAAGAGACAATATAATGATTGTCCAAAGGACATCCCTAATGCCATGGGAGGCGGAGTTCAAAACTTCATGGAAATTCTTACCCAGTTGTCTCGGGATATGAATAATAACTCAAACCATGTGGAATATACTCTTTAAATCAAGAAGGATCAACTAGACATTGAGTCCTTTATGTGATAATGACCACCAACGTTTAGCGGAACATCAGATCCACTTGTTGTAGAACAGTGGGTTAACTCAATAGAGAAGATTTTTTTTGTGATCCATTACTCTGAGAAAGAGAAGGTGACTCTGGTCATTTATCATTTAGATGGAGAAGCCGATCAATGGTGGGCATTGATAAAGAACACCAAACTGAAGGATGAAATGGTGGATATAGAGTGGGAAGACTTTAAAAAATATATTTCTTACTAATTATTTCCCTCAAACTCTTAGAGAAAAGATGGAAACAAAATTAATATAGCTGAAGAAAAATGAAGGTGAATCATTCATGACTTACTAGGCAAACTTCACAAGTCTTGCAAGATATGCCTCAGGTTTTGTTATGAACAATGATAGCAAAATAGATAGATTTTTTAGTGGTTTAAAACCACACATTTGAATGGATATGGCTATTCGAGAGTTTGGGAATTATGAATAAGTGGTTCTATGTGCTCTCAAAGTATAGAAGGAGTTCAGAGAATAGTCCCATTATTACGAAGATAAGAAGAGAATAATGAAGTTTCAAGTTGGTGGGTCAAATGAAAAAGGAGGAAAGAGAATCCAACTACCCACATGTCAAAAATGTGGGAAGAAGCATCAATGGAATTACCTCAAAGGGGAAGGGAAATGCTTCAAGTGTGAGAGAGAATGTCACCAAGCTCATGAATGTGGAAGAGACGTGAATAAAATGACCAACATAATGGAGGAAAGGAAGACACCTCCTAATGAACCACACATGGTTCAATGATTCAACTATAGGGAGCAAGGACACTATGCAAGCCAATGCACAAAACCACGGTTCCTTGAGGGTAATATGCGTCAACAACCACCAAATCTAAAGGAGAAAGCGAAAGCTTATGCCATCACTACTGATAAAGTAGAGCAAGAAAATAAAGTCATACCAAGTGCACTTCCTATTCACTCAAGAATGAAAAAAGTATTATTTGATTCTGGTTCTACATATTTTTTTTATATTCCACAAGTTTTCTAGAACTATTGAATCTAATCCCTGATACCTTGAAGTATATATATCTATAAAAACACATAATTTCATGATCATTGCAACCCAAGTGTTGGACTCTTCTCCTATTAGTGTATGTGGGAAGATTCTTCCAAAAAATATCATAATACTTACCTTAGTGGAATTTGGTGCTATACTAGACATGGATTGGCTCTCATTATATAGATAACACATCAACTGTTAGGAAAAGGAAATCTCTTCTCATATCTCACACCATACAATGATCTTGTACATGTGACAACTGAGCCCCCAATGATAGCACAAACACCCTGCCTTAACACGACTATCGGGTCCCGACCCGCCAGGTACCACCAGTTGCCCCGCAGACACATGGTCCCCACCCTGGGGCCCACCCACATGCCTGAACGGATCATCTGACTAATGAATGTCCCCGCAGGCCAACACATGTCCTTTCCAGTGTGCTTTGTCCTCACTCACACACACTCTGGGTAACTTCACATAAGGTCACCCATCCTGATCACTACTCCAGGCCAAGCACACTTAACTATGGAGTTATAATCAGGTAGGCTCCCAAAAAGGAAGGTACATCTTGTTGACATGAGTCATATCATTTATCCATTTAACTCTTTATCATTTGGGGGTGTTACAGTACAAATGCAAAGAAGATCATGAGTATCCTTTGGAAAACCCCTCAACGATGTGTGTGTTAATTCCCTGTGGAGAAGCATACATTGTTCAAATGGCTAGGTCAAAGGAAGGTATCAACCTAGAGGAAATTACCATTATTAGGGAATACACTGATGTATTTCCTGAATAGTTACCCGAACTTCCCCCAGATCATGAGGCAGAGTTCTCAATAGATCTCATACCTCGAGCCACTCTTATCTCAAAATTCCCCTATAGGATAGCCCTGATTGAATTGAAGGAGTTAAAGAAGAATATGCAGGTGCATTTAGGCAAAGGGTTTGTATGCCCTAGTTCATCAATATGGGGTACATCAGTGCTCTTTGTAAAGAAAAGGATGGATCAAAGCAGTGTGTATCAATTATCAAGAGCTCAACAAGATCATCATAAAGAACATTTATCCTCTACCAAGGATTGATGACTTGTTTGATCAAATACGATGAGCTTAGTACTTTTCAAAGTTTTATCTTCATTCTAGATATTATCAATTTAAATTGAAGAAGGAATATATTCAAAAGACTATTTTTCATACAAGGTATGGACACTATGAGTTCATAGTGATGCCCTTAGGACTTACTAATGCCATGAAAATCTTCATGTATTTGATGAATAGAGTGTCTAGATACTATCTCAACAAATTTTTGGTAGTGTTTATTGACGATATCCTCATTTACTCCAAAATAAATAAGGAACATTAAGAACATTTAAGGATCGTGCTAGTGACATTAAGGAAAGATAAAATGTATTATAAGTTCAGTAAGTATAACTTTTGGATTAATCATGTTGCATTCTTGGGGCACATGATCACAAGTGAGGTAATTTATGCAGACCCTTCAAAGAAAAAGGAAATTGGGATGCTGAGGTGTTCATATTTTCTTTTAGTGAAACGTTCCCCAGGATGGAGCGTTTCCCTCTCGATGGAGAGTCGCCCGACTGAGATCCCCTCCACAAAGACCCCACCACAAGAGTTAGTTCCGATCAGCAAAGGGGTCAATAAGGAGTGAACCCCACTCTCAGACTCCTGGATGTGGTTTCTTACTTGTTACCTAAAAATCCCCCATTCCATTTAAAAGGAACTCCATCAATTGTGTTTTCAGATGAAGAGGTTAAGATCTTGTTCATAAACTTGCATCTTATGCTAGTAGGGTCCTTTAAAGGTTATCACCCTAACCTGGCTACGATCCACAAGACGATGGAGGTTATTGGATTTTTTAGGGTTGAAATCGGTATCCTTGATCATTTCTAGGTTACTCTTAAATTTGATGACATCGATGAATTTTATCAATGCTGGTATCACAAATCATGGTTGATTGTAGATAACAAAATGGTTATCTCCAAATGGTCTCTATTCATTATTGAGGGCTTTGAATCTCTAGTCCTTCTAGTTTGGGTTGGCTTTACAGGCTTACCCCTTCATCTATTTCATTAGGATGCCCTTTCAGCTATTGCGACAATTATTGGCAAACATATCAGGTTCGAGTCCACTACTTTGGATCTTTTAAGACCCTATATTTCCCGTGTGTGTATAAAAGTTGATATTTCTAGGGAGCTACATGAAGGTATTTAGATTATGAACGAGTTAAAATGATTCTTTCAGTATGCTCTATATGAGGATATTCCTACTTATTGTTCTCTTTATCATCATCATGGTAATTTGGATTCTAACTACAACCTTCCCCATATGTCATGGGTCCTGAAATCTCATGTGGAGTCTAGTGGTGTTCAACACATGAGAGGGAATGGGGATGGTGCAGAACCCATCATTGTTAGAATTAAGGAGGATCATATTGGTTTGGCTTCTAGTGATCCTCGAGTGGATGCGAGTTCTTATGGATTTGATCAAGGTAAAGTTGATTCTTTGATCCAAATTGCTGGTGTTTAGGATTTTGGAGAAGCTATTGGACATGAAAATTTTTCAGGCCACATTATTGGAGTTGCTCCCATCCAGCTTCTAGATGCCTCAGTGAAGGAATGACTTATATGTCATATTGGGGGACACTTGGATTTTTGTCATGCATCTATGCGAACTATTTTTAAATCATCTGAGACTACTGATACACAAGGAATACAATCTGCAGTTGATAAAGGAAAACATCCCGTTGCTGATGGGGATGACTTCACATTTGTTAAGGATAAGAAATATCAACCCTGAAAGGGCTATTCTAATACTTCTGGAGCTATGAATACAAGTTCATCTGTCTAATAATTGGAGATATTTATTCATGGTGATAAAGAAAATGAGACCCTATTAGGTGGATTCTCTAGTAAGGAGGTGGAAAAAGATGGAAAATTTTGGGAGACTATTATTCATTCTGAGGATGGAGCAGGGCTGCTCTCATGTCTTCCTCAGTGCTAGGAAGGCAGGGTAGGAATGGGCATCACAAATTCACCCAGGTCGACATCAGAAATCTAGGGAAAGGGGGATTTGTTCTCTCGGTTTGACCACTCTTTGGAGGGTTATGGCGTGTAAACTTCTAAAGCTCCTTTTGATCAAGATGGCCATTTTAATTCTCAGAAACCAATCTCTAGAAATGAGGTGTGACCTCTATTATGTAACCTTAACTCAAATATCTTTAATTCCCCATGGGAATAGGTCAGGAAGATGGTATAAGTGAACTTAGATAACTCTACTTACACGAGGAGTCAAACTAGAGGTTTATTTAAGTGAGCGATTATATGGTTCCCAAGACCGAATCTTGAATTGTGGCTTCAACGAAGTTAAGTTTTAGTACATTTTATGCAAGAAACTTATTTGTTTAATTTCTTATGAAAAAATGTGGTGATTTACTTTGAAACTTTTCCCCTTGTCTGTTGTTTTTCTGGTTTGGACTTGTGAGGTTTCCCACTTTTTCCTTAAAAGTTATTTTGAAAATAAAAATTTAAGTTTCGGTAAAAAAAATGCAATTGAGGAATGACCCAGACCCACTAGTGTCATGGAAATCTGTAGTTTTCTTAGCTTAGCAGGGTACTACTGATGTTTTGTGATAAATTTCCCATGACTTTCTATCCTGATAATTTAGTTAACATGAAAAGGGGTAAAGTATGCATGAATGGAAAAATGTGAGGAAATATTTAAAGAGATCAAGAAGTGGCTAATCACTGCACCTTACTTACACTACCAACAAGTGGAGAAGGTTTTGTGATATACAAGGTTGCTTTAAAGAAAGGATTGGGTTATGTATTCATGAAAAATGACAAAGTGATATCCTATGCCACATGACAGTTTAAGATCCATGAGAAAAACTACTTGACGTGTGATATGGAGATAACAATTGAGATATTTTCCTTGCAAATCTGGTGGCAGTACCACTATGGTGAGAAATGTGACATATATACTGATCAGAAGAGTCTAAAGAATATATTCACATATAAGGATCTCAACATGCATCAAATAATATGATTAGAGCTAATCAAGGATTGTTATTTCTCTATTCATTACCATATAAGCAATCCAAACAAGGTAGTTGGTGCTCTTAGCAGAAAAGAACCTCCTACTCTATCCATGATGCAGATTGAGAAAGCCCCTATCTTCATGGACATGCAAAGGATGGATTTGGACATCATAACTACATGGAATGCATCCTACCTTTCCCAAATGATTTCCCAACTATCTATCCAAGAGAAGATCAAGGTGACACAAATAGATGATTTGGAGTTACAAAAGAAGGTGAATGAAGCAAAGGAAGGAAAACTACATGAGTTACACATCGATGATGTTGGTGTGATTTAGTTTGGAACAAGGATTTGTGGGCCTTCATCACCTGAGATAAAGAACGACCTATTGGATAATGCGCATAACTCACCTTTCTCCATCCATTTTGGAAGTGCCAAGATATACCATGATCTTCGAGAACACTTCTGGTGGGACAACATGAAGAAGGAGATTACAAAGTATATCTCATGATTTTTGGTATGTCAGCAAGTTAAAGTAGAGAGATAGAAGTCCAAAGGGATGATGCACCATTGCCTATACCCATGTGGAAATGAGATAATGTCACTATGGAATTTTTCACTAGTCTCCCAAAAATATCCAAAGGTAATAATTCGACATGGATTGTGTGGATCAAATCAAAAAGACTGCCCACTTTATCACCATTTAGGAAGATTTCTCGCTTGATTAACTTGTCAAGATATATGTGAAGGAAGTAGTGAGTCTGCATGGGGTTCCACTTTTGATCATAACTGATTATGATCTAAGGTTCACGTCTAAATTTAGAAGAAGTATTCAACATGTTTTGAGTACTGAATTGAATTTCATTATAGTTTATCACCCTCAAACTGATATTTTATCTTAAAGGACTATTCAGATGCTCGAGGACATGCTAAGAGAATGCTTAATGAAATTCAAATGAGGATGAGATCAACATCTCACATTGGTTGAGTTCTTGTATAACAATAGCTTCCACTCAAGTATTCAAATGGATCCATATGAATCTTTGTATGAGAAGTGATGTAGAATTCTAACCTGTTGGGATGAAGTTAGTAAACAAAATATACTTAGACTCAATCTTGTGAAGTGATGACAAAAAAGTTTCAAGTCATTCAACAACATATAAAATCTACTCAGAGTCAACAAAAGAGCTATGCTAACAGTCGTCAAAGGGACTTGGAGTTCGATGTTGTAGACAAAGTTTTCCTTCGAATATCACCATGGAAGAGATTCATGTAGTTTGGAAATAAAGGGAAGCTTAGCCCAAGGTATATTGACCCCTTTGATATCCTTAATCGCATAGGAGAAGTGGCCTATCAGCTTACACTTTCACCAAGTATGGATCATATTCATGACGTGTTCCATGTATCACTCCTAATGAAGTACATACCAGATCCCTCACATGTACTGAATCTAGAGGTGATACAACTGAAGAATGACCTCTCATACAAAGAGCATCTGGTGAAGATCTTGGACTGTAGAGACAAAGTTCTACACAACAAGACAACTCACCTTGTCAAAGTGTTATAAAGGAACCATAAGTATGAAGAGGCGACATGGGAATAAGAGGAAACAATGAAACAAAATTACCCTCATCTATTCTCAACTGAGAATACAAGTTAAAAATTTAGGGATGAAATTACTAAAGGTGGGAAGAATGTAATAACCTAGAGTTTATAAATGACATTTGTCTCTTGAAATAAATGAGTGTTATAATATACTATTTAGTATTATACATATAAAGAAACTAACAATAATTTATTTCATTAATGAACACTGTTACATTAATAAGTAATGAAACTGATTAAAATTCCAAACATTATAATTGGACAAAAAATAGAAAATAGAAAAGTTAAAATGGGAAAATATGGATCGCCAAAATCCACTAGAATCATCACCCCTACTACCAACACTATAGAAAAGAAACAAAATGTTAGTAAACCAATTAACATTATAGAAATGGAGATATAGAACCTTGAGAGGAATTGATTTGACTATTGAATTAAAGAATAGAGTGACATATATAGGTGGTAATGTGACCGTTGGAATAGTAACCTAACCGTTGGGAATAGTAACCCGATTGTTGGGAATAATAATATGACCATTGGAATAGTTGTTTTACCAAAAATAATTAATTTTGATATAAATAATATTTTTCATGATTAATTTATGTAAATATAAATTGTATAATTCTAAAAAAATAAATATCATAATTAAAAAACTCAAAGAAAATATAAGCAATTTTTTTAATAAACTCTATTTTAAATTATTTTGTAAAACTCATTATTTTTATATTAAAAATTAAAATTACCTATTTTAGAAATTTATTTTGATAAAATGAGTATAATTTTTGAAATTAGTATGTCGAAATTTTCCAAGGGTGATTTTTTTGGTAATTTTCTAAAATACTTCAATTTTTAGGTGAATAGTAAAAATACAGTTTTTTCATATAACTAGTGTATCTTAAATTACATCATTCATGATGTAATAATGACCTAATACTTTCTAGAACTTGAGTTTCAGACATGATATATTTAATTTCATAAATGATTAATTAAAATACAATAACCAAACCTAAAAATCACTTTCCAAAACCTAAAGTCAAAAGTGATTCCTTAAAATAACCATTTCTCATTTTTTTCCACATTCCTTTTAAATAAACTAATGAATTCGATTTATAAAGGGTATTTAAAGTCTTAAACCCATTATATTATATTTATATATGATTTATAATGCGAAAAATTCACTATTAAAAATTTTACCTTTGATATAATATTTTATTCAATATTTTATTATAAAAATACAACTACTGGAATTTGAGGTATTTACAATGGGCTATTTGCGACGGGATCTCATCGCAAATGAACTTTTACAACGGGGTCCCATCACAAATAGTCTGTTGTATAAAACGACGTCGCAAATATTTTTTTTTTGACGAGCCCGTCGCAAAAAATACTATTTGCGATGGGAAACCGTCTCGTCGCTAATAGATCTCTGATTATATACATTATATATATATAAACTTGTTGTGATGGGCTCATCATCCCATCTCAAATAGTTCTCCGTTTATATATGTTATATATATTTAAACCTTTAGCGACGGTTCCATCGCAAAAAAGATTTGCGACGGACCCTTTTACCCGTCGCAAATACCTATTTAAAAAAAATATATATAAACTATTTACGACGGGGTCCCATCACAAAAGGTCCTGTCATAAATACTAACTAAAATAAAAAAACATATTTAATAAAATTACAATTAATGAAAAAAAATAATATTAATATTATTAAAATAATAAAATAATAAAAAATATTAAAATTATCAATATTCGCAAAAAATATATTAAAAAATCATAAAATATTATTATTATTATTATTAAAATAAACAAATGTTAAAACATATGATACTAATAATAAATAATAAAATAATAAAATATTAAAAAAAAAATTAAATTATGCAATATCCATACCAATATAAAATACAAAAACTATAAATAGTTCATATTACAACATATCTTGAATTCAAATGTTTTTAACATAACAAAACAAATCATTGGGGGGATAATCTTCTGGAGGAGGTGGAGGAGCTGGAGGAGATAGTGGAGGAAACTCCTTCCCTAAACTACGAGTCAAACGACGCATGTACTTTATCTGCTTATGCATACGAGATTGGATATGCATGCGTAAAAGCACATTTTTCATAATGTTTTGAGTCGGTGAGTGTTGAAAGGAGAAGAGTCATCGAGCAAAAGGAGTGCTGCCAATCCACTGGAAATTGTGCCAAGTTATTACAATTTATTACAATTGATTTTATTCCTATTTATTTTTATTTATTTCTATTTATTCCAATTTATTACTATTTATTAATATTCATTACAATTTATTAAAATTGATTTTATTACTATTTATTACAAATTATTACTAATTATTACTAATTATTACTAATTATTACTAATTATTACTAATTATTACTAATTTTTACTAATTATTAATAATTATTGCTCATTATTACTAATTATTACTCATTATTACTCATTATTACTAATTATTACTCATTATTACTAATTATTACTCATTATTACTAATTATTACTCATTATTACTAATTATTACTCATTATTACTAATTGTTACTAATTATTACTAATTATTACTAATTATTCCTAATTATTCCTAATTATTGCTAATTATTGCTAATTATTGCTAATTATTGCTAATTATTGTTAATTATTACTAATTATTACTAATTATTACTAATTATTACTAATTATTACTAATTATTACTAATTATTACCAATTATTACTAATTATTACCAATTATTACCAATTATTACTAATTATTAATAATTATTAATAATTATTACTATTTATTACTATTTATTACTAATTATTACTAATTATTACTAATTATTTATAATTATTACTATTTATTACTAATTATTACTAATTATTACTAATTATTACTATTTAATACTGTTTAATACTATTTATTACTATTTATTACTATTTATTACTAATTATTTCTAATTATTACTAATTATTACTAATTATTACTATTTATTACTAATTATTACTAATTATTACTATTTATTACTAATTATTACTAATTATTACTAATGATTACTAATCATTACTAATCATTACTAATTATTACTATTTATTACTATTTATTACTATTATTTATTATTATTATTTATTACTATTTATTACTATTTATTACTAATTATTACTATTTATTACTAATTATTATTAATTATTACTATTTATTACTAATTATTAGTATTTATTACTAATTGTAAATATTTATTACTATTTTTTTTCTAATTATTATTATTTTTTCCTAATTATTACTATTTTTTCCTAATTATTACTATTTACCGCTAATTATTACTATTTACCGCTAATTATTACTAATTACCCCTAATTATAACTAATTATCGTTAATTACTATTAATTACTGCAAATTACAGCTATTAATTACTAATTACCGCTAATTATTTATATACATTACTAATTATCATTAATAATTATTAATTACTACTAATTACTAAGAATTAGTACTAATAATTTCAATTTATTATTACAAATAAATACATATGACAAAATAATTTAAATATAATTTAATCACAACTAATCAACAATAATTAAAATTAATATAAAAAAATAAAATAAATACTAAATTAAATAAAACATAAATAACTTTAAACTTGATCTCTTATAGGTGTAGACGGCTTCACAACTTCTTCGTAAAAAAAATTAAGAAAAATTTTAACTCTAAAATTAGAGTTTAGAGAGAGAGAGAAAGTAGGAATTGAGGGCAAGGACGAAAAAAACGGATGAGAGGTATATATAGGTTAGATTAGTTGCGATGTGACCCATTGCAAATACCTTCGGTCGCAGTAATTACTGTCGACGGTTAAAAGGGTATTTGCGACGAGTCTCGTCGTAAAAAGTGACTTGCCGACACACTTTTTTGCGACAGGACAACATCCCGTCACAAATAGTATTTACCGCTGTCGGGTATTTGCGATGGGAGAATTCCCCCATTGCAAATAGTATTTACCGCCTCCCGGTATTTGCAACGGGAGGTGCCGCCCCATCGCAACTACCCTTCCCGCGGTTTGGCGCACAAACTGTGCCAAACCGCGCCTAACTTTTTGCGATGGGACCCCAAGTCCCATCGCAAATAACTAATTATTTAAGACGGGTTGATATTCCCATCGCAAATAACCTCTTCGACAGACTTTTTGCAACGGGATGTATTCCCTTCACAAATAACCCGTCACAAAAAGCCGTTTTTCCCGCAGTGTACCCCTCCTCAAGTTTAAACAACCGCTCCCCCTTCCCTTGGAAAACTACTACTCCCACCCATTAAAAAGCTCAATATCTGCCCAAATCCTCCCTCTCAACCCGCTTATAATACTTAGGGACATTTTGGAGCAATCCAACTCAACTCATCGAGAGATTTATAGTGTCGTATAAGAGAAGCTACACTGAGGAGAGAGTAAGTCTCTATTAACTCTTCCCTCTTTTATTCTTCTCTTTCTTCTTTTTTCCAATTCCTTTTAAAACCATATACTATAAAATTAATTATGCAGTAAGTTAACATTGTATTAATGATGTTAACCTACTATAATTATCATATTTATGACAAATATAAGTGTCACACTTCCCTTTCCTGCTCTTTCGACAACATCTCGTTAAAGGTCTCTTAACCACCTATGAAGACATTTCCAAGGAAATCCTTATAACCACCTTCATGGATAGATAGTATTAATTTTATATAATATATAAATAAGTAATTACATGTATTATAAGTTTTTTAAGCTAATTATACATTTTAGTAAATGACTTTGAATGAAAATAGAGAAATCAAAGTGAAATGGTAAATTTTTAAGAAAAACATGATATAAAAACGCTTTAATATCATCAACGAGAATTAAGAAATATAATAAAATGATTATAATTGTTAAATAGTTGTATAAATGATTATAATTCACTTATGTATCAATGTTTTAATAAATCTAAGTTTATTATCCAGGAGGCGCAAAAGTGACGAAATAAAGAGGGAATTAAGGTAAGGGGATTCTCAAACCCAAATCCTTTTCTTCAGGTTATCCCTCTTTCATGAATTATTTAGTATAAATATTTCTCTGATGTTCCTTAAATATCATTTCATTATTCTTCCCATTTATTTTCAGGGATATACATGTTTACAACTTGATTTTATGACAAATACAATGATTTTCCAAAAGAACTCTTCTTTCTAAAATTCATCTTGACTCCTCTTGAGTTGTTTCTTCTTCACTCAAGAATGATGACTCTTATACCAAATGTGTTTTCCTATTTTTTATTTGGGAACCCCAAGTTTAGTTATGAAATCATGATTGATTAAATCCATGAAACCCATTCCTTTCTATGGGTTAATTCATGACTATGATTGTAGTACGTTCTATGAGGTATGCATGATTATGTAAATATTATAATGTGACAGGTGGACCTGGAATTCTATATCCCTTTAATACATTGGATAATGTGATGTATCTCATGTGATAATGTGTATTATGAATGAACATGATGCTATATTTTTTCATAAGATGAAGTTATGATTATGCACATATGTTATGTGTGAATTTGATGCTAGCTTTGTTCGCAACTATGTGGGGTATTTGACCACTATGACACGATGTTTCATTTCTATGCATTTCCACATTCCAAGCCATTATCACATGTTACCTTCATGATGTAGATGTTTATTCTATGCATATGATATGATTATGATGATTATGCTCACCCGTGTTATAATTATTCATGTTCCTTATTCATCCTCTTACTGTGATTTCAGCTCACCCCTTTTCATTGATGTATATCCTCTGGTGATTAAATGTAATAATGAGAATGTGATCTTTCAAAGGGATAAAGAAGAAGGATTTAAATTAATGTTTATGTTTTATTATGTATAAGTTATATATGAGCCTAATTTTTCCAAGACACTAAACCTTTGGATCCTAGATTTGTAATGCTATTATGTTTTTTATCTTTAAAATGATGTAATAGTCATGTAAGAAAAAGTAGGGTCTCTATAGTTGGTATCAGATCATGGTTTAGTTAATTTGGGAATTAGGATTATAAAATAAGAGTGAAAACCATAGTTATAATTCTATTTATAGGTAAAACATATTAGACGAACCTTTTTAGAAAAGGATAAACATATAAATCCCATAAAATATGCCTTTAGTGTTAATTGTGTAAAATATTAAATTATTCATGCTTTGTTGACTTAATTTTTGTTCAAACCTTTTATATTTTAGAAAATTGTGGGAATCAGGAGAAACCAGTCCAAAAAACCATGTGAGGGTCAATGCAACGATTGTTCGAACGAAATCCTCAATGCCTAAGGGGTGGAGTTAAAAACTTTATGGCAATTCTTACCCAGTTTTCTCAGGTCATGAATAATAACTTAAACCACGTGGAACAACCGCCTTCACCCAGGAAGGATCAACTAGCCATTGAGTCCTTTATGTGGAAATGACCACCAACGTTTAGTGGAACTTTTGATCCACTTGTCATGGAACAATGGGTTAACTCAATAGAGAAGATCTTTTCTGTGATCTATTGCTCTAAGAAAGAGAAGGTGAATCTGGACATTTATTATTTAGATGGAGAAGTTGATCAATGGTGGGTGCTGATAAAGAACACCAAACTGAAGGATGAAATGGAGGAGATATAGTTAGAAGACTTTAAGAAAATATTTATTAGTAAGTATTTCCCTTGAAATTTTTAAACAAAGATGGAAATAAAATTCATAGAGTTGAAGCAAAAGGAATGTGAATCTATCAAAGCTTACGAGGTAAACTTCGCAAGTCTTGGAAGATATGCCTTGAGTTTTTTTATCAACAATGATAACAAAATAGATAGATTATGTGGAGATTTAAAACCACACCTTCTAAAGGATCTATCTATCTAAGAATTTGGGAGTTATAAAGAAGTGGTTCGATGTGCTCTCGAAGTAGATATGAAGTTCAGAGAATGGTCCAATTGATATGGAGATAAGAAGAGAAAAATTGAGTTTCAAGGTAGTGGGTAAAATGAAAAGGAGGAAAGAGTATTCAACTACCCACATGTAAAAAATGTGGGAAGAAGCCTCAAGTTAATTTCCTCAAAGGGATAGGGAAATAATTCAAGTGTGGGAGATAAGGCCACCAATCTCATGAATGTTGAAGAGACATGAAGAAGATGGCCAAAAAGATAGAGGAAAGGAAGGCGCCTCCTAATGCACCACCCATGGTTCAATGCTTCAATTGTGGGGAGAAAGGGCACCATGGAATCCAATGCACTAAACCATGGGTCCTTGAGGGTAATCTATGTCAGCAGCCACTAAAGACAAAGGATCAAGGGAAAGCTTATTCCATCACTACTACTGAAGTAGAGTAATAAAACAAATTTTTACAAGGTACACTTCCTATTCACTCAAGAAACGAAAATGTCATATTTGATTTTGGTTCTACACATTCCTTTATATCCTGCAAGTTTTCAAGAACTATTGAATCGAAGTCCTGATACATTTAAGTAGATATATCTATAAAAAAACCTAGTGGCATGATCATTATGACCCAAATGTTGGACTCTTCTCCTATTGGTGTATGTGGGAAGATTCTTCCATAAAATCTCATAATACTTCCCTTCATGGAATTATATGCTATACAGGGTATGGATTGTATCTTGTTATATAGAGCACACATCAACTATTGGGAAAATAAAATCTCTTTTAATATCATGCACCATCCAATGCTTCTATAAAATTTCAAGGAAGATCACGAGTCTCCTTTGGAAAATCCCTCAATGGTGTGGGTGTTAATGTCACGTGGAGAAGCATACCTTTCTCAAATGGTTGGGTCAAAGGAAGGTATCAACCTAAAGGAAATTCCCATTTTTAGGGAATACACTGATGTATTTTCTGAAGAGTTACCCAGACTTTCCCCAGATCATGAGGTAGAGTTATCAATATAGCTCATACCTGGTGCTACTACTATCTTAAAATTCCCCTACAGGATGGCCCTGGTCAAACTAGAGGAGTTAAAGAAGCAGTTGGAAGAGAATTTGGACAAAGGGTTCATATACCTTAGTGCATCACCTTGGGGTGCACTGGTGTTCTTTTTAAAGAAAAAGGATGTATCAATGCATCTGTGTATTGATTATCAGGAGCTCAAAAAGATCACCATAAAGAACAAGTATCCTCTACCAAGGATTGATTAGTTTTTTGATCAACTGCGAGGAGGTAAGTACTTCTAAAAGGTTGATCTTCATTCTGAATATCATCAACTGAAGGTAAATAAGGAAGATATTCAGAAGACTGCCTTTCCATATAAGATATGGGCATTATGAGTTCATAGTGATGCCCATTGGACTTACTGATTTTGTTGAAATATTTATGGATTTTATGAATAGAGTATTTATAGGCTACCTTGAATTTTTTTTTGTTAGTGTTTATCAATGATAATATCATTTAATCCAAGATTAAGGAGGAACATGAAGAGCATCTAAGAATTATGTTGATAAAATTAAAGAAGGAGAAAATGTATGAAAAGTTCTGTAAGTATGACTTTTGGATGAAGGAAGTCGCATTATTAGAGCTCGTGATAACAAGTGATAGAATTTATGTGGACCCTTAAAAGACAAAGGCAATTGAGGAATGACCCAGACCCACTAGTGTCATGAAAATCCATAGTTTCTTGGCTTAACAGGGTACTACCGATGTTTTGTGAGAAATTTCTCATGATTGTATAGCCCGCTAATTAAGTTAACACAAAAAGGGGTAAAGTATTACTAGACAGAAGAATGTGAGGAAAGCTTTAAATAACTCAATAAGAGCTTGATCAATGCATCTATACTCACACTAAAAACAAGTGTAAAATGTTTTGTGATATACAATGATTCTTCAAAGAAAGACTTGGGTTGTATACTCATGAAAAATGAAAAGTTTATAGCCTATACCTCACAAAAGTTGAAGATACATGAGAAAAACTACTCATCGCATGATCTGGATATAATTCCCCAAGCCCACGCTTCTGGATTCTGTGCTAAAACATGCTTTGAATCTTTTTGATAAAAGAAACTAAATAACTACACAACGCATTAAACAACCGAGGACCTTTTTACTAGTCTATGTTTTGGAAAATTAGATACAAATATTACAAATTAATAAAACTATACAAAATGAAAATTAAATAAACAAAATAATATTCGATGTGCTACCTCCACATAGAATAATTACATCACTGATAAATCTACCAAACCTATAAAAAGAATTTAAAATATAGGGTGAACATTTAATATACCTAGAAAGAGGTTTTAAAAATGTTAATAAAAAATTTCAAAAATATTTTCTTGAAATAAACTTTTATATGTATATATATTACTTATAAGTAAATTTCTAAATCTTTGAAAATCCATATATTTTAGAAATATTGATTTCATAAAATAATTATATTTGGAAAGATTCATTGAGAATTATCTATTGAAAATAATAATTTCTGGTGGGTCATTCTTGATACTTGGCAGACTATAATAAAAATTGTAAGACCACTAGTCACAACTCCTATGGAACAAGGTTCCCTTAAGACTTATAGGTTCACTCCCCGTAAAATTTCATACATTATACTAGTGCCAATTTTGAAAACACTTTCAATGGACCTTCCTTTCTCAATCCTAAACCAAAACATTTCAAAAATACATACATGAAATTATTTTCTTAAAAATAAAATAATATTTCTTATAACATGTCATCAACATATTCTCGAGAGTTTCTAAAACCATTTTTAGGAGAATCCAATGCTTAAAAATTGTTACACTTGTATAAAAGTTATAAATAAAATTCATAATGAAATATGTGCACACTTGATTAAAAATGTATTGAATGTCACTTATAAGTTAGATAATGACCATATCTAATTATGTATGACATACCAAGGGGTGCAGATATAATTCTGCACACGAAATAATAACTTATTTTGGATTAGCACATAAAATGATAAAAATATCACTTATAAACAAATTTTACACATAAAATATAAACCATAAAATGTTAGACTAAGAGTAATTTCAAACCTTTTCATATAGAATTGAACATGAATGTTTAATCCCTTTTATTTTTTAAAATAAATCGATATACATATATATATGCATATATAAAAAATTATATATAAAATGATAGAATGAAAATATAATCAAACCTTTTGATAAAAATAAACGATCCCCTTTCAAAACATATAATTTAAAACAAAAACCCTTATCTTATAAATTTTAGAAAAAAAACAAAAAAAAATTATAGATAGATATCAATACATATATATATATATATACATAATCTGATTAAAATAAAATAAACCCTTACAACCCATAAACTTTAGAAATAAAATTAAAATCACAAACACTTATATTATATTTTCTGAAAATAGATAATCATATATGTATATATATATATACACATATATATGCAACACACACACACACACACATCTGTGAATCCTTGTAAAACAAAGATAGTATGATAAAATAAAATAAACTCTTACAAAGCATAGGTTTTTAGAAATAAAATTTAAAACAAAAACCCTTATCTCATATATACTGAAAATAGATAGTTATACATGTGTATATACGCATATATATACACATATATATGTAACCCTTTGTAAAATGATAATAATTTGATGAAACCTTATGTTTTTAGTTCTAAAATATACATAAAATAGATAGAAACAAATACTTATACATTCATATGTATAAATCAGTATATATATATAAATCCTTATAAATTGAAAATAATTTTACCCCTACCTTAGTTTGGATCAATGAGGGACTCTGAGCTATTGAATTTTCAATCAGGAAGCATAGGAGAGTTATGGAAGATGAGGGTAGGGTATTCTTGGGTGTACAATAAATAAAAAGATGTTTTAAAGCTTCCTTTAGAAGCTGGGTTTTTTTTTAAAATAATGAACAATTTTTAGATCTGCAAATCCTCTATGAAATGTGATCGTTTGATGGTTTCCAATTAAAAAAATTTGAGTTTCATTTACCTTTATTATTTAAATTGTCATCATTTTAATAAATATTTAATATTATATTATATTTAATATTATGGTTGAGTTTCTTTTTTATTCATGAGTCCACTTGCATTTTTTTGTCACGTCATTTGGTCTTTCCTTTTTATCCACACGTTCCATTTTTTATAACTCTCAATTATCTCTCCTTTTTTTTCTGTCCAGTAAACATATTAATAATATATTATTATTTTATTATATAATCATTAATATATTATTATATCATCCTTTATTATCTTATTTAACATTTTTTTATCAAATGACTTATCGTTTTTTTCTAAACAACATAACATATTTTTTTAAACCATTTCAGAATATATATATATATATATATATAATTAGTTTTTTTAAATAATTCAAATCATAATTTTTTTAGAACACATATATATATTGTGCATTTTTTATAATAAAATAATTATATATATTTATAATTTATAAATTTTATAAAAAAAAACATAAATTATTTTCATATATTTATAAAATTTATAATAGTAATAATTTTATAATCATAATTTATAATTCAAAAAGTAATAATTATAATTCAATATATATATATATATATCATCTTTTCGAAAATAAAAATTTATAAAAACAATATAATTATATTCGTATATAAATTTCAATGTATTATTACTAATCTTAATCAAATTTTATGAACACTTAGTTTATTTAATTTATAAAACAATTCATTTATTAAACACTTATTTAATATTTTAAAATTTTTGGGGTGTTACATTCTTCCCCTCTTAAAAATAATTTCATTCTTGTAATTCGTTCATTGGACTAAAAAGAATTCTGAATTTTTGTTTTTAGTTTTTTTAAAAGGAATTTTATACTCTACTACTTAAACGACAACATCTAATCTCCAAAATTGTCTAGACCATTCCTTTGATACCAATTATAACATCCTGAGCCCACACTTTCAGATTCAGTTCTAAAACATGATGTGTAATTTTTTTATAAAAGAAACTAAATTATTACACAACACATTAAACAACTGAGGCCCTTTTACCGGTCTAGGTTTTGGAGAATTAGATACAAATATTACAGTTCAACAAAACTGTACAAAATAAAATTTAAATAAACAAAAGAATCTTCAGTGCGCTGCCTCCACATAGAAAAATTAAATCACTTATAAATCTACTAAACATGTAAAAAGAATTAAAAACATATGATGAACATTTAATATGCCCAGTAAGGGGTTTTAAAAATGTTAATAAAAACTTTTAAAAATATTTTCTTGAAATAAACTTATTTTTGTATATATATATATATATACTTATAAGTAAATTTCAAAATCTTTGAAAAAAAATATATATATTAAAAATATTGATTTCATAAAATAATTATATTTGGAAAGATTCATTGAGAATTATCTATTAAACATAATAATTTCTGGTTGGTCATTCTTGATACTTGGAAGACCATAATAAAAAATGTATAACGACTAGTCATAAATCATATGGAACAAGGTTCCATTAAGACTTATGGGTTTACTCCTCATAACATTTCATACATTATACTAAGGGAGATTTTGAAAACAATTTCAATGGATTTTTCATTCTCAATCATAACCCAAAACATTTAAAAAATACATACATGAAATTATTTTCTTAAAAAAAAATATTTTTTTTCTTATAACACGTCATCAACATATTCTCGAGAGTATCTAAAACCATTTTTAGGAGAATCCTGTGCTTAAAAATTGTTACACTTATCTAAAATTTATAAATAAAATGCATAATAAAATATGTACACACTTGATTAAAAATGTATGGAATGACACTTATAAGTTAGATAATGGTTATACCTAATTATGCATGACATACCAAGGGCTGAATATACAATTTTACACATGAAATACTAGCTTGTTTTGGATTATCACATAAAATGATAATAAATATCATTTATAAAAAAATGTTACACATAAAATATAAACCATAAAATGTTAGACTAAGAGAAATTTCAAACCTTTTCATATAGAATTGAACATGAATGTATAATCCCTTTTATTTCTTAAAATAAATTGATATACATATATATATATATATATATCATTATACATAAAATGATAAAATGAAAATATAATCAAACCCTTTGATAAAAATAAACGATCCCCTTTCAAAACATGGACTTTAAAACAAAAACTCGTATCTTATAAATTATGAAAAAACAGAAAATTTTATAGATAGATATCAATACATATATATATACATAATATAATTAAAAGAAAATAAACCCTTACAACCCATAAACTTTAGAAATAAAATTTAAATCAGAAACCCTTATCTTATATTTTCTGAAAATAGATAATCTTATGTGTATATATGCATACATATACATACATATAAATATGTAATATATACACACATATATATATGTGAATCCTTATAAAATAAATATAGTTTGATAAAATAAAATAAACCCTTACAAACCATAGGTTTTTAGAAATAAAATTTAAAACAAAAACGCGTATCTCATACATACTAAAAATAGATAGTTATACATGTGTATATATGCATATATATAAACATACATGTGTAACCCTTTGTAAAACGAAAATAATTTGATGAACCCTTATGTTTTTAGTTACAAAAAATATATAAAATAGATTGAAACAGATACTTATACATACATATGTATAAATCAATATATATATATATATCCTTATAAATTGATTTTTTTTATGAAATGTTATTAATGGATGTCATAATTATGACAATATTGATGACTCCTAAATTCCCAATTAATTTCCCTCTTAATGACCAACCTTACATATTCTCGAACCATTGGTATTCTAGCTGTTGGATTAAATATTATAGGGATTAATCTCAACCGTTGGATCAGATCTCATGTACTCTATAAATATGGTGATATGTTAATGAAATGATATGGAATTTTGGCTCTACATTGTTTTATCTACTTGTATTTATTTTTTATTTGTATTTCCATTTGTTATTATCATTGTCATACACAAATTCGACATTCTCTTTCTCAATGATGCGCTTCGCCTACGATCGATCTTACATTTTCAGTTTTGAAATGCTTCACGGTTTCAATCGGCATTTGATCAATTTCATAACACGTTATCATCATGATCGTCTTCTCTGCATTGCGCATCATGACATCTCTATCTTCATCCCCATCATCGACATAAGAAAAATCTCAGAGGAACACGGTATGTAACATGTTTTTATAAACATTCTTATTTTGAAATACTCTTTCGTATGTGCATCGACTCCAATCATTCGAGGAGCTACGTCAAAAGGTGAACCTTATTATATATTTAAGATACTGTTACATTTATTTTCCCCCTCTTGATAAATCTGAAAATAATATATGATTTTATTAATCTTTCGCTACGGAAAAAATAATGAGATCCTGAAGAGTTGTAATGACTCACGGTTGAAAAATTTCACTTCATTCCTTGGAGAGAATGTGTTTAATTAATAAATGATGTAGTAAATGTCGAGACAAACATCATTAATCAAATGAATAAAAAACTACACCACTAGAAGTGGTTGAATTATTAACATCGCGTACCCGTCGTACGTTGAGCCGTTGAATGGGGAACATCACATACCCATTGTACGTCGATCCGTTGAATGATGAACATCGTGTACCCATCATACATCAAGCTGTTGAATGATGAACATCACGTACCCATTGTACGTTGAGCCATTGAATGATGAAAATCGCGTACCCGTCGTACGTCAAGCCGAAGTTTTATGAACATCGCGTACCCGTCGTACGTCGAGCCGAAGTTTGATGAACATCGCGTACCCGTCGTACGTCAAGCCGAAGTTTGATGAACATTGCGTACCCGTCGTACATTGAGCCGAAGTTTGATGATCATCGCGTACCTATTGTACATCGATCCAAAGTTCGCTAATCATTCCATGAACCATGAAATTTAATATCTCTTATTTCTTGTTCACCCTAAAGGTGTCAAGTTTGATTATACTATACAAAGGTTCACGATGGAGATGATGTTTACTTTAAATATTTGTATATATTTATTTTATTTCTTTTATCTTTATTTTATTTCTTATAAAATGTTTTAGAGAAATTAAATATTCTTGATGAACAAGCATAAATATATTTTATATATATTTATCCCCTGAAGTGGATGAAATTGATGAAATTGTTGAATTGAATATTCATGCAATTGTCTTGAAGACACTATAAAACTCAAACAAATAATTTTATTCTATTACCTAGAGTTAATGAGAATATTTATTGAAAATTATTTATTTCATTCCCCGAATTGAATTAAAATATACCTAATTTTATTATAAATCAAGTTTGAGGTGAATATGATGTTTTGAAAATGATCATTATGTCATATTTGTTTATAATAAATAATAAAAATATAACCACCTGAAGTGGTTTGATGATAGTAAATATTTACAAAGCATAATGAATTTTATTGATATTTATAAAATATTGCATCCCTGAAGGATGATATGAATATAATGTCCTTTGACATTATATTGAAGAATATCTTCATTTATCATTTATTTTTCTCGCAATAACAATATCAAGGGAAACATTATTATTTATTATATTCTTATATATTATCAATATTATCTCATGTAATTCATTTATCCCCTAAAGTGGATGTTTTTGTTCATATAATTCATAAATGAAATGATTGAATTACATAGTTTTGATAATCTGATATATATTATGAAAATGATTTTACCACCTGAAGTGGTTAAATCAATGATCATCATAATCAATAAAATTTATATTTTATACAGGATGATCATTATTAATAAATAATAAATTACCATTCATGGATCATGAAATCCGAGGAATGAATGAATTCCCTGATGCGAATGTAGTATTAATTATTATATCTCATTCCTTGAAGTGAATGAAATTATTCATGAAAATTGTTGATATGATTTATGATATCATGAATATTTGAGAGTTTATGAGGTTTGATCAAATGATTTATCTTTCATTTGATAAATTGAATGTTGTTTATGAATTATAATTTTGGATGGTGATAAGGTGTGTTGTGAATCCAAAAGATTCTTCTACATTGGATCTTGCTACCACATTCACCAGCTTCAAAATAAGTGGGGGCTCCTATCCTAGATAGATGTATTGTAAAATAATATTTGGGCCCGAAGTACCAAAATATTTTAGGCTAGAAGTTCTAAATTATGCAATAATCTGCTTGTTGATGGGCCTAACCCGTTATGATTATATTATGAATTCATCAACCACCATAAGTGGAAATTATAATGACAAATATGAGTTTTCACAATGAAAGATCTTGGAGATCTTATATTATTTTAATTAAATGCTTTAAAAGAACTCATATATGCATTAGTATATGCTTATATAAGTACATTTACTAGTAGTTAAAATTAATAAACGACTCCAGAAGAGCGAATATATTCCTACATGGTAGTGCAAATTCTCAATACTTTGTTATATCTAAAGTATCAATGAGATATATGAATGGTATTCTTGAAAATGAATATCATACGGAGACAAAAGAGGTGCCTCAATATGTAACAATCATTCATAAAAGTGATTATAAAGAATTTGTTATGTACAATCAAATCAATAATGGTAAACCATAAGTTTACTGATCCTGACACTTCAAATATATGACATGATGATTTAGGTCATCCAAGATCAATTATAATAAAAGATATTGATTCATGTATACACGAGCATTGATTTATTGATAACATAGTAGACATCCATCAGGGGGAGAATGATGAATTTATTTAATGGATGCATGTCTACAAAATTATCAATGAATTTATTATCATTAAGTCATTATGAATCCCCCCTGTACGATAATTTACCATGAGGTACCCATTTTTTAGGTAAATTATTTATATCATTAGCAGTTATTATGAAAATAAATTTCCCATTTACTTATGAAGAAGTATATATGGGCGTGCCCACCATGTGATCCATCTATATGAAAGATGAATCCACTAAATGATCACATGTGTTATTTGCTGCTGGTGAGTATACATTGCATGCTATGCATGTTTATTAAAAGAAATATTGAGTATCATATATTATATGGTCCTGTAGAACCATTGACATGATGCTCCCAACACATACATGAATGTAAAGTGTTGAAAATCAATAGTCTGATTATACACACATGAAGTGTGTTTGAACTGATTATATAAAATCACTGTCTAACCTGAGTAGAAAGTAATAAATATATTTTCCCTTGAAGAGGAAAATGAATATATCGGCAACATTATATCTTTTTAGATATTTTCCCTGAAGTGACATTGGTACCATAAAAACTATGAGATCTCAATCAAATGTTGTTGATGATATATTTTCTATGAATGATTTTAAAACTCATTGATGATGATGGATTTTTATAGATGTCGACATCATAATAATTGGCCAAAATTATTAAAGAAAATTATGAAATGTTCAACAGATAAAGTTCTGTATTGATTATCCAAACTATCAAGACTATTGCATATCGATGATCTTATTATAATAAATATTAATCCTTGTATATTTGGATATTTATATGAATCTTATAAGGGTTTGAAATGCCTGAAGCATATTCAAAATTATGAAAGTTTCACCCAATCTGATAAATTATGGGGTGAACTGAATAAGATGTATCCATATTAAGGAAGAATATAAATTGAATTTATTATCCCATTGTTTGTATGAATCATTATATTCATTATATTATTAAGATGTTTTGAAAAACATCTAAACTCTCGAAGAGTTTTTTGAAATCAATGACTTATTTGATCATAAAATTACATTGAATGTCCTTGCATTTTTGAATTAATTATCCAGAAGATGAAATATTAAATTTTTGGAATGGTTTTAACCTTAATGAATAATTAAATCTCTTATTTCTAAGAGTGATATATTTCATACATAAGGGGTTGATGAAGAACATAATTATCCTAGAATGATTAAATATAAATGCACATTTTATTTATCCCTGAATGATATACATGTACATGTGCATATGTACCTTGCAAATAAAAATAAATCATATTATGATGCAAGGTAACATTCTTCACTATTCATTGAAATCTAAAGGATATAAATTATTATTATTCCAAAATTCAAAACTGAATTTTTTGGTTATGAATTGATCATGGACATTCTATGAGTTAAATTATGATCATTATGAATGGGAGATGTAACTGTTGTACTCTTTTTTCCTTAGTCAAGTTTTTCCCACTAGGTTTTCTTGATAAGGTTTTTAATGAGGCAACACTCTGGGGACTTGATTTTATTGTGCTCCTTTCCCTAATCAAGTGTTTTCCCCTGAAGGGTTTTTCCTTGATGAGGTTTTTAATGAGGCAATCATACATCATAACAAATATCCAAGGGAATGTTATGAATTATTATAGATATCTGCAATTAATAGAAATTGTTGGTCTTTCCCATGAGTTTTAATTTTAATGAGTCCATTAATTATTACCTATAGTCTTCCTCCCATGTCTTGAAGACATAATTAAATAATAATATTAATTGATATCCAAAAGACATAACTAAATGATATAATTAGGGGGAGTTGGGAACATTTCACTCTTTTTCCCTTCATCAAGTTTTTCCCACTGGGTTTTCCAGATAAGGTTTTTAATGAGGTATCATAACATGGAATTCATTTATTTTGTCTTCACTAATTTTTCCCACATGGTTTTTTTAAGTGAAGATTAAATAAGGCTCTATAAAATTATGACATCCAGGGGGTGTTATGAAATGTTAATAATGGATGTCATAATTATGACAATAATGATGAATCCTCAATTCCCAATTAATTTTCCTCTTAATTACCAACCTTACATATTCTCAAACCATTGGTATTATAGCCGTTGGATTAAATATTATAGGGATTAATCTCAACTGTTGGATCATATATCATGTACTCTATAAATATAGTGATATGTTAATGAAATGATATGTACTTTTGGCTCTAAATTGTGTTCTATACTTGTATTTCTTTTGTATTTGTATTTCGATTTTTTATTATCATCGTCATACGCAAATTAGACATTTGCTTTCTCAACGATGTGTTTTGCCTACGATCGATCTTACATTTCCAATTTCTAAGTGTTTTGCGGTTTCAATCAGTGTTCAATCAATTTCAAAACAAAAATAATTTTATCCCTTGCCTTAGTTTGGATCAATGAGTAGTAAGCAGAGGAGAGTTAGGGAAGACGAGGGTCTGGTATTCTTGGGTGTAAAATAAATAATAAGAAGTTTTAAAGATTCCTTCAGAAGATGGGTTTTTTAAAAAAATGAACAATTTTTAAATCTGCAAATCCTCTATGAAATGCGATCGTTTGATGTTTTTAAATTAAAAAAATTTAGTTTCGTTTACCTTATTATTTAAATTTTCATCATTTCAATCAACATTTAATATTATATTATATTTGAGTTTCTTTTTTATTCATGATTCTACTTATGTTTTTTTGTCATGTCATTTGGTTTTTCCTTTATATCCACACGTTTCATTTTTTATAACTCTCGATTCTCTCTCCTTATTTTTGGTTTTTTCAAGTCAACATATTAATATTATATTATTATTTTATTATATGACCATTACAATAGTGTATTATTATATTATCCTTTATTATCTTATTTAACATTTTTTATCAAATGACTTTTCAGTTTTTTCTAAACAACATAGCATATTTTTTTAAACCATTTTAGCATTTTTTAAATATATATATATATATATAATTCATTTTTTTAAATAATTCAAATTAATTTTTTTATAAAGCACACATATATATATTGTTCATTTTTTGTTATAAAATAATTTTATATATTTGTAATTTATAAATTTTATAAAACAAAAACATAAATTATTTTCATATATTTATAAAATTTATAATAGTAATAATTTTATAATCATAATTTATAATTACAAAATTAATAATTATAATTCTATATATACACACACACACACACATATATAATCTTTTCAAAAATAAAAATTTATAATAACAAAATAATTATATTCATATATAAATTTCAAAGTATTATTATTAATCCTAATCAAATTTTACAAAAACTTAGTTTATTTAATTTATAAAACAATTAATTTATTAAATAATTATTTAATTTTTTAATTTTTTTTGGGTATTACATTCTTTCCCCCTTAAAAAGAATTTCATTCTCGCAATTCGTTTGTTGGACTAAAAAGAATTCTGAATTTCCATCTTCAGATTTGTTTTTTAAAAATGACTTTTATACTCTACCGCTTAGATGAGAATATTTAATCTCCAAAGTTACCTAGACTGTTCCTCTGATACCAATCATAAGGCCCTGAGCCCGTGCTTCCAGATTCAGTGCTAAAACATGATGTATATTTTTTTTATAAAAGAAACTGAATAATTACACAACACATTAAACAACCAAGGACCTTTTACAGGTATAGGTTTTGAAGAATTAGATAAAAATATTACAATTCAACCAAATTGTACAAAATGAAAACGAAATAAAAATAATAATCTTCAGTGCGTTGCCTCCACATAGAAAAATTACATCAACGATAAGTCTACTAAACCTGTAAAACGAATTTAAAATGTAGGGTGAGCATTTAATATGCCCAGTAAATATTTTTCAAAATATTAATAAAAAAATTTAAAAATATTTTCTTGAAATAAACTTATATATGTATATATATACTTATAAGTAAATTTTTAAATCTTTAAAAATCCATATATTTTAGAAATATTGAATTCATAAAATAATTAAATTTGGAAATATTCATTGGGAATTATCCATTGAAAATAATAATTTCTAGTTGGTTATTATTGATACTTGGTAGACCATAATAAAAAATATAAGACCACTAGTCATAACTCATATGAAAAAAGGTTCCCTTAAGACTTATGGGTTCACTCCCCATAAAATTTCATACATTATACTAGTTACAATTTTGAAAACACTTTTAATGGACTTGCCTTTCTCAATCCTAACCCAAAACATTTCAAAAATACATACATGAAATTGTTTTCTTAAAAAAAAATCTTTCTTATAACATGTCATCAACATGATCTCAAGAGTTTCTAAAACCATTTTTAGGATAATACCATGCTTAAAAATTGTTATACTTGTCTAAAAGTTATAAATAAAATTCATAATAAAATATGCGCACACTTGATTAAATTTGAATGGAATGCCACTTATAAGTTAGATAATGACCATACCAAATTATTCATGACATAACAAGGGGTTTAGATACAATTTCACATATGAAATAATATCTCGTTTTGGATTAGCACATAAAATGATAATAAATATCATTTATAAACAAATGTTACACATAAAATATAAAGCATAAAATGTTAAACTATGAGCATTTTCAAACATTTTCATATAGAATTGAACATGAATGTCTAATCCATTTTATTTCTTAAAATAAATTGACACACACACACACACATATATATAAATTATTATACATAAAATGTTAGAATGAAAATATAATCAAACCCTTTGATAAAAATAAATGATCCCCTTTCAAAACATAGTTTTTAAAACAAAAACTGATATCTTTTAAATTCTGAAAAAATAGAAAATTTTATAAATAAATATCAACACACACACACACACACATATACATACATACACAATCTAATTAAAATAAAATAAACCCTTACAACCCATAAACTTTATAAATAAAATTTAAATCATAAACCCTTATCTTATATTTTCTGAAAATATATAATCATATATGTATATATATACATATATGTACACATATGTATGTAATATATATACACATATATGTATGTGAATCCTTGTAAAATGAAGATAGTTTTATAAAATAAAATAAACCCTTAAAAACCATAGTTTTTTTTTGAAATAAAATTTAAAACAAAAACCCTTATCTCATATATACTGAATATAGATAGTTATACATGTGTATATATTCATATATATATATATACACACACACACATATATATATATGCAACCCTTTGTAAAATGACAATAATTTGATGAACCCTTACGTTTTTTGTTCTGAAAAATACATAAAATAGACAGAAACAAATAATTATACATACATATGTATAAATATTTATATATATATATATACATATATAAATCCTTATAAACTGAAAATAATTTTATCCCTAACCTTAGTTTGGATCAATGAGGGATTGTGAGCTGCTGAATTTTCAAGCAGGAAGAAGAGGAGAGTTAGAGAAGATGAGGGTTGGGTATTCTTGGGTGTACAATAAATAACAAGATATTTTAAAGCTTCCTTTAGAAGCTGGGTTAAAAAAATGAACAATTTTTAGATCTGCAAAACCTTTATGAAATACGATCATTTGATGGTTTCCAATTAAAACAAAAAATTGAGTTTCTTTTACCTTTATTATTTAAATTATCACCATTTCAACCAAAATTCAATATTATATTATATTTAATATTATATTTGAGTTTCTTTTTTATTCATGAGTCCACTTACGTTTTTTTGTCATGACATTTGGGTTTTTCCTTTTTATACACATGTTTTATTTTTTATAAATCTCAATTCTCTCTCCTTATTTTTGGTTTTTTCAAGTCAACATATTAATAATATATTATTATTTTGTTATATAATAATTAGAATAATATATTACTATATTATCCTTTATTATATTATTTAATTTTTTTTATGAAATAAATTATCATTTTTTTCTAAACAACATAACATATTTTTTTAAACCATTTTAGCATTTTTCTAAATATATATATTTAATCCGTTTTAAAAAACAATAATTCAAATCAAAATTTTTTTAAAACACATTTATATATATTGTGTGCTTTTTTGTAATAAAATAATTATATATATTTATAATTTATAAATTTTATAAAACAAAAATATAAATTATTTTCATATATTTATAAAATTTATAATAGTAATAATTTTCTAATCATAATTTATAATTCCAAAACTAATAATTATAATTCAATATATATATATCATCTTTTTGAAAATCAAAATTTATAAAAACAAAATAAGTATATTTGTATATATATTTCAAAGTATTATTATTAATATAAATCAAATTTTATAAACACTTAGTTTGTTTAATTTATAAAACAATTCATTTATTAAACACTTATCTAATATTTTAAAAATTTTAGGGTGTTACACTAGAGCTAGAAGTTGTGATATTTTCCTTAAAAATCTGGAATCACTACCTCTATGGTGAGAAGTGTGAAATATATACCAAACACAAGAGTCTAAAGTATATATTCACATAGAAGAATCTCCACATGCATCAAAGAAGATGGTTATAGCTAATCAAGGACTATGATTTATCTATTCACTACTATCTGGGAAAGATGAACAAGGGAGATGATGCCAACACTATAGAAAAGAAACACAATGTTAGCAAACCAATTATCATTATAGAAATTGGCGATATAAAAACTTGAGAGGAATTGAGTTGAATATTTAATGAAATAATGGAGTGGTATATATAGGAGGGAATGTGACCATTGGAATAGTAACATCGCCATTGGGAATAGTAACACAACTGTTGGAATAGTAATTTTACAAAAAATAAATAAATTGTGATATAAATAATATTTATCATGATTAATTTATGTAAATATAAATTGTATAATTCCAAAAAATAAATACCATGATTAAAAACTTAAAGAAAATATACACACATTTTTTAATAAACTATATTTTAAAGTATTTTGTAAAAATCATTATTTGTATATTAAAAATTAAAATTACTTATTTTAAAAATTTATTCTGATAAAATGAGTACATTTTTTGAAATTATAATATTGAATTTTTCCAAGGGTGACTTTTTTTTTAATTTTCTGAAATACTTCAATTTTTGGGTAAATAGTAAAAATATAGTTTTCACATAATCAATGTATCTTTAATCATATCATTAATGATGTAATAATGAACTAATAATTTATAGAACTTGAGGTTCTACCATGAGGTATTTAATTTCATAAATGATTAATTCAAATACAATAAACTTAATTTCCAAACCAAAAAATCAGTTTTCAAAACCTAAAGCCAAAAGTGATTCCTTAAAATAACCATTTCTATTTTTTTTTCACTTTCCTTTTTAATAAACTAATTAATTATAATTATAAATGTGATTAAAGTATTAAAACTATTATATTATATTTATATATTATTTATAATGTAAAAAATTCACTATTATAAGTTTTACCTTTGATATAATATTCTATTCAATATTTTATTCTAAAAATACCCCTCTCATCAAGTTTAAATAACCCCTACACATTCCCTTAGAAAACCTCTCTTATCACCCATTACAAAGCCCAAGATCTGACCAAAGCATCCCTATTAATACCCATATAATACTTAGGGATATTCTAGAGCAATAAAACTCAAATCACCAAGGGATTTATAGTGTCATACAAGAGAAGCTACACTGAGGATAGAGTAAGTCTCTATTAACTCTTCCCTATTTTCTTCTTCACTTTCTTCTTTTTCCCAATTACTTTCAAAACCATATACTATAAAATTAATTATTCAGTAAGTTAACATTATATTAATTATGTTAACCTACTTTAATTATCATATGTATGAAAAATATAAATGTCATACTTTCCTTTCCTGCTCTTTCGATAAAGTACCATTAAAGGTCGGTTAACCACTTACGAAGACATTGCCAAGAAAATACTTATAAACACCTTCATGTATGAATATTATTAATTATATATAAAATATAAATAATTAATTACATATAGTATAATCTTATGAAGTTAATTATACATTTATATAAATGACTTTGAACAAAAATAAATAAATCAAAGTGAAACAAGAATTTTTTTAAGAAGAACATGATATAAAAAAATCGATTTCATCAATGAAAATTAAGAAATATAATACAAAGATTATACTTGATAAATAGTTATATGAGTGGCTATAATAAATCTACGTTTATTATATATAAATCTACGTTTTAATAAATCTACGTTTTAATAGTTATATGAGTTGGATTTCACTTATGTATCAAAGTTTTAATAAATCTACGTTTATTATCCAGGAGGCACAAAAGTGATGAAATAAAGAAGGAATTATGGTAAGGGGATTCTCAAACCCAACTCTTTTTCATTGGGTTATCCCTATTTCAAGAATTCTTTTGTACAAATATTTCAATAATGTTCCTTAAATATAATTTCATTATTCTTACCTTTTATTTTCTGTGATATACATGTTTCCAACTCGATTTTATAACAAATAAAAAATATTTTTCAAAAGAAATCTTCTTTCCAAAACATATCTTGACTCCTATTGAGTTGCTTCTTCTTCTCTCAAGAATGATGATTCTTATACCGAATATGTTTTTCCCATTTTTCATTTAGGAACCCAAAGTTTAGTTATGAATTCATGATTGTTGAAATTCATGAAACACATTAATTTCAATGGGATAATTCCTAACTATGATTGTAATACGCTCTATGTGGCATGCATGATTATGTAAATATTATAATGTGATTGGTGGACTTGAAATTATATAGCCCTCCAATTCATTGGATAATGTGATGTATCTCATGAGATAATGTGTATTATGTGTGATCATGAAGCTATATTTATTCACAAGATTATGTTATGATTATTCACATGCGTTATGCGTGAACATGATGCTATCTTTATTCACAACTATGTGTAGTATTTGACCATTATGACATGATGTTTAATTTTTATGTATTTCCACATTTCATTCCATTATCACACGTTACCTTCATGATATTTATTTTGATCCTATTATTATGATATGGTTATGATGATTATACTCACCTATGTTATATTGATTCATGATCCTTATTCATCCTCTTACTAGGATTTTAGATCACCCCTTTCATTGATGTATATCCTCAAGTGATTATATGTAAAAAGGAGAATGAAATATTTTAAAGGATAAAGAAGAAGGATTTAAATAAATTTTTATGTTTTATTATGTACAAGTTATGTATGAGCCTAATTTTTCTAAGACATTAAACCTTTGGATCCCATATTTGTAATGCTATTATGTTTTTTTTCTTTAAAATGATGTAATAGTCATGTACGAAAAAGTAGGTTCACTATAGTTGGTATCAAAACATGATTTATTTAATTTGGGAATTAGGATTAGAAAACAAGAGTGAAAACAATATGCATTACTCTATGTATAGGTAAAACAACTTTGAATAATCTTTTTAGAAATGGATAAACATAGGGATACCATAAGACACACCTTTAGTGTTAATTGTGTAAAAGAATAAATTATTCTTGCTTTGTTAACTTACTTTTGTTCAAACCTATTCTATTTTATAAAATTATGGGAACCGGGTGAAACCAGGTCAAAAACCCATATAAAGGACAATGCAATGATTTTATGAATGACATCCCCAATGCCATGGGAGGTGGAGTTCAAAAATTCATGGCAATTGTTACCCAATTATCTCAGGCTATGAATAATAAATTGAAACATGTGGAATGATCGCCTTCACCCAAGAAGGATCAACTAGACATTAAGTCCTTTATGTGGCAATGAACGCTAATTTTCAGTGGAAATTCTAATCCACTTGTCACGTAACAATGGGTTAACTCATTGGAGAAGATATTTTCTATAATCCATTACTCTAAGAAAGAGAAGATGACTTTGGGAATTTATCATTTAGATGGAGAATCTGATCAATGGTGGGAATTGATAAAGAACACCAAGATGAAGGATGAAATGGAATGTATACAGTGGGAATACTTTAAGAAAATATTTCTTACTAAGTATTTCCCTCGAAATCTTTGAATAAATATAGAAAGAGAATTCATAGAGCTGTAGAAAAATGAAGGTGAGTCTGTCACAACTTACAATGAAAACTTCACAAATCTTGAAAGCTATGCCTCAGATTTTATTATCAATAATGATAGAAAAATAGATAGATTCTTTAGTGGTTTAAAACCACACCTTCAAATAGCTCTAGATATCCGAGACTTTGGGATTTATGAATAAGTGGCTCTATGTGCTCTCAAAGTAGATATGAAGTTTAGATAATGATCTCATTGTTATGGAGATAAGAAGAGAAGAATTTACTTTCTAGTTGGTGGGTCAAATGACAAATGAGGAAAGAGGATCAAATTACCCACATGTCAAAAACGTGGGTAGAAGCATCAAGGGAATTGCCTCGAAGGGACATGGAAATGCTTCAAGTGTGGGAGAGAAGGTCTCTAATCTCATGAATGTCAAAGAGACATGAATAAGATAGAAAACATGATAGAGGAAAGGACGACACCTCCTAATTCACCACCCATGGTTCAATTCTTCAACTGTAGGTAACAAGAGCACTATGCAAGACAATTCATTAAACTGGAGTTCCTTGAGGTTAATTTATGTTAACAACCACTAAATCCAAAGGAGAAAGGGAAAGCTTATGCCATCACTACTGCTAAAGTAGAGAAAGAAATTGAAGTCGTAAAAGGTAAAATTCTAATCCAATCAAGAATGAAAAAAATTCTTATTTGATTCTAGTTCTAAGCATTAATTTATATCCTAACAGTTTTATAGAACTATTGAATTGAATCCCTAATACCTTGAAGTAGATATATCTATAAAAACACCTTGTGGAAAAATCATTACAAACCAAGTGTTGGACTCTTCTCTATTGGTGTATATGGGAAGATTCTTCTAACAAATCTCTTAATAATTCCATTGGTGGAATTCAATGCTATATTGGGTGTGGATTGACTCTTGTTATATAGAGAACACATCAACTATAGGAAAAATGAAATATCTTTTCATATCCCACACCATCCAATGATCATATACAAATACAAGTAAGATCACAAGACTCCTTTGGAAAATCCCTCAATGGTGTGGGTGTTAATTCCCTATGGAGAAGCATACCTTTCTCAAATTGTTGGGTCATAGGAAGGTATAAACCTAAAGAAAATGCCCATTTTTAGGGAATACACTGATGTATTTCCTAAAGAGTTATCCAGACTCCTCCCTAGATCATGAGGTAGAGTTCTCAATAGAGCTCATACCCAGTCTACTACTATCTCAAAATGACCCTACAGGATGGCCCTAATTGAACTGGAGGAGTTAAAGAAGCATCCACAAGAGCATTTGGATAAGGGGTTCATATTCCCTAGTGAATCGCCTTGGGGTGTTCTGATTCTATTTGTAAATAAAAAGGATGGATCAATGCAGATGTGTATAAATTATCGAGAGATAAACAAGATCACCATAAAGATCAAGTATCCTCTAACAAGGATTGATGACTTGTTAGATCAACTACAAGGATCTAAGTACTTATCAAAGGTTGATCTTCATTATAGATATCATCAACTGAAGGCGAAGAAGTAAGATATACATAAGACTACTATCCATATAAGTTATGGTCAATATGATTTCATAGTGATTCCCTTTGGACTTACTAATTACACTGTAATATTCATGGATTTGATGAATATAGTCTTTAGAGACTACCTCGAAATTTTTTTGGTAGTATTTATCAATGATATTCTCATTTACTCCAAGATCAAGGAGGAACATAAAGTGAATCTAAGGATTGTGCTAGAAACATTAAGGAAGGATAAAATGCATGATAATTTCAACAAGTGTGGATTTTGGATGAAGAAAATTGTATTATTGGGGAATGTGATCACAAGTGAGGGAACTTATGTGTACCCTTCAAAGATAAATGAAATTGAGGAATGACCCAGGCCCACTTATTTCATCAAAATACATAGTTTTATTGGCTTTGTAGGGTACTACCGACATTTTGTGAAAAATTTCTCACGATTTTATATCACTCTAACTAAGTTAACACGGAAAGGGTTAAAGTATGTTTGGACAAAATAATGTGAGGAAAAATTTAAGGAGCCCAATAAGAGGCTAATAAATACACCTGTACTCACACTACCAATAAGTGGAGAAGATTTTGTGATATAAAACGATGATTTGAAGAAAGTATTGGGTTGTGTACTCATGAAAAATGAAAAAGTGATATCCTATTCCTCATGAAAGTTGAAGATCCATTAGAAAAACTAACCGATGCATGATATGGAGTTAGAAACTGTGATATTTTCCTTGAAAATATAGAAACACTACCTTTATGGTGAGAAGTGTGACATATATACCAATGAAAAGAGTCTAAAGTATATATTCACATATAATAAGATCAATATGCATGTCAAGACCCATCCCCTGGGGCCCGTACCATGACTACCACAATCCTGCCTTCCGAAGGCCAGGGGCTAGCGACTAGCGCTGAAGGCATCAACCTACAAGTGGGAGACATTTTCCTGAGTACCTGTACGCACACACACACCCAACCATGTCCCAACACACTGAAAGGGAAAAAACAAGTATACTAAAACAAGACTGAGTACAAGGTACAACTGAAATCAAGTGGGACAGAATACAAACCCAAAAAAAAGCATTGAAACATCAAAGTACAAAAAGAATCCCTCATGACCATCCACAGAAAACCCCACCTATCATAAGAGTAATAAAGCTACTAGAAGCTGAAGTAGTATGTCTTATCCGCCTGGTCCTATCAGCCCCCACCTGGTCCTAGGCCACCAAGTCCACCATCGAAGCATTGATCGGTCCTGTCTCACTAGGCTCCACCAGGTCTCGGTTCACCAAGGTTTCTATCAAAGAACCGATCGTCTGCATAGGACACGACACGCATGGGCGGGGCCCGTGTGGGGGTGAGTAACACGAAACTCAGTAGGGACCACCCAAAAAAGGAAATACCACACAACAATCCTCAAAGTAAATCAAGAAGCACATGACAGCTCACACAAGGTATACATTTAGGGTAGTGATAGAAGAATCATCAGTCACATCATCAAGCTCCTTAGCTGCTGGAGAACTCCTCCTCTATCGAGTACAGTGGGCATGCTGGGTCACACAGAGTTGCTTCCCACTAACCTTGAACAGATGTGGTACTCATCACTGATGAGTACCGTGGGCCTACTAGGTCACACAGAGCCGCTTCCAACCTTATCCAAACTTAGGTACTCTTCCTATTGAGTATCGTGGGTCTGTCGGGTCACACAGAGTTGCTCGCCACCATGGGCCTATCGGGTCACGTAGAGCCACTTCCCACTGGGTCTTCGTCAAGAAACCTTCAGGTCTCAGCCAACCGCAGGGTTCTGTATGTTTCGCGCTTGGTATAACTACTCCTCAAGACATTTTTTGCATCTCAACATCCATGAAAGTCACTAAAAATCATGCCAAAATATCTGACTCATTAAGAAGGTCCCAACGTCGTTAACATCCTATCAATCAGACGCACAATTTTCAAGATACAAGAATTTTAGTAACCAGGGGACCAGTTGTGATGGGGCCCGGTCTGACCTGGTCAGACCGACCCGACCAACTCGGCCTGGGGGTCCCATATACACCGGTTTAATTAGACGGACTCGACCTAACCTAGTTTGGGTCGGGGTCGGTATGGTCTGGTCTGGCCAGTGGGTCAGGCCCAATGGGCCTCTCTATACTCGGCCCGGTTTGGACAAGGGTTCAGCCCGTTGGGTCGCCTAGAAACTCGGTCTCGTCTGGCCAGACCCGAAGGGCGCAGGTCCAGCCTGTCGGCGCAAGTCTGACCCGCTGACGTGGGTCCAGCTCGTTGGGCGAGTGGCCAACCCACTGGGTTGCGGGTCCAGTCTGCTGGCATGGTTCCGGCCTGCTGGGCGGGGGCCAGCCCACTGGGCTGCGGGTCCAGCCCACCGGTGCAGGATCGACCTACTGGGCTATGGGTTCGGCCCACTGGCTGGGGCGCAACCCGCCAGCCTGAGGCCCTATCTGCCAGGGGGAAGACCGGTGGCTCACCGTCCAGTCAGGACATAGTAGTCGCACCGCGTACGACCTCTACTATCCCCACAGATGTGGGGTCTCCTCCAGTTGTGGTTGATGGACCACGACTCACCAGCTGCTCAGACGGCCCAGATGTGGGCTGTGCCTCCATGCGGTGCCCACCTGGTGTCGCGACTCCCACAACCGCGGCGTGCTGACGGGCACACTTCCACCCTACATCATGACCGGTGAGGGTCGACCACCTCTTCTTCTACCGTGGTGTCGGCTGGCACCGTCCCCCTCACGAGGACAGTGTGGGCCGACCACCACTGCTCTAGTGGTTCCACATCGACGACACCTTCCACAGGCTACCAAAGTTGCTTCGGTGGTCCATTTTCCGATCTGTCTGCGCCTACGGGCCTCTCGGGTTGCCTTCATCCCTAAAAAGGCCCCAGAATCGAATTTATGACACTTAGATAATGCGGACACCAAGAACACACAAGAAAAAATGCTTGGGCCTTATTCGTGTCGGCCCGGGCCCTCTGCATTAGAGGTTTAAATCAAGGGGGAGGTTCGAGTATTGAAGTTCAATCATTCCATGCGAGGTTTGAATCCCAAATAATAAATCCCCAAGAAAATTCACCCTCCCACATAAACACACAAATCGTGGATCAACTTGTTTTTGGGTTGATCCATGTTCATCGTTTCTAGAAAAAGAATAGAGAGGAAAGACTTTAAAATAAAAATAAAACCCCTAACCCACTGATGTTCGATGTCATAGCGTTCTCCATTGAGAGTTCAAGGCGTCAACGTCGTCACTTATGGCTTTGTTCTTCAAGGTTCATCGAAGTTGGTGAAGTCTCGTCAGTGTTCGTCGTTCTTCTTTAGGGAGGAATTTCATCAGAGGTTCATCAGAGAATCCTCCAAGTTTAATTCTCAATCCACCAATGTGTTAGACAATAAAAAGGAAATCACATTGCAATGTTTCAGTTACGTTGCGATGTCGTTGTTACGTTGTTTCATTTATGAAAAAACGTCACTATTATGCTTTCTTTATTGCATCATTATGCTGCGTGATATTGGCCATTAATGAGCCTCATTAATGCGCCCCATTGTCGCCTTGTCTCTACACCGTAGCATCACCATTCGCCAATCAACAGATGAGAAAGAATATAAAATAACTTTTTAAGTTATTTTATTATTTTTCTTAAAAATTTCAAAAATAAACTTTTCCATTCAGCCCTTTCCTGCTGAAGTTAAGTCCATTCTATGCGAATCCTGAGGTCCTAAATTCAACAATGTCCTCAGATTTTTTATTCGAGCACTGGTTCAAAAGTTAGAAAAACCCACTTGCACGTTTACTGAATGTACCTTAAAAAAAGTTCAGAATTCTGTTCTAGGCTCTTCGGGCCTCGAAATAACATGTCGTCAGAGCGCGCAGTCTTAGAATAATTCCATATAAATAAAAAAATAAAACAGAATTTCTGAGACATTAAATTATCCCAACCTTAGGGATTTACATCCCCAAAATCCAAAACAAAAATCAATCAAATAGATGGGGGTACTGAGCATGAATCTAAGCCTCCTGCTCCCATGTGCTCTCCTATAGATTCTCATATTTCCACTGAAATCACACTAGAGGAATCAACTGCCCACGTAGGACCTACTCCTGTCGATCCTCTATCTCCACCAGGAACTTCTCAAACGTCACCCCATCGTCAATGTCCATCTCACCCCAGTCGATGACATGAGATGAGTTATGAACGTACCTCCTCATCTGAAACACGTAGAAAACATCATGCACCTGATGCATCTGTGGGGGAAGGGCTATGTGGTACACCACCTCGTCAGCTATTCTTAGGATCTGAAAGGGTCCGATAAACCTTATATATAGCTTGACACCCCGGCCAAATCTCTGTAACCCTCATCGGGGTGAGACCCAAAGGAACACATGGTCTCCCTCCTCAAAATCCAAGGGTCTTAGTCTCTTGTCGGCATAAGACTCCTTCCTGCTTTGTGCAGTCCTCATATGCTCCTGGATGATATGAACCTTCTCAGTGGTAGCCCATACCAACTTCAGAACCATGAGTGATGACTCCCCTTGGTTTGTCCAGCATACGAGTGATCTGCAAGGCTGCCCATACAAGGCCTCGAACGGTGTCATGCCAATGGTGGAGTCGTAGGTTTTGTTGTACGTAAACTCCACCAGTGGAAGGTGGTCCTCCCAACTATGACTAAAGTCAAGAACATAAACATGAAGCATGTCCTCCAAGGTCTATATGATCTGCTCCGTCTGACCATCTGTTTGGGGATGAAAATTTGTGCTCAAACGCAGATGCGTCCTGAACAACTCCTGTAATCCCTACCACAATCAAGATGTAAAGTAGGAATCACAATATGAGACGATTGTCAAAGGCACCCTAAGAAGCCACACTATCTCCTGGACGTAGAGGCATCCCAATCCCTCTATCGGTCCCTGCTCCTGGATGGGTAGGAAGTGAGACGACTTGGTGAGTCGGTCAACGATCACCCAAATAGAATCATGGCCTCTGGATATACATGGTAACCCCATCACGAAGTCCATCGAGATACCATCCTACTTCCACTCTGGTACCTCAAGTGGCTGGGCCAAGCCTGCTGGAACCTGATGCTCGACCTTCACTTGCTGACAAGTGAAGAATCATGAAACAAACTCGACCACCGCTTTCTTCATCCTCGGACACCAATACTGACATCGGAGGTCCTGGTACATTTTCAACACTCCAGGATGTACCTCCAAGGGGGATGTATAGAACTCCCTCAAAACCTCCTCCCACAATGTCACTAGTACTACGATGTGCCCTATGAAAAGGATGGCGTGCTCCCCACCTATAGAAAATCCATTAGGAGCTCGTCTTGAGGATAACTAAGAATGTCGGGCATCGTAGTCAACATCCACCAATTGTTCCTCCCTGACTTGCTGTAAGAGTGGGGAAGTAACAGTCATCAACCAAAGGTAAGCGAATCCACTATCATCCACAAAGGATATCTACATCGCAGCAAACTGCTTTGTTGCCTCACTTAGAAACCGAAAATCGATCCTCCTGCTGAGCACGTCTGCCACCAAGTTCCCCTTTCCAGGAGTATAGACTATCTCAAATTATTAGTCCTAGAGGAACTCTAGCCATCACCGTTGTCTCAGGTTCATGTCCTTCTGGGAGAAGATATACCTGAGACTCTTATGGTCAGAGTAAACTGCAAACTGCTCACCCATCAAGTAGTGCAACCACATCTTCAAGGAAAATACAACTACTGCTAAATCCAGGTTATGGGTCACGTAGTTTTGCTCATTCTTTCTCAATAGGCATGAGCCGTAGGCGATCACTACTTGCTCCTGCATCAAGACACAACCCAGTCTGGTCCCTGATGCATCACAATAAACTATATACCCAACTCCCTCCTCTGTTAGTCTCAAGATGGGGGCACTAGTCAGTCTATGTCTCAAATCCTGGAAGCTCTATTGGAATTTTTTTCATCCACACGAAGGGTTGTTCCTTCCATGTCAAGTTTGATAAGGGTGATGCTACTCTGGAAAAGTTAGGTACGAACCTCCGATAGTAACCAGTTAACCCAAAGAATCTCCGCACCTCAATCACGCTCCTAGGTGGATCCCAAGCAAGCACCACATCTCTCTTCACTGGATCTACCACAACTCCAGCCTCTGAGATGATGTTTCCCAGAAAGTGGACCTCCCAAATCCAGAACTATCACTTTAAGAGATTACCATAAATTTGGTGCTCTCGAAGTGTATCTAGGACTATCCTCAGGTGTGTAGTGTGCTCCTCCTTCGACGTTGAGTACACCAAGATGTCATCAATGAAGACCATGAGAAAATGGTCAAGGTAAGGATGGAAGATCTTGTTCAGGAGGCCCATGAACACTATTGGGTAATTGGTCACGCCGAAAGGCATCATCAGGAACTCATAGTGGTTGTACCAAAACTTGAAGGTTGTCTTCGGTACATCATTGTACCATACATAAAGTTAGTGATAGCCTGATCTGAGATCTATCTTTTAGAACCACTTAACTACCTTCATATGGTCAAAGAGTTCATCAATTCTCGATAGTGGATACTTATTCTTCACATTCACATGGTTCAAGCGCTGAAAATACATGCATAACCTTAAACTCCTGTCCGCCTTCTTGAAAAAAAGCACCGGGGCTTCCCACGGTGAAATGTTGGGCCTTAAAAACTCCTTATCCTACAAGCCCTCTAGTTGTACCCTCATCTCGCAAAGCTTCGCGAGAGCCATTTGATATGCCAATGTGGATATCGGTGCCATCATGGGGTACAGGTCGATGCAAAAGTCTACCTCCCTGTGAGAAGGTAGTCCCAGAACATCCTCAGGAAAAACACCATCGTACTCATCCACCACTACAGGGAAGCTTGGAATCCTATAATCCACTACACCAAGGGTGAGGCTGGCCAACTGGTGAGTGATAAAATACACCCTCCTCTGAGAGAGTATTTCCTACGCTGCAAGGGTTTCTTTCTTACCAGTGAAGGAAAACCTGGTCCCATCTCCACGGACACACCGCACTGTACACCTAAAATAGTCGATCTGAGCATGGACTGTGGATAACCAATCCATACCCAAGATGAAATCATAAGGTATTGATGTTTCTACTAGGAGATCTCAGATGAATCTCTTGCCCCCTAGAGCAAGCTCACACTACCAGCACCAATTTGTAATCGTCGAATCATCTCTAGTAGGAGTCTCTAGCTGTAATGATCGAGCCAACAACTCCATCGGAATCTCCAAGCTCCAAACGAGAGTCTTATAAAAGAAAGAGTGGCTAGAACCTATGTCTATAAGAACAACATCTAGGGTGGAGAAGACATAGATCATACCTCAAATCATCTTTGGAGTGTCATGGTCATAAGCCTATGCTTCCTGGAGCTGATCTCACCCCTGTCCGCCTGCTCCCTGAGGTTGGGGTGGTGGTAGTAATACCTCAAACCATTTCCCACCACCTACCACTCGTCCAACTCCCTTTCCACGTCCTCTGCCCTATGAACCTCCTCACTTGAACCACTGTCTCTATCTCAGTGGTTCCTCGACCGTCTATTGGTCATCTGTATGGTGGGTGGAGTAGTCATGTGTCATGTTTCCCAACCTTCCGCACACGAATCATTGCCTGGATCCTTGCTAGATCCCCCTAGACTGGGATACCTTCACTACCGACCCTGAGTCCTGGGGTCGGCCTCAGAAAGACATGTCCTGCTTGGGCCCACGTGTCTGCTGTCTGCTACCTGCTGAAGACTCCACCACCTGGGGTCTACTGGCGGCGCTAACTGTAGGTGCCTGCTCTGCCAAGAATCTCTCCATCGGAAGGGATTTCTCTAGAACCTCGTCCTAGGTAGGGATGCTGAGATACAACACCTATGCCCTGATCTCCCGCCTAAGTCCCTACTCAAAGGATCGAGACCTGAAGAAAGGGTCTCACACCATGTCTGTGGAGTAGCGAGATAGCTTGGTGAACCTCGCTGAGTACTCAGCTACCATCATGTTACCCTACTGAAGGTGAAGCAACTTCTAAATATGCACAAAGTTTAAGGTCGTGGAGAAAAGTTCCTCTCAAAAAAACCGCTCGAAGTCTGCCCAGGTAAAGGTCGCCTCGTCGTGCGTCTGGGTGGTCAAGCTCCACTATCTCCCTGTCAAGACCTATAGAAGGTTCTCTGCCAAGATTTCCATTTGGTCAGGTGGTGTCCTCACTAAGAAGAAGACCTGCATCATAGCCTACAGCTAGTCCTCAGTGACCTGAGGACCCGTCTCTCCCCTGAACCTGGGAGGTCTCTATCTCTGAAACTCATGTAGGGCACTGAGCCTATGAACGTCCTCTACCGGAACTACCGGCAGTACATGCTGACCACCAGGTGGTGGTAGCACTATTAAATAACCTAATGGGACCATTTTAAGCATTGGTACCTAAATGGATGCCCCGTTTCTAGGCAGGTTGTCCTTACAACCTCATATCAGGATCCTAATAGGTCGTCTATGTGGAGGCATCCTAAAATAGATCAAGATGTACCACGGTTAGAAGGTTATATCTGGTGAGATGAATTTTATTCAAAATAATATAAGGAGACACTTATGAAACCAATGTTTTCATGTATTGAGATGAAAAGAATAATTCAAGGTCCTTGTGTATGGATACATCAGCTGTCGCACCAACACTTGACTCCCCAAATCTGAAAGTCGAACTCACAACACCTAACACTGTTTCCCCAAAACAAAACACAGACTCCCGATCTTTGTGGTAGAAATGACTACCCTTTGATACCACTTTGTCACAACCCCTCCCCTAGGGCCCGTGCCGTGACTACCCCAAGCCCGCCTCCCAAAGGTCAGGGGCTGTCGACTAGCACCAAAGACGTCAACCTGCAAGTGGGAGGAATTTGCCTGAGTACCTATACTCACACACACACACAACCATATCCCAAAACACTGAAAGTGAAAAAACAAGTATACTAAAACAAGACCGAGTACAAATTATAGCTGAAAGCAAGTAGGCGAGAATACAAACCCAAAAAAAAGTATTGAAATAGCTAAGTACAAAAAGGAGCCCTGATGGCCATCCATGGAAAACACCACCTATTGTAAGAGTAGTGAAGCTACTGGAAACTAAATTAGTATGTACTATCTGCCTAGTTCTAATAGGCCCCACCTGGTCATAGGCCACCAAGTCCACCATCGAAGCATCGATCGGTTCTGTCTCACTAGGCTCCATTGGGTCCCAGTTCACCAAGGTCTCTATCGAAGCGTCAATCATCTGCACGGGACACGACATGCATGGGCGGGGTCCGTGTAGGGGTGAGTAAAACAAAACTTAGTAGGGAACCCAAAACAAAAAGGAAATACCAAACAACAATCCTCAAAGTAAATCACAAAGCATAAGATAGCTTACACCAGGTATACATTTAGGGTAGTGATAAAAGAATCATCAGTCACATCGTTGAACTCCTCAGCTACTGGAGAAATCTTCCTCTATCAAGTATAGTGGGTATGTCAGTTCACATAGAGTCACTTTCCACTAACCTTGAACTATTGTGGTAATCATCCCTGATGAGTACCATGGGTATGATGGGTCACACAGAGCTGCTCCCCACTGTGGGCCTATCGGGTCACACAAAGTCGCTTCCCACCTTGACTGAGCTGAGGTACTCCTCCTATTGAGTACCGTGGGTATACTGGTTCACATGGATCTGCTCCCCACCATGGGCTTTTCAGGTCACATAGAGCCGCTTCCCACAGGGCCGTCGTCGAGCAGTCTTCAGGTATCAGCCAACCGTAGGGTTATTCATATATCACGCTTGGGAGAACTGCTTCTCAATCCATTATTCGCATTTCAACATCCATAAAAGTCACCACAAGCATGAAAAATATGTATCTCATCTAAAGGGTCCCAACACCACAAACATCCTGTCAATCAAACGTGCAGTTTACAAGATACAAACGTTTTGGTAACAAGGGGACCAGTTGTAATAGGTCCTGGTCCGACCTAGTCAGACTGACCCGACCAACCCGGCCTGGGGGTCCCACATACCCCAGTTTAATTAGACGGACTCGACCTGACTTGGTTTGGGTCAGGGTCAGTATGGTTCGGTCTGGCCAGTGGGCCAGGCCCGGTAGGACTCGTTATACTCGGCCAAATTTGGCCAAGGGTCCAGCCTGTCGGGTCTCCCGACGGCCCGGTCTCGTCGGCCTAGCCCGAAGGGCAAAGTTTAGGATTACCGATGTAGGTCTAACCCACTGGGTGTGGGTTTGGCACGCTGGCGCGGGTCCAGCCAGCTGGGGGTAGGTTCGGCTTGCTGGGCGAGGGGCCGGCCCGCTGGGCTGCAGGTCCAGCTTGCTGGGACGTGGGTCTAGCCTGCTGGCTGTGGCATAGACCACTAGCCTGAGGCCCGGTCCTCCATAGGGAAAAACCAGTGGCACACCATCCATCCAGGATTTGGCAGTCGCACCGCGTCTGGCCTCTGCTGGCCCTTCGGATATGGGGCCTCCTCCAACCACGGTCGACGGACCACAGCTCGTCGGCTGCTCAGATGGACCGGATGCAGGTCGTCCCTCCATGAGGCCCTCGCCTGGTGCCGCACCTCCCGCCTAGCGCCACACATCCTGCCACTGCGACCGATTGGCCAAAACCTCCTACCTCCACAGTGCACCGACAAAGAGAGTAAGTCTCAATTAACTCTCCCCTCTTTTCTTCTTCTCTTTCTTCTTTTTCCAAATTCCTTTCAAAATCGTATACTATAAAATTAATTATACAATAAGTTAAAATTATACTAAGGATGTTAACCTACTATAATTATCATATTTATGACAAATATAAATGTCAAACTTCCTTTTCTCTCTCTTTCGACAATATCCCATTAAAGGTTGGTTAACCACCTATAAAGACATTACCAAGACAATACTTATAACCAACTTCATGGATGGATAATTTTAATTATATATAATATATAAATAATTAATTACATGTATCATACGCTTCTGGAGTTAATTATAAATTTCTATAAATGACTTCAAATTAAAATAGAGAAATCAAAGCGAAACGGAAAATTTTTATGAAAAACATGATATGAAAACGCTTCAATTTCATCAACAAAAATTAAGAAATATAATAAAATGATTATAATTGATAAATAGTTTTATAAATGACTATAATTCACTTATTTATCAATGTTTTAATAAATCTAAGTTTATTATTCAGGAGGTGTAAAATTGATGAAATAAATAGGGAATTAAGGTAAGGGGATTCTTGAACCCAGCTACTTTTCTTTGGGTTATCCCTCTTTCACAACTTCTTTGGTAAAAAAATTCCTATAATGTTCCTTAAATATCATTTCATTATTATTTATTTCCTTTTCAGTGATATACATGTTTCTAACTTGATTTTATGATAAATACAAAGATTTTCCAAAAAGAACTCTTCTTTTTAAAACACATCTTGACTCCTCTTGAGTTATTTCTTCTTAGCTCAAGAATGATGATTCTTATATCAAATATGTTTTCCCCATTTTTCATTTTGGAACACCATGTTTATTAATTAAATTATGATTGATGAAATCCTTATGAAACCCATTACTTTCCATGGGTTAATTCATGACTATTATTGTAATACGTTCTATGTGGCATTCATGATTATGTTAATATTATGACGTGATGGGTGGGCCCAGAATTATATATCCCCCAAAATTCATTGGGTAATATGATGTATCTCATTAGATAATGTGTATTATGTGTGAACATGATGATATATTTGTTCATAAGATTATGTTATAATTATTCACATATGTTATGTGTGAACATGATGCTAGTTTTGTTCACAACCATGTGTGGTACTTAACCACTATGACATGATGTTTAATTTTAAGGCATTTCCAAATTACATGAAATTATTAAACATTACCTTAATTATATTGATGATGATCTTATTCTTATGATATGATTTTAATGGTTATGTTTTCCCATGTTATATTGATTCATGTTCCTTATTCATCCTCTTACTGGGATTTTAGCTCACCCATTTCATTGACAAATATCCTTAGATGATTATATGTACTAAGTAGAATGTGAGATTTTAGAAGGATAGAGAAGAAGGATTTAAATAATTTTTATGTTTTATTATGTACAAGTTATGTATGAACCTAATTTTCCCAAGATACCAAACCTTTAGATCCTGGATTTGTAATGCTATTATGTTTTTTATCTTTAAAATGATGTAAAAGTAATGTAAGAAAAAGTGGGTTAGCTATAATAAAAGTTCCAATCGTCCTCATCCTTTCCCAAATAAGATAAATATAACATCATATGTGGGAATCAAGATTAAAGGTAACCTTCCAAAGATGTGATCTTCATCGACTTTCTTCAAGCACCATTGATCTTTCTCAATCTATTATTTCTTTGTGCCCTTATTTCTCTTTATTCTCATGACTTTTTTTCATTGTTGTATAACCCCTTGTATATCTCTTTATCAATTATAACTTCTCTACATCTCACCTTATTTTTATTTATTATATTTTAGTGGGAGTTGAGATGACATTTTAATGGGGTTTCCAAAAGGTAAACCATCTATTTTGTCCCTCATTATCATCATTGGTTTCTTGATTTATCCATTCAAAAAAAGGTTATTTTGGTTTATTACTTCTCTATTCAAAAGAAAGGGATTATTTTTTTAGTTCTTGGTTCTCGTTAAACTCAAGTGACTCTATGCTTTTTGGTTTCTTGATATCGTTAAAACTAATGAGTTATATATATATATATCTTCTCAATCCTTCTTTATGGGGGGAGACATATGGAAACATTTGTGTGCTATTTTCAAACTCTGTTATCACAGTGTTCCTTGTCTATTTACTTTCCATATTTATTTTTATGATATTCTTGCACTGATTTGTTTTTATTTTAATTTCTGCTTATCTTTACTTTGATTATTTTGAATTATCATATGATATCTTCATATATTTTATAGCATCATTTTGAAATATTTTTAATATAGATTTGTTGTTTTTTTTATTGATTTAATTTTTAAAAGGAAATTCACCCCCTCTTCATATATCTTCAAACAACAATTGGTATTAAAGGATACTTTTTTTTGTTTTTCCTCAAAATCTTAGTTTTAAAAAAAAATTGGTTTTTAAAATCCTAAATGATTTCAAAGATCATTCTATTTATTAGGTCATCCAATTCTTATTCACATGATCCTATTTTTGATGGCATAAATTATTATTATTGGAAAACTTTCATGCCAATTTTTATTAAAAGAATTTAATATCCTATTTGGAAAATATTTATGCATGGTTATACCCCTACAACTTAACCAAAAGATAAATGGACTCCTCAAGACATTATATCTTTTTAATTATATGTAAAGGCTATGAATTCTATACATTATGGTCTTGATATAAATGAGTTTAATCGTGTTTCTTCTTGAAAAATCGATTATGAAATATGTAAATTATTATAAGTCACACATGAAGGAACACATAAAGTAAAAGACACTAGATTGGACATGTATCTTCAAGATTTTGAAAGTTGATCTATGCATGAAAATGAATCTATTACTAGCATGTATACTTGTTTCATTAAAATTTGAAATGGAAGAAAATATCTTGGTGATGATCTACCTATAGAAATGTGCATGAAGAAAATTCTATAGGTTTTACCTAGTTCTTAGTCTCCCAAAGTGATATCAATCCAAGGATACAAGGACATTAAAATTATGGTGGTTGGATAACTCATTTGATCCTTAATTACACATGAGATAACGATTAAACACCTAGCAATAAAATAACCAATGAAATCCAAGGAATCCAAGAAGAACCTTAACTTTAAATTAATCAAATATGATGATTCTTCTATAAATAACACCAATGAAAAAGGTGAACTTGAACAAATTTTCAAAATGATGTAATAAATTCTAAAGAAGAATAAATCATACCAACATGCCAAAAATAAAGATCAACTTGAAATGTTGAAGGTAGCGTGCTACGAATGCAAAGAAAATAGGCATATTAAACCAAAATTTTCAATCTATAACAATTGTCTAAATGATAATAAGGAAGGAAAGAAAGCATTTAAAGTTTCAGATTGAAGTGATTTATCCTAATCAATCAACAAAATTCCTAATTTTCTCATGGCACATCTCAAGGATGGTAATGAGTTAAACTCTCTGATGTATCACTATCATTATCATTCCTCTTATACAGCCTCTTCTTTTTTACTCTTCTTCTTCTTCTTCAAGACCCCTAACATATGAGGATCTTGAAAATTATTATCAAGAAATTGGAAAAGGTTTACTAAATCTTTATTCTAATTTAAAAAATATTAATTATAAATAAAAAAAATATTTTAAAAGAAAAATATGATTTAATTTTAAAATCAAAAAATTAACTTGATGTTGAATTTTTAAAAATTGTAATTAAGGATATCAAAATCTCTCTTTCAAAATTCACCTAGTGTGAACAAAATATTAACATTATCCTTGGTTCTCAGTGTGTTAAAATAAATAATCATGGTTTTGGTTTTTCAAATTATAATTAAAGTTATTCAAAACCACTATTTTTGTGAAAGATGTTTCTCAAAATAAATTGTGAATATATTGTTGAAAATTTGTCCATTTAATTTATAAATGTGATTATAAAAATTATAGATACAGAACTCCCAAGTCTATCCATCTTTATTATAATCTTATTCAAAAAACTAAATAAGTTTGCGTTACTAATCCTTATTAGATAATCCTAGTGAACCAAAAATTGTTTCACCTTCTCAAGCTTTATTATCTCACATTGTGGGAACCTCAAGGGTACCAAACGACACTTATTTTGAGATATTGTAGGGTTATTCCACTGAACCTCATTGAATTATCTTTTTGTGAATAATCAATAAAGGAAAAAAAAGGATGATCCAACTCAAAAAGGTTTTTTTCAAAAGAAAAGTCCATGGAGTTGGAAGTATTAAAAGATCTAGGAAGTATATAGTTTTCATATGCTATATTTTTTTATCTAGGGGGAGTTTTTTTAATGATCATTTCATTTTCACCTCTCTCTTATTTAAGAATGTTTTTAAATTATTTTTCTTATTATATCTTGAAAATATCTTCTTAAAATCACGTTTTAATCATTTATCTATTGGAATGATTCTTTTAATTCCTTTCAAATATTTTATAACTCCTCGAATATCCTTATACATGTTTCAAAAATCCTTGTTTTAAAAAGTTTTTATTTTTGAACAAATTTTTGTTGATGTCTTGATATTTGTAAGTGTCACATACAATACAAATTTTAAAGGTATTTTTTTCATTTAATTTACATCCTTTCTTTGTTTTGGGGGTTTACCTAGGTTTTAGGGAGGAATAGATGAGTATTCATGAATTGGGCCAAATCGTGAGCCCAATTTCAGATTAAAAAATAAATTTTGTATCTTCTATAACTTTTTCATTTTTCAACATTTTTCATCCATTCAAATTCCTACTTGACCTACCCTAACCTATTAACACCACCATGGTAATTTGGAGCTTTTAGAAATCCATAACCAGGGTTTAGTTGGGTTTTTGTCTAAGGGGTTGGGCCTGCCCGAAAGCCCAATTCCTGTTTTAAAAATAAATTTTGATTCTGTTATATCTTATTCATTTTTTGGGAATTTTCGGTGATTATAAGTGGAGCCCAATCCCACTGAACCCATCCGCACGACCCTTCTCTCTCCCCCCTCTTTGAAGCTCTGGTTCATCGCGATTTTGTGCCGAACTTCATAGGATTCATCAAATCGTCCAGATTTGAAGTGGTAAGTTCATTCCTTCATATCTCTCTCAATTTTTACTCTTTTCCCCCATTCAAATTCCTAAATGATATCCATATCATTTTTCGAAACTCCCTTAAAGGTTTGAGAATTTTTAAAATCAGATACTGGTATTTTTGGGGGAGATTTCTACAAGATATTTTAAGTAAGTTGTTCTCCTTCTTTCTTCTTTCAATTTGTTTAGGGTTACATCCAATTTACTTAGGGTTTAATCCCTTATCATTGAGGTTCCTAATGTCCATGTATTAGGGTTTAAAAATTAGGGTTTTATCTTATGTTTCATGGTCGGAAATTCTGGTTTTAGGTCTGGTTTACCTTCCTTGAGGTGCGGCGGTGGTGCGTTTGAGTTTTCGCACAAAGGGTTCAAAGGTTTCCTTGGTTTTGGTAGGTGATTCCATTTTGTGTGCAATTTTTGTGAATTATCTTGTTGTTTTCATGGTACCTTAATGTTTATTTTCCCTGAATGTTTCTGTAAAAATTGTTTTTAGTTTCATTTATAATGAAAATGAATTTTAAGTTCCAATTTTTGGTGAAATTGGGGGTTTTTCATTCAAAGCTTTCATTGGTTCATTTTGGGATGACCTATAATTACTTAGTTGATTTTATTTAACTTTATTATGACTGAAAATCATGTTTTAAATGTTTATTCTTTTTTTTTGCTGTGAAAGTTTGCTTAAATGGTGTTTGGGAAGCAAATGGGCTTTAAGTGCCATGTTTGTGTGAAAATGGTGGTTTTTAAAAGATATAACTTCTTGGTTCACATTGGGCTTCCCCATAACTGAATTGTTGGTTTAATTAAAGGGTATTGAAATGAAATTTTGTTTTAATGACTTACAAGTGTTCACATAGTGTGCAAAGTGGATACCTTAAAGAGCTTTGGATGCAAAACAATGTGATGTTTTGAGAGGTTGTGTTATTGAAAATAAAATTATTTTATTGTGTGTTTTAAATGGTATAAAATGTGTGTAGATAATGTACTATTTGTTTGTGAACAGTAGTTACATTTTATATGCAAAATGATGTGTGTTGTTTTCTGAAATTGTTTGAGCACAAAAGGGGAAGCCCGGGTACCTAGGTGGGGCGGATTTGTACTAGTACGGCTAGTGGATCAGATGGGTTTTGTCCCTGTTCCACTTAGCATTTGGATAACGACAACTCTAACTAAAATATGTGGATGATTATTGGGGACCACTAGGTTATGAGTATGTTCCCTACTAGTGGATTTTGCACGAGAACGGATTTTTCTATGGTTACTCTACACTGAGGTACGAGGTACATAGGGCCCGAGACAACCTAGTGCTTAGGGGTGTTCCCGATTTTGATGCTCATTGGATTTGTGGTATTTAACCTTATTGTGGGGTGTTTTGTCATTACTTTGCAGTAGCTCACATGTCTATTTAATGTTTTAACATAGTGTAATTCTTGGATTGAAAACTGTTTTCATTTGAAAGTTGCATTTCTTTGAATTTTAACACTGTTTCACCTTGTGTATTAAAATTGCTTGTTTTGTTCACATTGTATTGCATGCTCTTTGGAATCATCTGGTGGTATCCTATTGGGATTAGGCTCACACCCTAATTACACCCCTTGGGTGTAAGTAGACCTGCTTATGCTTGACTCAGGTAAAGGGAAGGCTAAGGGTGATGGCGGTTCAGGGTGTTAGACCCCATCGTTGGGGCGGAGTTGCGGAGAAGGCTTGTGGGTGATGACCCCCTTGTCGTGTGGAGTCCATGGGGATGTATTTATGTTGTCATTATTTGTTTTTAGACCACTTGTAGTGTCTTTAAAAATATTTATTCAGTTCTGGTTTTTGTTTAAACATATTTTGGTTTACATTTTTCAGATTAAGTTTATTGATTGTCTTTAATGTTTTATGCCTTCACATTCGGGTAAATCGTTCCCAAACAAAAATAAATGATACCCAGGAACTTGTGCCAGCCCGTGGGGATAGGGAATGCCCTTCGGGTCATGTCATGGTCTAGGTTTGGTGCCGGTTTTGGTGGCGACCAGATTTGGTTCGTGACAAAATGGTATCAGAGGAGGTTCGCTCCTTGAGTCATGTTATTTGGGGAAGAGTCAACATCGTCTGGAGATAGGATTTTTGGGACTTGAAATTTCAGTCATGGGTAGTGTGCCTGGCCAGTACACCTCATGACGGGATTCAAGTCACCATGGGTAGTATTGATTTATCTGAGTCCTTTGGTTTTCTTGGTTTAATGATGACTATGGGAAATGAAAAGAGAGTTGGGCGAATAATCTCAGTGAGCTCGCATGGGCCTGACAAGCCATGTGGAGCCGTGGATATTTCCCTAGAATACTCTCTGTGATGATGAAGTGATTGGAATATGTATGCCAACCATATGTCCAAGTCACCCACCGAAACTAGTTTCCTCTCACATTTTCGTGTGTCTCTTTGTTTTGGAATCTTGGAAACTTGTTTTTTTTAAGAAAAAAAAAATGACTTCACTTTAAGGAGTGTGAATTTTTGTGAAGTTATTTTCTAGTAAATTGAAAATGGTTTTATGTTTTTTTAATGCCTATAAATGAAATTTCATAATTATTTCAAAATGGTAAATTATATGTTTACACCTCTTTTGAAAGTATGAACAATGTTAATTGGGGTTTTGAAAATATGTTTCTAATGGATTTTTTTTAAACTGTGGAAATGTGTTTTGGATTGAATTAAGTGTTCTAGAATTTTTGTGTGGGGGTTGAAGATGTATTTTGGGTTTGGTGACTACTAAACAAAAAAAAATTATGAACGTTTAGAACCTTTTCTTGAAATGAGAATATTTGAGTTCTTAATTAAATGGAGATTTATGAAATGGTGTTTTTCATGAAATTAGAAGTGTTTTGAAATGGGTTGAAATGTTTTGAAAAAATTGTGAAAGGCATGAATATGTGCTTTTATTGAATTATTCATTCTTTTCTAAATTGGTTTGTGAGATGAAAAATTGGGTATTGATATTATGGTTAGTGTTTTTAAGAAAGGAAAATTGTGGTTAAAGTTTTTATTTTAAAAAGAGGAAAGGTTTGATTTTTGGTAATTGGTACTCTCAAGGGTGACCACATGCATAGGTTTATTTAGGAATATGGATGGATATGACGTGGGTTCCCAGTTTGGCATGTAAACATTCATGTGTGAGGATCATGAGATACCATTGGTAAATGCACAACCCACCAACACTGTTTTTTTTAAATAATTTTTTTTGAAGGAAAGTGTTTTGTTTTGATAATGTATGGTTGGGAGGTATGGATTATGTGTTTTTAGGATTATTATTGTGCGATGTTTTGAGTTCAATAACCCCTATTGTTTGAACGATGTTTTGGTTTGGTGTTTCATTGATAAGTTAGAATGAAGTGTTGGTCAGTGGTCTCTTTTGAGGAAAAGTTTGGGAGGCCAATGTGGTGGATCCCATCATGTGTTCGGTTCAGGTTTGTGGTATTTTGTGACCAAATGACCAGATTGGTTGGGTCCTTGGGTTTTCCTGTAGGCCAGGGTATGCCCCCATAAATTGTTAATGTATGATTCATGTTTGGCCTATGGTGATTCACCGTTGGATGATCCTCCAGTTGATCAACATAAGGACTTTATTCTTGAGGTTTGGAGATTGTGTTTACCCCTCTTCCTTTTCAATTATGCGGATCCCCCTATAGTGGGAGAGTGTTTGTGGGAGGTTGAAATAGACCTTAGTTTCTTATGTTTCCTAAGTTGTCTAAGTTCAATGAAGTTTAGGGTTGTCAGTGTAGAATGATGTCTTAAAGGGCCTATGGTTCTTTCGTCAGTCTCGTTGAAGCAAGAGTTCATGTTAGGCCACCGGTGTGCAAGATCTGGACAAGAGTGGCTATTATGGACACTTGCTAGAATCATGTGCTATTTTGGACTTAGTACAAGGTCCCTCTATTTTTGTTTTATTTTATCCACAATGGTTATGTTCGGTGATGCCTTGAGATGTCATGTGTTCATTTGACTATAAGGGTGAAGATTGTGAAATCTTATGAGAGTCACTATTTTTTTGTTGGATGTGTGTCTCCCTATAGGAAATTCTAAATCCTATGTTCTAGAGGAATGTGTTTCTATATGTCCTTTCATTCCTCTATTTAGCATCCGAAGAAAAAAAGGGGCGATGTGTGTGCATCCTCTAAGTTCTTGTTTTGGTAAAATGATGGGTTAGGGAAAAGCAGGTTTGAAGTGTGTCATGTCTCAATGAGACCATATGAGATTAAAGTATAATTATTTTTGGAACTGGAAGAAGATTTTCAGTTTAGGGGTTTCCAAATCCTAACTGTGAGGCCGAAGATGCTTCAATCCATTGAGCTCCAGCCATAGACCCCGGAGAGAAGCTGGCGCGTAGTTAGGGGAAATCCTAGAGTCGTTCAAACTTTTGGTCAAGTTCATATCCTCAATATGACATATAGGAATAGTTTAAACCTCTGGTGTCATCGTCTTGTTACAATTTCTCACATTTGTTGGAAAGAGGTGTGAGTACCTTGTTCCCATGTCGTACCCTGAGTTGTTTTTTCCCCTTTGGGGTCCCTTGTGTTTTTGGAGAAAAGTTTAAAATTTGGGTTAGGCAGGTTGAAGTGCATAGTTTGTACGTGGTTAGAAGTAACCATGTTCCAACCCAGGGGACCGTGTGATAAGAGACAGTAGCTACTGCATGGTCTCCGCATGTCCATGATCCTTGGCCAAGGAAACTGTGTGAAGTTTCCTCTTTGGACAGAATGATCCGCACAGTTAACTCGTGGTTTCCCAAACCGTGTGAACCAACTGTGCGCCCATGCCAGCTCCTTAAAATTCTATTGTTTTTGTTGTTGTTATCCCATACTATTTAGTTAATATGGTTGGGTTTTGTTTGGGTTATACCCACAATGGGACTCATTTAAGTTTCATTGGAATAATTCTGATATTAATCTACCCCTAATGCTGGGAATTCCGTTCGAGGCCCCCTGTTAGTGTCTTGATTTTGTCTTAAGGAAAGTTGTGTTCATTATTATGGTGGGGAGACCCATCATGGGTATCGTGTATGTTCTCTTGGAAAAGGAATAATTTCAGTTTAACCCTTATGATGGGGAGACCGTTCGTTCCTTCCCCAATTGTTATCCTTATTCTATCTAAGAAAATTGAGTTGTCTCTGGTGGTGGGATGTCCAGATTGGGTCACCCCGTACTAGTGACTCGGTTTTCTCCTTGGTGTATTCTAGGTAGGAGGTAGTATCGTTCAAGTCTATCTATCCAAAAATTTGTTACTTGGGTAATTTTGGGGTTTGAGAACACCCAATGGTTTTGTTTACGTAATGTTGTGGTAGCGTTATTCGAGTTCGTTGTTCGTTTCAAGTGGATTGCTTGAGCGTCGTCTTGTAGTGTTTGAGATGTTTTGTTTTGGGATGTGTTTTTAATGTTTTTCATAATTTTATGTAAGTGGGGTACTTTTTGGTTGGTTAGATTATTATCTTCCTTCGTTTGATCAACTGTAGATGTTTGTCCTTTTTGAAGCGGGTGAAAACGTGGCAAGGAAGTTTGTCTTGGTCTATCGTTTGGGCTTCGCTTTTGCATCTGGTCTTGTTGTGGCATTCCGGGGGCGGAATGCTTTATGGTGGGGAGAATTGTCACATACAAGACATATTTTAAAGGTATTTTTTTCATTTAATTTACATCCTTGCTTTTTTGGGGGGTTTACCTAGGTTTTAGGGAGGAATAAATGAGTATTCATGAATTGGGCCAAACCGTGAGCCCAATTTTAGATTAACAAATAAATTTTTGTATCTTCTATAACTTTTTCATTTTTCAACATTTTTCATCCATTAAAATTCTTACTTGACCTCCCCTAACCTATTAACACCACCATGGTAATTTGGAGCTTTTAGAAATCCATAACCAGGGTTTAGTTGGGGTTTTATCTAAGGGGTTGGGCCTACCCGAAAGCCCAATTCCTGTTTTAAAAATAAATTTTGATTATGTTATATATTATTCATTTTTTGGGATTTTTCGGTGATTCCAAGTGGATCCCAAGCCCACTGAACCCAGCCGCACGACCCTTCTCTCTCCCCCCTCTTTGAAGCTCTGTTTCATCGCGATTTGGTGTAGAACTTCATAGGATTCCTCAAATCGTCCAGATTTGAAGAGGTAAGTTCATTCCTTCATATCTCTCTCAATTTTTACTCTATTTACCCCATTCAAATTCCTAAATGATCTCCATATCCTTGTTCGAACCTCCCTTAAAGGTTTGAGAATTTTTAAAATCAGATACTGGTACTTTTGGGGGAGATTTCTACAAGATATTTTAAGTAAGTTGTTCTCCTTCTTTCTTCTTTCAATTTGTTTAGGGTTACATCCAATTTACTTAGGGTTTATTCCCTTATAATTGAGGTTCCTAATGTCCAGGGATTATGGTTTAAAAATTAGGGTTTTATCTTATGTTTCATGGTCTGAAATTCTGGTTTTAGGTCTGGTTTACCTTCCTTGAGGTGCGGCGGTGGTGCGTTTGAGTTTTCGCACAAAGGGTTCAAAGGTTTCATTGGTTTTGGTAGGTGATTCCATTTTGTGTGCAATTTTTGTGAATTATCTTGCTGTGTTCATGGTATCTTAATGTTTATTTTCCCTGAATGTTTATGTAAAAATTGGTTTTAGTTTCATTTATAATGAAAATGAATTTTAAGTTCCAATTTTTGGTGAAATTGGGGGTTTTTCATTCAAATCTTTCATTGGTTCATTTTGGGATGACCTATAATTACTTAGTTGATTTTATTTAACCGTATTATGACTTAAAATCATGTTTTCAATGTTTATTCTTTTTTTTGTTGCTGTTAAAGTTTGCTTAAATGGTGTTTGGGAAGCAAATGGGCTTTAAGTGCCATGTTTGTGTGAAAATGGTGGTTTTTAAAAGATATAACTTATTGGTTCACATTGGGCTGCCCCATAACTGAATTGTTGGTTTAATTAAAGGGTATTGAACTGAAATTTTGTTTTAATGACTTAAAAGTGTTCACATAGTGTGCAAAGTGGATACCTTAAAGAGCTTTGGATGCAAAACAATGTGATGGTTTGAGAGGTTGTGTTATTGAAAATAAAATTATTTTATTGTGTGTTTTAAATGGTATAAAATGTGTGTAGATACTGTACTATTTGTTTTTGACCAGTAGTGACATTTTATATGAAAAAGGATGTGTGTTGTTTGCTGAAATTGTTTGAGCACAAAAGGGGAAGCCCGGGTACCTAGGTGGGGCGGATTTGTACTAGTACGGCTAGTGGATCAGATGAGTTTTGTCCCTGTTCCACTTAGCATTTGGATAATGACAACTCTAAATAAAATATGTGGATGATTATTGGGGACCACTAGATTATGGGTATGTTCCCTACTAGTGTCTTGTGCATGAGAATATATTTTTCTATGGTTACTCTACACTGAGGTACGAGGTACATAGGGCCCGAGACAACCTAGTGCTTAGGGGTGTTCCCGATTTTGATGCTCATTGGATTTGTGGTATTTACCCTTTTTGTGGGGTGTTTTGGCAGTACTTTGCAGTAGCTCACATGTCTATTTAATGTGTTAACATACTGGAATTCTTGGATTGAAAACTGTTTTCATTTGAAAGTTGCATTTCTTTGAATTTTAACATTGTTTCACCTTGTGTATTAAAATTGCTTGTTTTGTTCACATTGTATTGCATGCTCTTTGGAATCATCTGGTGGTATCCTATTGGGCTTAGGCTCACACCCTACTTACACCCCTTGGGTGTAAGTAGACCCGCTTATGCTTGACTCAGGTAAAGGGAACGCTAAGGGTGATGGCGGTTCAGGATGTTAGTCCCCATCGTTGGGATGGAGTTGCGGAGAAGGCTTGCGGGTGATGACCCCCCTTGTCGTGTGGAGTCCATGGGGATGTCTTTATGTTGTCATTATTTGTTTTTATACCACTTTTAGTGTCTTTAAAAATATTTATTCAGTTCTGGTTTTTTTTAAACATATTTTGGTTTACATTTTTCAGATTCAGTTTATTGATTGTTTTTAATGTTTTATGCCTTCATATTCGGGTAAATCATTCCCAAACAAAAATAAATGATACCCAGGCACTTGTGCCAGCCCGTGGGGATAGGGAATGCCCTTCGGGTCATGTCACGGGCTAGGTTTGGTGCCGGTTTTGGCGGTGACCAGATTCGGTTCGTGACAGTAAGCATGACCCTAATTTTTGATTTCAACATGTCTTCTTATGACTAATTGTTTGTCTATTTTTATGTTTAAGCATGTTAGTTTGTATATCCCCGTACTTTAATATGACTTTATATTCTTAAGAGTGAGTTATATTTTTTTGTGCATGTTGTTAAAAAGTCATTTTCTAATTATCTTCAATTTATATCATATTATCTTATTTCTCTAACCCTATTACTTTAAAAGTTACTTTTTGATAATCTCAAAGGGGGAGAAGTTTTTGTGATGGTGGAAAAAGATAAAAGAATGTATGTTTTCAAATGGTGTTTTATCATGGTGGAGAACTTTGTTTCAAATCATTTCAAAGGGGGATACATGGTTTCATAATTATTTGGTAACTCCTTCATTTTTATATTTTCTCTCTTCCTTATCTTGATTTTTATATCAAGTGTTTGTGATCATCCAAAGGGGGGGTATTGTTAACTCTCATTTTGAATTTGTTTTAATGACCACAAACAATATAATTTATTTCTAACTTGTTTCAAGTGTTTTTATAGTATTTTTGTTGAGTTATAATTAAAGGAAGGAAATAATCCTTAAGAAGAATTAAAAATGGGTTCAAAGGACTTATTTCAAGTCAAGTGTGGCAGTGAAGCACCAACTCACCAGTAGGAGTGCACTAGCTAGCTAGTACAACATCTAGTTGCACCCATCTCTAGAAGTAATCTACCGGTTAGCTGATGGAGGACAACATGTTACTAGTGGAGGATCCAATAATGCAACAATTACTACCTTGCACGTAGGATAGTCAGTGACATTAGGAGGATAGCCTGTGGCTGCATTCCAAAACATTCTGGGCAGCTTTAATGGTGGTCAAAGATGGTTCTATTTGGCTCATTAAAATGTGGATCAACCTTGGATGACCTGATAATCCTAGGAGGAGGATATAAAAGGACGACACGGGAGGATTGGAATATTATACAATTAAATTATACATCAAAATAAATGCTCTAAGATCACCAAAGATTTCTTATTCTTCAAATACCATCAAAGTTTTAATCTTCTTATTCCTTTCCCAAAGAAGATCAAGAGAACATCATCCATGGGAATCGATATCAAAGGGAACCTTCCAAAGGCATGATCTTCACTGAATTTCTTCAAAATCTATATAGATTTCTCAATCTATTCTTTATTTATTCTCTTATTTATCTTTCTTCCTAGGCTGTTTTTCTTTGTTGTATAACCCCTTGGATCTCACTTTCTGAATTGTAACTTTTATATCTCTTTTTCTCACCTAATTTCTACTTCTTATCTTTTAATGAGAGTAGAGATGACATTGTAACGGGTTTACCAAAATACAAAGCATCTATTTCTCCCTCTTTTTCATCATTGGTTTCTTGCTTTATCCATTCAAAAGAAAGGGTTATTTTGGTTTCTTACTTCTTCATTCAAAATCAATAGATTATTTATTTAGTTCTTGGTTCCAGTTAAAATCAAGGTACTCTCACTTTTTTGGTTCTTGGTTCCCATTAAAACTAAGGGGTTATATATCCTCTCAAACATTCTTTAGAGGAGGATACGTAGGTGAACCTTTGTGTGCTATTTTCAAACTCTATTATAAAAGCATGCCTTTTTTATTTACTTCCTACATTTACTTTTTTCTATAATTTTTCTTATTCGTTTTATTTTAATTTCCACTTCACTTTACTTTGATTGTTTAAAATTCTCACATGATATCTTCATATCTTTTATAGCATCATTTTAAAATCTTTTTTAAATTATATTTTTCATTTTTGGTTATTTATTTAAATTTTAAAAGGAAATTCGTCCCTCTCTTTATATATATCTATAACCAAAATTAATAATAATAAAAACCGTAAAACTATTGATTAAATTAAAACTAAAAAAATTAGAACATTTGAAATATTCTAAATAAAAATAGACAAAAAATACCCAATAACTTTAATTCAAAATTATAAAACATTTTTATTAAAAACTAATAAATACAACATCACATGGAGCACCCAAGCCATAGTAAATAAATTATGGGTTGGTTGTGTTGGTTGGGTCAGGATAGTTCATTATTTTTCCAACCCATGACCCAAACTAACCCAATCTTGACTCAACCCAAATTAACTTGACCTATCCACATCCCATGTGTAACCCAATCCAAACTAACCCAACTTGGTCAATTCAGGTCAGGTTGATTGGGTTGGGTTGGGTTTGAAAACCCCTATTTTATCCAATGGTTGAGATCAATCTACATTCTCTAGATCATCCCAGATTATTCCATGTATTATACTCATCTAAGTGTAATCAATTTTATCTAACAAGGTCAATTCAACCTTCCAAATCTCGAGTTACATATCTGTTTATCATCAAGAAATATGAATCTATAAGTCACCCATATTTTCAAATAATTAAGGTGTGCATATTCCATTGTGGCATAACGTGACTCTATTACAAGGTCCTTTGAAACTAAGGACCTGATTTTAATTTTAACTTCATAAATTATGAGGTTGATATCTTGAGATATTTTTATCCAAAATACATTATGATGTAACAATATGGATTGCGACATAGCCTTCAACCTTCTATCAAATCAATGCTTAATATTACAACGTGACTATATGGGTGTAACATATGATGTCAAAACACCTTGTAAGCTCATTATCCTTCATGACATAATGTCTATTCCTTGCAGAGTGATTTAGTTTAAATAAAAACTTTATCTCCACTCCACCATTTCATTGTAACATGAAGTTTAGACCATAGAAGATAGTGGAAATCACTTATTCACCTTTTAATATTATGTAACATAAATTATAGAATAAAAGTTTCCTTAAAAGTGAAATATTTAATTCACCCTTTCCAAAAATTCACCCATAAATATTACAGTGTGATAAATATCATTACAACATAAATTTTACTTCTTTCAAAAAAAAAATCCAAGACTTCTATAGACTCCTCCAATTCTTTTCAAATTTCATCCAATACTTAAATGATATACAATAAATATCTTAGATATCTTACCTCATTAGTCTAGACCAAATTGTAAATCTTTATTTTCCATGTTATCTTCAACTCCTCTCAAACCCCATTAGCCTTTCCATGTTAAGTAAATTTCACCTTTTCCTTGCCATAGACTTCATGTAGTCATTGTGGTTACTTCAATACTTGTTTTTCTAGTCTTATAAGTATTACCATAATCATTTTCACACATCAATTCCATGCATGACAATGTCTTGCACCCTCCTTCCCACTCTTTGACCCATGTAAGTATCAATCCATTATTTCTCCACGAAACATGGTTTTCATACATGATTACCATACTATTCTTCCTTTATGAATCTCAAATCATTCTCATGTCAACTTCAACTTGTACATAGTTGAAACATTATTTATTCTATGATCAATCATCATACAACCAATTATTTACTTAACAACACTCTCCCATTGTATTTTGGTCCTTTAATTTACATCCTTCCATAAATATCAACAAATATAACTTTAATTGACAACATTGATTGAAAACTAACTCCAGCATAAATCCACTTGGCCGATTGTCATCATATATAATATTGTCAACAAATCCAACATATAATATTCAGTTGAAACATTCTCCCCTTTATATTTTGTTAAAAATTATTCCATGAATCCATATGTGAAAAATTATTACATGAATCCATTTAATCATAATCTATAATTCATGCATCTTTAAACTATATATATTTTTCTCTAAGTATATGGATTTATGAACTAAAATTTCTCTTTTTAAAGGTATATAGAGTTATGGGATTCAGCTTCTCCCACTTTATCAATAAAATAAAAAGGTTATATTCACTAGATTTTATACCTCTCTATCAATGAAATATCTACACTGAATTTTCCAAGAAATAATCTTCATCACAACAATGCATATAAATTTTAACATATAAAAAGTTTAAACCCCCATGTCACATAACTCCCATAAAACCCTTGGAAAAGTGTGTAAATGTTACTAACCATGTCAAAAAAGTGTGCATTTCTTTGCGGGAGACTACCTGATTAGAACTCCACTATTAAGTAGGCTTGTCTTTGAGTAGTATCAAGATGGGTGACCTCCTGGGAAGTTTTTTAGGGTATGTACGAGTGAGGAAAAAGTACACTGAAAGAATATATATTGGAATTTGGGGAAAATCATTAGTATGATAAGTGACCCCAGTGGATAATAGTCTGTGGTATGCTGGGAAGGAAACCAAGGTATTATAAGATACCCATGGAGCAAGATGACCAGGTTCATAGTCTGAGGAGGTCAGGTCATGACAAATTCTATTAGAGCCAATACCCAACCATAAGTGCATTACAACTGTCCGGGTTTGAGGTGTGGGGCCCAAAATGAGGGTGTTGTAATTTAGAGGGGGGAGAGTATAACACTCTTAGAAAATTGTGACTTTAAAGACTAAATGTTACTACCCATGTCAACAAGGTGAACTTTTATTTTTGGGATCCTACCCGATTTGAAATCCATAATTAAGTGAGCTTGAATTGGAGTAGTGTCGGGATGGGTGACCTCCAGGGAAGTTTCTTAGGGTGTGTGTGAGTGAGGACAACACACACTAAAGGCCTATGTGGATATTCATTAGTCTGATAAGTGAACCCATTGGGTAATAGTCGGTGGTGTTCTGGGAAGGCAACCAAGGTATTACAAGAGACCCATATGGAGTTAGATAACTAGGTTCATGGTCTGGGGAGGTTGGGTCATGACAAATCCCCTTTCACCATATGTTTATAACCTTTAACTTTCTCATATACTTGTAAAAATTATATTTCATCTATGATTTATACTTTATATATTCACAACATATGATTTACAACTTCTCCACCTTGGTTAATACTAAATTTCATATCCTTAGCTCCATGTTTGAAATTTATTATTGTGTTACCAAGGGATCTAACACCACTACTTTTGAATAATTTCATATTTTCATATGAATATGATACTTCTCACCAAACTTAGTTGAACTTATCAAATATTTTAAACAAGTGAACTCACTGATTTACAAATAGTTATCAATAAATCATCTAATACAACTTAATTCAAAGATCAACATAGGAAAAATGAGTATAAGTCAATACTTCAATGTTGTAAATTGAACTCCCTTGCTTCAATAAATGTATGTAAATTGAGTTTTAACTTCTTTGAAAATTCTCCTTATGATCTCAATCACACTTTTATAATATTTTCAACAAATAAATAATAAATCAAAAAGTGTGTGAGTATCCAGAATAACATAGATAATAAAACTTTGTAAAACCAAAAATACATGAAATCCTCATTGAATATTGATGCTTCTATATCAAGATGCAACTTTACTGATCAAATTTGGAACATCAATGTTGTTCACCATAGCCCCAAATATCCTTCCAAAATTCCACATATATAATAATATATAACTTGTGTTTTTCTTCAATAGTTTTCAATCTTCCTATTTCTTCAAGTTTTGAAACTACTCAAAATTTTTCTGATACCAATCATTATTTATATCTTAGGTTTGATACCAATTATGAATTTTATCAAAATAGATTTGATACTAATTTAATTTCTCTAACACCAATTGAAATCTTAGATTGATCCTTAATACCACATGATATTCTAGATTCATAATTGTCACCCTTCTCTAGTTCAGTAAATCTTTCCAAATTTATCATGCCTTGCAATACACCTGTATCTTTAAATATATTCACCTCATAGATTGTATCTCCCCCTTAAACTTGAATTAATACACATAAAATTATAATAATTAAATACATTTAGAGAGGTATACTTACCAAACATCCTAAATTAAAGGAATGTGTTTGTTATTGATGAACTAACCCTTTACTTCCAACTTTCTTCCAAGCCTTCTTTGTGGTTATCCTTTGAGAAACACCACTTGTAAAAAATTCTTTCTAGATATTTGATTTTTAATTCTCCACTTTCATTGGATGGGATTTCATCTCCTCTATGAGACTAATCTCACTAGTGTATGTTTCCTCCCTTGGCATATCATCACTATATCTTTCTATAAGTTTCTTTATTAACAATAGAGCTACTCTTCCAGTATTTCTCTCTTTCCTTATAGTTATATTTGTGAAATCACTTAGAAATGCTTCATGTAACTCCTTTTTGATATCCACTAGGGACACCTCAATTTTTTTTATCCTTGGTGAGTCTTTGTTTAATTATTCATATTTCTTTTACACGATAAGAGAAACTTTCTTCTTTATCCTCCATTCTTTTTTTCATTCTCTCTATAATGATTATTACGCAAATTATTCCAATAGTGCATGATTCACACTCCATTTCCTTCTATCATCACAATAATTCAACATTATGAATATGTTTTTCAGTTAAAAAAATTTGTATTCCTTTTGTATATGATGCCCATATAATGATCATGACCCATTTACCCAAATGACATCAAACCAAACCACTACAGCACCTTAGGCACATCTTCCAGTTGCTAGAGGCTAGTGTAAATGACAAGGGATGAAGGACCAATTCATATGATATGGTTTGACCTCATAATACCATGTCAATAAATTTATAAGTTCTAAGCTCAAATTTGGTCCAACCTATATGGAATCAAATGGATAAAAAATAATAAAACTAGATACTATATATAATGTACATGCATCAACACATCACAAAAATCCAAAATGGCTAAAAGGTTAATAAAAAGTATGAGTCGGGAAAAAATGTGATATATAAAATTCATTATAACCAAATAGTTCCTAAGTAACCCATACACTTATTCTCCACTCATCCACTAAAAAGATCAAAAGACTCCACTAGGACTCCATACTCCATGTAGAACTAACTCTCATGATCCAGAACTTTACTTTTACTTGGGTCACATACAAAAGGATTTGTAGACATCTGATGGGGGCCTGTGTAGGGTGTGAGTGTATCATACTTAGTATATGGTCACCACCTGCCCCTTAACCATATTTCATAAGATAAATTGTATACACCAATAATACAATATTAGATGAATAAGAATTACAATTAATAATATGCTTTAACAAGTCCATATAGTTTAGTTAATGATATTAAAAAACCACATATACTGAGAGGATCCATACGCATAATACCTAATTCAAGACTATACTTGAGATCTTATAAGAATGAGTATAATAAATTAGGGCATATAATCCTACCTCGAGGGGATATGGAATAATGTATAATATGTTAGGGAAACCTTGACACCCCTATCAGGGAAAGTTAATTGTGTATAATAAGTTTGGGGAAGTCTTACTACCCATCTCTTCAGGGAAAGGGGTAAGGTGTATAATAATTCAAGGCATTGAAAGCCCATACCAAGCCATAAATCTTTCCATTGATAATGGGTGTACCAAATAATCCTTTTATTCAAGAATGAAATACCCCTTTAAATATTAAGTACCATCCTAAAATTTCAAGTGAAATAACCAAATCAAAAGCATGAAATATATAACATAACATGTTTTTTTAACTAGAATATAAAGTATAGGACTTTTGGAGTTCAAAAAATATGATAATAATGCTAATAATTTAATTATTTTTACCACAAACCTAGTATAAGACAAATTTTATAAACTATACAATATAAACAAGCAAGCTTGTATAAGAAAGGGCATGACAACATGTAAATACAAACCAAATCAACCAAGATATACCATATTTTCATAAAAAAATTAATAAATCTTTATTAGAATAAAAATTATTATTTTTAATTAGATCAACTCATCTCTATACCACTGTTAGCCCAAATAATTACAAATATGAGATAAAGAAGGGGTTTACCTAAAGAAATATTTGCAGAATACTTCTTTGAGTTCCTGATCTAAGATTATTCCATAACTTGAATCACAAAGTCAAACTTACATAAGGGACAACTAGGTTTTTAACCATAACTGATAGGGAAGATGATATATAAGAATAAAGATCAAGGAAATACCATGATATATCCTAATCTAATCTTCTATAATAGCTAAACCAAAGGAAATCTAATGGATTATAAAGATTCCATATGACCTAGGATATAGAAACTAGGTTTTAAACCTATTTTTGAAATGAAGAAGAAAAAAAAAGAAGATTATAGGAGGTTATGACATTGCCTTTCCAACACTGAGCTCCCCATGACCGAATAAAGCCTCTTGAATCAAGAATAGAGGGAATGTTCATTTAATAGGAAGAGGATATGAATGAGATCTCTATGGGGTTCCATTCGTCTAAGAATGAAGGTGAAATCCAGATACCCCTTTGTTTTAGGGGTAAAATTTAAAAGTGTAAAGATTATTTTACCCCCACACTAAAAACACACACGCAGTTCCATCAGGTACCCGATTTAGGTCAACTTGGTTCCCAATGGTGCTGACAGTGGACTTGCATCCATTAGAGTTCCATCGGGTACCCGGTGCTAGCCCACTGGGTACCCGATGCTATCAACCCCCTCTTCTAACTATCTTCCCAAAAATATCCTCTAACCTTTTCCAACCCTTCTTGAAATTATATCACACTAAATAGAAAATTAAACACTTGAATTAAATGTCATAATTAACATGTAAATTTCAGGGTTTTAATAACCTCCCTACCACCTAGATTCTCACCCCTAAGAAGCCTCGACTAGCTTCCTAAGGGAACAAGTATGACCATTGATATTTCAACTCATCTTCCTTATCTAAATTTTTAACTTGGTGATTTTCATACTTCTACCTAACCCAAATAAGAGGAATCACCTTACCTTGCAGTGCCTTCTCACTCTAATCTATGTTATTGATAAGATGCTTCATATAGGATCACTAATAGAAAAATAAACTATAGTCACATACTTATATACACAGTTTAATTGGTCTATGGACATAGGTTAAGATATATCCATGATTATTTAGAAATTATGGCTTTAGAATAGATAAAACCACAAGTAGATAGCCCCCCATAGCAACAAGTTACCCTTAGTTTTTATCCTCCCTTGGGGACTTCCTATCCCACTCACCCACTCGCACCATCCCTCCCTCTAACCCCTTATCATTTGATTGTTTCTCGATCGATTCGTTCAATCCTCACCGGATTCTCCTTCACAGTTCCTCCACCCCTCACTGACTTCTCCATTTGTGGTTCCTCCATTCGCAACTTCTCATTTTGTGGTTCCTCTATTCAAGGCTTCTCCATTTGTGGTTCCTTCAACCCTTACATGTTCCTCCCCTCCTATATACCCTTCTTTGGGAATTCATACTCCATTAGGTGTGTTGGCTGGTGCTTCCACTCTTCAAGATCAAGCTCCCCATCCTTCGCACAATAAAACTTCCCTTCCCTGCCACCTACTCTCATGAAGAAACTAACTGGTTCCCTGCTCTCACGACATCGGCTCATGCAAATGAACCCTACCTTTTCCCTCGCTCCCTAATCTCACAAAATCAGATCAAGAAAAGTAACCCTACATTCTCCCTGGTCTCATGGATGAACCCTTATAGCCAAGGTAACAAACCTTTTGGCTCCCTGCTATTGTGATTCACCCATTCCCATAGGTAATAACAATTCTTCTTTCCCTATTTTTTTTTATTTCACTTCTCCTTGGTAGATTTATATTTAGTAATCCATTATACCAAGTAGATATCTCTTTATCACTACCTCACATTTCCCTTCTTCATAGATACCAGCTTTGCCAACTATGAAACATTAAGGCTAATTTGGTCTTCATTCCACAAATTTTCTCAACACAGTAGTCTGCTTAATGCAAGTGAGTTCCCTTTTTTCTTCACTTTTACCAATATTTCATTTTTAATTTAATAACAAAATTATATTCTTATTCCCAATGCATACTTTATATTTAGGTTTTACATATTTGGTATACTTGATATATGCAAACTATATATGTTTTATATGAATTTTACATATGTTTTATATGAATGAGTCATATCCACTATAAGAGTATTACATATTCATCTCTGAAAAAATCTATCTTTTAATAGTTACCCATATAATAATGCATCCTCATCTACCATTCATTTATTTCTAACCAAATTAAACAAATTTTGAGATATTCATTATAAATTATCTATGTATTTCATGTTGTAATTTTTAATTTTATGATCATTGATATCTAATAGATTTCACACATGAATCTAGTTTATATTGTCATTATAAAAGGCATTAAAATTTAAAATCCCTTTATATTGTTTGAATGTTATTTTACTTTTGATGCTAATATTTTAAAATAGTAGCATCTTTTGTTTGTTTTTTAACATAAGAAGAAATAATTCAGTAATTAAAATTTCATTGAGGTCAACATGGAGGAGTTTTATCATTATTTTACCTATTCATTACCATATCTTATTTCTTCTTTATAAGTTCCCTATACGTTATTTTTTTTAATTTCTTATAGATTTCATTTTGAAAATTAGAATGGGGTAGAAGTTTGATAAGTTATTCCCTTTTTAAGGGGGAGTGTTTTTCTTAGATTTTTTTATATGCAAAGGCTAATGATTTTTTTTTGTTTTTTAAAATCGGATAATTTAATTTTCTATTAGAATAGAAAAGAATTTTTCTATTTAAAATCTAGTCAATAATAGCCTTTTATTTTGTGTCTTGTGGCTATGAGAGGGGGATATTATTTGAATAAAACCCATATTTTTATCCATATTTTTTAATGAAAATCACAAAACATTTAATTTGGGATTTAATTAATATGAAATAATTATTTGATTTTTTGATGTGAACAGTTATAGTATGAAATTATAATGTATGTTAATGTTTTCAAATGTATTAATGGTCTGATATATTATATTTCTATGTATAATAACAACCTATAGACAATGGTGTGTTGTAATGATGAGTGGTATTGAAAATAGTTAAATCCATCCAATAATGGAAGGATGCATCATATGTTGTTTTGACTAATCCAATAGAAATCAAAATCTAATAATAATTATTTTTTACCATAGATTTTTATAAATATGACACGAGTATTACACTACTAAAAAATTAGTTATTTGCGATGGGCCCCCATCGCAAATGACCCGTTACAGAAAACCGCATCACAAATATGTTTTGTTGAAATGAGAAAGTCCCCCATTGAAAATAGTTAAACCGTGGTATTTAAAAAACCTTTTATGATGGGCCTGTCGCAAAAAAACTTAATTTTTTTTAAATATTAATATTAATAAAATTTAACAAAATAATATTACTAATAATAAAATAATATATAATAATAATAAAAATAGGAAAATAATAAAAATATTAATAAAATAATAATAATAATAATAATAATAATAATAAAAATAAAAATAATAATACTAATGATACTAATGATATAAATAATAAAAATAAAAATAATAAAATAATAATAATAATAATAATAATAATAATAAGAATAATAAAATAATAAAAACCTCAATATTCAAAAAAATATAAAAAAAATAATAACAAAAATAATAATAATAATAAAATAATATTAAATAGTAATTTTAATAAAATAATAAATTAATAAAAAAAATAACAAAAAAATAAAATAATAAAATAAATAATAAAGTAATAAAATAATAAAATAATAAAAAATAATAATAACAACACAATATTCACAACAATATAAAAAATGCACTATGAAGAAATGTAAATATATAATATCAAAAAACAAAATTGCATTCAAATGTTTTATAATAAAATGTAAATACATCACTGGGGGGTCTTCTGGAGGAGCTAGAGGAGCTGGAGGAGATGGTGGAGGGAACTCCGTCCCTAAACCATGAGTTAGACGACGCATGCGCTCCATCGTTTGCTTGTGTTGCTACTGCCATTGACGGATCTCCTCCTGCTGTTGTTGTTGCTGTCAACGAAGCTCTTCCTGCTCCCTATGGATACTCTCTATAAGCTCACCTGAGCTTGTGACTGCTCCTGATAATGTGAAGTAGATGACGATGAATCTCTACGAGCTCCTCTTGAGCTGCATGCTGACATCGCAAAGGTCACATAATAACTCTCAAGCATCAATCAAGAGTTGATACCCACAACTAAGCCTTTCTCGAAGGCATACTCGGTCGCCTACATCCATGATACCTCATCGAATCGATGAGCACTAGTCTGATCCTCGGTCTTGTCCTAACTCTCAGTCTGTGTCTAAGACGTTGCGGCCTCATATGGCTCCTTCAATTGCAATTTAAAATTAAAATAGTTAAAATATTATTTGTAGTTAATTTTAAAACTCAAAAAAATTATACTGACCACGATCTGACGCTGACGATCACCTCTAATTATTTCTAATTATTCCTAATTATTCCCAATTATTACTAACTATTACTAATTATTCATAATTATTCATAAATATTACTAATTATTCATAATTATTCACATTTATTACTAATTATTTATATTTATTCATAATTATTCATATTTATTACTAATTATTACTAATTATTACTAATTATTACTAATTATTACTAATTATTTCTAATTATTACAATTAGTTATAATTTATTACTAACTATTACTAATTATTACAATTTATTATAATTTATTACTAATTATTACAATTTATTACAATTTATTACTTGTTATTACTATTTATTATTAATTATTATTATTTATTAGTAAGTATTACAATTTATTACTAATTATTACAATTTATTACTAATTATTACAATTTATTACTAATTTTTACAATTTATTACTAATTATTACAATTTATTACAATTTATTACAATTTATTACTAATTATTACTAATTAATAATAATTATTACTAATTATTAAAATTTATTACTAATTATTACTAATTATTACTAATTATTACTATTTATTACTATTTATTACTAATTATTCCTAATTATTTCTAATCATTCCCTGTTATTACTAATTTTTACTAATTTCCCTAATTTTCCCTAATTATTTCTAATTATTCCTAATTATTACTAATTTTTACTAATTATTACCAATTATTACTAATTATTACTATACCTTACTAATTATTATTATTTATTTCTATTTATTACTATTTATTCATATTTATCCATATTTATTAATATATATTACTAATTATGACTAATTATTACTAATTATTACTATCTATTACTAATTATTACTATCTATTACTAATTATGGCTAATTATTACTATTCATTAGTAATTATTACTATTTATTCATATTTATTACTATTTTTACTAATTGTTACTATTTATTCATATTTATTAGTAATTATTACTAATTATTACTAATTATTTCTAATTATTACTATTTATTACTATTTATTACTATTTATTACTATTTATTACTAATTATTACTGATTATTACTAATTATTACTATTTATTACAAATTATTACAAATTATTACTAATTATTACTAATTATTACTAATTATTACTAATTATTACTAATTATTACTAATTATTACTAATTATTACTAATTATTACTAATTATTACTAATTATTACTAATTATTACTATTTATTACTATTTATTACTAATTTATTACTATTTATTACTATTTATTACTAATTATTACTAATTATTACTAATTATTACTAATTATTACTAATTATTACAATTTATTATAATTTATTACAATTTATTACAATTTATTACTAATTTTTACCAATTATTACTAACTATTACAATTTATTACAATTTATTACTAATTATTACTAATTATTACAATTTATTACAAATTACCGCTAATTATTACCTATTTTCACTAATTATTACTAATTATTACTAATTTCTACTATTTATCACTAATTATTTCTGATTATTACTAATTATTACTAATTGTTGCTATTTATTAATATTTATAAATATTTATTCCAATTTATTACTAATATCGCTTATTATTACTAATTATCGCTAATTATTACTAATTATGACTAATTATTAATAATTTTTGTAATTAATACTAATTAATAATAATTAGTATAATAAATATTAATTAATAGCAATTAATACTAATTACACGTAGTTATTTGTACAAATAAATAATTCAAAATAAAACTATCTAATTCTTATTTAATTTAATTGCAACTAATTAACAATAATTATAACTAATTTAAAATAAAATGAATTAACTAAAAAATAAAAGAAATAGATAAATACCTTAAAACTGAATCTTTCGGAGGATGTAAGCCGTGAATATTGTTCCGATTTAGAATTTTAAACTTTGAAATTTTTTGAGAGAAAAAATGTAAGTAGAGAGGGAGAGAGGGGTAGAGAACAGAGTGAAATGGGAAAAACGGATGTGGGGTATATATAGGTTAGATTATTTGCGACGGGAATCCCATCGTAAATAGTCGTATTTGCGACGAGTCTTATCACAAATACCAACATGCCGACATACTATTTACATTGGGAGATAAATCCCGTCGTAAATATTAAAAAACATCGTCAGGTATTTGCGACAGGTTTTTATACCCGTTGCAAATACCCTTCCTGCGGTTTGGCGCGCAACTCGCGCCAAACCTTTTGCAACGAGAACTATTTTCCCATCGCAAATAACTAATTATTTGCGATGGAAAGAGGGTCCCGTCACAAATACCCCGTCACAAATATCAAATTTTCCCATAGTGTTAGAGGAACTTCAGTAGAAACATGAAAGAGATGATTTTTTAATCATTTTCATGTTTCGACTAGCCTTTTTCCAAGAGTGCTTCTAATTTTATTTTCATTAGGTATATTTTCATAGAGAATCCACTTGTGATGTTTCCATTGTAAAAGATATAATTATTTATTCTTATAATTATTCTTTGTCCAATTATTGAGATCAAATAGATTTGGGATAGAACTCAATTTTTATGATCATTCGTGATCAAGGGCTACTGGTGATAGGAGGCTAGAGTTTGTCTGATCCATTGAGAGTAACAACTTCAATGGTTAGTATTAAATTTTTTATTTATCAGATTGGTCAAGGTATTTTTTTCTTAGAGAATAGAGTGTACAAGGATTGGATGTTGATACATACCAATGGGTTTTCAGTCGAGGATCATCTTGGGGCAGAATTGAGATACCTTGGTTTAGGTTATTAAGCACCTTTCACATAGTTCTAAAAGTGAAGGGTTTTATAGTTGTATTCATTTGTTAATTGATATCCTTTAAAGATATTTGAGTTGTTACTCAATAAATTGTTCATTTTTTTATATTTCATTGTTTTTATAATTTCTATTTTTGACATTCTACTTGATGAACTATTTTTTAACTGCCAATAGTTTTATTCTCCATAGATTTATATTGTACAAATGAAATATACATCCATGATACATACAATTTAATCCAAACTGGTTAAACTAGGAAATTAAAACAAGACAAGACCAGCCGGTCTCCATGTGACCAACCATCGCCTCTAAACCCTACTGATATGAAGGCAACGACAACAAGAGAATCCAGCATGCTACATGATACACCTCCCTTTAATTATTTCCTTCAAAACAACATCTACAATCACCCAAATGAAAAAGTAAGGTGTAATCATTAAGACCAGTAATATTCCACCATAGAGTCCTTACAAAGTCTAATATCAATAATGTTGTAGTTCCATCTTGAAAAAAATAGAGTTTTATAAATCATTTTCATAAATTCAAAACCATTTGTAAATCATTCTTTGGTTTTTTTATAAAAGCTTTTCATATTCACAAAGCAGGTAATATGACAAGTATAAGAGATAAAGCATAAAAGCACAATCAATACAATCCATGCATACGCCATAAGATGAACTTGTAAACAAATATCCATGAATTAATCCATCATGCCAAACCATGAGATACAACTTCATGTGAAGTCATGTGAGAAAATAACCATGACACAATTCATCATGTGATAAACCAATCATAAATAAAAAATCACACCATTTGGAAACTAGACTATGGGTATATGTACCAGAAATAAAAAATAAATTCCCAATCTATTCCTGTGGTGGATCCAACCAGTATAAACTCTAGTGGAATTACACACACTAAAGTGAAATAAAACCTCAAGTCGAATTACACACACTATGGGTGACATGTCTATTCTCGATGTACCCAAGGATTCCCAATGTGCTATGTTTGAAAAAAATCTATTTTAAACACATGATCGCAATTTATAAAACCTTTTAAAGGAAAATCCAACCCACTTTAGTGCTTGAAAATACCTTTTTAAATCAAAACCATCATTTAAGAATTTATTCAAACACTTGGTGTGGACAAACTATTTTTAAAGAAAAAACCCATTTAAAAACACGTATCATTTTCAAAAAAACCTTTGTAATCACAATTCAATCCAATACAATGAACAACCTTAAGAAATTTACAAGAACAATAAGTAATTCATTGAATTAACCCTTTTTATAGAAACACATACCTCAAGAATGATGTAAACCTAGTCGCCTTTAATAATGGGAAAAGGAAACAAGAAGATCAACCTCTAAAAGATAAGGCAAGAGGTAAAACCACAAAGGATCAATAGAAAACACAAACCAAACACAATATGATCCAAAACACAACCAATTCCACTACTGAGACCAATGTCAATGAATAAGCAGAAGGACCACTTACCAGGTAGAATCAGTGAAACTTCCATGGGGATCAAATGCTGAACAGAGCAATCTGGAAGGAGAGGGATCACTCAAAATTGCCTTGGGAGAGCCTAGGGTTCAAGACATATCCAGTGAGTTGAATATAGGAAGAGTCAAGTGTGCATCATAAAAAAAAATATTGTTCTTGGGTCATTTATGTTGTAAACAATCAATTTGTGGCATAGATATATCATATTTCATATACACAAAAGGCACCACCTTGGGTTAAAAATACACCAAGCAAAGAGTTTACGACATAAGATCATCTTTTACGGTATAAATAATACTATGTCGCAATCCATTCCAATGACTTGTGGATAATATTTAATTTATGTCATAATCCATGGGTTTACAATGTAAATTCCTTTTGCAACCAGTGCCTAGTAGCAGCCCCTACAGAACTCCAATTCAACCCTAACCTAAAGTGCACTCCCCTAAAGCCTTTCATACTTTTTTACCCGGACTCTACTAATCTGAAAAAACATACATCCCCAGAAATTTTTTCATTTTCCCTGAAAATTCCCTCTATCCCTAAAAGGCTAGAAACACCCCCTAATAAAAGGTTAAATAAGAGAACATGCAAGAAATACCTAAAATAAGACAATAGGATGTTACAACTAGGGTATCAGGTGCATCTATGTCCCCCCTTTCGATCATGCATTCCCTTAGAAAAGGTTATATCCCACTTGTCCTACCCAACTTTTTGGGTCCTCAAGGTGTTTTTTATCATGCATCACCTTGGTAACGAGGACCCAAATCTCGAGGGTAGTAGTGAGAGTCTTCCCAACTCAGACAATTCACTTACCTCATGCATCATGCTTGATATGTGACACAAAGTTGGAGGCATACACACCTTTTGTTTTCCAATTAGTGGGTCTGTAAGCCCCGGTAGTGGTTCTATTAATGGTAGACACTGCACCCTAAGTAGAGACTAAGGGCATCCCACCTTGATTAACCCCTATTCTTTCTTTTTGGATGTCACTATCCTTCTACCTTCATATTCCATACCCAATTATGTCCAAAAAATAGGAAGGAAGATGGGATGATATGGTTTTTATTTAGTAATGATACCTAAGAGGTCCCCATTAATGATTTCATTAACCATGAATCATTAATAGGATAAGGGGGGAGATAGAGAACTTTGGTAAACCTTAGTATGCAATCCTCATCCAAATCTAGTGCCATGCTCTTATGCAATACACCTGATCTCTTCTTGTCTCTTATCTCTCACATTGAACACAACTCACACTGGCTTAGGGATTTGATTTGATTACACCATTAGCACAATGGTTCTGTTCAAACCTCAAGTGGGACTCCTTCTTAAGTGTAATCCCCAACCATATTAACTTCTTCTCAAAGGGCCATATTCCCCACAATACATTCCTTCAAAGGTCCATAATCCCAATAAAACATCTCAGGGTAGCCTCATATGTGTAAGCCTCACTGAATAATCTATTGTAACACATTTTACAATATAGACACAACTGTAGTTTGACGTTATACTTCATGGTTAAATTCATATTCATATGATGTTAAACTATATGATAACATCTTTACTGCATAGTACGGTTTTTCCACATGACCTTAAACTGTGTCACTCAAACTATATAGGATTTGATTCTAGTTTCAGTAGTATACATAGGATGGATCTATAAGGTTCAAACCCAACATCATCAATCTTATACCTGCCTCTACCTAAGATATATTCCCTATGGATCATATCTCTATCATGTTATATTCCTGATAAAATCATGCCTCCACTCAGAGGGTTATACTACTTCTGGGTCCTATCATCTCATCCTAATTAAGCCATGATTTTAGTGGGATCCATCTTTATAGATCCATATTCCTTATAAGATCAACCTAATCATGTAGGGTAATATTACCTTCAAGTCCAACCACAAAAATCCACTCACACATAATTCTTACACCAACCATTTCTAGGCATCTTTTTCCTATTCATCCTTACCTCATGACATTAAATTACATGGACCAGACCTTGTCACACAACCTTAAAAGGTATAGTGTCTCCCATTAATAGGCATCAAACTATATGGGTTCTAATTCCATTTACATGGATGTGTATAAATCCTGTTTAACATGTATGATCCCAACATTATTAACACCTACCACTTTCTTAGATGGTGATAAACTCCATAGTGCCCAGTTATGTGATGTTAAACCATAGTTCCTTAAAACCAGGCATCACCAACTAATAATGAAATAAGATGGATAACCTATGATACACACCGATGGTTCCATTGATAAAGAACCTTTGATACATACATATGTTCACATTTATGACATAACTCTAACACATATGGATGTCCACATTGACACATGATAATAAATGATTTCTAAAATAAGGCTAATAAGTCCCATAGTGGGATTTGGGAAGGATTAATGAACATGAAATAAATTTATGAGAGAGTCTTGGAGTACATAATAATTTCCCCTAATAGGGTGTGATGAGCCCAACCTCCAATCCTCTTAACCAATGTGAGTTTCTAAGCATCATCAGTGAGAAACCCTAATGATAAATTTCTTTTAGAAAGTATGTCCATAAAACACCTCTGTCATGTATATGATATTCATTGGGTGTTTTTGGTTCTATTAATAAACCCTATTATAAACCTTCAAAAAATGTGAATAATTCCCCATACATGAAAGACCATATTTTTTGATCGAAATAAATATGGTGAACCCGATGTGAATCCTTTAATCATGAAAGCAGCCAATCATGAACGATTTTTTTACTTGTGATGTTATATTGATAAGTGTTTTTTATTATTTGTGTTTATTGATTCTCAATCATATCACTAGAACTCTATTCAATCCAAATGAAATCATTTTAACCATGATGGACTTATGTATCAGCAGTTGCACAAGTTAGGTCCCCATCGAACTAGAGAGTGTTATCAGCCACCCAACACCTTTAGTGTCGGGTGGTGAATGCACTAATCTAAGAGTAAAACATGAATGGTACTATCCCAATATTAGAGGTTTCATGTGAATCTATCCAAGACATGAAGCCCCACCAACCATCTGCCCAATGATAAGTGGCGTTGCAAATGAAACATGTTTCCATTTCGAACCATTTCAAGCACCTATCCCTTGAGCACAATAGTAAATACCTTCATTATCTTAAGAAGTTGGATCATGAGGTCAACAAAAATTTCACCACAATATAAGATTCACCCCGGAGGGTTTATTCCAGTAATCACTACCACCAATGTCATGTGATACCAATCCCTTAGTAACTCGTTGAGGATGCCACCCCATGGGTTCCAGCTTGAGTCAATCAGTCCCAAGCACTTGGGAAAACCTATCAGGGGTGGGTGACTTTCAATAATTAGTATCAATCCCATATCCCCACTTCTACTAAGTAATCCATCCAATATGCTATAGTTGTAAATAACAAGCAGGTACACATTTCTACCTGCATCTGGAAAGCCTACCAACATACTTTGGCAGCAACATGAGAAGCTTGTAGGCATATTATGATAATGAATAGGGAGAAGGCACACATTATCACTCTGACCAAGGAATATATGCACATTCTCATTCCAGCTACGGAAGCCCATCAACACATCCTAACAATAATTAAGGGGAATACCTACATACCTATCCACATTTTACAAGGCTATCAATATATCTTGGTAGAAATGATAGTTAGGGGCCAAGAACAGATCCATACCCCCACCACTAGAGAAGCTCATCATTAAACTTCTAGTATTACTCAATATTAGCCACACATTCATGCTCCCATTTAGGAGGGTCATTGGCACACCCTGGTGATTAATGGAAAATAGGATCAGGCATATAGCCCCCTCCCAACTGGAGATCATCATCCCACTTTAATGGCCACTTCAGGGTAATCACAAATTCCTTCCAAAACCATATAAACTTTCCATCATATTATAGAAATAACATAAGAGTCACCCAAGTGGGATCCAATACATTAAATTTGATTTTCACAACGAGAAACTCCAACCACCCTATAGAGAACATCTAAGAAGAAGTCTTTCCAAGGGTAGCCTGAAATCTAGAAGTAGACCCACATTCCTACTCTTCTCAACACTGGTATTCTTGATCCCCTTGTACACTTCTCAATGGAGTCCCAAAGGCCTTACTATTTTTTCATCAAATGAATGCAGTAGTTTCAGTTGAGGAAATTATCCCCATTATTTTTCTACCAACAACTATATAGGTCCTCCCTAGAGTGTTTATCATGAAGGTTATCTTCATGGTATACCAAGATTGATTATGGGAACTTTTTTCATGATGAGTACTACAAAAAACCCTCCTCAATGTCAAAATATTAGGCAGTAAGAAGGTACTCCCTTTACCACAGTCCACCCTGAAGGTCCTCCCTAGGTCATATATTGTAGGATTCCTCCCTATGGTTAAACACTGAGTCATGATGGTAGGCCTCCCCGCAATGGTATTCACTACAAAGGTCCTCCCAATAGTGATATTTCATTTTGATAGGAAAGTACTCCCCTTTAAAAATTGACTATAGGAAAGCCTTCATGTTGTGAGGCACTAGAAAGTATGAGGCCAGTTACACCCAATTTCTTGCATTTGATAAGAAATATACTTTCTCAACTAGAAGATAACTTGAGGTAATGATAATTCTCTAAACCACCCTTGTACTGCTTAGATTCCACAATAACAAAGAATATTTCAATCAATATTTCTCTCTATAACAAGGTAACAGGGAAATGACCACTTTTGTTGGAACAAGTGAAATAATATCTCATAGAAGGTAGAGAGAATACATTGATTATGAGGAAACAACTAGACATAGAGAATATAATGGTCATGTTCTAGCATATGGACACCCCCCAGTATAGAATTCGAAAAACCTTGGTAGAGGAATGTATACATCATATTCATCTAAATCTATGGATTACTCCTCACCACTTAAAAGATAAGTTCCTACCTTATGAAGGATATGAAAATCACATTAATAAAATATAATAATTTCATTGATAGATTGACTTGGATACCCTTTAAATTGTATGAAATCCAAAATTGGTAAATCAGTTTGAGAATCTTAAATGCATATGATTTGATGCTTTGAATAATCTATGTTAGTTGATTGTTTATGCTCCATCCAGTATGCATATAAGAGGATCTTTGAACATGGATCATTGTATTGTTAGGTAGGAATGGGTAATGGAAGACGGTCTAGAGGGGGGGGGGGGGTGAATAGGCCAGATTAAAAAAATTAATCAAATCAATTGATTAATTAAATTAAATATCAAAGTTAATTATTAAGGTTAATTAATAGCAGAAAAAGTAAAGAATGTAATAATGTTTTTTATAGTAGTTTGATCCAAAGTGGGCCTACTCTAATCTTATACCTATCTACTCGACGAGAGACACATGTTCATTAAAAATGATTTTGGAGGGGGAATCATAACCCAATTAAAGAATCATTTTTATAGTGGAGGGAAAACCATGACAATGAATTTTTTATGGGGAGTCACAACCCTTAAAACCGAACTTTAGACACTGGGAGTCACAAAACTAATAGTACTGGATTTAGATACAGGGAGTTACAACCCCTAGATCCTAAATTTAGAATCTGGGAGTCACAACCTGAGGAATAAGAATAAAAAATAATGCTTTGTGTGTAAAATCATAAACAGAAAAATAGAAAGTGTGTGAGAGATGGGAAATAGTGTTATAGACTCAGAAACCATACAAGATAATATAAACAATAAAAGCACCAGTATTAGTTCTTGAGATTTGGATTATCATGTCTCATCAAGGTAGTATAAGTCAAAGTAGAAGAAATTAATCACTTGAGAGACCATGTAGGTGATGAAATAGAGTGTCGCAGGACATTTCAAATTCACAATAGGTTAAAAGTTCATAGTACTTTCTCTTTGAAAAATAGAGTATCAAATATCTTAACCTGTGTGCCTTTTTTTCCCACCAGAGAGAGATATATATAGACAATAAATATTCAGTAGTTATAATAGCTTTGCTTCCTTTAGAAATTCAAAATAAATTGAGTCAAGAGCTTTCATAAATATCTCCATAAAAAATTACAGTGCAATTGCATCTTTATTCCTATAAAGTAAATCTTAAATAAAATAATTTGAAACAATTTGAATAAATATTCCAATGATATCTCCAAAATAATAATAGTGTTGAATACTTTTAAAACTCTAGTTTAAATCAATTCAAACCTTTTTAAACTTAGTCAATACAATTCATCAAAACTAGCGACATAATCCAAAATTAAATTAAAATATTTAAATTTAAATAATTTTATAACCTACAAATTTTTTGAAAAAAGACATTGAAATATTTTTTTATTTTTTCTATTTAAAAAATGAACCAAAATCATAAAAATATATTCGATCATAATCCTTAGATTTAATGAGAATTTATCTAGTAGAAAAACCTTTGAAAATAATCCAAATATATATGCAGCAGATCAATGTTTGGCATAAAAGCACAAAGTTGTAGTAGCAAAGTAGGGTAAAAAAAGTAGGGTACATGAAAGTAGGGTACAAAAAAGTAGGGTACAAAAAAGTAGGGTATACAAAATTAGGGTAAATTAAATTAGGGTACAATAAAGTAAGGTACAAAAAAGTTGGGTACATGAAAGTAGGGGTACACGAAAGTAGGGTACATGAAATTAGGGTACATGAAAGTAGGGTACACGAAAGTAGGTTCCATGAAAGTAGGGTAAACAAAATTAGTGTAGGGTCCATAAAAGTAGTGTAGGGTTTATCAAACTAGCATAGGGTTCATCAAATTAGTGTAGGGTTTCTGAACTATACTTTTCACTATTTCAAAAGTAGGGTTGTCGAACCATACTTTGCACTGTTGTGAAAGTAGGGTTGTCAAACCATACTTTGCATTGTTGCGAAAGTAGGGTTGTTGAACCATACTTTGAAATGTTGTGAAATTAGGGTTGTTGAAACATAATTTGAACTATTGTGAAAGTAGGTTTGTCAAACCATACTTTTCACTATTGCGAAAGTAGGATTGTCGAACCATACTTTGAGAAAAACTAGACAACATACTTTAACAAACTTCAATGAATTTTTAAAGGCTATTAACAGTAGATTCATCCTTTATTAAAGAATAATTATTTGTATAAAAACTTATTATATTTCTAATTAATCAAGAATATAATAAATATGACATCTACAACTCCTAATATCATAAAAAAATAAAAGCAACAACATTATAGAAAAATTGCAGCTGTGAAACAACATTGCAGAACTTGAGATGGTTTATTGACCATCAAAATGAAATTTTTAGACTTTTATGTAAACTAATGAAATGAATATAAAAATGTTTTATTTTAATAAAATCAATTTTTATGTGAATATGATATCTATAATACTTTCATTAACTTAAATACAGTAAATTTTTAAAATTGTAGATTGTAAAGTTTCTAAAAACTACAGCAACAACTTCATTGAATTTTTAGAGTACTAGAAAAGAATTTTCATACTTCCTCATAAAATAATGAAGTTTAGATAAATATATTATCTATCAAACATGATAAGAATCACAAAAATCCAAACACTTTGGATTGATATATCATCAAAATATAGAGGAAAAGTAGTCAAACAAAAGAAAAATATGCACATACACAAACAATATTCCCCTTTTTGTTTGATTGCAAAACCAAAACATTTAAACCATTTAAAAAGAAATCTTAAAACATTTAAAACCAATTTATTTCTCCCCCTTTTTGTAAATAAACAACAAGTGAAACAAAATCCCCCTAAACAAATTTTGTAAAAAAAATTAAAATTCCAACATACCAAGATCAAATTTAATTTTTTCAAACTGAGCAAAGTCTAGAGGCATTATAAAAATATCTTCTAGATAATTTTCAAAAGGTATAAATTATAATAAAAATCACCCTTATTCACATGATCTATAATAAAATGAAATCTTAGATCAATATGTTTTATTCTAGAATGTTGTAAGGGTTTTTTAGAAATAGAAATTACAGAAGTATTATCACAATAAATAGGTAGTTTATCAAGATAAATACCAAAATAACATAAGGTTTTCTTAATCCATAAAATTTGAGTACAGATACTGGAAGCAGAGATATACTCAGCTTCTGAAGTAGATAAACCAACAAATAGTTGTTTCTTAGATGGGTAGGAAATTAAACATTTTCCCATAAAATGACACATACCTGATGTGCTTTTTAATTCAATTATACAACCTCCAAAATCAGAGTTAGAATAATATGTTAAATCAAAATAGTTATATTTTGGATAAAATAAACAAGAATCAACATTTCCTTTAATATATCTAATTATTATTTTTACACCTTTAATATGACTTTCTTTAGGATCATCTTGAAATCTAACACATTATCAAACACTAAACATAATATCAGGTCTAGATGTAGATAAATATAGTAAGTTTCCCATCATGGCTATATAAACTTTAATATCAATAGATTTACCAGATTCATTAATATCTAATTTACAATTAGTACCCACATGTGTTTTCATAGATTTAGATGAATTAAGACTAAATCATTTAACTAACTCTTTAGCATACTTAGATTGACTAAGAAAAATTCCATCTTTTATTTGAAAAATTTGAAGTCTAAGAAAGAATTTTAATTATCCCATTAAACTTATGTCAAAATCAAAAGACATAGAAGTAGAAAAATTATTGTAAAGTATTTCACTAGAGAAACCAAAAACTATACCATCGACATAGATTTGTATAATTAAAATATCATCAAAGGTTTTTTGATAAAAAGTGTTGGATCAACATTTCCTTTCTTAAAACCATTATTTGAAAAAAAAATAAAGAAATCCTTTCATACGAATCATGAGGTGATTGTTTGAGAACATACAAAGTTATATATAATTTAAAAACATGGTTAAGAAATTTTTCACTTTCAAAACTAGGGGGTTGAGAAAAATAAACTTTTTTAGTTATAAAACCATTTAAGAAAGATTTTTTTACATCCATTTGATATAATTTAAAACCTTGAAAATAAGAAAAATCCAACAATATTCTAATTTCCTCTAACTTGGAAACTAGTGAAAATTAATCTTTAAAGTCTATACCTTATTTTTGAGAGTATCCTTGAGCAACAAGTCTGGCTTTATTTTTGAATTTTTTTCCAGATTCATCCATCTTGTTTCTAAAGATCCATTTTGTTCCAATTACCTGCTTATCCTCAAAAAATTATACTAAAGTCTAAACATTATTTATAAAAAAGTGATTTAATTCATCTTTGATAACAAAAATCTAGTTTGAATCTTTCAAATCATTATTAACATTAATAGGAAAAAAATAAGAAATAAAAGAAAAATTGGCACAAAAATTTAAAATAGAATTTATGGTTTTCACACGAGAATCAACACAACCAATTACATTTTCAACAGAATGATATTTGTGAATCTTCTATGATATTGGATCATGTTGAGAAGGATTATGCTCCCCCTCAATTTATTCATTCTTATCTTGAATTATTTATTCACCTAAACTAAAATATATAAACTCATACTAAAAAACATTAGAAACAGAATTTAATTTAACATTATTTTAATCAAACATAACATGAAAAGATTCCTAAATAATCATATTTCTTTTATTATAAACTCTATAAGCTTTACTATTATTAGAATAACTAAGAAAAATACCTTCATCACTCCCAGAATAAAATTTATCTAAATTATCCTTTGAATTTAAAATAAAAACTTTACAACCAAAAACTCTAAAGTAACAAACTTTTGGATTTTTATTTTTAAATAACTCATAAGAAGTTTTATTTAACAAAGGTCTTATGAGAATTATATTTGAAATATAACAATCAGAAAAAATAGCCTCAACCCAAAAATATTTAGGCAAATTATATTCACTTAACATAGTTTGATCCATTTAAATAAGTGTTCTATTTTTCCATTCCACAACACCATTTTTCTATGGTGTTCTAGGAGTAGAAAAATTATGAAAATAACCATTATTTTCCCAAAAATTTTCAAAATCTAAATTATGAAAATTTTCTCCTTTATCACTATAAATAGAAATAATCATACAAAAATTTTCATTTTGAACTAATTTACAAAAATAGTAAATCTAGGTAAAGTATCATTTTTATTAGAAAGAAAGTATACTCAAGTAAATCTACTATAATTGTCAATAATAACTAAGAAATATTTCTTTCTACCAAGGTTGGAAATTTGAGTGGGACAAAATAAATCAAGATGTGCTGGATATAAAGTTTTATTATTAATTATCTGATTGATGGGTCTAAAACAAATTTTTTATTGCTTCCCTTTCATGCAAGAGTTACATACATGAAGACATTCTTTCTTCAAGGAAGGTAGTTGTAACACATTCTCATGTTTTGAGAGCTTATGTAACATTTTGAAATTGACATGACCTAAACTTCTATGTCAAAGGATTCTATCATTCTGTATATCATTGAAACACTTTACATGATGAAGAGTTAGTTCACTAAAATAAATAATATAAATATTATATTTTCTATTAGCATAAAAGGATAAAGAATCATTTTTAAAAACTAAAGATTTATCATTTTGAAATTTAACTTCCATTACATTATCACATAATTGTGATATACTAATTAAATTATGTTTTATACCTTCAACATATAAAACTTTAGAAATAAAGGTAGAATTTGAAATACCAACTTTACCAAAACCTTTTACTTTGCCTTTAGAATTGTCACCAAAAGTAACAGTGCCTCCATAACATGTGTTTTAAGTGGTAAAATTTGATGGGTCTCTATTCATATTCCCAGAGCATCCAATATCCATGTATCATATGTCATTTTTGATACATCCAAGGCATTTTTCCTACAAAAATAAATATTTGACAATTTTGGTACCCATACTACTTTGAGTTCAATGTGATTAGTTATACAATTTTTAGGTACCCATAAAGAATTTAAACAAGTGTTGTAAGGTACTCTAGATAATAAGGATTTAGAAATATTAGTTTTTGTAAAACCCAAAGATTATTTAAATCTAATATATTAATCATTTGCATAATGACCTTTCATGACACATTTAAAATAAGTAACAGTTGAAGGAAAACCATTTTTACTTTAAAAAAAAGGAGTTTTATACATTTGGGGTAATATCTTATCATAGCCAAAACCATATTTATTTTTATCGGTTTTAGTCAAAGACATCATATCATGATATTTTTCACAACCTTGAATAAAAACAGATAAAATTTGTTTAATACATTCAACTTCCTTTTTCAAATTTTCATTCAAATATTGAAAAGATTTCAAATTTTCATAAACTTTTGAATGAGAATTAGAAACAATGTTACTTATTTTTTAATTATACTATAAAAGTATTTTATTTTTAGAAAAAAGTTTCTCATTATTTTCTTTAAGCTTATTATATAAATCATCAACTTTGAAAATATCCTTTCTTAATATTTAAATTTCTTCATATAATTCATAAATATTCAGATTATCAGGATCATAGTTGTAATCATAACATCGAGAATAAAAACTAGAATTACTAACTTTATCTAGTGATTACATGAAGCACAAGTTAGCATATTCTTTTTCATTTCCAGATGGTTCACCAGAATCATATTCTTCTGTACAACTCCAACTGGTGGTCAATGCATTTTTTATTCATTTTGTATTTGTATTTATTATTTAGTTTAGAAAAATCAAGTTTTATATTTTCTTTATTTCTATATTCACAACATGTTACATCTGAACCATTGAAATTTTCACCACCTTTCTTATCTCACTTATATTTTTCTTTTTGAGGGTTTCTTATAAAACAGTTCTTGAATCCTTTATTTTTAATTATTTTGTATAATTCAGTAACAATCTAAACCATATCTTCTTTTTTACGATTTTGTAGATCAGAATCAGAAGAGTCAGTAGAAACAACATTCATAGATTTAAAAGTTTCACATTTACTTTTTTTGGTCTCCTCGTCATATTTGTTCTTCGGTTCTAGTTCATGAGTAGTGGTGCAATCGATTCATCAAGTGCGTACTCTTTTAAATTATTGATTTCATCAATGGAATCCTTCTTTGAATGCCATTTATTTGTTAAGGCTCATTGGAATATTTCAACTAGTATTGGGTTTTCCAGTGCTTCGCCAATTGAATTCATTCCATTCACAATGCTTGTGAATCTATGGAAAATTTGGTTTACTATTTCATCTTGACCCATATTGAAGTATTTTTACTCAGTACAAAGTATTCAAAACTTGGTTTAGATCAATTTTTCAGAGCCAAGGTGAGTGACTTGTAGAATCTTCCATATTTCACGAGTTGTCCTATAAGCAGGAACATGACTAAAAATATCTCTATTAATGGAATAATAAAAAATATTAATAACTTTGTAATTTAAAACATATCTAATAGCATCATTTCATGTAAGAGTATCTAGGAAAAATTCAGGTAGTGTGTACTATTTTGACATGATATACCAGTGTTCAATGCAAAACTATTTGAGGTAAGCCTCCATTCAGGATATCTAATATCCATAATCATTTCCATCAAAGTGTGGTGAATTTTGAGGAATCCAAGCATCATTTGGGTTCAATACTACCTTGTTATAAGATCTTTATCCTTAGTCTCTAAGGTCTAAGAATAGGTTTTCACAATTAAATATAAAAATAGAATCTATAAAAGGGTTGGTTAAATTCCAGAAGGAACAACCAATGATACCAATGTTTGGTATTGAGAAGGAAAATGATTGAGCTAAACTATTCTTAATAAGGTTGTCCTTCGATACCAATTATTAGTTCGGTATGAGTGATGGAAAATAATCTAAAGGGGGTGAATATACCAGATTAAATTTTTTTAATCAAATTAATTGATTGATTAAATTGAATATCAAATTTAATAATTAAGATTAATTAGAAACAAAAAAAGTAAAGAACACAAGGATTTTTTTATATTAGTTTGGTCTAAATTGGGCCTAATATACTCTTATACCTCTCTACTCGGTGAGAGATACATGTGCACTAAAAATGATTTTTGAGGGGGAATCATAACCCAATTATAGAATCCTTTTCTAGTAGAGGTATAACCACAACACTGGACTTTGTATGGGGAGTCAAAACCCCTACAACTAGACTTTAGACACTGGGAGTCACAACCCAAACAGTCCTGAATTTAGGTAAAAGGAGTCATAACCCTTAGATACTGACTTTAGAATCCAAGAGTCACAACCTGATTAATATGAATAAAAAATAATTCTTTTGTGTGTAAAAGCATAAATAGAAAAATAGAAAGTGCGTGAGAGATGGGAAATAGTGTTACAAACTCAGAAACCAGAAAATAGAAGATAAACAATGAGCACATTGGTATTAGTTCTTAAGATTTGGATTAGCATGTCTCGTCAAGGTAGTATAAGTCTAAGTAGAAGAAATTTGGTCCTTAAGAGATTGTGTAGGTGATGAAACAGAGTATCGTAGGATGTTACAAATTCATATTAGGTTTAAAGTTCACAGTACTTTCTCTTTGAAAAATAGAGTATCAAATATCTTAACCCATGTGTCTTTTTTTATTCTAAAGAGAGATATATATATAGAGAGAGAATAAATATTCATCAATTGCAACTGCTATACTTTTTTCATAAATACAAAATAAATTGAGTCAAGAGATTTCATAAATATCTCCACAAAAAATTGTAGCACCATTTATGCTTTATTCCTACATAATAAATCTTAAAAAGATAATTTAAAATAATTTGAATAACTCTTACAATGATATCTCCAGAATAATAATAGTGTTGAATTCTTTTAAAATTCAAGTTTAAATCCATTCAAACCTTTTTAAACTTAGTCCAAATAGTTCTTGAAAACAAGCACCATAATCTGAAAGTAAATTCAAATATTTGAATTTGAATAATCTTGCAACCTCCAAATTAATTGAAAAAAGACATTAATATAATTTATTAAATTTTCTATTTAAAAAATGCACCAAAACCATCAACATATTTTTTTTATCATAATCCTTATATTTAATTATAATTTATCTATTATAAAACCCTTTGAAAATAATCCAAATATATATGTAGCAGATCAATGTTCAACATAAAATCACAAAGTAATAGTAGAAAAGTAGGGTACAAAAAGTAGGGTACATGAAAGTAGGGTACATTAAAGTAGGGTAAAAAAAGTAGGGTACACAAAAGTAGGGTACATGAAAGTAGGTTACAAGAAAGTAGGGTACAAGAAAATAGGGTACACAAAAGTAGGGTACACGGAAGTAGGGTACACGAAAGTAGGGAACACAAAAGTAGGGTACACAAAATTAGGGTACAAAAAAGTAGGGTACAAAAAAGTAGCATAGGGTCCATCAAAGTAGCATATGTTTCATCAAAGTATCATAGGGTTCATCAAAGTAGCATAGGGTTACCGAACCATACATTCATTATTGCAAAAGTAGGGTTGCTGAACCATAATTTGCATTGTTACGAAAGTAGGGTTATCAAACCATACTTTACACTATTTCAAAAGTAGGGTTGCTGAACTATACTTTTCACTATTGCAAAATTAGTTTTGTTGAACCATACTTTTCACTATTGAAAAAGTAGGGCTATCAAACTATACTTTGAGAAAAACTGTACAACATACTTTAACAAACTTCAATGAATTTTTAAAGTCTCTTAATAGAAAATTCAGCCTTTGTTCAAGAAGGATTATTTGTATAAAAACTTATTATATTTCCAAAAAATATAGAATAGGACAAATTATACTTCTACAGCTCCTGATATCATCAAAAAATAGAAGCAATAACATTTTGGAAAAACGAATGATGTGAAACAACATTGCAGAACTTCAGATAATTTATTGACCATCAAAATGACATTTTTATACTTTTATGTAAACTAATAAAATCAAGATAAACATGTATTATTTCTATAAAATAAAGTTTCATTCAAATCTTATATCTACAGAACTTACAGTAAATTAAATATCGTAACTTTTCAAAACTATAGACTGTAAAGTTTCTAAAAACAGAAGCAGCAACTTCGTTGAATTTTTAGAGTAATAGAAAAAAAATTCAAACTTCCTCATAAACTAATGAAGTTTAGATAAACCTCTTATCTATCAAACTTGATAAGAATCACACAAATAAAAACAATCTGGATTGATATATCAGCAAAACAAATAGGAAAATTAATCAAACAATAGAAAAACATGCACATGCACAAACATGTATTTCACCATGCTCCTTGACCATCAAATCCCACCAAAAGTGACATTGTGAAATTCCATTGCTTTGGTTAAACTATATTAATTGGGCTCTGTACATGATATATGGTACACTCTATAAGTACATTCTATGACCAAATATCACAAACATCTACAACTGTGGGAGAAATCCACCAAAAGACTCTTACATAAAGCCTCTTAAAAGGTTGAGAAAGCCTATCATTATAGAAAATTAAAATCTTAAGAGGTTGTGTTTCCTTAGGTGGTAGGTAGCTCACATTCTAAACATGCATTACATCCAGCTCATGCTTGGATGAAAATTTTCTCGATCAAGAGGGCAACAGTGATAGCTGCAGGAGCAGCAATCCAGGAGTATCCCCATCCCATAGGGTTTGGGGAATTTTTACTACCATTGTTCCCCCTAAAGCCATCAAATCTTCGGTGGGTCAAAAATATTACATTAGTTGAACAAGATCAACCCAAGCCTACAATTCTGGGGATATTTTTACCTCAACCTCCTTATCCCATGCATAATTTTCTCTTTTCCCAATTATGAGGTGCATCATAAGAAAATTCTTCACAATTTATCCTTTTTCATGACTACATTTATCCTTTTGGAAACATACGGTAAGAGGTTTTGGGGTTTCTATCTGAATTACCCTCCACAAATCCGTCCTTAGAGAGTCATGAAAGGAGAAGGTGAAGCCTCATAGAGGTTTTAAATGGAAGAATCTTTTAAATAGGATACTCACTCAAGGGGATTTCAATATATCGCTTGATAGATACACCAAGGGCAGCGACTATTCTTATTCTTACAGTGATTATCTAATAATGGAAGTATATTATGCAATGGTAAATATCATTAACACTAGCCCTACAGATGATGTGGGGCATGAGGCTAGTGTGGGATAACATAAGGAGGATGTTTTTATTTGGAATATAATCTACACTAAAACTTTTGAATAATGTGTATATACTAAAAATAAAGGCAAGCTAAAAATTTGAGAGCTCCCTCAAATTCTCAACTACCACCTCTTCGATGGACTTAAAACAAATTAAAGGGAAAATGTGTGTCTATGTATCACCCATTACCTAAAGAAATTAAACCTCCTATGTTTGAGTAAAGATTCACTTAATATGAGGAATAAATAAAGTATTGGAGAAGAATCAACATTGAGTTGCTCGTGGTAAATATTATCGCTAGGTATATTCTCCAAGAAGAGCCTCGTATTACTCTTTCAAAAAATCTCCCTCAACGAGAAGAGTTTTTCATACCAGTAGGAGTAGATCCAAGTCATCTTCTTAATGATGGATCTAGAAAAAAACATTATTTAAATATAATGGTATAATAATATCAATAATTCCCTCTATTAGGTTAGCGGTTTAGACTATGTCAAGTGAGATACCCTAAGTTAACCCACACTAGCTATCAGTTTCAAATGTAGGAAGGTCCACCATGTTTAGATTCACTTATCAATTCCCTTACTCAAATTTCTTCCCAACCAGTTTGATCAGAACCCATTAACATCATTGAATCATTGATAGCCCAACTGGAGGATATATAAGAGTGGTGTATGCTGGTAAAACCTGAGAGAAATCCTTACCTTGAATGGTTTTATGCAACCCTTCCCCACCCAACTTTTGTAATCCTACTTTACCAAATTTCAATTGCACTGGTTATCTAGAGAAATAACTGATGAATTTTGTGTCTTGATGTGGTCCCATTATGGTAACCCTTAAGTAGCAATAAACATCTAAACCCATATGATTTATACAAACATTAGATGCACCAACTTTTGTCTAGTATATCAGTTTTCTAGACAGGTCAGTCATGAGATTGGAAACCTCCTCCAATAGTTTCTTTATCAATTCAGCTCCACATTATGAAGGACAATAGTCATTGATATCTCAAATTGTAAACAATGGGATAATGTGAGAGTTTCAGACTTTATTTTTAGGTATAATGGTTTAACCCACTCCTTGAACCTATAACTCCCACAAGAAGAGCTGTTGGGCCTCTGTAACATCTTATTACCTTCTTTTAGGTACTTATTTACCCTTTTTTTTATCATGCTTTTTTGGGGTTTTCCTTATGTTGTTTCGGATGAAATTTGGAAAAAATTGGAGCCTTAAAAGGTTATTAATGATTAGTTCATGGTTGGGGAAAACTGCGCGGTTAGGTCCAAAAAATTGTGCGACCAAGGTTGAGCCACTGGAAAGTGGCACACAATTTATCCAAATCATATGGATAGACCTCTAAACTATTCACCCACTGGATAATGGGAGTTTCAAAATTGGTGCGTGGTTAAAGTAACTGTGCGGAAAAACCATGCACCCCATCCAAAAGTCCAGTAGGGGTGCATGGTTAAAGTAACTATGCGTCCAAACCATACACCCCATCCAAAATTTCACTAGGGGTGCATGGTTACTTAGAACTATGTGGTCTATACAACAAACCATGCACATGGTTTTTAATTCCCTTGAAATTTTAATTAAAAATCTTGGGACGCCCATTTAAGATTCTAAACACCCCCACTCAACCCTAATTGGGTTCCTTACTTTTGGAGGCTCTTTATAGGATTCCTTAGATCTCCATACCTCATTTCTTGTGAATTAAAGTCTCAATGGAAGATATATTCCCTCTTCGTTAAGTGGATATCCTCCCATCTAATTTATTCTGATATTCTCTTCTCTCCTTCTTAGAGATTTAAATATCATCATGTTATAGATGAGTCTAATATCCATTTTTATGGATCTCAATTCTAATTTTGATTCCTTGATCTCCCTCACCTTCGTTCTTCATTGGTGTTTCTGTTGCAGGTGTTGATTTGATCTCATGATTAAAGGTTGGTGGTTCCATAAATCTTTACCCTATAATTGAAACCCTAATTTTCTTGATTTATTTGAAATTATTTTTTAAATTATTTAAAAACCCGTATTTGAGGTGATTGATGTTTTATTTTGAAATGGGAATAGAAATTATAGACCCCCCCAATTTATATGAAATTAAAATTGTTCGGAAATTTTGAGAAAAATGATGGCTTGATTTAAAAGATTATTTGATAAAACAATTTGATATTAATTCTTAAGAAAAATTTATTAAATTGAAAGATGATTTTGAAGGGCATGCATTTGATAAAAACCAATGATTTGGTTTTGAAATTAAAAGGTCATGTTGAACTTGAAAATTGGGTAGTTGAATTATGAATGATGAATTTATTTGAAATGAAATATTTTCCAAAGATTAATTGATTGATTGAATAACATGATAGCCTGGGTAGTTAGTAGGTGACTAGGATAATCATATTGGGATAAACCCCCCTAGCAATGGATTGAAAATGAAAACTCAATCTAAACCAAGTTCAACATGATTCTCCCATAATGGGTCCCCAAATGGGGTTTTGATTGATTTCTCATAATGGTTCCCCTATCATGGTGTAGATTTATTGTGCACACCTATTTTTTGATCTATGATAACTGATGAGTAGTGTTAGGATCTTATTGATAGAAATTAATGTACCTTAAAGCATTTGACCATGGTGTTTTCTTTTTTGTATTTGATCTGATTACACATGTCATTGATTATAGATCTGTTTTATTCATGATAAATGATTTATATAAATGTTTTATATAAAATATTCATTTAATAATGTTTTGATATATTTTCCATATTTTGATTTGAAAGTGCGTTTGTTGAAAATATGTAAATTCTTTTCCATGCCATTTTTTATTTAAATTGAAATCATGAATGGTTTATTGTTATGGTATTGTTTATGTAATACTTAGTGAGACCCTAATGGGTTGTTTATATCACACCTTACATTTTTTGTGGATGTTTGTAGGTTATCTTATGTCAGGTTTGAGAAAAGGGAAAGTTTCACTTAGAAGTGGTGGGTGTACCTAATTCATGGGACCTGGAGTGATGGAGGTGACTAATGGAGATGTGATCTACTTGTTTCATGGTATTTCTAAACTTTTATCTTTTCAAATAATGTTTCTTTTATAATGTGATATTTTGGTTTTTGTTTACCTATTTGTTTCTAGTAATTTTTCCTTGACCAGTGTTGATATATTGACTTATTTAACTTATCTTCCATTATTTTGTGGAAAAATGGTTCCCACTTTATCTTAATATGATTCTAGGTATTATTCTCCAACCTATGGGGATAGGGAATTCCTTTCAGGCCATGTCAGGACTGGTCTGGGCATTAGCGTACCAAGGTATCTATATTAGTTCATGAAAAATTGGTATCAAAGGTACATGATGTGCATATTTCCTTGAATTCAGTATGCAGTTTAGGTTTTCCTCATAGATAAGAGGTAGGATCGTTAGGACTTAAAAGGTAGTTATGGGTGAGCATTGGGACATCTCTCATATTAATGAGACTTAAGTCACCATGGGTGTTTGTAAAAAGCATATTTGAAGAATAATTTGATATGATTCTAGTATTTTTCCTACTTTTGATTTGGTTATTTTGAAATCCCAAAGGTTTAAATCTTATCTGATGGAATTAATATTCCTGTATCTCTTATTTAATTTTTTTATTTGAGTATCTTATTGATATTTTAGTTCTATTTTTTGATGTTTTGTAGCATCATACTTTTTAGAAGATGTTTGAATAGGCCCTAGGAGGAATCTATCGGTAAACCACAATGAGTGAATCCTCTAGTGGACTAGAATATTATTGAGATAGTGGTGTGTATTTTCCAAAATCTGGGACGAGAACCTGCACCCATTCCCATTTAGGCTCCAGTTGTGGAACCTCAAAGGGTTGAATCTCAAAATCATGCTCAAGAGTTTCTTCACCGATCAATTAAATTCAGTGTTTATGGTCAGGGTGACAGGATTATGATGTGGTATATAAACCATTTTGTAGAGATTGTTCATTTTGATCTTATGGTGGTAAAAAATGAGAAACTAGGAGCCTAAAGATTTGAGATGGGTCTTCATGACAACATCCAATATAAATTCTTTTTGTTGAATCTCACTTCTTATACTAACGTACTGGATAAAACATTGATGGAAGAACTTTACATGGATGGTAAGTCAGGGTTGATGAGAGTTATTTTTTCTCCCAGTGAATATTTTGTGAGTTCCTTTAAAGGAAAGATAAGTCTTGATGATTCGCATGGTAGATCAAGACAACAGACATCATAAAGACCTCTTAAAGTTCTTAGAAGAGGTCCTATGACTTACTTCTAGTGTGGCAAGATTGTCCATTCCAAATGGGATTGCACTGAGGCACCCAAGATCTATAATTCATGTGGCTTCTCAGGCCACCAACAAAAGTCCTACTATATATTTTCTTCTCTATGTAGAGGAACATGATCATAAACACAAAAAATTACTATGTTTCAATTAGATTCTTCAAGAATAAAGGGGTTCCAGCCAAAATCATCTAGAACCAAGCTTCTTTATGAAGTAGAATAGTCTCCAGAGGAAGAATATGAAAGTCTAGTGACCGTGAGAGGTACCCTCACTATAACTTCATCTTTAGTGACTAATTTATTTAATCATGGTGCATCTCACTTGTTTATATAAACTCATATCGTGAATCTTCTAAATATTCCTATATAAATTTTGTCTTATGTGATGGATATTACTACACTGCTCAAAACAAAGAAAGATCAGGGTCGCTGTTGTCATGCTGGTGTTTTTTCTTTATCAATGATTGATCTTACCTGATTTTTTTTGGTTCTCAAAATGAAACCTCTTAACATTATTTTTAGGATGTATTTAATGATTATTCATAAGGATTAAATTGACTATTATCTTCGATAGGTCTCCTTTAATGCACCCAATGAGGTGTGTTGTGTTTTTTAGGGATAATGGGACCTTATTTTGAGTAGGGTTATACCTTCTTATCCAAAGTTTGGGAGGGTAATATCACTATTTTTTAATTAGAGTGAGAATATTTGAGTAGTGATCTCCCTCTATTAGTCATAAAATTTCCCAACATGTTTCCTTTTTCTCTCTTTGGTTACCAACAGTAAGGGAGGTAGAGTTATCCATTAATTTAGTACCTAAAACTCAATCATTGTTTATTTCTTCTTACTGTATAACACTAGTATAGATGAAAGATTTGAAGTCATAGTTGGATGATCTGCTAGAGAAAGGCTTTATACACCCAAGTTTGTCACCTTGGATGACACCTCTTATCTTTGATAATAAAGATTATGGAAAAATTCATTTCTATGTTGATTATTTTAAACTCAATCGAGTTACTATAAATAAGAAGTATCTATTTCCATGGATTGATGAACTGTTTGAACATTTTAAAGGGTAAATGTCACACCCGGTTTTTCATGTCTTTGTTTGGATCCGGTCCATTGGAAATCCCGAACCTTTCCATGGTTATTTGGTGAGATTAATGTTGATTTTTGATGTTTCATATATGTCTCATCAACCTAATTTGGGTTCCTCATTACTTGTTTAGGAGTTTTTGAAGAAAAGGTGGTTACTTCATGATTTGGGCCAACCGTGAGCCCATTTCTAGTTTTAAAACCCGATTTTTTTTCTTTTATAAACCCATTTTTTTCATATTTTATCACCCATTCCACTTAAAACTTTTCCTATAATGACATATTAAAACATAAATATCCTTTTTTACCACTTAATAATTCATGGTCATGGTGAATTTAGGTTACTTATTTAGTATTGGGCCAGCCCATGGGCTCATTTCCAATTTTAAAAAAAATAATTTGTTTCTTTTATATCTTTTTCATTTTTTAATATTTTTAGGTTATTCCACCTCACCCTCAAATCCAATACCCCTATCCGCACCACCATTATCTATTTACCCTATTTTGAGCTCATAAGGGTCTCGGATTAGGGCGAATGTTCTCTGGTTTCCTCAAAACGTCCAGAATTGAGAAGGTAAATTGTTTCACCGATAACTCATTCAATTCTTGCTCTTTTTGCCACAAATATTCTTTAGCTGGTTCGTCCAGACCTTAGGAGACTCTACAATAATATTCAATCCATTACCTTCTCTCTAGGGTTTCATATATAATGTAAGACGAAGAGTTTTCTAGGTTGAAAGGTGAGATTTCTTCTCCTTTCTCCTTCCTCTTCCCCCTCCTTTCATTATTTCTTGGTTTTATATTGTACCCTAGTCATGATCGACCTAGGTTTCTGTTATAATATGTTTTTTATGGGCTTTCTGTTCATTTAGGTCTGGTATTTATAGTTTTAGGGTTTATAAACCCGCGACGGGTGATTTCGGGTGTGCGTTTCAATTACGCCAAGGATTTGAGGTAGGATACCCCTTGCACATGCCTTTATTATTTAAGTTTCATCATTTTATTATTTTTAAAACCTTATATATATGTTTATTATTGTTTTTCATCCTTTTTATAGTTTTCTTGTTGTAAAAAATGGTTGTTTATTCCTTGTTTTGTTAAAGGTAGTGTTGTTTTGTCATAAAAGTGCAAACCTAGTGTTTGTTAAAATGTTCTGCTATCTTTCGAAACTATTTTGTGAGGTTTAGAAGCTGGTTTATGATATTTTTAACATGTTACAGTATCTTTAATGAATTATGGCATGAAATTGGGGTTTTATTCCTTTTCAAGTTCTTAAAATAAATTGTTTTGTTTAAAAAGGGCATGTCATGTGTTCGGTCAATTGCCCGGTTGGCTTTTATGTGTGATGTGTTATTTAAAAATTATTTTTTTGGATTTATAAATGAATTGTAAGAATTATAAATGGTATTTTTGGTCCTTATATGGCTTTCCAATTTGGATTTGTTTTTAAAAACAAATGGGTTTTGGTTTACAACATGTTTTGGCCCGAGTTGTCGGAAAATGGTCCGTTTCACATCCTTATGAAAATGGTTGTGTTTTGAATATATAACCTGAGTATTTTAAAGGATTTATAAATGTTTTTTTCTTCTTTAAATGGTGTTTATACACCTCCTTAATAAAATTTAAATGAATACCTTTGTCAAATGTTTGTTTTGGGAAAGGCTTAAAGGCACGTTTGGCATTTTCTTTAAACAAATGGTATCCATGTGTATTTTTTGTTCTATCTTTTGGGGAAATTTTATGGTCCCTGAAATTGATTTTTTAATTTGACTTGGGGATTAAAAATATGGGTTTTTATGTTATTGATTGGGTTATGGTCTTAAAATAGTGTTTTTGAATGAGTTTTATGTGCAAAGACTCAATACACTCCTTGAAATTGTTTTACGAAAATATCTAGTGGTTTGTTGATTCGTGAATGAAAGGTGAAGAAATTTTGTGGGATGTTTATGTGTTTATGGTTTTGGAATGGACTTTTGATGTGAAATGTGTATTTTATAATATGTGTAACTTGATTGAGAACTAAAGGTAATCCTGGGTATCTAGGTGGGTGGACGTGTAATAGTATCACTACTGGAAATTCGGGCTATAGCCACGGTTTAGAACCGTGGCTATAGGCCTTCAAACCGTGGCTATAGGTAATAGCCATGGTTTGAGGAACCGTGGCTAAGTTTGGTGTGGCTATAGGCCTAGACCTATAGCCACGGTTCCAAACCGTGGCTTTAAATCTATAGCCACGGTTTCAACTGTGGCTACACTAAAGGCCGGACAGAATATATTGCCACGGTTTTAAACCGTGGCATTATGTCTATAGCCACGGTTAAAAACCGTGGCAATAAACCAATATCCACGGTTTTAAACCGTGGCTATAGGGTGTCCAAATCCATAAAAAAAATACCCCCTGGACACCCCCCTGGACACCCCCCCTGCCGCCCCCTGCCAATCCCCCACTGCCACCCCCCTGCCAGTCCCCCCTGCCCCCTGCTTGTCCCCCTGCCAGAACCCCCCTGCTTGTTCCCCTGCCAGCCCCCCCTGCCCCCGGCCAGCCCCCCCTGCCCCCTGCTTGTCCCCCTGCCAGACCCCCTACCCCCTGCCAGCCCCCCCCCCCCCCTTTGCCCCCTGCTTGTCCCCCTGCCAGCCCCCCCTGCCCCCTGCTTGTCCCCCTGCCAGCACCCCTGCCCCCTGCTAGTCCCCCCTGCCACCCCCTGCCAGTCCCCCACTGCCACCCCCCTGCCAGTCCCCCCCTTCCAGTCCCCCCTGCCCCCTGATTGTCCCCCTGCCAGTCCCCCATTGCCACCCCCCTGCCAGTCCCCCCCTGCCAGTCCCCCCTGCCCCCTGCTTGTCCCCCTGCCAGCACCCCCCCTGCTTGTTCCCCTGCCAGCCCCCCCTTCCCCCTGCCAGCCCCCCCCCCCTTTGCCCCCTGCTTGTCCCCCTGCCAACCCCCCCTGCCCCTGCCAGCCCCCCCCCCCCCCTTGCCCCCTGCTTATCCCCCTGCCCCCTGCTTGTCCCCCTGCCAGCCCCCCCTGCCCCCTGCTTGTCCCCCTGCCATCCCCCCTTCCACTACTAGTCCCCCCCTGCCCTCTACCAGTCCCCCCTGCCTGGACACCCCTCCCCCCTGCTTGTCCCCCCTTGCCACCCCCCTGCCAGTCCCCCCTGCCCCCTGACACCCCTGCTAGTCCCCCCCTGCCCCTGCTAGTCCCCCCTGCCACCCCCTGCTTATCCCCCTGCCAGCCCCCCTGCCACCTCCCTGCTTGTCCCCCTGCCAGCCCCCCCTGCCACCCCCCTGCTTGTCCCCCTGCCAGCCCCCCCCCCCCCCCCCCCCCGCCCCTGCCAGCCCCCCTGCTCCCTGCTTGTCCCCCTGCCAGCCCCCCCTGCCCCTTGCCAGCCCCCCCCCCCCCCCCCGCCCCTGCCAGCCCCCCTGCTCCCTGCTTGTCCCCCTGCCAGCCCCCCCTGCCCCTTGCCAGCCCCCCCTGCCCCCTGCCAGCCCCCCCTGCCAGCCCCCTGCTAGTCCCCCTGCTAGTCCCCCTGCCCCCTACTAGGCCCCATGCCCCCTGTTAGGCCCCCTGCTAGGCCCCTTACCCCTGCTAGGCCCCCTGCATATTTACCCCTGCTGGACACTAGACCCCTGCTAGACACTGGACCCATACTCCCCCCACCCCTACCAGCCCCCTTGTACCCCTGCTGGACATAGGACTCCCCCCTGGAAACTAGTTCTTAGGATTCCCAAATCATATTTACCCCTATTGGACACTGGACTCCCCCCTGGACACTGGACTCCCCCTGCATATTTACCCCTGCTGGACACTGGCCCCATACTATAGGTTATTAGTAGGACCACCCCATAGTAGGACTTGGGAAACACTTGAAACAAAATTCAGAAGTAGCTATATATGATTAATCTAGGAAAACATAAATATAATCAGTCTGGAAAATAAAACAGAATAAATTATAAAATGTTTATGGAAATAAAATAAAACATATTTGAAATTGGAAAACATTACCAGAAAAACTGTTTATCAACTAAACAAACTGCTTGGTGAAATCATGGTCACACATGCTCATCCTCAGATAAAATCTGCTTGCATTTCATGTAGTACTTCATTAAACAAAACATTGGAATTATGATTTGAAATAGAGTTACCAGAATTTATAGCACCGTGCTCACTATCTATAGGTGGTGAAATAGTTATACCTGGTGCCTGTGAAGTATCTATGGGATGTTTTATGATAATTTCCAGATCTGAACAGCACTGCATTTTCTCTATAGACATTCATAACCTGCATGGGCTTAGGTTTCTGGACAGCCCTTTTGCACCCCCTTGCAACCCCCTGGACATCCCCCTTGAACACCCCCTGCTGGACAGCCCCTCCCCCCTGCTGGACAGCCCCTCCCCCCCGCTGGACACCCCTCCCCCTTGTTGGACAGCCCTCCCCTCTGCTGGACACCCCTCCCCCCCTGCGGGACAGCCCCTCCCCCCTGCTGGACAGCCCTCCCCCCTGCCGGACAGCCCTCCCCCCTGCCGGATAGCCCGTGACAGCCCGCCCCCCTGCCGGACAGCCCGCCCCCCTGCTGGACAGCCCCGCCCCCTGCCTGGACACCCCTCCCCCTGCTGGACATCCCTCCCCCCCACCAGCCCCCAACCCCAGCCCCCTGCCCCCCACCAGCCCCCCCCCCCACCAGCCCCCCCCCCCCACCAGCCCCCAACCCCAGCCCCCCCAACCCCCCCCCCCCACCCAGCCCCCTGCCCCCCCCCCCCCAACCCCAGCCCCGTGCCCCCCACCAGCCCCCTGCCCCCTGCCAGTCCCCCCTACCAGTCCCCCCCTGCACCCTGCCAGTCCCCTGCTAGTCCCCCTACCCCTGGACAGCACCTTGACCCCCTAAAATAAGTGAGTTGGAACAGGAATTTAGATGAGGGCTTCAAATGTTAAGGGGTCTGGTTTAATTGGTTAAAATTGGGTGAGGTTTGGAATGGTATTAAAGTGGGATGCCTGGTGGAAAATGTGGGGTTGGTGGCTTAGAAGTTGAGAGGTGGGTAGGCCTGATTGTTGGTCAAGTTGTGGATGGGTTGCCTAGGTGGATTGAAAAATAGTGGGGGACTGGGAAGGAGTTCATAGTGGCTAAATTGAAGTGGGAGCTTGGAATTGTAGTAGGGCTTGAGTTTGGATTTTTTAGTGAGAGTGGAAATGGCCCTGGAATAGCTGGTTTGATTTTGGTGGGTTGGCCATGGGATTTTTATAGTGCATCAAAAAATAGTCACTAGCAGGGCTTGGTTTGGTGTGAAATTCAGTCAAACGGTTGTGGGAACCATAAATCCTCCCTATTGAAAAAGAGTTGGCAATACCGTAAAAATTCCAAAAAAGAAACTTTTTGTGAACCTGGTTTTGGAGTTAGAACTGCATTTTTCCTTTTCTTCAGAGCCTTTATTTCTAAAATACCTTTTAATGTCATGACCATTGTTATTATTAGTGTTCTGTTCCTCTTCATTGTTAGGTATGATAGAGTTCTTCTTTATTGGTTCATTTCTTGAAGCATTCTTAATTGAGTTTGTAATGTTCATGTTATATAGCATCAACAAAATGGTATTTTGGTTAGATAACAGGGATACAGACTGTTCATAATAGTTCATATTATCTACAGATTTAGCACCAACAAAAGTTAAATTAATAGAATGAAGAGTAGGTGTACCTGGGTCCTTTGAATCATCTATATTCTGCATCTTGATAGCGTCCAAATCTAATGGAAGGGGCCTCTGCCCGATGGGTTCATAATGTGCCTGCATTAGCGTGGGGTCTTGTACAGAGGTTGTGCTTCCTTTTGTATGTTTTATAGGTTCCAGTGTCAAGGTACCTTGTTTATCAATGTTAGTGTGTTTATCAATGTTAGTGTCCGTTTGAGCTCTACCACATATCAAATTGAAGCTTGCGATGAGATCTACATCGCTATGACCGGGGGGACCCAAGTAAAGGTTTTTTAGAGGCCAAAAGATTCCCAGAAGGCCTCTAAAACTGAGTTTTTAGTCAGGGTACCCCAATTTTTTAACATTTTGTGGATTTTCAGCCTCGTTTAAGGGGGTATTATTGGTTTTTTTGGTGGGGACTGAATTTATTCCAAGGTATTACATTCATATTGATATTATTTCTTTGAAATTTTATCAATTTTATAATACACTGCTATTTATAATCAAATATATAATAATATATACATATTTTTTATATATTCACACCTAAAAATTTAATTATAAATATAAATAATAAAATATATTTACATATAAAATATATTAGATTTATCTAAATAATAACTTATATCCATTTTATTTAAAATACAAATATATGAATATTTATATACCTATATATTAATCTAACTATATATATATATTAATATAACTACATATATATATATATTAATATTACTATAAATATATATATTAATATCACTATAAATATATATATTAATATAACTATATATATATATGTTAATATAACTATATATATATATTAATATAACTATATATATATATATATTAATATAACTATATATATTAATATAACTATATATATATTAATATAAATATATACTACTATACAAATAAATATAACTAAATATATATATATATATATATAAATAGAGATATATATTAATATAACTATATATATATATATTAATATAACTATATATATATTAATATAAATATATATTACCATACGAATAAATATAACTAAATATATAGAGAGAGATAAATATCATGAAATGGAAAAAAAATCAAAATAGAGGAGTGGTAAGGGCTTAGACACGCAAGGGGGAGGTCTCGAGTTCAAATCCTGGTGGAGGCAGGGGCACGCGCGCATGGGGGAATATGGGAGCAAGCGCTGATAAAGGGTGGAGGGGGTGTGTGGGGCACTGTAGGGTGGTGGAAAAGCGCTGTAAAAGGGGGGGCTCAAGCTCTATAAAAGCCCCCTGATTGGCAGTATTTTTTTATTTTTTTATTTTTTTACCTTTTATCAGCGCTTTTTTAAAAGTGCTGATAAAAGGAGTCCTTTATCAGCACTAAAATAAAAGCACTAATAAAGGAAGCGCTAATAAAGGGGTCTTTTATCAGCGCTAAAACAAAGCGCTGATAAAGGACCCTTTTATCAGCGCTTTGTTTTAGCGCTGATAAAGGGGACCCCCCCCCCCTTTATCTTTGCCAGCTTTAACAGCGCTTTTCTAGCACTATTAAAGGCCATTTTTAGCACTGATAAAAGGCATATTTGTAGTAGTTAAGGTGCATGATTAATCCTAACTATGTGGCCTGTACGACAAACCATATGCACAATTTTTAATTCCCCCTAAATTTTAATTAAAAATATTGGGACCCTGTTCAAGATGATAAACACCCCCACTCAACCCTAATTGGTTTTCCTTACTTTTGGAGGCTTTCTAGAGGATTCCTTGTCTCTTCATACCTCTTCTCTTATGAATCAAAGTTCTGATGAAAGATCTGATCTATCTCCAGTAAGTGGGTCTCCACTCATCTAGTTTCTTCCAATCTTCTTTTCTTTGATTCTTATAGATTGAAAGATCATAATTTTATAGATATATTTAATCTCTCTTTACTGATCTTGATTTTAGGTTTGACTCCTTGATCTCCCTCTTCTTCATTCTTCATTTGTGTTCCTCTTGCGATTATTGATTTGATATCATGATTAATGGTAGGTGGTTCCATAAAACATTACCCTAAAATTGAAACCCTAATTTTCTTAATTTATTTGAAATGAGTTTTAAATGATTAAAAACCTAAATTTGAGATTGTTGATGTTTGATTTTGAAATGGACATGGAAATTATGAAAAAACCCCAATTTCAATGAAATTGAAATTATTGGGAAGATTTGAGAAAAATGATGGCTTGGTTTAAAACATGATTTGATGAAATTATTTGATATTGATTCTTAAGAAAATTTTCTTAAATTTAAATATGATTTTTAAGGAAATGAATTTGATAAAAACCAATGATTTGGCTTTGAAATGAAAAGGGAATGTTGAACTTGAAAACTGGGCAATTGAATTGTGAATGATGAATTGATTTGAAATGAAATATTTTCACAATATTGTTTGATTAATTAAATCACATGGTATCCTAGGTAGTTAGTAGATGACTAGGATAGTAAAACTAGGATCTGACCCCCTAGAAATGGATTAATGATGACAGCTCTAACTAAACCAAGTTAGGCATGATTCTCCCATAATGGGTCCCCAAATGGGGTGTTGATTGATTTCCCATAATGGGTCCTATATTGGGGGTGTAGATTTAGTGTGCACACCTATTTTTTGAGTCATGATCACCGATGAGTAGTGTGATGATCCTATATACAGAAACAAACGTACCTTAGGGTGTTTGACCATGGTGCTTTCTTTATTGTATTTGATCCAATTATACATGCCATTGATTATAGAACCATTTTATTCATGACAAGTGATTTATATAAATGTTTTATTTAAAATTTTAATTTAATCTTGTTTTTACACACTACCACAAAACTGGGTTTCCACAGCACTAAAAAAAATCACTGATAAAGGGAATTTTTAATAGTGCTAAAAAAAGAGCTGTTAAAAGTGACCCTTTATCAGAGCTTTTTTTAGCGATGTTAAAGGGGACCCCTTTATCAGTGCTTTTTTAGTAGCGTTGATAAAGGGGGGATTTATCAGTGATTTTTCCTAGCACTGATAAAGTTCATATTTCAAAAAAAACATAAAAAATAATATATTGTTATATAAGTATATTTATATTGATATAAATATAATATATATTTTTTAAATATGTTTTAGATAATAATAAATAGACTATTACATTTAATATATTTAAAATTTAATAAAAATGGCTTTAAATATTTTAAAAAATATTATTAATTAATAATTTTCTAATTATAATCTATTAATAATAATTTAATAACAATTTAAAGACACAAAAAATCAAAAAAATTAATAAAAGATCTAAAATAAGTTGAAAATATAACTCAAACTTCAAACGGACATAACTTTTGATCCGGGTGTCTGTTTGATCTCTACAGCATATCAAATCAAATTTTGCGATGAGATATACGTGTTAGTGACTTAAGGAAACCTTCTTTCACATTTTTCAAGGCCCAAAAATTCCCAAAAGGCCTCTAAAACTGAGTTTTTAGTTGGGATACCCCGATTTTTTAACATTCAAATGGGTATAATTTATGATCTGGATGTTTTCTAGGACTGTACCACATATCATATCAAATATTATTTCATTTTATTTGATTTTACTGGTTGTGAAGTTGAAACAGGCTTCTGGATTAGAATTTATGGTCGTTTTAACATTCTATGGCTTTTCAAATACACATATATATGTATTTATTCGTAAATATATATATATATGTGTGTGTGTGTTGTATATATGTATGTATGTATGTATTTATTTATTTATAAACACACATAAAATAAACATATTTTATAAATTTATTTAAAACTAATCTTATAAATATATATTAATATACCAATAAATATATAGATAAAAAATTATAACTAAAAATATATATAAAAATAAAAAAAAATATAAATTAATATACGAATAAATATATAGATACTAATATATGAATACATATATATGTATTAATATAACTAAATATATTTATATTTATATGAATCTATATTAATATACGAATAAATATAACTAATATATAAATAAATAAAAATATATATTAATATACGAATAAATATATATATATATATATATTAATATATGAATAAATATATATGTATTAATATAACTAAATATATTTATATTAATATGAATCTTTATTAATATACGAATAAATATAACTATATATATATATTAATATATATATATATATATTAATATATGAATATATATATATTAATATACCAATATATATATGTATTAATATAACTAAATATATTTATATTAATATGAATCTATGTTGATATACGAATACATATAACTATATATATATAAATAGATAGATATATCGTTAAATAGAGAAAAAACTAAATAGCTTAGTGGTAAAGGTACAAGCGTGTAAGGGGGGATGTCTTGAGTTCAAGTTTGGGTGGAAGCAGGGAGGGGCGTGCGGGCATGTGGGGGATGCGCGGGCAAGAGCAACACGCGGGAGAGTGGTAGGGGGTCCGCCTAGCACTGATAGGGGGGGTTCAGGCATTGTTAAAAGCTCCCCCCTACATTATATATTCTTTTTAACATTTTTTTTAATTTTTTTGACTTTTATGAGCGCTTAAAAAAAGCGCTGATAAAAGGTGTCTTTTATCAGCGCTAAAAAAAGCACTGATAAAAGACCTTTTTATCAGCTCTTTTTATAGTGCTGATAAAAGACCCCTTTTATCAGCGCTTTTTTAGTGCTCATAAAAGGGGCCTTTATCAGTGCTTTTCTGAGCACTGATAAAGGGACCCCCCTTTATCTTCACCTCGATTAACAGCACTTTTTTTAGCGTTGTTAATGCCCTTTTCTAGCACTGATAAAGGCCATATTTGTAGTAGTGATATATCTCCCACGTGTTAATTTTAAAGCACGTTTTTATGAAAAATATGTAAATGCTTTTCCATACCTTTTTTATTTAAGTTTAAACCATAAATGGTTTATTTTTATGGTGTTGTTTATGGAACACTTGTTGAGACCCTGCTGGGTTGATTAGATCACACCCTACCTTTAGATTTAGAAATTTGTAGATTATCTTATTCTAGGTCCAAGAAAAGGGAAAAAACTAATTGGAGGTGGTGGGTGTACATGATTCATGGGACTTGGAGTGATGGAGGTGATTGGTGGAGATGTGATCCACATGTTTAATGGTCTTTTTAAGCTTTTATATTGTCAAATGTTGTGTATTTGATGATGTACTATTTTGGTTTTTGTTTGCCTATTTTTTTCTAGTACTTTCTCCTTGAGGAGTGTTAACATACCGACTTGTTTTTATTATCTTCCAATATTTTGTGGGAAAACTGTTCCCACTTGATCTTGATATGTTTATAGGTTCTAGTCACCAACACATGGGGATTGGTAATTCCCTTGAGGCCATGTCAAGACCGGTTCGGGTATTAGTGTGCCAGGGTATCCAGACTGGTTTGTGACAACCTCTGTATAGAGAACCTCTATGATGAGCTGCAAACACCACTCATTCAAGTGAAATACCCAAGAAGATTCCTTGAAATTTCCACAGTGGTGCAAATATTAGAGGTCTCTATTCAAGAAACTAATGTCAAGTCTTTAACAACACTAGTAACCTAGGAAAAAATAACTAGAAAAGTGGAAACTGAAACCATTACACTTAAGTCAGCCCCAACACCATCTCCAATGCCCAAGATCATGCAACATCACATGAAAGATCCTCCTGAGTGGTAACAAAAACAACAACATCCTTATTGGGATAAGATAATATAGTATAACCACCCACAATATAAGGATCAAAAGAATAAAATTTATTCTTTTCAAGATGTGAAGGTCCCGATCTACTTCATTACAACTATGGAGAATGATTTTTTGAGGTTTTTGGAGCCTAAAATACCTAATAAAGTTGGCCTCAATGATCACACAAATTATTGACTCTTCCATAGAACATTAGGCCACACTATTATGAAGTTATTTGTTTTTAAATATGTCCTCTAGAAGATGGTTGGTTATGAATAAGTGAATTTTTTCAAGCCACCAACAAAAGTGGCATGAATTTCTACTTCCCCAAAAGAAGAAAATAGATAGAGATAAGTTCCAAGTAAGGGTGTATGGAAGTTTGATAATTGGATGATTATAAATATGGCCAGTTGAGCTCATATTATTCTCAGGGAACAACTTAATAAACTAGTTGTGACCCTAAATACCACTATAAATGTCTAAACAACTTCCTCAACTTTATGATATCCTAAGAATTAGTCCTAAAAAATAGAGAAATTGATGTGGTAAGAATGAATCATGGAAACATGAACTTGTGTTGATGCCCAATATTGTTCAAACCCTCTAAGATTTTATTCTTGTGTAACTAGGAGAATGGGAGTCGTCCCACCAAATATAACCCTCATCAGATAAAGAGTTTTTTAACAAGTTTGTCAATGTGATTCATTTAACAAATCATTTCTATGATATAGAACAAGATTCATACAAATTTGTTTTCTCCTATCAAAATCATAGAATAGTGGGAATATTTCACTAAGGACAATAGGGTCAAGGAAAGTGTGGCCAACATAGATTTTAATATTTGGGTTATATACCCACTGAAATCGTATATACTGCCAAAACCTAGTGATAAACACTTTTGCTGGATCAATCGAAGCATCATTCTACCTCGGAGTCATCCAACAATCAATCTAATATAATCATATTAGAGGACCTATTGGAAAACAAAAAATTACCCCATAAACATTATAAAATGGTAAGGAATGATCAATTTGACTCTAAATTGATGGAAAGATCCCCAAATTCTAATTAGATGAAGTGACTAAAACCATGGTCATATTTGCATCCTAATCCCCAAGACAAGTAGCAACCTTAAGGTGGGAATCACATACATCTAGCTTAGAAATATGACATATTTAAATAGTTAGATGTGGTTCTAGACAATATTTCAATTTTGGATGCCCTTAATTTATCAAAATATCTCCGAGAAGCACTTATGGAAGCCTTGTTAAGACCTCAATAGTTCAAAGATGAGGTTACTACTACTGAAGTGTATTGTGTGGAGACCAATCCTACCAAATTTCACACATTCATCACCTTTATAGATAAGGATAAGGAAACTATTATACATGGACACATTAGACCCTTGTATGTATCTAGAAAACTGGATGGCATTTATATCCAATGATCTTCCACTAATAATGGATCGAGAATCAACCTTATTCCAGTCTGAATGCTCCATTTATTAGGTTATAATGAAGTTGATTTCCCCCCATCATTTAAAAATTTAGGTTTACTGAAAAAGTGAGTAGAAACCTCTCGGGTGAATCATGATCAAGGCTCAATTTAGGGACCACATCTCTAACTCTGAATTCTTGGTTATTCGGCAAGATATAAATTTCAATGTCTTGTTAGGGAGACCTTGGTTACATCAACATGTAGTAGTTCCCTTATCATATCATCAACGACTCGAATACTGTGTTTATGGAAAAATTGGGACATTTTATAGTGATAGGTATTGATTTCAGTCTCACAAGTATTAATACATTGACACGAGATTCCACCAAAGAGAAGGAAAATAACCCATGATTGATGATGTCACTCAGATTACTGCTCCAAATAGTTTGGAAATGAACTTGATCAACCCATTTAATGAGATTGGAAATGAATATGTATTTCCCATCAATAAAATCAAGTTGAAAAGTTCATATTTTGGTATTCCTTCATTGGAATTTATGATATCAGTCACACCAACCAAACCCAATAACACATAAGGCGTGTTTGATCTATGTGATAGTGATAATGCCTTTGTTGAAAATGCCCTTGATTTGTCCCTAGAGTCTCAAATGATCCTCACGTCATCGTTTGGATTAAAATAAACTTGTATATCATCAATAGAGAGTGATAACACCCCGAATTCATTTCCTGAATGATAGGATGTTGATACCTATTATTCCCCTAATGACGCTGAAGAGGAGGGAGTACAAGAGTTTACCAAGAATCTCACTAACTATATCACTCATATAGTGACACCCTTAGAATATAGGGAAGCCTCCTAAATATCCATAGGGAACAAAAGTGATCTCATCATGTCTTCTAGCTCTAATGGTTCCCCTTCATCACCCACTTCTGCTGAGATTGGGGCTAAGAAAGAAGAAAAAGAGGATCTCAAATATGCACCTCCAGTTTTCAAGGAAGGTGTTTCCACCACTATTGATGAGATCAGAAAAATAAATATGGGAACATAGTAAGATTCATGACCCACATTGATCAGTGCTTCCATGTCTCCTGAAAAACAAGAGGTGTATACATATTTTTTGAAGCAGCAGCAAAACTCATTCACCTGAAATTATATAGAAATTCCTGGACTTAATCCAAATGTAGTCACCCACCATTTGGGCCTACCAAAGGACCATCATGGTTACAAGTAATAATCTATAAGAATGCATCCAAATCATGTTGTTAAGGTTGATAATTTTATCAAACCCAACTTCATTTGGGAGGTTCAATATCTGAAATAGATCACCAACATTGTCTCGTTCAAAAATAAGAATAGGTATATTAGAGTTTTCATTGACTTCAGGGATCTAAAATAGAATTTTTTGAAAGATGATTTTTTCTATCCCAATTATAGAACTTATTATTTATGTATCTTCCATCTATCAATACCTTTCCTTTATAGATGGATATTTAGGATACGACTAAATATGAATAGATTATAAAGGTGAATAGTCCACTAATTCCAGGGAACCCCAAGGAATATACTATTATTGAGTGATAGATTTAGGTTTGAATAACACTGGTGCTACATATCAACATGTCATGCACCTTATTTTCAAACCCTCCTTGGGAAATACCATTAAATGTTACGTTGATGATCTGGTGGTAAAATCCCAACAAAATTCTGATCATCTTGTCAATATTGATATTTTTTCAACACATTATACCACATATCCTAAAGATGTACCCCTTGAAATGTAATTTTGGGGTTACCTAGGGAATGTTCATTGGCTTCATAGTATGTCATCATGACATTAAAGTCAATCCTGAGAAAGCCAAGTCTATCCTTGACATGCCACCTCCTAAAAACCTCAAAGTATTTAGAATAATCCAATGATGTCTCGCTTACATATGATTATTTATAGAAAGTCTTGTAGGAAAGTGTTTAACTTTCACTAAATTGATGAAGAAGTGATCCACCTATATGTGGACTGATTATTGTCAGGAATATTTTGATGGTCTCAAGATATACCTTTTGAGCCCACCAGTACTGATGCCCCCCCATTGAATTAAAGTCACTCATTTTATATGTGAAAGCCTTGGAACAATCACTGGATGTCTTTCTTGCATATAATAGTTATTCAAGGAATGAAAATTTTATTTATTATCTCACTAGAATCATGATTAATATTGAGACTCCATATTCATATATTGAGAAAAAATTTCTCATGTTAATCTTCCCAGTCAAGAAGTTGAGGCACTAACTGTATCACCATGAAGTTAACTTAGTCTCTTGTAATGAACCACTCAAATATATACTCAATCATCCCATGTTAACTATATGTTTATAATAGTGGTAAAACATCATGCAGTAGTTTTACATTCGATTTATACCATAAAATGCAGTAAAGGGACATACATTACCAAATTTTATTACAACACATCCTTATGCTAAAAACATACCATTGGATGTTGAGATACTCGGTAAAGAATTCTTCTCAATTAAAGACCACCCCAAGACATGGGATATGTACTTTGGAAATGATTAAAAAATCCCAATATGGAAAAAATATAAGACCCCAAACACAATAGAGTTGGTTTTGGATTCATGCTTATCTCTCTAGCCAAGGTATTTTTTCTCTATTTCAACTTGTTGTCAAAATGCTACACCAACAATGAGTCAGAGTACCAAGACCTCATTTCAAGATTGTAATTAGATTTCTAGATACCAATATCCCACCTAAAAAATCAAAGGTTATTTAGAGGTGATAATCAAGAAATTTAATGGTGAGTATGCCATCAAAAAGGAAGAGTTTGTTCCCCTATTTGAGAATATATGAGGTTCAATGGAGGAATTACCCACATGTCCAACACTGAACCATGTCCTACTTTCATAGAATTCTTATGCAGATGCATTGGCTAATGTTGTTATATCCTTGGTAGATTCAGATCAGGATGAAATAGCCATCAGCATTGTACATTGCATGATAATTTCACCATTCAATGGAAAAAAACATAGAGGCAATCGATAAGGTCAATTCCACCCTTGAAAAAAGATTATTTTTTGAATGAATGAATGTATATTATATTATAATACCTCAAAAATGGGATTCTCCTATCAGACAGAGTAAGAAAATAGAAAATATGATGATAGTCGATTAACTTTACCCTTTATGACAACCCGAGTTCTTAGAAATTCCTCTGTAAATGAGGATTTAAAGGAGTTCTCGTCAAATTCATTAAAGTAGGGGAAACTCTAAATTTCACGAAATAATTCCTTATAGGTGCTTATGGTTCTCATCAATTAGGGACTAAAATTTCCCATCAGATTAGGAGGCTTGGATATTTTCGGTTGTCAATGACACGTGATTGTATGGAGTTCACCAAGAGATTCCATTCTTGTTAGATACATGTCAAATTCATTCATCAACCTCTAAAATTATTTCACACCACCAAGTATTAATGGTTTATTACTATTTGGGGAATAGATTTCATGAGTTCATGTCCCCCAGTAACAATAAGATGGTTCAAGTAAAACTTACTGCCACTGACTTCTTCTCCAATTAGGATGAGGCTATATACCTCAAATAAGTTGGGACAAAGTCTATCATCAGTTTTGTAAAGACAAAAATTATTACTAGACTTGTTTTCCCTCATAAAAAACTGATGAATAAAGGCACTGAATTCTACTCTTACAAACTGAAAAGGTTATACCTATAATATGACATTTAGTCCAACCACTCATACCACTACCACATAGTGGAAAATGGACAGATATATTCTTTCAACAAAACCCTTTCCAACATACTTTATAAAATGGTGTAAAAATATAAAAAAATGTCCTATCAAACTTCTACATGCTTTGTGGGATTATCACACCACAACCTGTATGCCTACACAAGGAACCCCACATTTGATTTTATATGGGAGGGAATTGGTTCTAGCCATTGAGGTCCAATTACCTTCATATTCCATTTCCATTTATGATTAGTTATCCATGAATTAGAAATCTAAAAAGGGGTTGTATGAGTTGTAATGAATTGATGAGTAAAGTTTATGTACCCTACACAACATGGAAGTTCATCAAAACTAAGTAATGTGGTACTTTAACAAAAAAATTCACCTATGTTTATTCCCCCAAGGGGAATTGTTATTGGATCTTAGATCCCCAATGATATCTAGGAAAAAGCCTATAAAACTTGAACCAATGTGGGAAAGACCTTATGCAATACATAAGTCTTACCCCAATGGAGCCTATTCCTTGGTCAAAATGGATAGAGAGTGTATCATGTCACTAACCAATGAAATGTTTCTTGAGAAATATGTTGTATAATTTAAATACCAATAGTATAGGAAACATGAATTTAAATTTCTCTAATGTACATCTTAGTTGCATGATGTAAAAGTGGACAATAACATCCTTACTACATGACATTAAACTATTTGGTCATCTTCCTTACAGCATGATGTAAAACTACATGGTGCTTATGAACTAGTCACATAACATTAAATAACATGACAACATCCTCACCATAAAATGATAGATCATGTGGTGTGCATTGGAAATATACATAAATAGAATTTTAGTGTGATTTGGGAAATATTATAATTCCCTATTATTTCTCACACTGAGCATGACTCATGTGAACTTAGATGTTTGAGTTGATTTATCCAATAGACATGACTAATCTACAATGAATTCAAAGTCAAAAAAATATTTGGTTCATCTTGAATAACCCTAAACTTCTTAGAGTTGCCATTTTTTCATGGCATGCTTCCCCTACACAAGATCCAAATTTGTGTAAGGATTATTGGCATACAACTTGCTTGTGTCTAGGAACAAAAAATGCATGTGCATTTATACATACTAAGGTGGTTTATATTATAACTATGTGTGGATTTATTCTCATTTTGATGATATATGTAGTGATGTCAAAATTTCTTATCTTGGGCCTCAATACAAATAACAAAATGGATTCCTCCCTATACATGATCTAGATTTACATGGGGATTTTCTTATATAGAACTATGTGTGGCTTGATTCCTATTTATATTGGGATACATAGTGATTCCTAGAAACCTTATCCTAGGCCTAACCACATATTCAATAAAATTATACACTTTCCCTTATACAGGAGTTAAATTTTCACAAGGAATGTCATCATAACTACATATGGCTTGATTCACATTTCCCTTGGGATATGTAGTGATTCAAGGATATCACTTATCCTAGGTTAAGCTATGGATTCTATTAATAGTGCCCTCATTTTGGTATTCTTCTCCTTTATTTGAGTCATATCAATACGACGAGGGTTCATCAGAGCTACACATGGCTTAATTATCATTCTGTTGGGGTACATAGTGGCGTTGGGATCTTCTATTTCAATCCTAACCATAAATTTTAATAGAGAAAATGACCCATTTCACTTTGATGTTTTGGTCTCTTTTGTCACACTAAAGACCCTATGTCAAGGTAAGTTCATCAAAAAAAATTGATCTAATTGGAAGTAATATCCTTAGTGAATGGTTATACATTCATCAACATTCATTAAGACAAACTATACTCATCTATGATCAATTTTCTAGCATGATAATGTGTAATAGTCTCATATTTTTCAGGTGATTTATGAGTTAATTTCTTCCTTTGTTCATGATATTTTGAACTATGAATTGTTTCTCATATCTAGATATTCCACAGGCTTCCCTCAATGATCTCCTCCCCTTCTGAGTTCAATTATGGTGGATCCATGCATGTTGGTGATTAGGAAATTAAGGTATGTGATTCACAAACCTTTTTTCTTCATGGTTATTCAAGATCTACCCTTATTCCCTTGATAAAAATCATAGATCTGACATTTTGTGGCCAAATATATGGATTATGATGCCTTCAAATGATTAATTCTTGGATTTTTACTAAAATGACGATGGATCTAGCACATTGGTGGCATCCCTTGAACAATATCATATCTAATATCATTAGAGGATCCTGAGAGGTATGTAATTCTTTTAATTGGACTAGAATATTCTTAAAATACATTCTAGAACCTTGATGTGATTAATTGGGATCATTTCTAGGGGTTCTTGGTGTGTGGGATCTATCCAGTTAGAGCTAAGGTGTAACTAGGGTATTGTACCTCAATGAGTTTTAGAGATTTTTTTCATAAAGATTAAGGTATGAAGTTACTTACCATTTAGGTCCTTATATAACCATGTTTACTTGATATAATATTTTCATTGGCATGTATTTATTGACCATGCTTGATAGTGATCATATGTGTGTGCATGTGAAACCTATGAGACCCATGTATGATGATTGATTCCATGAGTATTCCTATATAGCTTGTTAGACCATGTTTGATGTTGATCACATGTACTTGTATGTTGCTACATATTCTCATGAAGACATGTTATGTTCTATCTATATATTCTCTACCATGTTATGTGTGATTGTCATACCTTTGTAGGTATTGTTACGGGTATTCAGAATATGTGGACCATCATGATATCGTTATCCCTTAGAGGGGGAGTGCACATGACATGCGACGATGAAGAAGTCAGACCTGAACACAAGGTAGGGGTATGAAAACCTTGAGGCCAAACCCAAGGTAGTAGAAATAGGGGCATGACGACCCTGTGGTTTGACCCAAGTCACAGAGAGGATATAACAGCCTTAAGGCTTGACCTGTGACCTAGATGAGGCTTGACGGTCTTGAGGCCTAACCCATGAAAGAGGCAGGATGTCACGACCTTGTGGCCTGATCTGACTTGATGACTTGTAACTGCTAAGTGACATGTTCACTATCCTTGTGGCTATCTCTTGATCACTTCTGAAATCCTTTTCAACTATTGTCAGATCCCAAACTTCTTAAAGGTATGTTCCTATTTAATGTTTGGTTTCAATATCTCATTTTTTGTTAATGAAATGGTTTAAAGGAGTATGTTAGGTCTTGTGGGTGTTCCAAAGGTTTGATACATGAGAAAGGGGAGAATCAAGCCAATATTTTTAAGGCACACATTTGGCGCATAATTAAGTAAACCGTGCGGAATTCCCAGGTAACCATGCAGCCTTGGATAGAGGTTTAACGCACGGTCGACGCATGGTCTGTCAAAATGTGTGGTTTTCCCAGGTAACTGTGAAACCCACCTTTCCTTGGATATTAGATAGTGTGTGGTTTTCACATGGTTTTTCAAACCATGTGGGTAAATCGTGCACCCATGTAAATTTGGGGAAAATTACAAAAAATCCATTATGGGATTTTAAACCAACACCTGATTTTCATCCCTCATTGCCTCCTTTCAACCCTAGCGACAAACAAGATCTCTCAAGAGCTTCCAAGGGCGATTCGAATTCAATCCTGATCTTTTTGGAGTGTTGTTGGGTGTGGATCAAAGATCTGAGTAAGTCAATTATCCCTCTAGCTTCTCTTTTTTATTTAGGGTTCGCATTCATCTCTTATCTCCATCTGAAGCTCTAAAACCCTTATTTTTTGGTGAGATCTAGGTTGAGGATTTAAAGGGTGGTTGAATTGATATCTAAATATTCGATTTGAAGTGAGTTCATTAATAGATTTGAGGTAGGTGGTCTACAATATTATATCCCTTGGTTTTTACATTGATTTGTGCATGTGGGAATATGTTCTTGTTCTTTCCATAATGTGTTTTTGATGTCTTAAGAAATATTTGATATAATGAGTGTCTAAATAACCAATTTAACCATCCTCATGATCTATGTGGGATGCATGGAGGACGACTTGACCAATTTAGGGCCACCCATGGGGTGTGTCAACCCTCCCAAACATTCTTAATGGAATTGTAAAGTGTGAGATTTACTTGTGATTAAGTAGAGACCTTGGAGACTGTGTAAGTGGGTTAATGTAATGATTAGGAAAGGATTATGGGTAGATGTGTCTAGTTGTAGATAATGGATAAGGGATTGTTTAGTTTGGCATGTGAATGGTTACATGGGATTAATGGGAATGTGTCAATGAATCATGTCTTGTAATTGGATATGATTAGTGAGCTAGGCATGTGGAATAGGAATTGAGATAAATGGTTATGTGATATAAATGATAATTGTGTTAATGGATTGTAACATAATGTAGATTCCCATTTTAGTTGTTATTGTTGTGATATTACTAATGATGTTGGCTACGCTTGGTTGTAATGTGGTTACATGTGGTGAATGAATAAATAAGCATGTGCACATGGCTTGGTAGAGTGGGGTATAGACATGAGGTTCTACGCCCACAGGTCAAGTTGAACTGAGGCTCTAAACTCCACCCTCAATGCATGGGTTAGGGAAGGGGACAAAGTTCTATACCCCTAATGGTTGCATTCCACCCGGACTAAGGCTTTGAGGTGAGGATAATGTGGTTGTTGTGATGTGTTTCCCTAACAAGATAGGACTTGATTTATTCTCATATGTATTGTGATTGTTGAACATGCCTAATCCATTGAACTCATAAAAAGGGTGAATTAAGTACTAAAATATTATAAGTATTGAGTCTGAATTTAATGGAGGACCAACTTAGAGGAAACCTTATTACTAGTGGACCTAGAATTTTCTTTTATTTACTTTTCATTCCTTTCATACTTGAATTCACTATCTGTTTGCTGTATATTTTGTAGACACCATTGGTGGTGGCCTACTGAGTTGTACTCGCACCTTTCTTGGGTTGTTGTTGGGTACCCGAGCAGTTTTCTTGCTTGCAGGTTAGGAGAAGAGAAAAGGCCCTATGATAGGGAGTTGAGTTGGGCATGGAACATGCATGGATGAGGTTTCAGACATGGTGTTAAAGAGATTTTGGGGATTATGGTGTTGTATTTATTTTGGGTTTTGTTCACTTTAGAATTGTTTATCATGACATACCATGTTTATCTTTGGTTGTAGTTTGTACCCAATTTTAGGAGAAGTTAATTATGCATGTTTTTTGGTTATTGCACTTGTTTTCATTATTTATAATTGTTATATGTTGTGTCTTACTCTGGTAAAATGGGGTATAATCTCCACATGTGACTAATCTAGACCCTCACTATTAGTCGATAACCTATGGTGCACAGGGAGGCGTACTTGAGGTCATGTGGGGACTCGGTCTGGTGCATTGTTCAGTGGCTTCCGGGACGGAGATGTTATAGAGTGGTATCAGAAGAGTTCTTTTCTATTTATTAATATTAGGTAATGGTATATGGGATATTAGGATAGTGTTGGTCCTTGGAAATGAGCTTGTTCTTGGGATTTTCTAACCCCAAGTATTAGGGAAAACCCAAGTCACCCAGGGTGAGAATTGTTGTTCTCGTTGTGTGTTGTTACATTTGATGATGTTTCACCATCAGGTCATGCACTTGTTGTGCGATGTGATAGTTTATGATATTTTTCTCATGGATGTAATGACACGGGGTTGTTAATTCATGAATCATTATAGTAACCTAGGTATATAGGAGACATGCATCATGGTAGGCACACATGGGACGGGTGTGTGGAGCAAAAAGGGTAGGATGCATTTGATTTTCTTGAAAGTAATGAAAATGGTGTCTAATGAGATGATTAAAATGAGTAAAAAGAGAAATTAAAATGTTAAATAATAATTAAAGAACTGTTCTTGATAAGGGGGAGTAAGTGAATCGCACTACTATCAGAGTAGGTTGTGAAATGGAAACTATTTTGAAATGAGTTGAAGGTAAGGCTTGTAACTATGTGAGTTGGTTATCTTGTGTTAGTTGTAACCTTGGTGTGGATGGTTGAGGGTATTGTTTCAGTTATTCTTAGGCCTATTCAGGTTGTTTATGAGAATTGGTTTATTTATTACTAGTGATAAACCTTTATGAAAGCTTTATGGTTTGTATTTTAAGGATCGTTTTTGGAATTATAGAGAAATACCACCACGAAGACGTGCATCATCGGGCGATAAGAGGATGTTGCCTAGAAAACTCTTCTCGTAGTGGAGTGGGAGAATGTGGTGATCCATGAAAATAGAGAAGATAAGTTCCATGAGAACTTTTATCATTTCATGTAGATGGTGGAATGGGACCAAGGGTGGGTTGCACTGAGTATATTCGAGTTTACCAGGGAGTTTTAGCTGTAGCACCCTATGACCTTTACCGAAGAGGGTGGGGAATAAGTAGAATAGTTCTAGATAGATTCTTTCCAAACTATTATTGATCATATATAGACTCATCTTGATAGGTGAGTTAAGTTAGCGTACTATATTTTGCGAGGCTAGGCAAAGCGTTGGGGGATATCATGGTTCAAACAAAGCAAGACAAGGGAATGATGTGGAAAGATTTCCGGGAGAAGTTTCTCAAAAAAATATATCTAGAAGCCTTTAGGTAGGATAAGGATACATATTTTATGAGATTAACCCAAGATACAATGTCACTGATGGATTATGCTAGTTGTTTCACCAATTTTTTACATTTTGTTCCGACGCTGGCAGGAGACGAGGTAGCTGTGTGAAATGTTTTTAGGATGGGATTAGACATGAGATTAGGTCCCAGGTGAATATATTTCATCTAAAAAGGTTTGATGAGGTGGTAGATCAGGCCCTTATCACAGAAGGTAATATGAAGGGAGCTTCAAGTGATGTACTTGTGGTGTTATTTGATTAGGAAAGTGGTTCATCTTTTGAGAGTAGTAAGCGCCATTTTGGGAATCTCCATCAGGGTGGAAGTGCACAGAGTAGCTAGAAGGGGGGGTCAACCTCTTATGGTGGTAGCTAAGTGTTCTATTACCAGTGTGGTAGGTCAGAGAACATGTGTGGTCAGTGTCCCCAACCACCAGTTGAGTGTTGAGCGTGCAGTAGGCTAGGCCATGTGCAGAGGTTCTGCAGGAACCCGCGATGGTAGGGAAATGATGGAGGTCAGAGGCAGATACTAAGTGTAGGAAGAGGGTCATTGAATCCATATCAATTAGGTAGTTGGGGATCCACGGGTAGTACCGGTAGGGGTGGTGGATATGGAACTCTAAGGAAAAATCATCCATATCAACAAGGCAGTACAATGTAGGGTACTCAGGTTGGAACCCCTGGTAGAGGGGAAGATCATCTTCATGTAGTTCAATCTACACCTGAAGGCAGCAAGGCAATTTCATCTACCATTCGAGGTATGATTCTTACATCTTCCACACTCACTAGTTCTTTATTTGATACAGGTGCTACACATTCTTTTATTTATTCATAGTTTGTAGTGGTGTTGGGTTTAATTGTGGAAAGTGTGTGCGGAGTTATATTAATTGATACTCCATTAGGGTGTGAGTTGAGGATATTAGATAGTGTTAGGGTTGTTCTCTAAAGGTTGGTAGGTATTGTTCCCTATGGGATCTGTTTGTCCTCGAGATGACATGTTTTGACCTAATTTTAGGCATGAATTGGCTGGTGTTTTACTAGTACCACATCGATTGTTACCATCGTAGGGTAACATTCACATATCTTGATGGAGATAATTATGTCCTTCATGGTGAGTGGGATGTTCAGTCAAGCCGAACAGGGCCAATTTTCCAGTAGTTAAGGGAACTTACAGCCCAAGTAGCCTATCTTATGCTAGACGATGGATGAATAGAGCAACCAATCTTTCCTTCCATTGTGGATTGATTTTAGAATGTGTTTCCTAAGGATTTATTAAGGCTACCACCCGATAGAGATGTTGATTTTATAATTGAATTTCCATCGGGGAAGGATCCAATTTTCATTCTTCCATATCGAATGTCATTGTCAAAACTTTAATAACTTAAGGATCAACTATAGGAGTTAGAGTGTAAAGGGTTTATCCATCCTAGTAAATCACCTTGGGGATCTATCATACTATTTTCCAAGAAGGAAGATGGATCATTGAGGATATGTGTTGATTATAGAAGGATGAATCAAATGATGATTAAGAACTAGTACCTGATTCCTAGAACTGATGATCTATTTGACCAGCTAAGAGGTGCTTCAATTTTTTCCAAGATTTATTTAAGATTAGGATATCACCAGTTTAGGGTGAGGCCTTCTGAAATACCTTAGATAGCTTTCCAGTGCAGGTATGGTTTGTATGAGTTTGTGGTGATGTCGTTTGGGTTAAAAAATGCAACAAATGTGTTCATGGAATTGATGAATCGAATATTTCACCCATATTTGGATCGCTTCATATTCATCTTTGTTGATAACATCTTGGTGTAATCCAGAACTCTTGACGATCATGTTAAACATCTTGACATCATCCTGAGTACATTAAGAGATCCTAGGCTTTATGAAAAGCTATCAAAATGTAAATTTTGGATTGATAGAGTGTGTTTCTTATGGAATATCATTTATGAGTTAGAAGTTTCGGTAGATCCAGATAAAGTGTAGGTTGTGGTGTCTTAGGAGCAGCCCAAGAATGTTTCTGATGTTCAGAGTTTTCTAAGTTTGGTCAGTTATTACTGAAGGTTCATTAGGTATTTCTCCCATTTGGCAGTGACACTCTCAGGATTAACTAAGAAGGGAGTTAGGTTTGAGTGGACGGGGTCATGTGATAATGCTTTTCAATAGTTGAAGAAGCAATTGACTATCGCACCAATTCTGATCTTACCCGAACTAGGTAAGAGGTAAACCTTGTTTTTTTATGCTTTTGGTATTCGACTTGGGGCAGTGTTGATGTAGGATTATCAGGTTATGGATTATGGGTCAAGATAGTTGAGGCCTCATGAAATAAATTACCCAAATCATGACCTTGAGTTAGCTATTGTGGTTTATGCCTTAAATTGTTGGAGGCATTACTTGTTGGGAGAGCGATTCATAGTGTTTATCGATCATAAAATTCTCAAGTTCATTTTTCTCTCAGCATGATTTAAATATTCGGAAATGAAGATGGGTTGATTACCTAAAATTATTTGATTTAGAGATATTTTACACACCAAGAAAAGGGAATAGTGTTGTGGATGCTATGAGTTGGAAGACTCAAAATCAAGTGGTACAAGAATCAAACTCCGAGTGGAAAATTATGGCCTTATTTGCTGAGATACACCTAGAGGTGTAGGATGGGAATGGGAAAATTACTCTTACATATATAGAAATTAAGTCTATTCTTTTGAACTGGGTCAAGGAAAGCCATTCGGAGGAGCTGAAGTGTCTGGTGAAGAAGGAAAGTCTGAAATGTTGGGAGTCACCTTCCAGTTGGGATTTTTGTGATAGTGGGATTGTTAATATTCATGGTTGTGTGGTTGTATCAGTGTGTATGTGGGTAGAGTTAATGCGCGAATTCCATGCATCAAAGTGGGAAGTGCATCATGGTCTGACTAAGATGTATTGTGATCTTCATAGGTAGTATTGGTGGCCAGGAATGAAGAAGGAGGCTATGGGTTTTGTGGCATGATTCCTTACCTGTCAGTAGGTGAAGGCTGAGCATCAGTGCCCAGGTGATTTGTTACAGTAATTTCCCATCCCAGAGTGGAATTGGAATGATGTAATGGTGGAATTTTTAGTGAGTCTTCTAAGGATTCCTCATAATAATGATGTAGTTTGGGTGGTCATGGACTGATTGACTAAGGTTTCCCATTTCTTACAAATCTAGGAGACTTATACAGTTGATCAGTTGGGTGATTTATGTATTCGAGAGATATTATGGATGCATGGTGTGATGAGAACCATAGTTTCAAATCGCGATCCTTGTTTTACATCGTGCTTTCGTCAAGGATTACAGAAGGTGCTAGGTACCCAAGTGTTTTTGAGTATGGATTATCACCCATATATAGATAGACATTTAGAGCATATGATCCGAGTATTAGAAGATATTTTGAGAGCTTGTGTTCTGGATTTTGGTGGTTCATGGTAAAAACACTTATTGCTTGTTGAGTTTTCCTACAATAACAGTTTTCAGGCTGTAATTTAGATGGTACATTTTGAGGAACTCTATGGAATACCATGTAAATCTCTATTGTGATGGTTAGAAATTGGAGAATCTGAGTTGTTGGGACCGAGTCTTGTGCAGGAAATGTCATAGAAGGTTTGATTGATTCAAAAGCATATGAAAATAGGTCAAAGTAGGTAAAAGTCATATGCATATTGAATTCATAGACCGCTTGAGTTTATGGTGGGTGACATTGTGTTTCTTCTAGTGTCACCAAGGTTGGGTCTCCATTGAATTCGGAAACATAGAAAGTTGGCACCCATGTATATGGGACCGTTCGAGATCATGGAGAGGATCGGACTAGTGGCTTATCGATTGACTCTTCTACAGTAGTATAGTGGAATGAATGGTATTTTTCATGTCTCAAAACTCCAATAATATCACCCTAAATCATATCATGTGTTAAAAATTGAGGATTTAGAGCTAGAGGTCGATGTATCCTTTAAGGAGTATCCGGATAGTATTGTGTATTGTAGTGATAAAGTCTTTCATGGTAAGAATGTGACCTTAGTCCGATTTTTATGGAATCATGGAAAAATTTAGGAAGAAACTTGGGATAAATATTCAGAAGTGTGGTCCCAGTGGCCCAATCTATTTTTTTTGAAAACTCAGTAATGCTTGTAAGGAGCGGCTCAAGGACAAACTATCATAGGGTGGAGAGGTTATAAGATCCTGAACTTTGTGGAGGTATGTTCTTGTTTAAGTTTTGGTTTAAATCTCTCATTTTTTGTTAAGGAAATGGTTCTGTAGAGTATGTCGGGTATTGGGGGTGTTCCAAATGTTCTAGACATGAGAAAGGGGAGAACCAGTCCAATCAGTACAAGGTGAATAGTTGGTGCATGGTTAAGAAAACTGTACGAGATTCTCAGGTAACTGTGCAACCTTGGATAGAGGCTCGATGCATGGTCAGTACACGTTCTGTCAAACCATGCGGTTTTTCAAGGTAACTGTGCAACCTATCTTTCCTTTGATAGTGTCTAGTGCACAGTTTGCACATGGTTTTTCAAATCATGCAGGTAAACCGTGTGCCCCTCTAAAGTTGGAAAAATTTACAAAAATTTCATTATGGGATTTTAAAAATTCACCCAATTTTCACCCCTCATTTCCTCCTTTGAACCCTAGTGATGAGAAAGATATACCAAGAGATTTCAAGGGTCATTCTCCTTTTATCCTAATCTGTTTGGATCACTGTTGGGTGCATATCGAAGATCTGGTTCAGTCAATTCTCCCTCTAGCTTCTCTTTTTGGTTTAAGGTTCACATCCTTCTCTTATCTCCATCTGAAGCTCTAAAACCCTTATTTTCTGGTGAGATCTAGGTTGAGGATTCAAAGGGTGGTTGAATCAAGATATTAGGATTTGATTTGGAGTGCATTCATCAATGTATTCGAGGTAAGTGGTCTACTAGATTATATTCCTTGGTTTTTACATTGATTTGTGCAAGTGGGGTTATGTTCTTGTTCTTTCCTTAATGTTTTCTTGGTGTTGTTTGAAATATTTGATACAATGAGTGTCTAAATAACTAATTGAACCCTCCTAATGATCCCCATGGGATGCATGGAGGATTACTTGACCAATTTAGAGCCACTCATGGGATGTGTTAACCCTCCCGAATGTGGTTAACAGAATTGTAAAGTGTGAGATTTACTTGTGATTAAGTAGAGCCCTTGGTGAATGTGTAAGTGGGTTAATGTAATTATTAATAAAGGATTATGGTTAGGTGTGTCTAGTTGTGGATAATGGCTAAGGGATTGTTTGGTTTGACATTTGAAAAAGTTACATGGGATTAATGGGAATGTGTCAATGAATCATGTCTTGTAATTGGATATTCTTAGTGAGTTAGGCACGGGGAAAGGGAATTTGGATAAATGGTTATGTGATATAAATAATAAATGTGTTAATGTGTTAATGTATTATGGCATAATATAGGTTCCCATTTTAGTTGTTATTGTTTTGATATTACTAATGACGTTGGCTATGATTGGTTTTAATGTGGTTATGTGTGGTGAATGAATAAATAAGCAAGTGCACATGGATTGGTACAGTGGGGTATAGACATGAGGTTCTATGCCCACGGGTAAAGTTCGACTGAGGCTATAAAATCCACCCTCAATGCATGGGTTAGGGAAGGGGATAAAGTTATATTCCCCTAATGGTTTCATTCCACACAGACTGAGGCTTCTAGGTGAGGATAATGTGTTTATTGTGATGTGTTGCCCTAATGAGATGGGACTTGATTTATTACCACATGAATTGTGATTGTTTAACATGCCTAATCTATTGAACACATAAAAAGGGTGAATTAAGTACTAATATGTTATAATCATTGAGTCTGAATTTAATGGAGGACCAACTTAGAGGAAACCTTGTTACTAGTAGCCCTCAAATTGTCTTTTATTTACTTTTCATTCCTTTAATACTTGCATGCACTATTTTTTATTGGATATTTTGTAGACACCATTGGTGGTGGCCTACTGAGTTTCACTCACACCCTGCTCGGGCCACCGTTGGGTACCCAAGCATACTTCATGCGTGCAGGTTAGGATAAGGGAAAGGCCCTATGATGGGGAGTGGAGTTGGGCATGGGACATGTATGGATTAGGTTCCAAACTTGGAGTTCGAGCTATTTTAGGGATTCTAAAATTGTATTTATTTTGTATTTTTTTTACTTTAGCATTATTCATTATGAAATACCATATTTATCTTTGGTTTTAGTTTGTACCCAGTTTTGGGAGAAGTTAATTGTGCATGTCTGTTGGTTATTGCGCCTATTTTCGATATTTTTGCTTGTTATATACTATGAATTGCTATGGTAAATGGGTTATAGCATCCCCACGTGACTAATCTAGACCTTCATTTCTAGTTGGAAACCTCTAGCATACGAAGAGGCGTGATTGAGGTCATATGGAGACCAGGCCTGGGGCACCGTTCAATGGATTCCAGGATGAGGACATTACATATTGGTATTAGAGGAGTTATTTTCTATTTATTACTATTTGGGAATGGTATATGGGAGATTATAATGGTTTTGGGCCTTGTAAAAGATCTCATGCTTGGGAGTATCTAACCCAAGTCACCCAGGGTGGGAATTATTGTTCTTGTTGTGTGTTGTTACATTTGATGATGTTTCACCATCGGGTGATACAATTGTTGTAAAATGTAATATTTTATGATATTTTAATCGTGGTTGGAATGGAACGAGGTTTTTCATTCATGAATTATTATAGGTACCTAGTTAAATAGGATACATGCATCATGGTAGGCACACATGGGATGAGTGTGTGAAGCATAAAGGGTAGGAGGCGTTTTATTTACTTGAAAGAAATGAAAATAGTGTTTAATGAGATGATGAAAATGAGTAAAAAGGGAAAATAAAATGTCAAATAATAATTAAATAAGTGTTATTAGTAAGGGGGAGTAAGTGAATCACACTACTCTCAGAGCAGGTTGTGAAATGGAAACTATTTTGAAATGAGTTGAAGGTAAGGCTTGTAACCGTTTGAGTTGGTTATCTTGTGTTAGTTGTAACCTTGGTGTGGATGGTCTAGGGTAGTGTTCCGGGTATTCTTGTACCTATTCGAGTAGTGTATGAAAAATGGTTTGTTTATGGATAGTGATAAAACTTTCCTTATATATTGTGAAGTCTTTATAGTCTGTGTTCTAAGGATCGTGTTTGGAAATATAGATAAATGCCACCATGAAGATGTGTGCAAGTTGGGAAACAAGAGGATGTTTCCTAGAACACTCCTCCTATAGTGGAGTAGAATAATGTGGTGATCCAATAAAATATAGAAGATAAGTTTCATGAGAACTTTTCTCATTTCATACAGATGATGGAGCGGGACCCAGGGTGGGTTGCACCGAGTATTTTCGAGTTGACCAAGGAGTTTCAGCTACAACACCCTTTGACCTTTACCAGAGAGGGTGGCCCAGAAGTAGCAGATTTCTAGATAGAGTCTATCCAAAATATTCTTGATCATATGTAGACTCCTCTTGAGAAGTGAGTCAAGTTAGCGACCTATATGTTGTGAGGCTAATAAAAGCATTGGTGGGACGTCATGGTTCAAATGGAGAAAGTTAAAGGAATGGTGTGGAAAGATTTCCAAGATAAGTTTCTCAAACACTTCTATCCAAAAACATTGAGGCAGTATAAGGTTGTAGATTTTATGATCTTGACCTAGGGGACAATATCAGTGATGGATTATGCTAGTTGTTTCACTGATTTGTGACGTTTTGTTTCAATGCTGGCAAGAGACGAGGCAGTTGTGGTGAAACATTTTTAGGATGGGATGAAGCATGAGATCAGATACAAGATAAATATCTTCCATATAAAAAGGTTTAATTAGGTAGTGGATTGGGACCTTATATCAAAAGGGAACCCTAAGGGAGCTTCTGGTGATGGACTTGTGGTGTCAGTCGAGCGGGCAAGTGGTGCATCTTCTGAGAGTAGGAAGCATTGTTTTGGGAATCTCCATTAGGGTAGAAGTTCATAGAGTAGCTAGAAGAGGGGGTCAGCCTCTCAGGGCGGGGAATAGTTATTTTGTTACCAGTGTGGAAGGATGAGGAATATGTGTGGTCAGTGTCCCCAACCACCAATCGAGTGTTGAGTGTGCGGTAGGTTGGGCCATTTGTAGAGGTTCTGTAGTAACCCACGATAGTTGGGAAATTTTGGAGATCAGAGACAGATGGTAAGTGTAGGAAGAGGGTCAGTGACTCCATATCAATCAGGCCATTGGAGATCCATAGTTCATACCAGTAGGGTTAATGGGCGTGAAACTCTGGGGCAAGATCATCCATACCAGCAAGGTAGTGCAGTGCAGGGCACTCGGGTTGGAGCCCAGGGTAGAGGGGCAGGTCATCTTCATGCAGTTCAATCTACACTTGAAGGCAGCGAGGAGGGATTGTCTACCATTCGAGGTACGATTCTTTTAGCTTCCATTCTCACTAGTTATTTATTTGATAAAAGTGTTACACATTCTTTTATTTTTGCACAGTTCCTAGTGGTGTTAGGCTTAATCATGGAAAGTGTGTGTGGAGTTTTGTTAATTGATACTTCATTGGGGGTGTGAGTTGAGGATATCATATGGTGGGTTGTTCTCTGGAGGTTGGGGGTATTGTTTCCTGTGGGATATGTTTGTTCTCAAGATGTCAGGTTTGACCTGATTCTGGGAATGAATTGGCTGGTGTCATACTAGGCCCACATCGATTGTTACTATGATAGGGAAACATTCGCGTCTCTTGATAGAGATACTTATGTCCTTCGTGGTGAGTGAGATGTTTGAGCAATCTGAATAGGGACAATTTTATAGTAGTTGGGGGAACTTATAGCCCAAGTAGCATGTCATGTGTTAGACAATAGGGGAATAGATCAACCAGTCTTTCCTTCTGTTGTGGATCGATTTCAAGAAGTGTTTCCTGAGGATTTCTCAAGTCTACGACCCAAGAGAGATGTTTAGTTTACAATTGAATTACTATTAGGGGAAGATCCAGTTTCCATTCCTTCATATCGAATGGTGTCGGTAGAACTTTGGGAACTTAAGGTTCGAATGGAGGAGTTGGATTGTAAATGGTTTATCCATCCTAGTACATCACCTTGGGGATCTCCTGTACTATTTTCCAAGAAGGAAAATAGATCATTGAGTCTATGTGTTGATTATAGAAGGATCAATCAGATGAAGATTAAGAACTGGTACCCACTTCCTAAAATTAATGACATGTTTGACCAGCTGATAGGTGCTTCAGTGTTTTCTAATATTGATTTAAGATCACCAACTTAGGGTGAGGCCTTATAACATATAGCTGACAACTTTCTAGAGCAGGTACGGGTTGTATGAGTTTTTGGTGATGTCGTTCAGGTTGACCAATGCACTGTATATGTTCATGGATTTGATGAATCATATATTTCACCCATATCTATATCAGTTTATGGTCATCTTTTTTGATGAAATCTTGGTGTACTCCAGAACTCTTGATGACCATGCTAAACATCTTGACATCATCTTGAGTACATTAAGAGAACCTAGTATTTATGACAAGATATAAAAATGTCATTTTTGGATTGATAGAGTGAATTTCTTGGGGAAAATAATTTTTGAGTCAGGACTATCAGTGGATCTAGAGAAAGTTAAGGTTTTGGTGTCTTAAGAGCATCCCGAGAATGTTTCTGATGTTTAGAGTTTTATGGGTTTGGCAAGTTATTAATGATGGTTCATTAGGGATTTATCCCATTTGGAAGAAACACTCTTAGGATTAACTAATAAGGGAGTTGATTTTGAGTGTTTAGGGGCATGTGAGAATGTTTTTCAAGAGTTGAAGAAGTGGTTGACTACCGCACCAATTCTGATCTTACCTGAACCAGTAAGAGGTGCACCTTATTTTGTGATTATTTCGGTGTTGGAATTGGGAAAGTGTTGATGAAGGATGATCAAGTTGTGGATTATGGGTCAATATAGTTGAGTCATCATGAAAGAAATTATCCTACTCATTACCTTGAGTTAACTCCTATGGTTTATTCCTTAAATTATTAGAGGAATTACTTGTTGGGAGAGTGATTCACGGTGTTTACGGACCATAAAAATCTCAAGTACATTTTTCTATCATCATGATTTAAATATTTGGAAATGAATATGGGTTTATTACCTACAATTCTTCAATTTCAAGATGGTTTACATGCCAGGAAAATGGAATAGTGTTGTGGACGCTCTGAGCCGAAAGACTAAGAATCAGGTGTTTCAAGATTCAAACTTCGAGTGGAAAATGATGGCCTTATTTGATGAGATTCACCTGGAAGTGTAGGATGGGCATGGAAAAATTAATCTTGTGACTATATCAATTGAGTCTATACTTTTGAACTGGGTAAAGGAAAGCTAGATAGAGGATCTGAAGTGTCTAGTGATGAAGGAAATTCTTAAAGGTGGGGAGTCACCTTCCAGTTAGGCTGTTGGTGATGATGGGATTGTCAATGTTCATGGTCGTTTGGTTATACTAGTGTGTATTATGGAAGAGTTGATGTTCAAATTCTATGCATCAAAGTGGGAATTGAATCCTGGTCTGATTAAGATGTATCGTGATCTTTATAGGTAGTATTGGTTTTCAGGAATGAAGAAGGATGTTGCGGGTTTGTTGGAATGATGGAGGCCAAGAATCAATGCCCAGGTGGTTTTTTACAGTCATTGACCATCCTAGAAAGGAAGTGGAATGACGTAATGATGGACTTTGTAGTGATTCTTTCAAGGATTCCTCAGAAGAATGATACAGTCTGGGTGATCATGGACTGATTGACTAAGGTGTCCCATTTCTTACTGATCTAGGAGAATTATACAGTTGATTAGTTGGGTGAGTTATATATTCAAGAGATAGTATGGTTTCATGGTGTGCCAAAAACCATAGTTTTGGATCATGATCCTCATTTTACATCACACTTCAGGCAAGGATTACAGAAGGCGTTGGGTAACCAAGAGTTTTTTAGTACGGCTTATCACCCGCAGATGGATGGGCATTTAGAGCATATAATCCAGGTATTAGAAGATATGTTGAGAAATTATGTTATATATTTCGTTGGTTTATGGGGAAAACACTTATTTCTTGTTGATTTTGACTAAAATAATAGTTTTCAAGCTACAATTAATATGGCGCCTTTTGAGGCACTCGATGGAAGACCTTGTAGATCTCTATTGTGCTTGTTAGAAGCTAGAGAATCTAAGATGTTGAGACTGAGTATCGTATAGGAGACATCGAAGAAGGTTTTATTGATTCAAAATCATATAAAAACAGCTCAGATTGGGTAGAAATCATATATATATCGGCATCATATATCGCTTGAGTTTCTGGTGGGTGACACTATGTCTCTTTGGGTGTCACCAAGGTTGGGTCACCGTCGAATTCGGAAACATGGAAAGTTAGGACCATTTGAGATTATGGAGAGGATCAGACCAGGGGATTACGGATTAAATATTCCATAGTGATATGATTCCATTCATGATGTTTTTCATGTTTCAAAACTTTGACAATATCACCTTGAACCATGTCATGTTTTAAACGTTGAGGATGTAGAGATGGAGGCTGATTCATCCTTTGAGGAGAATCTAGTTAGTATTATATACCGTAGTGATAAAGTCTTGCGGGGAAAGACTGTGACCTTATTCTGAGTTTTATGACAAAATGTAAATGTTTAGGATGAAACTTGGGAGCTATATTCAGATATGAAGGCCTAGTGGCCCAATCTCTTTTCTTCGTAAACTTAGTAAATCTTGGAAGGAGTGGCTCAAGGACGAACCGTCATAAGGTGGGGAGGTTGTAATATCCCAGCCTTTGTGGAGGTATTTTCTTGTTTAATTTTTGGTTTAAATATCTCATATTTTGTTAATGAAATGGGTTTGGGGAGTATTTCAGGTCTTGGTGGTGTTCCAAAGGTTCGGGACATGAGAAAGGGGAGAACCATGTCAATCTGTGCAAGGTGGACGGTTGGCACACAGTTAAGAAAACCGTGCAGAAGTTCCAAGTAATTGTGCAGCCTTGGACAGAGGCTTAATGCATGGTCAGTGCATGGTCTATCAAACCGTGTGGTTTTCCCAGGTAACCATGCAACCCAACTTTCCTTGTATAGTGGCTAGTGCATGGTTTGCACACAGTTTGTCAAACCGTGCGAGTAAACCGTGCTCCCATATAAAGTTGGGAAAATTTAAAAAAATGTCATTATGGGATTTTAAACCCTCACCTAATTTTCTCCCCTCATTTCCTCTTCTGAACCCTAGTGATGAACAAGATCTCCCAAGAGCTTCCAAGGGTGATTCTCCTTTGATCCTAATCTATTTTGAGCATCGTTGGGTGCAGATCAAAGATCTGGGTAAATCAATTCTCCATATAGCTTCTCTTTTTAGTTTAGGGTTCACATCCTTCTCTTATCTCCATATGAAGCTCTAAAACCCTTATTTTCTGGTGAGATATAGGTCAAGGATTCAAAGGGTGGTTGAATCAAGATCTAAGGCTTCGATTTGAAGTGCTTTTTTCAACAGATTCGAGATAGGTGGTCTACAAGATTATATCCTTTGGTTTTTATATTGATTTGTGCATGTGGTACTATACCAAAATTAGGTTTTAGTGACGGTTTTGTGGCGACGGTTCACAAAACCGCCGCTAAACCTTTTGCTAAAATGGTTTCGCAGTGGTTTATTATAAACCATCGTGAAACCCTCCATATGTTTTTATGCTGCCGACCCTTCCCCCCTACCCCGACCCCCCTTGTTCCCCTAACCCCCCGCGACCCCGCGCGACCCCGTGACCTCGGCGACCCCCTGCGACCCCCGGCGACCCCGGTGACCCCTTCCACGGCGACCCGCGACCCCGCAGCGACCCCCTCTTCACATCCAAGGTGATTTTTAGGGGTTTTTTTTTCTATTTCCCCCTTTCTCTCTTCCCCTTATCTATTTCTTGGTTTCCTTTTAGGTCTTGGCCAGACCCTAGATGTTAGGGTTGATGTTTAGTTCGTTTTTCTTTGGATCTAGGGTATGTGGTTGGTATATGGGGCCTTGTTCTCCCTCCTGTTGAAGTTTCGTTGCATTCACACTCAAGCAGTGGGCATTTCCCTACCTTTTCTTTCTAATTCAATCCATATGATCCTTGGGTGTTACTAAATAATTTTTAAAACAATATTTACACATTGTTAATGTACTTGGTTAAATTATTATGGTGTTTTATTGGTGATATGATTTGTTAAAAATAGCTTTCAAAGTGAATCTTAAATTATGCCTATGTTTTCTTATGCCTAATGTGTGTGGTTAAATGTTAATTGGTCTTTAATAGTGAAATTGGATGATTTGGATGGTTCTTTACCTTATTAATGTTTTATTTAATTTATTGGATGGTGTTTGGCATTTGTTATGTGGAACATGGTGATTTTTATAGTATGGTTGAAGTGTTATTTGGAAAGCTCTCTTAGTTTTTAAAGATAATTGTTGGTCCTTTGGAAATTATATGAAATGGATGAGTTTGGATTGAAATGAAAGTGATGATTCTAAAAATATTTTTGGGTGTCTCATGGATGTTAAAGGGTTTTATTGGATGTGGGAACATCCATGGGTTAGTAGAGGATGGTGGTGAACTTGAGGTCACATGGGGATTGCGGTAGAGGTTTGGTTTTGTTTTGGTGTGTTCAATGACATCACTTTATGGTGCATCTCTTATTTCATATTTTTACATTCTATTAAAATAATATGCACTATCATATTCAAGTAACATAAGTGTTATCTTACATATTCCTAGTTGACGGGCCTATAGGGTATACCATGACTTTTTCTAGGGTTGAGTGGTGATTTCTAGTAGGTTTATGTCTTTTGAATTTATCCCTAATATTTCCCTTAGTAGTGAATTGTAAAGGACTTAGGGGGAAGAAAATTTGATTTTTCATAGTTCCCCCTTTTAAAGTTTTCAACCTGAATTTTTTTTCCTTTCAAATTTTCATATGATCAAAATGATTCCCTATCTATACAAGGTAAATATCTTGTGAGTGGAGACTCGATTTTTCCAATGTCACCTATTATGGGTTTTTGATGTCAAGAGTGCCAATTATCTTTACATTAGTATATTATGGACTTTTAAGGTGTACCAATGTATTTTATGTCTAAGTTCAAACATTGTAGACCAATGTGTGGTTGAGGCTTAACTTTATAAAGATTTAATGAAAGTATGAGGTTTTCTCTACAGTGGTAAGTTTAAGGTAATCCCAAGTAAGATTAAGAGCCTAATACTAATACAAAAAGACTCAATTATGGGTTCACATAGATTAAATTTATATTTCTTAGACAAAAATTTATAGGGGGTTATAGTTTTATAGCTTAGACCACAGAGGTGAGGTTGTATATTCAACATAGAAGAAAAACTGTCCCTACCTAAATTTTTTTGCCCCATACCAATTCATATTACCCCTAATAGGGGAGTATTCACTTTGTTTAAGGATTTTATACTCAGGCCATGAATGGTGAATTACTATATTTCATAATAAGGGAAAATCAAACATGACATGAATTTGTTAGGGGTCTAAATCAGTATAAACGACCACAAAGAGAGGTGAAGACAATTTATGGTCTTTATGCTCAGACCAAGAAGTTTAACACCAGGATTCTCACCATGGGATTCTCAAACATGTTATAAAAGATCTTCATAAGTTCTGAACTAGAGTCACTTACTAAATATTTTAAATTTATTATGATTGAATTAAGTATAATAGTTTGTGTTCAAGTTGAAAATTCATTTCTAAATAATTACTTCAAATTAACTGAGCTTAGGACTTGAAATATACATAAATATTTGAAGTAAAAATTGGACATGTCCTTTGTATTATATCAAATCCAAATTTTATGGTTTTCGTGATTTTTTTTAATATGAGTTGTTTGAAATATTGAAGATAAATTTTTATAGTACTAAACACAAAACATATTTAAGTGAAAATAACATACATCATTCATTAGTTTTTAAAAGATATTTTAATGAGAACCCCACTATGGAAATCCAAGTGGATGAATTAAAATTTCACAACCTATTGATATAATGAATAACAAAGTTCTCTCCAAATTCAAGGAAATAAGAAATAGTATCAAATTCAAAGAGAGAGGTAAATTCAAATAGATAGTGAAAAGATTGAAAAACATAAAGAGCAATGAAACGTGACCAATTTTCATGAACTGACCTAGGCTACCCATAATCCAGGTACCCAAGATAGCCTGCGATAAGTCTCAAAGGGTGTCATATAAGGGCTAAATATTTCTAGTAATGTCGTTGTACTAATGGTATGAAAATTTTGCATCTTTGGTGTGTTCAATGACATCAATTTCAATGGGGTGTTGTTTGAGGCAACATAAATGTGTGATCGACAGTGTTATGATAAGTGTGTAACCCGATATTCTTATTTCTCCTCAATGAGGTGTTGACGCTGTCTCCTAGGGACCAGAATTGTTTGGTTTGTCTGGGCATTCTAAGTAAGTGGTAAATGTGATCAATGTATCATATTTATTATATTATGCATACTTTATGATCAATGGGTCATCTTTATTATATTATGTTTCTGTAATCTTACACTATCATATATATGAATCTCTTTCTCTATTTCTTAGTAACTATGTGTTTTAATTTTTTTTCTTATTGTGTAGGCACATTGTGATATATATGGATAAAAGCCGGATCACATTACTGAGGAACACACCTTAGTATGTTAAGGGTTTGAATGAGTTTTTAGATTTTGCAATTTCTAATTGATCCGTTGAAGGGAGAATAAAATATCCATGTCCTAAATGTAAATTTAGAACATGGTTGAAGAGAGATGAGGTTTATGAACATTTAATACTGAAGCAATTCTATGGTCAATATTTGTGTTGGATTTGGCATGGAGAATCGAACGTTACAGAAAGATTGAGCACTAATGTTAATCCTCAGAATGAGGTCCCAATTTCATCAAAAATGGAAAATGAAATGAAAAACCTAATAAATGATGCATTCGGCACTGCAAGACACCACTATCAGCATCAAAACATATCAGAACAACCAGAAGAGGGTGATACAAATTGCAACGTGACAAGTGATGTTTTTGAGACTGTAACACAGGCATATCAAGATTGTCACATATCATTGGATCCTCCTATTGATTCTGTGGAGCCAAATGTAAGAAAAAACTTCACTGAGGAAAATATGTTTCATGATTTAGTTGATGATGGAAATCAAGAGTTGTATAGTGGGTGTTTGAAATATTCAAAGCTTTCATTTCTGCTGAAGTTGTACCATATCAAATGTCTGTGTGGAATTACAAATAAGACAATGTCCATGATATTGGAATTGATTCATGATACATTTCCTGAAGCAAAAATCTCAGAATCTTTTTATGATATGAAAAAATTTGTTAACAAGATTGGTCTGAATTATACAAAAATACATGCGTGTCCCAATGATTGTATGCTTTATTGGGGAGAGGATTCAAGTAGACAGAATTGCAAGAAATGTTCTTCTTCTAGATGGTAGGAAAAGGGTGATGTTGGAAGTCTGAATGAACATAATTTCATAGAGAAGAAGAAAAGGATCACACCTGCAAAGGTTTTGCGTTACTTTCCTTTGAAGCCTCGATTTCAAAGATTATTCATGTCATCGAAAACCGCCGAACACATGAAGTGGCATTCTGTAGATAATAACAATGATGGGTTAATGAGACATCCATGAGATTCCTAATCGTGGAAGACATTTGATTCATTACATCTTAATTTCTGAGCTGATCCTAGGAATGTTTGATTGGGATTAGCTGCCGATGGATTCAACCCATTTGGGACTTTGAGTACCAATTATAGCATTTGGCCAGTTGTTTTGATCCCTTATAATCTGCCTCTATGGATGTGTATGCAACAAACATCTTTTATCCTTTCAATGATTATTCATGGAAAAAATGCCTGGAAATGATATTGATGTATACTTGAAGCCTTTGATTGAAGAATTGCAAGAGTTATGGAGCAACGGTGTTGAGACATTTGATGCTTCTTCTAAAACAATGTTCAAAATGCATGTTGCTTTAATGTGGACCATTAGTGACTTCCCTGGGCTTGGGAATTTATCTGGTTGGAACACTTACACGGGTTTGTCTTGTCCCATTTGTAACTTTGATTTTGAACCCAAACGGCTACCTCACAGTAGAAAATGGTGATTCTTGTGTCATCGAAGATTTCTCGATGCATCTCATAGATTTCGGCTGAACAGATCAAAATTTAATGGTTCCATTGATCGTAGACCACCTCCAAAGTTGTTAAATGGTTTTGAAATATTGGCACAGCTTGAATATGTTGAAACAGAATTTGGGAAGGTTCATCATTTGAATGATAGAGGAAAATGGGTCCGAAGTGAATAGTCAAGCGAAACCGGAACGTAACAATGGAAGAAAAAAAGTATATTCTTCAAACTTTCGTATTGGGAATTTAATTTTTTGCGGCATAATCTTGATGTGATGAATATTGAGAAGAATGTCTGTGAAAATTTGATTTTCACATTGCTTAATGAGCATGGAAAGTCGAAGGATCATCTCAATGCTCGCAAAGACTTACAAGCAATGAACATAAAATGCGATCTCTGGCCAGATGAGAATGAAAAGTATCCTCCAGCAATTTTTGCAATGAAAAATAGGGATAAAGATACATTCCTTTGAATGTTAAAGAATGTTAAGGTATCTGATGGGTATTCAAGTAACATCTCAAGGTGTGTTGACTTGAAGAATCGTAAGTTATATGGATTGAAAATCCACGATTCACATATTTTGTTACAACAGTTACTACCATTGGCATTGCGTACATTATTACCTAAAAAAATTACTGCTATTGTACTCCAGTTCTGCACATTTTTCAGAAAACTATGTGAGAAATCTCTACATCCATTTCAGCTTGACAACCTCTAGGAGAGGTTTGTATTGACCCTTTGCGCAATGGAGATGATCTTTACTCTGTCCTTTTTTACTGTAATGATGCATTTAACTGTGCATTTGGTTGAGGAAGCTAAATTAGGAGGCCCCGTTCATTATCGATGGATGTATCCAATTGAGAGGTACTTTATTTATATGTTTTCTAGTTAAGTAAAACAATTTTGGTACTTAATTAAATGCATAATTATGTTTATTTTATTTCACAGATATCTTGGGAATTTGAAATCATATGTGAGAAATAAAGCTAAACCAGAAGGCTCAATTGCTGAAGGCTATGTGGCTGAGGAGTGTCTTACCTTTTGTTCTCGATACTTGGATGATATTGAGATAATATTTAATTGAGTTGGACGTGTTGACGACACATCGACTCAATCTCAAATACATCAGAAATCCAAAATATTTCCTACTATTGGCCGATCAGTTGGGAGGACCTCAAATGTGACACTGACTGAATTGGAATTATTACAGGCACATAGATATGTGCTGCTGAATAGTTAAATTGCATATCCATTTATTGAAGAGTTGAGGATACAAACAAAGAGACGAATGAGAGGCTGAACACGAAATGAGAAAGATATAACAAAAGCTGTTAATAAAGAGATTTTAGAATGGTTTGCACGACGTGTAAGTTCATAAATATTGAAATAAATACGAATATTAGTTTGACACATAAATTTTGTAAATATAATAAAGTATATTTATTTTTTCAAATCATGAATACTGATACTCGAGCAGAGGTGTCAGAATATTTGAAGTTTCTTGCTAGATTTCCTCTAAAAGAAGTTATAAAGTTTGACGCTTATAATGTGAATGACTTTAGATTTCGTACAGTCGATCGGGAAGTGGGTTTGAGAACACAGAATAGTGGTATATTTACATTTGCTGAAGTGGAATACTATGGAAAGCTGCATGATATTATTGAATTAAACTACCACGGACATTTTCCAGTTGTTTTATTCAAATGCAAATGGGGCGATATTATCATATGTGTTAAAAGAGATTCCTTGCAATTTACTTCTGTGAACTTCTCTCGCTTGATGGATGTTGGTGATCGTGAATTGCATGATCTATATATCTTAGCATCGCAAGAAAAAATGGTATATTATGTGAATGATGTTACCGATGAAGAGTGGAGTGTAGTTTCTCACGTAATACAAAGAGATTTGTATGATATGGGTGATGAATTGGAAAATTTGACCTCTGAAATTGAATTTAATTAGCAACAGGAAGCAGAATTATTTTTCCATCGTGATATTGAAAATATTAGTCTAGCAAGGATGAATGAAGTAGATGAAGCAATGGAGAAGGAAACCAACATGATTGAAGGGGAAAATGATTGTATGTACAATTATTTATTTATTCAGCAACCACTTTTTTCATTTCTGCAGTCATTCATTATCATTGTTATATATATTTTGTCTGTTAGTACTCCATTTATTATCATTTTTTATTTTTTTTTTCTGCATAATTTTTTTGAAATATATATTCTGAACTTAATTTTATTTGATTAAATGACAGGAATGCCAAGGAAGAAGTGGTACATTATTTCATCCAGTTCTTCGACAGATGACTATCCAATTGGCTCCCTCCCCACGACATCTAAGGCACCAGCTGCCAACACCCCTACACTATCTCCCCCTGAACCATCTCTCACACCATCTGTGGATGTCCCAGTAGAGGCTGAGTCGTCGACTCCCCCTTCATGAGCCTCAATAGTGGGGCAGTGACGCGCCCCTTCCAGTTCATCCCGGACATACTGGAGTGTCACTCTCATAGGTACAAATTTTAATTAAATAAATTTATTGCATTTTGTTTATACTAATTGTTTGCTCATTGAAGATAACAAAAATGCAACTGTGGAGAAAAACATAAAAAGTTCAGATGTTTGGAATCTGAATGGTGAGAAGATTGTTGTGTGATTTGATTCTTACAGGGTCCCTATGGATGATGCCGCGAGGTTACTTGGCCAGATTCTAGGCCAGCTGGCAGCGGAACCCATTTCCCTTACCATTTCATATGACGATTGGAGACATATTCCTCCAAGATGAAAAAATGAAGTGTTTGATTCTCAAATCAAGGTAAATTTATTACATTATGGTTTAATTGAATGTCATGTTACTAATATGTTCAAAATGAATTTTTGTATACAGATGTTCTTCCACTTTACCGTTGCTGATGTGATAGCACGGAAGTGGATGTTGAAAAATCTAGGTAAGAAGTGGAAAGATTTTAAATGGAGATTGTGGTGTGATGTCAACGATGCTTCATTGACCGTGATGTAAATGTATGAGAAGCTACCCAGTGGGGTACCGAAAGAGCAGTGGAAAGTGTTTGTTGATAGGCATCGGGATCAGAAGCAGATGGTATTGAAATATATATATTATTATATTATCCTCATTTTACATTTATACATGTATATGAAAAGGACATGACATTCAATTCATTAGTATTAAATTTCATTTTATTTATTTCAGGATCTCTCAAGACAGAATGCGTCAAACCGAGCGAAGCAAGTCATCCCGCACACTGCGGGATCAAAAAGTTTTTCTAGAAGTCGAACGACATTGGTAATCTTTTAATTAGTTTAAATATTTATAAGACAATATTATCTGTTTAATATATTGAATTTTTTATTTATCTTTGATTAATGCAATCACAGATTTTAGGCCATGAATCATCCAGAACTGAACTGTGGTTGGATGTTCACAAGAAATCAGATGGATGTTTTGTTAATGATCCTGCTAAAGAAGTTGGGGTATGAAGTCAATTTTTTATCATAATAACTTATTATCAGTTTTTACTGTGTTAATATATATTAATATTTTATTTATAAGTCAAAATTAAAGAACTATGGGATGCCAATCCTGCGCATTCCTACTCTGTCTCCCAGGATGACCCGGTTGCTAAAGTCCTTGGGAAGGAGCATCCTAGGAGAGTGCGCAGGATGGGTTTGGGACCCGTGCCATCTGAGGTTTTTAGCAGGCCACCGGGGATAGCTGCTGCATTTACTCCTGACTTTAGTCAGCCCATACCCAGAGATTCTAAGAAAGAGATTTTTCTTTACGAAACACAGTTCACCAGCAGGGGGATCAGATATCTGCATTTTAGAAAGAGTTGATTGAAATATGTCAGCAGATGAGCAGATATGCCCTCGGTGGGAGTGCATCGATTGGTGGTATGTAGGTAAATCACAGAAAATCAAAATCATTTAGTTTCCTAACTTTCATTGGTTTTAAGTTTTAATATAAATATGCAACCGTATTTAATTTTCAATACAATGTTCTTACAGATGACATCACAAAGTGGAAATGAAGGTGGAGAGGGTGACGATGCATAATCGGACCCTTAGTAGTTGTATTGTTGATGTGTTGAACAAAAATGGAAACAGTTGGTTTGTATATGTAACATTTGTGGCATATAGTTGCCACCACACATTTTCATGTCCTAAAATTTCCTTGATTTCTCATGTTTCTTTTTATGCATTTTATTGATTTTTTATGTTTCTTTTTATGTTTTCATTTCTCGAGTGTGGTATATATCATTCCATTTAGGTCTGTGTTTGAATTGGTAGTCGAGATTTTGGATGACTAGGAGTTAAACCCATTGTTGATGTGGGTGAAACAGTTGCATGTAGTAGATTTTTATACAACAATAGTTATCACTATACCATTAGAATGGCAATTTTATGACTTTTATGGAAGGTCGTGTTGTTAATCATTGTTATAGATAGGCATTGGGAAGGTAGGTGTTCTTGGCCCAGAGTTAGTGCAGAGAACAACAGAGAATTTTGATATCATGCAAGATATGATAAATGCAGCTCTAGATCTATCTGTATCTACATGATACATCTCACATCTGATACTTGGGAGAGCCAGATGTTGAGAATGATTCAATGTTCATTGAAAAACTGTTAATAATCAAGGATCGTAAGGATAAAGTGCTCTGTGGATGGATGATTCATTTGGATCACGTGTTGTGGAGTAATGTTTTCCATGAGGAGAGTGCTAGGGAGTGAGAAGCGAATATGCGTTCTCGGTACACTAATTTGTATTGAGTTGATGTTCTGAGCATTACTTTGATGTTTTAATTTTTTAATTTTCATTGAATTGATATCTGACCTTGTTTTGCAATAAGATATGTTGTGATCCATTTTTTCTTTGAAAGTGTATGAAATATCCTGACATGTGGGAAGGGAGGACCTAATTCTTAACCAAGATGCGTTATTGTGGGTGTTATTAAACTTGTGTGGGTGAGTCAGTGCCTCCCCATACATGTAGTATCTTGAAATGGATGAAGGGGATCTCTAATCCATGTGTCTAGATGGTGTGACCATTAGTGACTCAGGGATTTGGTGTCGATGAGTCAAGGGTGTCAGTGTCGATGAGTCATGGGCGTCAGTGTCAGTGCCATGGTGTCGGTTCCAGGGCATCGGTACAAGGGTGTTGCTCACATGGAATCAGCTCTAGGGCATCGATGCTAGGGTGTTGGTGACAGGGTGACAATGTCATGGCATCGGTTATAGGGTATCAATGAGCCACCCATCAGTGAGTCATTTCATTTTTTCCCCAGACATCCCAGTCTCTCCCTTATGATTTTCTTTTAACAAAAAATATGTTACCTATTGAGTTTGACTTTTCTTAAATCTTTTTCCACTGTATTCAAGGAGAATTATTGTTTCTCCAAACCATAATCACCCTTAAATTTGGAAAAACCAAATTAATGATACTTGGTGTTGACCACAACATGTATTTCAAGTATTTTGAAGTCATCTCTCTAATTTTATTGTTATATGTTTTCAAAAAACCGAGTTTGATGCTATGTTTGGGTGTTTTTAAGAGTTTTTTGAAGGATATTTTTTATATATTTAATTTCATAATGTCTTCAGGGATTTGAGATATTCAAATAGCATGGTCAATCCATGATCTGTTTTATCCAGCACATTGAAATTATATCCCTTTTTATTAGGATCTCAATCATTCTTAAGCCAAGATCCTCTAATTTCTAGTGAATTCTTTTCCTTCTCCCAAGGTGTGTAAAGAGTCCTTCCTCCTTAGAAGAGACATTCCCCCACCCTGTTCTACATTCATGTAGTTCCTTGGAGTTATTCCTTACTCCTCACGTGATATCATGCTCTTTATTCAAGGAGTAACTTCGATCCTTTGATCATCCAAGTAAGGATTTCCTTCATTTCAGTTCCTATGAGCATCTTGCATGGTAGGTTTAGTAATGTTCTATGTGAATATGACTGAAATATATTATTTAACATAAGGAATAATTTATTGAGTATGATGATAAAAATTCATTTAAGGGGTTATAGTACATTTACTATTTCTACTTGTTATCTTTTTTTATTGTTCTGACTTGTTGTGGATGTGTGCCTTATAAAAATCATGGCAATTGGTGGTCTTTTATTACACAATATTAATATTTTTATTGGTTATAATGCTAGGGAAAAATGTTGTAATGTGGAAACTGATTAATAATGTACACATGGTTAATTAAATGTATGCTCGAGGAATAAGAACCATTATGTGATACCCCAGTAAAAAAATGTAATTCAAGAACAGTGTTGGATAAATCTGAATTTACCCCTGTTTGATGGGTGTGGTCATTTAATGTGTGTTATGGTTGGGTTTTATGGTTTATGTGGAATGTTTTTGAATTGAAGCGACAGTTCTATCTATGTTTGTGGGATTGATTTTTGAATGGAAGAACTTGTAGGCAGTTGAACTACCTTTAGTTATATTGTGTCCATCAGACAGGCTTCTATATGGGGACTGCAATGTGGAATTGGTGGTGTTGTGTAGTGGGACTACAAGAATGGTTTTCATTCATTTTTGAGTTTGTTAGGGATTTTATTTTTTGGTAGTAATGGAATATATAATGTGAATCCCTTGAATAAATGAATAGAACGTGGTTAAATAAAAAGTGGCTAGATTATTCTTTGGAAGTATCTGTTGTGTGGGTTTGCATATAGTGGTAGCAACAAAAGTGTTACTATTGGGTTGTTCATTGTTTGGTTGAAACCTATAGGTTGGGATACTGTTTGATTATCTATATGTATATGAACATATTGTTTTTTGTGATTTCTGGTTTTATTTGTTTTTCAGGGCAGTGGTGCATCAGAAGCAAAGAATTTTTTTTTATTCTGGGCAGCTTTTCACGGCGGTTTTAACCGCCGCTACATGCATATTTGCGGCGATTTACACCGCCGCTAAACATAAATTTTATTTTACGTTTATCGGCGGTTATAACCGCCGCTAAATAGGAGCATCGTGGATGCCTCATTCCGTGGCGGTTACCGTGACTTTAGAGGCGGTTTTACGGCCGCTGGAATTTGAGTTTATTTTCGACGGTCATAACCGCCGCGAATAAAGTGATATCCAGGGCTCGCAAAACCGCCGCTAAATTCAGAAAAACCTCCACGAAATGAGGCAGCTACGACGCTTTCTTGAAACCACCGCTAAATGAAAATAACCGCTGCTAATAGATTGGTGATGCCCTATTTCATGGCGGTTTCTGTAAACCGTCACCAAACAATGTAGCGGCGGTTTAAACCGCCGCTAAACACACAAAAAAAACCTCCGCTAAATGGAGATTCTATTGTAGTGTGGGGTTATGTTATTTTTATTTCCTTAATGTTTTATTGGTGTTGTTTGAAATATTTGATACAATGAATGTCTAAATAACCAATTGAACCTCCTCATGATCCCCGTGGGATGGATGAAGGATGACTTGACCAATTTAGGGCCACCCATGGGGTGTGTCGACCCTCCCGAACGTGGTTAACGAAATTGTAAAGTGTGAGATTTACTTGTGATTAAGTAGATCCCTTAGTGAATGCGTAGGTGGGTTAACATAATGATTAATAAATGATTATGGGTAGATGTGTCTAGTTGTGGATAATGGCTAAGGGATTGTTTGGTTTGGCATGTGAATGAGTTACATGGGATTAATGGGAATGTGTCAATGAATCGTGTCTTTTAATTGGATATTCTTAGTGAGTTAGGCATGGGGAATGGGAATTGGGATAATAGTTATGTGATATAAATGATAAATGTGTTAATAGATTGTTTCATAATATGGATTTCTTTTGTAGTTTTTATTGTTGTGATATTACTAATAATGTTGGATATGCTTAGTTGTAATGTGGTTATGTGTGGTGAACAATTAAATAAGCATGTGCACATGGCTTGGTAGAGTGGGGTATAGAAATGAGGTTTTATGCCCATGGGTCAAGTTAGAATGAGGCTTTAAACTCCAACCTCAATGCACGGATTAGGGAAGGGGACATAGTTCTATTCCCTTAATGGTTGCATTCCACTCAGACTGAGGCTTCTAGGTGAAGATAATGTGGTTGTTGTAATGTGTTGCCCTAATGAGATGGGACTTGATTTATTCACACATTATTTGCGATTGTTGAACATTCCCAATCCATTGAACACATAAAAAGTTTGAATTAAGTACTAATATGTTATAAGCATTGAGTCTGAATTTAATGGAGGGCCAACTTATAGGAAACCTTATTACTAGTGGCCCCCGAATTTTCCTTTATTTGCTTTTCATTCCTTTCATACTTTCATGAACTATCTGTTTACTAGATATTTTATAGACACCATTGGTGGTGGCCTACTGAGTTGTACTCACACCCTTCTCAGGTCGTCGTTGGGTACCCGAGTAGAATTCATGCTTGCAGGTTAGGAGAAGGGAAAAGGCCCTATGCTAGGGAGTTGAGTTGGGCATGATACATACATGGATGAGGTTCCAAACTTAGTGTCAGGGAAGTTTTTGTGGATTCCACTATTGTATTTATTTTGGGTTTTGTTCACTTTATCACTATTCATCATGGCATACCATGTTTATCTTTGGTTGTAGTTTGTACCCAGTTTTGGGAGAAGTTATTTTTGCATGTTTATTAGTTACTGCAGGTGTTTCTTCTATTTATGGTTGTTATATGTTGTGGATTACTCTAGTAAAGGGGGGTATAGTTTCCCCATGTGACTAATCTAGACCCTCGCTGCTAGTTGGAAACCTCTGGCGTACGGGGAGGTGCGCTTGAGGTCATGTAGAGACCCAACCCAGGGCACTTTTCAGTGGTTTCTGGGATGGTGACGTTATGACTATCCTTCCAATATGGAGATGAAGCAGGTATGACTAGGGATAATGGTATCTTGGGTAGCACACGAATACTTGACATATGTTTGTTATTGTTTGCTTGTGCATTTACATTTATCATGGAATACACCTACTATACTTGTTCACTCATGTTAAGGATCCATTATTGGTGTCCTACTAGGTTTTATTACTCACACTTTGCATGGGAATCTCGATACACATGGAGACTTCATTATTAGGGATCCAGGTAAGGGAAGGGGGGCCATGGAAGATAGCTAAATTGAGGAGTATAGAGTTAGTGGAAGTGTCGGGATATACTTTAGAGGGTTTCTACAATGTTTTCTCTATTTATCTATTTATACTTTATATACTCTAGTTTGGATTTCCACATTGGGATCCTAGTTCATTTTAAATGTATTACATGGGTGGAATTTATTACTATACTAAATTTTCTTTATCTTCCATTGTGATATTCTGGGTTGTTATATTTTATTATGTTTATGGTTTATGGATATGATTACTAAGTTTATAGTCTCCCCACTACACCCTTAGAATTTCGTCGCTAATTAGCATCCCCTTGCATATGGGAAGGTGTGTATGAGGTCTTGTAATATCACCACTCAACAACTATTTGGGAAATTTGGGTTGGGGCAATACAAAATGGTATCAGAGCCTGAGGTTTCTTTTCTTTTCCTTTGGGGTTTTGGTAGAAAGTATATAGGCTAAGTAGAACTCGGGTAGGGGAATTTCCATGTGTCTGGAAAACTCATGTGTAGTGGACCTTCGAGTCACCGATGATGGAATTGTTGTTATCTATTTTCCCCATTATAGTTTTATGCTTCTTCTAAGTACATTATGCTATTATAGTTCATGGGATTTAGGTGCATTCATACATAATGACTAGGCATGTAGTATCACATGCCATATGTGTGTGTGTGCATGTACATGTGTGCGCTTGTTTTCTGCATAATGGTTCTTAAATAAAACCTCTTGTTATGTGCTTAGTGATATATCTATATTATCTTCTTCTATGATATATCTAATCTTCTATGATAAATTTCACTAGAATTAGATTAATTAAACTTGAGAATGCTTATTGTTTATAGATGCATGGTAGTGATTAACATATAGGTATAAAAGACTAGGCTTGAGGCTTGGATAGAACTAGGAGGGTTTTCCTTTTGGGGTGTATCTCCTAGGATATATCTTCCTACATGTTCTTTAAACTTCTTAAGTTGTTCTCTTAAGAAAGATGTTATTGGAATTCTAAAAGTTTTTTTGTCATTTAAAAAAATGCCACCTCAGAGACTCTTGATTGGACCACTTAGTGAAGCAGTATAGAATTCTCTATCTAGGTTTGGTGTGCGAGTTCCACCACAATATATGCAGGAGGATACACCTGAACATGCTCCCACACTTGCTCCAGTGGTTCAAGCGTTCGAGCCACTCCAACCCAGAGTCTTCCGGATTGTACCTAGCCAAAGAGGAGGGGTATAGAGGACCATGGTTGACTATTCCCACAACTTCAAAATCTAGAATATTCCATCCTTCCATGGAAATAGATGACCATAGGATGATTAGGAATGGGTAGACATCATTGAGGGAATATTTTACTTAGTCAAGATACTGGAGGATCGACGGATCAAGCTAATGACATTTATGCTTCAGAGATCCACTATGAGATGGAGGGGAATCATGGGATAATCAGGAAAAAATGAGGGTCTTTCTTTCAAGGTCTTCAAGAACATGTTATTTGGGTAATTATTTCATAACACATTGAAGTTGGATCTTAACTAGGAATTTATAGAGCTTCAGCATGAATCCATGACAGTATATGTGTACTTCTCTCATTTCACCAAAAATCTTCATTTTTCTCCCCTCTTGGATAAAAATGAGGCACATAAGGTCAATAATTTTGAGATCGATCTTCTACCTAATATCAAATGGCAGGTTCAGAGTTTTGAACTAAGAGCATACCTGGAGGTTCTGTGAAAGGACTTGACTATTGAGAAGGGCCTAAAGGAGGTTAAAGCAATATGTTTTATTACATCATTCAATAATTAAGTGGTTGGACACTCTACTTTAACATTGAGTGTCACATCTTGTAGTAGGAATAGGAATACTAAGGGTGTGTAGTGGGGTGGAAGTAGGCAGGTTGATTGGATCTTAGTTTCTTTAACCTCTTATGTGGGAGGAGCATATCCCCAGTGTTTCAAATGCAAACAGAGTGGTCACCACCAAAAAAAATTCCCAAGACCTATAATCAAGTGTCATTAATGTGGAAATATGGGATATATTCAATAGTTCTAGTCAATGTCATTATGGATAGTCTCTCATAGGGATGTAGGATCTATGTGGGTTATGACCTAGGGATCAAAGAGGGGTCCTCAACAACAGACCCAGGTACTGTAAATATCAGGGACATAGGCAAGTCATGCACTGGAAAGGCAATGTTATGAGCTGGATACAGGCAGGATTTATACAATGGATAGTATTACAACCACCAGTGGAGAGGGACCTTCTATAGTTTGAGGTATGGTTTTGATTACCTCTATGTAATCTACTACTTGTTTGATAACAAAGATTCTCATTCCTTCATATCTACTCAAGATGTTGTTGGCCTAGATTTTCTAGTTAAGTTTTCTTATGAGCTACTCTCTCTTGAAATTACTTTGGAAAAGAGAGTAGATCATCTCTAGTGATGACTCAAATGTCCCATAGTTATTGTTCTCTATATAAATTTGTGTGACTTCATGATATTAGATATGACTAGTTTTGATGTGATATTTGGAATAGAATGGTTGACCAGTTATCGAGCTCACATCGATTGTTATCAAAGAAATGTATCTTTCACCACACTTATAGGAGAGAGGTTTATGTTGACCAGTGAGTGGGATCTTTGAGTAGGTAGAATGAGACCAAACTTTATTTAGATAAGAGATATCACAACATAGGTAATAGGGTTGGATATTACAACAGAATCATAAGCATCCCCCTCTATCTTCCCTCCAATAGTGGATCGTTATCAGGATGTTTTTTACATATGACTTATTAGGTATTCCAACTGACTGAGGAGTAGAGTTTGAGATAGAATTTGTGTTGTGAGTGCAGCCTATTTTGATTCCTTCTTATCATATGGAGTTGTATGAGTTAAAAAAAATTAAGATTTGACTTGAGGACCTAGAGATGGAGGGTTTCATCAAATCGATCATGTCTCTTTGGGGTGATTCATTGTTGTTTTATAAGGATGATAATGGTCTATGGATTTTTTTGGGCTATAGGAAGCTATATTAGGTTATAGAGAAGAACATTCATCCTTTACCTAGGATTGATGGTCTCTCTAACTAGTTATGGGAAGCTCAATGATTCTCCAAGAGTGGTCTTTATTCAAGCTACCATCAATTATGGGTTAGAGAGGAGGATGTCCCTAAGATGAAATTTAGGAGTAGATATGGATTTTATGAGTACCTATTCATGCCTTTTGGTTTGGATAATTCCCCGGTAGTTTTCATGTCTCTCATGAAAAAGATCTTCCATCCATATCTTGACTCTTTTATTATGGTATTTGTTGAAAATATCCTTACATATTCACAGACTTCTGAGTTACATTTCATACACCTTGAGACCATGTTGAGTACACTTTGATCACATCAACTTTATACCAAGATTTTAAAATGTGATTTCTAGATCCAGGATGTTCATTTTCTTGGCCATGGGATCTATCGGGAAGGAACTTATATGGACCTAGAGAAGGTGGAAGTGGTGATTTATTCGGCTTGTCCTCATAATATTTTTAATATTATAAGTTTACTTGGGTTGGATGGATACTATTAATGGTTCATCGAGGGATTATTCTACTTAGAAGTATTGATGATAGGGATTACCAAGAAGGGGTGAATATTGAATAGACTAATTAGTATGGGGAGGAATTTCTTGAGTTAAAAAGGAGATTGATGAAAACTCTAGTTTTAGTTCTTCTAGAGGCTAGGATCAAATGTGTAGTGTACTGTTATTCCTCAGGTAATGGGTTAATAATTGTCTTGATGTAAAGGGATTAGATACACGGTGTACTAGAATAACCCATAAGAAACTACCTGAGAGATTAGGGGAGCCAGTGATTCTCAAATTAGAGGGTGATCCCAAGACATCACTGCTTCCACATTCTCTGGGTCCATAGAAATTCCTATCTCATAGATCACATGGCCAAGAAAATACACCCCTCATATCCAAAAATCACACTTCCAAAGCTTGGAATAAATTCAACGCACTCATAGTGTACTCAACATAGTCTCAAGGTGTATGACATCTAACTCAGAATTTTGTGAATATATAAGGATATCTTCAATAAATACCACGATGAAATATTCAAAATTTGGATGGAAGATCTTATTCATGAGATCCATGAACACTACTGGGACATTATCCAAACCTAAAGGCATGATGTGGTACTCATACAATCCATATCTACTACTAAATGACATCTTAGGGATATCCTCCTCTCTGACCTACAACTGATGGTAGCCTGAATGAAGTTCAATCTTAGAGAACCACTATACTCCCCATAATTGATTAGAAAGTTCCTTACCATTTAGGGCCTTATATAACCTTATTTCCCTTATATGATACTTTCATTGGAATAGATAGATTGACCATTCTTGATATTGATTTCATGTTTGTGAATGTGAAAAATGTGAGACCCGTATATGATGATTGATTCCATGAGTATTCTTATGTAGTTTGTTAGATCATTATTAATGTTGATCTTGTATGTTACTACTGATTATCATGATGACATGTTATGCTCTTACTATATATACTCTACCGTGTTATGTGTGATTATCATACCTTTGAAGGTATTGTTAATGGTATTCAGAATATGTGGACCATTGTGATATCGTTATCCCTTAGAGGGGGAGTGTGCACGACATGCGATGATGATGATGTTGGACCTGAATATAAGGTAGATGCATGAAGACCTTGAGTCCAAACATGAGGTAGTGGAATAAGGGGTATGATGTCCTTGTGGCCTGGCCTAAGGAATAGAAAGGATATGATGGCCTTGAGGCCTAGCCTATGACTGAGGTGGGGTTTGACGCTCTTGAGACCTGACCTGTGATGGAGGTGGGATGCGACAAACTTGTGGACTAATCTAAATTGATGACTTGTGACTACTAAGAGACATGTTCATCGGCCTTGTGACTATATCTTGATCACTCTTAACATCCTTTATGACTATCCTTTCATCATGGATCTGAAGAAAGTGTGGTCGGGGCTTGTGGTGACTTGTTTAGTACACGAATGCTTGACATATGTTTATTATTTATTGTTTGTGAATTTACATTTATCATGGAATAAACATTTTATACTTGTGAACTCATGTTAAGGATGGATTTATGGTTTTTTATTGGGGTTTATTACTCAAACCATAGATAGGAATCTTGATGCGCATGAAAACTTCAAGATAAGGTATCCAGGTAAAGAAAAGTGGCCCATGAAAAAATAGTTGAGTTGAGGAGTATAGAGTTGGTGGTGGTAATGGGATAGACTCTATAGGAATTTTGTAGAGTTTTATTAATTTATCTACTTACACTTTATATGCTCTGGTTTGGCTTTCCACATTAGGATATTTTACATGTATGACCTGGGTGACATTTTTTGTTGCGCTATGTTTTATTTATCTTCCACTATGATATTTTGGGTTATATTTTATTATGTTTATGGTGTTTGTTCATGATTACCGAGGGTATATTCTCTCCAATTCACCCTTAGACCCTCACCACTATTCGATAAACTCTTGCATATAGGGAGACACGTATGAGGTCTTGTAGCATCTCCACTTGGGTGTTGTTTTGGAAATTCAGGTTAGGGAGTTATAAAATGAGATCCATGTGAGGGAGTCCAACATGGAAGTATCTTTATAAGATAAAATACTCCTATTATTTTGTTATCCTAGCATATGAGGATTTATCCTATGATCACATCAGGGAATTTGTTCTGGCTATACGATAAATAATTGTCGTGAAAACTACCAAAGAGCTCTTTTGAGTTTGAATCCTCATTAATATTGGGAAATTACTTTTTCACCCACACACGAGTTGGATCTATGTAGATGAACCCTTATGAGAGCCACATGTGGTATAATCCTTGCCCCTCGATGAGATCACGATAACCCGATCATGAAAAGATCATATTTAAATGCCTCTATCATGATTTCTAAACATCTTCTTTTCATAATCTACACTCCATGTGTTTAGAAACATGGATTGTTGCAAACCTTCCTTGACTATTGGTGACAAGAGCATCTAACTCCCGAGGAAACTTCTTCCTGAATATATATATTATTTTCTTGATATGGCTCTTCATATGTTCCCCCGATATGGACCATCATGTAGAGGCATCAACGTTCTGAGGAGAAGGTCCTCTAACTCCTATATGCCTTAACACCACCATAATAGAATATACTTTTTAAACATTGTTCATGATCATTCCTTACATACCTATCATATACCTCCTTTTCTATATTTGAGAACCCTGAGTAATGATTTGCAATGTTCTCACCTCATATTGAGTAGATGTTTGAATATTCTTGACCTTGAACCCCATTTGGATCATCATTTGAAAATGGTCCAAGCATCATGACCTTAAAATATGTGCATGACCACATGGGATTAGTCCCATACAAAATCTTCTCACCTTGAATATGTGTTCCATACATAGTGATGTAAATATCAAGGTGTTTTAATCCTTCTTGAATAATCCTTTCTCCATAAACCTACTTCATGACGTAAGTGTTTAAATCCTGATAACCTTTCATGGATGTCAGTGATAAGAGCATCTGACTCTAAAGGGAACTTCTGATTGACCATCCATATTATGCCCCTGATATGGATCTACATATGCTCCCTTTGTATGACCCATAAATAAGAGGCATCTGCATCCTGAGGAGAAGGTACTCTAATCCTTATATTCCCTAACACCATTGCGGTAGAATCTGTCTTTCAAACATGATCTGTGGTTATACCCAACATATGTGTCTCACTTCTTCACTCCTAATTTAATCTTATTGAGTTTTGATTTACATAATCCATAATTCAATTAATTAAACAAGTTATACACCCTTGATGTTACACACTTGTGTATCATACCCATTTTCGGGATAGAGATCTAATGCTCAATATGAAAAGTTTGACTGGTCCTCATCATGTGACCTTAAACCATATGGCATAATGGTCTGAGCTTTAAAACCTTAAATTGAATGCCCCTTTATCTTTCAATGAAAGTCGCTAGATCATGTATGTTTCTTGAGTTTAAATCATCAAGATCAAGAACACTCTTGGCGGGTGCAAGTTCATCACTATTGAAGGCAATGATCACTATAATTGGGAATCATTCCCATGAATTATATGTACCTATACATGAGATTACCTACACTAATAACATTATACTTTATCAATTTATGTTGGGTATACCCTACCTATTCCATTGAATAAGTCACCCTGAATCATTGGTCAAATCTATATGACCTTAAACTGCATCAACTTTTGATCAAATTTGTTGGACCTTAAACATCAGCTATATTGGTTTGACTTGCACAACTTTAAACTACCTAAGGAAATAGACACAAGACTCATTGTAATGAAAACCCACAAATGGAATCCTAGGAAAAATTTGATTCTTTTCTTGCTAAACACGCACTTTACATGTCCTAGGAAAAACTAAGCACTTGAAATTGAAAAGTCATAAAACTTGCTAGGTTGAAAACCCACAAAGGGAAACCTAAGAAAAATCCAAGTCCTTCCCTCTAATCCTTATTCATGAGAATATTAGGAAAAACTAAGGGAATTAAAGGAAAAAAAGACACAATGCTTATGGGGCCCACCATGTGGTCCCAACAATAGTCAAACTATGCTTGCTAGGTCCTGACCTAGAAAAAAACTATAGAATTTTATTTTCATGATATGATAACACAATTCACCCCTTTGAACTAAACAATTCATCATTACAGTCCATATCTAGTATGTATATGATGGTGTTTATACTAATATCCATCCATGATTCATACCCAGAAGAAATTCATTACGACTCAAGTATTTAAATTTAGATTTAGGTTGGTTTAATGTTTTGGTGAATATTAATGTGTCCAAGTGATTTATAAGATAGAGGGTCATCAAGATACTAAATGGGGGGGAGAAGATGACAACAACTCATGAAATTCAAATGATTTTATTCATTGGTGGTTCAAAATAATAGGAACATACATGGGTTGGAGTCTCTCCTTGAAAAGTTACCTATTGCAAGAGATGCTCTAAAGAGGCTTAAAGCTCACTAAGGGACTGTTGGGCCTCTATAATGATACTACCAAATTTTTCAAGCATATTAGACTTTACTTCCTCAATAAGGGGAAGACTCTCCACCTTAGTAGTTTCCCTTTCCTTTTCAACCTGAGTGTCTTCCATGGGTCTTTGATATACCACTAGCTTTTCCCTAGTACTGCCCAACTCCTATTGGAGTTGGATTATTTTGGAAGCCTCTTTATCATTAATCATCTATTATTCTAATTCCATGACTTCATGATGGGAAACTTGTTGAATCATTGTATCCTGAATTTTGGCAGACCATGCCTTTAGTTATCCTCCTCGATGTCCTCTTCAAGGTCATCTCTAGTGGAGGCTCCAACCACGTACTCAGGGGAGCTGATTTTTGCTACAGTTGTTCCTGTTTACCCTTCTTATCTCCCTGTAAACAGAACATAAATATGGATGATAAGACATAATCTAATCATCCACTGGCTTATCTTGTTGATGAGAACAAGACTCGAACACCTTTGATTTGAGCTACTTCTTGAATCTTTCAACTGCAGCCAGGGCCACTACCTATCAATGTTGGCTAGATCATTTTAGTGAAACCTCTCTATGAACTGGCTAATACCTCAGTGGAAAAGAAGGTTGGTGATCAAGATGCTTTGAAGAATTAGGTGCATTAGTCACTTTATGATTCTTAAAGAACTTATTCATCACTAGCTTCCCTCTTATCGAAGGAGCTTCGATGGTGACTCGAGGGACGGTCTTCAATAATATTCCCCGCGAGTATAATGATATCCAATTGTGGGAATAATCAGAAAACAACCTAACAAAAATGCCCTGGGGGGGACACCCAAATCTTCCATGATACCATAAGATTTTCCTTCCATCACACGTCCACTAGGGGTGACACCATTTTGTATTGAAGGCATAAAAATTGTCATGTAAAGTGGTAGGGCACCTAATATTCGCAAATGATATCGCAATCAATCTGAGCCACCAACATGCTACCCCTTAGAGACATCATATACGATCGTAACTCATATGTGGTCTTGACTTAATCAGTGATTACACCAACATAAGGTGGTGTGTATGGAAATAATTTGAACTCCCTATGGATACTTAAGAGCTTAAGGGTGACTTCACTGGTCAGTGATAATGGCCCGGTACCAGAAATAACTTGTATAAATGACCAGAACCTGCATTGTGGGATTACCAATGTACTAAGAAGCTCATAAGCATTAAAGTGGTCCTCCATCCAGCCCCCCATAGAATCTATAATTTCCTAGAGACACAAAAGGGGGGCTTACCATTGCGAACATGTAGCAAGCACCGGTAGATCTTCGCCAATATCAGTGCGTCCAAACCCACCAGCTACCCCATTGCTAGTTTGGGTGCCATAACAAAAGTACTCAGATTGACACCATTATTGGATTCATGAACTAGGAGGGGATACCCGCTTAGCCACATGGTTATAAACCCTACCAGATGAGTCTATGTCGAGACTATTGGGATGATGTCGTATCTTCACTTTTTATACTCACCCCGCTCATGCTTCGACTGATATGTACTAGTAAATTTTTTTCAGATAGAAGGATATATTGTTGGGTGCTTGCATGTGAGTTTGTGTTCATAGGATATTAGGAAAGAGTTCATCCAAGTTTCAAAATTGATTTCCACCTAGGGACTAGGATCTTTCTATGTGATATCCCTAAATATTCTCAAAAGCTCCCTGACTGGGTACAACACTCATCAAGGATCTCTACACATAGCCTAAGGGGGGAATAACTCATCATACATGGCCATGAGGATTGCCCCCCCTAAGATATTTTAGATGTACTAAAAAATAATGTCCACCTCATCATGTGTGATATGGAAGGTGTTAGTTTGAGGACTCCAACATCTCAGAAGCTCAGGGACAAGCCCACTATTTTTATAGACATGTGTCTAGGAAACCCAGATGGCTTTATAAATGGTAGCCTTGTTGAGCCGGATCTTGAACTTTGTGCATTTGATCAAGACCCAGTAGGCCCACATACACTTATCTTTGAAGCCTCCCCCAAGATGAGGGTCACACTCATCATTCTAGCCTTTCGTCTGATCAATGGTGGAGCGATGAAAAAATGGAGGGGTAGCAATGCATCTTGTATTATGTTATAAGTTTTTTGTTGTCTGGAGTAGTATTATTATGGTGAATCACGCATGATAAGATCTTGATTCATTCATGGATGTAATCGCCCTTTGTCAATATGTTCATCTCACCCAAGTTGGTGTACTCATTAACCCCCAAACTTAGGAGGAAGGTATCATGATGAGGGATATCTACATCGGCCATCAATTTGTACCCATACAAGGACATAAATTCTGACATCGGGTATTCCTTATGATTCTTCTTTATGATATTTGATGAGGCTAATGAGGAGGTTTCTTTCTGAACAGAGCACCCTTGCTCGACTTCATTAACTATAACCTTAATTTGAGTAGCAGGTTTGACATCCGAGACAACGTTGGAAGAGTTGGACATCGTACACCTATAAAGAGTTTTAATAAATATGTCAGTACAAGAAATCAAGAAAGCATAAGAGGTACCCCCTGAGATGAGAACGATCTAGGTGTGAAGGAAACTAGGTGTGAATTTAACAAAGTCAAAATTCATGCCTGGGTGACCTCTCTAGGGTGGCCCCACTAAGCCCCCCTCGCTAGGGTGGCCCTGCTCAAGCCCCCTCGCTAGGGTGGCCCTGCTAAGTCCCCCTCGCTAGGGTAACCCCACTAAGGAGAAACAATGTCAACACTCGCCTTAAAGTAACAAAGGAGATGAGGGTAAGAAATGAAAAGTCGATTGCATGCTCGGGTGACAAGGGGACCAACCCTATTTATAGGGGAGTTGGTATCCTCGCCCAGTCTTGTCGGTGTGGCTTGCCCAGCATATCCAGAGTGACCTGCTCAGACTGGCCAATGCAGCTCACCCCAACTACCTAAGTGGGAAGGTTGTGAATACCTTTGTCCACTTTTCATATCAGGTGGGGGTGACCATATAATATGATCCTCATCATTCTGTTCGGATCTCATTTTGAGGGGGGCATTTGTTGGAGCTCCCTTTTGAAAAAAAAGGGAAAGAAATAAGAGACCAAGAAACTAAAGGGATGTCCCATTACGTTTCCTAGGGTCTCATATGGTTTCTAAGATTGCCTCACCTAGTTACCATGTGGTTTCCCAAACTTCCTTTCCCAGATCCACTATGGTTGCCTAGTCTACCTCGCATAGATCTCCTTTGGATGCCTATGTCACTTGTGTGCACCGCCATACTCGCTCAGGGTTGCTCCACTCAAGCCTCTGTCTTTTCCTATAAATATACCCCTTGGCCATTGTATATCTCATAGATTCCCAACTTTTGGGAGAGAGAGAGTATCCTAGAGACGCTTCACTCAAGCCTACAAAACTTCCCCAAGGTAGCCTATGACACTCTAATACATAGGGACACTAACTTAAGTAGTAGTAGGTGTTATCCAAACTTATTATCTGGGCGACCTACTGCGCATTTCTCATTATCGAGGTGAACTACCGCCCAATATTCATTACCTGGGCGACCTACCGCCCAAGACTCATTACCTCGGTGACCTAGCACATAGAGCCCATTGCCTGGGTGACCAATCGCTCGAGGCTCATTACCCGAACACCCTACCACCCGGGGCTCATTACCTAGGCAACCTACTCTCCGGGGTTCCCACCTAAGCGACCCATCGCCCAGGGTTTCCCACCTAGGCGGCCCATCACCCAAGGTTTCTTTATCCTTAAAACATTAAACCCTTTTACCCAAGTCACCTACTTGGTAATGTTTCCATTGAGACCTCCCCCATAGCCACTAAATCTACATGACCAAGGTATCAGGTGCATCTACGTGCCCCCTTTCGATCTTGTATTCCCTTGGTAAATGTTGTCTTCTACTTTTCCTTATCAACTGTCGGGGTCCTAGAGGTGTTTGCAACCATGAATCTCCTTCATAAAGAGGGCCCAAATCTTAGGGGAAGAAGTGGGTGTCTTCCCAGATCAAGTAATTACACTTACCTCTTGCATGCTGCCTGAAACCCAATGCAAATATTACAGCATCTGCACCTTCTATTTTTCGATAAATAGATGCTTAAGCCCTGATAGTGACCCTATTAATGGTAGTCGACCCACCCTAAGTGGAGGCTAAAGGAATCCCTCTTGGAGTATGTCCCTAGTATTTCTTACTGGATGTCACTCTCCTCATGCCTTCATATTTCATACCTCATTATGGCCTAGAAATAGGTAGGAATACAGAAGGATAAGGTTTTGCTTCAAGGATGAGACCTAAGAGGTCCCCATTGATGATTCCATTAATCATGAATCATCAATGATATAAGGAGAGAGAATAAGCTTTGGGAAACCTCAACCTACAAGCCCTGTTTAAATCCAGTTTCATGCTCATGTGCAATGTGCCTAATCTCCTCTTATCTTTTGTTGCTCACACCGAGCATGAATCACGTGGGATTAGGGGTTTGAGTTGATTATTCAATCAACATAATGATTTCATCCCAAATTTAAGTGGGACTCCCACTATGGGAAATATGGCCATTTGCAACGGGTTAGGGGGTCGTCGCAAATAATCTGTCGGAAGGGGTTATTTGCGACGGGGGGTGGGGTGATATACATGGATTTTACTAACATTGTTTAATTTAGTTTTAATTAATTTGCTAACCGCTTCTTGTGTTTTTAGGTTCTTTTTGTAGTATTTTAAATATTTTAATTGTTTTTATAGTTTATAGTTAGTGTTATATTAATATTAGTTATTTATTTTCAATTTTTTTAGTTTTAATTAATTTTTACTTTATCAATATTTCATATTTTATTTTATTTTAGTGTTACTTTTGTTTAGTTTATTAATTAATTATAAATATAAATATTTATATAATTCTACTTATTACTACTACCTTAATTTATAATTTATTATTATTATTATTTTATTATTATTTAACCCTTTTAGATAATTAGTTTTGTTTTGAATTTTGAATTTTGAATTTACTTCACCCTTCCCCCTTTTTTCCCTATATCCCCTATTGACCCGGCCCTCCCCATTTTCCAGCTCCACCGGCCACCTTTTATCTCTCTCTCCAATAAGCTTCCCCCCATTCTTTTATCTATCACATGCTAGACCCCCGCAGCCCCGACTCTTCTTCCCCTGGACCAGTCGTCCCCTCCCTCTCTCTATTCTCTCCACTTTTACCCAGCCGCCCCTCTCCCTTTTACCCTCCCTCTCCCCTGCCTAACCCGCTACCCCCTCTCCCGGTGGCCCTCTCCCCTGCCTAACCCGCTACCCCCTCTCCCGACGACCCTCTCCCCTGCCTACCTGCCACCCCCTCCCCTGCCTAACCCGTCACCCCACTCTCCCTCGCCCGGACGACCCTTGCTCTCCCCATCACCCCGTCGCACCCCCCCTGCAAACCCGGACGCCCTTACCAGCCCCCTCTCACCCTGCTTCTCACTTGCAGTGCACCGTCCACCGACCATCCAAGGATCCATCATAGGCCCCCATCACTATTCTAAGGCACGACTCCCCCACTCAAGATGCCTCTATGTCACACCACACTAGGAGTCGACCAGCCTCCGCTACATCGCCAACATCTTCCATTCCGGTGGGCACGTCGTTGGTGCGCGATGTCGTCACGTGCCGAGGGTTGCTGCGCGCGGCGAAAATAAAGACTGACACGATCATTTATTTGGTAATGCGGTGTTATTTCACATGACATATCATTTTATTATCATGTTTATTCTTTCAGTCATGATGTTGGGGTGATTTTCTTAGTGTCGGGATGTTGGTCAAGTAATTAAAGTTATTGTGCATGCCATGTAATGATATTATTTGGTGGTTAATTGTCAATTAAATTTATTTTAATTGAATGTTTATCTGTTTAAATTATTTTTGCACTAAATTAACTGCTGAAATTAAAACTGTCCATTTTAATAATAAGTTAACGCGGCGGTCCGAGAAGGTAAACCTCGTTGACCGATGGTAAGTCCAAATTGGTGACATAACTTTGTGGGAAACGGGTTGTGTCATTTCGCCGTATAGTTCGGTAATTGAACGAGTTTTCTAATTTATTTATGACACCAGAGAATGGGACCTTAAATAAATTAAGAAATTTAAATTGAGCATCTAAAAAATGCTTATATTTTCGGAACTGGCGATAATTAAGCAGAATAAATATTTAATCACATAAAAGAATACTTTGCATGGTTGCGTAGCAATTTAATTGTGACATCAGCATCCCCGACACATTTTTGTTGATTTAGAGTCCATCATCATTTTTAATTACAGTTTACTTTATTTCTTTTGTCTTCTCACCTTTTAGTTTAATTAAGAAAACTCAAAATAGGAATTCCCTCAACTTTTTCTCATCTAAACATTGTCCAATGAAATATTTTAGTGAACTAGATTCCATGCAGTCTGTGGTTCGACCCTGTTCACCACTTTTATAGTAGCCAGTTGGTTATAAAAAATTTCAAATTGGACGCGCCACGATGCGCATACCAAATTTTTGGCGCCGTTTCTAGGGAGAACGTGCACATATATCATTAAGAAAATTTCAAGTAGACCTTGATTTAGGCATTGTTCACCTAAATGGTGAACACTCATAATTCTGATTCGTTAAAGAACGACCCATCCCTAGATCCACAACTTGAACATAAAATAATGGGAAAAGAACAAATCGGTACCTCAGTCACAAATGAAATGCATCCACCAGAGGAAATCATTGAAACTCACATTCCGACGCTTCCTAGTGGACAATTCCACCCACTTTTCCAAAACCGTCTCAATAATCAAAGGCCTCAAACTACTATGAGACAGGAGTTGCGACCCAACACAGTCGGAGTTAGCTCAGGAATAACAACACCGAGAATTCAAGCAACGCACTTTGAATTGAAGTTGTCCATGATCAACCTGCTCTAACAACATGCACAATTTAATGGATTGAGTAGTGAAGACACTTATATGCATGTGAATAGATTTATTGAAGTCTATGACACATTTAAATATAACAAAGTAACGGATGATGCGTTTGTCCTGTGACTGTTTCCATTCTCATTACAAGGGAAATCAAAGGACCGGTTGGAAAGTCTCGACCCAGAAACAGTTTTCACTTGGGAAGTGTTGAGAAGAAAATTTCTTGATCGATATTACACAACAGCTCAATCTTTAAAAAACAAGAGAGAACTCGACTCCTTTTGTCAGAGTGAATATGAATCATTAGGAGAATCTTGGGAAAGATTCAAGTCCATGTTAAGACGTTGTCCTCATCATGGGATGAAGTTGGAAAACCAGTTGCAAGGTTTATATTATGGTCTTCAAACTGAGAGTAAGTCTACAATCAACACAGTTACTGAAAATGCGTTCATGGAAATGGATCCTGAGGATCTGTACATATTAATTCAAAACATGGCCGAACACAGTTTCTAGTGGCTAGAAGATTTTTCAAGAAGAAATGCAGGAGTGCATCAAGTTGATTCCCATACATTCATGGTTGCACAATTTAAAGCTCTCAACAAGAGGATTGACAACTTGTCAATAAACCCGCCTAAGTCGGTCCATGTTGTTCAAGATGAACATTGTCCACACTATGGTGGTCCTCATTATTATCCCATGTGTCCATATAACACTGCAGAGAACAAGATGTTTGAATCTAACTTTATCAGTTACAATAGAGGAAATTATGGAAATAATTACAATACAAACTGGAAAGGCAATACCCAAAATCAAGGTTGGAAGGAACCAGTGGCTACTCAACCAATGAACCAGAACTTGGGTTCACCTGGGTTCCCTGCTCAACCTGCTTTCAGACCCGCCATGCAATCACAAGATCAAGGATCTCAACAGAAATACCGACCACCATTCCATCAGCAACAACAGTATAAGGAGCAAAATCAAACAACGGACTGTGCCCCTGCTGTAATGAAAGGTCAAAAAGATTGGGGATAAACTATAGCAAAGTTAATGATGTCTAATCAATCACAGTTTGACTCACAATAGATTGGAACCCAAAACTTACAAGCTTCCATGCGTTTGAAAATTAATTCGGTTAGTTAGCCGCACAAATGCAAAACTGATAACAAGGAAATCTAACAAGTAACACAAGAGTTAAGCCAAGAGAAGAAGCAAAAGACATCACATTGTGAAGTGGCGCACAGTTACCAGAGCACCAAATGCCTGATGTTCAACTAGCAGATGAGACGCCAATACCTGCCACTGAGAATGGCGACTCAACAAACAAAGCAATCCAACTTGAAGCTAAAGAGGAGGAAGATCAAAAAAAACTTGTAAAAAATGAAAAAGGCAAGAAAGGAAAAGGAAAATGAGGCACTCAATGAAATATTGAAAGCCCACATACCACCTCCTCCATTTTCACAAAGACTGAAGCAAAGGAAGTTGGATGTTTATTTTCGAAATTCATGGAGATGTTCAAAAAGCTTCAAATAATTATTCCTTTTGCAGAAGCCATCACACAAATGCCCCACTATGCTAAATTTATCAAGGAAATTCTGTCGAAAAGAAGAAAATTAGATGATGTGGGAAAAATCATAATGCATGAGGAATGTTCAGTAGTCATAGCCAGATCCATACCTCCAAAACTAAGAGACCCTGGTAGTTTCACTATTCCTTGCAATGTCAATTCGGAAGAGCTTTGTGTGACCTCGAAGCTAGTGTAAATCTCATTCCTTCTAGAATCCTTGAAGAATTGGGCATCACAGAATTAAAGCCAACGAGGTTCACCTTGTAAATGGCTGACCGATCAGTGAAGCATCCTCGAGGGATTCTAGAGGACGTACTTGTCAAAGTTGATAAATATTACTTCCCTGCTGATTTAATTTTCCTCGATATGGAAGAAGACAAGAACGTCCCACTCATTCTCAGGAGACCCTTCTTAGCAACATGCAGAGCACTGGTTGATGTCCAAGAGGGAAAGTTAATTTTTAGAATTGGGGATGAGAACATAACATTTGATGTCCTAAAGGCTATGGAAAACCCATCTATAGAAGATTTTCATTTCTTGGATATGATTGAATAATGAGATGAGTTGGCAAGCGATGCACTGGATCTAGAATATTTACACAAAGAAAATGAAGAGTTCACTGAATCAATTGAGGTAGTGGAATTCATCAGAAACATAGTCGATCCTTTAGATAGACATGACTTCACTTCACTCACTTCATCACTTGAAAATCCTCCAACACTTGAGCTTAAACCCCTACCATCAAACCTGAGAAACAGTTACTTGGGAGATTTAAACACCTTACCAGTCATCATAAATTCCAATCTTTCGAGTGAACAAGAAAGCAAATTTCTCAATGTTCTGTCACAAAGGAAACCAGCAATAGGTTGGACGATTGCTGATCTAAAAGGTATAAGCCCCGCCATCTGTACTCACAGAATACATATAGAATATGATTTAAAACCTTGTAGGCAACCACAATGACGCTTAACACCTTCCATGAAAGAAGTAGTCAAGAAATAAGTCATTAAACTTCTTGATGCTGGTTTAATATTTCCAATCTCTGATAGTAAGTGGGTTATCCCATTGCAAGTAGTACCTAAAAAGGGTGGAACTACAGTAGTTAAGAATGATAAAGAAGAATCGATAACCACAAGAATAGTGACTTGATGGATAGTGTGCATAGACTATCGGAAATTGAATGATGCCACCAGAAAGGATCACTTCCCATTACCCTTTATTGATAAAATACTTGAACGATTGGCAGGACGAGATTACTATTGTTTTCTGGATGGATGCTCAGGCTATAATCAAATAGCAGTGACACCAGAGGATCAAGAGAAAAGCACGTTCACTTGTCCATATGGTACTTTTGATTATCATAGAATGCCTTTTGGAATGTGTAATGCACCAACCACATTTCAACGATGCATGATGGTATTATTCCATGACATGATTGAAGAGTTCTTGGAAATATTCATGGATGAGTTCTCTGTGTATGGGGATTCTTTTGATGATTGTCTAGACCATTTGGATAAGGTTTTGGCAATATGCAAAGAAAATAATCTGGTGATTAATTGGGAAAAGTCACACTTCATGGTACAAAGTGGAATAGTTTTAGGTCATCAAATTTCAAATAAAGGAATTGAAGTTGATGTCGTAAAGATTAGTACAATCTCTGAGTTACCTATGCCTTCTTCAGTTCATTCCATTCGATGTTTTCTTGGGCACGTTAGATTCTATAGACGCTTCATTAAGGATTTCTTTGTTATTGCCTGACCCCTTACGAAACTATTGGGAAAAGATTTCACGTTCCACTTCGGCCCTGAATGTCGGGAAGCATTTAAATTATTAAGGCAGCATTTGGTTGAAGCCCCGATAATGATTTCACCTGATTGGGAGCATCCATTCTAGTTTATGTGTGATGCCAGTGACTGGGCAGTTGAAGCTGCCTTGGGACAAAGAAAATAAAGGATATTTAGGCCAATCTACTATGATAGTCGCACTTTGAATGAGGCTCAACATAATTACACTACAACTGAAAAGGAGCTGCTAGTAGTTGTATTTAATTTCAACAAATTTTGATCCCATCTATTGTTCTCAAAAGTCACTGTCTATACGGATCACTCTACCCTGCGATATCTGATGACCAAGAAAGATGCAAAACCCAGACTCATTCTATGGATACTGTTACTTTAGGAATTTGACATTGAAGTCAAGGACAAAAAGGGAACAAAGAATGTTGTTTCTGATCATTTATCATGCCTCAACCATGACACAAGTGAAATCAATGTCGAACTAATCAATGAAACATTTCCTGATGAACAACTCTATGTCATTGAGACAATCATACCCTGGTATGCTGATTTCATGAACTACTTAGCTTCAGGTGTGATACATCCAGATTTATCAAAGGAACAGAGGAAAAAAAAATTTAATGAAGCACGTCATTACTAATGGGATGATCTACTTTTCAAAGACTGTGTGGATGGAATGATAAGAAGATGCATCCCTGAAGAAGAATTTGGCAGTGTTTAGAACTTGTGCCACACTAGAGAAGCTAGGGGACACTATGGGATTCATTGAACAATCAGCAAAGTGTTACAATGTGGTTTGTACTAGCCGACCATGAATCATGATATTTGTGAATTCGTCATGAATTGTGATAAATTCCAAAGAACTGGGGGTATAATCTGGAAGCACAAAATGCCACAACACTCAATCATGGGCATTGAAATTTTTAACATATGGGGAATTGAATTCATGGGTAATTTTCCTAAATATTTTGGGAAATCCTATATCCTTGTCTATGTGGACTATGTGTCAAAATGGGTGGAAGCTGAAGAATTTTCAAAAAATACTGCTCGAGTCGTCATCAAATTTTTAAAGCAACACATTTTTACCTGGTTCAGAATTCCAAGGCTCATCATCAGTGACTGTGGTACCCACTTAAATAATGCATTGTTTTAGAAGCTAATGACTCGCCATGTATGTCACCACTACATGAGAACCCCATACCATCCACAGACCAATGGCCAAGCTGAGGTTTCAAACTGAGAAATTAAGGGTATTTTGGAGAAAACTATAAATACATATAGGAAAGATTGGGTCACCAAACTTGATGATGCACTTTGGGCCTACATAACTGCCTACAAGAAACCTATTGGAATGTCCCCATATCAGTTGTTCTTTGTAAAAACCTTCCACTTACCTGTAGAATTGGAACATAAATCTTATTGGGATGTGAAGAAACTGAATTTTGATTTCAAAACTGCCCAAGAGAAGCATTTTCTACAGATGAATGAACTAGATGAGATGAGGAGAGAAGCATATGATAATGATTTGATTTATAAAGAGAAAACTAGAGCCTGACATGACAAACAAATCCAACAAAGAAATTTTTTAGTAGATGACTCACAACTTCGATTCATGGCTGGAAAACTCAAGTCAAAGTGTTCGGGTCCTTATACTGTCACAATTATTTATCCACATGGTGTTGTCAAAATTTCTGATGGGAAGATGCCTCCATTTAAAGTTAATGGTCAATGCCTTAAACTTTACCACACTTCAGATATGATAGGCATCATTGAAGAACTACAATTACAATGAGAAGTTATTCGTCTGGCTGAAGACGTTAAACTTAGCACTCATCGGGAGGCAACCCGACTGCTTCTTCATTATTTGGTCTTTGTTTTCTTACTCTATATCTATCTCTCTATCTCTTTTGTGGATGCATCTAAAAAATTTTTAGCTCTTATGATTCTTCAGTGGTCATCGATGCTCTTATTCTGTCTCCCTCCGACTTAGTATGATGGATGACTCAGCATCTGGCTGATATCAAGCGCTGGCTTGAGGAACTTTCATAAGAGATTCGTGCTCAGCAGCTGGCACCACCACAAGGAGCATAGATTTTGTTCCTTCCTCACCAGATTCACGCTCACTATGCTTTATAGGTGGTTAATCCCACTAAGCGTCCCTGTGATATTGATGACACAACCACTAGTTCTCGCAAGAGGCAGAGGAGTTCTGAGCTGATAGACCAAGATGATTGAACATTTTCCATCCGTCTGGCTGAAGACGTAAAACTTAGCGCTTCCTGGGAGGCAACCCATGTTTCAGTTTCATTTTTTTCCCTTTCTTATTTTAACTATTCTAGTTTGTTTGAGGAAATAAAACATGGAATGTGTGAAAAAAAATTAGCTACTCCTGATATTTGTGTGCACTTGTCGCTCTTCTGCATTTATACTTCCATTTATATGATCCTTGGTGTTATATTTATGATATGATGAGGGTATGTGTTGTCGATGTGTAGATTTTACAGGTATATCATTTCTGGAGCTTCATCAGATACAAATAGTCTCTCTACATCTATCTGCACTTATACAGGGAAGTGTTTTATTTTTTTCATATTTTATGCTTCCAACAACACCATGTAAACTAAAAAAAACAAAACAAAAACAAAACAAAAAACAACAAGAAAATTTTGAAAAAAAACTAACATTCTTTTCATTGATGAACCCATATAAAAGTCATTGTATTTTTTTTGCAATATAGTCGGAAACATACCACTTGTGTCCCTAGGCAGTTTGAACACCTGATTCTTGTTTGGAATTCTTTGATCCTTGATCTCATGACTTAGATAATTGATGATATTATTTCATGCTTCAAAAATGTTTTTCAAAAACTTGTATTTTGTTTGAAATACTTATTTGCACTCATGCTCATCTGTGATGTCCAACATTATATTTCCATACCCGTGAGGACTCTGATCCATTTTAAAATCATCTCTTATTTCTCCTTTTCTTGAGGGAATCTCAACCATGTTTTATCTTCTAGAACTTTACATGTTGTTCCATCAAAGCGATAGGAATTTTTGAAAGTTGCACTAAAATGATCGAGGCATCTGTTTGATTATTCATCCCCGTTGACCCACTGAGACACCCATACATTTTCTCCATCGTATAGCCCTTAGAAGCCATAAAGGATCCTTTTAGGATGAGCCACCCATACATTTTCTCCATCGTATAGCCCTTACGCGGTAACCCTCCCTTTTGGGGATACCTATAAAAGTGATGATCCATTACTCCAGGAACTAGAGAGTTTTCTATATGACCTACCTTCATTGAGACGTTGCAGCATATACGCTACTTATGTACCATTATTTGGGATTATTATCTGACATTTATTTCATGGGGTTTTTTGAGTTGATACTCACCCATTTTTCCGGACCATATTATTTGATTGAGTTGTGTCTTAAAAAAAAGAGAAAAAAAAGAGCGAAACATTGGATTATCATATGCTTGGGGATAAGCAATGTTTTAAGTGTGGTGGAGCGAAAGTTTGAGGGAGACATTTGAGGGAGAAATTTGTATTGACATATATCATGCATTTATTTCAATATTCAAACCTCCTTTTTACCAAAAAGATGTCAATTTTTTTTACCCACCGTCCCGCAACCTTAGAGACATTTGAACCTCATGTAAATTCCTTGATATTGGTTCATTCTTTTGATTTCCAATAGTAGAGATGTGAAATTCATGGCAAGCCTATGGTAAGCATGCACGTGTACGAGAAATGAGAAAAACGTTGATCAAATTTTTTTCAACGATGAGAGTAATGGCAAGGTAGGTCACATTATAAATGAGTGCACGTACTTATTTTGAAAAAAAATGCAAGTGAAAGAAAAATTGTTTTTGAAAATTGAAGTTTTAAACGAAGCATGATATTTTATGGGAAAAAAGAGATTGAAATTTTTTGAACTTGCAACTTTGATGTTTTGATTTGTCTATGGGTCTACTTGTGTTTTCTTTCTGATTGTTTTGCCCAGGAGTGCAAAAGTTTAAGTGTGGGAGATTTGATGTACATGGATTTTACTAACATTGTTTAATTTAGTTTTAATTAATTTGCTAACCGCTTCTTGTGTTTTTAGGTTCTTCTTGTAGTATTTTAAATATTTTAATTGTTTTTATAGTTTTTAGTTAGTGTTATATTAATATTAGTTATTTATTTTCAATTTTTTTAGTTTTAATTAATTTTTACTTTATTAACATTTCATATTTTATTTTATTTTAGTATTACTTTTGTTTAGTTTATTAATTAATTATAAATATAAATATTTATATAATTCTACTTATTATTACTACCTTAATTTCTAATTTATTATTATTATTATTTTATTATTATTTAACCCTTTTAGATAATTAGTTTTGTTTTAAATTTTGAATTTTGAATTTACTTCCACCTTCCCCCCTTTTTTCCTCGTATCCCCTATTGACTCGGCCCTCCCCGTTTTCCAGCTCCACCAGCCACCTTTTTTTTCTCTCTCCAATCAGCCTCCCCCCATTCTTTTATCTCTCACCCGATAGACTCTCGTGGCCCTGACTCTTCTTCCCCTGGACCCGTCGTCCCCTCCCTCTCCCTATTCTCTCCACTTTTACCCAGCCGCCCCTCTCCCTTTTACCCTCCCTCTCCCCTGCCTAACCCGCTACCCCCTCTCCCGACGGCCCTCTCCCCTGCCTACCCGTCACCCCCCTCCCCTGCCTAACCCATCGCCCCACTCTCCCTCGCCCGGACGACCCTCACTCTCCCCATCACCCTGTCGCCCCCCCCCCCCCCTGCAAACCCGGACGCCCTTGTCGACCCCCTCTCACCTTGTTTCTCACTTGTAGCGCACCGACCACCGACCATCCGAGCAGCCGTCGCAGGCCCCCATCACCATTCTAAGGCGTGACTCCCCCGCTCAAGCTGCCTCTATGTCACACCACACCAGGAGCCGACCAGCCTCTGCTACATCGCCAACATCTTCCATTCCGGTGGGCACGCCGTTGGTGCGTGACGTCATCACGTGTCGAGGGTTGTTTTGCGCGGTGAAAATAAAGACTGACACGATCATTTCTTCGGTAACGTGGTGTTATTTCACATGACATATCATTTTATTACCGTGTTTATTCTTTCAGTCATGATGTCGGGGTGATTTTCTTAGTGTCAGAATGTTGGTCAAGTAATTAAAGTTATTGCGCATGCCATGTAATGATATTATTTGGAGGTTAATTGTCAATTAAATTTATTTTAATTGAATGTTTATCTGTTTAAATTATTTTTGCACTAAATTAACTTCTGAAATTAAAACTGGCCATTTTAATAATAAGTTGACGCGGCGGTCCGATAAGGTAAATCGCATTGACCGATGGTAAGTGCAAATTGGTGACACAACTTTGTGAGAAACGGGTTGTTTCATTTCACCATATAGTTCGGTACTTGAACGAGTTTTCTAATTTAGTTATGACACCAGAGAACGGGACCTTAAATAAATTAAGAAAATTAAATTGAGCATCTAAAAAATGCTTATATTTTCGGAACTGGCGATAATTAAGAAGAATAAATATTTAATGACATAAAAGAATACTTTGCATGGTTGCGTAGCAATTTAATTGCGACATCAGCATCCCCGACACATTTTGTTGATTTAGAGTCCATCGTCATTTTTAATTACAGTTTACTTTATTTCTTTTGTCTTCTCACCTTTTAGTTTAATTAAAATTAAAAAAACTCAAAATAGGAATTCCCTCAACTTTTGTCCGTCTAAACATTGTCCAACGAAATATTTTAGTGAACTAGATTCCATGCTCTTTGTGGTTCGACCCTGCTCGCCACTTTTACAGTAGCCAGTTGGTTATAAAAATTTGCAAATTGGACGCACTGCGAGCCGCGTACCAGGGGGTAAGGACCCGTCGCAAAAGATTTGGCGCGAAATGCGCACCAAATCGCGTGCGGGGGTATTCGCGACGGGTTCCTATTCCCGTCGCAAATGCCCGATGGCGGTTTTTAGTATTTGCGATGGGATACTTATCATGTCGCAAATAGTATATCGGCAGGTACGCATTTGCGATGGGTCCCTTCGCAAATAACTTTTTTCGACCGACTGTAATCAATGTAGGCAGAGAGTATTTGTGACGGGACCCGTTGCAAATAATCTAACCTATATATATACCTCCATCTGTTTTTCCTCTCATTCTACTCCTTTCCCAACTTCTCTCTATATCACTTCTGGAAAAAATTTCTTCTAAAATTTTTCATAGTTTAAACTTTTAAATCGGAGCATAATCTGCAACTTTTATACTCCGAAAGCTTCAGTTTCAAGGTATTTAACTATTTTTTCATTATTTAGTTAATTTATTTTATTTTAAATTATTTATAATTCTTGTTAATTAGACGCAATTAAATTAGAATCAGAAATTTGTTTTTCAGTATTTATTTTTAAGAATAATTATGTCTAAGTGTTAATTAGAAATAATTAGTAATAATTAGAAATAAATTATAACAGTTAGTAATAAATTGTAATAACTAGTAATAAATTGTAATGATTAGTAATAAATTGTAATAATTAGTAATAAATTGAAATAATTAGTAATAAATTGTAATAATTAGTAATAAATTGTAATAATTAGTAATAAATTGAAATAAATAGTAATTAATTGTAATAATTAGTAATTAATTGTGATAATTAGTAATAAATTGAAATAATTAGTAATAAATTGTAATAAATAGTAATAAATTGTAATTATTAGTAATTATTAGGATTAATTAGTAATAATTAGGGTTAATTATTAATAATTAGAATTAATTAGTAATAATTATGATTAATATTAGTAATAATTATGATTAATTAGCAATAATTAGGATTAATTAGTAATAATTAGGATTAATTAGTATTAATTAGTATTAATTAGTATTAATTAGTATTAATTAGTAAAAAATTGTAAAAAATTGTAATAATTAGTAATAATTAGTAATAAATTGTAATAATTAGTAATAAATTGTAATAATTAGTAATAAATTGTAATAATTAGTAATAAATTGTAATAATTACTAATAAATTGTAATAATTAGTAATAAATTGTAATAATTGGTAATAATTAGTAATAATCAGCAATAATTAGTAATAATTAGTAATAATTGGAAATAATTTGTAATAATTAGTATTAATTAGTAATAAATTGTAATAATTAGTAACAAATTGTAATAATTAGAAATAAATTGAAATAATTCATAATAAATTGAAATGATTAGTAATAAATTGAAATAATTAGTAATAAATTGAAATAATTAGTAATAAATTAAAATAAATCGAAATAAATTGTAATAATTAGTACTAAATTGTAATAATTAGGATTAATCAGTAATAATTAGGATTAATTAGCAATAATTAGGATTAATTACTAATAATTAGTATTAATTAGCATTACACTACGAGAAAAAATGCATTTTGCGACGGGTTATTTGCGACATGATCTATTCTCGTCGCAAATAGTCCATCGAAGAGATTATTTGCGATGAGCCCCTAATCCCATTGCAAATAATCTATTTTTGCGATAGAATTAGAGGTCATGTTGCAAAAGGTTTGGCGCGGTGTGGCTCGAATTGCGCGCCAAACCGCGGGAAGGGTATTTGCGACGGGGGGCCCTCCCCATTGCAAATACCTGGCGGCGGTAAATACTATTGGCGACGGGGAGGCACCCCCCCCCATCGCAAATACCTGCCGGCGATAAATACTATTTGCGATGGGATCTGCCCCTGTCGCAGATAGTGTGTCGTCATGTCACTATTTGTGACGGGTCCCGTCACAAATACCCTTTTAACCACCGATAGTAATTAATGTGGCCGAAGGTATTTGCGACGAGACCCATCACAAATAGTACTGTCACAAATAATCTAACCTATATATACCCACTATCTGTTTTTTTCATTCTTCCTCTCAATTCCTACTCTCTCTCTCTCTGTAAACTCTAATTTTAGAGTTCTCTGAGTTGTTTTTTTATAAACAAGTTTTGAAGTCTTCTACACCTATAAAAGATCAAGTTTAAAAGTATTTATGTTTTATTTAATTTAATATTTATTTCATTTTCTTATATTAATTTTAATTATTGTTAATTAGTTGTAATTAAATTAGATTTATATTGTTTTTGTCATCAGTATTTATTTGTAATAATAAATTGAAATTATCAGTACTAACTATTAATAATTAGTAGTAATTAAGAATTATTAATGATAATTAGTAATGAATATAAATAATTAGTAGTAAATAGCAATTAGTAGTGGTAATTTGCGACAATTTGCGTTAATTAATAGTAATTAACGCTAATTAGTAATAATTAGCCGCAATTAGTAATAATTAGGAATAAATAATAATAATTTGTAAAAAATAGTAATAAATACTAATAATTAGTAATAAATACTAATAAATACTAATAATTAGTAATAAATACTAATACATAGTAATAATTAGTAATAAATACTAATACATAGTAATAATTAGTAATAAATATTAATAATTACTAATAATTACTAATAATTAGTAATAAATGGTAATAAATAGTAATAAATAGTAATAATTAGTAATAAAAAGTAATAAATAGTAATAATTAGTAAAAATTACTAATAATTAGCATTAATTGGTATTAATTAGCATTAATTAGCATTAATTACTATTAATTAGCAATAATTAGCAATAATTAGCAATAATTAGCAATAATTAGCAATAATTAGCAATAATTAGCAATAAATAACAATAATTAGAAATAATTAGAAATAATTAATAATAATTAGCAATAATTAGCAATAATTAGCAATAATTAGCAATAATTTGGAGTAAATACTAATAAATACTAATAATTAGTAATAATTAGTAATAATTAGTAATAATTAGTAATAATTAGTAATAATTAGTAATAATTAGTAATAATTTGTATTAATTTGTATTAATTAGTATTAATTAGTAATAATTAGTAATAATTAGTATTAGTTAGCAATAATTAGCAATAATTAGCAATAATTTACTAGCAATATTTAACAAGCGATAATTAGTGATAATTAGCTATAATTAGCGATAATTAGTGATAATTAGTGATAATTAGCGATAATTAGCGATAATTAGCGACAATTAGCGATAATTAGCCTTAATTAGCAATAATTAGCAATAATTAGCAATAATTAGCAATAATTAGTAATAATTAGCGATAATTACTAATAATTAGCAATAATTAGCAATAATTACTAATAATTATCAATAATTAGTGATAATTAGAAATAATTAGCAATAATTACTACTAATTAGAAATAATTAGCAATAATTACTAATAATTAGAAATAATTAGCAATAATTAACAATAATTATCAATAATTAGAAATAATTAGCAATAATCAACAATAATTACTAATAATTAGCAATAATTAGCAATAATTACTAATGATACGCATTGATTAGCAATAATTAGCAAGAATTAACAATAATTAGCAACAATTAGCAACAATTAGCAATAACTAGCAATAATTAGCAATAACTAGCAATAATTAGCAATAATTAGCAATAATTAGCAATAATTAGCAATAATTAGAAATAATTATCAATAATTAGCATTAATTAGAAATAATAGCAATAATTAGCAATAATTAGTAAAAAATAGATAATTGTAATAAATTGTAAGAACTTGGCACAATATCCCCGGTTGAGATTCTTTATACCTCAGTTGTCCACATGTGGGACAACTTTCGAACAACTCATTTTCACCGGAATATAAGATGCAATCATTTTCACATGCATAAATCTTCTGATAATTAAGGCCTAGATTACGAGTCAGCATCTTACTCTCATAGAAACTTGCAGGCAACACATTTCCTTCAGGTAATAATGTTTTAACCAAAGAAAATATTTGATCAAAACAATTATTTGACATTCCATTATCTGATTTAATATCCATAAATTTTTCAACTGCTTCTAATTTTCTTATCTTGCAACCATGATATAATACATCCTCACCAGGCCTCAACAACACATAAAATTCATATGGTGCCAACTACAGTGTTTATTTATGTCTCAGAATACAATGACAATGATGTCATGGCACAAAACCAAGATTTCAACTGATAAAAGCTTGAATCATCCATATGATGGTGATTCATGGAAACATTTTGACCGAGTGCATCTGTCTTTTGCTTTAGAATCCCAGAACGTGCGATTGGATCTTTCTACTAACGGTTTCTATCTGTTTGGTTCTTATAGTAGTTAGTATTCATGTTGTCATGTCTTTATAACTCCATACAATTTACCTCCATGGATATTGATGAAGGAGCCTTATATCTTTTTGACCTTATTAATCCTAGGACATCCGAAAAAGAATATTGATGTTTATTTGAAACCATTGATTGATGAGTTAAATTCATTGTGGAGTAATGATGTTGGTACATATGATGTTGTTGTGAGACAAAATTTCCAACTAAAAGCTACATTGATGTGGTCAATTAGTGACTTCCCGACATATAACATGTTATCTGGATGGAGTAGACATGGTCTGAAATCATGTACTTATTATATGAGAGATAACAAATCATTTATGCTTGTTAATGAAAAAAGACCTTGTTATTTTGACTGTAATCGCATATTTCTTCCAACCAATCATCCTTTTTGGAGGAACGAATCTCATTTCAGAAAAGGCACAATTGAAAGGGATGGACCTCTAAAAATGATCTCAGTTACAGAGTTAAAATCAGTTGTATTTTCATTACCTTCCATCACATTTGGACCAACAATAAACCAACAAAAAATTCATGGCTTTGGGAAAGGACACAATTGAATAAAACAGAGCATTTTTTGGGATTTTCCATATTGGTCTGATTTGATGGTCTGCCACATGTTGGATGTCATGTATATTGAGAAGAACTGTTTTGATAATTTATTTCATACAGTTTTGGATATACCTGGTAAGACCAAAGATAATGTAAAGGCATGATTATATCTTGCCCAAATTTGCAAGCAACCAAAACTTGAACTATTTGAAAATGTCAGATCACAGAGGTTAATGAAGCCAAAAGCAGCTTATACACTGTCCAAATAGACTCGCTTATTATTTTGTTAGTGGATTGTAGATTTGAGACTTCTAGATGGCTATGCTTCCAATTTGAGCAGATGTGTTAAGAATGGTCATATTACTGGATTAAAAAATCATGATTGTCATGTTATAATGGAAAGACTTATACCGATTGGATTAAGAGGTTTGTTGAATTCTATGATTTGAAATTAGATAACAGACGTATCATATTTTTTCGAGAAATTTTTGCAGTGACAAAAGACTATGATGCACTAAGAAAACTGGAAGAAGATATTGTTGTAATTATATGTAAACTGGAAAAAATATTCCCGCCGACTTTCTTTGACTCAATGGAACATTTGATATTACATTTTCCACATAAAGTAAAATATGGAGGTCCAGTATAGTTTCAATGGATGTACCCATTTAATAGATGCATGTAGAAATTGAAGAAAAAAGTAAGTAACAAAGCATCAGTTGAAGGCTCAATTGTTAAAGCTTATTTGCAAAAGGAAATTGATTTTTTATGCTCTCATTATTTTGAATATGAATATCCCTCAAAACACAACCGAATGGGATAGAACGAGAGGAATTTTGATGATGAAATGAAAAATCAATTATCAGTTTTTAATCAATCAGAGTTTGGCTTCGGTGGAGTTCATGAACAATGACTTTTAGATGATGAACATCACAGAGCTCATACATATGTTTTGTTCAACTGTGAATAAATGACATAATTTGTAATGTGAGTGATTATATCACTTATTATATAATTTATGTTATAGTAAGTAAACTTATTTTATTTGTAGGTTATATGATAATCATATCAAGAAACAACTTCCAAAAATTACAGCAGATTCTCTTGAAGAACGCCAGCAAAAAAAAACTCAATGGTTTCAAAAACTGGTAACATAAATCATTAATGGTTTAACATATCAATTTAGTTTATTATTTATTATATTGATAATTGTTTTACAAATTTTCAGGTGTCTCAACATGCTGATAAAATTGATAAGCGACTGTGTATATTGAGTAACCCACCATCCGAAATGGTTAAATATTATAATGCATACATGGTGAATGGTTTTTGATTTCATACACGTGTATATGGGGAATAAAAAAACAATGAACAATGGAGTTTTCTTGAGAGGATCTCATCATAGAGAAACTGAAGTTTACTTTTACGGCACGCTGGATGAAATTATTGAACTGTGTTATCTAGGAAAAAATTACATAACGATGTTTAAATGTCGGTGGTTAGATATTGAGAGAGGATTGTGTGTTCATCCGACTCATGGAATTGTTGATATTAAATATAAAAGTATTATTGTAGTAAATAAACCATTTTTACTGGATCAACAAGCACATCAAATTTATTACGCAAAGTATTGTACTACTTCAAAAGACCCGAGTGATTTGTGGAGCATAATAAAAATTAAATATTAGGAAAATAAGTTTACTCAAAGTGAATGTGGTTCTATTGAAGTGTAAGGAATTGGAATTTTTTAAGAGACTACTCAAAATCCATCTTTTTCAAAAAGAGACCTGAATATCGATGATGACACCCCACAATTAAGGGTTGATGATGGCGATGATGTTAATGATGTTACAAATGAATTTAAAATGACAAGATATGATAAAACTGAAACTCATATGGATATGGATGATGTTGAGGAGGAATATAAAGACATTGACATCGTCAGATATAAAGATGATGATGAAGGTGAACATTAACAGAGTTAAATGTTGGTTATAATCATAACTAATATATATCTATATATAATAGTTATTTTTAACTATTTACTAACAACAATCATTTTGTGTTTCATATGGATGATGATCTATTTTGTCAGTTGCAGGAGGGTGAGCTACCTTTGGATGAGGAGGATTTGGGATCATCTGACCCTCAGCCTACTAGAAGTTCAGGGGGTACGCGAAGGGGGCACAGTCTTGCACGACTGATGATTCCTAACCCTATCCCCGAGTGATGTCCACGTCTTGGCTTTGATCCACGCACATGGAGGTATGATAACCTATGTATTTTAGTTAGCTTTCATTAATTTATTTATATACTAATTGTTTGATTATTTGTTTTTTTCACAGTTTTGCGCATATAGCTATTGGACAGGGGATTGTTATCTTGCGCAATTATTTTTCTCATCCATGGATCACATGGGAATAGATTCTTGTTGATGTGCAGCTTGACATGTTCGATCATTGGCTGGTACGTAAATAGATAATAATTATTTTGAAATTTATTTCATTAATAACTTGATATTATAAATTATTTGTAGGGTTTATGGTATCTCATCGATGATAGCATGCATGATGTTATCCACGCAGCATGGGAGGTGTCTATGCGTGACCGTTTCTGTCAATTTTTGCACAATTTGAGAAGGATGACTATGAAGAAAGCAGGAGTGGCGGTATTTGATGTGTCGTGTAGATACCACCAACCAGAGTACATTTAATATCATGTTTGGAATGGATTATGTTCACATTGGTTGGGTGATGGATTTTAGAGGAGATCTTCATTGGGACAACAGAACTGGGGGAGACAAGAGGTGACGCATTGATCCGGTAGCCATACATTCAGTACGCATAGAGAGCACTTGGTAAGTACCTTTTGTAAATATTTTATATAAATTTAAATATAAAAATTTTATTTTATATTCATATAGGTAGACGAACAACCCAATATTATGGAGTACGACGTTTATCAGAGGATGTATAGTGATCCAGCCACTGAAGAGATTAGAGGTGATCACCAGCATCGAATTTTTGTCAATATTATTTCTTTTTCAGTTTAAAAATTAATTGCATATAATATTTTCACTATTTTAATTTCAAATTGGAACTGAAGGAGTCATATAAGGTCGCGACCTCTCAGAAACAGGTTGAGAATCAGGCCGAGACAGCTAATCAGACTAGTGCCCACCATTTCAATGAGGCGGCATGGACGCAGGTAACCCAGTATGGCTTCGAGAAAGGCTGAGTAGTTGGTATCGACTCTCATTTGACTCTTGGAACTTATTATGGTATTATTGCGATGTCGGCGTCCAGCTCGAGAGGAGCTCGTGGAGAGGCATCATCTTATGGCTCACAATATCAGGAGCAGCTGCAAGCTCAGAGTGAGCTTATAGAGAGTTTGTGTAAACAATAAGAAGAGATGTGTCATTAACAGCAACAATAGTACGAGGAGGAGACGCGCCAATGGTAGTAGCAACATCACAAGCAGATGGAGTACATGCGTCGTCTGACTCGTAGTTTAGGGATGAAGTTTCCTCCATCATCTCCTCCAGCTCCTCCACCTCCTCTAGAAGATTATCCCCCCAATGACTTTTTTTAATGTTAAAAACATTTGAATTCAAAGTTTGTTGTAATATTAACTATTTACAATTTCTCTCTTCTATATTAGTGAGAATATTGCATAATTTATTATTATTATTATTATTATTAATATTTTTTTATTTTTATTATTTATTATTAGTATTATATTTTTTAATGTTTGTTTATTTTAATAATAATAATATTTTTATATTTTTATTTTATTATTTTTTTTTGTGAATATTGAGAATTTTAATTTTTTAATTTTTTAATTTTAATAATATTAATATTATTTTTTTCATAAATATTAATAATAATAATAATAATAACATTATTATATTATTAGTATTATTTTATTATTAATATTATAATAATATAATTTTTTATATTATTAATATTAGTGTTATTATTATATAATATTAAATTATTTATATTAATAGTATTAATAATAATAATATTTTCTAATATTAATTTATCATAATTTTATTGAATATATATACACATTTTTTTATTAAGTGTTTGTGATGAGACCTTTTGTGATGGGTTCCCGTCGTAAATAGTTTATATATTTTTTAAATAACTATTCGCGACAGGAAAACCAGGATTATCGCAAATATGTTTTTGTGACGGACCCGTCGCAACAGGTTTTTATATATATCATATATATAATCGGAAAACTATTTGCGACGGGCAAATGGGACCGTCGTAAATACCTTTTTGCAACGGGACCGTCGCAACAGGTTTTTATATATACAGTATATATAATCAGAGAACTATTTGCGACGTCATTTTCTGCAACGGGCTATTTGCGACGGGACCCCGTCGCAAAAGAGCATTTGTGACGGGATCTCGTCGCAAATACCTCAAATTCAAGTAGTGTTAATTAGTATTAATTATTATTAATTAGTATTAATTAGTAATAATTAGTAATAAAATGTAATAATTAGTAATAAATTGTAATAATTAGTAATAAATTATAATAATTAGTAATAATTAAAAATAATTAGAAATAATTTGTAATAATTTGCAATAAATTTTAATAATTATAAATAATTATAAATAATTAAAAATAATTAAAAATAATTTGTAATAATTATAAATAATTACTATTAATTAGTATTAATTAGTAATAAATTGTAATAATTAGTAATTATTAGTAATAAATTGTAATAATTAGTAATAATTAGTAAAAAATGTAATAATTAGTAAAAAAATGTAATAATTAGTAAAAAATGTAATAATTAGTAATAATTAGTAATAAATTATAAAAAGTAATAATAATTAGTAATAATTAGTAATAATTAGGATTAATTAGTAATAATTAGGATTAATTAGAAATAATAAGTAATAATTAGTAACAATTAATAACAAAATTAGCAACAATTAGTAACAAAATTAGTAACAATTAGTAACAAAATTAGTAATAATTAGTAACAATTAGTAACAATTAGGATTAATTAGCAATCATTAGGATTAATTAGTAATAATTGGGATTACTTAGTAATAATTAGGATTAATTAGTAATAATTAGGATTAATTAGTAATAAATTTGAGTAAATTTGAGTATATTGATAAACTGGCATAATTTCCGGTGGATTGCCGACATTCCTTTTGATCGATGCCTCAACTCCTTGTAACTTTCTCCCATTGAAATCAGTATAAAAAATATGCTCTGATGTACGTCAAAACAGATTTTTCCTAGTGATTTAAGTCAGAAAAAGTTGTAAGGAGATGAGTCATCAGACAAAAGAGGCTCTTTTGTCTGACGACTCATCTTCTTGGAACTTCTCTAACTGAAATCACTATGAAAAGTATGCTCTGACGTAAGGATGCCAATTTTTATATGCACGGGCATAGAGAGTAGTACGACAAGGCCTCTTTTCTCTCCATACTCGTGTATAAAAAATGGATATTTGTACATCGAAGTAAACTTTTTATAGTGATTTTAGTCACAAAAAGTTGCAAGAGGATGAGTCGTCAGGCAAAAGAGTTTCTGCCAATCCGTTGGAAATTGTGTCGTTGATAATTAACTCCATTTAATTTACCTCCATGGATGTTGATGAAGGAGTCATATATCTTTTTTACCTTATTAATTCTAGGTCATCCAAAAATGAATATTGATGTTTATTTGAAACCATTGATTGATGAGTTAAATCCACTGTGGAGTAATGGTGTTAGTACATATGATGTTGCTGCGAAACAAAATTTCCTACTGAAATCTACATTGATGTGGACAATTAGTGAATTCCCAGCATATTATATATTATCTGGATGGACTACACATGGTCCAAAATCATGTCCATACCGTATGAGAGAAGAAAAGTGTTTATTCTCATTAATGAAAAAAACATTTTTTTTACTGTCATTGTAGATTTCTTCCAACTGATCATCTTTTTCAAAGAAAAAAATATCATTTAGGAAAATAAATAGTTGAAAAAGATAGGCCTCTAACAATGATCTCAGGTACAAATTTAAAATCAATTGTCTCTTCATTACCTCCCATAACATTTGGACTAACAATAAACCAATAGAAAATTGATGTGTTTGAAAAAGAGAACAATTTCATAAAATGGATCATTTGTTGGGATTTTCCATATTAGTCAGATTTGTTGGTCTGTCACATGTTGGATGTAATGCATATTGAGAAGAACTGTTTTGATAATTTATTTCATATAGTTTTGGATACACCAAGTAAGACCAAAGATAATGTAAAGACATGATTAAATCTTACCCAAATTTGCAAGCAACCAGAACTTGAACTGTTTGAAAATGTCAGATCACAGAAGTTAATGAATCCAAAAGAATCTTATACATTTTCCAAAGAGAGTCGCTTATTATTTTTTCAGTGGATTGAAAATTTGAGACTTCCAGATGGTTATGCTTCCAATTTGGGTAGATGTGTCAGAAATGGTCATATTAATATATTGAAAAGTCATGACTGTCATGTTTTAATGGAAAGACTTATACTGATTTGTAAGGTCTAGGATTTTCTTAAAGCATGTTTTTGTTTAAGTTTTGGATTGGACCTCTCCCTTGTGGCTATATAAGTGTTTTACCAAGTCCTTGAGAAGGCTCGGGGGTGTTTCAGGGGTTCAAGACATGAAAAAGTGGAAAAGGAGCTCTCTGGGTAATCTGCACGGTTTGCGCACAGTTTGGAAAATAGTGTGAGGGGAGACAGTGTGGGCAGTAGCAATCCACATGGTTTGCACACAGTCTAGAAAACCATGTAAAAATCCTAGGAAACTACGCGAAGGGGGTGATTTTCAGGTAGTATCTTCTGCACGATTTTCACACAGTTTGAAAAACTGTACGGGTAAACCGTGTGGCCTAGGAACTTCTAAAAAAATACAAAAAATGTCATCCTGGGATTTTTATTACCAACTTGGGATTTCTTATCCTTCTTCCTCCTTCAACCCTAGTGATGAACCAAGCTTCAAAGATCTTCCAAGAGGTCGATCTCCTTCGTTCCTAATCTGTTTGGAGCACCGTTGGTTTCAGATCGAAGCTCTAGATAAGTCTAATCATCCCCTTCCTTCTCTTTTTCGGATTAGGGTTTGTGGTTTCTTCCATATTCTTACAAAACCCTAAAACCCTCTTTTTCGGGTGAGATTTAGGTTGAGGATTTCAAGGGATGTTTGAATATGGATCTAGGGCCATTATTAAGAGTGTATTCATCAAAGGATTCAAGGTAGGTGGTCTACAAGTATTATCCTATAGTTTCATTTGGGATTTGTGCTTGGAAGCTTGTATTCTTCTTTTCCCTAATTGTGTTCTTATTTACATTGGAGTGTTTGATAAAAAAAGGGGAGTCTATGTGACCAATTAAAACCCTCATGATCCTTGTGGGATGCATAGAGAAGGACTTGACCATTCTAGGTCCACCATGGGGTGTGCCAACAAACCTGGACCTAGAGTGTGGTAGGGTTAAGTGATGGGTTGCCGAATAATAATATGGAACCCATGTAGAATATGTCTTAATGGTTGATTAAGATGTAAATGGAATAATGATAAATATTCCTAAGGTGATAGAGGCATAAGGTGTTGTTGGAATGACATGAGGTAATTGGGTTGAATGAGATTATGTCGATTGTTTAATGAAATTTGGTTAAATTAGCCTAAGAAGATTTATGCATATTAAATGGTGAACTTCCAATTGGGTAATAGATTGAGAAATGGGGAGTGGATGATTTTTTTGGAATGGGTTAATACATGAGAATTAGGTGGTACACTTAAATGATTGAATGTAATAAAGGGATTGTGTTATGTGGTATGAGAATTGTACTTGAAATGCATAAGTGGGTAAATGCTGGTGAAATGATAAATGGGCTAAATGGGTTAATGAATGATCAATTATGAATTCAGTTAAGGCATAGGTGTTGTTGAATACACCTAATGGGTTCAGGCACAAGAATGATAATTTGGCTAAATGGATATGAATTGTAAATAGTAAATGTATTAATGGGTTATGGCATAATATTAATTCCCATGTTGTTGTTATGTGTTGTGATATCCAATGGCATTGAATATGCTTGGTTGTGTTATGGTATGGTTGCAGTGACTTGATAAATAATCATGTGCATATGGCTTGGAAGAGTGGGGTATTGAATTGAGGTTCTACACCCACGGGTCGAGTTAGACCGAGGCTCTAAACTCCACCCCAAAATGCATGGGTTAGGGAAGGGGAAGGAGACTCTATTACCCTAACAGTTTCATTCCACCCAGACTGAGGCTTCGAGGTGAGGATAATGTGTTGATTTTATATGTGGATCCCTAGTTAGATAGGGACTTGTTTTGTTTCCCCTATGCATTGTGATTGATTAACTTATACCCTTGTGTAGATCCTAACCCATGGAATATGTGATCAAAATGGATTAATTAATGAAGATGGTATAAAAATGAAACTGGTGTAAATAATAGGAGTTAATTAAGTAAACCTCAGATATCTAATGGAACTTGGGTTGTCCTTGTTTACTTACCATTTATTTTGTACTTGCATGCACTATATGTTAGGCTAGATATTTTGTAGATCTACCGAGTTTTGTACTCACACCCTACTCGAGCCACCGTTGGGTACCCAAGCAAATCTCTTGGTTGCAGGTCAGGACAAGGGTAGGGGCCCCACACTAAGATGTTGAGTTGGGATCATGATGTACATGGAGAAGGATATGGAATTAGAGTCGGTAACTGTTTGGAGTTTTGGTCATTGTTTTATTTTTGGGTTTCTTTCCCTTGCACTACTATTATGGCATGGAATTATTGTATTTGATTTGTGTTTGTACCTCATTTGTGAAACGTTTGGTTATGCATGTTTATTGGTTATTCTTAGTATTTCCGCTATTGATATTGTGTTATGTTGTGGCTTGCTCTGATAAAGAGGGTATAGTCTCCACACATGACTTATTAGACCCTCATTGTTAGTCGACAACATCTGGCGTATGAGGAGGCGCACTTGAGGTCATATGACGACACGGTTCGGGGCATCGATTTAGTGGCTTCTGGGTCGGGGATGTTACAAAGTGGTATCATAGGAGTTCTTTTCTCTTTCTTACTATTTGGGGATTGTATATAGGAGATTAGAAAAGTGTCAATCCTTAGTAATGAGCTCATTATTGGGAGTAGCTAACCCATGTATGAGGGAAAACCCAAGTCACCCTGGGTGGGAATTGTTGTTCTTGATGTGTGTTGTTACAGTTAAATGATATTTCACCATTGGGTGATGCACATGTTGTGTTATTTTACTGATTTATGATATTTTTCTCATGGACAAAATGGCATGAGGTTGTGCATTCATGCATCATTTTAGGAACCTAAGGATATAGGTGGCATGCATTGTTATAGGCACACACACAGGATGGGTGTGAGGGTAATAGAAAGTATAATTCATTTTATTTCCTTGATAAATATGAAGAAAATGATTCCTAATAATGGTGATTCAAGTGGTTGAATGAAAATAATGCAAATGAATAGTTAAGGAATATCGTGTATAAGAGATGTTGTGACCGGGGTTTAAATTTTGGATTGTGATAAATTGTAAAGGTTGATTATGTGTCTCAAAGAAAAATTATTGCATAATGATGGTAAAATTGTTAATGAATTTTTCCTAACAAAATGTGTAAATGAGTTGAAATTATGATTGTAACAAGTTGTGAAATGGGGAAATGTGCCTAAGAGGAAGGGACCATGTTGTAAAAGAATGATTGTTTTGAAGATGTGTTGACGAAAGACTTGTGATTAAGTAAATTGGTTACCCCACATTGACCATGACACACGGTAGGTATGGTAGGGGGTAGTGTTCTAAGTGTGATGATGACTATTGGGGTAGAGTATGAAGAATGGTTTGTTTAAGGTTGATAGCGTGAGATCTTTTTCATTTGTAGTTGAATACTATTGGTAAATATTTGAGGCTTCGAGTGAATGATAAGTTTAAAAATGAAAATTTTTGAGTTCAATAGTGAGTATACCTTTTTTTTGTCAGTTGGACCCTTGTATGTGTGGGTTGGGGCAATGAGAGTGCTCTAGTTTGAGACTTTGGATTTGGATTGTGAGGCCTTTCTGGTTGTGATATGGCCTAGGTGGTGTGTTTAGGGAACCCTTGGTAGGGTTGTGGCCTTGAGGTTGCGAGGTGTTGTTCTATAATGTGAGTGAGGAAAATCTTGTGGTCCATGACTATACGGAGTTCCTATTAGACCCTAAAGACGGTGTCTGGGTCTTGGTGACCTTGTGAGTAGAGACCTTGTGAGTTGTGTCTTGAATCCCGAAGAGGATGTTTTGTTCATTGTGCCAATGAATGTTTACACATTTGGTGTGGAACCTAGAGTATATTATTGTTTGGTGTGCTAGGCATAGTGTGCATCGAAATGGGAGTGAGATTTCCATTCATGAGCATTACTTTGTTCCTATCATGATAAGCATGGTTTGGAGAGAGGGTCAATGGATTCTCCTAGTTGTGACTCCGGTTTAGGGATTTGGAATCATTTAACCTTCAAGGTAACCTATGAGAGAGGTCGTACAAGGTTTTCAGTGCCTTTGGGTGTGTGTTGTACATGTAGAAGTTTTGGACTTTTATAGTGGGACTCAGAGTGTTCCATGGTGCATGATTGGCCTTGAGGGCTAAGTGGGAAGGTTGATGGTTGGTTGTTCCCCTTGAGTTGTATTTATGTGATGATAGTTTCTGATAATCAAGGGTGACCTCATCAAAGGTTAGGCCAGTGGTGCAAGCACCTTGTAATATAAAACATGGGAGATGCTTCATAGGTGGTGTCAACGTATACCGAGTACCACCAAGTTTTAGTAATTGATATAGTTGTACCCGGTTCTTTCGTAAGGGAACTCAAGTGCTCATGATATGATATGAGGTTTTTTCAAAGGGTTGTATCATATGGATTCTTGACCCACCTATTTGGATGATGATTAATAGAGGCTTGAAGTTGTTTTTGAGTGGAAGAGACGAAGGTGGATGAAGTGTGGTTATATGACTTTGCTTGATGGTGGCACCTAAGGTGAGGGTGGTCACGTGGCTGGACTTGTTTTTATGAATGGGTTGGTTTTCAGGTGAGATGCAGAGCTCGACTCAGGGCTGATGAGGCTGACTAACCAAGATACATATTTGGGTAAGTAATCAGGCGATGGACTATACACAAGTTAAGGTTGTTTTGGTGAGAGACTAATGGTTTGGATGGTGTGGTAGACTGTGTGATTCGGTTGTTGGTTTTCAATGACACAATAGAAAAACTCAAGCGATGTGGTGGGATTAGTTCCATATGAAACGTTGGTTCACGACTTCTTAGTGGTTTGGTCATGGAGTGATGGTTAAACTTGGTTGGAAATATCACCTATGTGGTAATGGTTAAGTGTTGATGAAATGCATTCGGTAGGGAAGCCCAAGATCCCTAGCAGGTCATGTTGTCCCATATCTTGACATAATAAATGGGTAAGTTGGTGGTGGTGTTATTTGATGACTCATTAGCATACCTCAACTAGTGACGAGCATGCCCAACATCTTGACATCATCCTAGGTACGTTGAGAAGCTCTGGCTCATGCCAAGATACATGAAGGTGTTTTGTTGGATGAGGGACATCATGGAGCTACGCTCATGTAAATGGTATATGTGGAGATTGATTATGGATTCTACACCCTCTATGGCTTGGGGTGATGTCCTCAGGATGGACCGAATGTCAACACACGACATGGGTGCCATTCATGGAAGCTGGGGGCAGGCACTGGTGATGTTTGTTTTCTTGTTTTGGGAAAGAGTTGGATGTCCATGTCTACGTTTGGGGTTCGGTTATGATCAGATATGATAGGTGGTAGTTGGAATCCCTCATAGTGAGCAATGATGACAATACTCCTAAGGTGGGGAGTGATAAGTCGACCCTAGATGTGGAGAGGAGAACATTGACCTGATGTGGTGGCACCAGGATGCTAATGAGGAACCTATAAGGTGTTTGTTAGGTCCCTCAAGGAGGGAATGGGGGACTTGTATATGGTGACTGATGAGCCAAGTGTCGGCTTTGGGATCAGGGTGGTTTTGAGTGAACTGTAGCCATGTGATGTGGTGTCGTGCCAAGGGTGAAGCTCGATGATGGTCTGGAGGGTGGTAATGCCATGATGATGGAATTCTACTAGAATTCAAGAAATGGCCTTAGTGGGTATTTGGGATGATAATGATAGTCTTAAAGTCAATAAGAACCTTGGGAAGGAGAGACAAGGGGGTAGCGTACCATCAATGGAAGGTTGGGTTGAGTTTTGGTTGTCCTCCATTGATGGAAGAGGTGACAAGTAACTGGAAATGGTGGAGAGAACCATACCAGATAAATGGTTGGTTGATGACGTGATCAGGGTTTGGTTTGGAAGGACTCGAGTGGTCACTGTTCGAGTGAGTTGGCCCTAGTAGAGAGCTTTGGCACGATTTAACTAGTCGAGTAAATGAGAGTTTTGAGTTGCGTTTGGATGTATAGTTTTTGAATGAATCTCCAAGAAATATGGTTGGAAGGATCATGTGTTTTCCTTTGGGTGATATCAGGTTTGGGTCACTGTAGAGTTTGCAAAATAGAGGAAAATAACACCAAGTGATTTAGGCCATGAGTTTTATAGAGGATCAGGCCGATGAGGTGCCGATTGGTTTCTCTATGATGATGTGATGTTGTGTGTTAAGTTTCCATGTGTTTTGAGTTGGGTGTTGTCACCTAAGTTTTCCCCAAGAAGTTCTTGTGGTGGGAATGTTTGAATTGGATGTGTCCTTGAGAAGTTTTCAGCTCATGTTGTGGTTGTAGTAAGGAAGGTATATGGGGAAAATCTGTGTCCTTGTTTCGTGTTCGATGGGATTTGTGATGTGAAATCAGCAACCTGGAAGGTGGAAATGGACAGGCAGGCCTAGTGGAATGGCCTTTAGTTACGGAAGCTTAGTGATGCCTAGAAGATCATCTCAAGTATGAGCCATTATAAGGTGGGGAGGTTGTAATGTCCTGGATTTTCTTAAAGTATGTGTTTGTTTAGGTTTTGGCTTGGGTATCTCCCTTGTGGCTAGATAAGTGTTTTCCCAAGTTATTGAGAAGGCTTGTGGGTGTTTTGGGGGTTTGGGACATGAAAAAGGTGGAAAGGGGCTCTCTGGGAAATCCACATAGTTTGTGCACGGTTTGGAAAACCGTGCGAGGGTAGACCGTGCGGGCAGTAGCAATCTACATAGTTTGCACACGGTCTGGAAAACTGTGCAAAAATCCAAGGAAACCATGAAAAGGGGGTGATTTTTGGGCAGTAGCTTCCACGTGGTTCGCACACGGTTTGGAAAACCGTGCAGGTAAACCGTGCAGGCTGGAAACATCTAAAAAATTACAAAAAATTCCATCCCAAGATTTTTATTCCCAACTTGGGATTTCTTCCCCTTCTTCCTCTTTCAACCCTAGTGATGATCCAAGATTCCATGATCTTCCAAGAGGTTGATCTCCTTCGTTCCTAAGCCATTTGGAGCACCGTTGGTTGCATATCGAAGCTTCGGGTAAGTCCAATCCTCTCCTTCCTTCTTTTTTTCAGATTATGGTTTGTGATTTCTTCCATCTTCTTCTGAAACCCTAAAACCCTATTTTTTGGGTGAGATTTAGGTTAAGGATTCAAGGGATGCTTGAATCCAGATCTAAGGCCATGATTAAGAGTGCGTTCATCAACTGATTTGAGGTAGGTGGTCTACAAGTATTATCCCATAGTTTCATTTTGGATTTTTGCATGGAAGCTTGTGTTATTCTTTTCCCAAACTGTGTTCTTGGTTCCATTTGAATGTTTGATAAAAAGGGAGTCTATGTGACCAATTTAAACCCTCACAATCCCCATGGGATGCATAGAGTATTACTTGACTGTTCTAGGGCCACCATGGGGTGTGCCGACAAACCCGGACCTAGAGTGTGGTAGGGTTAAGTGATGGGTTACCGAATAATAATATGGAACCCATGTAGAATATGTCTTAATGGTTGATTAAGTTTTAAATGGAATAATGATAAATATGCCTAGGGTGATAGAGGTATAAGGTGTTGTTGGAATGACATGAAAATGGGTAATTGGTTTGAATGAGATTATGTCGATTGTTTAATGAAATTTGGTTAGATTTGCCTAAGAGGATTTGTGCATATTAAATGGTGAACTTGCAATTGGGTAATGGAATGGGAAATGGGGATTGGATGAATTTGTAGAATGGGTTAATACATGATAATTAGGTGGTACACCTAAATTATGTGTAATAAAGGGATTGTATTATGTGGTATGAGAATTGTACTTGAAATGCATAAGTGGGTAAGTGATTGTGAAATGATAAATGGTCTAAATGGGTTAATGAATGATCAATGATGAATTCAGTTAAGGAACATGGGTTCTTGAATACACCTAATGGGTTAAGGAACAAGAATAAGATTTTGGATAAATGGATATGAATTGTAAATGGTAAATTTATTAATGGGTTATGACATAGTATTAATTCCCATGTTGTTGTTATGTGTTGTGATATCTAATGACATTGAATATGCTTGGTTGTGTTATGGTATGGTTGTGGTGACTTGATAAATAAGCATGTGCACATGTCTTGGAAGATTGTGGTATTTACTTGAGGTTCTACGCCCATGAGTCGAGTTATACTGAGGCTCTAAACTCTACCCCAAAATGCAAAGGTTATGGAAGGGGATAAAGGCTCTATTCTTCTAATGGTTGCATTCCACCTGAACTGAGGCTTTGAGGTGAGGATAATGTGTTGTTGTGATATGTGGATCCCTAGTCAAATAGGGACTTATTTTGTTTCCCCTATTCATTATTATTGATTGCCTTATACCCTTATGTAGATGATAATTATTCCTAACCCATGGAACATGTGATCAAAATGGATTAAGTAATGAAGATGATATAAAAATGAAATTGGTATAAATGCTAGGAGTTAATTAAGTGAACCTCTGATATCTAATGGAACTCGGGTTGTCCTTGTTTACTTTCCATTTATTTTATACTTGCATGTACTATCTATTAGGTTGGATATTTTGTAGACATCGTTGGTGGTGGCCTACTGAGTTTTGTACTCACACCCTGCTCGGGCCGTCGTTGGGTACCCGAGCAGATCTCTTGGTTGCAAGTCAGGACAAGGGTAGGAGACCTACACTAAGATGTTGAGTTAGTCTTGGTATGTACATGGATAAGGATCCAGAATTAGATTCAGGAACTGTTTGGAGGTTTGGTCATTGTTTTATTTTGGGTTTCTTTCACTTGCACTACTAGTATGGCATGACATTGTTGTATTTGATTTGTGTTTTTACCCCGTTTGGGAAAAATTTGGTTATTCATGTTTATTGGTTATTATTATTGTTTCCACTATTGATATTGTGTTCTGATGTGGCTTTCTTTGATAAAGAGGGTATAGTTTCCCCACATGACTTATTAGACCCTCGCTGCTAGTCAGCAACCTCTGGCGTATGGGGAGGCGTGCTTTAGGTCGTGTGACGACCCGGTTCAGGGAACCAGATTAGTATCTTCTGGGCCATGGACGTTACAAAGTGGTATCAGAGCAGTTATTTTCTCTTTCTTACTATTTGGGGGTGGTAGACAAGAGATTAGAACGGTGTCGAGCCTTGGTAATGATCTCATGCTTGGAAGTAGCTAACCCATGTACGAGGGAAATATCAAGTCACCCTGGGTGGGAATTATTGTTCTTGATGTGTTTTGTTATAGTTGAATGATATTTCACTGTTGGGTTATGCACATGTTGTGTGATTTGATTGATTTATGACATTTTTCTCATGGATGAAATGGCATGAGGTTGTGCATTCATGCATCATTTTAGGCACCTAAGGATATAGGTGGCACGCATCGTTATAGGTACACACACGAGATGGGTTCGTGGGGCATAGAAATTAGAATGCATTTTATTTACTTGATAAATATGAAGAAAATGATTCCTAATAATGGTGATGAAATTGGTTGAATGAAAATAATGAAAATGAATAGTTAAGGAATATCGTGTATAAGAGATGTTGTGACCGAGGTTAAAATTTTGGGTTGTGATAAATTGTAAAGGTTGATTCGCTGTCTAAAATAAAAAGTATTTCATAATTATGGTAGAATTGTTAATTAATTTTGCCTAAAAAATGTTTAAATGAGTTAAAATGATGATTGTAACAAGTTTCGAAATGGGGAAATGTGACTAAGAGGAAGGGACTGTGTTGTAAAAGAAGAATTGGTTTGAAGAGGTGTTGATGAAAGACTTGTGATTATGTAAATTTGTTACCCTACATTGACCATGACTCGCGGTAGGTATGGTAGGGGGTAGTGTTCTAAGTGTGATGATGACTGTTGGGGTAGAGTACGAAGAATGGTTTATTTAAGGTTGATAGCATGAGATCTTTTTTATTTGTGATTGAATCTTGTTGGTAATTCTTTGAGGTTTCGAGTGAATGATAAGTTTAAAAATTAAAATGCATGAGTTAAATAGTGAGTATACCTTTTTTTTGTCAGTTGGACTCTTGTATGTGTGGGTTGGGGTAGTGAGAGTGCTCTAGTTTGAGACTTTGGATTTGGATTGTAAGGCCTTACTGGTTGTGATATGGCCTAGGTGGTTTGTTTAGGTAACCCTTGGTAGGATTTTGGCCTTGAGGTTATGAGGAATTGTTTGGTTTTTTGAGTGAGGAAACTCTTGTGGTCTGTGACCATATGGAGTGCATGTTAGACGCTAAGGATGGTGCCTAGGTCTTGGTGACCTTGTGAGTAGAGACCTTGCGAGTTGTGTCTTGAATCCTGGAGAGGATGTTTTGTTCATAATGTTGATGAATGTGTACACCTTTGGTGTGGAACCTATAGTAAATGGTTGTTTGGTGTGCTAGGCATAGTGTGCATCAGAATGGGAGTGTGAGTTCTATTCACGAGCATTACTTTGTTCGTGTCATGATAAGCATGGTTTAGAGAGAGGACCAATGGCTTCTCCTAGTTGTGACTCCAGTTTAGGGAGTTGGAATCATTCAACCTTCAAGGTGACCTATGAGAGAGGTCGTACAGGTTTCCTAGTTCCTTTGGGTGTGTGTTGTACATGTAGATGTTTTGGACTTTGATAGTGGGACTCCGAGTGTTCCATGGTGCAGGATTTCCCTTAAGGTCTAAGTGGGAAGGTTGATGGTTGGTTATGCCCCTTGAGTTGCAGTTATGCGATGATAGTTTCTGAAAATTAAGGGTGACCTCATCAGAGGTTAGGCCAGTGGTGCAAGAACCTTGTAATATAAATCATGGGAGATTCTTCAGAGGCGGTGTCAACGCATACCGAGTACCACCAAGTTTTTGTAATTGGTATAGTTGTACCCGGTTTTTTCGTAAGGGAACCCGAGTGCTCATGATAGTATTTGAGCTTTGTTTTGAAGGGTTTTATCATATGGATTCCTGACTCACCTATTTGTATAATGATTAATGGAGGCTTGAAGTTGTTTTCGAGTGAAAGATATGAAGGTGGTTGAAGTGTGGTTATATACCTTTGCTCGATGGCGGCACCCAAGGTGAGGGTGGTCACATGGATGAATTTGTTTGTATGAATGGGTTGGTTGTTGGGTGAGATTCAGAAGCTGCCTTAGGGCTGATGAGGTTGACTAACCAAGCGAAATGGTTAGGTAAGTAAGCAAGTGATGGGATATACACAAGTTAAGGTTGTTTTGGTGTGAGACTAATGGTTTGGATGGTGTGGTAGATTGTGTGCTTCAGTTGTTGGTTGTCAGTGACACAACTGAAAAACTCAAGTGATGTGGTGGGATTAGTTCCATGTGAAACCTTAGTTCACGACTGGTTAGTGGTTTGGTCATGGAGTGATGGTTAAAATTGGTTGGCAATCTCACCTGTGTGGTGGTGGTCAAGTGTTGATGAAATGCATTCGGTAGGGAAGCCCGAGATCCCTGGAAGGTCATGGTGTCCCATAGATTGACATGGGAAATGGGTAAGTTGGTGGTTGTGTTTTTGATGACTCCTTAGAATAACTCATCTAGGGACGATCATGCCCAACATCTAGACATCATCCCAGGTATGCTGAGAAGCTCTAGCTCACGTCAATAGACATAAAGGTGTTTGGTTGGATGAGGGGCATCATGGAGATACGCTCATGGAAATGGTATATGTGGAGCTTGATGATGGGCTGCACACCCTCTATGGCTTAGGGTGAGGTCCTTAGGATGGACTGAATGTCGACACATGTCATGGGTGTCGTTCACGGAAGATGAGGACGGGAATTGGGTGACGTTTGTTTTCTTGTTTTGGGAAAAAGATGGATGGCCATGTCTAAGTTTGGGGTTCGGTTGTGATCGGATATGAGAGGCGGTGGTTGGAATCCCTCATGGTGAGAAATGGTGGTGACACTCCTAAGGTGGGGAGTGATAAGTCAGTCCTCGATGTGGAGAGGAGAACATCGAGCTGATGTGGTGGCACCAGGATGCCAATGAGGAACCTGTAAGGTTTTTGTTAGGTCCCTCAGGGAGGGAATGGGGGACTTGGATATGGTGACCAATGAGCCAAGTGTCAGCTTCGAGATCAGGGTGGTTATGAGTGAATTGTGGCCATGTGATGTGGTGTCCTACCAAGGGTGAAGCCTGATGATGTTCTAGAGGGCGGTAATGTTGTGATGATGCAATTCTACTGTAATTCAAGAAATGACCTCAGTGGGTGTGTGGGATGATAATGACAGGATTCAAGTGGATAATCACCTTGGTAAGGTGAGAGAAGGGGGTAACATACCATCAGTGGAAGGTTGGGTTGAGTAATGGCGGTCCTTCGTCGATGGAGGAGGTGCCAAGTAACTGGAAATGGTGGAGAGAACCATACTGAATAATTGGTTGGTTGATGACGTGATCAGGTTTAGGGTTTTAAGGAGTTGATTGGTCACCATTTGAGTGAGTTGGCTCTGGTAGAGGGCTTTGGCATGATTTAACTAGTCGAGTATTTGAGAGTTTTGAGTTGCGTTTGGATGTATAGTTGTGGAATGAATCTCCATGAAATGTGGTTGAAAGGATTATGTTTTTTCCTTCAGGTGATATCGGGTTTGGGTCACCGTAGAGTTTGAAAAACAAAGGAAAATTATGCCAAGTGATTTGGGTCATGAGTTATATAGAGGATCAGGCCGATGAGGTGTTGATTGGTTTATCCATGATGATTTGATGTTGTGTGTTAAGTTTCCATGTTTTGTGAGTTAGGTGTTGTCGCCTAAGTTTTCCCCATGAAGTTCTCATAGTGGGAATGGTTGAAGTGGATGCATCCTTGAAAAGTTTTCAAATCGTGTTGTGGTTGTAGCGAGGAAGGTCTTTGGGCCAAGTCGGTGTCCTTGTTTCGTGTTTGATGGGATTTTTGATGTGCAATAAACAACTTGGAAAGTGTAAATGGATAGTCATGCCTAGTTTAATGGTCTTTAGTTAGGAAGCTTAGTGATGTCTGGAAGAGCAACTCAAGGATGAGCCGTTATAAGGTGGGGAAGTTGTAAGGTCCCGAGTTTTCTTAAAGTATTTTTTTGTTTAATTTTGGCTTGGGTATATCCATTGTAGATAGATAAGTGTTTTCAAAAGTCCTTGAGAAGGCTCGGGGGTGTTTCGGGGGTTCGGGACATGAAAAAGGGGGAAAAGGGCTCTCTGGGCAGTCTGCACAGTTTGTGCACGGTTTGGAAAACCGTGCAAGGGGAGACCTCGTGGGTAGTAGTAATCCACATGGTTTGCGCATAGTCTGGAAAACTGTATGAAAATCCCAGGAAACCATGCGAAGGGGGTGATTTTTGGGCAGTAGCTTCCACACAGTTTGCACACGGTTTGGGAAATCGTGCGGGTAAACCGTGCAGCTTGAAAACTTCTAAAAAATTACAAAAAATTTCATCCCGAGATTTTTATTCCCAACTCAGGATTTCTTCCCCTTCTTACTCCTTTAACCCTAGTGATGAGGCAAGCTTCCAAGATATTCCAAGAGGCCAAACTCCTTCATTCTTAAGCCATTTGGAGTGTCTTTGGTTGTGGATCGAAGCTCCATGTAAGTCTAATCCTCTCCCTCCTTCTCTTTTTCAGATTAGGGTTTGTGGTTTATTCCATCTTCTTATGAAACCCTAAAACCCTCTTTTTCAGGTGATATTTAGGTTGAGGCTTCAAGGGATGTTTGAATCCAGATCTAAGGTCATGATTAAGAGTTCTTTCATTAACTAATTCGAGGTAGGTGGTCTATAAGTATAATCTCATAGTTTTATTTTGGATTTGTGCATGGAATCTTGTGTTCTTCTTTTCCATAATTGTGTTCTTGGTTCCATTGGAGTGTTTGATAAAAAGTGGTGGTCTATGTGACCAATTTAAACCCTCACGATCCCCATGGGATGCTTAGAGAGTGACTTGACCGTTCTAGGGCCACTATGGGGTGTGCCGACAAACCCGGACCTAGAGTGTGGTAGGGTTAAGTGATGGGTTGTCGAATAATAATATGGAACCCATGTAGAATATGTCTTAATGGTTGATTAAGTTGTAAATGGAATAATAATAAATATTCCTAGGTTGATAGAGGCTTAAGGAGTTGTTGTAATGACATGAAAATGGGTAATTGGGTTGAATGAGATTATGTCGATTGTTTAATGAAATTTAGTTAGATTTGCCTAAGAGGATTTGAGAATATTAAATGGTGAACTTGAAATTGGGTAATGGAATGGGAAATGGGGAGTGGATGTATTTTTTGAATGGGTTAATACATGAGAATTATGTGGTACACCTAAATGTTTGAATGTGATAATGGTATTGTGTTATGTGGTATGAGAATTGTACTCGAAATGCATAAGTGGGTAAATGCTTGTGAAATGATAAATGGGATAAATGAGTTAATGAATTATCAATGATTAATTTGGTTAATGCATAGAGGTTGTTGAATACACCTAATGGGTTAAGGCATGAGAATGGGAATTTGGGTAAATGGATATGAATTGTAAATGGTAAATGTATTAATGGGTTATGGCATAGTATTAATTCCCATGTTGTTGTTATGTGTTGTGATATCCAATGGCATTGAATATGCTTGGTTGTGTTATATTATGGTTGTGTTGACTTTACAAATAAGTATGTGCACATGGATTTGAAGAGTGGGATATTGACTTGAGGTTCTACGCCCACGGGTTGAGTTAGACTGAGGCTCTAAACTCCACCCCAAAATGCACGGGTTGGGGAAGGGGATAGATGCTCTATTCCCCTAATGGTTTCATTCCATAAGGACTGAGGCTTTGAGGTAAGGATGATGTATTTATATGATATTCGGATCCCTAGTGAGATAAGGACTTATTTTGTTTCACCTATGCATTGTGATTTATTGCCATATACCCTTGTATAGATGATAATTATGCCTAACCCATGGAACATATGATCAAAATGGATTAAGGAATGAAGACGGTATAAAAATTAAATTGTTATAAATTCTAGGAGTTAATTAAGTGAACATCATACATTTAATGGCACTCGGGTTATCCTTGTTTACTTACTATTTATTTTGTACTTGCATGCACTATCTATTAGGATGAATATTTTTTAGACACCATTGGTGGTGGCCTATTGAGTTTTGTACTCACACCCTGCTCGCACTACTGGAAACTACCCCTTTCCCAATGCTTCTTTACCAACGGTTTAAAAAAACCATTGGTAAAGAAGCCCTTTCCCAATGGTTTTAAAAAACCGTTGGGAAAGGGGTGTCCAAGGCACCCTTTCCCAACGGTTCTCTTGAACTGTTGGTAAAGGGGTGTCCAAGGCACCATTTCCCAACGGTTCTTGTAGAACCATTGGAAAATGGTCACCCTTTACCAACGGTTTTTTTAAACCGTTGGGAAAGATTTTCCCCAAATACAGAATCGGCCACTCTCTCCCCCATTCGTGACAGAACCCTAATCTGTCCACAGCTCCGTTGCTCTCGCGACTTCCCCCATCCAAACCTATCAAACTACATCCAAATCATCTCAAATCAGGTATTCTATTCTTCATACACATAAAATATTTAATTTCTACCTTGTTTTTATTGTTATCCATCTCATATTTTAGTTTTAAGTTTTGATTTTGATGTGTATATCATTTTTTTGTGTTTTGATTTAATCTAGACTTTATCCATTCCAATCCATTTAATTAATTAAATCTTTAACCCTCCATCAAAGAAGAAGAATCTCAAATTCATTGTCGTTGGATTCTAGATTTTCTAAGTATGTGTTTTTATTCTTTTTTTTCCATCTTGTAATTAATTGTTACTTGGAAATTTATTTATATGTGTTTAATAATTTTTAGCAATGTTTTTATGAATGTTTTCCTTAAAATTCCTTGAGGAAAGTGTTTTATTAAAATGAATTTTTTTTAATAAGGCTTGTGTAATGTAATTTGTTATAGTACACTATGTGACTATGTTTGGTATTTAGTAACACATGAGATAACTAGTGTGTGATAATGTGTTGTGAAAGAGATTCCATGGTTGGTTCAAGATTATACTTACGTTTAGAGCCTATTAATGAGTTGTTTTAAAGATATTTTGAGATATTTACCTTATGTTTATTGTTGAAAACTGGGAGCTGTAGAGGTGGTTAATGATTAAGACATATAATTACTGCTAAACATGTGGATAAACCATGCATAATAGTGAATTCTTGAAATTTTTTATGTTTTTAGTCCTTTTTTATTTGGAGTTTCTTTTGATGGTGATGTTTCTTATTGTTACCTATGATGGGAATTTATTTTAGTTTCTAAATCGGCTAAGACTCCCCCACCATGAACAATGTATGCAACCTCTACCCTTATTTAATCATTCTGTTTACACAGCGTATGCAACCTCTACCCTCATTTAATCAGTGAACTCAAGTCATTAATTTAAGCTTTCATTCTCACTAGCATGTAAGAAATTTAATGATTTAAACCCATCCTCACATGATTTGTTACCTTAGATAGTGTCCAACATATGGAATACGGGCTTTTGAATTCATCAGTTAACCAGGATCATATATTCCATTTCCCCCAAGATGACTGTACTAATATAACTTTAGGGTCAACTAAATATGGTTCTCATTGTACGTTGTATATTATGTGTCCTTCTTGGACAATACTCACTTTTATGAGGGTGGGGTGCTTTTCACTATCCATTCTGGCATGTGTAGACAACCATAAAAATGTTAGATAAGTCACAAGTTTAATTCAGTAATGTTGTTATCATTGACATACTTTATTAAGAATTTAAAATTAAAAAATAAATGCTTTTGTTTGTACTTAATGAAATTAAATCTTTTTACAAGCCATGAAAAACCTATTAGTGTAGAAGCCTAAAATTTATTCACCCATGGGGTGTGCTTGACTTGGGGAAGTAATTGGGTAATGAAAGGTATGTCCATAGAGGTGTCAATAATGAGTTATTGAACATGAGTGAATGATTTGGGATGCCTATAACACATAATGGGACCTGAGACATGTGCCTCTTAGAGACCTAATGAAAATGAATATAAATAAATTTTAATTTAATTTATGAGTACATTTTATTTACATTATTTTAATAGTTCACTACATCGACTAGAAACTTCTTCCTTTATCGTTTACTTAAATGTATTTTCTATTAAAGTTCAATCATATTGAATTGTTTATGACAAAATGACTTATATAAATTCTTTTTATATAATGGACAGAAGTTGGATGTATGAAACCGATCGGATCTCAAGTGATTTTCAAAACAATTTGGAGAGCTTTATAGATTTTTCATTTCACAATGCTTCAGATAGTGGTCGCATACACTTCCCGTGTTCCAATTGTGTTGGTAGACCTTGGTTGAGCCGTGAAGAAGTCAGCTACCACATAACCAAAAATGGTTTTCAAGAAAACTACTTTGTGTGGTATCACAATGGGGAGAAAATGAAATCTCAAATTGGTGATGATCAAAATTAAAGGACTGGAATAGAGAATTTGTTAGATGATCGGTTTCCGTTTATTCGTCATCATGAAAAAGAAAGGATTTAGACTCAAGAAGACTTCGATATGAGCACAACTAATGCATCTATTGAAAATGATGATATTGATAGGGTGAAAAAATTGAATGATGTTGCCACGACTCCAGTATATCGACAATGTGATAAAATGTAAAAGCTGAAATTTTTAATCCGATTGTTTCATGGAAAAACTATGTATAGGATTTCTAATACAGAAATCGATTACATTCTTACCCTCTTGAAGGATTTACTTCCAGATGATGCAGATATTCCCTCAAACCACTATATGGCATGGAAGTTAGTTGAGAAACTTGGATTTTCAAGAAACAAAATCCATGCCTGTCCGAAAGATTGTAGTTTATTCTGGGAGGAAACCGCTGAACGAAATGATTGTATAAAATGTGGCACATCCCACTAGAAGTCAAAATCTGATGGAACACCATCCCACGTTCCACAGAAAGTAATGTGGCACTTTCCATTGATCCCCAGACTCCAGAATCTTTTTATGTCTGATGAAATATCAATAAAAATGAGATGGCATGATACTGAGAGAAAACAGACTAATGATGAGTTGGTTCATCCTGCAGATGGATTTGCATGGCAGAGATTTGACGACATCCTGATTTTGCAGCTGACGTGCGTAATGTGAGGCTGAGTCTTTCATGCGACGGTTTTAATCCATTTGGGTAGATTCTTACTTTGTACAACACATGGCCAGTTTTTATACACATTTATAATCTTCCCCCATGGTTGTGTATGAAAAAACATTTCACTTTCATGAGTATACTCATATCTGGTCCTTCTGATCCCAATATTGATATTGATGTATATATGCAACCTTTAATAAAATAGTTGAAACTTCTTTGGGATGTGGGTGTGCACACATATGATGCATGTTCGAAAGACATATTTTAGATGCGTGTTGCGCTTATGTGGACGATCAATGATTTTCCGGCTTATGCAATGATGTCTGGATGGAGCATGAAGGGAAAACTATCATGTCCAGTTTGTATGAAGAATACATGATCCAGAAGACTGAAACATCGTTGTAGTTTCAGTTTTATGGGACATCGACGATTCTTGCCAAAGGATCATCCATATAGAATGAATCGTCAAAGATTTGATAATACCATAGAGACCGATGATCCACCTCAGCGTATGTTTGGAACTGACGTGCTTAATGAATTGAAAGATTTCAGTTTTTTGTTCGGGAAGGGTCAAATGAAATCTGGAAAGAGAAAGAATGTTTCCATTGAAACCTATTACAATTGGATGAAGAGGAGTATATTTTTTGATTTTCCTTATTGTTCAACCAATTTGTTACGTCATTGCTTAGACGTAATGCATATTGAAAAGAATATATGTGAAATGTTGCTTTCGGTTCTTCTAAATGTCAAGGGGAAGACAAAAGATGATTTACGATCTCGGCGTGACTTGGTGGATTGGGGCATCAGACCAGAATTGAATCTTGTGCGTATCAGTGAAAATAAATGGTAACTTCCATGTGCTTCTTATGTGATGACACCTACGAAAAAAAACAATTTCTGGAAGTATTAGAGACTATTAGAGTTCCTGATGGCTATTCAAGCAACATATTTAAATGGGTCAACAGAAGAGAGTTGAAGCTAAAATCTTTGAAGACTCATGATTATCACGCTCTACTGCATGAGTTGCTTCCAATATCAATCCATCATCTTTTGTCCAATAATGTAAGGGTGGTTGTTATTCGGTTGTGCCATTTGTTTAGAGATCTTTGTGCTAAGAAGTTGTCCAAGTCTTTCTTACAAAAAATGTTGACAGATGCCCCATTAATTTTTTGTGAGTCAGAGAAAATATTTCCTCCATCATTTTTCACATGCATGTTGCATCTGACTATCCATATTCCCACTGAAATACTTCTCGGAGGACCTGTTTCTTTTCATTGGATGTATCCAACTGAAAGAAATATGTTCACATTAAAGTCTTATGTCTGAAACAAAAATCATCTCGAAGGTTCTATCGTGAACAGTTACCTGACTCAAGAATGTATGGATTTCTGCTCGATGTATTTTTCTGATCTTATTACAAGATTGAACAGACGAATGAGAAATGAAGAAGAACAGTATGAGCAAATTGAAACTTTAGTGGCTCTCTTTTGTTTAAAATGGACAACATTTTAAGTACATATGGAAAACCGACCAAACGCATTCAGTTTCCATTGAAACTTTAGGAGAACGATTCATGGGTCATATGTGACGTGTACAAATCAACCCCACCTCAATCTGAGACGTGGTGTGTCCGACACCACTCAAAGTGTCTGCCTTTTGTTTCAAAAAGACGTCATTTTAATTGAAAAACGTCAACTCGCATACGGAAAACCGACCAAACGCATTAGTATTGTGTCGATACTTTATAAAAATGATCCATGGGTCATATGTGACGTGTAAAAGTCAACCCCACCTCAATCTGAGGCGCAGTGTGGCCGCCACCACTCAAAGTGTCTGTCTTTTGTTTCAAAAGGACATCATTTTAAGTGAAAAACATCAATTGGCATATGGAAAACCGACCAAACGCATTCGGATTGTGTTGATACTTTAGCACAATGATCCATGGGTCATATGTGACATGTATGAGTCAACCCCACCTTAATCTGAGGCACGGTGTGACCGTAATCACTCTAAGTGTCTCTCTTTTGTTTAAAATGGACAACATTTTAAGTACATACAGAAAACTAACCAAACGCATTCAGTTTCCGTTGAAAATTTAGGGGAATGATTCATGGGTCATATGTGATGTGTATGAATCAACCTTTCCTCAATCTGAGATGTGGTGTCGCCGGCACCACTCAAAGTTTCTGCCTTTTGTTTCAAAAGGACGTCATTTTAATTGAAAAACATCAACTGGCATACGGAAAACTGACCAAACGCATTCGGATTGTGTCGATACTTTATCGCAATGATACATGGGTCATATGTGATGTGTACGAGTCAACCCAACCTTAATATGAGGCACGGTGTGGCCGAAATCACTCTAAGTGTCTCTCGTTTGTTTAAAATGGACAACATTTTAAGTACATACGGAAAACTAACCAAACACATTCGGTTTCCGTTGAAACTTTAGGAGAATGATTCATGGGTCATATGTGACGTGTACGAATCAACCTCGCCTCAATATGAGACGTGGTGTGGTTGACACCACTCAAAGTGTCTGCTTTTTGTTTCAAAAGGACGTCATTTTAATTGGAAAACATCAATTGGCATACGGAAAACCGACCAAACGCATTCGGATTGTGTCTATACTTTAGAGCAACGATCCATGGGTCATATGTGACTTGTACGAGTCAAACCCGCCTCAATCTGAGGCGCGGTGTGGCCTCCACCACTCAAAGTGTCTGTCATTTGTTTCAAAAGGACGTCATTTTAAGTGAAAAACATCAACTGGCATACAGAAAATTGAACAAACGCATTAGGATTGTGTCGATACTTTATCAAAACTATCCATGGGTCATATGTGATGTGTACGAGTCAACCCCTCCTTAATATGAGGCACTTTATGGCCGGAATCACTCTAAGTGGCTCTCTTTTGTTTAAAATGGACAACATTTTAAGTACATACGGAAAACCGACCAAATGCATTCGGTTTCCGTTGAAACTTTAGGAGAACGATTCATGGGTCATATGTGACGTGTACGAATCAACCCTGACTCAATCTGAGATGCGGTGTATCTGGCACCACTCAAAGTGTATGCCTTTTGTTTCAAAAGGACGTCATTTTAATTGAAAAACATCAACTGGCATACGGAAAACTGACCAAACGCATTCGGATTGTGTTGATACTTTAGAACAAAGATACATGGATCATATGTGACATGTAAGATTTGGACCCTCCTCAATCCGAGCCGCGGTGTGGCCTCCACCACTCAAAGTTTCTGCCTTTTGTTTCAAAAGGACGTCATTTTAATTGAAAAACATCAACTGGCATACGGAAAACCGACCAAACACATTCGGATTGCATCGATACTTTAGCACAACGATCCATGGGTCATATGTGACGTGTAAGAGTCAACCTCGGCTCAATCTGAGGCGCAGTGTGGCCGCCACCACTCAAAGTGTCTGTTTTTTGTTTCAAAAGGACGCCATTTTAAGTGAAAAACATCAACTAGCATACAGAAAACTGACCAAATGCATCCAGATTGTGTTGATACTTTATAACTAAGATCCATGGGTCATATGTGACGTGTACAAGTCAACCCCGCCTTAATCTGAGACATGGTGTGGCCGGAATCACTCTAAGTGGCTCTCTTTTGTTTAAAATGGACAATATTTTAAGTACATACGGAAAACCGACCAAACGCATTCGGTTTCCGTTGAAACTTTAGGAGAACGATTCATGGGTCATATGTGATGTGTATGAATCAACCTCGCCTCAATCTGAGATGCAGTGTGGCCGGCACCACTCAAAGTGTCTGCCTTTTGTTTCAAAAGGATGTCATTTTAATTGAAAAACATCAACTGGCATACGGAAAACCGACCAAACACATTAGGATTATGTCGATACTTTAGAACAATGATACATGGGTCATATGTGACGTTTACGAGTCAACTCCACCTCAATACGAGGTGAGGTGTGGCCTCCACCACTCAAAGTGTCTGTCTTTTGTTTCAAAAGGACGTCATTTTAAGTGAAAAACATCAACTGGCATACGGAAAACTGACCAAACGCATTAGGATTGTGTCGATACTTTAGAAAAATGATCCATGGGTCATATGTGATGTGTACGAGTCAATATCTCCTTAATATGAGGCATAGTGTGTCCAGAATCACTCTAAGTGGTTCTCTTTTGTTTAAAATGGACAACATTTTAAGTACATACGGAAAACTGACCAAACGCATTCAGTTTCCATTGAAACTTTAGGATAAAGATTTGTGGGTCATATGTGACATGTACAAATCAACCCCGCCTCAATCTGAGACGCGGTGTGGCCGGCACCACTCAAAGTTTCTGCCTTTTGTTTCAAAAGGACGTCATTTTAATTGAAAAACATCAACTGACATACGGAAAACTGACCAAACGTATTCGTATTGTGTCGATACTTTAGAAAAACTATCCATGGGTCATATGTGACGTGTACAAGTCAACCCCACCTTAATCTGAGGCACGTTGTGACCGGAATCACTCTAAGTGGCTCTCTTTTGTTTAAAATGGACAACATTTTAAGTACATACGGAAAACCGACCAAACGCATTCGGTTTCTGTTGAAACTTTAGGAGAACGATTCACGGGTCATATGTTACATGTAAAAATCAACCCCGCCTCAATCTGAGATGCGGTGTGGCCGGAACCACTCAAAGTGTTTGCCTTTTGTTTCAAAAGGACGTCATTTTAATTGAGAAACATCAATTGGCATACGGGAAACCGACCAAACACATTCGGATTGTGTCGATACTTTAGCACAATGATCCATGGGTCATATGTGATGTATACGAGTCAACCCTGCCTCAATCCGAGGCACAGTTTGGCTGACACCACTCAAAGTGTCTGTCTTTTGTTTCAAAAGGACGTCATTTTAAGTGAAAAACATCAACTGGCATACGGAAAACCGACCAAACGCATTCGGATTGTGTCGATACTTTAGCACAACGATACATGGGTCATATGTGACGTGTATGAGTCAACCTCGCCTTAATCGGAGGCACGGTGTGGCTGGAATCACTCTAAGTGGCTCTCTTTTGTTTAAAATGGACAACATTTTAAGTACATACGGAAAACCGACCAAACGCATTCGGTTTCCGTTGAAACTTTAGGAGAACGATCCATGGGTCATATGTGACGTGTACTAATAAACCACGCCTCAATCTGAGATGTGGTGTGGCCGACACCACTCAAAGTGTATGCATGTTGTTTCAAAAGGACGTCATTTTAATTGAAAAACATCAACTGGCATACGGAAAACTGACCAAACGCATTTGGATTGTGTCGATACTTTATCACAACGATCCATGGGTCATATGTGACGTGTACAAGTCAACCCTGCCTCAATCCAAGGCGTGGTGTGGCCGGTATCACTCCAGGTGTATATATTTTGTTTAAAATGGACATCATTTCAGGTAAAAATATATGGTATACAAAAAACCGATCAAATTATGAATTGACTTCCGGATTCCACATATAATTGTCATCTAAATTTTAAATTGAATTCTAAATGAATTATGTATGTTTATAATTACGTTATGAATTCTAATTTAATTATGGATGTGTATAGTTCCAGGATGCATTATATGTTAAATGTATATCAATTTGTTCTCTATATGTATGTGTTAGTTGGTTATTGCAGGTACAATAATTGTATATGTATGTGTTAGTTTATTGCAGGTACAATAATTGGATTGAAATTGGGAGGACACAAAATGAGGCCTATTGTGCAAATTGCAGACCTGCTGTGCAAATTGCAGGCTGCTGTGCAATTTGCACAGCGTAGGCTATGCCAACGGTTCAAAACTGTTGGCATAATATCTTGGTTCCTTTTTTTACCAACAGTTCATTGAACCATTGGTAAAAAACCTTTCCCAATAGTTCATTGAACCGTTGGGAAAGAGGGGAATCCATGAGATTTCCCAACGGTTCAGGCCAAATCATTGGGAAAAACTATCCTAACGGTTTGGCACAACTGTTGGGATAGGTTAGGCTTTCCCCACCCTATCCCAACGGTTCACAGTAAACCGTTGGGAAAACCTTTCCCAACGGCTTACTTCCCTACGGTTTGCAGAACCGTTGGTATAACATATACCAACAGTTCTGCAGCCTTTCCCAATGGTTCTGAACCGTTGGGAAAGGCTGTATTTCCAGTAGTTTCGGGCCGTCATTGGGTACCCGAGCAGATATCTTGGTTATAGGTTAGGACAAGGGTAGGGGCCCTACACTAGGATGTTGAGTTGGGCTTGAGATGTACATGGATAAGGATTCAAAATGAGATTCAGTAACCGTTTGGAGTTTTGGTCATTGTTTTATTTTGGGTTTCTTTCACTTGCACTACTAGTATGGCATGACATTGATGTATTTGATTTGTGTTTGTACCCCGTTTGGGAAATGTTTGGTTATGCATGTTTATTGGTTATTCTTATTGTTTCCGCTATTGATATTGTGTTCTATTGTGGCTTGCTCTGATAAAGAGGGTATAGTCTCTGCCCATGACTTATTAGACCCTTCACTACTGGAAAAACAGGTATTTGCGACGGGACCGTCGCTAAAGCCTTTTTTTGCGACGGGCATTCTCCCCGTCGCAAATAGTATTCCGTATTTTTTGTGAAAAACTTTTTAAACAGTTATTGCGACGGGCCCGTCGCAAATACCTTTTGCGACGGTACCCGTCGCAAATTGTTTTTGCGACGGGACCGTCGCAATAACGTTTTTTTTTTTAAATAAAAAAATTAATAATACTAGTATTTGCGACGGGAACCGGGACCCGTCGCAAATACTATTCATAGTAATTGCGACGGGTCCCGTCGCAATTACTCTTTTTAAAAAAAAATAAAAAATTATTAATACTACTAGTATTTGCGACGGGCATAGTATCCCGTCGCAAATACTATAAAAAAAATAAAAAAAAATAAATTATTAATAAATTATTTTAATTAATATAATAATAGAATTATAATTTGCAAATGAAAATAATAAATTATTTTAATTACTATAATAATAGTAGAATTATAATTCAAAAATAAAAATAATAGAATATTAATAAATAATTTAATTAATATAATAATATTATAATTATAATTCATAAATAAAAAAAATATTAATAAGTTATTTTAATTAATATAAAAATAATAGAATTATTTTACATTCAAATATTAAAATAATTCAAGTATTACAAAAAAATAATTAAATTATAATATTATAAAATTTTAATATATATATAAAATTTTAATATATATATAAAATTTAATATTATAAAATATAAATATTATTATTATTCATATTAATATTGTTATTTAAAAATATAATATTATTAATATTTTATAATGAGACAGAAACTACGAATAGAAAAAAAAATATTTTGATTTCACAAATTTTATAACAGAAATACAAACTCTAATCTGTAGGAGGGGGGGAGGGGGGGATCTGCAGATGGTGGTGGAGGAAACTCCATCCCTAAAGCATGAGTGAGTCGGCGCATGTACTCCATCTGCTCCTGATGCTGCTGCTGCCACCGACTCGTCTGCTCCTCGTACAGCTGCTGCTGGCGTCGACGCTCCTCCTCATGCTGCTGACGTATCTGCTCCTGCTCCTGTCGGAGACTCTCTATCTGTGCAGTCTGAGATCGCAACTGCTCCTCATACTGTGTAGAAGAAGATGCACGAGCTCCCCTCGAGCTGGACGCCGACATCGCAGCACTGCCATAATAATCTCCGGGAGTCAGTCGAGAGCCGATACCAACTACCCGGCCCTTCTCGAAGGCATACTGGGTGGCCTGCATCCATGCCGCCTCATCAAACTGACGGGCAGTGGTCTGATCTGATGACTCGGCCTGACTCTCAGGCCGGGCCTGTGCCGCTGCGGCCTCATATGACTCCTATAGTTGCAATTTAAAATTAAAATTGTGAATATATTATATGCAGTTAATTTTTAAACTTGAAAACAAATAATACTGACCACGATGTGATGCTGACGATCACCTCTGAGCTCCCCAGTAGCAGGATCACTATACATCCTCCGATATACGTCGTACTCTGTAATATCGGGGTGCTCGACAGCCTATAAGAATAAAAAATAAACTGTTAATATTTATAGTTATATAAAATATTTATAAATAATGTACGTACCAGATGCTGTCTATGAGTACTGAAAGAACGACTCCCAGCTCGATGAGTCACCTCCTGCCTCCCCCGATTCTGCCTCCCCACCGATGATCTCCTCTGAAAGGCACCACTCAACCAGTGCGCACATAATCCATCCCATACATGGGATGAAATGTACTCTGGTCGGTGTGCTCTACATGACTCCTCAAAATCTGACACTCCTGCTTTCTTCATCGCAGCTTTTCTTAAATTGTGCAAAAACTGACGAAGGCGATCACGCATGGCCACCTCCCATGCCTCGTGGATGGCGTCACGCATGGTATCCTCGATCGGATATCATAAACCCTACAAATAAATCAAAATATCAAGTTAGAAATGAAATAATTTTCAAAATAAAAATTATTTATTTACGTACGTACCAACCAATGGCCGAACATGGCCTGCTGCACATCAATGGGAATCTGCTCCCATGTGGTCCACGGCTGAGAGAAATAGTTGCGCAAAATAGCGTTGCCCTGTCCAACTGCTATATGCGAAAAACTGAAAAAATAATAAACATTTATTATGTGAATAGATTAATGAAATCTTAGTCAAATTCACAGGTTATTACACAGGTTATCACACCTCCGGGTGCGCGGATCAAACCCAAGACGTGGACGTCGCTCGGGGACGGGGTCAGGAATCATCAATCGTGCAAGACCGCGCCCCCTCCGCGTACTCCCTGGAGCGCCTGCAGGCTGAGGGTCATCTGCCAGCAACTCATCCGCATCGAAAGGCAGGTCAGCCTCCGCCAACTCACGAAATGTGGCCTCGTCCATCTGAAACAGAAAATGTTAATATTAGCAAATAATTGATAATTACTATTATATATACATATATATACATATTATGATTGTATATAAATACCATGGAATTCTATAAGTGTTCATCTTCATCATCATCTTCATATATGTCAATGTCATCTTCATATTCCTCCTCAACATCATCGATATCCATTCGAGTTGCAGTTGCTTCATCTCTTACCATTTCAAATTCATGTGTGACATCATTAACATCATCGTCATCACCGACTCTTAAATGTGGGGTGTCGTCATCGATACTCATATCTCTTTGTAAAAAAGATTGATTTTGAGTACTCTCTTGAAAAACTTCAATTCTTTGCACATCAGTGAAAGCACATTCACTTTGACTAAACTGATTGTCTCGAATTTTGATTTTTATTACACTCCACCAATCAGTCAAGTCTCTTGATGTTGCACAGTACTTTGCATAATAAACTTGATATGCCTGTTGAGCCAATAAGAATGGTTCATTTACTGCGAGAACACTTTTACATTTAATATCGATGATTCCATGAGTCGGATGAACACGCACGCCTCTCTTTGTATCCAACCACCGACATTTGAACATGGTTATGTAATGTTGTCCAAGATAACAGAGTTCAATGATTTCATCAAGTATGCCATAAAAGTCAACTTCATTTTCTCGATGATGAGATCCTCTCAAGCTAACTCCACTGTTCATTGTTTTTTTCGATTCCCCATATGCATGCGTGTGGAATCGAAATCCATTCACCACATATGCATTATAAGTTTTAACAAGTTTGGAAGATGGGTTACTCAATACACAGAGCCGTTTGTCAATTTTATCAGCATGTCGAGACACCTGAAGATTTGTGAAATAATTATCAATATAGTAAACTATACATTGAATGAGTTGCTAAATGATAAAGAATTTATGTTACCAGTTTTTGAAACCACTGAGAGAAATTTTTCAGTCGCCGTTCTTCGAGAGCAGCTGCTGTAATTTGTGGAATTTGTTTCTTGATATGATTATCATACAACCTATAAAAACCAAAGTTATTTACTGTAACATAAATGATAGAATAAGTGATATAAACACTTACAGTACAACTGATGTCATCTCTTCACAGTTGAGCAGAACATACGTATGAGCTCTATGATGTTCATCATCTGAAAGCCAGCGTTCAGAAACTCCACCAAAACCAAGCTCTGACTGGTTGAAAACAGATAATTGATTGTCGATTTCATCAATATTCCTCTCATTCCGTCCCATTCGGTTGTGTTTTGAAGGATACTCAGATTCAAAATAATGGGAGCAGAAAAAAGATATTTCCTCTTGCAAATAAGCTTCTGCAATAGATCCTTCAACAGATGCTTTGTTGCGTACTTTTCTTTTCAATTTTTGCATGCATCTTTCAAATGGGTACATCCATCGAAACTGTACCGGACCTCCACATTTGGCTTCATATGGCAAATGTAACATCAAATGTTCCATTGAGTCGAAGAAAGACGGCGGAAATATTTTTTCCAGTTTACATATAATTACAACAACATCTTTTTCAAGTTTGCCTAGAGCATCATAATCTGCCGTAGCCGCACAAATTTCCCGAAAAAAATGAGACATGTCTGTTATGGAATCCCAAATCACAGAATTCAAAAGACCTCTTAATCCAATGGGTAGAAGTCTCTCCATTATAACATGACAATCATGACTTTTCAATCCAGTAATATGACCATTCTTTACACATCTACCCAAATTGGAAGCACAGCCATCTGGAAGTCTCAAATCTGCAATCCACTGACAAAATAATAAACGGTTTTCTTTAGACAGTGTATAAGCTGCTTTTGGTTTCAGTAACCTTTCTGTTCTGACATTCTCAAATAGTTCCAATTCTGGACGCCTGCAAATTTGGGCAAGATCTAAACGTGCATTTACATTGTCTTTGCTCTTTCCTGGCGTATCCAAAACTGTATGAAACAAATTATCAAAACAGTTCTTCTCAATATGCATGACATCTAACATGTGTCGGACCAACAAATCAGACCAATATGGCAAATCCCAAAATATGCTACGTTTAATCCAATTGTGTTCTTTCCCAAAACCAGAAATTTTCTGTTGGTTTATTGTGGGACCAAAAGTGATGGGAGGTAATGAAAATACAACCGATTTTAACTCCGAACCTGATAGCATTTTTGGAGGTCCATCCCTTTCAGCTGTTCCTTTTCTGAAATGAGATCTGTTTCTGCGAAAAGGATGATCAGCTGGAAGAAATCTGTGATGACAGTCAAAATAACAAGGTTTCTTTCCATGAATGAGCATAAATGCTTTGTTCTCTCCCATACAGTAAGGACATGATTTCTGACCATGTGTACTCCAGCCAGATAACATCCCATAAGCCGGGAAGTCACTTATTGTCCACATCAATGCTGCTCTCAGTATGAAATTCTGTTTCATTGCAACATCATATGTACTGACACCAGTACTCCACAATAAATTTAATTCATCAATCAATGGATTCAAATAAACATCAATATTTTTCTTCGGATGTCCTGGAATTAGTAAAGTCAAAAAGATATATGGCTCCTTCATCAACATCCATGGAGGTAAATTATACGGAGTTAAAAAAACAGGCCAACATGAATATTGACTACCATAAGATCCAAACGGACAGAAACCATCAGTGGAAAGGCCCAGTCGAACATTTCTAGCTTCTAAAGCAAATGATGGATGCACTCTATCAAAATGTTTCCATGAATCACCATCGGCTGGATGATTCAAGCTTTTATCGGTTGAAATATTCTCTTTATGCCATGACATCATTGTCGCTGTATTCTTAGACATGAATAAACGCTGAAGTCTGGATGTAAGCGGAAAATATCTCAACTGTTTTACAGGAATCAAACCAGACTTCCCGTGTTGTCCTTCTTTATATCTCCGTTGCCCACATGTGGGACAACTATCCAACGACTCATTTTCCCCTGAATATAAAATGCAGTCATTTGAACATGCATGAATCTTCTGACAAGTAAGTCCCAAATTTCGAACCAACCTCTTACTTTCATAGTAATTTGCAGGTAAAACATTTCCTTCGGGTAACAGTGTTTTCAGCAAAGAAAATATCTGGTCAAAACATGTGTTTGACATTCCGTTATCTGATTTGATAGCCATAAATTTTGCAACTGCTTCTAATTTGCTCATCTTGCAGCCAGGATATAATGCATCCTCAGCAGACTTCAACAACTCATAAAATTCAGACGGTCCCAACTCAGGATTTGAAGCTATATCAGCCGGAGTTTCTGTATGTTGAACAGATGAACCTGCAACATCATGTACTAAATCTTGAAACTGGGATGGATCCAGAATCAAGTTGGTATCATCTGCTCTGGAACTGCGTTCACCGTGTTGATACCAAAAAACATAATCTGCTTGAAAACCAAAACGCAAGAGATGTTCCCCCACTTTGTCAAACGTGTCAAACGTTCTCAATGCACATTTTCTACAAGGGCATTTTATCTTTCCTTCTGAAACAAATTCTGAATTTGATGCCGCAAATGATAAAAAAATCTCCACACCCTCTATATATACTGGATTTAAACCAGAACCATTTGGATTTCTACGTTGATTTATCCATATGCGGTCATCTAATAATGACTGTTGACGACCTCGTTGTTCCATATTTTTCTATAAAATATAAAAGCATTACTGGTTTTGAATAATTTGTTAGAAAAAACACTCAAGCAAGGATTACTAATTATTACAATTTATTACTAATTATTACAATTTATTGCTAATTATTACTATTTATTACTAATTTAGCAATACTTAGCAATACTTAGCAATACTTAGCAAAAGGAAAACTGCTTGAATAATGAAAGGAAATTTGATAATCATCGTTGTGGAGATGGTTATAAATTTTCCCTTCATTATCCAAGCAGATTTCGTTTACTAATTATTAGTAATAAAAAAAATATTATCAATATTTACGAAAAAACAATATTAATATTATTAAAATAATAAAAAAAATTAAAAAATATTAAAATTATCAATATTCAGAACAAACTTTGTTCTATTATTAACATGTTCAAATCTTAAAGGGTCGTCAATTGTCAGGTCATGCGCAATAAAAAGTTTGTGTCAGCCATGTCTAATGTAAACTCTATAATTGTCCTTGCATGGTTGATCACTTCGCAAGTAATGTTGCAATCAGACAAACCAAGTCATTCCCTTCTTAACTATAAGAATTATCTCACATGAACCTTTACATAGATCATTCTTCCTTAAAAATTTGAGGGGATATCATTATTTTTCCCTTAAATTTTCAAGGAAGAATGGTCTATGTAAAGGTTCATGTGAGATGATTCTTATAGATAAGAAGGGAATGACTTGGTTTGTCTGATTGCAACATTACTTTTGAGGTGATCGACCATGCAAGGACAATTATAGAGTTTACATTGGACATGGCTGACAGAAACTTTTTATTGCGCATGACCTGACAATTAGCGACCCTTTAAGATTTGAACATGTTAAGAATAGAGCAAAATCTGTTGTAAATATTGATAATTTTAATATTTTATAAATTTTTATTATTTTAATAATATTAATATTTTTTTCATAAATATTGATAATATAATTTTTTTTGCTAAGTGTTCTTGAGTATTCCTGAGTATTCCTGAGTATTCCTGATTATTTGTGAGTATTCGTGAGTATTCGTGATTATTCGTGAGTATTCGTGATTATTCGTGAGTATTCGTGAGTATTCGTGAGTATTCGTGAGTATTCCTGAGTATTCCTGAGTAATCCTAATTATTACTAATTATTCCTAATTATTTGCAATTATTGGTAATTATTGGCAATTATTGGTCATTATTACTAATTATTACTAATTATTGGTAATTATTACTAATTATTGGTAATTATTACTAATTATTCCTAATTAATCCTAATTATTCCTAATTAATCCTAATTAATCCTACTTATTCCTAATTATTCCTAATTATTACTAATTATTACTAATTATTGCTAATTATTGCTAATTATTTCTAATTATTGCTAATTATTTCTAATTATTGCTAATTATTTCTAATTATTGCTAATTATTTCTAATTATTCGTAATTATTGCTAATTATTGGTAATTATTTCTAATTATTCGTAATTATTGCTAATTATTGGTAATTAATACTAATTATTGGTAATTATTGCTAATTATTGGTAATTAATACTAATTATTGGTAATTAATACTAATTATTGGTAATTAATACTAATTATTGGTAATTATTACTAATTATTGGTAATTATTACTAATTATTCGTAATTAATACTAATTATTCCTAATTAATACTAATTATTCCTAATTATTGTTAATTATTCCTAATTATTACTAATTATTGTTAATTATTCCTAATTATTACTAATTATTGTTAATTATTCCTAATTATTACTAATTATTGGTAATTAATACTAATTATTGGTAATTAATACTAATTATTGGTAATTAATACTAATTATTGGTAATTAATACTAATTATTCCTAATTAATACTAATTATTGGTAATTATTACTAATTATTCCTAATTAATACTAATTATTCCTAATTATTGTTAATTATTCCTAATTATTACTAATTATTGTTAATTATTCCTAATTATTACTAATTATTGTTAATTATTCCTAATTATTACTAATTATTGTTAATTATTCCTAATTATTGGTAATTAATACTAATTATTGGTAATTAATACTAATTATTCCTAATTAATACTAATTATTCCTAATTAATACTAATTATTGGTAATTATTACTAATTATTCCTAATTAATACTAATTATTCCTAATTATTACTAATTATTGTTAATTATTCCTAATTATTACTAATTATTGTTAATTATTCCTAATTAATACTAATTATTGGTAATTAATACTAATTATTGGTAATTAATACTAATTATTGGTAATTAATACTAATTATTGGTAATTAATACTAATTATTTCTAATTAATACTAATTATTTGTAATTAATACTAATTATTCCTAATTAATACTAATTATTTGTAATTAATACTAATTATTCCTAATTAATACTAATTATTGGTAATTATTACTAATTATTCCTAATTAATACTAATTATTCCTAATTATTCCTAATTATTACTAATTATTGTTAATTATTCCTAATTATTGTTAATTATTCCTAATTATTACTAATTATTGTTAATTATTCCTAATTATTACGAATTATTGGTAATTAATACTAATTATTGGTAATTAATACTAATTATTGGTAATTAATACTAATTATAGGTAATTAATACTAATTATTGTTAATTATTGGTAATTATTACTAATTATTCTTAATTATTGATAATTATTAGTAATTAAATGAATAATTATCAATAATTAGAAATAATTACCAATAATTACAAATAATAACATTATTAATATATTTTATTATTAATATTAAAATAATAGAATTTTCTAATTTATATACAGTTCTTTTTTCATCTGTGCATTTTCTATCTCCACATACAAATAATACATGTGAAGACAGCAAACACACAGATGAAAAAAGAACTGTATATATATAAAAAATTATATTATTTTAATATTAATAATAAAATAAACTAATAATGTAATAATGTTCTTATTCTTAATTATTGGTATTTATTACTAGTTATTAATATTTATTCTTAATTACTAAAAATTATTACTAATTATTCTTAATTACCATATAAACAATACTTATAATTTAAATTTATTAAGTAATAAAACAATGTAAACATAATTAAATTATAACTAATTAATAATAATAGAAACTAATAAGAAATTAAAAATAAATAAAAAATTAAAATGAAGATAAATACCTTGAAAATTGATCTGTTCTGATCGTTCTTCAAAACTTTAATATCAACTCCGGAGAAAAAACTTAAACTGGAGAAAAACTCAACTCTAGAAATATAATTCTGAGAGAGAGAGAAGATAAGGAATGAGAATGAAATGAAAAAAACGGATGGGGGTATTTATAGGTTAGATTAGTTGCGACGGGCCCATTTGCGACGGGATTCCCGTCGCAAATAGTATTATTTACGACGGGACCCGTCGCAAATACCTTAGCCAACATTTATTACGGTCAACCGGTAAATAGTTATTTGCGACGGGACCCGTCGCAAATAATCCCTGCCGACATAGTATTTGCGACGGGGGAATATTCCCGTCGCAAATACCTTTTACCGCCGCCGGTTATTTGCGACGGGAATATTTCCCCGTCGCAAATAAGTTTCCCGCGATTTGGCGCGCATCGCGGGAAAACTATTTGCGACGGGGAAAGCAATCCCGTCGCAAAAGCCTCCTTATTTGCGACGGGGAAATACCCCCGTCGCAAATAAGTTTTTAACATGACTATTTGCGACGGGAATAAATCTCGTCGCAAATAACCCGTCGCAATTGCTCATTTTTCCCGTAGTGCTTGCTGCTAGTCGGCAACCTTTGGCGTACGGGGAGGCACGCTTGAGGTCATGTGACGACCCGGCTCGGGGTACCGGTTTAGTGGCTTCTAGGTCGGGGATGTTACGTGATTAGATTAAGAGGTTTGTTAAATCCTATGATTTGGGATACGCTAATAGACATGTCATATTTTTTTTTAGACATTTGTGTGTCGACAAGAGACTGTGATGGAGTAAGAAAACTACAAGAAGATGTCATTTTAATTTTTTGTAAACTGAAAAAAATCTTCCCACCAGGTTTGTTTGAATCAATGAAACATTTGATATTGCATTTTCCGCATGAAACAAAATATGGAGGTCTGATACAGTTTCGATAGATGTACCCATTTGATAGATGCATGCATAAATTGAAAAAAAAAAGTACGTAACAAAGCATCAGTTGAAGGCTCAATTGCAGAAGCTTATTTGCAGGAGAAAATTTCTTTTTTCTTCTCTCATTACTTTAAATCTGAATATCCCTCAAAACACAACCACATGAGCCGTAATGAGGAAAATATTGATGATGGCATGAGAAATTAATTATCAGTTTTCAATCAACCTGAACTTGGTTTCGGTGGAGTTCATGAACGATGACTTTCAGATGATGAACACCACAGAGCTCATACATATATTCTGCTCAACTGTGAAGAAATGAAACTATTTGTATCGTGAGTGCTCTTATTGCTTATTATATATTTTTTGTAACAATACATTAATATTATTTAATTTATAGGTTATATGATAATCATATCAAGAAACAGTTTCCACAAATTACAGCAGCTGCTCTTGAAGAACATCGTCAAAAAAAGTTTTCTTACTGGTTTCAAAAACTGGTAACATAAATTATTTTTGATTTCACATAAAAAAACAATTTAATACTTGTTATAGTGATAATTTATTTACAAATTTTCAGGTATCTCAGCATGTTGATAAAATTGATAATCGATTGTGTGTATTGAGTAACCCACCATCCAAAATGGTTAAATCTTATAATAAATATATGGTGAATGATTTTCGATTTCATACACGTGTATATGGGGAATCAAAAAAATAATGAATAATGGTGTTTACTTGAGAGGATCTCATCATAGAGAAACTGAAGTTGACTTTTATGGCATGCTGGAAGAAATCATTGAACTGTGTTATCTGGGACAACATTACATAACTATGTTTAAATGTCAGCAGTGGTTGGATACTGAGAGAGGCTTGTGTGTTCATTCGATCCATGGAATCATTGATATTAAATATAAAAGTCTTGTTGCAGTAAATGAACCATTTTTATTAGCTCATTAGGCATATCAAATTTATTATGCAAATTATTGTGCTACTTTAAGAGAGTTGGTGATTGGTGGAGCATAATAAAAATTAAATCTTGAGAGAATCGGTTTACTAAAAGTGAATGTGGTTCTGCTGAAATGCAAAGAATTGAAATTTTTCAAGAGACTCCTCTAAATCCTTCTTTTTCACGAAGAGACACGAATATCATTGATGACACCCCAAATTTAAGGGTCGATGGTGACAATGATGTTAATGATGTTACAACTGAATTTGAAATAACAAGAAACGATGAAACTGAAACTAATATGAAAATTGATGATGTCGATGAGAAAGATAAAGACATTAACATCGAAAACTATGAAGATGAGGATGAAGATGGATATTGACACAGTTAAATACTAGTTATAATCACATATAATATATATCTATATATAATAGTTGTGTTCAACTATTTGTTAACAGTAATCATTTCGTGTTTCAGATGGATGAGGATTTGTATCATCTGTTGCAAAAGGTTGATCTACCTTTGGATGAGCTAGATGCCGGATCATCTGACTCTCAGACTGCTGGCGGTTTAGGGGGCACTCAGAGGGGGTGTGGTCTTGCCTGACTGATGATTCCCAGCCATATCCCTGAGCGACATCCACATCTTGGGTTCGATCCACGCATGCAGATGCATGTTTACTTATTTATTTTAGTTAGTTTTCATTAATTTATTTATATTCTAATTGTTTGATTAATTGTTCTTTTTTTTCATAGCTTTACGCATATAGCCGTTGGACAGGGGAGCGCTATATTGCGCATTAATTTTTCTAAAGCATGAGTTTAATGGGATGAGATTCACATTGATATTCATCACTGCATGTTTAAGAATTATCTGGTACGTAAATAAATAATATTTATTTTGAAATTAATTTAATCAATAACTTGATATTATAAATTATTTGTAGGGTTTGTGGTATCCTATTAATGAGAGCATGCGTGAGGCTATTTGGAAGACATGACTGGGAGTTATGCGTCCGCGTTACAATTAGTTTTTACATAATTTGAAAAGGAAAGCAATTGAGGAAGTAAGAGTGACAGAGTTTGATGAGACATGTCACATCCACTAACCTGATTATATTTCATCTCAGGTTTGGGATGGATCATGTACACACTGGTTGAGTAGGCGGTTTCTGAGTAAATCATCAGTAGATCGGCAAAATCGGGGGAGACAAGATATGACACACCGAGCCGGTAGTCATACATCAAGTACACATAAAGAGCATATGGTGAGTACATTTTTTAAATATTGTATATAACTTCAAATGTAAACGGTTTCTTTTATAGTTATATAGGCAGTTGCTCGGCCCGATATTACGGAGTACGACGTTTATAGGAGGGTGTATAGTGATCCAGCCACTGGAGAGATTAGAGGTGTTTGCCAGCGTCAGATTGTGGTCAGTATAATTTCTTTTTTAGTTTTAAATTTAACTACAAGTAATATTTTAACTATTTTAATTTTAAATTGCAATTGAAAGAGTCATATGAGGTCGCGACGTCTCAGATACATAGTGAGAGTCATGTCGAGATCGATGGTCAGACCAGTGCCCCCCGATTTGATGAGGCAACATGGATGTAGACGACCCAGTATGCCTTCGAGAAAGGCCAAGTTGTTGGTATCGACTATCGATTGACTCCTAGGGGTTTCTATGACACCTTTGCGATGTCGGCGTCCAGCTCGAGAGAAGCTTGCAGAGAGTCATCATCATCTCATACACAATATCAGGAGCAGCTACGAGCTCAATGTGAGCATTTAGAGACCATGCGTAGGGAGTAGAATGAGATGCGTCAGTGGCAGCAGCAGCAGCAGGAAGAGTTCCTCCGACAATAGCATTAACAACAACAAGAGATGCAGGATAAGATGCGTCGATGGCGGCATCACCAGAAGCAGGAGCAGATGGAGTACATGCGATGTTTGACTCGTAGTTTAGAGATGAAGTTCCCTCCACCATCTTCTCTGGCTCCTCCAGACGACCCTCCCCCCAGTGATATATTTTTATTTTATAATGAAATATTTGAATATAATTTTTTTTTTGTAATATTAACTATTTAAAGTTTTAAATAGTGCGTTTTTATATTGCTTCGAATATTAAAGTTTTTATTATTTATTTAATTTTTTATTATATTTTTTATTTTATTAATTAATATATTTTTATATTTTTGTGAATACTGAAGTTTTTATTATATTACTAATATTAATATTATTATTTCAATAATATTAATATTATATTATTATTATTATTATTATTATTATTATATAAATAATTTTATTATACTAATATTAATATTGTGATTTCATTTATATCAATATTATATTATTATTAATATTATTGTAATTAATTAATTAATTAATTAATTTATACAACTATTTGCAACGGGCCCGTCGTAAAAGGTTTTATTTATTTTTTATTTTTCCCAGTATTTGCGATGGTCCGTCGCAAAAGGTTTTTAAAAAAAATCAGGAGATCTATTTGTGATGGGTGGTTGGCCCGTCGCAATAGAGTTTTTAAAAAAATCGCCGAATCTATTTGCGATGGTACCACTGTCCGTCGTAAATAATAACTTTTTGCGACAGACCATTGCAAAAAGTAATATTTGCGACACCTTTTTCCGCAATGGGCCATTTGCGACGAGTTCCCGTTGCAAATATACCATCACAACAAAGCCTTTTTTCCAATAGTGACCTTATTAGGTGTAATCCCCGACCATATTACCTTCTTCTCAAAGAGTCATATTCCTCGTAAGACATTCCTTCGAAGGCCATATTCCTAATGGAGCATCTTAAGCCAACCTCATGTGTAAACCCCGCTCAATCCTCTGCAGCCACCATTTACGACACAAACGTCCTCGCAACATGACGTTAAACTGCGTGGCTAATATCTCAGTCATACGATGTTAAACTGCACAATAGTGTCCTTTTGCATGAAGTTAAACTGTATGGTGTGGTCTTGTCACACGACCTTAAATTGTGCCACTCGAACTGCATGGGCTTTGACTCCTGTTTTAGTGGGATGCGTAGGACGCCTCTTTGAGGTTCAAATCCAACACCATTAATCTTTTACCCACCTCTACGAGAGTCATATTCCATTTGGATCATCTCTCTATCAAGTCATATTCATGATAAAATCATACCTCCACCCGAAGGGTTATACTCCTTCTGGGTCCTATCATCTCATCGTCATTGGGTCATACTCCTGGTGAGAGTCATCTTCACGGGGCCATATTCCTTGTAAGATCAACCCAATCTCGTAGGTCTATATTCCCTTTGAGGTCAACTACAAAGGGTCGCTCACACGTAAGTCTCACACCAACCATTGTTAGACATCTTCTTTCCAGCTGTCCTTACCGCATTGCATTAAACAACATGGATCGATGTTTGTTACACGACCTTAAAAAGGACAACACGTCCCATTAAGTGGCACTGAATTACATGAGTTCTAATTCCTTTTGCAAGGATACAGAGAGAGCTTATTTAACAGGCCCGATCCCAACACCCTGAACACCTACCGCTTTCGTGGATGATGATAAATTCTAGAGTGCCCAGCTATGCGACTTCAAACCATAGCTCCTTAAAACCAAACATCACTAAGTAATAATGAAACAAGATGGGAAACCTCTAATACATAAAGATGGTACCATTGAAAGGGAACCTCTGATACATATAAATGTTCACATCGATGAGATGCCTCTGACACATATAGATGTTGACGTCGACACATGCTAATAACTGATTGCTAACATAAGAGTAACCAGTTTCATATTAGGATTTGAGAAGGATTCACGAACATGACTTAAATTTATGAGTCCAGAAGTAAGTGCTAATTCTTCATAACAGGGTGTGATGAGTCTTACCTCATATCCTCTCAATCATTGTGAGTTCCCAAGTGTCGTTGACGAGAAACCTCAATGACCATCTGTAGTCATTGAGTGTTCCTGGTTTCATGAATAAATCCTATTGGAAATTGTTTGAAAATGTGAATAATTTCCCATACGCGAACAACCACATTTTCGAATCAAAACAGACCTTAAATTTGTTAATGGACAAAAACTAAATTTGCAAATATAAATTCACTTGTAAATTATAAAAAAGATAGCTATAAATTTAATGATGCTAAGTTTAAAATTTGCCCAAAATTTTTACTAGTAAATCTTAAAGCATTTTGCAATTACACTTCATTACATTTGTAATTATCATTTTAGTTATCCATGGATGAAATTATTTATAGGAGGAACCTAATTTCATTTTGATCTACTCACAATCAACTATTAATCATATATTTCATTACATTTACAGTTGAAATCCTATCTAGAAGGAAGCCAATTGTTTTGCACATTAACAAATTTAAGGTTTATATGTGGAATCAATTTCATAAATGAGTCATTGAATGATAGTTTTTAAATTGTTTTAAAAAACTATGCGTTTTTTAACAATTTTTTAAACTTATAGTCTTCCACTAAAATTAATTTGTTAGCTTGACCCATTATCCACAAAAATATATTATTTGATTTTTTTGAATAAAAGAATAATGAAATATCGATTTTTAAATCCATTTAATGCAAAGGATCACCAATTTTTTTTTTTTTTAATTGTGAGTTAAATTTTGCGACAAATAAGTTGAAGAAAAGGGTTTATACGTAAATATGTATGTTTTGAATTCAAAAGTAAATTAAATATTTTTTATAATGAAACTAATTATGAAAAAACTAATTACCAAATATTTTTTATAGTAAGACTAAAAGTGAATATAATTTTAGATGGATGATAATAAATAAAGGCAAGGGAAATGGAAACGACGGACACGCGTCCCACATGGAAATAGAGCGAAGAAAAGATGGAGCGGGCGGAGCATAAGAGGAAGTGGCCGCGGAGTAGGCAACATACTTACCTGGACGGGGTCAATGGGTGATCATGAAGGCTCATGGCCTAGACCAGTGACTTCCATTGCACGCTGGAAGGGCGCTGGCCTAACATCTCCCCAAGCGGGAGAGTGTACGTCATAATTTGTGGCAGCGGGGGCCTGCGTTCGCGCGGCCCTTACCCAGATCCAGTTTTAATTTTCTCGCTTTGCTGTTTTAATTTGATGTTGCTGCTTTTTTATCTTATGCGAGAAGGGTCCTGCCAGCAGTCGTATCAGAGCAGGTGCGTGTTTTTTTTCATTAATTATGCGTTTTCATTGTTCCTGTTATCGATAAACCTTGGTGTGTTTGTTATACATGAATTTGTCGACGAACCTTTGCGTGTTTGTTATATGGAGCTGGTTGGTCTCCCTGTTTCTGCAGAAATACAGGATCTCTTGGGCACCTGCAAGCTTAGTTGAATTCAGAGGAGGGCTGGGCCTACCTTTGAAAGCCGCTTCTGTTGCTACTCGCATTTCTCTGTGGTCGACTGCTTTAGTCTCTAAATTTTTAATGCTGACCGCAGGTTTCACCATTATTCAGGAGGATGGATTATTTTTGTCTGTTCAGCTGCTACAGGCATTTTCCCACATACCATTTATTTGGCTTTTGCTATATTCTATGATCAATTTTCAATAGTATCGTTTTTCCATGAAGTGTTACAATTTTTCATTTGCTAGTGCACCTTAGAGAAATCTTTGCGTAGTCATTGGAGTTATGTCAAAAGTTGAATTTATGCTTTCATCGCCTAATTTTCTCTTGAGCCCATTTCACTCTGTAGGGCACATCACTTGATCTAGAGGTTGCTAGGGTACCAGCCAGAGGTATTAGTCTTGCCCAATGATTTGTATTTCTTACATTATTTGTATTTAAGAGTCCCTCTTTAGTTGGTGACTGACTACCCTATCCATTGGAAAATTGTTTGGGAACTATGTGAATTTCTCACCAATGGATTAGAATGACCAAGTAAAATTGCGTGGATTGCATATGTTGTTTTACTTTATTTCCATTCCAATAAAACTCCAATTTGATTTGTGGATCCAATTGGTCAGCACAACCTCAAAGTCTTTAATCATTCCCAAATCCAAATCCGGTTCAACAGTACCAAAGACATAGTCTTTAACCATTTCATTCCCAAAACCCTTGTCTGGCTGACCCTGCATTGGCCAACTTTGTCAGTGCCTTGGATATGTAATTGTGGCTTTTGCCACTGTCAACTAAGAATACTATTGGCATTCCGGAAAATATGTCCTGGGGTGGTGGTGGTTAATGGATGGTTAAGTTAGTTCCTTGCAGAGGGTATCCCTTCCATCGACATGTCTCCATTTTCATGAAAGAAATGTTAGCCCTTCCTTGGAGTACTTCGTTAGTCACGCAAGTGCCTGATGGCGATTCCACCCATTTGAATTACTTGCCATTCATCAATGGAGTAAACCTGTCTTGCAACCTGAACCAATTACAATTTTCAGAATGCTTTCTAACATAGTTTCTAATACATATTTGGAAACTGAAAACAAAATATATATATTTTGAAACCCCATGCCTCTTCTCTCATATTTTTCACATAGACAAGCTCTGTTGATGCATCCATGGTAACCAAGGTTTTTGGTTGAGGTTTTGCGCTTGTAAGTTGATGGGCCTTCTATGTTTGGTTTTATTTTTCACCTATTGTAGTTACAGTTACATTTTTTAAAGTGATAGAAACTTTTCTTAAAAAAAGTGAGAAACTTTAATGTTAGTTTCGGAAAATGTAAGGTGCATCATGGAGTGTTCTTTAATGATGCAACATGAGAACAATGAATTATGAAGAAAGTGGAGAATCATCAATGTGTAGATAACAAAACATCGGGATAATTGAGTAGTGTTCTACTCTGGCTATTCTACCTATTTATTTTTGGAGTTGGGCGAGGTCGAGTGTTTAAATCCTTGTTTGTTTCTTGGTTTAGTGTGTTCCATGGGGTAAAACCCAGCTTGGCTCTATGATATATGCTATTGTTGTTTGCAATTAAAATTACTTATCTTATGTATCATATATTCCTTTATCATGTAACTGTTTTTCCCATGAAATATTTTTTGATTCACCTCTATTATTATGTTCCTCAGTTGGGCTCTTTGTGGAGGCGGGCTTACATTTTTTTCTGGATTGAACGGCTTTGCGCATGCCTCCGTGTGTTTTTTCCCTCTTACAGTTTTTCTCAATCTGTGTAAGTCTTTGTGCCCTATCAATTGTGGTCGCATGTCCACACAGTTTTGACCTCATTGGTGAAATTGAACTGCCGTTTGATCTGAGTTGTCCATGCATCCACACTCGTATTGTCGGATGACATTCTGTTGTTTTGTCTGCCCGCCATCATCACTCATCCCTTTGTTTCGAAGGAGACATTTTACTGGGGTTTTGTTATGCTGTGAGAGATTTGTTGACAGAGAATTCCATAGAGAGCCTGATTTGTTGAGAGAGTTTCCAAGAGGGAAAACTGGAAAAATTGCTTCATTCGAGATCCTGTTATTGTTCCTTGTGAGTTTGACGCACTGATCATCACTGCTTGAACCCCGAGTAGCAGTCTAGTGGAGATCAGAGGTATTAGTCTTGCCCAATCATTTGTATTTCTTACATTATTTGTATTTAAGACTCTAGCTGGTGACCGACTTACCCTGTCCATTGGGATATTGCATGGAAACTATGTGAATTTCGTACCACTGGATTAGAATGACCAAGTAAAATCGCATGGATTGGATATGTTGTTTTACTTTTTTTCCATTCCAAAAGAAATGCAATTTGATTTGTGGATCCAATTGGTTAGCAGAAACCTCAAAGTTTTTAATCATTCCCAAAGCCAAATCTGGTTCACCAATACCAAAGACATAGTCTTTAACCATTTCATTCTCAAAACCCTTGTCTGGGTGACCCTGCATTGGCCTACTTGGTCAGTGCCTTAGATATGTAATTGTGGCTTGCGCCACTGTCAACTAAGAATACTATTTGCATTCCGGAAAACATGTCCTGGGGTGGTGGTGGTTATTGGATGATTAAGTTAGTTCCTTTCAGAGGGTATCCCTTCCATTGGCATGTCTCCATTTCCATTAAAGAAATGTTAGCGCTTCCTTGGAGTACTTCAGTAGTCTTGCAAGTGCCTGATGGCGATTCCACCAATTTGAATTACTTGCCATTCATCAATGGAGTAAACCTGTCTTGCAACCTGAACCAATTGCAATTTTCAGGATGCTTTCTAACATGGTTTCTAGTACATATTTGGAAACTGAAAACAAAATATATATTTTTAAAACGACATGCCTCCTCTTATATTTTTCACATAGACAAGCTCTGTTGATGCATCCATGGTAACCGAGGTTGGTTGAGGTTTTGTGCTTATAAGTTGATGGGCCTGCTTTGTTTGGTTTTACTTTTCACCTATTGTTGTTACAGTTACATTTTTTAAAGTGATAGAAACTTTTCTTAAAAAAAGTGAGACTTTAATGTCAGTTTTGGAAAATGTAAGGCGCATCATGGAATGTTCTTTAATGATGCAACATGAGAACATAAATGAAATATGAGGAAAGTGGAAGAATCATCAATGTATAGATAACAAAACATTGGGATAATTGAGTAGTGTTCTATTCTACCTATGTATTTTTGGAGTTGGGTAAGGTCGACTGTTTAAATCCTTTGTTTCTTGGTTTAGTGTGTTCCATGGGGTAAAACCTGGCTCTGTGATATATGATATTGATGTTTGCAATTAAAATTGCTTATCTTATGTATCATATTTTCCTTTATTATGTAACTGTTTTTCCCATGATATATTATTTGATTCGCCTCTACTATTATGTTCCTCAGTTCTCTTTGTTGAGGTGGGCTTGCATTTTCTTTTACGCTTTTGAGTTTGCAACCTGTTTATTACCGGATCCATGTTTGATATTCACAGGGCCCCTCATAGTCAATAGATCATTTTGATCGAACGATTATGCGCATGCCTTTGTGTGTTTCCTCTCACAGTTTTGCTCGATCTGAGTCTTCATGCCCTATCAGTTGTGGTTGCATGTCCACGCAGTTTTGACCTCATTGGCGAAATTGAACTGCCCGTTTGATCTGGGCCATGCATCCACACTTGTATTGTCATATGACATTCTGTTGTTTTGTCCGCCCGCCATCATTACTCGTCCCTTTGCTTGAAGGCGATATTTTACTGGGGTTTCATTATGCCTTTGATCTTTGAAGCAGGACAATCCATATCGCAGAAAGTCTCAATTCCATCTTCAACCGTAACCAGGTACTGTAAGCAAGTTTATTTTTGTTTCTTGGTTATGTTTGGTGTATTTTGTTGTATCTTTTATGCTTCGGGTGTATAGTGTGTGTTTGCACAGTTAGGGAGGATGCTAAATTCTTGTGACTGATTTTGATCACCACCACCTGGTTTAGCTTGGTATGTTTTCTCAGATAATTTCTTTGGTTCTCTAGTGCTTTCCAGTCTCTTGTATTCTGGATTTTTTTTGCTTAATTAAGAGGTCTAAGAGGTCTTGTCGTGCATGTGGGTCTATATTGGGTTGAAACATGTAAATACATGTGTTTTTCTTTTCTGCCTTTTAGTTTCCAAAGTGCACTCATCGTGATCGTTTTGTTTGACCTTTTCTTTATGTTTTCAAAACCAAATACGATCTATACGGATCAGAACCAACATTATAAGTCAGTGGCTCCTTGGCCGTTCTTGCAGACTGCTGAGCGGACAACTTCGTTGTATAGCTTTGGGGCAGCGTGATCATAAAACTTAAGGCATCATATGACTTCAAAGTCATACAATGTGACTTTGTCGTGATCATAAGACTCTGAGACTGCCAAATTTGGAGGAGCAACATTGTACGACTTCAGCCCGTGTGTCAAACTAACTTCTGCGGGCGAGAGATGTAAAGGGTGTGCTCCAGAGGCTATGTAAGGTCATGCCAGCTCACGTAAGGGTCTCACCAAGGTTTTAAGGCTGTGTAAATGCACTTCACCATGAAAACTAGTGTTGGGAGCAGCGTAAGGGTAACATGTTTATTCCAGAGCTATATAAAGGTACCCCCTTGGCTTGAACGTAATCGACATTCCCAAAACAAATGGAGCTCGGCTTCAAATCATCATTTCTTTTGTCCACTCAAATCAGGCAAGAGCACTCTCAATTTCCACGTAACATCCATCCAGTTTATGAAAGTTTACCAACTGCAGAACTGCGCAAGGAACCCTAGACAGTTTCTATAAGAACACGACTGATTACTGAAAGAAGGGGACGACCCCTGATCGATCGAACGAGCTGGGAACTACAACTGCTACTTTTATTTTCTTTCGTTTTGCTGCAATATCTCTAGTGATGACACACTACAACATTAGTGGTCGAACCAATGAGAGTCTTCCCATTCCCTGTTATTGAATCTTGCTCGTTCATGTAAAATTTCTTCTGCTCATTTCTCTGGAATTGTTTAACTGCTCAATCAGTCAGAGGCTTATGTTGATCTTTGTTTTTAATTACTTCTCTCATTCTCGGATTTTCACACAAGCCACTTGGATTTACTTCACTGCCTACGATGACGAGTGTTGGGTTAATCTGAGAGTGATTAAAGATATCTGGTTACTAGTCTAGACAATATTAGAGGATACAATGATTATTGTATTCCTGTACTCAAGTCGAAACAATTAGGTGAGTGAGATCTCATTTGATTATAGAGAGCAAGAGAATCAATTTGAATGATTCAACAAGAAATTGAGTGGATTATCTGAGGTTAGACCACAATGTTTAAAAAACTGATATCAAAACCAACCGAATTGCCTTACCCAACAAATCTAGTCATCACTTATTTTATCACACATCAAACCCACATCACAAAGGAAGAACACACCCATAACACTCCCCTCTCCAAAGACAACCCGAGTTCAACTATCACCACATTAAATTTGGGCTTAAAAGTTGTTTGAGAGGAGCCCCGTGACAGGCTCCTCATCAACCTGATGCCATTGTCAGGGAGGCACGTCATTGTTGTGCTTTTTGTTTTATTTCATTTGAAATGATTTTGATACATGACTAGATCTAGTTTGAATCACGTTGTTGACTTTGATCCATAGGTTGAAAGAACTGTACTGGCAAGACTTAGGACACTAAGGGTCATTGAATAAGAGGAAAAAGAGTTTGTCACAGTCCCATTGAAAAATTCCACATCCTCATTAGTGCCTTCTTCTACTAGAATTAATGTAGGTAATTGAAATATGAAAGATAATTTATCACAGTTGAATAAAATTTTAAGAGAATTGTATGCTCCTAATTTCAATAATAATAATCGCCTCCGACAACCAAATAATCAATTTGATTTTGAACTAAAAACTGGAATGATCCACCTCATGCCTAAGAGAGCTAAACAACGTGCATGTCAATTAGCAATGATAGGAATAACATATGATGCATAACATGAGGCAACATCACAAGACTAACAAGACAACGCAAGACACGCAAGGTGGACCTATTGTTGATAGGTTAACAGTCACACATCTATCAACCGAATCACTCTAACCAGTCTCATCGTTAACAATCCCACTAGCCAGGTGTTACGTACACCTAGGGGGACTAGTCAGTGTTAAATCTCAACTAGCCAAGCCGCATCCCACTACTTCCCACTTAGTAACCTCAGTCTCCTCATGGAATAACTAACGGAGGTGGGTCATGAATAAACAAGTGTCATCACATGATAATAACAAAGCCCCTAGGGATAACACCACAAACATGTCCTTCCCATCTTACATACATCCCTTAGAATGAGCCCCAATCCATAACACACCATGAATCACATCATAACATGTCAATCACATGGATAACATAACATCATCAACAAAGCAAGGGGGCTCAACAAGGGCACAACCAACAATCAACCAATCATCACATCATAAAGTGCCAACCGAGCCTTTATCTTGTCTCATGTAGCATATATATTTGGAAATCCCTTTTTAAAACAATTTGGAATCCAAATACAATTTCGAAGAAAATCAACATTATCAACAATTACAATGAAACACCCAAGGGAAACCCCATTTCACTTTATAAAACAACACCACCCTTTAAAACAATGGAAACTCTTTAAACACCAAAAGGGAACCCACTTTGAAAACCCAAATTTGGCTTAAAACCCAACGAACAAGTGTTTTTCTCAATGAAAACCATCTTTGGCATTTTATCAAACATACAAAATGCATAAACTACCATTTTACATTAAAGACTTCCTTAAACATGAAATTCCAACCAATATGGCACATGGAAACCAATAGAGGGGTTACAGAAAACTTAGTCAAACCTAGATAACCTATATCATAATTATCTAGTTTTAAAAATGAATTTAGAACACCAAGAACACCAAGAACCCTTGGAACTCTTAAATGAAAGGCAATGAATTGGAAACACCCACCTTAAGTGGTGGAACCATGTCACCTTCGATGAAATCCACCAGGAAGGAACTCAAAGGAGGGATCACAACCCCTAGAAACCAAACCCCCAAATTTTAGAACAACCCTAGGTATGCAAATCGACCAAGCATGACCACCAGCACTGCTGGAGTTTGAGGTATTTGCGACGATGTTCCGTCGCAAAGAGCCCGTTTTAGAAAATAGCGTCGCAAATAGTTTTTTTTTTGCGACGGACCCGTCACAAAAAATACTATTTGTGACAGGACGATTTCCCGTCGCAAATAGTTATCTGATTATATATATTATATATATAAAAACCTGTTGTGACGATGCCGTCGCAAAAAGGTATTTGTGACAGTCCCGTTTGCCCGTCGCAAATAGTTTTCCGATTATATATATTATATATATAAAAACCTGTTGCGACGGGCCCGTCGTAAAAACATATTTGCGACGGGTCCGGTTTTCCCGTTGCAAATAGTTATCTAAAAAATATATAAACCATTTGCGACGGGAAACGTCACAAAAGGTCTAATCGCAAATACTTAATAAAAAAAATATTCAATAAAATTATGATAAATTAATATTAGAAAACAACAATAATATAAATAATATAATATTATATAATAATAATATTAATATTAATAATATAAAAAAATTATAAAATTATAATATTAATAATAAAATAATACTAATAATATAATAATGTTATTATTATTATTAATGTTTATAAAAAATAATATTAATATTATTAAAATAATAAAAAAATTATAAAATATTAAAATTCTCAATATTCGAAAAAAATAAAAAAATAAAAAATTATTATTATTATTATTAGTAAAATAAACAAACATTAAAAAAATATAATACTAATAATAAATAATAAAATAATAAAATATTGAAAATAATAAAAAAATAAAAAAATTTAAATTATACAATATTTACACCTATATAAAAGACAGAAACTGTAAACAGTTGATATTACAACAAACTTTGAATTCAAATGTTTTTAACATTAAAAAAAAAGTCACTGAGTGGGATAGTCTTCTCGAAGAGGTGGATGAGTTGGAGGAGATGGTGGAGGAAACTCCATCCCTAAATTACGAGTCAGACGACGCATGTACTCCATCTGCTCGTGATGCTGGTGCTGCCATCGACGTATCTCCTTGTACTGCAGCTTTTGTTGACACATCTCTTCCTACTGCTTACGCAAACTCTTTAATTATTGCTAATTATTAGTAATTATTGCTAATTATTGCTTGCTAATTATTGTTGCTAATTATTGTTGCTAATTATTGCTTGCTAATTATTGATAACTATTGCTAACTATTGCTAATTATTGCTAATTATTGCTTGCTAATTATTGTAGCTAATTATTGCTAATTGTTTCTAATTATTGGTAATTATTACTAATTAATACCAATTATTACTAATTAATACTTACTAATTATTACTAATTATTACTAATTAATACTAATTAATACTAATTATTACTAATTATTACTAATTATTACTAATTATTACTAATTATTACTAATTATTACTAATTATTACTAATTATTACTAATTATTACTAATTATTACTAATTATTACTAATTATTACTAATTATTACTAATTATTACTAATTATTACTAATTATTACTAATTATTACTATTTATTCCTAATTAATGCTAATTATTGCTAATTATTTCTAATTATTGCTAATTATTGCTAATTATTGCTAATTATTGCTAATTATTCCTAATTATTGCTAATTATTGATTGCTAATTATTGCTTGCGAACTACTGATAATTATTGCTAACTATTGCTAATTATTGCTAATTATTGCTTGCTAATTATTACTTGCTAATTATTGTTGCTAATTATTGCTAATTATTGCTAATTATTACTAATTATTACTAATTATTACTAATTATTACTAATTATTATTAATTATTACCAATTATTTGTATTTATTAGTATTTATTCCTAATTATTGCAAATTATTGCTAATTATTGCTAATTATAGCTTGTTAATTGTTGTTGTTAATTATTGTTGCTAATTATTGCTTGCTAATTATTGTTGCTAATTATTGTTACTAATTATTGTTGCTAATTATTGCTAATTATTGTTAATTATTACTAATTAATAGTAATTAATACTAATTAATACTAATTATTATTAATTATTACTAATTATTATTAATTACTACTAATTATTACTAATCATTACTAATTATTAGTATTTATTAGTATTTATTTCTAATTATTGCTAATTATTGCTAATTATTGCTAATTATTGCTGATTATTGCTAATTATTTATGAATTAATGTTAATTAATACGAATTTATACTAATTAATACTAATTATTACTATTTATTATTATTTACTAGTAATTATTAGTAATTATTAGTAATTATTACTAATTATTAGTATTTATTAGTATTGATTACTAATTATTAGTATTTATTACTAATTATTAGTATTTATTAGTATTTATTACTAATTATTAGTATTTATTACCATTTTTTACTAATTATTACTATTTATTCCTAATTATTACTAATTACCGCTAATTATTACTAATTAGCGTTAATTACTATTAATTAATGCAAATTGCCGCAAATTACCGCTACTAATTACTAATTACCGCTAATTATTTATATACATTACTAATTATCGTTAATAATTCCTAATTACTACTAATTATTAATAATTAATACTAATAATTTCAATCTATTATTACAAATAAATACTGATGACAAAAACAATCTAAATCTAATTTCATTACAACTAATTAAAAATAATTAAAATTAATATAAAAAATGAAATAAATATTAAATTAAATAAATCATAAATACCTTTAAACTTGATTTTTTATAGGTGTAGATGGGTTCAAAACTTGTTGATAAAAAGAAATTCAACTCAGAGAAATTTTAACTCTAAATTTAGAGTTTAGAGAGAGTAGGAATTGAGAGGTAGAATGAAAAAAAACGGATGGGTATATATATACAGGTTAGATTATTTGTGACGGTACTATCTGTGACGGGACTCCCGTCACAAATAATACTATTTGCGACGGGTTCCGTCACAAATACCTTCAACCACATTAATTACCGTCGGCGGTTAAAAGAGCATTTGCGACGAGACCTGTCACAAATAGTGATCTGCCGACACACTATTTGTGACGGGGGCAGATCCCGTCACAAATAGTATTTACTGCCACTAGGTATTTGCGACGGGGGGGGGGGTTCCTGTTGCAAATAGTATTTACCACCGCTGCGTATTTGCGACGGGGGTGACCCCCCATTGCAAATACCCTTCCCGCGGTTTGGCGCGCAATTCGCTCCACACTGCGCCAAACCTTTTGCGACGGGACCCCTAATCCAGTCTCAAAAAACTAATTATTTGCGACGGGATTAGGGGCCCGTCGCAAAAGCCATTTTTCCCGCAGTGTAGGTTAGGGGAGAACTGGAAAATGGAAGAAAGCAAGAGGAAGAAGAACGAAGACCCATACCTCTTGAATCGGGTGAAGAATCACCAAGAAGCCACCTTGAAAAACACTTTCAAGGAGTTTGTAGGAGCAAATGAGGATTGGGAAAGGCGTCCATGTCGCGAGGTTCGAATGGGGGAAGCCAAGGGGAGAAACCCAAATTAAAGAGGAGAAAGGACAATAATACCCCTCTTTGAGTGGGTCACACGGTTTACCCGCACAATTAAATAAACCCTGTGGTAACTGTGCAGATCACCACTGGAGGAGGCTGCACACTTAGGCTGCATGGTTAATTTAACCGCGCGCCTTAACCGTGCTACCTGAAAAAAGTCCCCAATTTTTCTCCCTTTCAACCCAAAATAGTAATGCGAAATAGGCGGGCCGAGGTGAGGCGGGCCATGCCCATGTGGGTTTGAGCCTGCACAAGTTTTTCGGCAAAAACCCACATATATAAAAAAAGGGTGGGTTACAACTGCCAACGACAACAACCCACATATAATGTGAACAAAAAATTTCAAGTCTTCCCCGCCCTGCATAAGCTCGTGAGTAGCCCGCGGCTTGCTCACATTTTTAAGAAAATATACTATTTCTAATCATTTAAATACTGTATTTTTCTCTCATTCTTAATAGTAGTTATGGGGAGAAGTATGGATCAACCATAGTTGGAGTTTTAAGAGATGTGATGAAACATTTTTCGATGGGTTAATGGTGGCATGCAGCGACACTGATGTGGTGGCGAACTGTTGTGATGCAAAGTAGATGAGTGATCGGTGAGGGACAATGAATTATGGTGTTGGTTGGGTGGTGATGTGAACGACTGAACCTGTAAATGAACAATGAATCTCCAGGTAACAACCAGTTTCAGATGAGGCAATTAGGGTTCCCATGAGGTCCTTACTTATTTCCTTAATAACAAAACAAAATTAAATAATAATAATAATAAATCGACCCAAAAAATATTATGATTATAATAACTCTTTTAGAATTGAAACCATGGGCAAGTGAGATGAGTTCCATTTTTCGAGAGGTGGGATGACACCTTGTGAATATGGTTAATAATTACTATATAAATATTATAATATCATATTAAAACAATAAATATAGACCTATTTAAAATTCACATGTGAATGAATGGTGAATTAGTATAACCATTACTTTGAGAAATCATATGTCATAGTTTAATCATGATTTTTATAAAAAAAACTAAAATGTTAAAGAAGCATATATTGTAAAAATTATATATATATTTTTTAAATTAGGCCCGCGGGCAAGCCCGCACCTGCGCGGGCTCAACTTGTCTTAGCACACACCCACGCGGGCCGAACCTGCAATGACCCACGCTCTTAATGGTCAAAATTTTTAGACTCGTCCTGCCCCACATGTGCCCTATATACGCGAAACCCACGGGCCGCAGGCTCGTTTTACATTACTGACCCAAAATGCCTTTAACTCGAGGGGAAAACCATCCAACAAATACCCCCACGCAAAAGTGACACTAGAGGTGTCACAAACTCCCCACCATGCCACTTTCTGCTCCCATAAAGTCCATGACAACTTAAGTCAAACGAGAATGCCAAAACTACTATTTCTCTAATGAGGTTCCAACTACTAACCAACTTCACGAGCCTCAAATCCAAAGACATGAGATAAGCACAACCTATTTTCTCAGGAAACCCACTACTAAAAGGTTAGGAACTCATCAAACAAAAGGAAGTGACCACAAAAGAAAGAGCATCTCGAATAGAAGCACCACCTCTAGAATTCTTCAAGGTCACCAAAGCCAATGACAACACATTATAACCAAAGGCATCCCAAAGGACCACTCCACAAGAGAATAAGGAAACACAGGGAGATCAGGCATATGTCTCCCCAACATTTAGAACTTCTCTTAAATGGTGAAACAACAAATAGGTACACCCAACATTAAGATCATCACCAAAGTGATCTAGTTTCACAACCACACTAAAATCCCACAAAACCATAAGAGAGCACATCCAAAAGAACAACCAGAGGTCACCAGACTGGATCACCAAGAAAAATCACTCCAAGAGACAAGAGAAACATGCCCACATGCACAGGCCTCAACAAAGAATGACACGACTCAAACACATGGTCCGCACCATGCATAACTCGGTGCCAAATGTGTTGAATACCCACCCACGGTAATTCCGAAATAATATCTTAGCTCAGTATCTCTCATGGTCTACCCGATAACCAAGAGACTATCTCTGATGCCTTATCCTGCACCCAAAGTATCCCCATGTCATTCATCAAATGAATCTCAACACATGGTCCACACAGTGCATAAATGACCACAAACATCAAGAATGAACGAGGCATGGACATCTTAAAAGAAATGAGAACAGGGAAAAAACCCTTTAATTCATTACATAAAGGAACCGGATACACAAAAGAAATGGGACAAGTCCCAAACACAAAGACAGAATTTACAAAATAGGATGCTCCCAAACAACGCTCAACTTCTAACTCTCCCATAGAAGTGACAAAGCATAACACTGACTAGATCAAGGCTAGGTCTGAGACTTCTTCTTCAGGTGCCCGACCAGCTCACAAAATCTCTGAATGTGACCAGGACAACCACAGAAATGTCAGGCCTTTGGGAATGAAGGACAGGAAGATCGAACGTGCTCGAACCTTCCACACTAATAGCACACAACTGAATCCCGCTTTAATGAAATGGAGACGGTAGATTGAGAAGACGGTTTCCCACTCTTATCACCTTTCTAATTTCTCCTCTCATTTGCCATATTGTCTTTACCAGACTGAAAAATTGACGAACGAATATTTGGATGAAGACCCCTAGCAAAGAACCATTCCTTCTTCAAGTCTTCCACAACCAACCTTGGAAAGAAGGGTACCGAGCCAACGAAATGTTCAACATAATTCTTTATTGTCCGATCACCCTGAAGGATACCCAGAAACTCTATCGCCTTCTCGACTCTCACTTATTCATGATGGAATCGCTGAACGAAGGTGACCTTGAAATATCCCCAAGAGAGAGCCTCGAACGACTGGGTGTGCATAATGAGAATCCACCATTCTAGACCAAATCCTTCAAACAAAGGAACGATGCACCTCACCCTAAAGGCTTCAGGAGTGTGTAGCAAGTCAAAAATATATTCAACCCTGGCTAACCACTCAATTGCCTCATGGGGTCCTCAATCATCATAGAAGACTGGAGGGTATCATTTCAAAAACTCTCATGCATGGTCCACGAGCTGAGAAGCACCTGCTACCGCCACTCCATCATGAGTTTGGGAAGAGTCAGAGACAAGAAAGACAACTCCTGGATCACTAAGAAAACTACTAGATGCATTCCTTTCTTGACTGACCGGTTCTTTCATGGGGGACTCATTCTAGAAGGTAACAAAAAAAAAATGCTCAATCAGACCACATTAAAATTCAACACAAAGAGAATAACCACAAACAATCCAAACCAAACGAAATTTCAAAACCACCTTAAATATCCACACAAGTTAATAAGATCTCAAAGAAAACAAACAAGGTTATAACTGCATCTCAAATTTTCACCCCAAAATAGTTGGAAACATTTCATACCACACACCCCAAACATTTTAAAACCAACACAACCCCAAAAGCACTTTCCTTTGCTCAAATCACTTATATTGAGGTACAAACCTTTCATAAAACACCCCCAACTCACCCAAAACTTGGTTTTTTAAACAATCTTAAATACTAAATCACAAAAAATTGATTTTAAAACTTGTTTGAAAAACCTTTATGACCCAATAAGCTTCATTCAAACACCCATAAGAAACTCTATCAACTAAAGGAGAATCCAAGAGCATCAAGTGAGAGAAAATATCAAAAATTCAAACTTTCTACACTGCGCACGGTTTGGTTGCGAGGTTTGTTAGACCACGTGACAACCGGGCAAGTGCCACTGGAAGTTATCCAAAATGGTCTGCACGAACTGCACACAGTTTGACAGACCGTGCACCTTAATCATGTGCCCTATGAATCCCTTCTAATTTTTTCATTCTGAAATGAGGAATCTCTCAAGATGTCTCCCAAAACCTCCCTACAACTCAGAGTGACAACACCCACACCAAAATATATCAACCAAAAGCCACAATAACTTTAAAAATTAGAAGAAGACTCCAAACCACCCATGGAAACTCGAGATCCTACATAAGGAAGTGTTGGCCAAGCACTTCCTTGGAACTACCACTCGAGTTTCAATGGTCCCAAATCATTTCTACCATTGACCCCCCAAATAAAAAATAGGTGAGTCTCAAAAACCTTGTCCCACTCTAAGGTACCTAAAGCTATGATACCATTTTGTAACAAATCAACTTGGGACGTCCATCCACTAGAATCTCGAGCCAACCCGCCACATACCCAAGGAGTGTCCCTGATCCCCCTAGGCTGACAACAAGCATCTAGGGTATCAACATAACCATTGGGGATGGTTTCACCCTCAAGAAACCAAATATAAACAACCAAACAAGGAATAACGATAAAGAGACAAAGATACATTCCCTAAAAGACAACCAGATAAGTAAACAACCAAACAAAGTTACAAAACTACAATAAAATCAAAAAGGAAATAATGAGAGACCAAAGAGACCAAAAACCAAACTTGAGGCAACCAGTTTCATGAACCGAAGGGTCGACCACCATCTCTAGGCGACTCTCGTTTTGCCACCATGATCACAACGACCATTCGCTCCCTGTGGAAGACAACACTGGAGTAAACCTGCACAAGACACGAAGACTCATACCCACCAACGTGAGTATGTAGGGGTGAGCTGAATCCAATATGATACCACCATGAGTCCAATTCATTCCTTTTATAAAAGAAACCAAGACCGCTAGTTTGAAAATAAAGCATAAACATGGGTTTTTTACATTCCTTTACCTGATATGAGGGTAAAAAAATCATAAAACATGCGCATTCTCCAAACTCACTATTTACAAAACATGCCATAAATAGATTTATTTACCAAATCCAAATACATTTCCAAATAAACCCTTTTCCCCTAATCATCACACTTTTGAAATCAAAACGGTTTTAAAACATTTTAAAAGCCTTTTCATCCAAAAACGCCGCTTGAAAACCATTTCCCCCCGTTTTCCTTTAGAATCTTATACACACCCGACACCAATGTTATTTTTGGTGTATCACACTCAACCAATAGTTTAGTGATACTTAAATCATAGACAATACATGATGAATATAAAATGTAAGACCTATATACCTAGTTGTGGCAAGATAATACTTTTCCAAGAAAAACTATATAAAATGTAAGACCTATAAAATGCAAGACCTATCACATGCTTATTTAGTTTGGACAAAGAAACCTTTAGAAATAAAGGTATGCCACAAAGCTTTCAGAATTAGTTCAGCTAGAGAGCGCAAACTATTTCAAGGGTAATCTAGTGGTAAATATACTTTATTAGATTCCTTTAAGTGTTTATTCAAGGAATGCGAAAGTGAAGTATGGTATATGCATGTTCATAAGATATGAGATGCTTTAGGCTAGTATGCCGAAGAATATCTTAACCAACCATTCATCGATCATTATAATGTAGCGTGTAGTAATTCCTAAACACACATTACCTTATCCACATCAGGGCTATGATGTTAATAATGAGGATCGATGAAGAGTCTTACATGTTAACAACGATCAATAAAATGTAGCAAGAAGTAATTCCTAAATTCACATTTCCTTATACCCATCAGAGTCATGATGTATGAAAAAGGAGCATCAATGTTAAAACTTAAATGCATTGCAGATACTTCCATTTTTCAAGACATGCATCGCAAATAGTGGTGTTATCCCATAACCAAATGCCATCTATCATGACAAATGGATATCATATGAGTTTTAGTATGATGGAAATCCATCATGTCATAAGAACACGTGTTTAGATGAAAAGATTTTGTTGGGGATATGAAAAAACTTGCATTAAGTAAAACACAATGTGCATCTAAAGTAATCATCCTAAAAGTTTCTTAGGATATTACTGAAATCCCTATGATAGACTGGTTGTAGTCAATTGATAGAATAAAAATCTATAAAAGGGTTCACATATCTATTTGGTATAGTGGGAGCAAGATTGACTTAGGTTTAGTCAATGCTTGAGATGCACAAATGGTTGGCATACGAACAAGTTCCACAAAAGCGTGCAAAAAAGAATGTTCTAGTGAAACATACTGTATAGGAAGAATAAAACCATGGTGCTGGTTTTATATTCACCACAACATGTGATATATTAAAAATTGAGAGTAATAATTCTTACAAGTAAGTAGTATATGGAAATTAGCTAAGATTAATAAGAACAATTAAAAAATCAATAACGGATTCCATGTGTCAAAGTACAGAGGGATTATTATTTTGAATACTGTGGTGGGTATTCAAGTGAGGCGATAAATGGATGGTACAATCACCATACCAATAAGGCTCGATTGTTAATACCAAGTCGATATGCCTAAATCCATTAGAATTTTACTGTCATAGCTAATTTCTATGATCATTTTATTGAGCATTGGATATCAAGACCACCAATCATGGAAGATGTCTATATGACGCAACGAGAAAGGGATGTTGACATCATAGAATGTCAATAAGAGTAAAAGTTACTGAAATATAATTCAAGATTAAAATAAGCAACTAAATCATAGAATATTCATTTGGAATGAATATTTTCCATGTGTCTACAAGAGATTAGTGGGAGCGCCATGGTTTTCCAAGTAAAATATGTTTGGTAACATATGGAATATAGCTATTGGTCGTATAGTTAGTTAAGACCATAATAAAAGTAATTCTATAGTGATTGAATTAAAGTAGAAACCTAAGTTATAGTGAGAAATGTCTAATGAGGTAGATCTAACGATTTCTTAGACTTAGTCAATCATACATATACTGAGGTAGTATTGAAAAATACAAGTTGGAAAAATTCAAGGGACAATTGCTGCCAAAGTCACATGACATAAGTCTCTCCAGGAAGATATGTATTGGTATAAGAGGAGATTAATGCGGTGAGTTTAATTTCATATGCTTCTATGATGGATCAATCACGTATGCCATGATATGTACAAGAAATGATATTTCCAATATATAATTCATAGTAGGAAAATATCAGTTATATCCAGGAGAACTACAAAAGAATAAATTAGAACTATCCAATAGTACTAGAGAAAGTACAAAGGTTATATACCTGGTATGCAGAGAGGAAGAGATACTAGTTTTGAGGGTACGAAAACTAGTCTTCCTTGGATCAATGTAATCTAATATCGTAGTCAAGATAAGTTAATGAGCAAGATAAGCTCATTCAAGCTAGTGGTAGTCAAATCTATAAATATCGGGTATGTTGTAGCTTCTGAAGCAGCTAAGAAGCAGTATTAATCGCAGTGATTTTTTCTAGTTCTTAGAATCACACCTAGTAAGTTTTATCATGATGACAATTCTATTACTGGTACTCGTGAAGATGTAAAGTTTGGATAGTGGAAAAAAGGAATACACTCAGGGTTTACATCTCTCGAGGAGTTTCACTTAAGGATATGAGGTCGCACATAGTAGAACAACCACACATCAAAGACATGGCAGACCCAACAGCTAAAGCCATGACTCAGTAAAAACATGATATTGATAATGTGAGAGCTAACAAGGATGATTACCAAGTTGGATCTAGTGCAAGTGGGAGTGTTGTAAAAGTAGGTTCGCTAGACCCAACTTTATCAGTACTTTTGATTGCCATTTCATGTATACAGTGAGATATGCATGATTACACTCACCATTACAGTGTAGACATTTCTTCCTCCACTATTTAATGGTAATGTCCATAGATTATTTTTCGTATCAAAAGGTTATAAAAGATCCCAAGCTATAATGAGAACCTCGAGATACTATGACATTAATCTTAAATATATGTCCTATGGTGTAGATATATCATGCTGAATGAACACAGTAGATGTTTGACTATCAGGTGTTGGGGGATCATAAGTATTGATACTTCTTCTCATGAAGGTTTCACTTGGTGATATATAGTAGTTGAGATCATGAGGACAAACCTACCAATAGGAACACCATGTGTTTTGAGTGTCATTGGATATTCCTATCTACGAACATGTGTATTGCTCTCCTGACTTGAGATCATTATCAATGTGTTCTATTTGATTGCGTACTTTGATGAAAAGAAAAAAACCATGATAATGAAATTATGGCGAGGTAGCTTGTGTTGGGTGCGTCATTGGTGGCATGCCATTGGTTGAATGCTCAAGATAGAATTTGTCACTTTCGAGTTGAGGAAGTAATATCTCGGCTCAGGTTGATTAAGATGATAGTACCTTCATAAATTCATGACCATGATAGTCAGGGGTAAATTCATCTAGTTAGATCAACAAATAATAAATCAAGAAAGGATGATGACACAAGTGTGTGTCATGATTTATGGAATATCTAATGACAAATAGATTATATTAATCAGTGCATGTTCATAGGTTTTTTATCGTTGTTATGACTATTCCTTATCTCTTTAGGGGTCTTGATGAGTTTCTAGACTCCGCTCTTGGTCTGTGAATACTATTAACTACTATCAAGATAAGGGTCTATAGGGTTACACACAATAGGGTATTCAAAAGTCCACCCTATTAAGGTGAATAGGAGTTTAGGACATGGTTGGCCCCACCACCGGGGTTTGGGATATGTTTGAGGATATAGGATCACCAAAGAAATAAATAAATTCATATTATTTGAGTTTATAATAATTATTATTAAATTTATTTATTCAAATTATTTACAAGTATTAAAGTAAATACAATAAAAATATTATACGAAAAAACATTATTTTAATATTAAAGGTTCGTTTAATATTTGCAGGAATGACGAGTCGAGCTAATGATTCACTTTTATCACGTAATATATTTATTATATTATAAGAAAGTGATAAAAATATAAATAATATTTATGACCCAGTTAGTTGGTAATAACATGTCATTTATGGTTTATTTAGTGAGAAATAAATATTCAGGTATCGGGTTGTTTACCCTTTGTATTTATTGATTCACTATAAATAGAGGAGAGATCTCTCATGACAAAGACTATTCACTACTCAATGGTGAGAGCCTCTCTCTATTTTCTCTCCCAATTCCTAGAGAGAGGTGCTCTCATTCTGGGCACTAGATTGCAATACTTCTTCACAGATCGATGGAACAAAGTTGTGGTGATCATCGAGACATCAAATGTATCATCAAAATTCCACACTAGCACTCGAATTTTGATGATCGATGCTCCTGCAGGATTTCAAAGCATGTGTGGATGATCTAGAGGGATTCAACATTGGATACTTCGAGCAACAATCACTAGCGATGTGCAGATGTCGAGCGCCACTTCAATTTGAATGAGATACTCATTACTTTTATTTTCGATGCTTTGAATAATCCACGCGAGATCCTTAGACTATACCAGGGCTCATATCACCGAAGAAGACAAGTTTCTTCGCTCTGGTGATAATTTTTTTAAAATCTTAATTTATGGGGCCTCCGCTCGCTCCTAGTACCAATACAATCTACCCTCAACACTCACATGTCAGAAGTGAAGGATTTGTGTTGAAAAAACCCCCTCTCGGTGGTGCTTTTGTGTTTATTTTTTTTGTTGACAATGTTTGAGGTGGTTGACGAAGACTGGTTGTCAAAGGAGGTGTGAAGAGTGGGTGCGAAATGTCTGATCTTGCGGAGCATAAATGTATGATCTCACAGAGTGCGAATGTCTAATCTTGTGAAGTGTGAATGTATGAACTGATCTCACAGAGCAAGAATGTCTGAACTGATCTCGCAGAGCATAGATGTATAATCTTGCAGAGCACAAAATGTATTATCTCACAGACCGTAAAATGTCTTATCTTGCGGAACGTGAATGTATGATCTCGTGGAGTGAATTTTAGAACTGAACTCGCGGAGGAGTCATGAGAATCACCACATGATTGTCAGAAGATATCATGGTGGTTCACGCGAAGCACTTTAAGACACCACATGATTGTTAGAGGATCTCACAGAGAGATCATGAGAAGCACCATGAAGACATCACATGATTGTCAAAGGATCTCACAGAGTGATCATGAGAAGAACCTGAAGACATTGCATGACTTTCATAGGATCTCATGTAGAGATCATGCAAAGTAAAGGAAGACAAAGAAGATGGAAATGATGAAGATATCACACGGTCATTCAAAATCACGTGACCACATGATTATCTTTGGATCTCACGATGGGACCTTGCGAAGCGCTTGAATACAATTTCGTCGACACCACATGATTTTCATTTGATCTTGCGACATGGTCACACGAAATGATGGAAGACAATGGCACTGGCCACATGATTGTCTTTGGATATCACGATGGGATCACGCGAAGTGACTTAACACCATGACGATGATCATGTGAAGTGATCACACAAAGGGCATGATGCCGATTGATGAGGCGGTGGAACGTATGGATAACTGTGATGTGAAAAGTTAAGGTGATGGATTTATGCCAATAAATACCCCCTAACCTGTCCTTAAAAAGTTGAGAATCTTGCTTAAGTGGTTTGATCCGAAGAAAAAGTATTTTGCATGATCTGAAAAAAGTCTTGCACTGGAGTCTTGCGATCCGCGTAATCGACATAAAGTCTTACTAAAGGATCTCATAAAGGAGTCTCACAAAGTGAAGTATGCTCTGGGTGTTTGTGCGCATAGGCAGACCTGTTGATATCTCATGATATGTGTGATCTGAACAAGGTCTCACGATCCACATGATATGAACAAGGTCTTGCGATCCATGTGATTTGTATAAGGTATCTCAATCCATGCGAACTGAAGGTCTCATGAAAGGGTCTTGTGAAGGATGTTATGCACTAGGCATAGGTAGACCGGTCTGAGTCACACAATCCACATGAATAGTAACGTGTCTCACAGTGGAGTCACGTGATCCGCATGATCTGAATGGGTCTTGCTCTAGAATCTCATGGAGGGGTCTTGTGTCAGGATCTCACTCAAGGGTTACACGCCAGGATCTCACGCAAAGGGTTACACACTAGGATCTTGTGCAAGGGGTTACATGCCAAGGTCTCATGCAAGGGTAATACGCTAGGGTCTTGCATAGGGAGATATATGCTAGGGTTATCCTATGAATAATATCATCATCATATCCGAATTCTAAATAATAGAAAGAAGAAGAAGATCGAGGATCTATTTGATAATATTTGCAGAATGAGTTTATTCACTGCTATATCCAAGCTAGTGAAAAGAAGAATTGACATCCATTGAAGATCCTACCAAAGTTTGAGTTTGTATTTTCTATTTTTACAACAATGTAAAGTTTGTTCTAGTGAGGGTATAGAAATTATTGAAGAAAGTGAAGATATTTCTAAGAGTCAAAGGGGTGGTAATTGATACGTCTACATCAAAGAGAAGTTTGTTCCAGGTGTATGGAAAGTGAAAGTAATGCATTAAGGTGTTTTCACAGAAGTGAAGGAGCATCTCAGAAAGAACTTCAACAGAGCATCTACCTAAAATTGAGGATGCATTCAATATTGTTAATGAAAGGACTTACATGTCTATAAACTGTGCATGAATCCTTTCCAGATCAGTGAGAAAAGGAAGAGGAAGAATGTGATCCTTTCCACCAGTAGAGAGCTATCGAAGGAAAGATCAAGGGAGTGACCCTTGGGAAGTAGTGAGATGTCCCTAAATCTTATAAGGTAGTGAGCATGAGTATATAAGTGATATAGTCCAAACCTTGTATTGGTAGTGAGCTATAGTGGATTTGGTACATCAGTACATTGTCGTTGTATGCTCCTTGGATGTATCCTACTATGGGTGAACCAAGTAAAAATCCATGTTTCCTTATGCTTTATTTCTTTCTTTACTTTCTATGGATCATCATCAAATAAAGATGGAAAGGATAAGATCAACATAAACACTAAAGAACAAACAAAGTGACCCTTATAATAATGAGGTCAAGATCTAGTGGGGTATGAAGAATTTCAAAAAGAATATCCATGCCCTGATTCACTCTCCCTCTTAGGGTATCTAATCCACTTTTGGTCCTAACAATTGGTATCAAAGCATAGGTTTCTTTTCTGGATTTTTTTACTATGACCGGTTTATTCATCTGTTGAAATTGAAGTTTTAGTTTTCTCTTATTTCGGTATGCCATGGAAAAGGGAAGAACTTCAATGAATAAGTAGTAGTCTGGTGGTATTCTTCAGTGTGGAAGTGTCTATGGAAAGAGTGTGATTCAGTTGAAGGAAACCAACAATGTACTAGAGAAAGGTTTGGATGAATCATACAATGAAAATATTTACCCATTCAATGATTCTATAGGAATGAGTGAAGAACTCGATATTCCAAGTGATGCTGGAACTACTGATGATGAATAAATTACAAGGAGGTCAAAAGTGGAAGTTGTTCACATGATAATGAAATTGTATCATAAATTTAAATAAGAAAACAAGTCTCTAGATACCTGTACTCAAACACATAAAATTGAAGTCTAAAAACTAAAATGTTTAAATAAGTCTTGTTGAAGTGGAAACTAATCTAAGAGAGGAATGATTCTCAAGATGAAGAACTATAAAAAACTCAAAGAAGATGATAAGGGAAATAATTTGAATTAAAAATAAATTCAGAATTTAGAAGCAAAAAATAATGATATTTCTACACACCTCCCAGAATTGGTTCAGGAGAATGCATGCTTTAATGATTCCATTGCTCAGATGAATTCAAAAATAAATAAGCAAAGTGACATGGTGGATAATATCTCCTAGGCATTGGAAGATGATATGACTAGTGGGAAGACTATTATGAGTGAGCAGGAGGGGAATTTTATTGAAGTTGTGGATGAATCGTCGATAAAAACCGGCATGAACAAGGAATGAATGGATGTGTCGAACAATTATGGGTTTAGGAAGTGATTGGATCACCTCAATTTTGGAAGGATCAACTTAAATACCATCTTGTGAAATTATGTGTCTTAGAAAAATCCCATTAGTAACCATGAAGTGACATTTTTCAAAATTCAGCACAAAGTTACATTTGACACACTTTTGTTGGACCAGAAAGAGTGAATTAAATTATGATTGAAATGAATCAACATAAATGGTAAAATTATACATGAATAACTTCATGAAATTCTCAATGAATTTTGAAAATATACTCATCATACACCTTTGGAATGTTTCAGGAGCATTGAAAAGGCCAAAAAGAATTCTTCTATACGCATATGTTCCAAAGGGGAAGTGAATGTAGTCTTTTCTTGGTCTTGAGGTGCTATTGGGATTTGGAAGTATCCGATGTATCCATCAAGAAAGCAATAACACGACTTTCTGGATAATCGTTCTAGCATTTAATCAAGAGGGTAGTGATCTTTTCATGTTTCAACATTCAATTTCTGATAATCGATACACACATGCCATTTGTTTTTCACTCGAGTTATGACCACCTCTCCATGTTCATTTGTGACAATTGTTATCCCACCCTTTTTATTCAATATTAGAAATTGGGTAGATAAAACCTGCTTGGAGAAGCTTGATAATCTCTTCCCTAACCACCTCAAGTATGAGAGGATTGAGTATTCTTTGAGGTTGTCTGATTAGGTTGGATGATTCTTCTATATGGATGTGATGCAAGCAAAGAGCAAGGTTGATTCCTGGTATGTCATATAGGGTCCAACCTAGGGAATCTTTGTTTTCCTCTAACACTTGAACAAGTTTAGACTCCTCGGTTTCAGTAAGCGCAATATAGATAATGACCGGATAAGAGTGATCATGGAAAAGTAAAGCATATTTCAGGTGCACGGGAAGAGGTTTCAAATCAGTTTCATCCTTTATTTGCGGGATAGACAATTTACGAATAGAGGAGGGGATTCCAGTTGGTTTTGATTCATTTTCTTTAATATTATCCAAGATTGAATAGTAGAGATTAGAGTTGAGATGAGATTCAAGATACTTTTCAAGATCCTCTAGATTGATAGAGTTTAGAAATGAAAGGTCAACACCAACTTCCCCATTTATGAATTGGTTAATCATGATGAAAATTTCAAAAACTCCTCTCTTATTAGAACATGATGAACATGATGAACATGATGGAATGAGGGTGAATCCACTCTCAGAATTTTCCTCAAAATCATGGATTGATAATGAAGAGTGATCCTCATATGGGTATCACATGGATTGAAAAATGTTGAACTTGAATAGCTGGTCACCAAATTCCATGGATATGATGCCCACATGGACATCAATCTTAGTTCTAGCTGTCAATAGGAATGGTCTTCCTAGAATTAGGGGATATCGAGAAGAGGTCATCTCACCTTCCATGCCAAGGACATAGAAACCAGTTGTGAAGATAAGATCATTAACTCGGATAAGGACATCCTCAATTATTCCCTCAGGAATGGATGTGCTTCAATTGGCTATCTGGATGACAACACCCATTGGGTGAAAGGGACCTAGACCAAGGTTGGAGAAGATGGATTTTGGCATGAAATTTATCAAGGCTCCTAGGTTTATGAGTGCATCATCAAATTTGTAACTCCCTATTTGGCATGGAACTGTAAATTTCTCTGTATCTTTGCACTTCATGGGTATAGAATGCTAGGTTGAAACATTCTCCATGGTCCTAAGTTGTCTCTTATGAGTGCACAATTACTTAAGAAACTTTACATACTTAGGGATTTTTTTGATGTAATCTATGATGGGAATGTTGACCTCAACACGTCTAAACATGTCAAAAATTTCAGAATCAAGCTCAAAGGGATTATTAGGCTTAGAGATGGCTTGAGGAAAAGGAATTTCATTCCTTAGAGGAATGGAAAGAGGTGAGGGAGTGTATTCAAGTTCTTTTTCTGGTTTATTTTTCTTTTCTTTTTCCTGCTCAACATTTAAATGGGATTTAGAGGATTCATCACGAGGAATAACAATTTTCTTTCTAGATCAAAGTACAATTGCTCTTACATTTCCCCTGGGGTTGGGTAATGGTTGAGATGGGAGTTGGGAAGAATTGGTTTGTTGTTGTTGACTTAAGTGGGATGAAATTCGACCAATTTTGGTTTCAATGTTTTTGAGGCTAGAACGTGTGGGGAGGCAATATCTTCTACAACACTTTCCCATGATTTCTTGTAAGAAGAGTCTTATCCCAAATTGGGATTTCATTGATTTTGGTTCTTAGGAAATCAATTGTATTGGGTTGGGAATTAGGAAGGCTCACTAGGAAAGTGGAAGCTAGGAGGAGTAGGGGGATGATTTCTCCTTTGAGGTTGAGGTGCAAAAGGATAAGGTTGTTGGAAGTTACCACCACCTTGACCATATTGAAATTAGTTTTGATTTTGATGAGGTAATTGAGGGGGATGATAAGCGGGATTACCATACCTCTAGCCTGTGTTATAGGTAGAAGAGAAGGGATCAGAGTGGGGTTGGGTGAAGTTTCTAATAAACTGACCTGATTGTTGAGGAATGATGTTTTGCTGAACATATGTTTCATTGAGCTCCATTAGACTAGAAGAATCAGATGGATCATCTTGAATCTGTGGACATGTGTCAGTTGGATGATCTAGTGAGTTGCAGATTCCACAATTTTTGACAGGTCCAAGGAACATAGATTTTGGAGAAGATGTGGTCGGGGCTTTGGAAACCACAATTCGTTGTCGCACAAGACCTGTAAGTTCACTAATCCACTCAGTCATCTTGTTGGGCTCTATGGATCGATTCTCTTGGACTTGTTTAACTTGAGCATGTTCTCGATTATGGAATTATTGTGTGTTTGCAGCCATGTTTCTTATGAGATCTCATGTAGCTGTAGGAGTTTTGTCAACAAGAGCATCACCACTTACGACATCAATGAGAGTTCACTCCATAACCAATAAACCCTCATATAAGTATTGGATCAAGATTTCATTAGGTATTTAGTGATGTCGGCAAGTTTCCACAAGCTTTTTGATCCTCTCCCAATACTCATTGAGCGATTCATTGGGGAATTGACAGATACCACTTATTTATTTTCAGATAGAAGTGATTTGAGAAGCAGGGAAGAATTTCTCTAAGAAGAACCGCTTCATGTCATTCCATGTGGTTATAGAACCAGGAGGATGACTTGGAAGAGTAATCTAGGGAGAAAGGGAATGCTCAAAGTTAGATTTTTTTTCTTTAGAAAACCCTCGAGGCTTCATGGTAGAGAAGACCACTTGGAACTCTTTGAGATGAAGATGTGGATACTCATCGATAAACCTGTGGAAATAAGGAAGAAGATGAATCAAACCTAATTTGAGTTTGAAATCAGACTTAATATTTGGATATTGAATACCAAGTGGTTGGTAATTTATATCAGGGGTAATGAGTTCTTTTAAGGTTTGTTCCCTAGGATTGACCATATCTAGAAAAATTGGATGGACAATGAATGAGTCTTGATTTATTTTATTATCCCTAATGTTCCTCCTAAGTCGGTGAAGAGTTCGCTCAATTTATGAGTCAAAAAAATCTGATGGATTTTTTTGGGAGGCCATGGGGAATTTAGAAAAATTTTGAAGGATGAGGAAGGTGGGGTTTTCTTTATGTTTTTTTTCAGATATATTTTTTTTTGTTTTTTTTTATTTTTTTAAAAAAATAAAAAACTACCGACTACTAGTTGTGCTATCCTCATCAACAGTTCCATTTGAATCACGGTCGATTTTCGCCTATCGACCATTCAAAGGTTCGGTGCTCTGATAATGTGTATAGTGACACTCGGGTTGAATCCTCGGTGATGATACTTTTTAATAGTCGACTATTTTTTTATTGTATTTTGAATGAGGGGGGGGGGTGCATAACTTAATTAAATTGATTTATGAATGATGTTTGATTTAATAATTTGATAAATATTGGGGTGAGTTCATTATTGGGGATTTAATCTTATGACATCCTTGAGCTTTGCTTTATATTTCATTAAATTAACACCCACTTCACAAGATGATTTTGATCAGAATTCCCAAGTGTTGAGGATTTAATCCAAGACTTAACTTAATTAGAGTTATAATATCAATCAATACTTATTTGTGGTAGTGTATTTATGGTTCCAATAATCCATGAAATCCACACGTTAAACAAAATATGTCATTAATCTATGACATTTTATGTTTAACATACACAATGTTAACCTAAAGAATATTCAACAAGAAAAAACTCTCAATCACTTAACATCACCAAATTATGACTCACACCAATGAGAGATTTACTCATCCATTTGGGTGGTTAATAATATGGTTGTAATGTTTGTGGTGATGAGTTAAAAAGATAAGAAAAAGAACATGACAAAAAAAGAGTGGTGCACCAAACACACACACGAAATGCAAAGAGAGGTAAAACACGCTTTTGAATGAATGAGAAAGTGAGAAAAGGGAAGGGGTTTCAACTTTATTTAGATTATTTTAAGAAAATTAATATTAAAAAAATAGGGTGGATGATTATAAGAGAAGATGAATATGAAACATGAATTAAAATTCAATTGAAATTGAACACAACTTACATGATTATAGTTGAAAATAGGGGAAAAAACATGAAATGAAAAGTGGTGGAGATGTCTCTCTTGTTGAAACAAAATTTAGGAAATTTCTCCCAGGCACTTTGAAAGGATCTAGTCATTCCAAATCTTCTCCTTAAGTTCTGAAATGTCAACCCCTTGCAAGGAGAAGAGGGGGATGTATTTATAGCCCAAGGTGGTGGACTGTCTGCATTCCAAATCTGCCCCTCTACTTGGATCACCAATTTGGCCATCTACATAGGTTAATCTCAACTTATATTATTCTTCAAATTTTTATATATTAATTTTTAATATATAACCTAAAAAATTGGCATTCGGTGGACTTTTTTAGCAAAAGTTATGGCTATTTTACTAAACAATATGCTGCTGTCCATTTTTATCCAGACTTTTTTGAAGGCCACAATGTGATTGGGTTTTTGAACATAAATATGTCCTCAAATATGAACAATTTCTTCTACAAATTTGATATACTAAATCTTTGATTTCACACCACAAAATTCAAGCTCAATTGGTTTATTGGATTGGGAGACAAGGCAAGAAAGGTGGGGTGTTTTTAATTCCTAGATAGAGTGGTGGGATGGACTTCAAAACATTAGTTTCCCCTCCTTGGATTTGGGCCTTCAAATTTTTATCCACGATTCTTTTGGATATTAAAGAATATATTAGATTGCTTCATCAAATTTGGGCTTCTAGATTGATCCTATAAATTATATCTTCATGGATGGTCCAGTTTTTGTCATAGATTCTTTAGGCCTTCTTGTATGGTCCATATGACTCTTTAAATGGAATAATTGGCCCGAGTTTTAGTTGAATGATTTGTAAGAAATTGAATAATGAACCCTAAAAAATAAGAATATTTTTTTGGATAATTAGTATGATAGTTATAATTAAAATAGTAAACTGAATCGAATCCGAATTAATAAAAATAATGCTCAAAAAATATATTTAATATTAAAACATGAGTATTTAACACCAATTATGCACTTCTCATTAAAAATCAATAAAGGGAGTAAATAAAAAGTTATTAATAAATAAATAATCGAAGTGAGGCGATCTCCATTCAGTTCCTTCCCAATAAGTTTCCTCTTCCCATTATATATCTCATTATCTCTTCTATCTCTTACTTAGGGTTTATTAGATCTTTGTGTTGTTGGAGGATTTGTTTTAGATCTTGAATCTAGTTTTGATTCTCGGATTTCCTTTGCCGACGTTCTACATTGGAGTTTCCTGGTGCGGAAATTGTATTTCGTGATCCCATGATCTATGGTAGGTGATTATTTTTATGATTGGATAATTTATTTAACCCTAGATTGCTTCATTAATTTCAATTTTTTGATTTAAATTAATTTTCTTTCAATTGGTTTGTTAAAAACCCAATTCTAGTGAATTGGGGAATTGAATTTGATTTGGCACAAAATTTGGGAAAACCCCACAATTCCAATGAATTGGTGTGTGTTTGTGAATTTGATGGAAAATTTTGGAATTTAAATTGTGAAATTGATTTCAAATTGGTATTTGAGGAAAACGAGTTAAACTGTTTTGATAGAAACCCAATGGTTTTATCCTGAAAAAAGACATGAATTGATTAAAAACCCACTTTTGGTTTTTAAATGGAAATTGGAATATTGAAATGGAAAGATGGGTTGAATTGTATTTTAAATAGTTTTAAAGTAAATTGCCCATTATTGGTTATTGTTTGAGCACATGCAAGCCTAGGTAGTTAGTGAGTTATTATGGACAAACACGCTAGGATGTGAATGCCCTAGAAATGGATGAATTCTTTATAACTCAAAAAAAAATTATTGGTAGATCTTATCCCCAGTGGGATGTTGGTTAGTATTATTTTACTAGTGTTAGGGGAAATTTGTGTACATTTTCGTAATTATCACATGAGTGTGTGAGGATTCCATAACCCAAAACTATTATACCTCTTGGTAGATGACCATATTTCTCGTTGTTTATGATTTGATATATATTCCATTGTAAACTATTTTTTAAACAACTTGTGAATTTATATAAATTGTTTTATATAAAATGTTCATTAATCCATTTGTTTTAAGTATTTGCATCAATTGAATTGTAAATCATGGTTTGTTTTAAATATTTTCTTATACTACCATGCCTATTTATTTCAAATTGAATGCTTTATTTGGTTATGTAATTGTGCCATATTATTATGGAGTCCTTGTTGAGACCCTATTGGGATTTTAGCTCACACCCTACCCGTGCCTTTGGAAATTTGTAGATTTCCTCCTACCAGGTTCAAGCAAGGAAAAATCCCCACTTGGAGGTGGTAGTTTCTATTGATCTTTGGGCTTGAGCTACCTTTTACACTAGGACTGGGTCTATTATCCTGTTTTCTGGTACTTTACTGCTATAATTTGGGTGGTTTATCCCTATTTGACTTCTAGAATGATTCTCTCTATGGATTTTTCCTATGTGAATACTAAATTTTATCTTTTTCTTCCATTGTTTTTGTGGAAAATTCATTCCCACTTTCATATTATATAATTCTAGGTGTTAGTCGCTAACCTGTGGGGATCAAGAATTCCCTTCGTGCCATGTTAGGACCAGATCGGTTATCAGGGTACCAGGTTATCCAGACTAGTTTGTGATAGTTTTAAATCAATGACATGAAAAGTGAAATTTACATTATACTCCCATAAAAAAAATTCATGAATTCATTTATTTTTGAGATGGATAAAGTTGGGTCCATGCTATAGACCCATTTTACATCAATAGATTAGATTAATTTTTTTTATTTAATCATTTTTATCAAATGACTACTTAATGTGTTAATTAACATTCAATTCTATAAAAATATGAAAATTGGTCAAGGGAATTTTTCATGATAGAAATTTCCATCACAATTAATCATTTTTTGATGGCCATTTATGTCAGATAGGGATGGAAATGGGGTGGGATGGTAAAAAATCATAATGATACTTCCCTAGTGCATATTCATGGTAGTCTTCCCAAAATTACCTCACCCCATTACTTCAAGACAACTTGAAACCTTGTCCCACTATCCATATGACATGATGAGGTCAGTTCCCCATGAGAAAATTCAATAATTTATTAAAAAATAAAAACAATTTTTTTTAAATAACCACTTTAAAACTAATACTCAATTATTATTGTAATAAAATTATAAATAACTAATAACTTATCATCAAATAATTATACAAGTGTAAAATCAAACAATTCATAAACCTTAATAATTATTATAATGAAGTATTATATTAATCAATAATTCAATAAAATATTACAATATATGGCTTAAAATCAAGAATAAATAATAACATTAACATACAATTTAAATGATTCATATTATAAGTGTATAAATAATTAGGGGATGGAATTAGAGAATGGTTCTTCATTCACCTAAAAGAGCACCCATCTCAACATGACATGGGGTTTCTCCTAAAGGTGACTCTTCTTAAGTCAATAGTGTAGTGTCCCTTCAGTGCATTCATTCATCCTTACCTTTGGCTTCCCTCCCCCTTTCTACTGTGCAACTTCTTAGTTTTCATAAATCTATTCTTCTCCCTATTGTGTATGTACTCTCCTTGTCCCTGGGATGGGGCTTTCATCTTGGGTTTCAATCCATTTCTTCACGATTCTTAGGGTCTTGGATCATCTTTCTTCTCTATTTTTCTAGATTTCATCTTCATTAGGTGTTCTTTCTTACTTTATATTGATTTTTTTTAGATTTTAGGTCTCATTATTATTTTATAGGTTTTTTCATTTAGATTTGAAGGAATCTCCTACTAGACCTATCCTCTTTAGGGATTTGTGCTCCTTACTTCATTTATTTAGCTTTGTCTTTCTCTTTGGTCTTGGGTGAGGCTCCCAACCATTGAGTGGAAAAGATCCTTTATTTTTCCTATTTATATTATTCATATTGTGCTTCCTTTTTTGTCATGCATGACTTCTATCCCAACCCTTTAAAGGTGGAGGTTGTCTCATCATGCTTCTTATTGGTGTGGTTATTTCATCGTGACACGTGGTTTCTCTGATGATAAACCTGGCTATAGTGTTCTGTAGTGTCATCATTTGTGGTGTGTTCTTGGAATTTGATCTATGACGTGTGTTTGGTGTTTATTGATTTTAGGCGGAGGTGATGTGATAACAGAACTTTGAAGGAGGCACTCAAAAAATGATGTTTTTTTTTCTGGTGGGTTAAAGTTAATTGCGATGGTAATCCATCACAAATAACCTTTCATTGAAAATCACATAAAAATTAATATTATTTATGATTGACCATCGCAATTAAGCTCTGGGTGATACTATTTGTGATAAAACTATTTATCCATCATAAATAGTATTTGTAATGGAATATAAAACCCATCACAAATAATTTTCTACTAGATTATTTTCATTGGAATTGAAAATCAGTCACAAATACTATTTGGGATAGTTACATATTTCCATTGAAAAAATTATAATTTCATCATAAATAATTATAAATAAATAACTAAATTAAAATGTGTGAAAAAATAACAATTATAAACAAACATTTATTATAAAATTAAAACACATTGTACAAAAAGAGTTCATAAAATAAAACATTAATAATAGTTTCATATATGGGGTGGGTGATCAAATCCATTGTACAGAGGGAACTCCATCCCTAAACCTTGTATAAGTCACCACATATACACCATAATCTTCTCATGCTGTTTCTCACACTACTTGTCTTACTATTGATGTAGCTACTCCTTTCGTTGTTACTACTCTTCTTGCTCTCTAGTTAGTCTTTGTATAGTCTCCTTATAAGATCAAATCCTCACCTCATACTATGTAGTATCAAAGGATGATGATCCCATAAAATCTCTCTTCAAGCTAAATGATGACATCACTTCGGTACCATAGTAACTAGATGAAGTCATTCATGAACCAAAACCAATAACTTGGCCTTTCTGAATACCATTCATTGTTACTTACAACCAATCCACTACCTCTCCCTAGCAATCTGCCTAGTATTACTATTAATGTATATCCCCTTGCACACATCAAACTCTATAATGTCTAGATCAACCACAAAATTCATAAATTTATTATATATATTTAGTATTAAACACACACACACACATTATTAAATAATATTACTTACCAATTATCGGGGATGTATATTGAAAGTAAAACTCCCAAATATATGTGTGGTATCTTGTCTCCCTTGATTATTGAAAGCACGGACGATTGTCTCCTATCGACCATTTAAGGTTCCGGTGCTCTTCTAATGTGTATAGCAGCAGTCGGGTCGAATCCTCGGTGGTGATACTTTTTAATAGTCGATTGTTTTTAGTTAATTGTATTTTGATTTGGGGGTTTGTTTGCAGAGCTTAAATGAAGTGATTAATTATTTGTGTTTGATTTAATAATTTGATAAATATTGGGGTGAGTTCATCATTATTTAGTTAAGCTTGTGATATCCTTGAGCCTTGCTTTATATTGTATTAAATTAACACCCATGTCACAAGTTGACGTTGATTGGAATTCCCAAGTGTTGAGGCTTTAATCCAGGACTTAACATAATTTAGGGTTCTAATATTAATCATATCTTGTTTATGGTAGTGTATTTATGGTTCCAATAATCTATGGAAACCATTCGTTAAACAAAACAAGTCATTAATCCATGACATTTTAAGTCCAACATACACAATGTTAATTCAAAGAATATTCATCGAGCAAAAGTTCTCAATCACTTAACATACCTAAATTATAACTCACCCCAATGATAGATTTAATTAGACATTTGGGTGGTTAATAATCTGGTTATAATTTTATGATGATGAATTAATAAGTGAAGAAAAAGAAAGGGATAAGAAAAGAGTTGTGTGTCGAACACATATACACAAACATTGAAGGGAATTAAATACTGACTTTAGATTGAATGAGAAATCAAAATAAGGGAAGGAGATTCAACTATATTTAAACTATTTTAAGACCACTAATATTATTTAACATAAGGTGGATGATAATAATAGATGAAGAAGAAGAAACTTGCATTAAAACAGAACTACAAAAACAATCACTTACACGATTACAAACGAAGAACAACACAAAAGTAAATGAAAACAAAGAGAGGAGGAAAGGTCTCTCAAGTGAAAAATTGAGTATGGAAGGTACTTCCAAGCCTTTGGAAAGGATTTGGTCAAGCCAATATATTCTATTCTATTATTAAATTCCAACCAAATGCAAGGAGAAGAGGGGGTTGTATTTATAGCCCAAGGAGGTGGACAATTTTTCCTTCTAAATATGCCCCTCCACTTGCATCGCCAATTTTTCCATCCAAACAGCTGAATATCAAGATTATCTCTTCTTAAAAGTTGTAGATATTTATGTTTAATGTCATGCCTAAAATTTTTTCTACCATTGGAATTTTTGAGCCACAGATAAGGCTATTTTACTAAACAGTTTTCACCTATCCATTTTTATCAACACTTTTTCGAAGTCTGAAATGTGAATGGATTTTTGAACATGAATATGCCCTCAAATAAAAATAATTTATTATAACAAGTTGGCCGCCCATATCTTAGCTTTCACACTGAAAAATCCCAGCCTGATTTTATGATTAAATCAGGAGAAAATTCATGAATAGTGTCCTGATTTTAATTCCCTTCCAGAATAATGGGCTGGACTTCAAAGCTTCATTTGCCCCCATTGTTTTTGGATTTGGGCCTTGAATTTTTTATTCACGACTCCTTGAATTTTTATCTGAATTTTTGAGGAGAATGAATGAATTTGAACTTCTGTATTGAGCTCAGTAATTCAATCTTCATGGATGGTCCAGTTTCTTCACAAATTCTATGGGTCTTCTTGTGTGGTCCATATGACCCTTGAAATGGAAGAATTGGCAAATGATTACTTCTAATGATATTTGGGAAATTGAAGAAGTAATCCTAAAAACCAATAACCAAACAATTGGGATAAGTAGGGTGATATTTATTATTAAAATAGTAAACTGTCTTGAATTTGGATGAATTCAAATAGTGCTCAAAAATTATAATTAATATTTAAACATTAATATTTCACAAAAATTATGCACATTTCATGTAAAATCAGTAAAGGGAGTATATAAAAAGTCATGAAAATATTAATAATATCAACTCCCCAACACTTAGTCTTGTGCATGTCCTCATGTACAATAAATATAAAACCATAACAAAAATCATTTTCACTCACCAAAAAATATTAAAATTTTGTTTTCCCCAATCAGGGGAGGTTTAGACAATTTCACTCATCCATATTGAATCCCACCACAAGTTGTTAGAGAAACAATTTTCCAAAAGCAATTCATTTTTTTCATTCTCAAATTTATAAATGGAAAATGTGGACACTCAAAACTCACACCTCTCAAGATGATAAAATTCATTAATGGAGGTTCACTTTTTCACCAACCAAAAGTAAAAATCTTAGAGTTTGAAAGAGATCTCAGCTTTCATTACCTATCCTAAATTGCACAAGAATCAAGTGGTCTTTTGAAGTGGTTTTTCTGTGGCTATGTGATGGTAGGAAGATGATATCCAAAAGATAGGAAAAAGGTGGGTAAAACACCAACATGGAAAAAGAAATGCATAGTTTTTTTTGAAATGAGACATGAAAGGAAATGGGAACACATATTTATGAGGGAATGAAAATGTAAAATAAGACACAAAAGAGGAAGTAAATTTGATGTGGATTATAAGATGAAATATTTACAAACCACGAAACTTCTCCCAATGACATAAGTGTTCTTTTTTTTCTTTAATTTTTCAAAAGTTGAACTTGAAATAGATCTCACACTCATCTCCCAACCCATGATTGATCTCCACAGGAAAATAATTGTAATAGTTATAACAAGATCAAAGGTTAAGGAATAGTAATTTTTGACCCACACAAAACAAAACCCATTCTTATTTTCATTTTTTTGGATTTTTTTGGATTTTTTTGATATATATTTTTGATATTTTTTTGAACACTTTTAAATATCATTTGTGCAAGATAAACATATATACATTCCCAAACCCCACTGAAGGACAACCTCTCCTCCACACTTAAATTTATGCTTTCCCTCAAGCATATGATAACCTGGTGAAAATCAATAAAAGGGTACCCACAATGAAATCCATTCCCCCCAAACTTAAATTTCAAAAAATTATGCAATGAAAATCCATGTTGATATTAGGTGAGATAAGGTATTGAGATTGTAATATGGATATCAAAAAAAAGTTTTCATTGGATCAAAGGGGATTTAAAAAGGAGGTTTGATGTAAAAGAAATGGGTGGCTATTTGGATATTGTGATTCGCATGAGGTTCGAAAAATGCCTCTATCATATTAATGCACACCAAAGTTGGAAATTCAGCTCGAAGGTCCACAAACTCAAGATTCAAAAATGGGGGTGAAAAAAACACATTTTGAAAAGATGTCCATAGGTAGCCTTGTCATGAAAGAAAATGTTTTTCCTCATGGGTGGGGAAAATCATTTTCTAAATCAATAACTGAGCATTCAAAATTTATTATTCTTGACACAAAATTCTTTATCAAAAGTCAGGATAAAAATAAAAAATTTTTGAGATGAAGACATGTATTTTTGACTCGCCAAAATGGTTGGACAAAATTTAAAAATTTTAAGGTGAGTAATCATGACACTTGATTTTCTATATTTTTTAAGTCATTTTTATTATTATTTTTTAGTTTTTTAGGTTTTTTTTATTATAAAGACACACCTACACAAAAGAGAAAGAGTAAATAAAAAAGTGTGATGGGGAAATTGGGGAAAAATGAGAATGAGGGAGGAAGAAGAAGAAAGAGAGAGAGAGAGATAGAGAGAGAGAGAGAGGGAGAAGATGAGTTAAAGGGAAAGAGGTGCCCCCTGGTTTGGATGTGGTGGGTCGCCGTCTCCATCCAGTGGTGTGTTTACTGTATAAGTTATGGATCCGATGGAAGTCGATGTGGTTTCAGGATTGTGTGTCCTCTCATGACGATGCTTTAACCGATATCCATTAACTGTGAATGTCCTTTTTGAAGAGGGGTCTTGGACTTTCACTGCACTAAATGAGTAAACATTATTAATAACAAAAGGACCTTCCCATAGAGAATTAAGATTACCTAGGTGAAGAAGAAATCTAGAGTTGAAAATAAATACCTTTTCACCTTCATGGAATACCTTTCTCAGAATGTGTTTGTCATGGAGTACCTTATATTTTTCTTTGTACAAATTAGAATTCTCATAAGAATCTAGTTGAAGCTTCTCCAGTTCATCCAATTACAACAATCTTTATTCACCAGATTTTTCACAATCAAAATTACAGGTTTTCACAACCCAAAAAGTCTTATGATGGATTTCAAATTGAAAATGGCATGCTTTACAAAAAACTAGCCTAAGAGGAGACATCCCAATGGGTGTTTTATAGGCAGTTCGATAAGCCCAAAGTGCTTCACCAAGTCTTTCAGGAAAATCTTTTCTGTTGGGCTTAACAATTCTCTCAATCACTCTTTTGACTTCTCTATTAAAAAGTTCAGCCATGCCATTTGTTTGGGGGTGATATCCAATTTAAGTTTTATGTAAAACCCCATTATTTTTCAAAAGAGATTCCATGGTTTTATTACAAAAATGGGTTCCTAATTCATTTATGAAGGCACACGGTGTGCCAAATCGGTGGAAGATGCGTGTCTTTAGGAACTCACTAACAATATGTGAATCATCCTTTCTAGTGGGTTTGGCCTTGACCCAACTAGAAATATAATCAACCACAAGAAGAATATATGAGAATCAATTGGAAGGGGGGAATGGTCCCATGAAATAGATTCCCCAAACATCAAATATCTCACTGAAAATTTAAGGCTTTATGGGCATTTCATTTCTCTTGGCAAGTGGGACATGGTTAAAATAACTCATGTGAGTCCTTGAAGAGTGAAGACCAGAAGAATCCAGAGTCTAGAACCTTTCGGGAGGTCCTTTGTGGTCCAAAGTGGCCACCACCAGGCATTGAGTAAAAAAATTCTAAGATGGAAGAATGTTCATTTTCATCAACACATCTCTTAATTACCATGTCTTCCCCAGTTTTACAAAGTTTGTTTTCTTCCTAAAAATAGTATTTTGAATCACTTTTCAACTTCATTTTTTGTTCTTTTGAAAAATTTTCAAGAAAAACACCAGAAACCAAGTAATTTACAATTGGGGCCTACCATGGTATTTTTGGAGTGAGAGATGAAAGGTGATCAGTGTGGAATTTAGGATAAATGATTTCTGAAAGAGAAGAATTAGAAATTATACTCAGGTGATCAGCCACATGGTTTTCTTTTCCCGGTCTATATTTGATTTCAAGTTCAAACTCTTAGATCATTAGGATCCATCTAATTAGCCTCAGTTTGGAATCAATTTTCTTGAGTAAAAACTTTATAGTATAATGGTCTGCGAAGATGATGATTTTGGAACCTAAGATATAGGTATGGAATTTATCTAAGGAAAAAACCACTATTAAAAGTTCCTTTTTAGTGACAGTGTGGTGAGATTGAGTTTCATCCAATGTTTTTGAGGCATAATAGATAACATGAGGAATCTTTTCTTTTCTTTGACCAAGAACATCCCCAACGGCTCTATCAGAATCATCACACATCAACTCAAAGGGTAAGGACCAATCTGGGGGTTGGATTATCGGGGCAGATGTAAGAGAAGTTTTGAGTTCAATGAAGTCTCTCTTGAAAACCTCATCTAAATGGAAAGTGACATCATTTTGGAGAAACTGAGTGAGTAGGAGGGAAATCCTACTGAAGTTATGGATGAATCGATGATAGAAACTAGCATGAACAAGGAATGCGCGAATGTCTCAAACAAAAGTGGGTTCAGGAAGTGATTGAATCACTTCAATTTTGGCAGGATCAACTTCAATACCATCTTTTGAAACTATGTGCCCTAGAAAAATCCCATTTGCTACCATGAAGTGACATTTTTCAAAATTTAACACAATGTTGCACTTGACACACTTTTGAAGGACAAGTGAGAGTGAATTCAAGAAAGATTCAAATGACTCACCATAAATGGTAAAGTCATCCATGAAGACTTCCATATAGTGTTCAATGAATTCAGAAAAGATACTCATCATACACCTCTGGAATGTTGTAGGAGCATTGAAAAGGCCAAAAGGAATTCTTCTATATGCACATGTTCCAAAGGGCCAAGTGAAAGTAGTATTTTCTTGGACCTGAGGTGCGATTGGGATTTGGAAGTAGCCGGTGTATCCATCAAGAAAGAAATAGTGTGACTTTTTAGCTAACCGTTCTAGCATTTGATCAAGGAATGGAAGTGGGTAGTTATCTTTTCGTGTTTCAACATTCAATTTTTAGTAATTGATGCACACACACCATTTATTCTTCACCCGAGTTGTGACTACCTCCCCATGTTCATTTGTGACAACAGTTATCCCACCCTTCTTAGGTACAACTTGAATTGGACTAACCTATTCACTATCAGAAATTGGGTTGATAATACCAGCTTGAAGAAGCCTGGTGATATCTTCCCTAACTACCTAAAGTATGAGTGGATTGAGTCTTCTTTGTGGTTGTCTAATTGGTTTGGATGATTCCTCAAGATGGATGTGATGCATGCAAAGGGTAGGGTTGATTCCTGGTATGTCATCTAGGGTCCAACCTAAGTCGTTTTTGTTTTCCTCTAACACCTGAACAAGTTCGGACTCCTCGGTTTTAGTAAGTGAAGTAGAGATAATGACAGGATAAGAGTGATCATGGAAATGGAATGTATATTTCAGGTGTTTAGGGAGTGGTTTTAGATCAGTCTCATCTTTCATTTGTGGGTTAGACAACTCAGGAATGGAGGAAGGGACTTCAGTTGGTTTTGATTCATTTTCCTTAATACTGTCCAAGGTGGATCAGTAGAAATCAGAGTTGATGTGGGATTCAAGAGAGTTTTCAAGATCCTCTAGATTGATGGAGTCTATAAATGAGTGGTCCACATCAAATTCACCATTTATGACTTGGCTAATCTTGGTGAATAATTCACAAGATCCTATCTCTTCAAAATTAGATGAACATGATGGAATGAGGTTCAATTGACTCTTAGAAGTGTCCTCAGAAGCATGGATTGAGAATACAGAGTGATCCTCATATGGGTATTGCATGGCTTGGAAAATGTTGAACTTGACCAGTTGGTCACCAAATTATATGGATAAGATGCCTGAATGGACATCAATTTTGGTTCTCACTGTCATTAGGAATGGTATTCCTAGAATTAGGGGAGACTGAGATGAGTTCGTCTCACCTTTCATGTCAAGGACATAAAATCAGTGGGGAAGATAAGATCATTCACACGAACAAGGACATCCTTGATTATATCCTCAAGACTAGCAGTGCTTCGATTGTCCAATTGAATGACAACATCCATTAGATTTAAGGGACCAAGACCGAGGTTGGAGAAGATAGATTTGGGCATGACATTAATTGAGGCTCCTAGGTCTACGAGTGCATCATCAAAGTTGGAAATTCCTATTTGGCATGGAACCATAAAGGTCCCTGGATCTTTACACTTTATTGGAATAGACTGCTGGGTGGAAACATTTTTGAAGGTACTAAGATGCTTCTTATGGGTGCATAATTCCTTAAGAAACTTGGCATACTTAGGTATTTTTATGGAATCTAAGAGTGTAATGTTTACTTCAACACGTCTAAACATGTCAATAATTTTAGGATTGGGTTCAAAGGAATTATTTGGCCTAGAAACGACATGAGGAAAAGGAATTTGGTTCCTAAGTGGAATGGAAGGAGGCGAGGGAATGGATTCAGATTCCTTTTCGAGTTTCTTTTTCTTTTCATTTTCTTGGTCAAAATTTAAGGGGGGATTAGAGGACTTATCCTGAGGCACAACAATTTGATTCCCTGATCTAATTTTAATTGCACTTACATTACCCTTGGGTTTGGGTAATGTTTGATCTAGGAGTTGGGAAGAATTTGATTGTTGTTGCTTGATTAGGTGGGATGCAAGTTGAACAATTTGTGTTTCAATGTTTTTGAGGTTGGAACGGGTGAAGGAGGAAAGATGTTCCATTTCACTTTCCCATGGTTGCTTGGAAGAATAGGCTTGTCCCAGATTGGGATTACCTTGATTTTGGTTCTTGGGAAAGCGATTGTATTGGTTTTGGGAATTGGGAAGGCTCACTAGGATAGTGGAATCCAAGAGGAGGATTGTTCCTTTGAGGTTGTGGAACAAAAGGATAAGGTTGATGGAAGTTACCACCACCTTGACCATATTGAAATTGGTTTGGGTTTTGAGGAAGGAATTGAGGGGGATGAGAAATGGGACTAACATAACTCAAGCCTTGGTTGAAGGTAGAAGAGAAGGGCTTAGAGTGGGGTTGGTTGAAGTTTCTAACAAACTGACCTAATTGTTGAGGGTTAGTGTTCCTCTGAGCATATGATGCATTGAGCTCCATTGGTCCAGATGAATTAGATGGATCATCTTGAAGTTTTGGACATGTGTCTATTGGATGAGATGGTGAGTTGTAGATTCCACAGTTTTTGATAGGTCTAATAAACATTGATTGTGGAGAAGATGAGGTTGGGGCTTTGGAAGCCACAACTAGCTGTCTCACAAGTCCTGTAAATTCACTCATCCACTCAGTCATCTTGTTGGGCTCTACGGATTGATTCTCTTGGGATTGTTTGACTTGAAAATGTGCTAAAGTATTGAATTGTTGCGTGTTTACACCCATTTTTCTTATGAGATCTCTTACAGCTTCAGGAGTATTATCAACAAGATCACTTCCACTTGTGTCATCAATGAGAGTTATCTCCATAGCCAATAACCCCTAAAAGAAGTATTGGATCAAGAGTTGGTCAGTGATTTGGTGGTGTGGGAAGGTCGCAACAAGATTTTTGAACCTCTCCCAGTATTCATGGAGTGATTCATTTAGGAATTGAAGAATACCACTTATTTCCTTTCGGATAGAAGAAGTACGATAAGTAGGAAATAATATTTATAAAAAGAGTCGCTTCATGTCATTCCATGTGGTTATGGAACCAGGAGGGAGGTAGTAAATCTATGGATTGGCAGAGTCATCTAAGGAAAAATGGAATGCTCTAAGTTTGATTTGTTCCTCAGAAACCCCTTGAGGCTTCATGGTAGAGCACACCACTTGGAACTCTTTAAGGTGGAGATGTGGATCCTCACCAGCTAGCCTGTGGAAATGAGGGAGAAGATGAATCAAACTCGATTTGAGTTCGAATTCAGACTCTATGTTTGGATATTGAATACCAAGGGGTTGGTAATTCATATTAGGGGCATCAAGTTCTTTAAGGGTTTGTTCCCTAGTATTATCCATATCTAATTCAATTGATTGGACAAAGACTGGTTCTTTATTTATTTGATTACCCCTAATGTTCCTCCTAAGTTGGTGAAGTGTTCACTCTATTTCAGGGTCAAAAAGATATGAGGGATTGTTTGGGAGGCTATGGGGCATTCATAAATATTTTGGAAGAAAGAGAAATATGGGTTTTTCTTTATGTGTCTTTTTTATTTTTTTTAAATTTTGTTTTTTTGTTTTCTTACAATAACCAGAAAATAACGACTACTTAATTGCACCATCCCCGGAAACAGTGCCATTTGAAAGAATGACTGATTTTCATCTATCGACCATTCAAGGTTATGATGCTCTGCTAATGTGTACAACAACACTTGGTTCAAATCCTCAACGATGATACTTTTTAATAGTCAATTGTTTTTAGTTGATTGTATTTTGACTGGGGGGTTTGTTTGCAGAACTTAAATGAAGTGATTAATGATTGGTGTTTGATTTAACAATTTGATAAATATTGGGGCAAGTTCATCATTAGGTAATTAATCTGAGGATATCCTTGAGCCTTGCTTTATATTTCATTAATAACCATGTCACAAGTTGTCGTTGATTAGAATTACCAAGTGTTAAGGATTTAATAAAAGCCTTAACTTAACTTAGGGTTATAATATTAATAATATCTTATTTATGTTAGTGTATTTATGGTTCCAATAATCCATGGAAACTACTCGTTAAACAAAACAAGTCATTAATCCATTACATGTTAAGTCCAACATACATAATGTTAATTCAAAGAATATTCATCAAGTAAAAGTTCTCAATCACTTAACATACCTAAATTATAACTCACCCCAATGGGAGATTTACTCAGCCATTTGGGTGGTTAATAATCTGGTTATAATTTTATGATGATGAATTAATAAGTGAATAAAAAGAAAAGGATATGAAAAGAGTTGTGTGTCGAACACACACACACACAAACAGTGAAGGGAATTAAATACTGACTTTAGATTGAATGAGAAAGCATAATAAGGGAAGGGGATTCAACTATATTTAAACTATTTTAATACCACCAATATTATTTAACATAAGTTGTATGAGAATAATAGATGAATAATAATAAACTTGCATTAAAATAGAATTACAAAAATAAACACTTACACGATTACAAACGAAGAACAACACAAAAGTAAATGAAAAAAAAGAGAGGAAATGTCTCTAAAGTGTAAAATTGAGTATGGAAGGTCCTTATAAGACTTTGGAAAAGATTTTTTCATGCCAATATATACTCATATCTTCTGAAATTCCATCCAAATGCAAGGGGAAGGGGGGGTTGTATTTATAGCCCAAGGATGTGGACAGTTTGCATTCCAAATCTGACCCTCCACTTGAATCACTAATTTAGCCATCGAGACAGATGAATATAAAGATTATATCTTCTTAAAAGTTGTATATATTTATGTTTACTGTCATCCCTCAAAATTGGGAGGCCATTGGACTTTTGGATCCAAATATATGGCTATTTTACTAAACAATTTTCACCTGTCCATTTTTATCAACACCTTTTTAAAGGATAAAATGTGAATGGATTTTTGAACAGTAAGATGCCCTAAAATAAAATAATTTATTCTAACAAGTTGGGAGACCATATCTTATCTTTCACAATGAAAAATTCTATACTAATTTTATGATTAAATCAAGAGAAAATCCAGGAATAGTGTCCTGATTTTAATTCCCGTCCAGAATGGTGGGATGAACTTCAAAGCTTCATTTGGGACCTTTTTTTTGGATTTGGGCCTTTAAATTTTTATTTATGACTCCTTGAATTGTTATAAAAATCTTTGAGGATAATTAATGAAATTAACTTCTTTATTGAGCCCAGTAATTCAATCTTCATGGATGGTCCAGTTTCTTCACAGATTCTATGGGCCTTCTTGTGTGGTCCATATGACCCTTAAAATGGAAGAATTGGCCAATTATTACTTCTAATGATATGTGATAAATTGAATAATTAATACTAAAAAAAAATCCACAAAATTTGGATCCGTAGGGTGATATTTATTATTAAACTTGTAAACTGTCTTGAATATGGATGAATTCAAATAGTGCTCAAAAATTATAATTAATATTTAAACATTAATATTTCACAAAAATTATGCACATTTCATATAAAATTAGTAAAGAGAGTATATAAAAAGTTATTAAAATATTAATAAAATCAATTATGTTGACCATAAGTTGATCTCCTCTTAAAAGTATCCTTTATCCAGTAAGTGTATAATCCTTCCCAAGCCTCAGAAAGGACATAATAAATTCAATGAGGCACATAAAAATCATCAAAGATGGTCAAAGAATATCTCTCCATATCTCTCCTATAGAGGTTATGTAAAAAATTATGGAAATGATCATGCATGAAAGCCTACCATGCCTCCCAAATAGAGGGTATCATGTTATCATCAATGTGATACCATAGACCCTATAATTATTTAATAATATAGTAAATTAAAAATTATATGAATTTAAAATAAAATATATTATTAATTTAAAAGTAATATCTAGTTATTGAACATGCAATGGAACAAATTGGTAGAAACTTGATTCTATAACATTCGAGGAGTAGAAAAATAGTTCCTTAGAATAGCAATATCCAGACCAATGGCTATATGTGAAAAAATATAAAAATAAGAATAATTAGTAAATTGATTAATAAAAAAATTAAACGAAAACTAAATAAAATTCACATTTAAACTTCCTTTTATGAGGATCGAAGTGAAGAGATGTATGTCACTTAGGAACCAGATCCAGAATCACTAATCGTATAAGGCCTCGGTCCCTCCTAGTAGATGGTGCTACGTTATCACCCTTAACTGATAGAATAGGAGGCACATCACCAGGTAGCTCATCCTTATTTAAACTATGCATCATCTAATCAAACTAATCTTGAGATATATAAAACATATAATTAATTTCATAAAAAAATTATCATTATATTTAAAAATTCAAATAATTTAAAAAATATAGATTTTTTTTGAAAGAAGTTGAGAGAAAATAATGTTACCTATAAATAATTTTCAATACAAATATAAATCATAAAAAAATAATAAATATTTATTGAAAAAGGATTATATATTTATTATTACTATAACTAGAATGCAATACATCATTCTTCATCTTCATCTTCATATTCATTGGTATCAATGTATTTATCTTCTTACTCAACACCATCAATTTCCATACGAGCATCAATTTCATCATCCCTCATTATTTCAAATTCACTAGCCACATCATTGACATTATCAACACCATTATCCCTTAAATGTGAGGTCTCATAATCAATATCTATATCTCATCAAGTAAGAAATGTATTTGAAAATGTTTCTTATTTTTTGTAATATTTTTCACTTCCACATAACCACTTTCATTTTATAGAAACTGATTTTCATGAGATTTTTTTTATTACACTCCACCAATAATGTAAATCTCTCAAGGAGACATAATAATTTGTATAAAAAACTTGATGTTCTTGATGTACCAACATAAATGTTTCATTTGGAATAAGAATACTTATATATTTAATGTCAGTGACTCCATTTCATAGATGAATATGCAACCCTAGATTAGTATCAAACCAGTGATATTTATTAATTATTATGTAATTTAATCTCAGATAACATAACTTAATTATTTCATCCAACATAATGTAAAAGTCAACTTAAATTTTTTTATGATGTGATCATTTTAAACAAACACCACTATTCATTTATTTTTTTGATTCACAGTAAGTGCATGTATAAAATTGAAATCCATTAAACATATACACATCATAACATTTTAGCAATTTGGATGGTGGGTTACTCAGTAGATATAATCGACTATAAATTTTAATTCCATGTTATGATACCTTGAAAAATAAAAATAATTAATAATGGATAAAATAAAAAATTGATTTCATATGTTTGATCATAAACAATTTAACTTATCTATCTTTGAAACCGGTAGAAAAAATTATGTTGCTGACATTCTTCAAGAGAAGCTAGGGTAATTTGTGTATTTTTTTAATACGATCATCATAAAATCTACAAAAAACTTAATATAAATTTTATTTTAGAAAATATTTTAAAAAATATAGGTAAAATTATCAATAACCACACAAATCATTTCATTTATTCACAATTTTGAAGAACATAAATATGATCTCTATTATGTTCATCATATGAAAACCATAGTTCATAATCACCACCAAAACCAAGATTATACTGATTAAATATTGATAATCGATGGTATGTGACATCATCAGCATTTTTCTCATTGAAAATAATTCAATTATGTTTTGAAGGATATTTAGATTGAAAATAATAAGTGTAAAAATTTAAAATTTCCTTTTACAAGTATGATTTTGCAATTGAACCTTAAAACTGATACTTTATTATGTACCATATTCTTAATTTTTTGCATACATATCTCATATGGGTACATCCATTTAAACCGTACTAACAATACACAATTATCTTTATAAAAAAACTGTAGTATAAATTGTTCCATTGAATCAAATAAGGTTAGAAAAAAAAATATTTTTTAATTTATATAAAATTAGAAAAAAAATTTATAGCATACTCAGTGCATCATAGTCTATTGTATCCACACAAAAATATTTTAATAAATATTATATTTTAGTTAATACATCCTAAATTAAATAATTCAACAACCCTAAGACCGATATAGAGTAATATTTCCATTATGTCATGGAAATCATGACCTTTTAACCTAATAATATGACCATTTCTAGCACAATGAGACAAATTAGAATCATAGTCATATTTTGACCTCAAATATCTAATGGATTGACAGAATAATAAACAAATTTCTTTTAAAAGTTTATAATATGCTTTTGGTTTCATTAAAATTTTTGACCTATCATTTTCAAATAACTTAAGTTTAGGACGAATGAAAATTTAGGCAAGATCTAACCATGACTTTGAAATATATTTAGTCTCTCTAGATATTTCCAACATGGTATAAAATATGTTATCAAAATAATTCTTCACAATATGTATTACATCTAATATGTGGAGGACTAATAAATCAAACCAATATGGAAAATTCCAAAAAATACGTTACTTTATCCAATTGTGATATCTGCCAAAAACACTTATTTTTTGTTGGTTTATAGTTAGAATAAAAGTAATAGGAGGTACTGAAGATATGATAGATTTTACCTGAATACCTAAAGGAAAGGTTGGAGGTTCATCTCTTTCAACTTGTAAAATTATTTCCATTCCTTTGGAAAGGATAATCTGTAGGAATAAATATCCGTTGATAGTCAAAAAATAATTCTTTATTCTGGTATAATAATAAATTATTTATAGTCACCCATGTAATATGGATATGATTTTGGACCATGTATACCCCATATAGATAACACATTAGAAAGTCATTGATTTTCTATATGACTAAAAATTTCAGTGTAAAAATATACTCTACAAAAAAATCATATGTAGTTACACCATCACTCCATAATAAAATTAACTCATCAATCAATTTCTTCAAATAAACACCATTATTCTTATTTGGATTTCCTAAAATTGATAATTCCAAATATATATATGGTTCCTTAATAAACATTGAAGGAGGTGAGTTGTATGAGGCTATGAAAAAAATCCAATAAGAATATTGATTATTGTAATCACTAAATGGGAAAAAAACTATTAGTAAAAAGATATAATGACACATGACACAGTTCTAAAGAAAAGGATGGATTCACCTAATCAAAAATTTTCTATGAATCACCATAACAAGGTTTATTTAATATTATACAAACATTAATATTAGATCTAAGATATGTTATCAATGTAGATGCGTTACGAGATATAAATAGAAGTTACAATATATGTGTAGTCAGAAAATACCTCAATTGTTTAACAAGAACAAATATGGACTTTCCTTATTGTACCTATTTGTGCATTAATTGTACACATGTTGGATAATTAGTTAATGACTCATATTCACCATAATATATGATATAATAATTTTAATATGAATTGATATTTTGATAACTAAGACCCAAATTATGGACAAAATTCTTACTTTCATATAAATTTACTGGAGATGTATTTCCCTTGGGAAACAATGATTTAACCAAAGAAAATATTTAATAGAAAAAACTATTTGACATTCTAAAATTTTATTTAAGATCTAATTTTTTTGTAACAATATAAAATTCTCTTATCTTGTATCTAGGATATAAGGTCTCCTCAGTATATGTCAAAAAATCATAAAAGTGAGATGGTTCAAATTTAGGATTCTAATTATCATTTTGAGTCGTTGTTTCCTAAAAAGTCGGTCTAGTAACCATAAATACTAAATTTTGAAATGAATATGGATATATTGAGATTGTGTGAAGCATACTTTAGTTGATAAAATCCATTAAACCAAAAGGAGTGGTTCCAAAATATCTTTAGTTCATTAAATTAATAGTAGTGGTTTATTTTCATTCATCATTTCCAAAAGAAGGTCCGGAAGGAGGATGGTTTGTAAGGGGATTCTTCTGATGTTTTTATCATAGAATGGTATAATTTTGAATGTTCATATGGTACTTATGGAAGTTTTTGGATATTTGGTTTACTATGGTGAATTTGATAGTTTACTAGAGGTGGTGGTCACAGTGAGGATTTCTATAGGAGAATAATAGTGGGAACATTGGAATGGATGGACTCCTGCATTTTTTAGAGGTCGGTACAACTGGATAACTGACAAGTACTATCTATAAATAGGTGGGTGGTGCCAAATTTTCCATGATGTATGAGTATATAATGAATGAATTTATATAATTTTTAGTAATATAACTGAATTATTAACCAAAAGTTGTAATCTTTTCTTTCCAGAAATGAAATACTTTAGTGTTTCTTCTATGGATGTAGAACTTTTATTCTGAACCATCTAAAACCAAAGTTTTCTTTCTTTATTTCTTGTAATTTCATTGTATGAATGTTTTGTGTATGTTTAAGTGAATAGGGTTGAAGCTGTTTTTGAATTAGTGCAATGATTTGGGTGAACTTTGTTTCTTCCAATTTCCAAAACACTAAAGCTTGGAGAGTTCATTCTAGAATTTGTTTCCTCCAAGTGATTCTGGATTGACTACTTTTTGGATTTATCAGAAGGATAACGTTGGGGTAATTTTCCAATAAGTGGTATTAAATGGTTTGGTTTATAGGAGGTTCAATAATTCACTTGACAAACTAGGTAACATTTTTCCTCACTTAGATATTTTTCAAATTTTAGTAGGAGTCATTGTTTTTTGGAAGGATGATATTGAAGGATTGTAAGGTATGGATCGAAATATTTGATAGAATAAAATTTAGTTTCTAAAAAATTTAGATGGAATGATATCTTATTTAGAAAGATCCAGATTTTTTGTTGAAGGGTTTTAAATTAGAAGCAATTGATAAAGGTGAATACAAAAATATAGATCAGAAGGAACTTGGTTTGAAATGAATTTCATTAGTCTAAAATGTAGCTTTGAACATTCAAGATAAGAATACCACAATGGAGTTGATGGATACCATTACAGATATGTATGAGAAACCTACATCACTGAATAAATTGTGCTTGATGAAGAGGTTATTCAACATGAGGTTATTGGAAGTAAGATCTATATTGGATCTCTCAAGAGATTTCAACTTAATCTAGATCCATCTAGATTCTATGAAGTTTATATTAAAAAATTATATTTGGGAATTTTTTTGTTGAAATATCTTCTAGAATCATGGAATCCATGGTGACATCTATGTGTAGTTCAAGATGAAAGAATGACTTTGTGTTCACTAATGTTTAGAACTTGATTATCAATGAGGAACTATAATAGAAAGACTGTTTAGACTCTTCTGGTGATGTATTGAACACAGAAATAAGGGGATTCGATCTTCATTAAAATAATCAGAAGAAATCATAGATGAAATTAAGGGAGTGGAGTAGGGGGAAGTCTTCTATAACTGGGCCTATTTGTTGGCATTGTGGAAAGAAAGGTCACCTCGAGAAATATTTTCATGGAATAAAGAGAAACACTGGAGGGATTGTATTTAAAGATATTATTTTTTCAATAGAGAGTTGTGTAAATCTAATTTTGAGTGTTTCTACTCAAATTTAATCTTGGATCATAGATTTTGGTGATTTTTTCCATTACACGGAAGAAAAAAGGATTCATGTCAAATTATGTATCCAGAAATTTTGGTAGAGTGAATCTTGCTAATGAGGAAGCTCTTGATATTGTGGGAAAGGGTGAAGTGAAAGTTAAATTGGAGAATGGAATATTTATTATACTAAAGAATGTAAAGCACATTCTAGGTATTTGGAAGAATCCAATTTTAATTGGATATTAAAATAAGGTAGGTTTAAGAATATGTTTTATAGAAGGAGTATGAAATATTACTCAGGGATCTCTTATCATATCCATAGGTGTAAAATATGGGTCTTTATATCTGAACAGAAGTGAATTGGGAGATACACTTTTTGATACATCATCTTATGTAAGTTTATAACTTTGGAATAATCGGTTTGGGCACCTCAGTGATAAAAGTATACATATTCTATTAGATAGAGGCATACTAATTATGTATAATTCATAATTCAAAAGATACGAGGGTTTTATACTTGGGAAGGAGTGAAAGGTTCCTTTAATTATGTCTAGAAGAATACTAAAATTCTAGAATCTAGAGTCGGTACATAAAAATGTTTTGGGACCTACCCCAATTCATTCTCATGGAAGAGTTAGGTAATTTTTTACCTTTATTGATGACTCAACAAGATAATTATGAGTATCATTTATAGAACATAAAATTTAAGTGTTTGGAATATTTTTTTAATGAAAGTATATCGTGGAAAGAGAAACCAAAATCAAGTTAAAATACATAAGATAATGGTGGTGAGTTTATTATGAGTTTTTACAATTATTATAGACATAGAGGGATATAGTATGAGAAGACTATTCTAGAAAAACCTGAACAAAATAGTGTAACTAAGAGAATGAACTAGATATCAATAGGTAAAATAAGGAGTATGTTGTTACATTTTGGTAAGACTAAGGAATTTGGGTGGAATCATTCATAATAACAACATACTTAATCAGCATAAGTTCATCAAAATCAGTTGGAAAACAATTACTAGAAGAAATGTAGTCCATAAATATTCCATAACTTTCTCATCTCAAAGTGTTCAAAACTCTATCCTATATGAATGTGGATGAAAAAGAAAGATATAATCTTTAATCAAAATCTCAGGCATTGCTATTCATAGGTTATGGTGATGAAGATTTTGGTTCTTTAGTGCCAGAGTGATGAAAAGAGGAATGTTTTAAATCGTATAAATATTCTTTTTTAATGAGAAGATCTTATGAAAAGTCTAGGACTTGGAGTTAAAGGATTTTTAGGATAAAGATTCAATTTCAATTCAATTTGATCTGAGTGGGCGTTCTGGAAGATCCAAATTTTTGAAAAGTTTAGATATCTCTCAGTCTATCAGAAGGTCTCATAATTCGGAGGGAATTTCAAAGGATAGTTTAGAAATTTGAAAAGTTTAACCCATAGAATACATACATAAAAGCTCAAGAATTGATGAAACTCATTCAAGAGTTCCAAAAGGTAATGGTCTAAAATCTATAGTTTTGAAATAAGATAAATCATAGGTTAATTTATGAATAAATTCAAGATCAAATGATTAATGTTGATTTATGGAGATAATATTAGTTTCTTACTTTTAACATATGAAATAGAACCATAAATTCCCAAAGAATACTCTAGGTGATTCTGGAAAGTGGTAGTTAGCAATGTTGGAGGAGTTGGATTCACTCTAAGTGAATAAAAATTGAGAGATAATGAAATTAACACTATGGTAGAAACCACTTGATAGAAATTTGGTATTATAGTTGAAATAATAATTTTAAAGATGAGAGATTTATAAGGAAAGGCTTATTTTTAAAGGGTTTCAGTATAAAGAAGGTATTTACTTCTCTTAAATATTCTCTTTGGTAGTTGAACACACTACAATTAGAGCTATTTTAAGGTTGGTTTATTCTAGAAATTTATATCCTGAACAAATGGATGTGAAGATTTATTTTCTTTATAGGTATTTAAATAAATAAATTCATATAAATCAACCAATTTTCTTTATGGATAAATGGAAAAATGACTTGGTGGGAAAAATGAAAAAGTGTCTTTATAGTTTATAACAATATCCATGGAATTAGAACTAGAATTTCGATTACTTAATGGAAGAAAAATGTTTTACATGAAAAAAATATGATCATTACTATTACTGTAAGTGGTTCGGAAGAAATGAATTCACAATTCTAATTTTGTATGTGGATAACATACTATTGTTGGGTCTGAGTATTCAAATGATTCAAAAGTTAAAGGAGGACTTGTTTGAAAATTTTGAGATGAAAGATCTTGGTGAAGCAAAGAAAATCTTGGGCATGAGGGTTGAACATGATAGGAGGGCTGTGAGCTTGATTTTATCATATATGAATTACATTCATAAGATCATTGATAGTTTCATGATTAGTAGATGTAAACTGGTTTTAACCCATCTAATTAGTCAGTTAAAACTTACCAAACAACAGAAACAAAAAATGGAAGAAGAAACGAAGTGAATGGTGAAAGTTTTTATGCTTCATTAGTCGGAAGTTTGATGTATTCTATAGTGTGTACTCATCTATATATTTCTAATACAGTGAGAGTGGTCATCCAGTTCATAGAAAATCTAGGGAAAGGTCATTGAGAATATGTAAACTAGATTATTTGATATCAAAAAGGAACATAAGATACAACTCTTTATTTTGGAGATTATGATTCATTATTTGGTTTTTTAGAGGAATTATTAATTTATATTTTCCTCTTCCTATTCTAATGTTTTTGGAAATCAGATACATGATTCTCTTATAGTCCTCACTTCTTTTTTCATCACTCTCTAAATCTAAAACTAATTGATTTTCCTTTTCATTTAGCTTATGATTTATCCTATATTTTAACTCTATTTCATCATTGTATTTGTTTTTGAATATATGATCTTTTATCATCTCATAATAGAGGAGTGTATTATGTAAATCATCAAGGAATGAGACTTTCTTTTCTTCCAGGGATGATATATTTTGGTCAAACCTTTCAGACTAATTTCTCATTAACTTCTTTACAATGGTTTAATCTTCCATAGTATCATCAAATCCCTGTATGTAACCAAAAATCTTATTTACCTTGATGAAGTAATCATTTTTTGTCTCATCATCATCAAATCAAATTTCTTCAAATCTATCCCTATATATTTGTAGTATAATTTATTTAATTTTAAAATTTTATTTATATGTGTTCTCAAACTTATCTAAATTTTCCTTATCTTTCTTGAGTCCCATGAATTTGGTGTATACTTATAATATCCAAGACCCATACACCCTGATTTGGTGCTAAAACATAATCTTTATATACTAGTTTTGATATCATCTTAATTAACCCAGTTTTGGCCTTCTATAAATATAATATTAATGAAATGAATAAGTCAATTACATGACCAAGAACTTTTTAGGTTTATAGCTTTAGAGGATTATGAAAATTATTACTAAAAAACCCTTATCTTTATCATCCAATGGATATTTTTCCACTATACCCAAAAAAAATTATTCCATAATAAGTCTTCAAAATATACCATAAAATTATCCACTCATAATAATATTCTAGAAGTATCATTCATAATATTATTATTCATAACATGGAGAATGGAAACATAAGAAAGGGTGATATTAAACACTCAGTAAGGGAAACCATATAGTAGAATCTATCATGAAGACATAAGGCATAAACAATATGGAAGAGATAAAAAATAATCAAATATTCCATATAACTACTCATCATGAAAGTGAAATATATACATGGATGACATAACAACATAACTAATCACGTGCATAACAATAAATTATTTCATAATTATACAATTAATAATTCTAGACATCATAATCTTACCATCATGGCCTCGTTTCAAGGCATCATACATAGATAGGTAAGGCATATTCCAAATACCCAGGCTAGTTTGTCTCATGAGACCCACTGATGCATTGAGGGGATATAACTATCCTTTTCTATCACTTACTAATTCCAATGAATTCATGATGTGAAGTAAATGAATAAAAATTCAATACATAATAAATATAAATATTCATATTGAAAAACAAACATATGAAATGATAATATATTCCTTAATTAGTCACAAGAGCATCATGGTCATAAGACATCTAGAGTAATATGGTGGATGGTATCATTATATTATATTCCCATTAAATCATAAGATTCATTGAAGTATTTTTGATATAGATGAAAATAATTTTGAAAGGTCACTGGAATATTTATTAAGTAAAATACCCTTTTCATTTTTAATTCTCTTATTTAAAATCTAACAATTTCTAGAATATTAGGAAAAAAATTCTTTAAAAAGTACCAAGGAAACTTTTAAAGTAATATTCAAATAAAATAATAGTTGTGATGGTGTGAAAATCCATCAGTTCAGTCAATGTTAAATAAATATTTCTTTCACAACTTTGGTAAGAAGTACCTTGTTTAGAAAATGAAAAGAATATTCCTTTTAAAACTTTTTATAGAAATACAAGCATAGGTAAAATTGACTTTAATAAATAATTTAATAATGGAAAAAAAATTATTTTAAAAAAATTAATAATATATGAACATAGAATAAAAATATTCATGAATGAATTTAAAAAAATCCAGTTTTCCTTAAAAACATTATGTCAAAATTTTGAGTACTTGTTGAGAGGAAAATGAAAGGAAACTTGTAATTTCTAGAAATAAACCTAGGAGAATAAAATATATGGGGCTTAATATAGAAATATCATATAATTCTTTCAATAGAATATTAAACATAAACAATCCCAAATAAGGATGAGATTGTGAAATAAACCCTTACCTCTTTGGTAACTTTTGAATCATAACCCCCTTAGAGGAAATAAATTCAAATGAAAATTTAAATAAAACGAATATAATGTGATTCATGATATAAAATATAAAATGGGTATTGTAGCTCCCTAACTTGATTAGCCACCTGAATAGTGCTTCGGGCCAAGTTCCACTGACCTTAGGCACACCTCCCAGTATGCCAAAGGCTTCCGACTAGCAGTGAGAGTGTAAAGGGATGATATTGGGGAGATTATACCCTCTGTTGATGATATAATAATGGTCTAAGTATATATATAATATGAAAAATAAAATAAATACCAAGAGAAACTAGACCAGTAACCCACCCATGGAGGAAACATAAGCAATATCATACAATAGCGGAAGCAATAACAAAAAAAAAATAGTGTAATAGATAAACAACACAACATTCCATTTGTAGATACTAAAACATAACATGCATACATAACAAGTCATACAGACAATAAGCAGAAGGGGTTTCCCATGGCCAAACTCTATACGTACATATAGTAGCTTGCTAATATAGAATTAAAAAATAACTCCAGATAAGAAAATAACCCATGGTTAATTTTCTTCTATCCCATGCTAACACAACCACTAAGATATATCTCCTGAGCCCGAACCTTTACCTGATCACAAAGCCATAAAATCTACACATTTCCTGAAGGGACAGTGTAGGGTGTGAGAAAAAAACTTAGTAGGCCACCACTAATGTGTGTTTATCTTATATCTGTGATTACATAGGTGTATCTAAATAATAAAATAAATATCATGGTACAAATTCATGACAATAACTCGCTCCCCTTGTGCTTAGTAACCATAAGGGAGTGATCACCTGCTTCGGCCAATGCCGGTATACCATAGTGGAGAGGACCCTTAGCCTATTCCCAAGGTATCCATTGATGTAAATTATCCCAAATTATCCCTTGAGTTACAACTCTAATAAAATCACTCGACACCTTATTCCAACCAACACCTCATGTCCAAAAAAATATAACTTAATGAAGGCATTCCCCAATAATGAAATACCTGTTCCCATGGACCTCATCTCATAAGAAACCATATCGGATCAAAGAATGAAATCCAAGGCACATTGATGTTTTCCCTCCCTATGATATCACTGTCAGATCAATATCTAATGTCCTGAGGAACGACGATGTCCATCATCCCAAAAAAGTCCTGGCCTAACAACCTCAAGAACAATGAGCCTCAGCCCCCAATTGATAGTCTCAACACTGACAACCAATGGATCCTCACTATCCATGTGGATTTCTATGACAAGCACCTTCAATCATCATACTAAGCTGTAACTAATGGAGGGCTCTACCCACACGGGTAGTCAATACCGCCTCATCATCTGAGTACTACTGTTTTCACATGACTCGAACAATGCATTGTCCAACACGACTAAGTGAAAATCAAAGTGAGAACATAATCCCCACTAACCCGACACCTCATTCCTTTGTTACCTCATCTCTCAATACCATGGTCAACACCATCATAAATCATCCAGGCCATGCCCAAATCCCAACGACCTCATCACCTCATCCGGTGACCGTGTTAGCCAACCAGTGATCAACATCACTCAATATATATATATATAGACCGGGAAAAGCCCAACCTAATAATCACATCACCTCAAATCAAATAGACAACACTATCTCAATCCTTAGCTCGAGCCTATCATGTTCCCATGCAACTCAGTGGTTCAATATAAATAAATTAAACAATACAATTTAAATAAAACATCACCCTAGCCTAATATACCCAAGGTCCTAACCTCTCATCAAACCTCAATCATTTTTAAACTTGTGTGAGAATTCCCATAGGCATATCACATGGTAAATTTAATTAATTAAATACAAGAAATTAAATTCATAGGGTCCCGATCGACCATCACAATGACACAATCAGATCTGTACCCCCAAAACAATTGTGAAATCACAAAGAAATATGAACACCAAATACCTTATGTTAGTAGATGTATACTCATCTGATATTAGCCTCTAACTTAGACCAATTTGTAAGAAATAAATATTTTATATGAATGCCCTAAAAATAGGGTAAAATGACTCAAATATATTTATCATTCCTTATGGAGAGGGAAAATAAGAAAAGAGGAAAGTGGATTCAAGGTCTTACCAATACAGATCTAATGCCATAGATGGATCGAATAACAGAGATCAGATGAAGAATCTTTCTCAAAATCTAGGAGAGGGAGAAAATATGAGGAACCCCACTACTATGTGCGACCAAGGAAGGATAAAGGAGGAGGAAAAGAAGAAATATGGTAGGAGGGTAATTTGGTAATTTCACACTCTTAATGGGTTGTATGGTTAGCTCACATGGTTTTGAAAACCATGCACCGACTGTGCAACAACCACTGTCCAAGCTCCAGGATCTCACTCTTTTCTAAACTGTGAAAGAAATGCAAGATACCTCTGTCAAAAAATTGTAGACATGGCCACATGTCCATGAACCCCCTCTTGAATGGTTTGGAAAACTGTGCACAGTAGACCTAGAGGGCCGAATAATTTCTCCTTGGAAGCCACATGGTTTGTTCAAACCGTGAAACCTAGTCTGCGCACTTTGAAACTTGGATTTGCAGCCTTTGATGGACTTGAAACCCAACCGAACCCCTAATACACTTTCCAAGAATTAAGACTCGTATAAAAAAAGTTCTTAGATTAAGGAAACTCTTGGAATTAATATCTGTTAAACAAGAAAAGAGTTGGTATGTACACAAAACTCCAAAAATTCAAAACAGGTGAGGAATTTGACCCACTCCAAAAACTCGAGATATTATAATCTACCCACCTTAACATAGCTCATCCCCAAGCTATAAAACATAAAATTGAGATGGTACCAAACATACCCATCTCTCTCAAAACACCCCAGTATCAAAGGGCACATGTCAACTACCTCAAGGGGGCTCCCCACCTTAGGAGATACCTACCCTAGTCACTTACTAACCCCAAAACTCAAATAAAACCGATGGTCCATTGACCGTCCCCAGACTTAAGGTCCTCCCGTGACCCATCATCACTCCTGCTCCTCATCAGGTACTCCCAAGTTATACCTGAAACCCATTATGTCTCACATCTCATCAGAATACCACCTTGTGTACATGCCACATATGACACCTATAAGGTCCCACATCTCATCAGATAGTCAAAATCATCCTCGGTTCCTCAAACCATAACAAGTCCCGCATCAAAAAAATTCCTAAATTTCAATGTACCACATAAAAGTCATGCATTCATAGATTCCCATAAAAGATTCCAATGCCACACACCTTACAAACATATATATATAATGCGTATGAAATGATGTCTACCTACTAAGAAGTGTTTGGTTAGTCCATAGATATATCCTGTGCACCTTGTGCACCCAAAACGTACATTCCTGCACAAGGGACATGGAAAAATAAAACTACAACCCGGGTCATGCCCATGGAATACTTATGACAGTAACCAGCTCCCCGAACTTCTTTTCCCTTGTAAGATTCACTATGTTCATCTAGCCTAAAGTTTGACTACCTAAGTCCTAGCCTCCCTATAGTTATACACCATCCAATGACCACTGACCCTGTTACTAGGCCCCGCTGCATCTTCCACAACCTCCACATGTAGCTAAAACTCGGCCACCATCACTAGGTTCCACTCCCAGTACGATCTCAAAACCCTGAGTTTGCCTCGGTCCCTAACTTCCAGTTGTCCAAGAAGGTTTCCTACAGAACCTCTTGAGGTTCCCAACTGGTCCATATGCTTGGAACTCCTTTGGTTCCTGATCACACTACATCTGCACATGCCTCAGATTCCCACAGTAGAAGAACACCATTGACAATCCATTCCGAGGTGGTATTCTCAAGTCTCTGGCCCAAAAACCCTACTGAGACTCATCTCAGCCTTTCTTCCTACTATATGAAGCATCAACATTGAATTCATCAAATATAATCACCCAGATCGATTATGACTGGTCCGTTAAGTTTCCCTCGACTATGAGCGCCTTGTTCACCGCCTCTGAGAATGAGGCTAACTTGAAGATGTTTACTTTCACCCTGACGACATGTTGTAAACCATCCTTGAAATTCCTCACCCATAAGGTATCATCACCCACCATACCGGGTGAAAAATGATAGAACTTAGTGAAAGTGGTTTCATAGTCCATGAAGGACATGTCTCCTTACTGTAGGCTTAAGAACTCCTGAGATCCCTTCTCCCTTAGCATATCCTGGAAAAATTTCTTGAAGAACCTATCCTTAAATTCCTTTCAAGCTAGTCCCTCACATCTTCCTGCCTAGACCTATACATACCACTAGATCTTAGTCATTCCTCTGAACATATACATCTCTAGCTTCACCCTCCACACCAAGGGTGTCTCAAGCTGCTCAAAGATCATATGCATCGACTCGATCTAGTTCTAAGATGATTGTGGTCTATCCTCATCCTAAAATAGTGGTGGGTGTTGCGACTGGAACTCCCAAGTCAAGTACTCCATGGAAGGATATACTCCTTGACCTCCCCTTTCAATTCCCTGGATAATGCATACCGGGCTCACTCTAAGCTACTCATCAAGCCACAATATAAAAGTTGTCAAATCCAGTGGCTACCACGCCTACACCTAAGCATGTACCTATTCCTGTACCTATATCTGATGCTCATTATGAAACTATGAGGAATCATTATGAACCTCAGGGGTATCAACATGTGCCCTCTTCTGTGGCACTAAATCATCTCCCACCTGATGCTCCATTAGATCCCTTCTGGGTGGCATCCCGCTGAATACCAATACCATGTTCATACAACCTAGATAACACCCCCCACACACATAACATAGATAGAGAAAGCAGTAAAAGGGAAGTACAAGAGCCTCAACCCAGTTGGTGAGGACTCGCTAGGTGCATCCTAGAGACCCAAGATCAAATCCGGGTGAAGGCATATTTCTGGGGTACTGTAGCAAGTACTGTAGCAGGCACTGTTTGGTAATGTAGCAGCCGAAACTATTCATCCATCTGGGCCTTCAGGTCACCGGTTTGGTCCTCAGATCCTGCAAGGCTTTCGGGACACCCAAGGCCTTCGGTCTAGTTGATTCTCAAGGCCTTCGGGCCACCTTAAGGCCTTAGGGACACCCAAGGCCTTCGGGCCACATGAATACAGGCCCCAGAAACACTAAATAAAAGGAGCATCCCCAGAAGAGGATTCAGAGCAGGTGAACTCACCAGAGCCGAGCCAAATGGATTTTCATAATGAGAGGGTATGGATATGAAATCGGTACCGGCCTATTCTTGCACGGGAAGCCTAGCCAGACGGTCATGCAAAGGTGGAGATCTACTATCAAGATGCAGATGCTGGGGAGGGGCAATTCCTTGTAGATAGTCTGGTTGAATTTCCTATGACCTTCGGGTCATGTAATCTCCTAAGCCTACGAGCCATGTAATCTCTGAGCCTACGGTCCTTTTAAGGGTTCCCCCTCATCCCTTGAAAGGGGGGTTATCAAAAATCAATAAAAATTAAGGCCTTTGGGCCATTCAGGCAGTAAAAGGAAGCATAATCTCACTACCCTTACCCTCACCCATTTCAACAATGTATCATGAAATCCGACCTCTTATCCCCTTAACCGCCCCTATCAGATCCAAGTATCACATATACCTCAAGCCATGCATATCCTGAAAAACCATGTTGCCTCAATCTGATGACCTCATCACCCAACCTGGTGATCAACATCACCCCATGTCATCATCCTTGCATGCTCCTATAAGATCCAGGACCATATGTACATAAATACACACACACACACACACACACACATATATATATATATCACATATCACAAAAATATTTTATTGGGTCCACTTTCCTAGACTGGTTAAGTAAGATGCCACCAAAGAGAGGCTAAGTAGGAAAACACCACTTAGTTTCCTTTACTGACACTTTAAACAACACAACCCCTCTTAGCACAATTTAGGTCCCCAATAAAAATCACAAGAATTTTATCAAAGGTGAATTTATATATATATATAAAACATCCTATGTGCCTATCAAAAGCATAAAAAAACACCCCTTGCCATACCGGGATAAGGGTCTATATCACAAAAGGTAAAAATCACATTCCAAGAACACCACTCAAGGTGAAAATCATATCAAATATAAAACAAGAAAAGCAGAACAATAATTCCCACCCTTGAAAACTTGGTCTGTTCCCCGTGCATGGGGCTGCAGGCACCCAAACATGAGCTATAAACCAGTTTTGAAAACATCTTAATCTCCAGTCCACCGTATCCCAAATAGTAAGAATAATAGAAAATGAAAAAATGTGATATAATTAGTATCCACCCAAACATTTTTAACAATTCCTAGTCAATAACTACTCTGATACCATTTGTAGCACCCTGACCCAATTAACTACCTGAACAGTGCTTCGGGATGAGTGCCACTGGACTTAAATGTGCCTCCTCGTAAAAAAAATGTTATTGAATAGAAAAGAGGGTGTAAAGTGGTGATAGTGGGTATAATATAATCTTTGGTGATGATATAATACTATTACAAGTATATATATAATATGCAGCAGAAAAGAAAGACCAACAGACACTGGACCGGTAACCCACCCATGGAGGAAGCACAAACAATATCTTACAATAGCAGAAGTAATAACCAATAACATCTGAACAATATATAAACAATCCAACATGCCATTTGTAGATACTAAAATAGAACGTGCATATATAACAAGTCATACAGACAATAAGAAAAAGGGGTTTCCCATGGGTGACCTCAGTATGTACATATAGTAGCACGATGATATAGAAAGAAAACAAAAATATAACTCCAGCTGAGGAAAGAACCCATGATCCATTTCCTTCCATCCCATTATAATAAAAACACAAATATCCATCTCCTGAGATGAAACCTTTACCCTATCACAAAGCCATAAAATCTACATGCGTCCTGAAGGACCCGTGTAGGGTGTGAGAAAAAATCTCAGTAGTCCACCACCAATGTGTGCCTATCTTACATATGTGATCAAATAGGTGTATCTAAATAATAAAATAAATAGGACTACACAAATGTATAATAATAACCCAATCCCCTTATGCTCAGTAGCCATAAGGAAGTGATCACCTACTTTGACCAAATTAGGTATATCATAGTGGAGAGGATTCTTAGCCTCATCTTAAGGCATCCCTTGATATAAATCATCCTAGGTGAACCCTCAAGTTCCATTTCCAATAAAATCACCTAGCACCTTATTCCAACCGACACCTCATGACCAAAAATATCCAACACCCCTAAGGCATGCCCTAATAATCAAATACCTGGTCCCATAGACCTTAGTTTATCATAAACCCCATTAGATCAAAGCATGAAATATAAGGCACAATGATTTCTTCCCTCTAAGTGACATCACCATTGGATCAATAGCCAACGTCCCAAGGAATGAAGATGTCAGTCCTCCCAAAAAAGTCCTGGCCCAACTACCTCAAGTATGATGAGTCTCATCCCCTAACCGACAATCAAAACACTATCAACAGATGGATCCTAACCATCCTTATGGTTTTCTAGGACAAGCACCTCCAACCATCATCCATAGATGCAACTAACGCAGTCTTATACCCACACGAGTGGTTAACACCACCTCATCATCTGAGTCCTATTGTGTGCACACGACACCATTAGTGCATTGATCAATACGGGTGAGCGATAATCATGAAGTAAGAACCTAATCCACACAAATCTGGAACCTTGTTCCCCTGTGACCGCGTCGCTCAATTTGATGGCCATCACCATCATAAATCATCATGTCTATGACCAAATCCTAACAACCTCATCGCCTCATACGACGACTGTTTCACCCAACCAATGATCAACATCATTAAGAATATATATATATATATATATATATATATATATATATCGATCAAATCCCATCCTGAAGATCACATCACCTCAAATCAGATAGCCAATGCTATCTCAATCCTCGGGTTGATCCCGTCATGTTCTCATGGAACCCAGTAGTTTAAAATAAATAAATTAAACAATTAAATTTAAATAAAAAATCACCCTGAACTATTCTTCCCAAGGTCTCAGCCTCTCACCAAGCCTCAACCATTTGTAAACTTGTGTGAACATTCCCATAGGCATATCACATGGTCAATTTAATTAATTAAAGATAAGAAATTAAATTCATAGGGTCTATCTTAGCCAAAACATTGGAATACTCAAAGTCTCACAAAAAAAACTATAAAATCAAAAATAAATATGAGAACCACATACATCATGTTGGTAGATGTCCACTCTCTCGATATTAGCCTCTAAATCAGTCCAACTTAGAAGAAATCAACGCTTTAGAATAATGACCTGAAATAGGGTAAAATGGATCACATGGATTTAGCTCTTTGTATGGTGAGGGAAAAGAATAAAAGAGGCAATAGGATTAAAGTGATTACTGATACATATCCAACACCATTGATGGATCGAATAATGGAGCTCAAATGAATAATCTAGCTCAAAATCTTGCTCAAAATATAGGGTAGGAAGAAAATAGAAGGAACCCCATTACTATGAATGACCAAGGGAAGATAAAGGAGGAGGAAAAGAAGAAATAAGGTAGTAGGTTAGTTTTATAATTTCACAATTTTAATGGATTTCATGGTTAGCTCACATGGTTTGGTAAATCGTGCACCAACCGTGTGACACCCAATATCCATGCTTGAAACTCACATGGTTCATGCACATGGTTTTCCAAACTGTGCATGAGACCTATTTCAAAAAATTGTAGACATGGCTGCATGGCGGTGAACACCCTATTGAATGGTTTGGAAAACTGTGCATAGTAGACATGGAGGGCCATATTATTTCTCCTTGTAGGCCACACAGTTTTTTTAAACCATGAACCCCAGTCCGCGCACTTTGAAAACTTGGGTGTTCAGCCTCCAATAGACTCAAAACCTAACCAAACCCCAGATACACTTACCGTGCATTAAGAATCATCTAAAAAATATCTTGGGTTAAGGAAACTCTCATAATTAAGTCTCTTTAAACAATAAAAGAGTTGTTTTACCCACTAAACTCAAAAAATTAAAAACGGGTGAGAAACTAAACCCTCTATAAAAACCCAAGATGTTATAGGTAGTATATAAACACATAAAAGAAAAAACTACTAAATATGGCATATATATCACAAAAAAAAGTGATATAAGAAACCCTCACAAAGATCATAACATTGAAGTTGGAATTAATCTATGAAGTGATTATGTGTAATAGATATAAATCCATATAACACAAGTGAAATGAAATATAAAATAATAATATGTCATTACACACATAATCTTGTTATAACATAGTTAATGAAGGTGTAATATAGCCCAATGAAAAAAATTGAGTTAAGAAACCCCTTACAAATATTGTAACATTGAAGTGAGAATTAATCAATGAAGTGATTATGTGTAACAAATCTAAATCCACATAAAAATAGTTTAAATACAACATAAAATAATCATAGGTTATTACACACATAATCTTGACATAACATAGTCAATTAAGAAGTGGTATAACCCAATGAAAAGAAATTGTGTTAAGAAACCTCTTACAAAGATTGTAAAATTATAGTGAGAATTAATCAATGATGTGATTATGTATACAAAATTTAAATCCACATAACAAAAGAATAAATAAAACATAAAACAATAAAAGATCATTACACACATAATCTTGTCATAACATAGTCAATAAAGAAGTAATATGACCTAATGAAAAAAATTGAGTTAAGAAACCCCTTACACTGATCATAAAATTGAAGCGATAATTAATCAATGAAGTGATTATGTGTAAAAAATGCAAATCCACATAACACAAGTGTAAATAAAACATAAAATAATAAAATTTCATTATATTCATAATCTTTACATAGCATATTCAATTAATAAGTAATATAATCCAATGAAAAGAAATTGAGTTAAAAAACCCTTTACCTCGAGTCCGACTCACCACACACATAATTTATATCCTATATAATAATATAATATTAATTTTATACTTGATTGATAAATTTTTATGTGAATTACCTTATTATAATCCCTTTTATTTCATTTATTACCATGCCTTATATAGTTATTAAATAAGTTAAGTTCATGTCATATGTTTTGAGGATGTTCGACTCATAATCGCAAAACAACAATAGCAGGTTGACTGTGGTAAAAGGGATCACAGTTCCATAATCTATAAAATATTAATCATGAAATAATTATCATATTTATACATTAAATAAAATTTTATAATCATCTATGAAATTCATACATGAAAAACGAATCACATCGCTTCTTAGAGGTGGTAGTCCACACGTACGCACAAGCGATGTTATCATTTTTAATAGGTTGAAGGATAGTAAATTTAATAATATATTTGATGTTATTAATTTATTCATAACTTTTTTCTACTCCATTTATTTATTTTCAAGTAAAATTTTATATTTTTTTGTAAAATACCCATGTTTCAATACTAAATATATTTTTTGAGCATCACTTGAATTAATCTAGATTTGATTTAGTTTACTATTTTAATTATAAATATCACCCTAATTATCCAAATTTTGTAATTATGGTTTTTTAGGATTCCTAATTCAATTTTATGAAAATAATTAAACTGTATATTCTTCCATCTAAAGGGTCATATGGATCACACAAGAAGGCCCAAATAATCTATCCAAGAAACTGGACCATCCATGAAGATATAATTTTTGAGCTCAATCCATAAGCCCAAATTTTATAAAAGTAAATAATATGTTCGTATATATCTAGACACATATTTTAGAAAAAATTGAAATCCAAAATATACCAAAAAATGGTCCAAATGACGCTTTAAATTCTAGACCACAATTTTATACAGGAATTAAAAATACCCCACTATTCTTATCCTTTCTCCCCATCCAATCATCAAATGGAGCTGATATTTTTTAGTGTGAAAGAAAAGATACACAATAAAAACTTTTTAGAATAAATGGTTTGGATTTGATGGCATATTCCTAGCCTAAAATTCATTCACATTTATACCAATGAAAACTTTGACACAAAAATGGACAACAACACATGGTTTTACAAAATATCCATAACTTTGGATTCAAAATTCCAATGACTGCAAAATTTTTAGGGTGAACTGTAAACATATATGTCTAAATTTTTTAATAAGAATATATCTCGATATTATTTTTTATAAATGGTTAAATTTTTGATCCAAGTCAAGGGACATTTTTGGAATGAAAACAGTCCACCAACTTGGGCTATAAATACATTCCCTTATTCTCCTTCCAAGGAGTTGGCATTTCAGAGATCATAAGGATATATTTTAATGAAAAATTCCCTTAAAAAGGATTTATAGGATCTTTAAAACTCAAGTTTTTACTTGATATACATTTACTACTATCTCTGTTTTCATGTTCTTTTGCGTTCTTTTCAATTGTAAATGCATAAGTTATTTTCAATTTCATTTGAATTTTAATGCATGTTTCATATTCATCTTTTATTATAATCATAAAAAAAATGTTTTTTATTATTAATGTTCTTAAAATTGTTTTAATAAAGTTGAAAATTATTACCTTATTTTTCTTTCTCATTCAATCAAAAGTTCATTTTTAAATCTCTTCATCATTCATGTGTGTTTTTGGCACACTACTCTTATCTTGTCCCATTATTTTTATTCTATTTTTAACTAATCACCATAAAAATAATAAATCATATTAATAAACATCTTAAGGATGTGTAAATAATTCATTGGGTTGAGTCATAATTTGGGTATGTTAAGTGATTGAGAGTTTTTTCTCATTGAATATTCTTTGGGTTAACATTGTATATGTTAAACTTAAAATGTAATGGATTAATGACATATTTTGTTTAACATGTGGATTTCATGGATTATTGGAACTATAAATACACTACTATAAACAATTTTTTATTGAGATTATAACCCTAGTTAAGTTAAGGCTTGGATTAAAGCATCAAAACTTGGGAATTTTTATCAAAATCATCTTGTGAAGTGGGTGTTAATTTAATGTAATATAAATTAAATCTCAAGGATATCATAAACTTAAATCCACAATAATGAACTCACCCCAATATTTATAAAATTTTTTAATAAAAAAACCATCCATTAATCAATTTAATTAAGCTCTACAAACAACCCCCCCATTAAAAAGACAAATAATAAACAATTGACTCTAAAATCTTTACCATCACTGAGGATTTGAGCCAAGTGTCCCTATTTACATTAGCATAGCACCAGAACTTTGAACAGTTGATAGAAGACAATTGGTTGTGCTTGAAATGGCGCCGTTTCTGGGGATAGTGCAACTAGTATATGGTAGGTTTTTATTTTTTTGAAAAAAAATCAAAAGAAAAATAAACAAAAATATATGAAAAAAACACAAAGAAAAACCCTCCTTCCCATAAAGATCATAAACAAAAAAACATAAAGAAAAAATCCCACCTTCCTCACCCTTTACAAATTTATCTGAATGTCCCGTACCCTCCCAAAAAATCATTTAGATTTGTTTGACCCAGAAATTGAGTGAACTCTTAACTGACTTAGGAGGATCATTAGGGATAATCAAATCACTCGAGACCCATTTATTGACCATACAATTAAACTAGATATGGAAAATACTAGGGAAAAAACCTTTAAAGAACTTATTTCCCCTGATATGAATTACCAACCCCTTGGTATTCAATATCTAAATATTAAGGATGATTTTGAACTGAAATCATGTTTTATACATCTTTTACATTATTTTGATGAGATAGCTGATGAGGATCCTCATCTTCACCTCAAAAAGTTTTAAGTTGCGTGATCTACCATGAATCCTCAAGGGGTTTCTAAAGAACAAATCAAAATTTGATATTTCCCTTTCTCCCTAGTCAGCTTCACAAGTCATGGCTCTACTACCTCCCTCCTGGTTCAATAAACACATGGAATTACATGAAGTGACTCTTCTTAGAGAAATTATTTCTTACTTATTGAACAAATTATATCCGAAAGGAAATAAGTGGTATACATAAATTGCCTAATGAATCACTCTATGAGTACTAAGAGAGGTTCAAAAAGATTATAGAAACTTTCCCACACCACCAAATCTCTGAAAAAATATTGATCCAATACTTCTATGTGGGTTTATTGTATATGGAGTGAACACTCATTAATGATTCAAGTGGTAGTGTTATTGTTGAAAAAACTCCTAAAAATGCCCAATATCTCATAAGTAACATGGATGAAAACATTCAACAATTCCATACTCGAGTAGATTCTCAGTTCAAACAATTCCAAGAGAATCAACCCATAGATTCCAACAAGATGACCAAGTGGATCAGTGAACTTAAAGGTATTGTGATATAACTTATGGTGGATGTTAAATCCACAACCTCATCTTCTTCACAATATCTGTTCCCTGGACCTATAAAAAATTATGGAATTTATAGATCACCAGCTCATATAACAAAAAAATATACACATATTAAAGATACTCCATATGATTATATTCCAATGGAGCTCAATGCAGCATATGCTCAGAGGAACACCAACCCTCAACAATCAGGTTAGTTTATTAGAAACTTCAACCAACCCCAGTATGATCCCTTATCTCCTACCTATAACCCTATCTTTAGGTATGTAAATCCCATATCTCATCCCCATCAGTTCCCTCCTCAAAATAAAAACCAATTATAATATGGTCAAGGTGGTGGTAACTTCCAACAACCTTATCCTTTTGTACCTAAACCTAAAAGTATAAATCATCCTCCTGACCCTCCTAGATTCCACTATCCCATTGAGCCTTCTCAATTCCCAACCCAAAAAAATCAATTTCCTAAGAATGAAATTCAAGGAAATCCCAATGTAGGACATGCCTTTTATTATAAGAAAATATAAGAAAGTGTGGGAGAATATATTTACCCCTTCACTTATTCTAGACTTAAAAATATTGAAACACAAATTGGTCAAATTGCATCCAACCTAAGTCATCAATAAAAAACCAATTATTCCTAACTCCCAACTCAAATCTTTCCCAACCCCATGGGTAATGTAAGTGAAATTTCACTTAGATCTAGAAAACAAATTTCCATGAATCTTGATGGATCCTAAAATGAACCTTTGAATATTGATCTTGAAAATGAAAAGAAAAAATCTAGAAAAATAAACTGAAGCTACTCCTTCACCTCCTTCCATTCCTCTAAGGAACTAAATTTCTTTTCCTCAAGATGTATTTGTGCCAAGGAATTCCTTTGAACCCAATACTGAAATTCTCTACATGTTTTTATGTGTTGAGTTCAACATTACCTTCTTATATTCCATAAAACAAATCCCTAAATATGTAAAATTTCTTAAGGAATTGTGTACCCATAAGAGAAAACTTAAGACCATCGAGAATTCTTCAACCCAGTAGTCCATACCCATGAAGTGTACAGATCTAGTGACATTTATTGTTCCATTCCAAATAGAGAGTTACAACTTTTATGATGCACTCATATAACTAGGAGCCTTGATAAATTTCATTCCCAAATCCATCTTCTCCAAACTTGGTCTAGGTCCCTTGCACCCAATGAGGGATGTCATCCAATTATCCAATCGAAGAACAACCTGTCCTGAGGTAATAATTGAGGACTTCATTATCTGAGTTAATGATATTATCTTTCCATATAATTTCTATATACTTGACATGGAATGAGATACAAACTTTTCTTGATCACCCCTAATTCTAGTAAGACCATCCCTCCTGAAATCTATAACTAATATTGATGTCCATCCGGGCATCTTATCCATAGAATTTTGTGACCAATAGTTAAGTTAATTTTTTTAATCCATGTGATACCCATATGAGGATCACTCTACCTTCTCAATCCATGATTCTAAGGAAAATTTTGAGAGTCAATTGAACCCTATTCCATCATGTTCAACATGATCTAATGATAGAGGAGTTTGTAAAATTTTCACCATGATTAGCCAAGTCATAAATGGGGAAGTTGATGTTGACCTTTCATTCATATACTCCATCAATCTAAAGGATATTGAAAAATCTCTAGAATATCATCTAAACTCTAATACATATTGATCCACCTTAAAAATTATTAAGGAAAATGAATCAAAACCAACCAAAATACCTTCCTCTTTTTCTAAGTTGTCTCACCCACAAATGAAGGATGAAACTGATTTGAAACCTCTTCCTGTGCACTTAAAATATGCATCCTTTTCCATGATCACTCTTATCCCATAATTATCTCTTCTATACTTACTGAAACCAAGGATTAAAAACATGTTCATGTGTTAGAGGAAAACAAAAATGCCTTAGGTTTGAACCTAGATGACATGTCATGAATCAACCCCACCCTTTGCATGCATCACATCCATCTTGAAGAATCATAAAAACTAATCAGACAACCAAAAATATGAATCAATCGACTCATAATTGAGGTAGTTAGAGAATAGATCACTAAGCTTATTCAAGATGGTATTATGTAACCAATTTCCAACAGTGATTGGGTTAGTCTGATTCAAGTGGTATGTGTGAATAGATTATTAGAAATTGAATTATAAAACATGAAAAGATCACTACCCTCTTAATTTCCTTGATAAAATGCTAGAATGATTAGCTGGAAAGTCACATTATTGATTTCTTGATGGATACGCTAGCTACTTCCAAATCCCAATTGCACCTTAGGACCAAGAAAAGACTACATTCACTTTCCCCTTTGGAACAAATGCATATAAGAGAATGTCTTTTGGAATTTTTAATGCTCCTGCAACATTCCATAGGTGTATGATGAGTATATTTTCTGAATTAATTGAGCTTTGAATGGATGTTTTCATGGATGACTTTACCATTTATGGTGATTTATTTGAATCCTTCTTTCATTTAATCTCTCTGGTCCTACAAAAGTGTGTCGAATGTAACCTTGTGATGAATTTTGAAAAATGACACTTCATGGTTACTAATGGTATTATTATAGGGCACATAATTTTACAAGAGGGTATTCAAGTCGATCCTACCAAAATTGTGGTGATCCAATCTCTTACTAAACCCACATCAGTTTGATACATCCATTTATTCCTTGGAAATTATAGTTTCTATCGGCGATTCATCCATAAATTTAGTAAGATTTCCCTACCACTAATTTAGATACTCCAAAATTATGTTACATTAAATTTTGATGAGGATTTCAAGAGAGCCTTCATTGAACTAAATTTTTTTCTTACATCTTCCTCGATATTTCAACCCCCATATGGGTATTTACCCTTTGAATTGATGTGTGATTATTCTGGTAGGACCATTGGGCCTGTTCTTGGCCAAAGAAGAGAAAAAAGTGCTCATGTCATATATTATGCCTAAAAAATTTTGGATGAAACTAAATATAAATACACTGTGTCCAAAAAGGAACTTTTAGCTGTTGGTTTTTCCTTGGACAAATTTGGCCCTATATTTTAGGTACCAAAATCATCATTTTTTACAGATCATTCAACTTTAAAGTTCTTTATTAAGAAAATTGATCCCAAACTGAGACTAATAAGATAGATCCTAATGATCCAAGATTTTGGCATTGCAATTAAATACAGGCCTGGAAAAGAAAACCCTATGGTTGATTACCAAATTAGAATTTCTAATTATTCTCATTCTAAAATAATTGATCTTGAATTTACAACTAAACACCTCTCTTCTCTCACTCCAAAGTTTCCATGGCATTCACCACTTTTAAATTACCTGGTTTATGGTGTTTTCCTAATTTTTTTTCAAAAGAACAAAAAAATAAGTTAAAAAGAAATTCAAATTACTATTTTTGGGATGATAATAAACTTTGGAAAATTAGGACTAACATGGTAATTAGAATATTTGTTGATAAAGATGAACATTTTTTCATCTTATAATTCCGCCACTCAATGACCAGAGGTGGAAACTTTGGACCACAAAGGAACTCCTGAAAGGTCCTTGATTCTGGATTCTTCTAGTCTTAACTCTTATTGGACTCACATGAGTTTTTTTTCAATCATGTTACATTTTTCAAAAGTTTGGTATAATTTCCAAAAGAAATAAAATTCAACAAAATTCTTTAATCTTATGTGAGATCTTAAATGTTTGGGGTATCGATTTCATGAGACCATTCCCCCTCACAATGGATTATCATATATTCTTATAGTGATTGACTATGTTTATAGGTGGGTTGAGGCCAAACCCACTAGGAAGGATGATGCACATACTATTATTTATTTCCTCAAAACCCATATTTTCCATCAATTTGGAACACCATTTTCCTTGATAAGTGACTTAGGAACCCATTTATCTAATCATAACATGGAGTACCATTTCAAAAATAATGGGGTTGTACATAAAAAATCAACTTCATATCACCCCCAAATAAATGGAATGGTTAAAATTTCTAATATAGAAGTAAAAAGAGTTCTTTAGAGAATCATTAAACCCACAAGAAAAGACTATCCTGAAATACTTAGTGAAGCGTTTTGGGCTTATTGAGTTTCTTATAAAACACCCATTGGGATGTCTCCTTTTAGGATAGTTTTTGGTAAAGTGTTTCATTTAATATTTTAAATTTTGGGTTGTGAAAACTTATAATTTTGATTATGAAAAATCTGAAGAAGATATATTGTTGCAGTTGAATGAACTAGAGGAGCTTTGAATAAATTATTATGAGAATTCAAATTTATACAAAGAAATGGCTAAGGAACTCCATGAAAAAACATCGTGTGAAAGGTATTCCATCAAGGTGAAAAGGTAATGCTCTTCAATTCATAATTTCATCTTCACTGAGGTAAGATTAATTCTCATTGGGAAGGTCCTTTTATTATTACTAATGTTTACCCATTTGGTGCAGTGAAAGTCCAAGACCCCTCTTCCAAAAGAAAATTCACAGTTAATGGACATTGGTTAAAGCATCACCATGAGAGGAAACACATTGTAGGAACCACATAGGAATCCATCAGATCCACAAATACTATGTAAGACCCACCACTAGATGGAGACGGTGACCCACCAAATCTAAACCAGGGGGAACCTATTTCCTTTTAACCCTTTCTCTCCGTCTTTCCTTTTCCTCTCTCATTATCATTTTTAACTGATTTCTCCTTCAAACCATATTTTTTTCCCTCTTTCTCTTTTTTTGTGGGTGTTTATTTTAATAAAAAAGTAAAAAAACATAAAAAAATAAAAAAATACAAAAAAAGTCATAATTAATCACCATTAAATTTTCAAAAAATTTCCAACCTTTTTGGGAAGTCCAATGACTTGTATTCATCTATTTTTTTTATTTTAATCCTAAATTTAGATAAAGAATTTTGTGTCAAGATCAATAAATTTTTATTGCTCATTTTTTGAATTGGAAAACGATTCTTCCCCAATCATGAGGAGTAATGTTAGCTTTCTTGCCAAGATCACCTATGGCCATATTTTCATATTGTGTGTTTTTAACCCTCGATTGTGAATCTTGAGTTTGTGGACCTTCAAGATAAATATCTTACTTTATAAGGAACTGATATGATAGAGTAATTTTCTAAACCACATGATAATCACAATAGCTAAATAGCCTCCCATTACCCTTACACCGTTCCTCCTTTTGAAAGCCCCTTTGATCCTATGAAATCCCTTTTTTTTATAACCACATCATAAGCCCAAAACCTCATCCCACCCAACATCTACATGGATTTTCATTGCATTATTTCTCTAAATTTATGTTTGGGGGGAATGGATTTCATTTTGGGTACCATTTACTTGATTTTCAATGTGTTATCATATGCCTGAGGGCATGAAAACATTTAAGTGCGGGGGAGTAGTTTTTATTCAGTGAGGTTTGTAAATATATATATGTTTTTGACATATTTTAAAAATTATATTGAAAATTGTTAAATTTTTTTTGAAAGAAAACAAAAAAAAAAAACAAATGAAAAAAAAGAATGGGTTCTGTCTTGAGAGGGTAAAAAATTACTCTTCCTAAACCTTTGATCTTGTTATAACTATTAAAATTAGTGTTGTGAGGATATCAAACAATGGTTGGGAGATGAGTGTGAGATTTTTTTCAAGTTAATTTTTTTAAAAAAAAAAGAAAAAAAAAGAAAAAAAAGAAAATTAAAGAACACTTGCATCATATTTTCCTTCCATGTTTCATTTCAAACCAATTGTGCATTTATTTTTCCATATTGGTGTTTTACCCATCTTTTTCTATCTTTTGGACATTATATTTATAACGTACCATAACCACTAAAAAAACCCTTAAAAATACCTCTTGATTCTTTTTCACTTTATAATAGGGAATTTAAGTTGAGAGCTCCTTAAAACTCTAAGATTTTGACTTTTGGTTGGTGAATGAGTAAACCTCTATAAATAAATTTTTTCATCTTGAGAGGAGTAAGTTTTAGGTGCCTACATTTTCCATTACTAATTTTGAGCATGAAAAATGAATTGTTTTTGGAACATTATTTCTGTAACAATTTATTTTGGAATTCTTTATGGATGAGTGAACTAGTCTAGACCTCCCCTAATTGGGTAAAACAAAATTTTAATATTTGTTGGCAATTGAAAATGATTTTGTTATATAGTTGTTGTACATGAGGACATGAAAAATCCAAAGCATGGGGGAGTTAATGTTATTCATTTATTAATAACTTTTGTTCCACTCCCTTGAGTGATTTTCAAGTAAAAGTGCATAATTTTTGTGAAATATCCATGTTTTAATACTAAATATAATTTGTGAGCATTATTTGAATTAATCCATATTCGAGTTAGTTTACTATTTTAATTATAAATCCCACCCTACTTATCCAAATTGTGTAATTATTGTTTTGTAAGGTTACTAATTCAATTTCATACAAATCATTAAACTGGATCTTGGTCTAATTATTCTATATAAAGGGTAATATGTACCACACAAGAAGGCATACAAAATCTATCCAAGAAACTGGATCAGACATGAAGATAAAATATCTAGGCTCAATCCAAAATCCCAAATTTTATGGAAGTACAAAATATGTTCTTAAATATATAGAAACATCTTGGATAAAAATTTAAATGCCCAAATCTACCAAAAAGGGGCCCAACTGATGCTATGAAGTCCATCCTACAATTCTATCTAGGAATTAAAAAAATAACACCATTATTGACTTTTCTACCCATCCAATAATTCCATGGAGATGATATTTTGTAGTGTGAAAGAAAATATATAGAATCCCAAATTTTTATAAGAAATGGTTTAGATTTTAGGGAATATTCCTAGCCTAAAATTCATTCAAATTTAGACCAAGTACAACTTCGACACAAAAATGGACAACAACACATGGTTTGCAAAAAAAACATAACTTTGGATTAAAAAATCCAATGAAAAAAAATTTTTTATAGTGAATTTTAAAAATATATATAATTTTTTTAAGAATAATATATCTCAATATTATACTTCCTAAATGGTTAAATTTTCGAGCCAATTTTAGGGACAATTTTGGAATGAAAATAGTCCACCACCTTGGGCTATAAATACATACCTCTCTTATCCTTGATTTGAAATTTCAAGTATTATAAGAATATATTTTCATGAACAAGGCCCTAAAAATGATTGGTAGGATCTTCCAAACTCAAGTTTTCACTTTAGAGACCATTCCTTATCTCTTTGTTTTTATGTTCTTTTGTGTTCTTTTCAATTGTAAACGCGTAAGTTTTTTTTTCAATTTCATTTGAATTTTAATTCATGTTTCATCTTCATATTTTTTTATAATCATCCAAACTATATTTTTTAATATTAATGTTCTTAATTTTTTTAATCAAGTTGAAAATTATTCAATTCTTTCAATTTATCATTCAATCAAAAGTGCGTTTTTAACTCTCTTCACCATTCGTGTGTGTGTTTGGTGCACTAAAATTATCTTGTCCCATTATTTTTATTATATTTTTTACTAATCACAATAAACATATTAAACCAGATTAATAAAAATCTCAATGTATGAGTAAATAATCCATTAGGGTGAGTCATAATTTGGGGATGTTAAGTGATTTATAGTTTTTCCTCATTGAATATTCTTTAGGTTAACATTGCATATGTTAAACTTAAAATGTAATGGATTAATGACATGTTTGGTTTAACATATGGATTAAATGAATTATTTGAACCATAAATACACTACCATAAACAATTTTTGATTTATATTTGAACCCTAGTTAAGTTAAGTCTTGGATTAAATCCTTAACACTTGGGAATTATGATCAAAATCATCTTGTGAAGTGGATATTAATTTAATGCAATATAAAATAAAGCTCAAGGATATCATAAGATTAAATCCATAATAATGAACTCACCCAAATATTTATAAAATTTTTAAATAAAAAATCACCCATAAATCAATTTAATTAAGATACACAAACAACCCCCCCTCATTAAAAATATAAATCAGAAACAATCAACTCTAAAATCTGTACCATCACCGAGGATTCGACCTGAGTGCTGCTATACACATTAGCAGAACACCAGACCTTTGAATGGTTGATAGGAGAAAATTAGGTGTGGTTCAATATTATATTTAAATAATTATAATTATTTCATTAATATAATATATATTCATTAAATATATCATAATAACCAACTTTTTGAGATGGTGATGAAAAATGAAATAGATCACTTCATGGAGGTGCTAGTCTATATATACGCACGAGTGATATTTCCATTTCCCATAGGATAAAAATGGAGATAAATAAGGGTTATATCATAGACATAATAACATATTAGTATAATTTAGATACTTATTTTATTATATAAACATGTTTATTACAGAATATAAGGAGGTGGAAGAAGAAATAAAATGAAAGAACTCGATTAAGAGTTATACCTCTTCTTCATGAAACCTCCTTTGGATTACACATTAATCCTTATAGGTTGATATTTTGGGGATATAAGATCCTCTAGATCATTAGTAAGATGTTTGGGATGGTATTTGGTCTAATATTGTTTGATTTAAAAGGCTCAAATGGTGTGAGGAATAGAGGTGAAGGGGTTCCCTTTTATAAGTGAGGGGAGTGACACAAATGTAAATATTAAGAACTTTAAAATATAATAAATATCATAATCATGTCATGTGAAACCAAATGGCCATAATTTAGAAGTTATAACATTATAAGGTTAAAATAACATCAATAAATAAAATTTATACATGTTTAAGTTTCATTTTAAACCTTATATTTTGGTTTAACCCCCCATTAACCCTTTTTAACTTTAATAATATTAACACATATTTAACACTTTAAGGGTTATAAATTTACATATATGGTGGAAATTGGATCAAAAATGGTTCATGGATTAAATTTTTGACTATTTCACATCTAAATTTTCCTATTTAAATATTTTTTTACTTTTAAACCATTTAATAAAATACTAATTATCATAAAATATCATTAAATCCATTTTTGGGACTATTCATTTAATTTTACTTCAAATACATCAATAAATATTTTTAATTAAAATATAAACAAATTTTCCATTAATTATAATTTATAATTACCTATTAAATTCACGGAATACTACAATTCCACCAAAAAATATTAATTTTATCATTTTTAAATCATTTACCTTTATTTTTCTACTGCATGCACATGAAATTGTATCAGCATTATATAAGAGTTCAAGGTAATTATACCATCACTAACAATTAAATTAAAATCACCATCATAAAAAAAAATTTTATGTTCAGAATAATCTTTTATATTTTTTCATAACATCTCTATATCCCAATGAAATAAGATAAGATAAATTAAAAGCAAGAGAGTGTCATTTTTGTAATTAACCTTTACATAAAATAATATGAAGGTTATAATCAAAGAAAAGTGGAAATAAATTTCCAAATTTTCATATATTTTATTATTATAGTAGAAAAAAACCCATCAAATAAAATAAATATAAGTGTTATGATGATTTTAGGCCTTATCTCATAGTTTTAACCCTGTTTTATGTTTTACCCTTTTCGAGGTGACAAATATTCACTATAATTACTATTCATAATGACCAAAAGTAAAAGATACCTATTTAATTTTTTTTGAAAAACCTCATTCCAAATATGGTATCCATTTTAAAATTTTATAAGTGTTGGAAATCAATTTTAATATAAATGTGTAAAATTCTATGAAAAATGATTTCTAGACAAATGTGTTTTAAGCCTAAATATGAGTTTATAAAAAAAATGATGCTAATTATTTTTTAATTAATTAGATTATTTATAATTAAATTAGAATTATTTTAATTTTAGACCAAATAAAAAACATAATGGTACTTTTAAATTACTTTATTTAAAGAAAAAAATGACATTTTTACAAATATCGGCATTTTCACTATTCACTCAAATAAACCATTTCTGAAAAATCCCTAATTTCACCCTAAGATAATTTTGACATGATTATTTTAAAAAAAAATTCCATTTTTTTAAATACAATTTCTAAAAGTGGAATAAATTAATTATAACATCCGCACACAAAATGCAATAAAAACCATTTTTTAAGAAAATGTATTTTTAAAGTATAAATTGAATTTATTCTCATTACTTACCTAGTAACCATCATTAGATGAATTTTAGTTTATTTTACTGAATATATGACCTATAAATTTTATTAAAATTGTTTATATATAATGGTTAACTTAATTTACTTTGATAAAAATACATTACGCACATAAAAACATTTACTGAAAAATACCCCCTTTAATCATATATGATTTTATTTAAAATTGAGTAGTTATTTCCTAATAAATTAATTTGTATTAATATATATATATATATATATATATATACACATATCATAATAAAATTATTCATATTTATACCCACCAACCCAATGTATTGATTATAATGTTCATATTTAAATAATAATACTTCTATAGTTTATTGATGTTCATTTAAGCTCGGTGTTGCATATACCACATGCTATCAAATATATTACTTAATGAAAATAAATTATAAAATCTAAGGGTGTTACAAACTACCCACTTATAGAAATTAATTCCTCATAATTTATCTCATGTCCTATAAAAAGGTTTTAAAACATTTTTTATAATGAATTCCTGGGAGTGGAAGATAAATCATGCAATCATGGAAGGAAAATACCTTTTTAATATTTAAAAATACATTTGTTAAAAATCCACATTGTGAAAAGGGATAATAAAACATTCTTTTGGAAAAAAGAAAATGGAAACATGAAGGTCACCTAGAATAACACATAATCGAGTTCCCAAATAAGTAAAACATTGGAAGGAAGTGAAAATATGGACATGAAGGAGAAACATAATGTCTAAAGAATGATGGAGATTGATAGAGAGCATGATCCCAAGAAAGTTAATGAACAAAAAACCATAAATTGGTGAGGGATAAAAAATATCATCAATGAAAGTAAAACATGTTATTTTTAAAGATTTTCTCTAAATTTGATGGATTGTTTTACCATTAAGATAGAGTACACTAGAAAATATACTTACTCTATTTCTTTTTATTTCATAAGCACAATTTTATCCTTTGGTTGTGATTCAAGAATAATTTTCTCTTCTAATTAATCCCATATTCTAAATGATAAATTTTGAATTTTTTATTCTTGAAGCACTAAAATTAAATTTCAATGGATCACAATATACAAAAAAATGATAAATTATTTCTCATGTTTCTATCTATTAATCAAAACCAAAACATTGTTAGCACAAATTAAGATAATATCAAATATGAATAAACTTTCACATGAAGAAATACTACATTAATCTCTAAATTCTCAATAATAACACTTAGATTACAACTTAAATCATTACATAAGTAACTGACCTTAAAACTCTTCAAAATATTTCTAATCAAGTTGAAAGCCCAAAAATCAAAAAAATTGAACCTATATTTTTATGAGATCAATTTAACATTTATCGCCAAACAACATTAATCAATCAGAAAGTTACATAATAAAAATGTATATACCTTATCATATAATCTCCAAAATATGCTATTCTTTCTCATAAATAACTTAAATCACCATAAATCCATAATAAAATCATATATAGTCTCAAAATATAACTCAAAATTTATTCCAATTAACTATAATACCTCAACATCAAAATCATGTCAACCCTAATGGTTATATTAACTTATATATTTTGTCCCCAATATAATAACATTATTCCCAAATAAATTCATTCTAAATAACATTTTTAAACCAAAGGGTGACATTTACCTCAATCATCTATCTCCTAAAATATAATTAATCACCTTAAAATTCCATAACTTAAAACCTTAAAAGGGTATCCATGCCTTTAAACATATTATCAACCTTATACTTATTAACCTATTATGTTACCTAAAACTCTTAAATTATACTCATTTATATATTTCTAGAATTTAAATTTATTTAAAGAATGCTTTGATACTAACAGTAGTATCCTAGACCCATGCACCTTGGTACGATTTAAAAAACATAATCTTTATATACCAGTTTTTATATAATCTCAAGTGACACAATTTTGATCTTCTATAATTACAACATCAATGAAATTATTTATCCACTTATATATGAAATGCCTTTAAGGTTTAGAGATTTATAGAATTAGGAAAATCATTACTAAAAAAACTCACATCTTTCTCATCAAATGGATATTTTTCTAATATACCCATATTTTCTTATTCAAAAAATAAGTCTTCAAAATCTCCCAAAAAATTATCCACTCATAATTATATTCTAGAAGTATCATTCAAAATACTCTTCTTTATAACTTGGTGAATGGAAACATAAGAAAGGGTGAGTTCAAACAATTAATAAGGTAAAGAATACAATGGAGGCTATCATGAATACATAATTCATAAACAATATATAAGAGATAAACAATAATCAAATATGTCATATAAATAATCATCATGAAAGTGGAATATATCCATGGTTAAAATAACAACATAACTAATCACATGGATTATAATAACTGATTTCATAATGATAGATTTCATAATTCTAGACATCATAATATTACTTTCAAGGCCTCTTTCCAAGACATCATATATAAATAGGTAAGGCATACACCAAATAACCAATAAATTTTATCTCATGAGACCTAATGATGAATATAGGGGATATAATGGGATCTTATCATCATTTACTAAGTCCAATGCATTCATAATATGAAAAAAATGAATAAAAATTCAATACATAATCAATATAAACATTCATATTGAAAAACTAGCATATGAAATGTTAATATTTTCCCTAGTCTATCACTAGATAAACATGATCATAATCTATCCAAAGTTATATGGTGGATGGTATCATTAGACTATATTCTAAGTAAATAATCAAATTCATCAAAGGAAGTTTAAATGAATGGAGATATACTTTTATAATATTATTGAAACATTTGAGGAGGAAAACACCCTTTTCATTTTTAGATCAATTATTTAAAACCTAAAAATTTCCAAAATATTTGAAAAAATTTATCAAAAATAACCAAATAAACATGTAAAGGAATATTCAAGGAAAAAAATAGTCATAATGATGGGAAAAGTCATTCGTGATGTAAACTCTAAAAAAGTATTTCATTTATACCTTTAGTAAAAAGTACCTCATTTGGAAAATGATAAGAATATTCCTTTTAAACCTTTTTATATAAAGTCAAACTTGTGTAAAAATGAATTTAATAAATAATTTTATAATGGTAGAAACATTCCTGAAAACATTTTAAAGAAAATATAGACATGGAATAAAAATATTATCATCTGAATAGAACAATAAAGTTGGTTTTCCTTTAATTTGTTTTCAAAATTTTGAGTACTTATAGAGAGGAAAAAGAAAGTAAAATTTGTAATTTCTAAAAATAACTAAGTTAGAATAAATTATATGGGGTTTAAGATAGAAAAATCATATAATTATCCCAATTTAATGTTAAACATAAACATTCTCAAATAATGATGATATTGTGAAATAAACCCTTACCTATTTGGTATATTTTGAATCATAACCCCATTAAAATAAATAAATAAAAATGAAAATTGAAGTAATATGAATATAAATAGATTGAATATATAAAATATAAAATGGATAATATATACACCATATAAAGGAAACAAGTAGTGAAAATTTCATATGTGTCACAAAAACAAAAGTGAGATAAAAAACCCTTGCACATATTATAACATTGAATTGATAATTAATTAATGAAGTGATCATGTGTAACAAATTTAAATCCACATAAAACATGTTTAAATATGATATAAAATAATAATATGTCATTGCACACATAATCATGACATAACATATCTAATGAGTATATAATATAACCCAATGAAAAGAAATTGAGTTAAGAAATATATTACAAAGATCATAGCATTGAAGTGAGAATTAATCAATGAAGTGCTTATGTGAAAAAAATGTAAATCCATATATAAAAAGTGGATATACAACATAAAATAATCAAATGTAATTACACACATAATCTTATCATAACATATTCAATGAAGAAGTAATATAACCCAATGAAAAGAAATTGAGTTAAGCAACCCCTTACAAAGATTATAGCATTGAAGTGAGAATTAATCAATGAAGTGATTATGTATATTAAATTAAAATCCACATAAAAAAAGTGGTAATACATCATAAAATAATCATAGGTAATTACACACATGGTATTGCAATAACATAGTTAATGAAGACATAATATAACCCAATGAGAAGAAATTTAGTTAAAAAACCCCTTACAAAGATCGTAACAGTGAAGTGAGAATTAATCAATGAAGTGATTATGTGTAAAAAATTTAAATCCACATAAAAAAGTTTAATTAAAACATAAAATAATCATAGGTAATTACACACATAATATTTTTATAACATATTCAATGAATAAGTAATATAACCCAATGAAAAGAAATTGAGTTAAAAAACCCCTTACCTCGAGTCTGAATCTCTATGTACATATTTTATCTCCTGTATAATAAACTTATATTAATTTTATAATTTATTAAGAACCATTTTCATGTGTATTATCTTGTTATTATTATTTTTATTTCATTTATTACCATGCCTTAAATATTTATTCAATCAGTAATGTTCATGTCATACGTTTTGATGACGTTCGATTCATAATCACAAAAAAACTTTAGTAGGTTGACCATGGTCAAATGGGTCATGGTTCTATCATCTATAGAATATTAATCATGACATAATTATCATTTTTATACATTAAATAATATTTTATAAACATCCATTAAAGGAAAATAATAAAAACAAATCACATTTCTTCGTGAAGGTGGTAGTGTACACGTGCACACGAGTGATGTTATCATTTTTTAATAGGTGAAAAGGTAAGAAGGTAAGTAATATATTATCTTTATAGAATTATAATTATGTTATTATTATCATATACATTCATTAGATATATCATAATAACAATCCTTGTGAGGGGGTGATGAAAAACAAACACATTTATTCATGGTTGTGGTAGTACACACACATGCACAAGTGATGTTTTCGTTTCCCATAGAATGGACATGGATATGAATAAGGGTTATATATGAAAACAATTGTATTTATTACACATAATTTCATGATTTGTTACATAAGAATTCACATAATACAACCCAAAATATTGAGAAGTCTAGTGTGTGGCGTCCGAGACCCAGATGCCACTTAGTAGTGCCCCGAGCCTGGTTGGCCACATAGACTCAAACACATATCCTCAAATGCCAGAGGCTGACGACTAGTAGTGAGGGACTAGTTTGTGTCCATGGGGAGACTATTCCTTCATTACCAGAGTGTATCACAATGGATAACATATAAAATAGTAGGTAAGTAGCAGAAGCAATATAAGTAAACAAAATCCACAACAGAAGCAGACAAAAGTAATAAAAAATTGAATAACTAAAAATCGTATAAAAAGATGAAGATGATATGTCATATATCTATAAAGCTTTAAAACATGGATACAAAGCATCAAAAAATCATGCAATACAAAAGTATCGAAAATAAACCAAAAAATATCCCCAGTATCCCGAGATCTAACTTGGTCATATGCTACCATATCCATCCTAAGAAATAAAGTGATCAAGTGTCTGAAGTGACACATTTCCCTTTATTAACACCTGCATACATATGATCTTCCTGAGTGCCCATGGAACTTGGATATGGTGTGAGATAAATCTCATTAGGCCACCACCAACACTATCTATAACATCGTATCTATGTAATATAAACTGTAACAGTGTAAAACATGCATATATAAAAGTAAAGTAGTATAGTAATTTAAATACCCAAGCACCTACTTCATACATCATATAGTGTCTGAACATGTAACTGGATCATTAATTAAACTTTCAGTTTATATATTTTAGTTATGTGAGGCATACATAACACTAACAACACATCATGAAAGTTCTAGTAAAGGTTCCAAGATGTAACAAGGCAATCTGTATTGATATAATAATGAAAGGGTTCCAAGGTAATGACCAAGGAAACTGAGACCTCAAGGGTTTCCAACTTAGTAGTAAATATAGCCTGGATAAATGGGTAATAGTGTAATCCAATGAGCATCATCTAAGGCATTCCACAATAGTGTGATCTAGCCGATTCCAAGGAGTACATCCAAGGTAAAAATGGATAATCTATGGTTGGTACCAAGGATATAACCAAGGAATCTAATGTACATAAAAACCATTCTTGATCCAAGGAGTGTATCCAAGGCATCCTATAATAGCAAAGGAGGGATCCTATAGTGTCATAATGTGAATCCATTGATAGAAGAGGATCGGGTTCCAAGGTGGGTCTAACCAAGGCAACCAACATCCTTGAATCAGTATGGTGTCCACGAGTGCTCAAGGCATTCCCTCAGGAATCAAAAAGCTAACTAAAGTATGAAAACTTCCAATAATTATGTCATGGTCCATATATAGTTAGCCACTTTACATTAAATTCATTAAATTAGTTAGGATAATTAATATACCATAGGGTTCAATCCATTTCCTTTCATTAGTTTGAAAATTCCAATTGAGCATGAAACTATCTACTAATACATTTAAATCATATTAATTTAATATGTTTATTTGGTTCACTTTGATACCTTGCATTAGATGTGGAAAGGGGTGATACGAACGTGCAACTAAACCATTGAATTACAATTCAGTTGTCCAAGTGATATATACACTATAATTTCCATTTAAAATTCAAATTCATTTATTACATTGAGGCACTTACCTTAGACGGGTCAAGTGAAAAGCATACAAGTGATAGCCATTATCAATTCAATAATCATTTAATATAGTGAGGCTTACCATTAGAAGTGGAAAGCCTAGGAACACCCGAATAGTGGATCAAACATGTAAAAACACTAAAAACCAAATTATGGTAAATCAACCTACATGGGGTGGTTGAAGTTATCGACATAACCACCAAATATGAATAAAATATATAGAATGAGTCATAAAATATGGTTATAATGACTATAAGAAAGACACATAAATTAAACAGACGATGCCCGATGAAATTGGTGTGTCCAGATTACAATTTATGAAATGAATAAATGTAACACCACCAAATGATAAAGGGTTAAATGACTAAATGATATGACTCATGTCAACAAGGTGCACCTTCCTTTTCGGAAGCATGTCTGATTAGAACTCCATAGTTAAGCATGCTTGGCCTGGAGTAGTGATCAGGATGGGTGACCTTCTGGAAAGTTCCCCAGGGTGTGTGTGAGTGAGGACAAAGCACACTGGAAAGGACATGTGTTGACCTTCTGGGAAGTTCTCCAGGGTGTGTGTGAGTGAGGACAAAGCACACTGGAAAGGACATGTGTTGACCTGTGGGGACTGTCATTAGTCAGATGACCCGTTCGGGCATGTGGGTGGACCCTGGGGTGGGCCCCACGTGTTTGCGGGGCAACTGGTGGTACCTGATAGGCAAGGACCTGACGTTCATGTTAAGGCGAGGTGTCTGTGCTATCACCGGGACCCGGTTGTCACATTTGGTATCAGAGGTGGTACCCAACCTCAAGTGCGGTGCACTGCCTAGGTTGAAATGTAGGGCCCACAACGAGGATGTTGTGCTCTAAATGGTGGGTGATTGTAACACCCCCAAATGATAAAGGGTTAAATGACTAAATGATAAGACTCATGTCAACAAGGTGCACCTTCCTTTTTGGGAGCCTGTCTGATTAGAACTCCACAGTTAAGCGTGTTTGGCCTGGAGTAGTGATAAGGATGTGTGACCTTCTGGGAAGTTCCCCAGGGTGTGTGTGAGTGAGGAAAAAGCACACTGGAAAGGACATGTGTTGGCCTGTGGGGATTTTCATTAGTCAGATGACCCATTCAGGAATGTGGGTGGACCCTAGGGTGGGACCCACGTGTCTGCAGTGCAATTGGTGGTACCTGGTAAGCCAGGACCAGACATCTATGTTAAGACGGGGTGTCTGTGCTGTCATCGGGACCTAGTTATCACAATAAACTTGAGGGATGAGTTATAGAACACCTACATCATACTCGTATGACTCTCCTTGTACAGTATCGGCCTTTGGTTCAGCTTGGATTAAAAGATATCTGAATAATGGATCAATTCCTTGAAATTGGGGCATATGGGCCTGCATATAAATAACATATTTGTTAAGAAGAAGAATGATGAAAGGACCTGACGACCATGTTAAGGAGGGGTGTTTGTGCTGTCACCGGGACCCGGTTGTCACATTTGGTATCAGAGGTGGTACCCAACCTCAAGTGCGGTGAACTGCCTTGGTTGAAATGTAGGTCCCACAACGAGGACGTTGTGCTCTAAATGGGGGGTGATTGTAACACCCCCAAATGATAAAGGGTTAAATGACTAAATGATATGACTCATGTCAAGAAGGCGCACCTTCCTTTTTGGGAGCCTGTCTGATTAAAACTCCACAGTTAAGTGTGTTTGGCCTGGAGTAGTGATCAGGATGGGTGACCTTCTGGGAAGTTCCCCATGGTGTGTGTGAGTGAGGAAAAAGCATACTGGAAATGAAATGTGTTGGCCTGTGTGGACTGTCATTAGTCAGATGACCCGTTCGGGCATGTGGGTGGACCCTGGGGTGGGCCCCACGTGTCTGTAGGGCAATTGGTGGTACTTGATAGGCCAGGACCCGACAACCATGTTAAGGAGAGGTGTTTGTGCTGTCACCAGGACCCAGTTGTCACATTAAACTTGAGGGATGAGTTGTAGACCACCTACATCATACTCGTATGAATCTCCTTGTACAGTATCGACCTTTGGTTCGGCTTGGATTAAAAGATATCTGAATAATGGATCAATTCCTTGAAATTGGGGCATATGGGCCTACATATAAATAGCATATTTGTTAAGAAGAATAATGATGAAAGATTAAAAAGGAATAAAAAATATTCCAGTGCAGATCCAATGAGACAAAAGGTGTTCGATTCATATTTCAGATGAGATATATATCTAAAAAGATATATTAGGCTTCAAAAATCTCAAAAGGGAGAAAAATAGGAGGGGTTGTCCACTGGAGAAACAAAATAAAGAACAAGTTTTTTAAAATAGATCATTTAAGATAAAAATGGTAATTTCCTCCAAATTTGGACTTTTCACAAATTGGATGCATGGTTTGGCCAAACCATGTGAAAACCATGCATGGGAACCTGTAGGAAGGGGAATACCACACAATTAGGGAAACTATGCACCAACCATGAAAAAACCCACTATCAAAATTGCAGACATTCTTGCACGCCCGTGTGGCCCATTTTTTATGGTTAGGTAGAACTATTTTCCCTCCCACTACTCACTATCTGGCCTCTCATGGTTAAATATAACTATGCATCCTGCCTCATGTGGTTTATTATAACCATGAGATAATCCATTCTCTCCTAAAAATCCATGCTCTGGGCTCCAAACAAACCCTAAACACTCCTGATACCTTCACCAACTCATAAGAAATCCATTTTAGATCCATAAAATAAAATTAGACCAAAATTTAAAGGATCCATACTTGAGTGAAAAACCAAGTTCTTACAGTCTTCACCCCTTAAAGGAACTTGTCCCTGATTTCACCTTCTAAGGGAAGAAAAACACTATCTAAGAACAACCCTAACCATTAGTCATGTATATCATCCTCCCGCTCCCAAGTCTTATCCTGTATTTGATTGTGCTTCCATAAAACCTTTACTAGAGGGACATACTATCCTCTAAGAGACTTCATATTCCATTCAATTATGTGTATAGGATACTCCTCAAAATAAGCATCATCATCAAGCTTAAATTCCTTGGGATCAAAAGTATGAGATGAGTCGGTATGGTAAAGATGAAGATGTGAAATGTGGAATATGTCATGAATGGAAGGTATCTATGAGGTAGTAAAAACTGATAGGCTACCAGCCTGACTCTCTCCAGTATATCAAATAGACTTACATAATGAGGTGATGACTTCCCTTGCATCTGTATCCATCTATACCCTAGCCTGGGCAATACTTGCAGGAAACCACGATCCCCAACCTCAAGCTATAGAGGTAATTGATGATGATCAACATAATATTTTCATCTATTTTGATTAGTATACAAATGATTCCTAATAAGATGAACCTACTTTTAAGTCTCATGCATGAGACAAGGGCCTAGTAGGGTAACCTATTCTACCTTTATCCAGCACAAGGGTGAACAACATGACCTACCATACAAGGCCTCAAAAGTGTCCATCTGAATTGTTTCCTGGAATCTATTATTATAGTAAAACTTAAAGAGAGGGATATTATTCTCCCAAGAACCATTGAAATCAAGTATTCATGCTCTGAGCATGTCCTTTAACACCTATATCATATGTTTTGACTATCCATCGGTCTAAGGGTGAAAGGTTGTGCTCAGAAGAACCTGTGTACCTATAGCCTTCTGCAACCCTTGCCAGAACCATGATGTGAAATGAGCATCCCTATCTGAAAAGATTGTATGAGGGACCCCGTTTAGTTGTATGATCTCACAAACATACAATATTCTTAGCTCATCAATTGAGAAATTCTCCCGGATAGGAATAAAGTGGGATACTTTTGTCAGTCAGTTAATGAAAACCAATACAATGTCACTAATTCTAGGATAGCTAGGTAAACCGACTACAAAGTCCATGGAAATATATTCCCATTTCCATTATGAGTTGAAAAACATCTGGAACAAGATTTCAGGTCTCTGGTTCTCTATCTTCACCAGCTTATAGGTGGAACACCTAGTGATGAATCTTGCTATCTAACGTTTCATCCCCGGGCACCAATACTAGAACCTTATGTCTCGATACATCTTGAAGATTCCTAGATGAACTACACACTGAGAACCGTGGGACTCACACATAAAATACTTTCTCATATCTATAGGAATCCAAACACATCCATGTATATGCAAGATGTCATCTCTGTCCATAGACTAATCTGGAGGTGAGTCATCTCCTGAAATACTCTCACAAAGAACCAAGCCCTCAGGATCTAAATTGCCTTCTCTTTACATTCTCAAGGAGGGAAGAGGTAATTGTCAAGTATGAGAGAAAATACTACTCATTATTATCTTAAAACTCCATATGAAGCTCAAAAAATAGGGACATTAATTTCCATTAATCATTGGCTTCCCGTATGGCTTGCGCCTGAGTTTTACAACTCAAAACATCAGCAACTACATTACCCTTTCTAGGAATATAGGTAAGATTGAAATCAAAGGACTGAAGATATTTGACCCATCTATACCATATGAGATTCAATTCATGTTGTGTAAATATATATTTGAGGTTCTTATGGTCTGTATACACCACAAAGAGCTCACTCATCAGATAGTGTCTCCAGAAACATAAGTCATGGAAAACTGTTAATATCTCAAGGTTGTGTGTTGGGTAATTTCTCTCATGAGGCCTAAACTACTGATATCCATATGAAATGACTCTATCCTCATATATTAGTATTTCTCCTAGAAAAATTCCTAACGCATCGTAGAAGATGGTGTAGTGTTTTCTAGGATTTGGAAATGTCAGTATCAATGCCTAGAAAAGACTCCCTTTTAGCTCCTCAAAGGATTTCTTGCACTCTTATGACCACAAGAACTTTACACCCTTAATTGTAATATCGGTAATTAGTGAATAAAGGTGTTATAAGTTCTATATGAAATTTCGATAATAACCATCCAACCCTAAGAAATATTGTATATCAAACACATTCTTGGGATACTCCCAGGAAACCAAAACACAAACCTTCTTTGGGTCAATATAGAATCTTAATTCTAAGATAATATGACCCCTAAAGTGAACTTTGTCAATACATAAGTGGAACTTATCAAGTATGAAATAAATTTGATTCTCTCTCAATGTACTCGGACTGATATCAAGGTGCTTAGCATAGTCGCTACAAGTGTGAGAATACACCAATATGTCATCCACAAATACCATGACAAAAGAATCCTGATAGGGGTGGAACACCGTATTCATCAGATCCATGAAAATGGCGAGTGAATTCGTAAGACCAAATGAAATAATGAGGTACACATATGGACCATAACTTTTATAGAAAGTTGTACGGGGTATGTTTGATGCCCTGACTCTCACCTAATGATAGACCGATCTCAGGATGATCTTAGAGAAGACACTAGATCCTTAGATCTATTCAAATAGATCATCTAATCGAGGTAGTGGATACTATTTCTTGACTATAATCTATTTCAATTGTCTATAATCCATGCATAGATGAAGTATCCCATCTTCCTTCTTGGTGAAAATCTTGGGCAAACCCCAAGAGAAAGTGCTAGGATGAATAAAACTTTTGGCCTCCAAGTCCTCTAATTTCCACTTAATCTCTTAGAGATCATTCAATTCCATCCTGTATGGGGGAATGGAAATTTAAGCTTCTCCTGGAATGAGCTCAATTTTAAACTCTACCTCACTCTGAGGAGGTAATCCATTTTTTTTGGAAATACATGATTGAAATGATCAACCAATAGAAGGAATTCAACATGATGTAAACCCTAATTCTCCATAAAGAGATTTGAAATCTGGGTGGTCACTCCACCTAGCCCATGATGCTTTGGTCCATCTCTACTAGCCTATAAATCCCACCCACCCTTGTGTAGATAACTTCTACCCAATGGTGATGTAAAAAATACCCTTCAGTGATAACATTATATAAAGTCATGATGCAGAACCAAACAATCCATCATGAGAATGACATACAATCCCATAATCTCAAGAATAAAGATGTCCCATAAGAAAGGGTAACTTCCTACCTCAAGGGGATAACCCCTAAATTTCCATATTCCCTCTGACTATACTTCCAACGGTGTATCTAGGGTCATTACACCATAGTAATACTATATTTCTAGACCGAGACTTTACACTATAGATAAAGAGATGAATGAGTGTGACACACCTATATCAAATAAATAATATATTATTATGGAGGCTACTAGAACTGTACCTCGCACTATAGATGGTCCTACAACCTGATCCTTGGGTACCGGCTGTAAAGCATGAAACTGACTTGAACCACAACCCAGTGAAATAGATGAACTACCATGATCAAAACTTCTCTACTAGAAATGTTGGTGATCAGGAGTCTGGATAACACAACCATGAACTCATCCTCATCCAATCCTTTCGGTGTTACTCTAACTCCCCGCTTGATGCGATGTAAAAGAACATTATCTTGAAAGTGGAGCTGGTGTAGATCCTATTCCACTAGAAGTTAATGGAAAGGTTCGAAATAATATCTGAAGATTCCCCATGCAGATGCAAGCCTGGAACTATAGAGGTTCTCTATCACACTGAGGATTTAGGTGTCCCTGTTATCCACACTCGTGACACACCATATAGATACTATAATGGGTACTCTATCTGCTACTTCCCTAACAAGAAACCTCGAGAGATCACTTTCTACTACCGGAAGAACTGCTGGCCTTCCGCAGTGCTCGTCATCTATGTCTAGTACTGTCATAATACCTCAGGTTGTGCTCAGTGATAAGTTCTTGATTTACTATTTTAGAGAAATTCGGTAGGTGAAATACATTCACCTGTGTACAGATGGCATACACGAGCCCATCCTCAAAATTTCTATAACACAAAATCCCATCACCGACTAAAAGTGGTTCAAATCACTGTAACTCAATGAAATGTGTTGAATACTCCATGAACGATATAAAACCCTACTTGAGATGAATGAAGTATCTGGATTAGTTATATCTCATCATCTGAGGAAAGAAGTACTCATAGAAGATAGTCTGGATGTCATCCCATACCATGCCCTAATGGAAAAAAGCCTAGGTAATTATATCCCACCAGTGCTTGGATGATTCATGCAACATGTAAGTAGAAATATTTACCTTTCTCTCTAGAGGCATCTCTATATGATCAAAGATAGACAAGGTAGCCTATAGCCAAGACTCAACATCTTGTGGACTACCATACCATTAAAATGTAGGAGGATGTTACTGCCAGAACTCATGAGTCAGATCATCCATTATAGGTGCAGGCCATGGAGCACCATGCATGGACTGCATCAGATGTAGGAAACTATAATGAACTTGATCATCAGTTCACAATTCAGGTACAACAAGTGGTGCCTCAAGTTTCACTCCTAGAGGTAAGATTGACATCTCAGGTCCCACCACATAAAGAGCATGGTTGTTTCCACCCTCCTAGCACATGAAACGAGGACATCGTGGGGACATTGGTTTATAAATTCCAAGCACACACCTTATAATGATATTTAAGCAGATAGATAGAAACCCTAACATAAGCTGAACATAATAAAGGGATCACTACCCATGGTATACTACCCCAACTAACCACTTCGAAGGCCAGGTGTTGGTAAGTGATCAAGTATAAACTTTAGGGGTTCTAGTAGATGAAGGTTCAATAGTAACTTGCCTTATAATTTTTTGGCAACCATTTCATTCATTTGATATTTAATTTTTAGGTTCACTCCTTTACCTTTCATAAACATGACAAGGTGAGATAAGTTCGTGCAACCTTTTCATTTTAAAATTAAAGTTTCACTATCAAGTTACATTTTCCTATTTCCATATACCAAGGTTCGAATATAATGGATAACAATTCCTAATGAATCAGGTCCCATACACCTTATCACTGAAAGAGACACCCATCAGATTTTAATCGAATGGATTGACTTGGTAAATTGCCAACCCTAACCCATGAGGTCCCATAACACTTAATGAATTGAAACCAAAAAACACTCAATCACATCCAAATAAATGAATAGGCATATTATAACTACCACAACATCACTCAACAATCACAGGCATATCAAGCAATGAAAATTAGTGAAATTCACCTATATGGCATGGAAATATGCATGACATGCAAATTCTAGGTGCCTATAATGATGCATGTAACAATGCTCTTTTCTCTCAAATCATTGGTCCAAGGATAAAATGGACTCTAAATTAGAATAATAATTAACAACACCACATAACATGTGCATCACCCAATGGTGAAATGATATTAATTGTAATAAGAAAATGCATAATAACAATTTTAATTTAGGAAACTTGGAATTTACATAGAAAATGGGTTCACAACACCCAAGAACATCTTATGACCAAGTTATAAGAATTCCCAATCTCCAATATATTGTCTCTAAATAGTAAAGTAGTAAAGGAACCCACTCTAAAACCACTTTGTGACATTCCAGATCCAGATACCACTTAGTATTGCCCCAAGCTTGGCTGTCCACATGGCCTCAAGTGCATCTCCCCAAATTCTAAAGGCTGCTGACTAGAAGTGAGGGCCTAGGGTGTGTTCATGGAGAGGCTATTACCTAATTACCTAATTTTATCATAGTGGATAACATATAAAATAGGAGATAAGTAATAGAAGAAATATAAGTAAACAGAAACCACAACAGAAGATGACAGAAGTAATAAACAACTGAACAACTGATAATCATATTCAAAAGATGAATATGATGTCATGTATTTATAAAGCTGAAAAACATGGATATAGAGAAAAAAATAATGTTATAAAAAAATAGAAAAAAGATACAAAAAACTATCCCCAACATACCGAGATTTAACTCAGTCATCTTATACCAACTCCATTCTAAGAAATCAAGCAATCAAGTGTATGAAGTGACATGTTTCCCTTTTTTAAACACCAACATAAATATGATCTTATAGGGTTCCAATGGATCCCATATAGGGTGTGGGATAAATCTTAGTAGGCCACCACCAATAGTTTCTATAACACCCTATCTGTGTAATATAAACTGTAATAGTGTGCACCATGAATATATAAAATTAAACCAATACAGTAATGTAAATACCTAATCACCTACTTCAACCCTCAGCTGGTGTCTGAACATGTAACCATTTCATTAATTAATTTAAGTTCTAGTTTATATATTTAAGTCTTGTGAGGCATATCTAGCACTGAAATCACCTCGTGATAGTTATATTAAAGGTTCCAAGATGTAACAAGGTAACCTGTATTGATATAACAATTAAAGGGTTCCAAGGTAATGACCAAGGAAACTGAGACCTCAAGGGTCACTAACTCATTATTAACTATAGCCTAGATAAAAGGTTAAGAGTGTAATCTAAGGAGAGTAATCCAAGACATTCCACAATATAATGATCAAACCGAGTCTAAGGAGTACATCCAAGTTAAAACGTGATAAGATATGGCTCAGTCCAAGGACATAACCAAGAAACCTCATGTCTGTAGAAACCATGATTGATCCAAGGAGTGTATCCAAGGCATCCTATAATAGTAAATTAGGGATCCTATGATGTCATTCTAGGCATCCACTGATATATGCTGATTCAGTTCCAAGATGGATCTCAAATAAGAAAACCAACATCCTTGAATCAGAATGGAATCCATGAGTGCTCAAGGAATTCCCTCAGGAATCCAAAATCCAGATCGAGTATGACTACATCCTATAATGATATTAATGTCCATATATATTTAGGAAAATTACATTTAATTCATTAAATTATTTAGTACATTTAATATACCATAGGATTTAATCCATTTCCTTTCATTAGTTTGAAAAGGCCAATTGAGTATACAACCATTTACTAATCCATTTAAATCATATTAATTTAATATTTTTATTTGGTTCACTCCAATACCTTCCATTAGATGTGTAAAGGGGTGATACATACGTGAAACCAAACTACTAAATTACCATTCAGTTTTCCAAGTCAGATACACACTATACATTCCATTTACAATTCATATTCATTTATTGCATTAAGGAACTTACCATAGACGAGTCAAGTGAAAAGAATAGAGAGACTTACCATTATAAGGTGAAATATAAGGCACACCTGAACGATGGTTCAAAAATTTCAAAACACTAAAACCCAATTATCATAAATCACCATACATGGGGAGGTTGAAGTTGTGTATGTAACCAAAAAATATGAATAACATATATCGCATGAGTCATAGAATATAGTTTTAGTGACTATGAAAAAGACACATAAATTAAATAGATGATTCCCAATAAAATTGGTGCACCCACATAGTAATTTATAAAACAAAAAAACTTGAGGGATGAGTTATATACCACCTACCTCATACTCATACGACTCTCCTAGTCCAGTATCAGCCTCTAGTTTGGCCTATATTGGAAGAGATCTAGAGAACATATTAATTACCTAAAATTGGGGAATATGATCCTATATCTAAATAACATCATTGATAAAAAGAAGAATGAATAAAGATTAAGAAGGTATTGAGAACATACGAGTGTAGATCTAATGAGATGAATGATGATCGACTCAGAGTTTGGATGGGTGCTAGATCTCAAAATCTATATTAGTCTTCAAAATTCTCAAAAGGGAGAAAAATAGGAGGGGCTATTCTCTGGAGAAATAAAGAAATAAGGGGTTTGTTAAAATGGATCATTTAAGGGAAAATGGTAATTTCACCCAAAAATTTCCTTTACATGGTTTTCCCACATGGTTTGGAAAAAATTTGCGTAAATCATGCATGGGTAGCTATAGGAAGGGGCATACTGCATAGTTTGGCTGCACGGTCAGGGAAACCATGCTCCAACCGTGAAAAACTCCACTGTTAAAATTGAAAACATTATCCCATGGCTATGTAGCCCATTTAGCATGGTTAGATCAAACCTTATTTCCTCCTACTTCTCATTTTATTACCTCACACGATCTATTATAACCGCATGATGGGCCATTTTCTCTCAAAAATATGGTATTTGGGCTCTAAATAATCCCCAAACACCCCTAAGAACTTCACTAACTCATAATCCATCCATTTTAGGTCCATAAAATAAAATTAGAACAAAATTTAAAGAATCCATACCTAAGTGAAAAAATGGGTTCCTACATAGTTTCTTTGGGTAATTAGGTACATTACATAATAACTTAAAATAGGGGCACATTGGAATTATTGAAAACTTCCTTAACATGATCATAATATTCCATCATACTTAAAACTACATGGGATAAAATGGGGAAATACATAATATAGGGATGAGATATAAATCATAGTAAGGGAATAAATAAAGAATAACATGAAAAAGTATTATATATTAGAAAATTGGAATTTCAATGGGACATAAAAGGGGTGAAAATCATAAAAATTAACAATGAGGCATAAAATAAAGTGAGAACATAAAGGCAACATGAGAAAGTGGAAACACCTTTAAAATGTCATCATAAACGTAAGTTAAGTTTAACCAAAAATACATCATAACATATTGTTCTTAGGATAACCTCCCATGAACCGTACATAGAATCTCATTAGACTAAAACATTACCCAATTCATTATAGTGATATCTAGGCACACCCATCATAATCATGTCATGTACATGCATATGCATGACACATAGATCATATAACATAAGAATATATTTCATCACATTTAATTACATGATCAAGGAGTGAAAAATAAATACATGTAATTCCCAAATAAAATAATTATAGTTTTTTCTAGGTGAATACCTTTTAGTGGAAATAACGATGGTATTTATAATAAAAAGGTTTGTCATGGAAAAATTGCAGTGAAATTTTAGCAGCATAACGACAGTACATAAGGGTTCAAAAAATGGTTTAATAAGAGTGAAAGGGGTATCTAATAATTTGTAAATAAAATTTTAATTAATAGGTATGTTTAAAAACATACACCAACATTAATAATTGAAAATAAAATTTCATAAAATGAAGAATATTCTTGAATAAATAGGTGAAGGAGAGGATCACTAACTAAATTTTGGCATAGTAACAACTTAGGTAAATGCTATAATGTGAGGGTATAAATGATATCTAATTATTAGGAAACAAATTTTATAGTATATAAATCTTTATAATGTTATGAAAACATAACCAAATGATATTTAAAATGCTAAATTCAAATAAGGTGCTTGAATTGAAAAGAAGAGAGAGAGGTCCCTTACCTTGAGAGGGTGATTCCAAAAGCTTGGCAGGAGTTTCTTGAGAGCTTGGGGGAACCTTAGGAGGAATATATATATGCGAGGTAAGATTAAGTATGCATTTTAAGGATTTTAAGTGATGATAAATGGGATCTTGGGTGGGTTTATATAATAAAAAAGAGGAGAGTTCTTTATTATTTCCCAAACTTAAGTTTTGGACTCTATATAATAAAGTAATAAAAAACAAAAACCTTCCAATGTTTTTTGCCCATGGTTTCTTCTAAAGAGGAGTTATTTTCATTATTTTATAATTACAAGGTCCAAACTCATTAAAATATTACCCTTGGTGATGTGTAAGTGAGTCGTGTTTATAAAGGAATGATTATAAAACCTTAAAATATAATATAGGTTTTGAAGGATCCATAAAGGCTTTATAAAATTAACAAAATAACCTCAAAAACAAATTATTTTAAATGGGAAACATATATTTGTTTATTTATACATTTTATATCATTCATTATATCACATTTGGTTCATCATTATGTCATAATACACACTGTATGTTTATACCGTATTTAATATTTACTCGAAAATTTGATCGTCTCAGAAAATTATGAAAATTTACTATTATATAATTTCAATATGTTGATTAAAATAATAATAATTATTTTATCAAAATAATTTTATAATTTTATGAATTTTTAATTTTAAAACAATAATCAATATTTATTGAGAAATGCTGGTTTTTTCGACAGTAATAGTTTTCAAACCCTTATAAAAGTTACATTTGACTTCATAAAAATTATATTATCATTTATATTTAATAAAAATTATTTAATAATAATATTTTATTAAAATATAATTTATTTCAAAAATCCATTAATTCATTAAAAGGGATGTCTTAATTGAAATTTCATATCACCCAAAATATAAAATTTGTGTTTTCTCATATCAAAATAAAAATAATTTATAAAGTAAAAAAAAATAAGAAGTAAATATAATTATTATTATATTGAAAATACAATATAAATATTCATATTATCATGGTCATGATACATAGTCCTTTATTACACTATAAAACACCCTAAGTGTAAGGTGTGCCATTGTGAAATTTTCATGGGGTGGTTCGGCGTACATGGTTTGGGCCATGATATCTATGAGCTTGAACTTCAACCATAAATGGTTTCAATCACGATTTAGTTGTTTGATATTATCTTGGGAATGGTCAACGTAAAATACCAGTGATTTTACCTCCCTCTGAAGCTCTGATAAATGAGATTTATAGGGTACAATACTACCAATCGAGGCCATCAATTCCTTTTTCTGTGTTAATTAGATTTATCAAAACCCTATATTTATACTAATCATGTGATCACTATTAAAAGACCGTATTTTCAATGGTTATGATGCTTAATGGTCCTTTAAATATGATAGAATACAATAAACCCAAATATGTGCATGTGTTTTCTATAATCATAATACATAATTGGGAATTTAACTTAATCACAAAGGGAATTTTATTTATAAAAGTTCAGGTCATTACAATATTACCCCCTCTAGAAATTTCACCCATGAAATTTTCATTTCGCACACTAAAATAGATGTAGGTAATTATATTTCATCACCTCCTCCAGTTCCCACATCACCTCTCCAAATTTTTTTTCTCCATAGTACTTTGACCAGGTGCATTGTCTTATTTCATTAAACTTTGTCTCTATGATCTAAGATCTTCACCAGCTGCTCTTTATATAAAAGATCATTATCTAATAGTACCACCTATGAATTAATTACATGTTATGAGTCTGGTATGTACTTCCTCATGAGGGATACATGGAACACATCATGAACTTGGGATAAGTTAGGTGGAAGTTCTAGTCGATAGGCCACTACTCAGATGCGATCAAGGATCTCAAAGGGACTGATGTATCTAGTAATAAGCTTTACATTATTCTAAAATTTCATAACTTTATTCCATAGAGATATGTGGATGAATAACTTATTTTTAAAATCAAACTCTAGGACTCATAAAAAATTGTTATTATAACTCTTATTTCGACTTTGACCAGCCCCGATGTGCTGCTAAATGGTCATGACCTTTTCAACCATTTCCTCAACCATTTCAGGACCCAACAGTTTGTGTTCACCAACTTCATCCCAACATGTAGGTTTTATTCACCTATTTACATAAAGGTCTTCATAGGGGTCCTTTGTATGCTTGAGTCAAAAATATTTTTGTATGAGAACTTGACCAGAGGAAGATTTTGATCCTATCCTTCTTTGAAGTTCATTGAGTATGATCTCAACATTTCCTCAAGTGTCTGGATATTCTTCTCATATTAAACATTATTTTGAGGGTGATAATCCATTATAAAGTTCAAATCATTATTTAGAGAATGTTATAGAATATTCTAGAATTTAGAGGTAAATATTAGGTCTTGATTAGATATAATCGATAGTGGTGTTCCATTTAGCCTCGCCACCTTTTTAATGTATATCTTTGCAAGATAACTGAGTGATAAGTCCTCTCAAATTTCAATAAAGTGAGAAGTATTTTTAAGATGATCCACCATAACCCATATAACATTATTTCTTCTTGATGCCTTCGTAAGACAAGTGAAAAAGTCTGTGGTTATGTTTTCCCATTTTCATATAGGTATGGGTAATGGTTTCATCATATGCTTGGATTTTTTTTCTTTCAACCTTCACTTATTGACATATAATACATATTGATGTATATTCCTCGATCTCCTTATTCATATTTTCCCACCAAATAGTGTTATCAGAGATTTCGATACATATTTTTTTTTCCCTGGATGGATGATGAAGTTTAAGCTATGTGCATTATCCAATATCTTCTTCTTTAACTCAGGATTTTATGGTACACATAGTTGTGACCCAAATATTACAACCCCTTCTTCATTAATTTTAAACTATGAGGATTTACCCTTTCTTATAGATTCCACCTTCTTCTAAATTTTCTTGTTGTCTCTTTGAACATCCTTTATCTTCTTCATTAGGGATGGTTGATCAATCATATGTTAAAGGATTGATGATGTTTCTTACATTATTAATCCCATGTCCATCCTTTTCAAGTCTAAGAATATCATATCCTTCTCAATTCTAATCAATGATAAAATTTTTGGATCCTTTCTACTTATAGCATCTTCCACTTTATTTTATTTATCAGGATGGTAGTGTATTAAGGAGTTATATTCCTTAATCATATCTAACCATCTTCATCGGTGCATATTAATATCTTTTTGTGTGAATATATACCTGAGAATATTATGATCTGTATATATTTTACATTTCTCCCTAATGAGATAATGTCGTTGGATTTTTAATGCAAATATCACTGTATCCAACTCCAGATCATGCATTGGGTATTTTTTTTATGAACTTTCAATTTCCTTGAGGTATAGGATATCAAATTTTCATTATTCATTATTACATATCCCAATCCCTTCTTTGAAGAATCATTGTATATCATGAAATTTTCCCTAATTATGGGTAGCATAAGTACAGGTGTAGTGATAAGCCTCTTTTTCAACTCCTTGAAGCTCTCTTCACATTCATTATACCAAAAAAACTTGAATCCCTTATGAGTTATTTTGGTTAGAGGGTTTGACAATCATGAAAAATTTCTCATAAATCGATGATAATACCCTTCTAATACAAGGATACTACATTTTTCTATCATAGATGTTGGCCTCATGCATACTTAAAATGATTTTATCTTTTAAGGGTCCACATATATCAAATTACTTGTGATAATATTCCACAATAATGAGATTTAATTCAACCAGAACTCACATTTGTTGCACTTTTCATAAAGCTTATCCTTTTATAAAGTCTTTAACATAGTTATCAAATACTCTGCATGTTTCTCCTTAATTTTGGATTATATTCTAATATCATCTAAAAAGAATACAAAAAATTTGTTGAGGTAATCTTTAAATATTATATTCATCAATTCCATGAAGATGTTTGGAGATTTAGTGCGTCTAAATGGATACACTATGAACTCATAGTGCTCGTACCTTGTATGGAAATAAATCTTGGGGATATCCCATTATTTACCCTTACTTGATAATACCCTAACTAAAGATCCACCTTATATAATTATTGGGATCCATATAGATAATCAAAAAATTCATTAATATATGGAAAATGATACTTATTTTTTATCATGATCTTGTTTAGCTCATGATAATCAATACAAGGGCATATTGATCCATCCTTCTTCTTGATGAAGAATATTGGTTCACCCCACGGTGAAGCACTTGGGTGTATTAACCATTTATATAAATTCCCTTATAGTTGTTTCTTTATCTCCTCAAGTTCCAAAACAACCATTATTTATGGAGTCTTTGATATTGTAAAATCACCAAGTATAAGATCGATTGAAAATTCAACCTCTCAACTAGGAGGAAGACCAGAAAATTATTTGGGAAATACATTAGCATGTTCCCTCATAATGGGAATGTTTTCAAGGATGATTTTTTCCTTAGAATCAATAATTTGAGCTAGATATGCTTTCTTGTAAGAAAATAATATTTATGATTGAGAATTTGCTGCTAAAGAAGATTCATCCTCTTCTATGTACTTGTATAGAATCAGATGATGATTCATAATATGGAAAATGATTTCCTTCTCATAGAAATTTATGCTGGATCAATATAAGAAAAGAAAATCTATACTAATAATTACATAAAATTCCACTAAAGGGAGTATCATAAGGTTCTCTAGGAAGTTCATCCCACAAATTTTGACAGGGAGGAGTTATATACTTAGGATGCAATAATTTTCCCATTTTCCATTTTCACTGACAACTCTACTTTCATATTTTGTGGTGGTGTTTGAATAGTTCTACTAAACTTGTGTGATATGAAATAATGTGTAGAACCATAATAAAAAAGCATGTTCACTATTATTTAATGAATAAACAACATACCTATCCCCACTTAATTTTAGAGATCCACCTTAGCGGTTGTGATGATATATGATCACCCTTGCTACTATGGATATTGTTGGCATTGATCTTATCTAACAGCCTTTGGCTTAGGGAAATGGTTCACATAGTTTCCTTGTTCCTTATAGTTGAAACATTTGACAATCAGATGAGGGTTTAATGGTGCATTCCTCTATTCCATTAAATTGGTGGGTTTATCCCATCAGTAATCACTAGCTAGGTTTCATTCCTTTTCAAACTTAAATAATTTATTTTTCCCCTTCAAGAAATTTTTGGGGTTCTTCTTTCCACACCTTTGACAAGTGGTATATTTAAATTTATTACCATAATTATATTTCTCCATCACACTTCTATATTAAAATCTACTTTCCACTACTTATCCCCATGATACCCTTGAGATTTTCTGATCTCCATTTCAACTTTGAGGGAACATCATATAATTTTCTCATAGATATAAAAGTCCAAAATCACAAGATCATTTCATAGAATCAGTTTTATCCCAAAAAAATAAGCATCCAACTTTGAATTTGGGGGTAATGAAAAATTTGGAGGTTTATCATGCAAGTCTTGTAAATTTTTCCTCATATGACCGATGTATTCATCATATTTTTCTTGAGGGAAAGAAAATCCCTTTCCATTTTAAGTTGGATATTGTGATGAAAATATTTGTTGAAAAAAATTATCTAGAATTCCTTCTACCCCATTGATTCAATCTCTTCCTCAGGAATCATATTCTTGATCAATTTACACCATTGATTAGCTTATACGTCCATATTATAAATAACCAGTATAAAATTCTCATGCTCATAACATTAAAGTATGGAGAAGATCTTTTCAATGGTGTTGATCCATTATTCTGCAATTAAGGGATCAAATGATCCATTGAAAGTTAGAGGCCTTTATCGCATAAAGGTATCAATGTAGTATATTCATTATTATGGGGATTTGGGTATTCCTACTGATTTAGGTTTCTATTAATAACCTGATTCAATTGATAGATTATCCTCACAAATTTTGTGATTCATTCTCCCATTGGGTTGGGCATCTCATTTGGACAGTCATCACATTTCACTTCAAATTGGTTGTTTACTCAGTTCCTCCTATTTCCGACCATTGTCTAGAATAAAGGGAAATTTAGGGATGATTAATTTTAAACTATTAAATACATAAATGAGAATATGTTAACATGAAAGAGAAAATTTATAAATGACATGTATTTTATTAACTTATGAATTTATAGGATTCAATCTATGTTGTCCATGATCAATTTGCTAATATAGACTCTTATGGTCATTTTTATTCCCTTAATAATGATTAATAATGATATTATGAATTTAAAAAATAACATCCCCTGGTATTGTTAAACTAAGTGTGTAGAAAGGACCATTTCCGTTCACTAGTTCTTGATCGAGTCTAGCTCAATGTAGTGTTTTTGGGTGTTTCCCCTAGGTATATCTGTTCTAGGTCCACATCCACTTACAGTATCCAGACATGAATTTATTTCTTGAAAACAAGTTACTATATACTTTAAAAAAATTTATAGATGAATTCTTATGTTTAGTGTTATCTTTAAATCTTTCTCTAATGTTTTCTAATCCTAATCCCAAAAATAAATAAACTTTTCTTTGATATCAACTATGACAACCATTATCTTTATTGCACATAATGTCATGATTTATTACATAAGAAGACATATAATACAAGCCAAAATATTGATAATTATATTATATTTGGGTAATTAGGTACATTATAGAATAACTTAAAATAGGGGTTACATAGGCATTATTGAAAGCTTCCTTAACATGCTCATAATATTCCATTGTACTTAAAACTACATGGGATAACCTAGGGGCATACATAAGAAAGGGGTGAGCTAAAAAAACCAATAAGGAAAATAAATAAAGGAAAACATGAAGAAGGTATTACATATTATAAAATAGGAATTCTAATGGGACATAACATGGGTGATAATCATAAAAATGAACTATGAGGCATGGCATAGAATGAGGACATAAAGGCAACATGGGAAAGTGGAAACAACTTTAAACATGTCATAATAAACATAAGTCAAGGTTAACCAAAATTACATTATAAATTAATGTGATTAGGATAACCTCTCGTGAACTATACATAGCATCTCATTAGAATAAAACATTACCCAATTCATTAGATCACTATCTGGGTGCACCCATCATAACCATATCATGTACATGTATTAGTGTGCCAAAGAGATTATATAAAATAAGAGAATATTTCAGCACATTTAATTCCATGATCAAGTATCATGGAATAAATACATGGAACTAACTAATAAAATAAGTATAGTTACATCTATTTGAATACCATTGAGTGGAAATAGTGATGGTATTCACAACAAAAAGTTTTGGCATGGAAAAATCGCAGTGAAATTTTGACCGCATAATGACAGTACATAAAGGTTCATAAAATGGTTTAATGAGAAAGAAAGGGGTATTTAATAATTTTGAAATAAAATTGGAAGTAATTGAAATGTTTGAAAATATACCCCAAAATTATTAATTGGAAATAAAATGGAATAAAATAAATAATATTCTTGAATAAAGAGAAGAATGAGATGATCTCGTACTAAATTTTGTTATAGTAATGACTTAGGTAAATGATATAATGTGAGGAGATAAATGATATATAATTATTATGAAATAAATTTGATTGTATAGGTACATTTATAAGGTCTTTAAAACATAAATAAATGATATTTAAAAGGCTAAATACAAAGAAATTTCTTGAATTGAAAATAAGAGAGAGAGGTCCCTTACCATGAGAGGGTGATTCCAAAATCTTGGTAGGAGCTTATTGAGAGATTGGGGAACCTTGGGAGGACACTAGAGAGGGGATAGATGAGTAATGATGTTCTAAAAAGTTTTTTATTTAATAGGAATGTGATCTTGGTAAGGTTTATATAGTAAAATATATGGGAGTTCTTTATTATTTTCCAAACTTAGGTTTTTGACTATATATAATAAAGTAATAAAAACCACAAACCTTCTCATGGTTTTTTCCCATGGTTTCTGATAAAGAGGGTTTTTTTCATTATTTTATAATTACAATAACCTAAATCATTAAAATATTATCCTTGGGTACGTGGAAGTGACTCATGTTCATAAAGTAATGGTTTTAAAACCATAAAATATAATATAGGTTTTGAAGGATTCATAAAGACTATAAAATTAATTAAATAACCTCAACAAAACATAATTTTAAAAGGGAAAAATATATTTGGTCTTGGATAATTTTGATGTATTGATTAAAAAAACATTAATTTTATAAAAATAATTTTCTAAATATTTGAAATTTAAATTTTAAAATAATAATCGATGTTTATTGAGAAATGATGACTTTTTCAACAATAATAGTTTTCGAACCCTTATAAAAATTACATTTGACTTCATAAAAATTATATTATCATTTATATTTAATAAAAATTATTTAATAATAATATTTTATTAAAATATAATTTATTTCAGAAAGCTATTAATTTATAAAAAGGAATATCTTATTTGAAATTGCGTATTACCCAAAAATACAATTTGTGTTTTATCATATCAAAATAAAAAACATTTATAAATTAAAAATAATAAGGAGTAAATATAATTATTATTATATTGAAAATAAAATATAAATATAAATATTATTAGGTTATTTATATATATACTTTTATTACACCAGAAAAATCCCTAAGGGTAACGTGCGCGATGGTGATATTTTCATGGGTTGGTTTGACGTACATGGTTTGGGTCGTGATCTGAACGAGCTTTAATTTCTCAAATAAATGGTTTTTCTCATGATTTAGTTGTTGGATATCATCTTGGTATTTTTCAAAGGAAAATCCTATTGATGCTATATCCCTCATAAGCTTCAATAAATGAGATTTATAGGGTACACTCCTACTAGTTGAGACCATCACTTCCTTTGTCTATGTCAATTGGATTTATCAAAACCTTATATTTATACTAATCATGTGATAATTTTTCAATGGATATATTATAAATTTTTACGATTCTTAATTGTCTTTTTAAATCTAATAGGTTATAATAAAATCAAATAATTTCATGTGTTTTCTATAACCATAATACATAATAGGGCATTTAATTCAATCACAAAGGGAATTTTATTTATAAAAGTTTGGATATTTACATTATAAAATAGATAAAATAAGATATAAATATACTTTAGATACTTATTTCATCATATCAAAATCATTATGAAAAAATTTAAGGAGTTAGAAAAGGAAATAAAATGAAAGAACTTGGTTAATATTTATACTTCTTATTCAGGAAACCTTTATTGTCTTAAACAATAATCCTTATAGGTTGGTATTTTGGTGAGGAAAGATCCTATAGGTTATGAATAGTATGTTTGGGAAGGGATTTTTGTATATATTTTTTTTTATCAAAATGGATCAAAAGGTGAAAGGAAGTGAGTAGAAGGGGTGACCTTTTATAAGTGAGTAGACTGCTACAATTGTAAATCTTATTAACTTTAAAATATAAAAAACACGATAATCATGTCACTTGGAACCAAATGGCCATAATTTCAATTGTATCACATTATAAGTTTTAAATTACTTCAACCAATAAAGTTTATAGATGTTTAAGTTTCATTTTAAACCATATATTTTGATTTAACCCCTTAGTCAACTCTTTTTAAGCTTAGTTGTAGTAAAACATTTTTCAACATTTAAAGGTTATAAATTTACGTCTAAGTTAGAAAGTGGATCACAAATGGTTAATTTATGAAATTTTAGACCATTTACCATCCATTTTTTCCTCTTTAAATATAATTTTTTTTAATTTTTAAATCATTTAATAAAATATTTGTTATCATAAAATATCACTAAAGTCATTTTGGTATTATTCATTTAATTTGACTTCAAAGACACTGAGAAAACAATGAAATTATAATTAAAACACATTTAACATTAATTATAATTTATAAATAAATATTAAATTATTTTAACATTTCAATTAATCCAAAAAATATTAATTTTATTATTTTTAAAATCATTTACCTTGATTTTTGTACTGCTTGCATAAGCACAGTATCGACGCCATGTAAGCGTTTAAGGTAATTACACCATCAATAAAAATTAAAATTAAATTTAAATAATAAAAATAAATTATTTATGTTCAAAATAATATTTTATATTCATTAATATAATATTTATATCCCAATTAATACATATAAGATAAAATAAAAGCAAGAGAGTGATCTATTTGTAATTATCCTTACTTAAAATAATATAAAGGTTATAATCAAAGGAAAGTGGAAATAAATATCAAAATTTTGGAATATTGGATGATTATAGTTAAAAAAACTTATACAATAAAATAAATATAAAAATTATGGAGATTTCTAGGCCTTATCTCATAGTTTTAACCTTATTTTACTCGTTTTACCCTTATCGAGGTGACAAATATTTACCATGATTACTATTCATAATAACTAAAAGTAAACGGGACCTATTTACCAAATTTTAAACTCATTATTCAGAATATGGAATCCGTTTTTCAATATTCAATTTATATAAGTTTTATAAATATATTTTAATATAAAAGCATACAACGCAATGAAAAACTGTTTTTAGAAAAATGTGTTTTTGAGACTAGAAATGACCTTAAACCAAAATTAAATATGATGATAATTATTTTGTAATTAATTAGATTATATATAATTAAATGAAAATTATTTTACTTTAACACAAAATCCAAAACATAATGGTAAATTTAAATTACTTAAATTAAAGAAAAAATGACAATTTTGTAAAAATCGTCATTTTCACTATTCACTCAAAAATAAAATATTTCTGAAAAATCCCAAAATTTCACCCTAATATAATTTTGATATGATGATTTGAAAAATGATATCTATTTTTTAAAATAAAATTTAAAAAAGTAGTAAAAATTCACTATAATATCCCCAAACAAGATGTAATAAAACCCATTTTTGAAAAATATGTATTTTTGCAATATAAAATGAATTTATTTTCTTTTATTTTCCAATAACAACTATTATATTGATGATAATTTATTTTATTATATATTTTATCGATAAATTTTATTAAAATCATTCATCTATAGTGATTAAATTAATTTACTTTGATAAAAATACATTGTGCGCATAAAACCATTTTCTGAATAAATTTATCCTTTAATACAATATGATTTTATTTAAAATTGAGTTCTTATTTCCTAATCAGTGATTTTTTATTAATTTTATATATATATATATGTCATAACATGGTTATTCCTACTAGTACCCATCAAACCAGTGGATAGGTTATAACTTTTATATATAAATAATAATATTTCTTCTAGTATATCACAATTCATTTAAGCTTGGTGTTGCATATACCACACGCTATAAAATATATTAATTAAAGAAAAAAAATTCTAAAATATTGGGGTGTTACAATAATTTATCAAACAAGTATGATAAAATTACATTTTTGGATTTCCCATCAACTTTAAAATTTCTCTTTTCTATAAAGGTCATATAAGCATATCTCATGAGGGGTGTAAACCCTATTATAATAGTATCACTAATTTCTAGGACTTATGGTAGGATATTGGGGAGTATATTATTCTTCTATCAATGAAAGTTCTTACCTTCAAAGATATAAATTCATTTAATATTGATAGAATTCAAACTCTCCATCTTTAACTCTAGTCTAGAGGTAACCTGGGTTACTTTGAAACTAATTAAACTAATCGGGTTCAATTGTATCACTGGGAAAGGGATGGGGTGAATCAGTGATAGAATTTTTACAATTTAATTTATTCTAACCAACCCATGTGGATAATTAAAGTCCCAATCCCACCTTTTATAATATCTCACCCTTTCTCTTATATAATGAGATGATAGTATAAAAAAGTAAACTAGGATTTACAAGATTATCTCCCAATTTGGGTACTTAATCCTTAAGAGGTTTGATTATTATCTCAAGACAAAAATTTCCACTAGTAAACATGAGTGAATACAATTATAAGCAATCTCATGAAAGGATTTAGCACCAGTGAATACAATGAAGGACTATCTCCCCAAAATTCCTTGTCTCCTACCAATGATCTCTTTATACTGACTTATTCCAGTGTGAGATATCTCCCTAAAATATCTTTTCATCTCCAGATGCATTATTTATACTATCCCCTGCCAGTTTTTTAAAGGTTTATTCCAAAAAAACCATGAACAAGACTTAAAATGCCTCTATCTTATAGCCTAGAAAATGAGTCACCCTTGTTCTTCTTTAAGCCCACATTTCCAGATCTTCATAACTAGTATAAGGATTGTTGTACTTTCTTGCAGTTATTCTCCTTTTAATATAAAGATATCATAGGGTAGGTTTTTTTATTCATGTTTATCACTTCTCTCAATTATTGAAATAGAAATAGTATTGCTATATTTCTTCTTAGTTCTCAGTCTTCCTCTTTCTATACTTTGACTCACATTTTTCTCTTCCTAGATATCATCAGATTTTTCCTTTGATACAGGAATGATATCTCCCATTTTAAAATACAATACCATATTATCATTTTATCCAATTAACTTTGAATTTATTCTTCTACTTATTTATATTCACTTAGGACCATGAAAATATAATTTATATATTATATATATATTAATCCATTAAATCTTAACAACACAATATTTGAATATTTCCTCAATACCTTCACATGGGTATGATCCCATAATAAGGGAATATTATATTCTCCACAACTACTATTCCTCCCTGCATTTTTTATAATACCCTATATCTCATATTTTCATTTAAAATTTGTTGAATAAATATCTAAGAATACCTATATATTTTATTATCATTTAAATCTCAGTCAAAAACTATATTTATTTTTCCAAAAGGATCAATATTCTTCTTCTTCAAAACCCCCATGACATCAATACACACGTTTTATTTCTTCCAAAATGGAATTCATGTTCTCATTCATGAAACTTCATCATGGAATGGATCATTTATTCACGGAATTAGTGATTCAAAAATACCAGTATAAATTTCGGCTTAAATATTTAATTCTCATATAGCATCTCAACTTGATACTCTTTTTCAAATTCATGAAGATCATATCTATCACTCATTCATCTTGAGTCATAATTATATTTTATGATGTTTATATCAATGAATAATAGTAACAGTATCACTTGATTTAATTTCCCTCAAAATACTTATTCTAGAATTTTTTAGATATTTAATTCTTCCCAAATCTCAAAAAAAATTCAAAGTATTTAACTCATACAAAGCTCCCTGTAGGTCCATATCATGATAGTAAAATGGATCTAATGATTTTTACTAAATATCTATACATTTTCCACTTTTTCTCTTCAAGATTTATTTCTTAAGAATAAATGAATCTTATAGAAATTCATATTACTTTTATAGAATTCCAATTAATCTTACAAAGTCATGACTTTTTCAAATTTCTCAACTGCTAACTCTTACAAAAACTGTCATGGATCTTACAGAAAATCTAAATGACTCTTATGGAAGTATACTTAGCAAATTTTTATCTTTTACACATAATTACATAATTCCATTAAATAAACTAAAAAACTTTAATTCTTCCTTTCACTTCTCCAACCACTCTCAAATCAACTCAAAACAACTCAAATAACTTTGGGAATTTATCAAGGCTACTAAAAACTCTTCACCATAAAACCTAAATTATTTTATAGCATATAAAAACTTATCTTGAGTATTTATAATTTAACTTCAATTAATTTAATTTGAACATAAAAAAACTTTTTTAAATCCTCATCCAAGTGATAATCATAACTAAACACACAAAAAAACCGTTCTTAATAAATCCTTGGATGGTTTCTTCTAAATTATGCCAGTTTTTTCTTTCTTTTAATTTTTTCTTTACAAGATGTAAAATATATAGATTATAATAAATCTTCTCAAAACTATTATAGATAGTTTTATATACTTACAATCAAAACTTGTCATGATTTGATACAAACTATCACTATAATCATCAGATATTAGGTTTGGTATAATGAATCTGTTTATAGTGAAACTCAAAACAACAGCCTCATATTTCTTTGCTCATTTATGTATGATCCACAACTCATAATTGCACCTTTATTTATCAGGATATTCTTTAAAAAATATTTATAACCTCACTCCATAATGGAATTCTTACTTATTAAGAAAAATTCAATCGCATTACTCTAATGACTTCTTCAAGAAGTAGGAGAGATATGGGAATGGGGTTAGACCTGACTTTAGTGATGAAATTTTAGAACTTTAGGTTGTCCATTCACGAGGAAAAAGGTTTTAATATAATTTTCAATTATATTTTCAAGGATACCACATAGAAAAAACCTATTACTATAAAGGAAGGGGATTATGAGTATTCTCCACTGGCTATATCTATTGATGATCCATAGGTCTTGGAGTAGATTTTATAATTGCTCCAAGTTTCTAGCTAAGACAGTCCTCAAAAGGAGTTCAAAACATATGAGGTTATGAGGGATTTCCAATTTCACCATCCCCTGACTTTTAGGGGTGATTTATTTATTCAATGGTTTGACTATTGGATTTCTCACCTTTATCATATATTTGAAGGCATAAAGATTCTTGAGAAATATTGAGTTAAACTAGACACATTCATAATAGACGGGGAAGCTCACCGATGGTGGGACATCATGTTGGAAGATAATAAAGACCAAGGTATTAATTGGAAATGTAACACCCACATATTTTAGAATGTTTTTTCTTTTAATTAAATAATATGTTTTATAGCATGTACCACACATAACACTAAACTTAAACAAACCATGATATACTATGGAAATATTATTATTTAAATATGACTGTTATAACCTAGTTTTTGGTTTTTAAGGTATGAATAGAAGTGGACACATTATGTGTAACATTTTGGCCTAGTTTCCACTAAACTGGTGCCCTAATCTGGTTCACCACTTGACCTCAAGCATGCCTCCTTGTATTCCAGAGGCTGCCGACTAGTAGTGGGGGGGTCTATGGTGGAACTGTGATGAGACTATATCCCCATATCAGAGTGCTCAATCAAAAGTAAATATCCAAACCTCATACACATCAGAGTACGTGGAAAGAATAAATAAACTGAAATAATATTACACTATAATAAAATGAAATATAGTGAATAACTGAACAACCATACCATACATACAACCAACAACCCATTGGTCTAGTTTCATAATATACCAAAAATAAAAATAAACTATAAAAATGATCCACAACATCTCTAGGATGAATTCATATAGTCACCTAAAACTATTTGAGCTATCCCACCAGACCATGTGTAACTCAACACAAGACTTATCCCAAACCCATGCATGAAATAAACAAATGAGAGCTACTCGGGTACCCATGTGCAGTGGTGGACCAAGAAGGGTGTGAGTATAACTGAGTAGGTTACCACTAAAATAGTCTAAAGTAAAAACCAATCAACAAAATAGTGTATTTAGAGGTTTAACAATTGATAGAAAAATTAGTAAATAAATCATGTTTCATTATTTAACCATATTTTAATTAACCATGTTTTTTTATCAATTCCAAGTGATACTCATACCCATAAAATCTTTTTTGGCCCATGATAGTTTTCTGATAAATGTACCATAGGGGCCATAGGTTAACATACAAGGGGTGGCAGTCCAAGTATCCAACTGGGATTTGGAATGTCATGTCCGACCATCCCAACCATATATAATAGGGGTCACAGGTCGACATACAAGGTTCATTATTTTAAGTGTCCAACTAGGATTTGGAATATCATGTTTGACCATCCCATCCATGGTATGGAACACCATGTCTATACCCTTGGATTTATGAACATTAGTCCATCCTATGAAAACTACGATGCATCGAGGTTCTTGGAGCATCAGTCTATCCCACCCAAAACCATGTATGAGGAATTCCATGTACAAAATCCTAAACCATATATCAAAATAGTGGTGCCTTGAGCATCGGTCTAGCACCTCGTGGATGAGTAATTCGATGTCCAAAATCATAATCTATTACATTAACAATCAAATTCATTATTTAAGGTTCAACATTCTTAACCCTTTTAACATATTAAAATCAATGGTGCACCCCCATTAATTTACAAATATTCAAAATATTATTCAATTCATTATTTACCAAGGTCCAAAAAGGCCTTAAAAACTAAAACACTCCTTAACAAAACCCAACCCTTTTCACATTTCATAAAAATAAAAAAACTAAACATCATTGTTACACATTTTAAAACTACCCCATTAAAACATGGGTATTTATATTTAAAGAAAATAAACATAGTCCAAGACCTTAATTTTACACCCAAAACATTTAAAATATCCATTAAACCATTTTCTATACAAGAAACCACACCTCATTTTAATCAACATTTGAAATCCCTTTAAAACCCCTCTAAAATCACCTTAAGTTCGACACCACATTTCAAAACAACCTCCATTTTAAAACCTAATTTTCCCATATTGGAAAGTAAAACCAAATCAAACCCAAAGATTTCCATTTAATCATTTTAAAAGGCCTCATAGGATTTTTAAAAAACTCAACACCTAAAACATTCCATTTTTCAAATGTGGAAACACCCCATGTATGGTCATAATTATGATCTCACGACACCACATATCCAATAAGATCTGTGAAAAGTCTAAAGAAATAAATAAAGGAACAAGCCCATCAACTCAAACCAAGGGTAAACCCCTCCACACAAGGGCTCTAAGTCCCATACCACACAGACATAAAAAATAATTATCAATGCTATGGGTAAATATCCTAGACGACCTACCTCATTCATGAATCTTTTTAATATGTTTTCAAAGCATAAAGGCCTTTCCAAGGCCCATCCAAGCATCTTAAAACCCCCCTAGCACCCAACAGATCTCACCACCACCACCCGATCTCTAGTCTCACACCAAGAAACCCTAATTAATTAATTATAATTAAAATAATTAATTAATAAATTAAACCCCAATGTGGAGTAATGCTAGAAAACTCACCAAGATGATCAACTCTTATCAAAACTCCAAGAAACCACCATAGGAGGTCCACAAGTATAATGAACCATTATTTACATACATTAATATCACTTCAGAATTGAAGTATATTTAATACAACATATAAAAAAACCATGACAAGACTTTATAGGTATAGTATCTTTAGAAATTGGGAAACACAAACAACTGGTTCATAAAACATATAAATTGTCTCCTGTTTATTTCATCATAACTAGAATCATTTTTTTCCTATCATACTTAATACCCTTATTCATGTATTAGGGAAAAGAAACATATAAAGGGTGAGCTCAATTTCTCAGTAATGGTAAAAAAATGAAATAATAATCATATCATATTTATAAGAACAAAAAATTTGAAAATTTTATCCCTCATATAAAAGATCACAATATCATGTCATGGGATAAATCATAAAATTAAAATATAATACCAATAGTCATAACATAAGAAATGAAATTTTATTGAATACACACATAAGCATAGAAAATAATTTCATATTAGTCAAGGCTCTTTTCCAAGACCATCATAGCAGACAAATTCCATTACTGAACCGAGTTCTCTCCTCGTTCCAGCCCTGTATCACTAAACCAGATTAAATTTCCATTCCAGCCATGTCTATCTCATGAGATATAAATATTTACCCAATTAATTAGAGGGATATATAGGTCTAAACCATATCACAATGAAACCATTCCTACATGTTCCACAAAAACATAAAAACATTCACCATAGCATAAACCATGAAATAAAATGGGTTTCTTAAACATCAAACCATCGTAACATAATCCATAAATGGATTTTAAAAAAATAATTTCATCATTTACATAATCAAATTAATGTAATAATAGGTATATAAACATAAAAATATGTAATATTATATGGAAAATAATTTTTATAAAACACTTGAACTTAGTTCTTGAGGAAAATATCCTTTCTTCTTAAAAATGTCTTATTTTCTCAAAATGCCGTGAAAATTTAAAAGAAAATAATATATTTGAAAATAAAATTGAGATAGTATAAAGGAATATTCATGGAAATAATGTGTAATGAAACCATAAAAATCTATTCATGCTGTATAAGTTAAAAAAACATTCTCCTTGTACTTTTGCTGGAAAAGTCAAAAAGTACCTTGTATGGTAAACCAAAGAAAGATTACTTCTGTACCATGTAGTAAAAGTAAAAAATGGGTAAAAACGACATTAAAAAAACTTATAAGAATAGTAACATATTATGGAAACATTTTTAGAAAACATGGAAATTAATGATAGATATATCCCCAGTAAATATTTACGAATAAACAATATCAGATAAAAATGAGATTGGAAAGTTATCTCTTACCTTAGGTCCGATATGATTTGTATGTATCAAAACCTCCTTTATAATGATTTAAATAATGTTAATTATTTATTCTATAATCATAATAAATTTTATTATAACATTTATGACTATAGTTTCATCCATTTTTTAGTAACATTTCATTGTTACTCGTTATTCGGGTATTAACTACTTTATGTTCTTATGTATGTTTTTTTCAGATAAGTTCTTATTCATCTTTTTTAGGTTATAGTTATATCATTTAAAAAATGTTTTTAGTATAATATATATCATATTTATTCATTTAATTCATTTATATAATCATGTTTTAATGAATATTATGTAGAACTAATCACATCACATCGTGGATATGGTAAGCCGTACGTACGCACGAGCAACGATATCGTTCCCAAAATTGTTGAATGTTATTGAAGTGGATGGTGTATAGTATCTCAAAATTAGTATCATGTTATAATAATAATATATAGTTATTATTTCCACCATTATACCCATACATGTAAGGTGGCGGTAAAAAATAGATTACACCACGACGTGGAGACGGTAAGTCATACGTACGCACGCGCAATGATTGCATTTTTCATAGGATGGATTGAAGGTGAAATAGGGTTGTTTAATATTTATAATAAAATATCAGTATATTAGTGATACTGATGTTGTTAATTTATAATGAAAAAAATAAATAATAGGAAGTAGAAGAAGAAATAAATTTGAAAGAATTGGTAGAAGAGATTACCCCTTCCTCGACGTGCCTTCTTTAAATTTCCTCTTAGGGCACTAGAGTTGGTCTTTTGAGAATACCAGAACCTCTAGAATGTAAATAAGAAAGTTTATAATGGAAATGTGAAGGGGTTGGACTATATTGAATGCTCAAAATGGAGTGAAGAGGAGAGGGAGGAGGTTCCCTTTTATAAGAGATGAGAGGGGCACTTTAGGAAACTCTCAAAATATTAGTTTATTATAAATTCAATTTCAACTAAAAATGGTCAAAAACTTATTTAATTAAAATATAAGATGATTTTTGTTATAATAAATATCATACAATATTATTTAGACAAGTTTATAATATTTTTTTATCCTTATCTTTTTGGTTTAACCCATATTTTACCCCTTTTAATCTTACCGTGATATCATGTTAGTTACACATTGTGGGTTAATGTAATTACCATATCATGTCAAACGACCCAAAAAAAGTAATTTATGACATATTTAGACTTATATTAACTATTTTTCCAAATCTTTTATTTTTTTGAATTTAATATCATTTAATAAACTATTTTATTTTTTAAGTTATGAATTGTGTCAATTTTAGAAACTATTCACAATTGACTTTTTTTTAAAATTCATAACAACCTGATTCCTTCAAAAATAAGGCATTAAATCAAAGATAAAATTTGAACATCATCCAAAAAATTCTTGTATGACATCAAAATAACCAAATTACCTTTGTTTTAATATTTATAAGTTTATTTATTTGAATCTTTCATTAATGAGGTAATCACTACATCATAATTGTGTCATAAATAAATATATTTATATAATGAATAAAAATTATAAATAAAATAAAATGATGTAAGAAATTTTTTAGATTTATAATGACTATTTATATATATTAATATCAGTTATATAACCCTATATTAAAATCGATTTAGTAAAATATATGTGTTTAGGTTATAATTATCTTTACTTTAAATTAATTCTTATAAATTGTCATTTTCGCATCCAAGTGAATAAATGGGGTCCCAAAATAGACCCAAGGATGCCCATGATCGAAAATATATCATTCAATAGGATTAAGACATGTTTTATGGTAGTTTTATATTATTAAATTATTATTTTTACCTTTATTTACCAGATTTACCCTTTAACCATGGTAAATAAAATAATTACTAAAGTTACTATTCATAATGTCCAAAAATAAAAGGTACCTATTCACAAAATTTATACCTTACTATTAAAAATATGGAATAAATTTTTTACAAATTCAAAACACAGAAGTTGCAGTACTTAATTTAAAATTAATACCGTTGTTGAAATGAGAAAATGAGTTTTAAAAGTTAAAACATTGCAAAAATTGAAATGTTTTTACATATGAATTCAATGTAAAATTAATGATAATAAAATAAATTATATTAAATGGTAAAAATATATTCTATTTATACTTTAAAACCATTCAATATTATAATTTAACCATACAAATTATCTCAATGAAAAAATTTGTTTTAATTAAAATCTGGCATATTTTTACTATTCATAAAAACATGAAAGTTATTAGAAAAATATTAGAAATTTATCCAAAGTAAATTTTTATATCCTATTTCAAAATAAAATGTTTATTTTGTCATATATAAATTATTAATGTGTCAAAATCTTAATTTAAAATGGGTTTTCCATTTAAAGGTGTAAAATTAACCTTTTAAAAAAATAGGTTCTTATACATAAAATAGGATTTTATTCATACCCTGTGACTAAAATATCCATTGGATGAATATAAAAAATATTTTATTAAGTATATAACACATATATCTCATTAATTTCATTAATTTAATTAATTTCATTACCAAATTTAATTCACTCAAAAATACAAATATCTAATTGATTTACATTTTTCATAAATAATTAATAGCCAATGAATTCATAATGAATTTTCATAAATTAGTTATAATTATTCCCACTAACCTAACGTCTAGGCTATAACAGTAATTTTATATTAATGGAATCTCATGGTTCATTTAAACTCACGATTTCATGCAAATCAAGATACCAAAGAATAAAAATTATTTAAAGAAAATATTTCATAAAAACATATGGGTGTTACATTCTACCCCCCTTAAAAAGAATTTCACCCTCAAAATTCATCACTTCGAAATAAACAGATGAGGATACCTCTCCCTCATAATATCCTCAAGTTCCCATGTAGCTTCTTCAAATTAGTGTTTCCTCCATAAAACTTTAACCAAGTGAGTGGTCTTGTTTTGTAGAACATTTTTGTTACGATCTAGAATCTCTATCGGTTGTTCTACATAAGAAAGAACTTTATCCAACGGTACAAATTCTAAGCTTAGTACATGAGAAGTATCAGGTATGTACTTTCTTAGGAGAGATACATGGAACACATCATGAACTTGAGAGAGATTTGGTGGAAGCACCAATCAGTAACCTACCTTCCTAACACGATCCAATATTTTAAAAGGACCAATATATCTTGGGCTCAAATTACCATTCTTTCCAAATATCTCGACTCTATTCCAGGGAGATATTCGTAAGAACACCTTATCAACCACTTAAAACTCTAGGTATTTTCTTCATTTGTCTTCATAACTTTTTTTTCGACTCTAAGCTTCTCTTATGTGTTGTTGAATAGATATGACCTTTTCTACCATTTCATTAACAAGATCAAGTCTTAATATCTTTCTTTCCCCAACTTCATCCTAGCAAGTTGAAGTTCTGCACTTATTTCCATTGAGGGCTTCATAAAGAGCCATATGAATATTGGAGTGAAAGGTATTATTATAAGAAAATTCCACCATTGGTAGGTGTTGATCCCAACAACCTTTGAAATCCATAGAGAAATATCTCAACATGTCTTCCAGAGTTTGAATTGTCCTCTCAGACTGACCATCTGTCTAAGGATGATAAGTAGTGCTAAAACTTAACTATTTATCTAGAGCATGCTGAATACTTCACCAAAACTTCAAGGTAAACCTCAGATCCCGACCAGATATAATGGAAAGTGGTACTCCATGCAATATTACCACTTCTTTTACATATATCCGGAAAAGATTATCAAGAGATAAATCCTCTATAATAGCAATGGAGTGTGCCAACTTCTTAAGGAGATCAACTATAACCCAGATAACATTATTGCCTTTGGATGTTTTCGGAAGTCCAATAACAAAGTCCATAGTGATGTTTTCCCATTTCCATTATGGTATGGGTAATGGTTGCAAAATCCCCTTAGACTTATATCTATCAGCCTTAGCTTACTGACAAACCAAGCACCGAGAGACATATTTAGTGACATCTCTTTTCATGACATCCCACTAGAAATACTCTTTTAGGACCCTGTACATCTTTGGGCTTCCAAGTTGAATAGATAATTAAGAACTGTGATCCTCATCCAATATCTCCCTCTTTAATTATGGTATGGGAGGAACACAAATCTGGTTTCTGAACCTTATTATTTCATCACAATCAAGGTTGAATTTAGGAACATTTCTCACCTTCTTTTGTAACTATACATCTTCCTTCTATGCCTCTTTAATCTTCACTTGTATAGATGGTTGGAAATTCATTTGAGAAAGATAATATTTCCCCCTTCCATTAAAATTTCAAGATCCATCCTTTTAAAATCCATAAATATTGTATTTTTTGTAATCCTCATCATGGATATGCTAGCGTGGTCTTTTTGACTCAAAGCATCTTCCACCATGTTTTCTTTCCCAGGGTGGTAATTTATTAAGCAGTTGTAATATTTAATCAACTCCAACCATCTTCTTTGTCACATATTCATCTCCTTTTGTGTGAAAATATAATTTAAACTTTTACGATCAGTATAATTATCACACCTTTCACCATAAAGATAATGCATCAATATTTTTAATGCAAAGATTACTACAACTAACTCCAAATCATGAGTTGGGTAAATTTTCTCATGGATTTTCAACTGTCATGAGTCATAAGCTATCACCATATCATTTTTCATGAGAACACACCCCAAACCCTTCTTGTATGCATCACTATAGATCACAAACCTTTCTCCACTACAAGGTAGTGTGAGCACAGGTGCACTGGCTAACCTTATTTTTAGCTCTTTGAAATTATCTTCACATTCCTCTGTCTAAACGAACTTAACTCCTTTATGATTCAACTTGGTGAGTGGATTAGATAATCATGAAAAATATTTCACAAAACTCCTATAATATCCATCCAAACCAAGAAAAATTTGGATCTCAGTTACTGTTGTTGGTCTCGACCATCTTTTAATAACCTCTGTTTTTTCTGGATCCATAAATATCCCCTCTCTTGAGATTATGTGACCCAAAAATGAAACTTTTTGAAGCCAAAATTCAAACTTGGTAAATTTGGAATAAAGCATCTCCTTTCTTAGGGTCTTCAGTACAATTATCAAGAAATATTCATGTTCTTACCTGCTCTTTGAATATACAAGAATATCATCTATAAAGATTACCACAAACTGATCAAGATAGTCTCTAAAGACTCTATTCATTAGATCCATGAAGATAGTAGGGGAATTAGTAAGACCAAAAGGCATCACTATAAATTCATAGTGTCCATACCTTGCATGGAATGCTGTCTTTGGTATATCCTCATTTTTGAACCTTAATTGATGATATCCTAAATGAAGATCAATATTGGAAAAGTATTGAACTCCGCATAGTCGGTCAAATAAGTCATCAATATGTGGGAGAGGATATTTTTTCTTGATAATGATCTTGTTAAGTTATAAATAATTAATGCAGAGTCTCATTGGTCCATATTTCTTCTTAACAAACAACACAGGTGCTCCCCAAGGTGACGCACTAGGGCGTATGAATCCCTTATCAAGATTCTCTTGAAGTTTCTTCTTCAATTCCTGAAAGTTAATTGGGATTATTCTATAAGGTGTCTTTGAAATAGACATAGCACCCGGTATGAGTTCTATTGAAAACTCAACTTCACAATTTGGTGGAAGACCTATAAATTTCTCTATAAAGACATTGTCAAACTCCCGTACAATGGGCGTATTATTAATCGTGAGTTTATCCCTAACCATTTGAGATAAATATACTTCATTTATTGGAATCAAGACCCATAATATGGAATAAATTTCGACTGTATGGTTATATTCATACTTGCATCGATAAATGACTATAGATTGATCTGGAATATAAAATATGACTTCCCTTATTTGGGAATTGATATGAGATCCATATAAATAAATCTAATCCATGCCAAGAATAAAATCAAATTACACTATAGGAAGTATCATAAGACTTGTAGGAAGAACTTTCCCACAAAATTTAATTAGCGAAGAATTGTAAACTTTTGATGTGATTGTTGTTCCATTAGAAGTTTTCATAGCTAACTCAACATCTAATTGTTGAGGTAATATAGTTATACCATTAGAAAATTATTTAGAAATAAAAGAGTGGGTGGATATAGAATCAAATAAAACATTTTATAATTTAGAGTGGATGGTAAGTGTACCTTTCACCACTTAATTATCATACTCCACGTCGCCGATAGTAATTGCATGTGAATTTACTTTTTATTTTGACTTAAGAGTTTTTTGGCATCGATCATCATCAATAACCCTTGTATTAGGGCATTGATTGGAATAATGCCCCATTTCCTTGCACTTGTAACATTGAAGTGTAAGAGGTGAAATCTATGTAGCATTTTCTTTGTTCACATCATTAAACATATTTTTTCCATCACTTCGGCATTCAATTACCCGATGACATTCTTTTCCAAACTTAAAAAATTTACTAGTACCTTTAAGACAATTCCCTCCATATTTCTTTCCACACTTTGAGCATAAGGGAAAACTCATCTTCTTTTCAGTGTGGTCTTTAGATTTTCCTTTGAATTCCATTTTTATCTTCTTATCAAACCCATATGACTGATGGGTTACTCCAATCTCCATCTCAACCTTGAGAGCACATCGAATAATTTTCTCATAGTTATTAAAGTCCCTTATGGATAATACCATTTAGATAATTGGTTTTAATCCACTAAAGAATAAATAAATCTTACTCTCAAGTTGGATAATAATTCCAGAATATTACCTTGCAAGTCTTGTAAAATTTACTTTGTAGGTACAAACAGATTCATCATCCTTTTTTTAAGTTCAAGGAACTCCTTGTCCATATTTTTTTGGATAATATGAGGAAAGTACTCATTGAAAAATAAGTTCTTGAACTCCTCCCATTCCAGGGGCTCAATTTTATCTCTTTGCCTCGTATTCTTGATAAGATTACACCATTGATAACCTTCACCTTCCAAACGATATACTGCTAAGATGAATTTATCATGTTCAGAACATTATAGAACTAAAAATATATTTTTAGTGTTATTGATCCATTGTTCAGCCACTAATGGATCAGAAGACCCGCTGAATGAAGGTGGGTGCTGCCTCATGAAGAATTCAACAGAATGTTGCTCTCTCCTTTGTTTGTTTGGAAGTTTGGAATGATTCATAGCTTGATAAAGTTGTGTGAGCATGGATATAAGATTTTTCATTCTATCCCCCATAACATTTGGTTTCTCAAGGGGAAAATCATTACATTGCCCGTCACATTCATCATTAACACGGGTCCTTCAGGTTCTAGGAATTGACTAAAACCAAGAAGCATAGTGTGAGAAACACTAATCATAACAAGAAAATAACATAATCAAGAATAAAATTTCAATTTAGTAAACTTTAGGTTTTATCCTAGGTTATTCATGGTCATTTCTAAAACACTTGTATTATATCCTATACTTAGAAATATCCTTATGGTTCTTACTAAGGCTTTCTCATCCCAGTTTACAAAGGTTAAATATACCTTTCCTATGATACCATCTATAATGACCCATTATTTACATAAATTGATATCACTTCAGAAATGAAGTATATTTATTACAACATATAACAAAACCATGATAGGACTGTACAGGTATAATGTCTTTAGAAACTGGGAAACATAAAAAACTAGTTCATAAAACATCTACATTGTCTCCTGTTTATTTCATCATAACTAGACTCCTTTTTGGAATATCATACTTAATAACCTTCTTCTCATCCTGGGGAAAAGAAACATATAAAAGGGTGAGATAAAATTATCAGTAAGGGTAAACAAATGAAATAACAATCATATCATATTTATAAGAACATAACATTTGAAAATTTTATCCATTATATAAAAGATCACAATATCATGTCACGAGATAAATCATAAAAGTAAAATGTAATCCAAATAGTCATAACATAAGACATAAAATTTTGTGGCATACACACATAAGAATAGAAAATCAATTCATATTATTCAAGGATCATTACCAAGACCATCATAGCAGATAAAGTCCATTACTGAACGGAGTTCTCTACTTGTTCCAGCCCTGTATCACTGAACCGGATTAAATTATCATTCAAGACATGTCTATATAATTATATATAAATCTTTACCCAATTAATTATATATATATATATATATGTACCACCCATCTCATAATGAAACCATTATTACGTGTGCCACAAAAACATAAAAACATTCACCATAGCATAACCCATGAAATAAAATGTGTTTCTTAAACATCAAACCATCATAACATAATCCAAAAATGGATTTCATAAAAATAATTTCATCATTTACATAATCAAATTAATGTAATAATAGGTATATAAACATAAAACTATGTAATCTTATATGGAAAATAATTTTGATAAAACACTTGAACTTAGTTCTTAAGAAAATATCCTTTCTTCTTCAAAAACATTTTTTTCTCCAAATGCTGTGAAAATTTAAAATAAAAGAATTTAGTTGAAAATAAAATTGATATAGTGTAGAGGAAGCTTCATGGAAATAATTCATCACAAAATCATAAAAACCCATTCATGCCGTATAAGTTAAAAAAACATTCTCCTTGTACTTTTGCTGGAAAATTCAAAAAGTACCTCCTATGGTAAACCAAAGAAAACTTCCTTCCATACCATGTAGTAAAAGTAAAAAATGGTTAGAAACAAACATAGAAGAATAATAAACATTTTATGGAAATTTTTTTAGAAAACATGGACATGGATGATAAATATATCCCCAGTAAATATTTACGAATAAACAATCTCATATAAAAACGAGATTAGAAAAGTTATCCCTTACCTTAGGTCTGATATGCTTAGTATGTATCTGAAACTACTGTATAATGATTTAAATAATGTTACTAAATTATTATATAATCATAATAATTTTTATTATAATTTTTATTATTATATTTTCATCCTCTTGTTAGTAACATTTCATTGTTACCAGTTATTCAGGTATTAACTACTTTATGTTTTTATGTATGTTTTGTCGGATAAGTTATTATTCCTCATTTTAGGTTATAGTTATATAATATATAGCATTGTATTAGTATAATATATATCATATTTATTCATTCAATTAATTTATATAATCATGTTTTAATGAAGATTATGTAGAACGAATCACGCCGCACCGTGAAGATAGTAAGCCGTACGTACACACGAGCGACGATATCGTTCCCATAATTTTTGAATGATATTGAAGTGGATGGTGTAAAGTATCTCAGAATTAGTATAATTTTATAATAATAATATATAGTTATTATTTCCACCATTATACCCATCCATGTAAGGTGGTGGTGAAAAATAGATTGCACCACGATGTGGAGACGGTAAGTCGTACGTACGCACACGCGATGATTTCTTTTTTCGTAGGATGAATTTAAGGTGAAATAGGGTTGTTTAATATTTATAATAACATATAAGTATATTATTGATACTGATTTTATTAATTTATAATGAAAAAAATAAACAAGAGGAAGTAGAAGAAGAAATAAATTTGAAATAATCGGTAGAAGAGATTACCTCTTCCTCGACATGTCTCTTTTAAATTTCCTCTTAGGGAACTAGAGTTGGTCTTTTGAGAAGACCATAACCTATATAATGTAACTAGAGAAGTCTATAAGAGAAATGGGAAGGGTTTCAATGATATTGAATGCTCAAAATGGAGTGAGGAGGAGAGGGAGGATGTGCCCTTTTATAAGAGAGGATAGGGGCACTTTAGAAAACTCTCAAAATATTAGTTTATTATTAATTCAATTTCAACTAAAAATTGTCCAAAAATTATTTAATAAAAAGATAATATTATTTTGGTTCAAATACCCATCATAAAATAATTTTTATACAAGTTTATAATATTTTTTTTATCCTTATCTTTTTGATTTAACCCATATTTTACCCTTTTTAATCTTACTCTCATATCATGTTATTTACACATTGTGGGTTAATGTAATTACCATATCATGTCAAAGGACCAAAAAAAGTTATTTATGACATATTTGGACTTATATTAACCATTTTTACAAATATTGGTTTTTTGAATTTAATATCATTTAATAAACTATTTTATGTTTTAAGTTATAAATTGTGTCAATTTTAGAAACTATTTACAATTGACCTTTTTTAAAAATTAATAACAACCAGATTACTTAGAAAATAAGGCATGAAATCAAAGATAAAATTTCAATATCATCCAGAAAATTCTTGGATGACATAAAAATAACCAAGTTGCATTTTTTAATATTTATAAATTCATTTATTTGAATCTTTCATTAATGATGTAATCACTACATCATAATTGTGTCATAAATAAATATATTTATCTAATGTATAAAAATTATAAATAAAATACCATGATGTAGGAAATATTTTTAGATTTATAATGAATATTTATAGAAATGAATATTAGTTATATAAATTTATATTAAAATTGATTTAGTAAAAGATATGTGTTTAAGTTATAATTATATTTACTTTAAATTAATTCTTATAAAATGTCATTTTCACAACCAAATGAATACATGGGGTCCTAAAATCAACCCAAGGATGCCCATGGTCGGAAATATCTCTTCCAATAGGATCAGGACACGTTTTAGGGTAGTTTTATTTTATTAAATTACTATTTTTACCCTTATTTATCATATTTACCCTTTAACCATGGTAAATAAAATAATTACTAAAGTTACTGTTCATAATGTCCAAAAATAAAAGGTAACTATTCACACAACTTGGATCCTTTGATTCCAAATATGGAATCCATTTTTCCAAATTCAAAACACAGAATTTGTAGTAATTAATTTAAAATTAATACCATTTTTGAAATGAGAAAACGAGTTTTAAAAGTTAAAACATTGCAAAAGATTGAAATGTTTTTACATATGAATTCAATGTAAAATTAATTCTAATTATATAAATTATATTAAATTGTAAAAATAAATTATATTTATACCTTAAAACCATTAAATATTATAATTTAACCATATAAGTTATCTCGATGAAAAAGTTTTTTTTAATTAAAATTTAGCATATTTTTACTATTTATCAAAACATGAAAGTTATCAGAAAAATATTAGAAATTTATCCAAAGTAAATTTTTATATCCCACTTCAAAATAACATGTTTATGTAATCATATAGAAATTATTGATGTGTCAAAATATTAATTTAAAATGGGTTCTCCATTCAAAGGTGTAAAATTAACCTTAAAAAAGGGTTCTTATACACAAAATAGGATTTTATTCATACCCTATGACTAAAATATCCATCGGATGAATATAATTTTTTTAAGCATATAAAATATATATCTCATTAATTTCATTACCAAATTTAATTCACTAAAAAATACAAATATCTAATTGATTTATATTTTTCATAAATAATTAATAGCCAATGAATTCATAATGAATTTTCATAAGTTAGTTATAATTATTCCCGCTAACCTAACAGCCAGGCTATAATGGTAATTTTATATTAAGGTCATATTGTGGTTCATTTAAATTCACGATTGCGTGCAAAGAAAGCTAATGAAGAATAAAAATTATTTAAAGAAAATATTTCATAAAAACATATGGGTGTTACAACACGAACTCCCTACACCATTCTTAGAAAAAATACTCAAGATGAAATATCATTTCAATACATAAATAAATTAATTTAACTAGGAAAACCTATGAAAATTCACTACAAACACATACCTTAATGAAATTCCATGCAACGATGAGCAGAATCCATCACAAAATATCCTCTACCCAAGCCAACCAAAATCCCCATTATCCTTGGATTATTCCACTATGATATGTGGAATCAAAATCAAAATAGTAAACCTGCACATATAAAATTTGTAAGAACTAAGGAAAGGAGGAAAGGGAAAGAGGAGAAAGAAAAATCTCACCTTAAATGCTGAAGAAAAACCATGAACGCACCCTAAATCAATGGGTGGAAGAAGGAGGAAGGGGTGAGAAACCCCCTAGTTCATGGGAACTGAATAGGGGAGGAAGAGGGTGGAGTGGATAAAAATACCAAGGGGATATTTTGGTTATTTATCCCTTTTTAATTAAATTTGGGTAGCCACATGGTTTGGCGAATGTTTTTTCAAACCATGAACTAATTGTGTTCCCCCTACTATCCATCACTAATTCCCCCACACAGTTAGACTTCATGGTTTGAAAACCATGCACTAAGCATGTTGTCCGCACTGAATCTCTTATGGAGTAAGGAATATAGATTTTATGAAATCATGTGTAGCCCATGCAAGATGCCTCAGACCCTCCTCAACCTCACTTGATTTCTCATTTTTCCTCACGTGGTTTACCCCAAAATGTGCTCAAACCATGAAACTAAAACATGAATGGTTCAAAATTAATTGAAACGCTCTTGATTATTGAGGTGTCACATGGTTTCTCCTAAACCGTGCACACCAAACCATGCACCTGAGATTTTTTTTTGAAACTTTACAAAAATTAACCCAAAGCCTCTGAAGATCATCTGAACACCTGAGATACCTCTCAAGCATCATTACTTATCTTAAAACTCCCTTTTGATACATTCTAACTCCCAGAACTCTTTTTTGAGTCTTAATTAAAAATCTAACCCATTCGGTAATTAAAATTAAAATTTATTCTGAATTTTCAACCCATCCAAACGTAGAATCTTACAACCTACCCACCATAATACTTATCATCCTCGAGAAGCCTTATTTTCCATACATATGCACCTTCTGACCTAAATTGGTCACCATATTTTATCTAATAGCCTCATTCATCTTCGGATATCCTGAAACAATACCAAGACAGAACACCCAACTTAAGGCCCTCAACCTTCCAAAACTCTTAGCTAACAACCATTGACAAAACCAAAACACTATGATGGTGCTTAAATGAACCCATCCAATAGAAATATTGATCACAACATCACATGATAAGTCATTGATCTATAGTACTCCCCATTATAATCTTCAACTTATAAACACTAACTTCTGATACTTAAAAACCTTTCCATCAAGAAATCCCAACCGAACCTGAACTAACGCTCTCACCAAGCGCCTGACATAGTTTTCAAATCAATATTCCCCAAAATCCATGAGAACACTAATCATCGTCATCACCCATCCTTATCATCGAAAACCAATCAAAGCAGATGCATACCCACTGTCCATGAATGAAATAAGAACATATCGACTTTTCATCAAAATCCAAAATTAAACCCAAAATGCACCCATCATTCCCAAAACAGAACACTGAATGTAGCTTGTAAACTTACGTACCCACATTGTGTACTAACCCCATTCAGAATATCCTTGACCAACTCATCCCCAAAGTTCCAAACTCCATCTGTCGACACATTTCCATATCACTTGATCCCAATGCCTTCACTCCCAAAGGCATTCCACAACCACCCAAACACGCACACTAGAGTCCATACCCGACCCCCAGTGACATTATATAGTCAAATACTCTACTGACTCAAAACTGCATTCATGTACTACTACACACATCATTAGCTCCAACACAAGCACCTCAAATTACTTTTTGGTACCGCTTTGAGCTTGAAGCCAATTCTGGGCTCAACCATCCACCATAACTAACTCCCCATTAGAATCCCATATATAATTTAAGAAAATACCTCAATGTTTCTTCCCTGGTACCATAATTCCACCACAATCAATCCATGACTAGTTACACACACCTGTAAACCTTCCAGCATGAGGGTCAAATCTCTGTGAATGACACATCACTCCCCCCCATAGGAGTGTCATTTTCATCACCCCACTCAAGAGACTCCAACCACAATGGCCCACATTCAATTTAATGCCAACCCATGAATTGTAATTGTTCATATTTTTCTCTCTAGAGAAACAAAATAAAATGTCAACTATCACCCATCCACAGCTTCTGAGGATGATACCAACGGTATTCACTAACATCCAATCCATCACAAGGATATACTCACAGATAGCTATTGGTTCACCTCAACTATATGACTCCACTTAAAATTCTCCATGAGCGCCACCTCCAAGGAGTCCATCCATAAAACCATGAATAACATTAAATTATCTAGGCACATATCCATTTCTCTCCCAACATACTTAGAATGATGTTAAGATATTGGTCATGATCATCTATAAACTGAGAGTACACTAAGATGTTGTCAATGAATACCACCAAAAATCACCCATTTTTATGTCACTTCTAACTGTAGGGATAAAACACCTATTAAATAGCCCCATACCTCCCTTTCCACAAGTGTCTCATCACACCCACATCATTTCTCAGCCAACTCATGGACGCCTTATTAACTCAAGCTCCTTGGGTGTATGATCTCGTGACGTACGACCCAAAAACTAAATAACATAGCACAACTCCACGTGCTCATTCCTCTAAGATCCCATTAATGCTTAGCCATCGCACACACTCTTGTGTGACCCCACCAAAGAACCTGATTCCGAATCTAACAAGTCAATATTTACAAAAACTTAGCTCACAATCTCTATACACTAGTCATGCCTACCCCGCATGCCCATATCACCTAATGTAGAGAACCCTCGGTACTTCCCAAAACCAAAGGAAAATAACTAATAAAAAACTACTTGAATGACCAATCAAGACTTGAGTGTCATTAAAAAGTTCCACTTAGTTTATTTATGCTCTCACCACATTCCTAAAGATGCATCTAGAGTTAACCAGGCTAAGCACCTAACTGGTCCCACCCCCAGACACACATGTGGCACTGATGTATCAGAACTCTAAATGCCCTTTCAACTCAAAGAAACCAAGCATATCCATGTACCTATCACTACAAACATACTAAGTATACATTACCTATATAGTCATAACCCAAAGAAAACATGCACACCTATAACAACATACCCTAAATCACCTGTTATGCTCTTAATCTAGCTCATAACTACCAGAAACACCCGTCCGTATATCCATTACCTAGGATACAAACCTGAATGAACCTACCCATCTAAAAACCAAAAATTAGGATAAATCACTAGAACACAAAGTTCTATTTATAAAAAAAAATAGTCATCCAATGTTCCTAAACCTCATACTAATCTTAACCCTTAATGTACAACTATCAAAAGTCCCAAAACATTAACTCATGCCTCACACACCCAAAGGCACTGAAAAATCATCCAACCCCTCTTGTGGGTCATCCAAAAAATCCACATGAAACCAAATCCCTAAACTGGAGTCACATCAAGAATGGAACTAGGCTCTCCCACCTATCCCCATTGGTAAAGTCTCACAACATGTCATTAGGTGAAACCACCTAGGTCTATGCCAACTCATACAAAGCCACAAATCATAGGGCATCAAACATGCTCCCACCCAAATGTCACATAACATCAGCAGTTAAAATACCCTACTCTAGGTTCTTACACCATAAAGGCATCATATACCAACTAACTTCCCACAACTAGGGTGCCCATCCTCTATGAGCATCTACACATCAGACCACTCCATGGATTACCCGAATATTAATCAAATCTTGAAAAAAATTTCCCACAAGGGGTCCAAAGGTATTATACTTATACCATAATAACCCACCTGGGTCACCACACCAACTGTGAATGAGGATAACACCAACATTCTCATCATCAATAATATCACCATAGATCAATATAACCTGCCATTGGAAGAAAATCCATAAAATCTCACATTATATGGACTATAATATATGGATCCTATGTTCCTAACATGATGCTTGAGATAACACTTGCCATTATAGGTCAAGAGTAAAAACTAAATCACAATCATCTTTCCAATGGTCCAAGAGAAAGAAATACATCATGAACCATCAAATACAAACAAAATGTGTGTCATCCAAAGTGAAAATTATATATAACCATAACAAAAAAAACCAAGAACATTAGTCCTAGTCCCTAGTAACCTAGAATTTCTATTAGAATAGGTGTTCACAACGCACCAGCCTGGTATCCATATCATGCTCTGACACATTATTATATCTTCAGTCTACCAAACCCCAAATAGTAAAATAATAGGAAACTAACTCCTCTAATACCACTTTGTAATATACCAACCCAGGTGACACTAAACCAGTGCCCCAAGCGGGTTCTCCACATGACCTTAAGCATGACTCCTTATATGCCAAATACTTCTGACTAGAAATGGGGGTCTATTTTGTAACTATGAGGAGACTATACCCCCATATAAGAGTAATAAATCATAACTAAATAACCAAACCTCATATAAATCAGAGTATTCGGAAAGAATAAATAAACTAAAAGGATAGAATGATATAATAAAATGAAATACATTGGAGACCCAAACAATCATACCACACATACAACCAAACACCCACTAGGATGGTTACATAACATACCAAAAATAAAAATATACTACAAAAAGGATCCAAGACATATCTAATCTGAATATATGTATAGTCACCTGAAACTATCCGAGCTATCCCACCCGACCATGCGAAACTCAACATAGGCCTTAGCCCAAAATTGTGTCTATAATAAACATGTGCAGTGGTAGCACAAGTAGGCTATGAGTATAACTCATTAGGTTACCAACAATGGCATCTAAATAAAATACCATTCAGTACAACAATGTATACATAGGTTTAGTAAATGATAGACAAGGCAATAAATAAACCAGTTTTCAATATTTAACAGTATTTGAATTAGCCATGTTTTTTCTAAGTTCCAAGTGATAATAATGCCCATCAAACCTGCTTTTTGCCATGTTACCCATCTGAGAAATATACCACAGTGATCATAGGTCGATATACAAGGAGCGTCGGTCCAAGTATCCAATTGGGATTCAGAACATCATGTCTAACCATCCCAACCATATATAATAGGGGTCACATGTCAAAATACAAGGATAATCAATTCAAGAATCCAACTAGGATTTGGAACATCATGTATAACTGTCCCAACCACGATATGTAATTCCATGTATATACCATTAGAGTCAGGAGAATCAGTTCATCCTCTGAAAACTATGATGCACTGGGGAATCTTGAGCATCAGTCTGACCCGCCCAAAACCATGGATGAGGAACACCATGTCCAACATCATAAACCATATATCAAACTAGTGGTTCCTCAATCATTAGTCTAAGACATATACCATGGATGATCAATTCCATGTCCAACATCCAAATCCATTACACTATCAATAAAATTCATTATTCAAGGTTCAACATGAATAACCTTTTTAACATACTAACTTCAATGGTGTACCCCCATTTATTTATCAATATTGAAAACCTTTATTAAATTCACCATTTACCAATGTACCAATAAGCCTTCAAAACCAAAACATGCCTCAACAAAACCCAACCATTTTCACATGTCATAAAAACACCAAAACTAAACATCATCATTACACCTTTTAAAACCATCCCTTTAAAACATGGTTATTTCTCTTTTAAGGAAAAAAAGGGTCCAAGACCTTCATTTTCCACCCAATACATTTAAAAGATCCATTAAACCATATTATTTATAAGAAATTACACCTTATTTCAATCAACATTTGAAATACCATTAAAACCCCTCTAAAATCACATTGAGGTCAACAACCCATTTAAAAAAACCTCTATTTTAAAACATAGTTTTCCCACATTAGAAATTACAACCAAATAAAATATAAATCTCTTCATTTAATCATTTAAAAAGGCCTTATAGGATTGAAAAAAATGAAAACCTAAAAAAATACATTTTTCAAATGTAGGAACATCCCATGGGTGACTGTAGTTCCTACCTCATAACACCATGGATCCAACAACATCCATAGAAGGTCTAATGAAACATTAAAGGGACAAGTTCATCAACTCAAACCAAGGGGAAATCCCCTCCACATAAGGTCTCTAAGTAACATACCTCACACACATGAAAACAATTATCAAGACTATGGGTAAAGCTCTTGGACTACCTAACTCATTTTTGAAGCTTTCTAATATGTTTTCAAAGAACAAAGTCCTTTCCAAGGACCGTACAAGAATTGTCCAAGCCCCTAGGAACCCAACCAATCTCATCACCACCACATGAGCTCTAGTCTCACCTAAATAAACCACCATTAATTAATTATAACAAATATAATCAATTAATCAATTAAACCCCAAGGTTCCATAATGATGAAAAACTCACTAGGTCGATCAACTATTATCAAAACTCCAAGAAACCACCATGGGAGGTCCAAACAGACTCCCTACACCATTCCTAAGAAAAATACATAAGAGGAAATACCATTTCAACACTTAAATTAATTAATTTAACTGAGAAAACCTAATAAAATTCACCACAACACATACCTTAAAAAAATTCCATGCAACGACGTGAAGAATATATCTCAGGATATCCTCTACCCAAGCCAAGAAAAATCCCCATAATACTTGAAAAATTACACCATACTCTGATGAAATTAGTATCAAAACCCTAAACCCACACATCTGAAATTAGGAAGAACCATGGAAAGGGGGCAAGGGAAGGAGGAGGAAGAGAAATATCACCTTAAACACTAAAGAAACTCCATGAACCCCTAAAGAAATGTTTAGAAGAAGGATTAATGGGTTTATAAAACCCCTAGTTTGTGGGAACTAAATGGGAGAGGAAGAGGGTGGAGTGGCTAAAAAATATGAGGGGGTATTTTGGTTATTTCACCCTTTTTAATGAAATATGGTAAATCTCACTGTTTGGACGCATAGTTTTTCAAACCATGGGCCAAACGAGTGACCCCTACTATCCAAAACCCATTCCCCATATGGTTAGGCCACATGTATTGACAAACCATGCACTAACCATTATTTCAACACTGCCTCCCTTCTACAGCAAGGTTCACAATTTTTCTAAAATCATGCGTGGCCCATGTGACATGCCTCATACCCTCATAAACTCAAAATGTTTCTCCTTTTTACTCACATACTTTACCTCAAACCATTATATTACCATACAACTCAACCATGAATAGTTAAAAATGAATTGAAAACCTTCTGATCATTAAGGTTTCAAATGTTTTCTTATAATATGACTAACTAAAATTGGCATTTTTATTAAAAATAAGAGATGGGGGAATAAGAAAAGGGTTTAGGGGTGATAAAATGTCACACCCGGTTTTTCATGTCTTTGTTTTGATTCGGTTCATTGGAAATCCTGATCCTTTTCTTGGGTCATGGTTGAGATTAATTTTGAGTTTTTAAGTTTCATATATATCTAATCATCCATATTTGGGTTCCCCATTAATTTTTTAGGAGTTTTTGGAGAAAGGGTGGTTATTTCATGATTTGGGCTAACCGTGAGCCCATTTCCAAATTTAAAAACCAAATTTGTTTCTTTTATAAATCCTTCATTTTTCAACATTTTTCATTCATTACACTTCCCAATTTTCCAGAACTAACATATTAAAACTACTATATCCTTTTTTACCCCTTATAAATTCATAATCATGGTGAATTGGGGTTACTTATTTAGGTATTGGTCCATCCCATCGGCCCATTTCTAGTTTTAAAAAAAATATTTTTTTTCTTTTATATATAATTAAAATTTTAATATTTTTTGGTTATTACACCTCCCAATTAAATTAAATACCCCTATACTCACCCAAATTATCTATTTTACCTCTTTGGATCTCATATGAGTCTCGAATTAGGAAAAAATTCTCAATGTCTCTCAAATCTTCCAGAATCGCAAAGGTAAGTTCTTTCATCCATAAATCATTGCATTAGTACTATTTTCCCCAAAAATCATCTTTACCTGGTTCTTAAAGAACTTATGAGACTCTCTAAGAATTTTAAATCCATTCCCTTTTCTCTATGGGTGTAGATATAATGGAAGACGATGAGTTTTCTAGTTGAAAAGGTGAGATTTCTTCTCCTTTCTCCCCCCCCTTCTTCCTCCTTTCATTATTTCTTGGTTTTATAATCTCCAATAGTAATAATTGAAATAGGGTTCTGATATCCTATTATTTTTGATGGGTTTTTTTTCATTTGGTTCTGTTCGTCATAGGTTTAGGGTTTGTAAACCCTCTAATGGTGATATTGGGTGTGTGTTTCCATTACGCCAAGGATTTGAGGTAGGATATCCCTTGTACATGCCTTTATCATTTAAGTTTCATCATTTTATTATTTTTAAAATCTGATATATATTTTTATTATTGTTTTTCATCCATTGGATAATTTTATTGGTGTGAAAAAATGGTTGTTTGAGCCTTGTTTTGAGAAATGTTGATTTGTTTTGTCATAAAAGTGCACACAAAGTGTTTGTTTAAATGTTCCACTATCTTTCAAAACTATTTTGTGAGGTTTAGAACCTTTTTTATTGTATTTTGAATATGTTAGAGTATCTTTTATAAAATATGGCATGCAATAGGTGTTTTATTCTTTTTCAAGTTCTTAAAATAAATTGTTTTGTATAAAAGGGCATGTCATGTGTTCGGTAAATTTCCCTGTTGGATTTTATGTGTTATGTTTGATTTAAAAATTATTTTTTTGGATTTATAAATGAATTTTAAGAATGATAAATGGTATTTTGGTTCCTCATATGTCTTTCCAATTTGTATTTGGTTTTACAAACAAATGGGTTTTTGTTTACAACATGTTTTGGACCGAGTTGTCGAAAAATGGCCTGTTTCACATCCTTATGAAAATGGTTGTGTTTTGAATATATAACCTGAATGTTTTAAGGGATTTATGAATATGTTTTTATGATTTAAATGGTGTGTATAAAACTCCTTAATAAAAGTTAAATGCATACATTGTTCAAAGGATATTTTTGAGAAAGGCTTAAAGGCCCGCTTGGCATTTGTTTTTTTTTGTAAAAATGGTTTCCTTGTGTATTTAATGTTCTATATTTTGGGGAAATTTTATGGTCCATGAAAAAATTTTTATTAATTGTTTTTGGGGCTGAAAAATCAGGTTTTTATGTTATTGATGGGTTTGTGTCCTTAAAAGATCATTTTTGAATGGATTTTATGTGCAAGGACTCGTTATACTCCTTAAAATTATTTTACGAATCTTTTTAGTGGTTTATTGATTTGTGAAAGAAATGTGAAGCATTTTTGCGGGATGTTTGTATGTTTATGGTTTGGTAATGTAATTTTGATGTGGAAAGTTTATTTTATAATATGTGTAACTTGATTGAGCACTAAAGGGAATCCATGGTATCTAGGTGGGTGGACGTGTACTAGTATTCTAGTGATTCCGTGGGGTTTGGCCCCTGTTTCACGTAGCAAGTTTGACGATGACAACACTAACTAAAATACGATGATGATTTTTTGGGGGACTACTAGCTTATGGGTATTCTCCCTACTATTGGCTCGTGCGCACAAGAATGGATATTTATTATGGTTACTTTCACCGAGATACAAGGTACCTAGGGCTCACAACTAACTAGTGCCTAGGGGTGTTCCCGTGACTTGTGCTCATTGGATATTTTTTACTCACTGTCAGAATATGGTGTGTTTGGTTGGTAAATTAAGTAGTGTGTGTGATTTATTTAAAAGTTTATATTCTTTAAATCAGCCCTCTTGAAAACTATTTTCATTTTGAAGTTGCATCTATTTGAATATTGTTACTAGCATTCTTGTTTATAAAACATGCATTTTTTTGTCTGGTAATTTTTTTATACATCATGGGACATCATTTGAAAAACATAAATTTATATCTTGTATTTAAAACTTGAAATTTATGTTTCTTTTATTTTAAAGGATGTGCATTGGGAATAGAATATCGGGCTAACCTACTGAGTTTTAATACTCACACCTATAGTATTCTTTTATTTTTAGCCCTTGTGTAGGTTTCAACATGAGTTCGATCTTCTTGGGCGACATGTCATAATTATGTTAGAGAGTAACCAGATGGGTCACATGGAGTTATTTGGTTATCAGGTTTGGTCAGTTGAGTTGTTGGTTTAGTTGTACTTTCAGTTTCTTGTACAAATAATGTTCATTTCAGTTTTTATATAAATGTAGTTTGGGCTGTCCATTTCTTTCCACTATTTGTTTGATTGTTTATATATGGGAGAAATCATTACCTTGTGTACTCTATTGATTCCCTTTGTGCTTGTCTCCAACCCATGAGGATAGAGAATGCCTCTCTGGACTTGTTGCAGGCTGACCCTTGAGACCGGTTCAGGGTTGACTTGGGCTGGTTCATGACAAAATGGTATCAAAAGAGGTCGTCTCTTAAGAGACATTTATTTTTAGATCTCCATTGTTATTTGGGGGATGTAAAGGTAGATGGAGTAGTATTTTTGGGACTTTAGGGGTAAGTGCGGGGAGAGCGTCGCGAACTCTTTCTCATTCTAATCCTCAGGTTTCCATGGGAAGTCTAGTTTTATTAGTGTCTTTTGTTCTTGTGGATTGTTTGGTGTTGGGATATGACAAGGGGAGTCTGACTAATGGCCTATGTGAGATCGCAGGTCTTGGAAAGACATTTGGAGCTAGGGCATGTTCCAAATAAGTCTCTCTGTGTTGGTGTTGTGTTTGATATATGGCCGCCAACCATATAGTCAAGTCACCCACCAACACTAGTTTCCTTCTTTTGGGTCTCTTAGACCTTTTTTGAATTCTGAATTTTTTGTTTTGAAAATCCTTGTGTGATAATTGTGGAAATGGGTTTTAAATGAAGGATTGGATTTTGAAAAGTGTAAAGGGGGGTTTTTAAAAATTAAATATAATAATGGTTTTGGAAGGTTTTTATTTTGTGAAAAAAAATTAGGAGGAAGTGAAAATGATTTAACAAGATTAGATTATCCATAATCTAAACTTGGGGTTTGTTGGAATAAAATGTTTTGAAAGTGTGAATCATTTAAAGGTGATTCTGAATCTTTTTTTAAATAGGGTGTTTTGGGATGTTTAAAAGTGTTTGAATATGATGAATTAGTTTTGTAAATTAGTTTTTGAGCATTTTGTGTTTTACTAAAAAGTGTGTTGGTCTCAATGAACTTTAGATTATGAAAAGATACCTTGCTGAATTTTAAAAAATGGGAAAGGGTTGTTTGGAGTAGCTTTGTTGTTTTGAAAGTTGTAAAAATGAAAAGGGGAATGTTTTTAAGAAAATGGTTCTTGATGAAATGTGGTTTGTTTTGTAAAATATGAAAAGGGTTTTTGACATAGTGGTTGGTGTTCCTTTTGAAGGTACATGATTTTTGGAATGATTTTGTTTTGTTTTAGCCTTTGGTGTTTTCATGGGTGATCACATGCATGGTTTTATTGATATCTAGAAGGATGGCCTATATGGCATGGTGTTTGGGTTTCTGGGGTGGCATGGAAATGTGCATGTGGGTGAGACTTGATGAAACACCATTGGTGAATGTGAAAATCAACCAAGTTAGTTTATTTTTTCTTTTCAAAAGTGTTTTGAGATGAAAAATTGTGGTGTTTTTTATGAACCAAAGGTTATGTGGACGGTGTATCCTATGTATTAAACGTTTTTTCTATTCAGTATGTTTCCATATGATATAGAAGTCATAATCTTGTTGCATCTTGAGATGGGATCTTGTTGGTGGCTCGGTTTTGGGGTAATGTTCAGTGGGTTTCTAAAGATGTGTTGGATGTTGTGATGTGGAAACAAATGGTTCTCCATTGGCATGATTTAAACCTAAGTATTTGTTTCAAATGTTAAATCCACATCTTAGAATGATGCCTCAGCCAGTTTGTTGAAATAGAGAGTTTTTTGGGCTCGATTTAATGTGTCTTCCCTTTATGGTGATTCTCTCGGTTGTAGTAATTGTTCTCAGTGATGTTTAGTGGGTTTTTTGTGCACCTTGTTCATTCTGATCCTCGTTCGGGGTGATAGAAAATAGTGTTGTGTATCTATATGTTATTTTTTGGATAAAAAATGTGTTGTTGAGGAATAGAGTTTCATGGTGTCTCTTGATATGTTGTTTCTTCTTGGGAGTGTTATGTGGTACTGTGTGGAACTAAGGGATGGAGTATAAGTTGGGGATTATCAAAGCCTGATTGTGAGTCAAGAGACGCTTCATCCATCAGAGCTCCAGCCATAGTTTTCAGAGTGAAGATGGAACATAGTCAGGAGTCCTAGGATTGTGGGTAGTATTGCTAAGATCATACCACTACCATTTCATTGAGGTAGTTAATTTGTTTATTTTGAGGTTTCAATGGCCCAATGATTGGGTCCCCTTCCCTCCCCTCCCTAATTGGTGGGGGTTTGGATCCATGCAGAGAGTGTTGGACCAGTTCTTTCCGCCTCCATTCGAGAATGGGTGGATTAAATGTTAATCTTATGTTCCTCTCAAATTGGGTTGGTAGGTTGTTGTAGGAGTGTTTTTTGGGCTTGTGTGAGTGAATCCTGATTCTATCTCATGTTTAATTCTTGTTTGTTCATTTCAATTTGGGTTCTAATGGTGGGGAGACCCACCACGATTCTCATTAAAATTTTCTCCTAAGAACTTATCAAGTGCTATTTGTTTCTTAATTGTGTGGATTATATCCCATAATACACTGTAATATTTGGTTTTATTGAGTTCTCTTTGGTTTGGGTGATTATTGGGTTCATTGGTAGAAGGCCCAACAACCGGGTTCTTGGTATGGTTCTAGAGGTAGGGACTCGATTTTTCGGTTGATTCTCATGAAGTAGTTGAGAGTTGGTGTTTTGGTTGAGGTAAGAGGAGAAAGTTCCATTAATGGTTTATAGTGTGTCATTTTATGAGGAGGATAGACCATATTGATAAAAAATCCTTAGGTTTTTATCATTCAGCTGAAATGTGCTATGTCTTTCTGGGGGCGGAAAGCTTTAATGGTGGGGAGAATTGTCACACCCGGTTTTTCATGTCTTTGTTTTGATCCGGTTCATTGGAAATACTGATCCTTTTCCCGGGTCTTGGTTGAGATTAATGTTGAGTTTTAAAGTTACATCTATATCTAATCATCCATCTTTGGTTTCCCCATTACTTGTTTAAGAGTTTTTAGAGAAAGGGTTGTTATTTCATGATTTGGGCCATCCGTGAGCCTATTTCCAAATTTAAAATCCAAATTTGTTTCTTTTATAACTCCTTCATTTTTAAACATTTTTCATTAATTTTACATCCCACTTGTCTTTAACTGACATATTAAAACTAATATGTCCTTTTTTACTCCTCATAAATTCATAATCATGGTGAATTGGGGTTACTTATTTAGGTATTGGGCCAGCCCATGGGCGCATTTCCAATTTTAAAAAAAATAATTTTTTTCTTTTATATATAATTCAATTTTAAATATTTTTCGGTGATTCCACCTCCCACTCTAATACAAGACCACTATCCTAACCCCAATTATCTATTTAACTTCTTTGGAGCTCATATGAGTCTCGAATTAGGGAAAACTTCTAAATGTCTCTCAAATCGTCCAGAATCACAAAGGTAAATTCTTTCATCCATAAATCATTCCATTAGTACTATTTTTCCTAAAAATCATCTTTACCTAGTTCTTCCAGACCTTAGGAGACTCTAAAAGAAGTTTCAAGACATTAACGTTTCTCTATGGGTGCATATCTAATGGAAGACAAAGAGTTTTCTAGTTGAAAAGGTTAGATTCCTTTTCCTTTCTCCTCCCTCTTCTTCCTCCTTTCATTATTTCTTGGTTTTATAATCTCCACTAGTCATGATTGACCTAGGTTTCTTCTATACTATGATTTTTATGGGTTTTTTCTGTTTGGGTCTGGTCGTCATAGGTTTAGGGTTTGTAAACCCTCTGATGGTGATATTGGGTGTGCGTTTCCATTGCGCCAAAGATTTGAGGTAGGATATCCCTTGCACATGCCTTTATCATTTAAGTTTCATCATTTTATTATTGTTAAAATATGATATATATATTTTTATTATTGTTTTTAATCCATTTTATAATTTTATTGGTGTGAAAAATTGTTGTTTGAGCCTTGTTTTGAGAAATGTAGAGTTGTTTTGTCATAAAAGTGCACACCAAGTGTTTGTTTAAATGTTACACTATCTTTCAAAACTATTTTGTGAGGTTTAGAACATGTTTTATTGTATTTTGAATATGATATAATATCTTTTATAAAATATGGCATTCAATAGGTGTTTTATTCTTTTTCAAATTCTTAAAATAGATTGTTTTGTTTAAAAGGGCATGTCATGTGTTCGGTAAATTTCCCGGTTGGCTTTTATGTGTTATGTTTGATTTAAAAATTATTTTTTTGGATTTATAAATGAATTTTAAGAATGATAAATGGTATTTTGGGTTCTCATATGTCTTTCCAATTTGTATTTTGTATTAAAAACAAATGGGTTTTGGTTTACAACATGTTTTGGCCCGAGTTGACGAAAAATTGCCCGTTTCACATCCTTATGAAAATGGTTGTGTTTTGAATATGTAACCTGAATGTTTTAAAGGATTTATGAATTTGTTTTTATACATTAAATTGTGTGTATAAACCTCCTTAATAAAATTGAAATGCATACCTTGGTCAAAGGATAGTTTTGAGAAAGGCTTAAAGGCCCATTTGGCATTTGTTTTTTTTTTGTAAAAATGCTTTCCATGTGTTTTTTATGTTCTATCTTTTAGGGAAATTTTATGGTCCTTAAAAACAATTTATTAATTGGTTTTGGGGATTCCAAATATGTTTTTTTATGTTATTGATGAGTTTTTGGCCTTAAAAGATCATTTTTGAATGGATTTTATGTGGAAGGCCTTATTATACTCCCTGAAATTGTTTTACTAATATTTTTAGTGGTTTATTGATTTGTGAAAGAAATGTGAAGCATGTTTGTGGGATGTTTGTAAGTTTATGGTTTGGTAATGTAATTTTGATGTGGAAAGTGTATTTGATAATATGTGTAACTTGATTGAGCACTAAAGGTAATCCCAGGTATCTAGGTGGGCGAACGTGTACTAGTATGTTAGTGATTCCGTGGGGTTTGGCCCCTGTTTGACGTAGCAAGTTTGACAATGAAAACACTAACTAAACTACGATGATGATGTTGTTGGGGTACCACTAGGTTATGGGTATTCTCCCTACTATTGGATCGTGTGCACGAGAATGGATATTTATTATGGTTACTTTCATCGAGATACGAGGTACCTGGGGCTCACAATTAACTAGTTCCTAGGGGTGTTCTCGTGACTTGTGATCATTGGATATTTTGTACTCACCATCGGAATATGGTGTGTTTGGTTGGTAAATTCAGTAGTGTGTGTGATTTTTTTAAAAGTGTAAATTCTTTAAATATTCCCTCTTGAAAACTATTTTCATTTTTATGTTGCACCTCTTTGAAAATTGTTACTAGCATTCTTGTTTATAAAACAAGCATATTTTTGTCTGGTAAAATTTTTATATAGAATGGGACCTCATTTGGAAAAAATTCCTTTATATATTGTATTTAAAACTTGAAATTGATGTTTCTTTTATTTTAAAGGATGTGCATTAGGAATATAATATCGAGATAACCTACTAAGTTTTAATAATCACGCCTATAGTCTTCTTTTGTTTTTATCCCTTGTGTAGGTTTCAACTTTAGTTTGATCACCTTGGGAGACGTGGGATCATTATGTTGGATAGTGACCAAAAGGGTCACATGGAGTTAGTTGGTTATCGGGTTTGGTAAGTTGAGTTGTTGGTTTAGTTGTACTTTTAGTTTCTTGTACAAATAATGTTCAGTTTAGTTTTTATATAAATGTGGTTTGGGCTGTCCATTTATTTCTGCTATTTTTTTGATTGTTTATATATGGAAGAAATCGTTCCCTTGTGTACTATATTGATTCTATTGGTTCTTGCGCCATCCCAGGAGGATCGGGAACACCTCTCGTGACTTGTTGTGGGATGGCCCTTGAGACCGGTTCAGGGTCGACTTAGGCTGGTTCGTGACATAAAATATTGAATTATAAGGTCATATACAATAAAAATATCCAATCCATTCACAACAATGGAACCAATACTTGAGAAGAAAGAGAAAGTGGCATCTCAGGACACTCTGGAAGCAAAAAAATCAGTCATTTTGTTTCTAAATGTAGGATATTACATTATGAAATATTTATTAAAAACTTTTCCTTATTAAAATTTATTGATTAGTGATTGGTAAATAAGTACTCAATTTTTAATGATAATAATTAAATCATATAAGGTTAAGAACAGTTAAAGTTTAAATGGTTTATTTTTATATAAAAGTAGGTTTTCCTTATATTTTTATATTTTTCATTTAAAAGATAAATTTATGAATTTATGAATTTTAATTTGATTAAATGAACTTCATTTTTATATTTGGTATATACAATTTTTATTATGGTGATTTTATATTTTTTTTGAAAAATTTGATTTTTGGATGAACAGTGAAAATATAGATTTTTCAAATACCGTAACTTTTATGACATGATCATGATTTAAGATTGAAATAAAATTTTATAAAACATTTTTCTGGATAAAATATATTTTTATGGCCTAAAAAAATCATTTAAACTATTATTTTTAATTTAGAAACCCATTATTGACTTCTTGGAACTTAAATTATATTTTATTCTAATAAAAAACAATTTTCAGATTTTTAAATTTAATAATGTGGTTGGAAAGTTTCATCAAGTTTTTGCATGAGAAAAATGTCATGTAAATTTTATTTTTTAATTATAATTCTATTAATTTAATAATAATCAAAAAAATTATTAACTTGAGTGTAAAATCATTTTAACGCTTAAAACAAGTATTTTTCTAAAAACATGTTTTCATCGTGTTTTTCTAAATTATATTAAAATTAATTTTTAACACTTATAAAAATTGAATCTTATAAAAAATGCTACATATTTTTAATCAACATATTCATGTTATTTAATAATTTTCATTTCATTTTTATTCAAAATGAATAATAACTATAGTAAATGTTTATCACCACGTTGAAGGGTAAAATGGGTAAAATGGGGTAAAAACTATGGGATAAGGTCTCAAAATATCTAAAAAACTTGAATTTATTTTATTTTATGAGTTTATCTTGATCATAATAACCCTATATTAAAAAATATTGTAATTTGGTTCCATTTTCCTTTGATTATGACCTTTATATTATTTCAGGCAAAGAATAATTATAAAATACCACTCTCTTTCTTTTAAAATATCTAACATGTTTTCATAGGCATAGAAAGAAGTCGTGAATGATTAAAAACATTTATTTTTAATATTAATAAATTATTTATATGGTAGTAATTTATTTTAATTTTTATTTATGGTAAAATTACCTTGAACGCTTATGCAACACTGACACAACACTTGTGAAAGCAATAGAAAAATCATTTAAATGATTTTAAAAACATTCAAAGTAATATTTTTTGGATTAATTATGGTGTTAAAATAATTTAATGTATATTTATAAATTATTATTTATGGTTTAATTATTTATATTATAATTTCATTTCTATATTGATTCCTCTAAAGTCAAAATATGTGAATAGTCCTGAGAATGACTTTAAATGATACTTAATGTTTAAAAATTATTTTAAAATAATAATTAAATAATAAAAATACTATATTTAATCATGTTTATATGATGTTTTCTATCCTATAATTCATGGTTCATTTATGTTCCACTTGGAATTTTTTAAATTACATTCACGACCCTTAAATATTGAAGATTTACAAAAATTCCATTGATTTTTTCTATAAGAAGGGACTCACTTGAACCATTTAAAAAAACAACTCAAGTTCTATTTTATCTAAAAATTATACTAAAATAATTATACAAAATTCTCATAACAGATTACCAAGCCCCTGTGGTTATGAAATTTCTCTTCTCCAAATGCCTTAAGTTCTATCAAAAGGAGGATACCTAAAGAAGAGGTAATTGTATTTACCCATCTATTTCATGTTTATTTCTTCTTAAAACTTATCCAAATATACTATAACCAAATTAAAATATAAAAATAAGTATCTTTAATATCATTTTTTAAAATTATATAACCTTTTCTTTCCCCTTTACATCTAATAAAAAATGAAAATATTGTCCATGCATATGCACGGACTACCGTCTCTATGAAGCATGTATTTTATTTTCCATCACAGTATATCAAGCATGATTATATATATATATATATTTAATAGTTATATTTTTTTTATAAAATAATAATTATTCTTAAAATATAATATATCATCTAGTTTCTTACCCTGCCATCTGTTGGTAAATGATAACTTCACTCGTGCGTACGTGTGGACCACCACCACCACAAAGTGATGTGATTCATTTTTCATTTCCCATTTACATAGATGTTAATAATTATATATTTAATTAATATATATTATATATATTATATTATTATTTACCTTTATTTCTTTCTATTCATTGTAAAATGAAAACATCACTCGTGCATATGTATGAACTAGCATCTCCACGAAGTGATGTAATTAAATTTTTATAACCACCTTATATGAATGGTTATAAAAGTATATATAATGAATAAATATGATATTTATGAGATTATTATTATTCTATATATGATTAAATATGATCATAGTGTAAGTATCTGAACCACATAACCAAAACATGCAGGGAAACCAAAACAGTTAGCATCCAAAACAATAATTTTAATAAATAACTATTAATAAATGGGTAAAAAGATGGTATATATGAATCATATATAATACTATAATTATTAATGTTTTATTTTTATATGTTTATAATAAATATAAATTTATTATATAGGAGGTTAATAACACGTACGAATCAAGTTAGGTCTTAAGGTAAGGGTTCTTCATCTCAATATTATTTCATTGAGGCATGTTTCATATTATGCACCTATTTGTGTTTATATGTTGTATATAATACCCATTTGATATATTATATCATGAATATATTCATATTAATGGTATTTAAAGTTATATTTGAATTATTTATTTGAATCGGTTTATAATTCAAAATTTACCAATGCGGTAAGGTATATATGTTTCAATCTCATTTTTAATTGAGATTGTTTACAATTGAATATAATTTAGTGGAATTATATGATCATTATATATTAAAATTAATATATTTTCTTATCCTCCATTTATTTTTGGGTATTTCATGTTTTCATTTCATTTTCATCTCTTTAGTACTTAAAATGATTGAGAGAATTTTTTTATGAAAAACTAACCTTATTTCTTCTCTTTGGGTCAAGAATATTTCTGTTCCATATAAATCTTCTTAAAATTGTTTTATAGAATTTTTTATTTATACTTAAATGTTTTATGAAGTTATTTTATACTTATTTTTAATTTATTTATGAATTATTAAAAGGAGCCTTTTCAAATATAATTGTACGAATCACTTTATACATTTTACAAAAGTGTAAAAGGAATGTTTTCTTCTTAATGTATAGGGATTGAATGGATTTTTTATTCATCATGTCATTTATTAATCATGAATTTTCCTTTAAAATTTTCAAAGGTTTTAAAAATAAAATAATATCTTTATATTTCTATGAATTTTATTTTTAAAAAGTTACTAAAAGAAAAGGGATGCTTTTCTTGATTTTCAAATCATATTTTAGATGATTTTATAATATTTATTTTTAGATATATTAACATTATTTAAGGATTTTTATGCTTCACTAAGATATTTTATTATGATACCACCCACTTTCTTTCAATAGATGTCTTATTATGATGATTTTTTAAGGAATATTTCATGAAACCTATTTATTTCCATGGGTTAATTAAGCTATTATTAAATGATGAATCTTTTTATGATCATATGGAGTACTTATGCATAGTTTTCATTATTTGATAGTTGGGATCGATATTATATATCCTTCCAACTCATTGGGTAAATTTTGATAAATCACGATCTCAATGGTGAATGGGTATTTGGACCATTCACAAGAGAGTATATGGGTATCTATCCCAAGCCCATGAAGGTACATGGGTGGTTAACCCAAGCCTATTATAGGATGAATGTCTTGTGGGATGCCTTGACATATGATTTGGTACATGGGTAGTTATCCCAATACTATTATGTGATTAATTTCTTAGTAGGTAACCTTTAAATATGATTTCAATGCTTTTGTTTATGCCATAAATTTTTGTCTTATGCTTATGATATACTCTCATGGATTAGGATTGATTATTAATGACTTTTCACTCTTATGAATCATGTATTTTGTTATGAAAAAGTCTTATTCCATGAATCATGTGAAAATGGTTTATTATTTTTTGGGTATTAACTTGTAAGTTATGATCAAGTTCTCACACCCTTAAGATCATCTTATTCAACTTATGATTGTTGATTGATATATTCTATTTTTATCCTTACTGAGCATCCGATATCACCCTTTATTATATCTTTATTTCCATAGGTTATGAAGAATTATATTATGTAATATATGTATAGAATTTTATAATGTATGGATAATATTTTAGGATATGTTTAATTCTTCTTATGTAACAAGAAAATATGTGTATAATGTAAAAATTCCCATTTGATGAGAAAGACATGGGTTTTATTACATAAAGGGCATTTTCTGATTATCTAAAATATTAAACCTAAAAGATATTGGTTATGTAAGTGACTCAATTTTGGTTATTTTTATTGTATTTATGTATGGTTAAAATTGGTTTTCTTTAGTTGGTATCAAATCCAATATGTAAGGAATTTTTTTAGCACTGGATATGGGTGTATGGGTCTTGGGCTATCTTATGAAAAGTTTCTAAGAGTTATTTTTTGATAAATTTTATCTGGATACTCTACTTCAGGTAAAATACTAGAAATTAATGAATCTAATATATTTATCAATGTTTATTATGGACTCTACCACTAAGTTTAAGATTCACCACACTTTTCTCCATACATAACAGAATATGAGGAATTGAGGGAAAAGAACTTTGAGATGGGTCTAAATGAGACATTATATAATCAAGTGGTGTTTTTAATCTTTAAAATTTCTTAAAATTATTAAATAAGGTTTTTATTTCTAATAAATGGTCTCATGGTGGTATAGTTATGGGTATTTCATTGTCCGATCATACCATATGTGATAGTTCCTCATGTGGTCAGAAGCAACGATGAAAAGAGAGGAGTATAGGTGTTTCTTTCCAGGGTGATTATAGTAGTGGTGTTCCCTTGAATCCCAGCTTGGGAGGGCCTCATGTTACTTGTCATTAGTGTGGAAATCTAGTATATATTAAGTTTAGTTATACCTATGAGGTAAATTAGTGTCATTTTTGTGGTATGTATGGACATATTTGGTGGTTTTTCCATCAAGGAGTATTAGAGAGTATTAGGAAATGACCTTATCCAACCTAGTAATATGATCAATTAGAAGTTTAGTTTATGTACAATAGTTGACCACCCACTATATGATCAAGTCAGGGAGGTTTATGGGGTAGTGAGGGCCTCATGGATGTTGTGAAACCATCCAAGAAAAAAAATTCTTATATCAGGGCCAGTTTGAGGGGTCAAGGAGAGTGTGGAAGGAATGCGACCTAAATATATAAATATCATATCTTTCAATTTGGTGTATCTTATATTATGACACGCCATATGAAAAAATGATTAAATTTAAACCTATGAGAATGTTGTATTTTATGACATATAAATATCATATACTAGATGAAATAACATATCATATTGTATGATATGATCCTGTTATAATTATATGTACAAAATGGTTCAATATTCTAAGTACTTCCATGACTCATTTTATCCATTAAAACATTAAGTAGTTAACATTTGAAGTTTTCTACATATCAAATTTCATTAAAAGGAATGGGATAGTTAATTATCATAGGTTACATGGGACATAATCGAAGGCATTACTCATATGTTTATGAAACGTATAAGTAATTTCAAGGACTAATTCATGGTAGGGGAGAATAATTGTAGCCAATATAATGGATTCAAAACCATGGGCATTGGGTGTGAGATCTCTTTGAGTAACCTATGTGTAATTCACTCTCCCTATCAAAGCTCTCTTATTCCATACTTATTTACTTCAAAGATACTTTCATATCATGAAGGATATAAAGGTCCTACCCAAAATAATTTGGGTGATTAAGTGAATCTCATGGATACTCATTGAAGGGAAGAACCATTTGGTTGTTACTTGGTGATTATCATCAAACAAAAAAATAATGCATCTATAGAATTATACAACGGTAAAAGGTGTACATTACACATTTCAATTACATAATATTTCTATTTTGAAATCATGGTGATCTTGGTTTAAAGGTTTCTTAACCACTTCTTTGTATGGGATAATAGTTAATCTATTCTTAGAAACCTTTCAATGGTGACAAAACCTTTCCATGAATTTTGATTCATGAAATCCCTTAAAAAATTAAGTTTATTACCTTTGTCCTCCAAATTCATATATTTGTATTTTTCTAAAGCCACTTTAAGGTTAGTGGTAACCATACATTCCAAAATCCACAACAACACATAACAAAATCAAATTCATAATTAAACCTGTAAGCAGTCGAAACCCCAAATTCAAAATTTTAAAACTAAACCGAACACTGCACCACCAAATAGCCTCGAGCCATGAAAGTTGAACCACTGGACACCTTGATTCTCGCACCCTGACCCACTATCAACTTTGTCGCATCACAGACATCCACTTCGCCAAACTACACATGCCGGAAGGATTATTACCTTTGTAATTCCCAATTTTATTATTGTCATAAAATTGAATTTAGTAAAAAACCCTTAGTTTTGTACAAGTCGTATCATATGATATTGGAATATTTTATCCTATGATAACACTTCCACAATTATCAAAAATAGATTATTATATCACTTCTACAATTTCTCTTTGAATCGTAAAATATGATTTCCAATTGTATTTAATGATTGGACTATTAGTTATAAATTATGACTAAGAACACATAAAGTTGTGAGTTATCATTAATATCCTATTATTATACCTATATATTTAAATACAATTCATTAATAAAATTATTTTTCTTTATTTTCAATTATTTATTGAATTTTATTATTTATAAATTGTTTGTGAATAATGATAAAAGGTATTTTTTGGAATATTTATTTAATTATAAATTGTTTGTAAATTAATTATTTATAAATAGTTTATAATTAATTTATTAAATTTTTATGAAACATTTATAAATAAATATTCCATAATATTAAGGCTTATATTAAAATACCTTTTTAAAAATTATATTTCATGACATATAATTTGGATATAAATTATTTATATATAAATTATAAGTGTAAATTTTAAAAGGTTTTACAAATTAAAAAACGAAGGCAAAATTTAAAGTGTTTATATTTAAAAATTATTAATTATTCATAATGTCTAATTTGAAATGTTAAAAAGTTCCTTTTTTGGAAATTATTTAAACCCCATCAAAAGGGTTTTGATGAATGATTTGATCAAAGGTTTAAATAAAATTAATAAATGATATTTATATTATGTAAAATGTTTACATAATGTAAATTGAAATATAAAATGTTTATATTTCATGAAATATCACATATTTAAAGTGAAATGTCATATAATGGATAATATGAAGTAGTTCATATTAAAAATAAATATAAAGTGTTTATATTTATCTAATTATGGAATGCTCATAATTAATTATAAAATGTTTATAATGTTTTATTAATGAGTTTCTCATAAATATATATCTCATGCTTGGAGAATAAATAAAATGTTTATTTATTTGTTTATTCATTTTAATATTCAGGTTTATAAATTGTTTATGAAATGTGAATGTTGTGTATGTTTTAATTTATGTGACGAATTATTTCTTATAAATTTCCAAGACATGCATAACATTATAGATATGACAAAATAAGATTTAGTTTTCATCTACCTTAACCTCAATTTGTACTTAAAGTTATTAGATTGAATTTAGTTATTTAATATAGTTTACACATATTATGTTTTAGATTTGTGATGAATTATATTATCTCTTGAGTAAAGTATCCTTGGGTAGAGGTAATTTGGGTCAGACTTCCCACTGGTTTGTAAGCCTATGCCTTGTTCTAGAAAGGTTGGGGTTAGTTATTTGTGCCTCAAGGCTTACTCATATAGATATTATCAATATCATATAATTTTAAACCTTTACATGAAAAAAGATCATGTATCTTATGCATAGGATATATTTGTATATTTATTAATATGTTTGGTTTCTATTTTTGGGTGAGTTACAAAAACTATGGGTTGTATAAAGAGTTTTGTATTAATATAGTGTGAACATATCAATTTGGTGGATGGAATAGAGATTCCAAAATGAAATCGTTAGAAGCATGCATGCATAATGGAATAAAACACGAGATGATAAAGATTTAATGTGATACAATAGTTATGAACTCAATATGAATATAATATATATTGTATTGGCGATACTTTCAAAGAAAACCCCTAAAATACTAAGTGTTAGATTCCTTCCAAAGTGGAACTTTTCAAGCCATCGATCATCCAACTGGGTGGGTCATGCTAAAGTTTGGTACCCCTAAATTATCTTGTGTTAGGAAATCAAGTAATGGGTGACCCTAATAGTATTAAGTTCCTATTATTATAATTTTATTTAGGTTAAACTTAGTTGTAGGGATTAATAGGATTGGGTTAATAGAGAAATTGAGTTGGGTTTATCCATGTAATGTATTGGATAAAGAGTTATTCTCTCAGCTATCCAAGAGTCATATATGATATTATTAGGATGATCTCATACCTAAATAGATAATTAATTGTATAAACACTAAAGTTCCCCAAATCATTGTGAAATATAGATCTTCTCCCACTAATGGATATGATGAATCTAAAAGGGGTAATCATGTTAGTGAGATCCCATTTAATAAATGTCTTTATCAAATGGTTAAAAAAACATGATACTCATCTGATAAAAGTTTCTATAATAGATAATGTCATCATCATCATTATAAATATTGAACTTGAGATCAATATTAGACAAATAAAAACTAAATGGTAGTAACTTACTTAAATGGTAAAAAAACTTGAGAATTTATCTAAATATAGAAGGAAATTTCTATGTGTTAGAGGAACCCCTTCCAAATAATTCAACTGGTAGATTAATTCAACTGAGTTAGATTCATGTGAAAAATATCTAAAGTATTCATTAGAAGTCTATACGCACATTCTTGTGACCATGAAATCTAAGTTACAAAATCAATATGAGGATATGGATACATATAATATGATAAATAGACTGAAAAGGATCTATTAATAAAAAGTTAGAAAAAATATGTATGAGGTGTAAAAGGATTTATTTCAATGAAAAATAATGGAAGGATTCTCTATCTTAACACATGTGCTCGGTATGATTGGTTACATTAATGACATGGAGAGACTGGGTTCACCTCTTAGACTTGATATAGCCACAAATTTCATTCTACAATCTTTGTCACAAAGGTTCTAATAGTTTATTATGAATTATAATATGAATGAGTTTAATAAAATTTTACTCATTCTCCTAAATATATTAAGGACAACTAAAAAATACATCGGTGATCCAAGATCAAGTGACACGATGATGGTACAAAGGGATAAGTGTAAAAAAAATCTATAGAGAGAAGAAAAGAGGTCATGAAGAGTCCACTCCACTAGATAAGATGAAGAAAAGAAAAAAAGGAAAATGATTTCATTATGGAAAGACTGGACATTTGAGAAGGAATTATCTGGAATACTTGAAGGGTTTTAAGAAATCATGGAGAGTCCAACTCAGGTATTGATGTTATAGAATTTAATTATTTTATTATGAATGTAATATAATTCCAAATATATGTTTTAAAATAAATTTAAATATATTAGAAGTTAGAAGTAAATAAGAATTGATGATGGGATCTCAAATTCTACCTTAAAGTAATGGAGAAAAGGAGCTGTTTCATTAAAAACATAGATGAAAAAATTACTTTGAGAATGGATGACTTTGTTAAAAATATGTGTATTTTTTAATCTCATTTTTCTCTCTTGATAGATATTATAAATAATTTTTGTTTAATAAATGATATGGATTTTTTATACACATGGTTTATCCAAATTTTATAACATACCTAATAAATGAGGGAATTATAAAATAGTTTTATCTTGGATAAATTTTTTATCCAATAATATAAAGGAATATGGTTCCACCATTAATAGTGTAATATTAAAGTCTTGTTTTCAATACATAATTCAAAAACAAGAATATCATATATAATATGGATAAAATATTTTATATATTAAATTATTCCCATTAAAATTAAATGAGTTTTATTTCCTAAACTCAAATAATTTTATGTTTCTTAGAATGAAATTATAAAGGAATATAGTTTCTAAGAGGCTAGTGGGAGTATGTTTGGACTTAAAATAGTTCTAATTTAAAAATTAAAAGAGTATACCAGTCAAATTTTAAATATAAATTCACATGATATCCTAAAAGGTTTAGGATATGATGGTAAATAAATGATGTAAAATATACATTAGTTACTATAAAAAATTGTACTTCACTTGATATCTTAAAATATTTAGGATATGATATAATATAAAGAGTTACACTGTAACGACCCGAAATTTTGAATAAATCTTGTTTCCTAATTTTGTGTGTTATTTTATTTTTCATACTCAACAAAGCTGTTTCATTTGATAACATGAGTATAATTAAAATGAGACTATTGGGTTTTGACTATCATATGATCGTTAGTCAGTATGACCGTTGGAAACTTAATGTTGCGACTATTGTCTCTAAATACAAGTGATCTTGGTTAATTAATATAGAAAAAAGATTCGATGTCCTCATCCAGTAGTCTTGGACCGATCGAATCCCATATAACAGAACTTGGGAAGGACATAGCACCACTAGGCTTTGCTCTGGACCAAACCCAAGCCGAACTTCATCGTGTGAAGCTAGAACTGAATCGACTTTGCGGGAAGTTCAAACAGATAGAAATTACTACTCGTGTGATGTTGGCTGGGCCGCTCTCATATTCTCTCACCTTAGCACACCTTACACTTAGGTCCTATGCTGGGGTTATAAGGGGCTATGTAAGGAGACCATAATCCTTTGTTATAAATAAAATTGTGTTTTCTTCTTATGCTGAAGTTTGGGAGTTTTCAAATGTTCAAATGAATATAGGATGTATTGTATTGATGTATTTTGAAAAAAAGGATATTTTAAAATATTTATGTAAACCTTAAATAATTAATGATGTGTAATGATTTTCAAAAAATGGTCTTTTGAAAATGTGTTCAGTAAGAAATTTAGAGTCTAATAAGACCAACTTAATTTATGATAAATAGTAAATTATGAATATTGATTTTATGCTTAGTATTAGTAATGTGACCAAATGGATTAGTAATCTCACTTAAAGAAAGTATTAATATAATTTAGGCACCTTGATTAAGTAGTGTGATTCAATAAAATAGGTAAATAGCTGTTTCATTAATTATTAGTCAAGTATTAGTTTTTTTTGGGTGAATAGTGTTTTTTAATTAAAAATTAAATTAAAAATATTTAGAAAATCATTTTTATAAAATGAACTTTATTTTTGAACTTATAGCATCGATATTATGTTAAGGTAATTTTTGGGGTTTTTTCTGAAAAAATGAATTTTTGATGAATAGTGTTTTTATTTAAAAATCAAATTAAAAATATTTAGAAAAATATTTTTATAAAATGGAGTTTATTTTTGAATTCAGAGCATTGATATTATGTTAAGATAATTTTTTGGGAGTTTTTGGAAAAAGTTGAATTTTCAGTGAATAGTAAAAATACAGTTTTAGGGTTTCGGTATGTTTAATGACATCGTGACTGCATCATGATGATTTCATGAGATATTTTAAGGTATGGTCGACTAAAGGGGATGAATTATTGTATGAGGGGTCCCATGTTGCCAAAACCATGGGCAAATACCATGGGCAAGGCCATGGTTTTTTCCAAAACCACTAGTGAGGTGTCCCTTGAAATTATTAAAGTATCACCTCCCTTTCCCTATTAACACCTACCCTTTCCTCCTTTAGTTTTCACTCCAAAATATCACCCAATGAAGCTATTATCTCATTACCTCCCAAAGAGTCCTCTCAAGGTTCCCCCAAGCCCTCAAGGTCCCAACCTTCGAGTTTTAAGAGTTACGTTTTAAGGTAAGGGATCCAACCTCTCTCTTTCTTTTCAAATACTCTCTTTTAAGTCATTTCTTTTATGCTCCATGTTATTATATTGGAGGATGTTCTTTTATATTCCTCTTAATTCCCTTTTATATGTTCATATTATGATAGATCCCCTCTTACACTCATCATTTTGTTTTATGAATGTTTAAGTGGTGCCGTTAGGCTGCCAAATTTTTTGTAAAGGATTCTTTCACCCTTCTCATTTTCAAGTTCTATTTTCTTGTCAAGTATTTCAAGTTACTTTTTATTATGTTGGGGTATTATATCTATATCTATCATACTAGTATTTTATTTTAATATTATTAGAGACCCTATTTGATCTCTTCAATTCATTTTTTTAAGTTTAAGTGACGCCGTTAGGCTGTCGAATTTTTAAGGGATTCTTTCACCCTTCTCATTTTCAAGTTTTATTTTTCTTGTAAAGTCTTTAAAGTTCCTTTTTATTATGTTGGGGTATGATATATATATCTATCATACTGATCTTTTATGTTCATATGATGAGAGACCCTATTTGATCTCGTCAATTCATTTTTTTGAAGTTTAAGTGACGCCGTTAGGTTGCTGAATTTTCATAAGAGAAATCTTATTTTTATCTTCCTTTCATGTTCTTCATTTAATATGGTATATCTTTAAAATTTCATTATCATGTTCTTAAATCCTTTATATTATGTCCCCCCTATTGTTTTATGGATCATTTATGAGTGGGTGACCCATGTACCCTCTCTTTTAAATGTTTTCTAAAACCCTACAACATAGCCGTTATGCTGCCGAATTCCTGTCTCAAAATGTCTCTCTCTTTTTATAAAATTATTGTATTTTATTAAGTGAATAATCAAAGATCTTTATTCTAAAGGGGTATTAACATATATACAAAAATGTTCTATTTTAAATTCTGAGATTTACATACATGAGACCCGCTTTCCTTTTCTGTGGGTTTAAAGTGACATAAAGATCATGTCTTTAAAGTAGTTTTTAAAAGGTTATGATTATGAAATGAAACCCATTTATTTTATACTATATGGGTTATTTATGAAATTTTTGATGATGATATATGTGGATCACATGATAACAAAGGTAAATTTAAGGGTGCGCCCTGATAGCGCTCCAGTTCATTGGGTAAAAACTTAATCTATAGAGATGACCATTTTTAACGATATCTTGGTGAATAACCTTGGTAATTTTTAATGACACCTTGGGGATGGACCTTGGTGAAACAGAAATGATTGTCTAAGTTAAATGTTGTAGCCACATATTCAAGTTATGAAATACATTATTTTTATTATGATATGCCTCATGATTTCTTTCTCATGCCTTAAAGTTATTTTTCATGACTTTATTGATGTATCTCAAGTTCACATGTTAAATGTTTCCCTTGTTTCCCTTACTGGGCCTTCTGCTCACCCTTTCTTTTGATGTATGTCCCCAGGTTATGAGATGCAGTAATGAACCTAGGATGAACATAAGGAGAAGCCTTTCAAGTGTTTAAGAAGAATGTTTTATGTTTTCATGTTTTGAGTTCCTGGTTTCTAAGACACTAAACCTTAAAGATACCCGGTTTTGTATAATATAATGAAAGTTTGTGATAAAAAGGTGGGATGTCATAGTTGGTATCAAAGGATGGTTTAGTTATTTTTATAAATTAGGATATGAAAAATTTAGGAATAACCCTATAGAAAAGTTTAAATATAGGAAATCTTCCTAGTATTTTGGTGAGTATTGAGTAAGTGGTTTATCAAGCAAATATATCCCTGTCTGGATACGAGAAGGTAGAGGTGGCTTTGGCATAGATGTACATAGGGGTAAAACCCAAAAACACAGCTTTGATCTAGACTCGGACGGGAACTGGTACACGAAAATGGGCCTTGCTGCACTCTTGGTTACGACACTCCCAGGGGATATGCTTTGGTAAATTCATAAGATTAGTACGAACCATTATTAAAGGAACAAAGATAAAATAAAATAAAGATTCACATAATAATATATGATCATGGATAACCTAGATTGGAACCTAGGGGATCATAAGTTAGGGTATAATTTTCTTCTACAAGTTTATCCTTCTATGCTTTAAGTTTCTTTTTCATGATTATTGGATAAGTATTTAAGCCCCATAATTATACTTTCTTTTCTTAGTTAATGGCGGGAAATGGAAGAACATGTACCAAAAACCAATGTGACAGGAAATGTGATGATTACCCTATTAATGTGATAGAGATGACGAGAGATCAAGTTGAACATATTGTGATTATGCCAAACCAACTATCAAAAATCACAATTAATAATTGGTACCTAGTTGAATGCCCAAATTCATCAAGGAAGAAGAAGAGGAAGTCTCAATGATGTTCATCTGATAAAGTTGATAAGGGAAAGAAGACCCAATTTCCTTTGTGCAAAAAGTGTGGAAAGAGTCACCAAGGGGAATTTCACAAAGGAAATGAGAGATGTTTTATGTGTGGGGTGATAGGGCATAAAGTAGCTAATTGCTTTAAAAAAATGGATAATGTGATGAATAGAGATAAGATTCGATCTAATGTACCTTATACTTTTCATCATCGTAAATGTGGAGAAGTTAGAGATTATCCAAGGAAATTCTCTCTTGGAAGGGATGAGAAGCATGATGAGCATCAACAATCTTCAAGGACAGGGGAAAAATGCAAGTCCTATGCTGATATGGATCTTGATGACTAAAGTACATGTGACTTCTTCGCGATAATTTTCTATGTCATGTTGTTTTTTTAGTTCATGCCCTATGAGCATATCTTTAATGTTTTCTAAGAACCTCGAGTCACTACCTAAGATGGTTTTATATCATTAAGGAAAACATCTATTGTTATATACCACATGTTGATGTTGTGAAGCTGTTATTATTGAAAAAAAATGTTTAGGGGATTAAAAGATGATTATTATTTTGGAAGACGTTCACTATTTTGGGAACTCTATATGATCGAGGTAAATAGATTACTACGGTATTTTCTTTGAGGAATAAAGGTTGACTTATATTCTGAAGAATTGACAAATTTAAGGTGAAATTATGGTAATATGGTTACTTATGGAAATGATTAACCTATATTGGGGAAAATATGTTTAGGTAACTACTTTTGTTATAAGATGTTAGGAGTGGTTGATGTTGTTTGGAGATGAATGATGAAGTTTATTTTGGAAGACTATGATATCAAATACTTCTTGTATTTGAGTTTCAATATTAGTTTGGTTTATTTTGAGGGATTTTAAGGACAGTTATTTATGGAATGGTCTATGATGAACTTTGGGTAGTACCGTGGAATTTTGAAGATTTAAAATTAGTTTCCCTTCCTATGGGGTTCTTTATTTTGGAAGAGTTTTTTTTCTTACCCTTTCTATTTTTGGGATAATGTTTAAATATAGAAGAAATAGATAGTTAATCTTTGGTGGGTTATGTGATTCTCCATAAGATAATTCTTGTGCTTTTGATGAGACCAAGTGTCTTTTTAATGCTCATCGTTTGGAGAAAAGATTAGTTTTGGTATAAAATTATTAAGGGATGAAACTCTACTTGAAGGTAAATATATTTCCTTATGTTTTTATTCTTTGTAGTAAATGAATTCCTCAAAACTATGAAAAGGAACGTAAAACAAAAACATTGTCTGTTAAATTTTCCTACTGGGAAATCAAATACCGTTTAACCCATCATAAGTTTGTGATTTTCTTGTTGTTAACTTTCTCCTAATCATGTTTTCTATCACTCTCCCTCCATGTCCATGTTTTCCTACATGGAATCCTAGTATGGGTTAACTCGGGTGGCCTTTGTACTTCCTTTTCTTTCTTTTAAAGTAATAGTGTTACTGACTGTTTTTTCGATGTGGGACTTTCAAGGAAATTTCTAAGCCCAATTTTAAAAATTGCGAGGATGAAATTTCTTAAGGGGGGAAGAATGTAACAACCCGAAATTTTGAAAAAATCTTGTTTCCTAATTTTTTGTGTTATTTTATTTTTCATACTCAAAAAAACTGTTTCATTTGATAACATGAGTATAATTAAAATGAGACTATTGGGTTTTAACTATTATATGAACATTAGTGAGTATGACCGTTGGAAACTGAATGTTGTGACTATTGTCTCTAAATACAAGTGATCTTGGTTAATTAATATAGAAAGAAGATTCATTGGCCTCATCCAGTAGTCTTGGACCGATTGAAGCCCATCTAACAGAACTTGGGAAGGAGGTAGCACCACTGGACTTTGCTCTGGACCAAACCCAAGCTGAACTTCATCGTGTGAAGCTAGAACGGAATCGCCTTTGCGAGAAGTTCAAACTGATAGAAATTACTACTCGTGCGATGTTGGCCGAGCCGCCCTCTGATTCTCTCACCTTAGCACACCTTACACTTAGGTCCTATGCTGGGGTTATAAGGGGCTATGTAAAAAGACCATAATCCTTTGTTATAAATAAAATTGTGTTTTCTTCTTATGGTGAAGTTTGGGAGTTTTCAAATGTTCGAATGAATATAGGAAGTATTTTATTGATGTATTTTGAAAAAAGGATATTTTAAAATATTTATGTAAACCTTAAATAATTAATGATGTGTAATGATTTTCAAAAAATGATCTTCTACAAATGTGTTCAGTAATAAATTTAGAGTCTAATAAGACCAACTTAATTTTTGATGAATAGTAAATTATGAATAGTGATTTTATGCTTAGTATTAGTAATGTGACCAAATGGATTAGTAATCTCACTTAAATAAAGTATTAATATAATTTAGGCACCTTGATTAATTAGTGTGATTCAATAAAATAGGTAAATAACTGTTTCATTAATTATTAGTAAAGTATTAGTTTTTTCAGGTGAATAGTGTTTTTTAATTAAAAATTAAATTAAAAATATTTAGAAAATTATTTTTATAAAATGGACTTTAGTTTTGAACTTAAAGGATCAATATTATGTTAAGGTAATTTTTGGGGTTTTTCTTAAAAAAATGAATTTTCGGTGAATAGTGTTTTTATTTAAAAATTAAAATAAAAATATTTAGAAAATTATTTTTATAAAATGGAGTTTATTTTTGAATTCAGAGAATTGATATTATGTTAAGATAAATTTTTGGGAGTTTTTAGAAAAAGTTGAATTTTCAGTGAATAGTAAAAATACAGTTTTAGGGTCTCGGTATATTTAATGACATCATGACTGCATCATGATGATGTCATGAGATATTTTAAGGTATGGTCGACTAAAGGGGATGAATTATTGTATGAGGGGTCCCATGTGGCCAAAACCATGGGCAAGACCATGGTTTTGGCAAAACCACTAGTGAGGTGTCCCTTGAAATTATTAAAGTATCACCTCCCTTTCCCTATAAATACCCACCCTTTCCTCCTTTAGTTTCCACTCCCAACTCTCCCCCAATAAAGATATGGTCTCATTACCTCCAAAAGAGTCCTCCCAAGGTTCCCAAAATCCCTCAAGGTCCCAAACTTTGAGTTTTAAGAGTTACGTTTTAAGGTAAGGGATCCAACCTCTCTCTTTCTTTTCAAATACTCTTTTTTAAGTCATTTCTTTTATGCTCCATGTTATTATGTTGGAGGATGTTCTTTTATATTCCTCTTACTTCCCTTTTTATTTTCATATGATGATATATCCCCTCTTACTCTCATCATTTCGTTTTATGAATGTTTAAGTGGCGCCGTTAGGCTGCCGAAATTTTTTTAACGGATTCTTTCACCCTTCTCATTTTCAAGTTCTATTTTCTTGTCAAGTCTTTCAAGTTTCTTTTTATTATGTTGGGATATGATCTCTATATCTATCATACTGATATTTTATGTTAATATGATGAGAGACCCTATTTTATCTCTTCAATTCATTTTTTTAAGTTTAAGTGACGCCGTTAGGCTGTCGAATTTTTAAGGGATTCTTTCACCCTTCTCATTTTCAAGTTCTATTTTCTTGTCCAGTCTTTAAAGTTCATTTTTATTATTTTGTGGTATTATATCTATATCTATGATACTTATATTTTGTGTTCATATGATGAGATACCCTATTTTTTCTCTTCAATTCATTTTTTTTGAAGTTTAAGTGACGCCATTAGGCTGCCGAATTTTCATAAGAGAATTCTTATTTTTGTCTTCCTTTCATATTCTTCATTTCATATGGTATATCTTTAAAATTTAATTACCATGTTCTTAAATCCTTTATATTCTGTCCCCCTAAGGTTTTATGGATCATTTATGAGTGGGTGAACCATGTAACCTCTCTTTTCATTGTTTTCTAAAACCCTACAACATAGCCGTTATGCTGCCGAATTCCCATCTCAAAATGTCTCTCTCTTTTTCTCAAATTCTTTTATTTTTTTAATTGAATACTCAAAGATATTTCTTCTAAAGGGGTATTCACATATATACCAAAATGTTCTATTTTAAATTCTAGGATTTACATACATGAGACCCTCTTTCCTTTTCCTTGGGTTTAATGTGACATAAAGATCATGTCTTTAAAGCAGTTTTTAAAACGTTATGATTATAAAATGAAACCCATTTATTTTATGCTATATGGGTTATTTATGAAATGTTTGATGATGATATATTTGGATCCCATTATAAAAAATAAAAATTTAAGGGTACGCCCTGATAGCGCTCTAATGCATTGGGTAAAGACTTAATCTCTAGAGATGACCATTTTTAACGATATATTGGTGAATAACCTTGGTAATTTTTAATGACACCTTGGGGATGGACCTTGGTGAAACAGAAATGATTATATAAGTTAAATGTTGTAGCCACATCTTCAAGTTATGAAATACGTTATTTTTATTATGATATGACTCATGATTTCTTTCTCATGCCTTAAAGTTCTTTTTCATGACTTTATTGATGTATCTCAAGTTCACATGTTAAATGTTTCCCTTGTTTCCCTTACTGGGCCTTCTGCTCACCCTTTCTTTTGATGTATGTCCCCAGGTTATGAGATGCAGTAATGAACCTAGGATGAACATATGGAGAATCCTTTTATGTGTTTAAGAAGAATGTTTTATGTTTTCATGTTTTGAGTTCCTGGTTTCCAAGACACTAAACCTTAAAGATCCTCGGTTTTGTATAATGTAATGAAAGTTTATGTTATAAAAAGGTGGGATGTCATAGTTGGTATCAAAGGATGGTTTAGTTATTTGTTGAAATTAGGATATGAAAACTTTAGGAAGAACCCTATAGAAAAGTTTAAATATACAAAATCTTCCTAGTATTTTTGTGATTATTGAGTAAGTGGTTTATCAAGAAAATACATCCCTGTCTGGATATGAGTAGCTAGAGGTGGATTTGGCACATATGTACATAGGGGTAAAACCTGAAAACACTGCTTTGATTTAGAATCGAATGGGAACTGGTACATGATAACGGGCCTTGCTGAACTCTTGGTTACGACACTCCCGGGGGATATTCTTTGGTAAATTCATAAGCTTAGTATGAACCATTATAAAAGGAACAAAGATAAAATAAAATAAAGATTCACATAAGAATATATGATCATGGATAACCTAGATTGGAACCTAGGGGATCATAAGTTAGGGTATACTTTTCTTCTACAAGTTTATCCTTCTATGCTTTAAGTTTCTTTTTCATGATTATTGGCTAAGTATTTAATCCCCCTAATTATACTTTCTTTTCGTAGTTAATGGTAGGAAATGGAAAAACATGTCCCAACAACCAATGTGATATGAAATGTGACGATTACCCTATTAATGTGATAGATATGATGAGAGATCAAGTTGAACATATTATGATTATGCCAAACCAGCTATCAAAAATCACAATTAATAATTGGTACCTAGTTGAATGCCCAAATTCATCAAGGAAGAAGAAGAAGAAGTCTCAAGGATGTTCATCTGATAAAGTTGATAAGGGAAAGAAGACCCAATTTCCTTTGTGCAAAAAGTGTGGAAAGAGGCACCAAGGGTAATGACACAAATGAATTGAGAGATGTTTTAAGTGTGGGGTGATAGGGCATAAAGTAGCTAATTGATTTAAAAAATGGATAATGTGATGAATAGAGATAAGGTTCGATCTAATGTACCTTATACTTTTCAATGTCGTAAATGTGGAGAAGTTAGACATTATCCAAGGCAATGCTCTCTTGGAAGGGATGATAAGCATGATGAGCATCAACAATCTTCAAGGACAAGGGAACAATGCAAGTCCTATGCTGAGATGGATCTTGATGACTAAAGTACATGTAAATTCTTCACGATAATTTTCTATGTCATCTTTTTTTTAGTTCATGACCTATGAGCATATCTTTAATGTTTTCTAAGAACATCGAGTCACTACCTAAGATGGTTTTATATCATTAAGGAAAACATATATTGTTTTGTACCACATGTTGATGTTGTGAAGCTGTTATTATTGAAAAGAATGATTAGGGGATTAAAAGATTATTATTATTTTGGAAGAAGTTCACTATTTTTGGAAATCTATATGATCGAGGTAAATAGATTACTATGGTATTTTCTTTGAGGAATAAAGGTTGACTTATATTTTGAAGAATCGACGAATTTAAGGTGAACTTATGGTAATATAGGTTACTTATGGAAATGATAAACCTATCTTGGGGAAAATATGTTTAGGTTAGATACTTTTGTTATAAGATGTTAGGAGTGGTTGATGTTGTTTGGAGATGAACGATGAAGTTTATTTTGGAAGACTATGTTATCAGATCCTTCTTGTATTTGGGTTTCAATCTTAGTTTGGTTTATTTTGATGAATTTTAAGGATAGTTATTTATGGAATGGTCTATGATGAAATTTGGGTAGTACCGTGGAATTTTGAAGATTTAATAGTAGTTTCCCTTCCTATGAGGTTCTTTATTTTGGAAGAGCTGTTTTATCTTACCCTTTATGTTTTTGGGATAATGTTTAAAGATAGAAGAAATAGATAGTTGATATTTGGTGGATTATGTGATTCTCCAGAAGATGAATCTTGTGCTTTTGATGATACCAAGTGTTTTTTTAATGCTCATCGTTTGGATAAAATATTAGTTTTGGTAGAAACTTATTAAGGGATGAAACTCTACCTGAATGTAAAATATTTCCTTGTGTTTTTATTCTATGTAGTAAATAAATTCCTCAAAACTATGAAAAGGAACGTAAAACAAAAAAATTGTCTGTTAACGTTTCCTACTAAGAAATAAAATACCGTTTAACCCATCATAAGTTTGTGATTTTCTTGTTGTTAACTTTCTCCTAATCATGTTTTTTATCTCTCTCCCTCAGAACGTGACCCTTTGTTTTCTCTTCCATGTCCATGTTTTCTTACATGGAATCCTATTATGGGTTAACTCGGGTGGCATTTGTAATTCCTTTTCTTTCTTTTAAAGTAATAGTGTTACTGAATCTTTTTCTGATGTGGGAATTTCAAGGAAATTTCCAAGCCCAATTTTAAAAATTGCGAGGACGCAATTTCTTAAGGGGGAAGAATGTAACGACCCGAAATTTTGAATAAATCTTGTTTCCTAATTTTGTGTGTTATTTTATTTATCATACTCAACAAAACTGTTTCATTTGATAACATGAGTGTAATTAAAATGAGACTATTGGGTTTTGACTATTATATGACCGTTAGTCAGTATGACTGTTGGAAACTGAATGTTGCGACTAATGTCTCTAAATACAAGTGATCTTGGTTAATTAATATAGAAAGAAGATTCGATGGCCTCATCCAGTAGTCTTGGACTGATCGAAGCCCATCTAACAGAACTTGGGAAGGAGGTAGCACCATTGGGATTTTCTCTGGACCAAACCCAATCCGAACTTTATCGTGTGAAGTTAGAACGGAATCGCCTTTGCGATAAGTTCAAAGTGATAGAAATTACTACTCGTACGATGTTGGCCGAGCCGCCCTCAGATTCTCTCACCTTAGCACACCTTACACTTAGGTCCTATGCTGGGGTTATAAGGGGATATATAAGGAGACCATAATCCTTTGTTATAAATAAAATTGTGTTTTCTTCTTATGGTGAAGTTTGGGAGTTTTCAAATGTTCGAATGAATATAGGATGTATTTTATTGATGTATTTTGAAAAAATGATATTTTAAAATATTTATGTAAACCTTAAATAATTAATGATGTGTAACGATTTTCAAAAAATGATCTTCTACAAATGTGTTCAGTAAGAAATTTAGAGTCTATTAAGACCAACTTAAATTTTGATGAATAATAAATTATGAATAGTGATTTTATGCTTAGGATTAGTAATGTGACCAAATGGATTAGTAGTCTCACTTAAAGAAAGTATTAATATAATTTAGGCACATTGATTAAGTAGTGTGATTCAATAAAATAGGTAAATAACAGTTTCATTAATTATTAGTCAAGTATTAGTTTTTTCAAGTGAATAGTGTTTTTTTAATTAAAAATTAAATTAAAAATATTTATAAAAATATTTTTATAAAATGGACTTTATTTTTGAACTTATAGCATCGATATTATGTTAAGGTAATTTTTGGGGTTTTTTTCTGAAAAAAATGAATTTTCGGTGAATAGTGTTTTTATTTAAAAATTAAATTAAAAATATTTAGAAAATTATTTTTATAAAATGGAGTTTATTTTTGAATTCAGAGCATTGGTATTATGTTAAGATAAATTTTTGGGAGTTTTCGGAAAAAGTTGAATTTTCAGTGAATAGTAAAAATACAATTTTAGGGTTTCGGTATGTTTAATGACATCATGACTGCATCATGATGATATCATGAGATATTTTAAGGGATGGTCGACTAAAGGGGATGAAGTATCGTATGAGGGGTCCCATGTGGCCAAAACCATAGGCAAATACCATGGGGAAGCCCATGGTTTTTCCAAAACCACTAGTGAGGTGTCCCTTGAAATTATTAAAGTATCACCTCCCTTTTCCTATAAATACCCACCCTTTAATCCATTATTTTTCACTCCAAACTCTACCCAAACGAATCTATGATCTCATTACCTCCCAAAGAGTCTTCCCAATGTCCCCCCAAGCCCTCAAGGTCCCAACCTTCGAGTTTTAAGAGTTACGTTTTAAGGTAAGGGGTCCAACCTCTCTCTTTCTTTTCAAATACTCTCTTTTAAGTCATTTCTTTTATTCTCCATGTTGTTATATTGGAGGATGTTCTTTTATATTCCTATTACTGCCCTTTTTATTTTCATATTATGTGAGATCCCCTCTTACTCTCATCATTTCATTTTATGAATGTTTAAGTGGCGCCGTTAGGCTGCCGAAATTTTTGTAATAGATTCTTTCACCCTTCTCATTTTCAAGTTCTATTTTCTTGTCAAGTCTTTAAAGTTCATTTTTATTATGTTGGGGTAGGATATCTATATCTATAATACTGATCTTTTATGTTCATATTATTAGAGACCCTATTTGATCTGGTCAATTCATTTTTTTTAAGTTTAAGTGACGCCGTTAGGCTGCCGAATTTTTAAGGGATTCTTTCACCCTTCTCATTTTCAAGTTCTATTTTCTTTTCAAGTCTTTAAAGTTCCTTTTTATTATGTTGGGGTATGATCTATTTATCTATAATACTGATATTTTTTGTTCATATGATGAGAGACCCTATTTGATCTCGTCAATTCATTTTTTTGAAGTTTAAGTGACGTCGTTAGGATGCCGAATTTTCATAAGAGAAATCTTATTTTTTTTCTTCCTTTCATGTTCTTCATTTCATATGGTATATCTTTCAAATTTCATTAACATGTTCTTAAATCCATTATATTATGTCTCCCTACTGTTTTATGGATCATTTATTAGTGGGTGACCCATGTCCCTTCTCTTTTCAATGTTTTCTAAAACCCTACAACATAGCTGTTATGCTGCTGAATTCCCGTCTCAAAATGTCTCTCTCTTTTTCTCAAATTATTTTATTTTATTAAGTGAATACTAAAAGATCTTTCTTCTAAAGGTGTATTCAAATATATAATTTTTTTTCTTTTTTAAATTCTGGGATTTACATACATGAGACCCGCTTTCCTTTTCCATGGGTTTAAAGTGACATAAAGATCATGTCTTTAAAGCAGTTTTTAAAACGTTATGATTATGAAATGAAACCCATTTCTTTTATGATATATGGGTTATTTATGAAATGTTTGATGATGATATATGTGTCTCATATGATAAAAAATTAAAATTTAAGGGTGCACCCTGATAGCACTCCAATGCATTGGGTAAAGACTTAATCTTTAGAGATGACCATTTTTAACGATATCTTGGTGAATAACCTTGGTAATTTTTAATGACACCTTGGGGATGGACCTTGGTGAAATGGAAATGATTTTCTAAGTTAAATGTTTTATCCACATCTTCAAGTTATGAAATATGTTATTTTTATTATGATATGCCTCATTATTTCTTTCTCATGCCTTAAAGTTCTTTTTCATGACTTTATTGATGTATCTCAAGTTCACATGTTAAATGTTTCCCTTGTTTCCCTTACCGGGCCTTCTGCTCACCCTTTCTTTTGATGTATGTCCCCAGGTTATGAGATGTAGTAATGAACCTAGGATGAACATAAGGAGAAGCCTTTCAAGTGTTTAAGAAAAATGTTTTATGTTTTCATGTTTTGAGTTCCTGGTTTCCAAGACACTAAACCTTAAAGATCCGCAGTTTTATATAATGTAATGAAAGTTTATGTGATAAAAATATGGGATGTCATATACACTAGTTATCAGAATATTTCAAGGAAAATTTTTGATGGAAAGGGATCCAAGAATGATGATGATTCACTTAAAAAAGTTATAATTAGTCAATAAAAGTTATTAACATCATAAAATTGGATATTGTTGAGTTAAAGAGTTTGAATATTTTTAAGGAGTTGAACATTAATAATATGATTATTAAGTATCACCGTTATTAAAAAAACTTACTTCATAAATTTTACTCACTAAAGATTTTAGTGGGAGAGTTTTATCAGATGGCCAATTAAGGATTTAGTAGGAATTATATATAGATATAATGAGTCAACCAAACCCTATAAAGTGGGGAAAACATAATTTTGATCTAGAATTATATCATATCTAATATGATAGATAGATTCTTATGTTGGGTTTCTTTAAGTATTCCTAAAATAGTTTTAAGAATATAAAATGTATCATATAAAAGTAAATCTCTACTTTATCACTCTTTTACATTGGTTTTATATATGATATAAAGATATATATATATATATTTTGCGAAGTGTAATTATAATTGATATCTCCATATATGACTTTGAGTTATCCCTAACTATGTTCATCATGGAGTATTTTAGGTTATGATTAAATTTTAAGGTTATAAAGAGTAAGATTCTTGTATTGGGATACATAATATACTCATGACGCATAAAACGTTTTGTACACCAAACAACCCATGAAGTATACAACATAAAGTTTCATACATTATGTCTTTAGTATACTAGGGTTGAATTGTACATATTTAGATTCCATATTACCTGATATTAGCGAGATATGAAACATGATAACATCCATACTTTGATATGATTTTTACACAAGCCTTGAGACATAACTAATCAGGGAGTGGTTTGGTATGTTGTTGACCATGTCGTCATTTGAATCTCTAAAAATATGGTATTTCTTATCTTGTATGATTATTATGACATATGTTCCCTCTATTAAGATATGATAAGGAAATTAATGGTCATACATATAAGGTACATATGATGTGCTTATCTACTTGGATGAGGGGAATGTGATGTACTCACACACTATATGAATGACATGTGATGTATTCATCAACCTTTTCAGTCTATACTTAGAGATTCAAGAATTTTTTAGGAGGTTAAATGATACCAATATTAATTGTATCCCATAGTCACTCGATTTCTTTGACAAAGGGAACATATGAAAATTTATGCTAGCATGTGATACAGCTAGTGGATACATGTATAGATATACATGTGATTAGTGGAGACACACCAAATACCTTTATATATTGAGTATAATTGATGCTTTCTTAGAGGTATCTATTTGATTACATTTATAGTTCTGGTAATTTATATTTATTTTCAATGATACAAAATCTCATGGGGTCACACTTTGTGGTTGATCGAATGGGGATTGGGTTTATCTTAGAGAGCTACTCTAAAAGTGTTTTATAGTTTTATCCAAAAGATTTTTTGGATGATATTTATACATGGTATTTCATATGATGTAATATAATTTTAATTTATTGAAAACCTTATAAAATAATTTTGGAATATATCCAAAAGCATTTTGGATATAATTTCACAAGTTATTGTATATGATATTGTATAAGGTGAAATGTTATATAAGTCTATTTCTCTTTAGTTTAAGTGGGAGACTAAAATAAATATGACCTAAGTCTATAAATATTGTATCTTATGATTTATTGTATCATATATTATAGTACACCATAGGGAAAATAACATAAATTTAAATTGATTGGAATATCTTATTTTATGACACATAGATTTCATATGTTGGATGAAACAACATATCATATTGTATGATATGATAGATTTGTAATTATAAGTATTGAATGGTTTGATATTCTCAGTACTTACACTACTCATTTTACCCATATTAACATTAAGAGGTTAATGTTTAAAGTCTCTTACACATCAGTTGTTATTAAAAGGCACATGAGAGTTAATAGTCATATGTTATATGGGATGTAACTCAAGGAATTACTCATATGCTTATGAAACGTGTGAGTAATTTAATGGTGTGGATACATGGAACAAGGAGTATCTCCATAACCTATATAAAATAATCTCAACCATGATCATTTGGTGTGTAATATCCTTGAGCAACCGCTGTATGATTTACTCTCCCTCTTGAAGTTCCCTTATTCCCTTATTCTTTGATTATGATTAAAAATTAATTTTTTATTAAGATAGACCCCCCTTTTAAGGGGTAAGGGGGAACCCAAAAGACTTAAAAACATAAAAATACAATCAAGACCCAAATTCCAATGTCCCAAGACCAAAAACAATCCAATTAAAATATGAAAATAAGGTCCCCTTCCCAACATAAAAACCATTAAGATGAGCTTCCACCTTCTCATCGCTGCTCAGCTAGCTATCCCATGCACAAATTCATGAGAACAATACAGATGGAAAACATCATACCCTCTTAATGTAAATTTACATTTGAAATCATGGTGATATTAATTTAAAGGTTTCTTAATCATTTTTTTATTTGGATTGATAGGTTAATCTATTATTAGCAACATTTCAGAGTCTATGTTATAAAGTATCCTACTGCTGATATTTGAAACGGGTTGTTTACTGTTAAAGTTATTATTCTGGTATCTTCTACTTTAACATGTGCTTTGTTTGATATATGTGCTTTGCATTATTTTATTTCTTCCCAATTATTATCCATACTTGAACTCAAATAATAAACCTTTCCTTTATATACGAGTATTGATTCACCTCTGGGATAGTAATCCATGAAGTTTCCATCACGTTCCTTAGTTGTAGCTTCTCATATCCATTTCTGGGAACTTATGGTTCAGAAAATAGAATCATTTAACATCATTTTAGGGATGTATTGGTTAAATAAATTATGAGAATGTATCAAATTTTATTCTATAAGAGTGTATTTATCATCTCTATTTGATGCTCAATATACACTTTGTGGTGAGTAAGAGTTTCAGGCTAACTGAGTAAGCCCCAATAAAGCACAATACATGGCTATCACTACTAAAATGGCGAGTTTAATCCTTGGATTAGTTGGATCTAAAGTGTGTCAAGTTTTACCTCCTACAGTTGATCTATATCCATACGTCTTACCTAAATATTTTTTAGGATTTCATCTTAAGAGGGAATTTTAATTTCCACTACAAAAAAATAGGAAATTAGCTTCATTTTTTGGCCGTGTTTTCTGAAAAAGGGGATAAATTTTGATTTATCTGTGTTTTTCAGCCATGTTTTCAAAAAATGTGGACAATTTAGTTGTGTTTCCATAAAAACAAGGCTAATTTATCTATATTTTTTTAGTCACATTTTAAAATATCACTAATTGTTAATTTAGATTTGTTTTAAAATGTAGAAAAATTTACACCTTTTAAAACATGGCTAATTTTTAATTATCCATGTTTTTTTAAATGTGACTAACTTTTATTTTAGCCATGTTTTAAATGTGTTAAGATTAAATAAAAAAATAAAAGTTATTATATGTGTATATACTTATAATATTTTTATGTAACATTAAAATTAAATATTATTCATATAATATTAATATATATAAATATATATAAATATATTAATTTATATGTGTGTGTATTATATTAAATTATATATATAGATAAATATATCAATTTATATATATAGAAAAATATATTAATTTATATATATATATATATATGTATATATGAATATATATTAATTTATAAATATAATCATATGATTATTGTATTGTATAATAATAAAAATAAATGTTATATATATATATATATTTATTTATAATCATATATATATTAATATATATATATAAATTAATATGTACACACGCACACACACACATATATACATGTATAAATATATAAACTATATATATATTTATAAATATAATTTTATGATTATTATATTCTATAGTAACAAAAATAAATGTTATATATATATATATAATTATTACACACACACACACACATATATATATTAATATATATATATATATATATATATATTTATAAGTATATTTATATTAATTGATAAATTCATACATTCATATATATATACACACAAATATATTTATATATATACATATAAATAAATGTCACGGCCCCCTCTTGGAAAATATATCACAATGAGGGGAGAGAGATGATGACCCCCTGAGTCCCACCTTAAATAGGCCCGAGGTTGGTGACTAGAACCAAGGGTATAAAAATATCTTGAAATAGGAGGCATTACCCTCTATAATAATATAATATCAAGAGATAAAATTAATCATACACAAGAAAATCCATGACATAACATAAAAAAACCAATTCCATCCCACGTGAATGTGTAAATAAAACAGATTCATATAAAAGTCTCCAAAGTAAATACCCAAATGCCAAGATAAAGTAGAAAAACAACATCTATCCAAATATCTGATCTAGTAATGTTCAACATGGTCAATTTAGTCCTCTTGGAAACCTGAAAATCACTTTACATATGTAGGGTGAGTATACAAGTATACTCAGTAGGAAAACCAAAGTATCCCATGTAAATGTGAAAGAATCATACTAATGCACCTGTGAGAAAACAACAGAACCAATAACACTTAAACATGTCAACTATCCATCCCAACCTCACCAAGGAAGACTCACCAAATAACATAATCCAAGTATAATAACATAATAAGAAGCATACCGATAAATGGTACCCACACCACTTTCCTACTAATTTATCTCTATCACACCCCAGCTTCATATGTCCTGTGTAACGACCCAGTCCTTCCCACGATCATGATATTGTCCGCTTTGTTCCTAGCCCACACAGTTTTGTTTTACCTGGGCTTTGACCCACAGGAAACCTCCAGGAAAAGGCCTCATGATGAGAGAGGTATCCACCCACATGCCTGAACAGGTCATCTGACTAATGACTATCCCCACAGGCCAACACATGTTCTTTCCAGTGTGTTTTTTCCTCACTAACACACACCCTGGGAAACTTCCCAAAAGGTCACCCATCTTGACCACTACTCTAGGCTAAGCATGGTTAACTGTGTAGTTCTAACCCGGCAGGCTTCCGAAAAGGAAGGTGCACCTTGTTGGCATGAGTCATATCATTTAGTCATTTAACCCTTTATCATTCAGGGGTGTTAAAATCACCCCCATTTAGAGCACAACATCCTCGTTGTGGGCCCTACATCTCAACTCACGCAGTGCACCACACTTAAGGATGGGTACCACCTCTGATACCAAATGTGACAACCGGGCCCCGATGATAGCACAGACACCACAACTTAACATGGTGACCAGGTCCTGGCCTACCAAGTACCACAAGTTCCCCCGCAGACACGTGGGGCCCACCCTGGGGTCCACCCACATGCCTGAAAATGTCATCTGACTAATGACTATCCCCACAGGTCAACTATTAATCCCAACCTTACTAAGGAACACTCACCAAATAACATAATCCAAGTATAATAACATAATAAAAAGCATATCAATAAAGGGTAACCCACACCACTTTCCTACCAATTTACCGCTATCACACCCCAACTTCATATGTCCCGTGTAATGGCCTAGTGCCACCCACGATCATGATATTGTCCGCTTTGGGCCTAGCCCTCATGGTTTTGTTTTCCCTGGGCTTTGACCTGCATGCACCCACCAGGAAACCTCATGATGGGAGAGGTATCCACCCACATGACTGAACGAGTCATCTGACTAATGACTATCCCCACATGCCAACACATGTCCTTTCCAGTGTGCTCTGTCCTCACTAACACGCACCTTGGGAAACTTACCAGAAGGTCACCCATCCTGATCACTACTCCAGGACAAGCACGATTAACTGTGGAGTTCTAACCAGGAAGACTCCCAAAAAGGAAGGTGCACCTTGTTGGCATGAGTCATATAATTTAGTCATTTAACCCTTTATCATTCGAGGGTGTTACAATCACCCTCCTTTAGAGGACAACATCCTCGTTGTGGGCCCTACATCTCAACCCAGGCAGTGCACCACACTTAAGGCTGGGTACCACCACTGATACCAAATGTGACATTTGGGCCCCGGTGACAGCACATACACCTCACCTTAACATGGTGGTCAGGTCCTGGACTACCAAGTACCACAAGTTACCCCACAGACACCTGGGGCCCACCCCGGGGTCCACGATCATGATATTGTCCGCTTTGAACCTACCAAGTACCACAAGTTGCCCCGCAGACACGTGGGGACCACCTCGGGGTCCACCAACATGCCTAAATGGGTCATCTGACTAGTGACTATCCCCACAGGTCAACTATCCATCCCAACCTTACCAACGAACACTCACCAAATAACACAATCCAAGTATAATACCATAATAAGAAGCATACCGATAAAGGGTACCCCACACCACTTTTCTACTAATTTACTGCTATTACACCCAAACTTCATATGTACCATGTAATGTCCCAGTCCCGCCCACGATCATGATATTGTCCGTTTTGGGCCTAGCCCGCATGGTTTTGTTTTCCCTGGGCTTTTAACCTCATGCACCCTCTAGGAAAATGCCTCATGATGGGAGAGGTATCCACTCACATGCCTGAACAGGTCATCTGACTAATGACTATCCCCATAGGACAACACATGTACTTTCCAGTGTGCTCTGTCCTCACTAACACACACCTTGGGAAACTTCCCAGAAGTTCACCCATTTCGATCACTACTCTAGGCCAAGCACGCTTAACTGTGGAGGCATGCTCCCGAAAAGGAAGGTGCACCTTGTTGGCATGAGTCATCTCATTTAGTCATTTAACCATTTATTATTCGGGGGTGTTACAATCAACCCTCATTAGAGAACAACATCCTCGTTGTGGGCCCTACATCTCAACCCAGGCAGTGCACCACACTTAAGGCTAGGTACCACCTCTGATACCAAATGTGACAACCAGGCCCCGGTGACAACACAGACAACTCACCTTAACATGGTGGTCGAGTCTTGGCCTACCAAGTACCACAAGTTACCCCACAGACACATGGGGCCCACCTCGGGGTCCATGATCATGATATTGCCCGCTTTGGGCCTAGACCGCATGGTTTTGTATTCCCTGGGCTTTGACCCATGAGTACCCTCCAGGAAAAGGCCTCATGATGGGAGAGGTATTCACCCACATGCCTGAAAGGGTCATCTGACTAATGAATATCCCCACAGGCCAACACATGTCCTTTCTAGTGTGCTCTGTCCTCACTAACACACACCTTGGGAAACTTACCAAAAGGTCACCCATCCTGATCACTACTTCAGGACAAGCACACTTAACTGTGGAGTTCTAACCAGGAAGGATCCCGAAAAGGAAGGTGCACCTTGTTGGCATGAGTCATATCATTTAGTCATTTAACCCTTTATCATTCGGGGGTGTTACAATCACCCCCCTTTAGAGCACAATGTCCTTGTTGTAGGCCCTACATCTCAACCCAGGCAGTGCACCACACTTAAGGCTGGGTACCACCTCTGATACCAAATGTGACAACCGGGCCCTGATGACAGCACAAAAACCTCACCTTAACATGGTGGTTTGACTAATGACTATCCCCACAGACCAACACATGTCCTTTCCAGTGTGCTCTGTCCTCACTAACACACACCTTGGAAAACTTCCCAAAAGGTCACCCATCCTGATCACTACTCCAGGCCAAGCAAGCTTAACCGTGGAGTTCTAACCAGGCAGGATCTCGAAAAGAAAGGTGCACCTTGTTGGCATGAGTCATATCATTTAGTCATTTAACCCTTTATCATTCTGGGGTGTTACAATCACCCCCCTTTAGAGCACAACATCCTCGTTGTAAGCCCTACATCTCAACCCAGGCAGTGCACCGCACTTAAGGCTGGGTACTACCTCTGACACCAAATGTGACAATCTGGCCCCGATGACCGCACATACACCTCCCCTTTAGAGCACAACGTCCTCGTTGTAGGCCCTACATCTCAACCCAGGCAGTGCACCACACTTAAGGCTAGGTACCACCTCTGATACCAAATGTGACAACCGGGCCCCGGTGACAGCACAGACACCTCACCTTAACATGGTGGTCTGACTAATGACTATCCCCACAGGCCAACATATGTCCTTTCCAGTGTGCTCTGTCCTCACTAACACACACCTTGGAAAACTTCCCAAAAGGTCACCCATCCTGATCACTACTCTAGGATAAGCACGCTTAACTGTGGAGTTCTAACCAGGAAGGATCTCAAAAAGGAAGGTTCACCTTGTTGGCATGAGTCATATCATTTAGTCATTTAACCCTTTATCATTCTGGGGTGTTACAATCACCCCCCTTTAGAGCACAACATCCTCGTTGTTGGCCCTACATCTCAACCCAGGCAGTGCACCGCACTTAAAGCTGGGTACCACCTCTGATACCAAATGTGACAATCGAGCACCACACTTAAGGCTGGGTACCACCTCTGATACCAAATGTGACAACCGGGCCCCGGTGATAGCACAAACACCTCACCTTAACATGGTGGTCTGACTAATGAATATCCCCACAGGCCAACATATGTCCTTTCTAGTGTGCTCTGTCCTCACTAACACACACATTGGAAAACTTCCCATAAGGTCACCCATCCTGATCACTACTCCAGGACAAGCACGCTTAACTGTGGAGTTCTAACCAGGTAGGATCTCGAAAAGGAAGGTGCACCTTGTTGGCATGAGTCATATCATTTAGTCATTTAACCCTTTATCATTCTGAGGTGTTACAATAACCCCCCTTTAGAGCACAAAATCCTCGTTGTTGGACCTAAATCTCAACCCAGGCAGTGCACCACACTTAAGGCTGGGTACCACCTCTGATACCAAATGTGACAATCGGGCACCGCACTTAAGGTTGAGTACGACCTCTGATACCAAATGTGACAATCGGGCCCCAGTGACCGCACAGACACCTCACCTTAACATGGTGGTCAGGTCCTAGCCTACCAAGTACCAAAAGTTACCCCACAGACACATGGGGCCCACCCCGGGGTCCACCCAAATGCCTAAACTGTTCATATGACTAATGACTATCCCCACAGGCCAACACATGTCCTTTCCAGTGTGCTTTGTCCTCAGTAACACACACCCTGGGAAAATTCCCAAAAGGTCACCCATCCTGATCACTACTCCAGGTGAAGCACACTTAACTGTAGAGTTCTAACCAAGCAGGCTCCCGAAAAGGAAGGTGCACCTTGTTGGCATGAGTCATATGATTTAGTCATTTAACCTTTTATCATTCGGGGGTGTTACATCCCGGTGCTCCCATATCTTCTAAATAACATATACCACCGCCCCACAACACGTTCACATCAAATCATTCCTGAAAAAACTTGGACCACCACCCCACAACATATTCACATCACAAATTTCTCGAAAACACCTAGGCCATTACATCACAACCATAATTAGAGTAGTAGGTTAACGTGAACATGAAGGAAATCAACCTTGTTCCCCCATACTACCATGAATGAACCCCACCATAAGATACCCCACAACATGAACCTACCTCATCTCACCCAAAAACACATGGGTCACCGCCCCACAACATGGTAATATCACATCTCACCTAAAAACACCTGGGACATCGCCCACATCACGAACATATCACATCTCTCACAAAAACACCTAGGCCACTGCCCCACTGAATGACCATTTCTCATCTCACCCAAAAATACATGGTCTACCAGCTAGTGCACTAACAAACCTTTGAACACCACAACCTTTGCATATATACTTACCTAGAAGAGAGAGAGGGGGAAAGAGCAGGTATCCATCCATCTATCCTCATCATCGGGATGTTTATAAAAACACCCCCTACATGACTATGTAAGTATCAACACATAGTGGTCAACATGGGTGGGGTGCATATAGAAATCATAAGGAATATACAAGTATATACATATAGCCACACACAAGCCCAACATATGGGTTCACAACCAAACACTAACCAACTCACAACATCAACAATTTTACTGCCACCTCTAAATGCACGACAAAACAAAACCAAAAGCCACATCCTATATTACTAACCAATTCCATTATCCATCCCATTCATTTCAATATTAAGTATCATCCACATTTAACCACACAACCCATTATTTATTTTTTTCATTAATCATTTTTATCCCATTAATTAAACCAAACCCCATCCATTTTAATTATTATTAAACAATTATTTATTCCATCACTACATGGTATTATAGAACTAAGAAACCACACATCACAAGTAGATCATTACTTCCATAAAACCATCACTTTGATTCCCCAAAAGCATAGCTGAACAACCACCACCTCGCTGCCCCAAAAGCATGGCCAAACAACCACCACATCACCGCCCTAAAAGCATGGTCACACAACCACCACCGAACTGCCCCAAAATCATGGCCAAACAACCACCACCTTGCCACCCCAAAATCATGACCAAACAACCACCACCTTCCCTTTTCAAAAGAACAACTAAACAACCACCACCTCCCCACCCTAAAGTCATGTCCAAACAACAGCCACCTCACTTCCCCAAAATCATGGCCACATCTCACCCATCATCCTCACAACACATCACAAACACACATTACCTCCCCATAATCACAAAGAAATATCACAACACATCAAGGATCATTTTACAGATTTATAAAGGTTATTTTATCACATTCCACCTTATTTTAGGGGAGTTAACACACAAGTCATAATACTGAGGCAACCATTTCATTATCCAAATATAAGTGGTTAGTCAATTTCCATTTTTGGTTGATATCACAACAATTAGAATCGACACAAAAATAAAAACACATATCATCTGGTGTAAAAAAAAATCCCCCAACAATCACAATTTTCAGTGGGGAATCAAGGCCGTACAAACCATCATGTCAAAATAATATCAAAGTTATAAAATCATGAAAATAATTCCCATTTCCCTCTTTTAATTTCAATTATCCAATTATTTATCTTTTATCAATCCAACACAACCATAAACCATAGATAAACAAGAGTAAATCCCTCCCACATGACATACAATAAAGAGAAATGAGGGATTATCTACCTCAAATAAGCTTTTCCAACCCGCTGTGCACCACAAGGTGAAGAAAAAATGCCCGCAAACCACAATCACACATGGGAAACAATAGATCAAACTACACTGCACCCAAATATCATCAAATCATATCCCAACTTACACACCAAACCAAAAAAAAACCTCTGTAGTGAATCCCTAAGAAAAGAATAATAGAAAACCATGGGGAAAATAGAAATCACTCACCACATATCTTTAACCAACAACCACTAGAACCAATGGATCGAAGTGAGAAGAAGGGGGTAGAATATCCTCCCAAGGAACCAAGGTCTCGTTTAGAATGAGAGGAAAAGAGGTGTGGCCAAATGAATGAGAATTTTCTGATAAAAGAACTTAAAACCTAGAATCCCACTGGTTTCACATCATGTAATATATATACATGATGTGAAATCTTCAAAAAGTCACAAAATTCAACTTTCACAAAAAAACACATCACCTTAGCATTTATTTAATTACACATCATGAATTTCATTTTCACGATATGAATTTATTTCACGGATCCCCCCCCCCCATCTGATTTACAAGTTGTGAACCATCTATCTACAAAAGTCATGAACCACCATTACAAATCATGAATTCCACTTACACAACATGAACTTCCTGAAGCAGCTCTGATGCAGCTCCATCCTCCACCAAAAACTCCTAGAACCTCCCCCAAACACCACTAACCACTGAAATAGGAAAAGTAACAAGTCGGTAAGGAATGGCCCATTACATCAGATACCTATCAAATGATTCTTTCCTTTAAGAATCAAAACCAAAACTAGAGAAAGAAAGGGGTCTGAACAAACACCTCATGAGATAACTCTAAAGGATCTCTTCATACCTTAAATTCCACCACCAGCCAAACATGTCAAACCAAATGGCCACAAAACATATCGCACAACCTCATCACTACACAGACACATCACCACAACCATCCAACCTCACAAACACTGCACTACCATTTAAACCTCTATGTAGAACAAACAAAAAACCACTATAATCAATAAACTACACTGGCTAAACACACGAATTGGGGAATTCCATCCTCTATTCAAGATACTATCTGCTCTAGATGGAAATGACTCACCTGTATGGGTTTAATTACATCATAGTATAATGTGCCTCAATTGGAAATCAATTCCTCATATTTTCATATTTCATAACTTTATCACACATCATACATCAAGGAAACAACACATCTCATAAAACCACAATATATAAACATTACATCCAAAGAAAAAAATAAAAGGAAAAACTCAAAATAACTTCAGGTACTAGGCATGAATCTACGTCTCTCACTCCCAAGTATTATCTTCGAGGAAACCATGCCTCCATAACACACAAAACCAAGGAATGGTCCATCCATGAAGCACCTTATCTTGGAGTTCCTATATCTCTGCTGGCTGCTCCATGAATGTCGCATCATCCTCAATATTCAACCCTCCCCATTCATTCATATGAGATTCATCGTGAAGATACAAACGAATATGAGAGATGTGGAAGATGTTTTAGATCCTCTCTATCCATTGTGGAAATGACAATTGATATTCCACATCACTAATTCACCCCAACACCTCAAAGATCCCAAAAAACTTGGGATAAATCTTACAATTCCTTCCAAGCATCTGCTTCCCACGTCGAGGGTAAACCTTCAAGAATGCATGGTCCCCAACCTCGAACTCTAAGAGCCTCCTCCTATGAACAAAATAATAATTTTTCTATTCACGCACTTCTTTCATCCTCTCACGAACAATATTAACCTTTTATGTTATTTTTTTCACTATATTAGGACCAAGAACCACTGCCAACCTAACCTCCATCTAACACAATGGAGTACGACACAATCTCCCATACAAATCCTCAAACTGAGCCATGCCAAGGGAATATTGGTAGTTATTTTTATATGAAAACTCAACCAAAGGAAAGTTTCATACCAAATATCCATCAAAGTCTAAGATACACACTCAAAACATATCCTACAACTTCAGGATTGTCTACTACATCTCCCCATATGTCTGAGAGTGGAAAGTAGCATCGATCCATAACTGAGTGCCAAAAGCATGTTATAATCCCCTCTAGACTCGTGAGGTAAAATGTTCATCCTGATCCAAGATAATTGACCTTGTAACTCCATGAAACTACAAAACCTCATACACATACCTCTTAGCCAAATAATCCACTATGCCTGACTCATTGATCACTAAGAAGTGGGATAATTTCATCAACCGATCCATGGTCACCCAGATAGCATTAAAAACTCCTTGATCTTGGGGTAACCCTATGATTAAATCCATCAATATTTCATCCCATTTACACTTGGGAACATACAAAGGCTAAAACAAACCACTAGGAACACAATTCTTGGCCTTTACCTATTGTAAACCAATCACTTCACCACAAACTCCACCAATTCATATTTCATCCTGGGCCACCAAAATTGTATCCTCAAACCATAGTACATCTTTAAAATCCAAGGTTTACTGAAAAAGGTGAGATATAAAACTCATGAAAAACTCCATATCTCATCACTACCAGAACAAAAAACCTCCCATGAAACAACAACTGGTTTTGACCATCCCTTGGGAGTATCAGCATGGTCAACAAAATTGTGAATCACCTCTGCTTATGAGTCTTCCTACTGAGAATCATACACCTATCACATCATATAAAACAACACCATAATTTGAAACAATCATGCTCTACCATCATCCACCCTTGAATCTAATTGAAAGGCTTCCAACTCATCCATTTCTCTCTAGGCATCCCCATACTCCCGAACAACATTCTTCCCTAACTTCTTGCACAAAGCACCGACCATAACATTCCCTTTTTCTAAGGTGTAGGAGATCTAAAAATCATAATATTTAAGAGACTCCATTCACATACACCACTAAAAATTCAGATCACATTAAGAAAAGATACACCTCAAACTTTTTTGATTTGTAAATACCGCGAAGCTCTCCCTAATGAGGTAGTACCGCCAAAACTTCAGTACAAACACAACTGCTTCTAGCTTCAGATCATGGGTGGAATAGTTATTTTTATGGGTAAGTAACTTACTAAACCCATAATAAATCACTAAATTTTATTGTTTTAACACAAATCCCAAGACCATAAAGGAAGTTTCACAAAAAAACTCAAACATCACCCCCTCCTCAAGAAACTGTAGCACTAGAGAACTAGCCAAATTCCCCATTAGGTAACTGAATAATGATTGAAACTGATCATTACACATAAAATATCAGTCCTTCCTAGAAAAAACTATCAATGGGGATGGAAATTGAGAGAATTAAGGTACAAACATATGATAATAGCTCACAAGACCAAGTAAACTGCAAACTTCCACCACATTCTTAGGTTCTTCCCAAGAAACAACTTCCTCAACCTTTAATGGGTCCACTTCCACTGCCCATTGACACACTGTATGACCAATATAATTCACCTCTCATGTCGAAAACTTAAAATTGGACAAATTTCCATAAATATAGTGGTGTTTGAGGACCTATAAGACAGATTTGTGATGATTGGCATGCTCCTCCTATGACTTCAAGTAGATCAAGATATCATCAATAAATATGATGATGAACTGGTCCATGAACACATAAAACATGGAGTTCATAATCCCCATGAACATGGTTGGTGCATTCGTAACACCAAATGGAATGGATACAAACTTGAAGTGCCCATACCATCATTTGAAGGTAGTATCTAGGATATCACCCTTAATTGGTGATATCTAGATTGAAGATCAACCTTAGAAAACCATCTCACCCCTCTCAGATGAATTAAAAGATTATCTATCCTCAAAAGTGGGTAAATTTTATTGAACGTCACATGATTCAACTTATGGTATTCTATGCACAACCTCAGACTACCATCCACATTCTTGGTGAAAAACACTGAAGCACCCCACAGTGACACACTATGCCAGATAAAACCCTTCTATATCATATCATTAATATGAATCCTCAACTCCCATAACTTAGAATGTGTCATCTGATAAGGATCCATCATAATAGAAGAATAACCGGGTTGGAATTCTATCTTGAAATCAAAATCACATCGAGGGGTAGTGTCACAACCTCTATGGAAAAAACATCCTAAAACTCACCAACAACCTTGGGGACAGAGTATTGTTACAAATTCCTTGGGAAAAATATCATGAAACTCCCCAACAACTCTGGGGACCTCCACTATCCCAGTGTCCACTGATTCCACTGAAAACTCATCCATGGAAGATGGAAGGTGTAACACCCCAAGATTTTATGGTATTTCTCTTTTAAATTTAACATATTTGATAGCTTACGTTGCATGCAACACCAAGTTTAAAACCATGATATACTATAAAATATTAACAAGACCATTCGAATAGTAATGTGACTGTTAGGAATAGTAATATGGCCATTAGAATAGTAACCTCACCATTGAAAGTATAAATAAAATTTAGGCATCTCATAAATTAAAATATGATATATTTATATCATGAAATAAGTATATAAATATTTTTAAAAATGATAAATTACATGTTGGTATTTTTGTGAAACGTAAATGTTTATTTAAAATTTTATAATTAATATAATTATATAAAATAAAATATATATTCATAAAATATATTCATAAATTAATATTTTATTGTCTTATAATTATAAGATAATTTTATGAGACTTTAATTAATTTTTCAAAGTGTCATAAAATCAGTGATAATTTTAAAATCGATATTTTTTAAATAAATGATGATTTTAATTGAAAATTAAATTTCCCAATTTTATAAAATTATTTTTATAAAATTTAGTTTATTTTTAATTCTATACATCAAAAATGGTTAGGGTAATTTTTTTGTATTTTTCTAAAATAGTTAAAATTTTTGTGAATAGTGAAATATGGTAATTTGCGGTATTTAACATTTTAGCCAAATACTTGAATTATTGAGTAATGTATGATTTAAGTGGACACTATATCGAAATAATATGCTCTATTTATTGTATTTAGTCAGAATAATCAATACTATTGATAGTCTTGGGTCAAAATAATCAACCAATGAATTAAATAATCAAAAAACACCCCCTCCTCCACTATAAATACGCCTAACACCTTATAAATATTGGATATTGTAATATTCTTCCCAATCCCTCTACCATACCTATTACCTAAGTTTTGGTCTTGATGGTATCACCAAAATACCATTTCCAAGTCCCTTAAGGAGGTTCTCAAGGAGATGACACTCAAGAGGTAAAACCTTTCCTCTCTCTCTTTCAATTTCTTTTATCTTCTTATCTTTTCCACACCTACCCTTTACATAGTAACATGGTAACTACAATATCATATATATAATTTAATGTTATTTTGTTAATGGTATATCCACCATTAATTCTATTACCTTCCCCTTTTGTTCTAAAAATGAAAATATCATCCATAAGGTGTCGATTCACCACCTTCGTGGACAATGATTTTTCATTTTCTAATACCACATTAAAGGATAGTTATAAAACCAATATAATTTTTGAAACATATTTTAAAATCTATATTAAATTTTTTTAGTGCTCTGTAAACAGTATATATACATAATATTAATTAATAAAACAAAACAAGTTTGTGATGGTCGTAAAAACTACCAAAATAAAATAAATCATTTTCATTAATGTTTGATCTAATGAATAATCCTCATAACATATATAAAAATGATATATAAGATAATTTAAATTTATTTAAGTTCATTAATAACATATAATTTTAATTTTGGATAATTATTCCCATTTTACATGAACTTACATACTGGTATACTAGCGAACCAACCATGAACTTCAAGAAAACAAACACTCCCAAAATGATGAAATTGAACTATATAACTCACAAAAATGGCCATAAATTAACTTAATAAAATTATAATAAATAAAATAAATGTTGAAAAGGTTCTGAATTTATTAATTAATTAATATCATTTGATTATCCATGACATTAAGTACAAGTGAAGAACGCTTTCAGACATAAGTTAAGGGTTTTTTCATCTGAATTTTATTTATGTGAGATATACCTTATTCACCACTTATTTGTTGTATTTTTTGTATGTATACTACAATTTAAAATATTATATCATGAATATATTTATCTTAATTTTATTCAATGTTTCATTTTATGATCATTAATTTTGTGGGGCATATGGTTTGACTATTTTCAAAGTGGAAAAGGATTCTCTCTAAACCTCTATTTTTCCTTCAGGTTACACTTTCACTCTATTTACCCCTAATTTAATTATTAATTATTCTTATATACTCCTACTAAATTCTATTTTTATGTTCCAAACATATGTAACTATCTAGAGTTTTTTTTCTTTGATGGGATAATACATGTTTTATAAAGTTCCCTTTTCAATTCCTCTCGATAAGCAAGCCCAATTAAAGGGAACTTCCCAATTTCATACCCATTTCAAGTACACCCCATAATATATTTTAAGTCACCAATATTTTTCGAAAATAAATCTTTTTATCATGAAAAACTATCTCATTTCATTTTTGGTTTTATACAAAAAATTTATGCCTTTGACCCCTTTAAGTCTCTTTAATATTTTCCCTTAAACCGCACTAAAGTGGCTCATTTCAAAAGTTTCTTAAAAACTCTTTTTACATGTTTTCACTTTATTTGAACATAATTTATCATGATATATTATTATTTTACATTATTAATGTTCGTTTATGATTTAAATCCATTATTTTATAGACACCTTTATAATACACTGATTTGTTATGCCTTATGACATGATTACGATACCCATTTATTTTCATGGGTAACCTTTATGTTAATTTATTATTCTTAATTGTTGTTTTTCAATTATGATACCATATAAAATATTTTTATTGAATATTTTATAATCATTTTAATTTCCTGACCCTAGTTACCCAGAGTCAGTGCATTATTACATAACACTGGCATGATCACAAGGTATCAAATCCTGAAAGACCGATTAGTTTAGTAGCCTTGGAAGTACTAAATACAACCATAAGTTTTACATTACATTATGAAATGAAAAACAACAAAATTGTGTCTCCTTTGAACAAATTAATATTCCTTAGACTATCCCTATAGGTTAATAATAATATACTTCTTCTCATTATGGGAAACATAAAACATAGAATAGGCGAGCTTAGGTGCTCAGTAAGGATAAAAATATAGCGGAAACTTTCATAAATAAGCATAAAAATTTAATGAAATGTATAAGACTAAAACAAAATCCTTTTAAACATAAAATTCAGCATAATATAGCAAATATAAATCAAATAATTTCATTTACTTATTCAATGGATATTCTACTAGTCGAATAATCACATGTAATATCAATAACCAATTTTATAATGATGGAATGCATAATGCCAGACATCATAACCACATAGTCAAGGCCTCATGAAAAGACTACAAATAATATTTTGTTAAGGCCTTATGCCAAGACACTAGTTTGTCTCATGATACCTACCAATGCATCGAGGAGCTATAGCGGGCTTCACCCGTCACTTACTAAGTCCAATGCATTCCTCATATGAAAAGTTTGAAACATAACATAAACATTCGTATTAAAACTATCATAAAAAATTTTAATACTTTAACCATAAACCATGAATGGTATAAAAATAACACATCCACAGTCATACATATCACAAAAACTTAAATACAGTATGAAAGATTTTATCATAATGAATCAACTTCTAACAAGTGTAAAATCCATCAAAGGATGTTGACATAGATAAATTCAAAACTGTTTGAGAGAAATATCACTTTCTATTTTGAAATCATTTAAAAGTCACATAATTATAAAAGAAAATATTTATTTTGAAAATATTTTTATAATCTTGTAAGGGAAGCTTCGAAGGTGTTATAACAGCAGAAAATATCCGCACCCACTTTATAAGTTAAAAAAATTCTTACTTTAATTTTTCGAAAAGGTCAAAAAGTACCTTGTTTGGAAAATGATAGAAAGATTCCTTTCATACCATTTTATAAAAAGTAAAAAAAGGGTATAAATGACATTAAACCATATTCTAGTAAATATTAAAAATGTTTTGAAATACATTTTTAGGAAACACAGATGTGGATGATAAAGAAGTCTCAATAGATACTTACATATAAATAACCTCAGATAAAAGAGATTGTAAAATTAACCCTTACCTTGTACTTTTATTTGGTAGAGGGTACGTTAAACTAAAGTATAATAGTTAAATAATTGTTATTAAATTATAAAATAACCACATAAATAAATATGATATCATATATGATCTTCTAATATTGCTTTGTTAATATTTTTTCAGTAGTATCATTGTTTCGGGTGTTAACTAATTCGTTTTCCTTTATATGTTTTGTTACGTAAGTTATGTTTGATATGGATAGGATGTATTTGATTCATATCCAGAATGATATTAAGTTCTTAAAATTATTTTTAATCATAAAATGAAAATTATTCTTGAATGGTTACAATGGGGAATGAATCCCATCACGTTTGTGGAGACGATAATCCGTACGTACGCATGAGCAACAATATCATTCTATTGATGGTAAAATCGTATGTAATTGGATGTTATATCATATATAAAGAATCATTAACATGTTATATTTATTATTTACATCAATTATACTCATTATTATACTCATCCAAATGATGAAGTGTTGAATAACAAACTACACCACGACATGAAGATGGTAAGCCGTACCTATGCACGTATGGTGACTTTTTAGTTAATAAGATGTATAAAATAATGAATATGGTTTTAACATATTTATAATAATATAAAATTATTTTTAAGGTACTGGAGTTATTATTTTGGTATGGAAACATCAAAGAAATAGGAAGTGGAAGAAGAAAAGAACTTCGAAAGAGGTGGTGAAATCATTACCTCTTCTTTGGGTGATTCCTTTTGATTTGATCAAAAGGGATCCTTAAGTTGGATTCTGATAAAAGTAAGAACTCTAGGTTGAATTTAGTTTAGTTGGGAGGATATTTGAACAGGTTTTGTCCAATAAAAATGGCTTTATACGTGTGATTTTGAGAGAAGGGGAAATACCCTTTTATAAGAGAGGTGAGAGTCACTTTAGGAAAAGCTAGAAATATTATTTTATTATACAATCATATTCGGTTTATAATGGATCCAAAAGGATTTATTTCAAGTCTAAAGTGGGACTGGGTCTAAAAACTCTCAAAAATAGGTTTTAGACAGGTTTCGGTCACCATATTAACCTTATCTTTTAGATTTAACTCTTAGTTAAATAGTTTCACTTTTACCATGTATTCTTGTATTATTATAATAAATGGTTAATAAACTTAATATAAAAAGACAAGAAAACCCCAAGTGGTTCATTATTGATATATCTAACCTTATTTATTTCCTTTGGTTTAACCTTATATTTTTTTGGAATATTATATCAATTAATAATATAGTATTTGTTTTAAAAACTCATTTATGTCAATTTTGACACTATTTACTATTTAGTTTTTGTGAAGGTCATAACAACTTTATAAATTCAAAAAAAAATTATTTAATCAACCCTAACATGTCATATTAACCAATAAGTTTTTTTTGAATACATCAAAAGTCTCAATTTACAATTATATTAATATTTATAATATCAATTATTTTAATCTTTCAATAATAAGGTAATTACTGCACCATCATTGTGTCATAAATAAATTTAATTATTTAATGTATAAAAATTATAAATAAAATACCATTATGTATGAAATATTTTTATATTTATAATGAATATTTATAGACTGATTTATCTTATGTATAACCCTATATTAAAAAAATTTTAGTTATTAAACTTTGAATTTAACACTTTTAACTCTTCTTTAAATAAAATAATAATAATTGTCCTAATGTAATCCAAGTAAATCAAAAGGATAATATTTTATTCCTAAGGTTGATTTTGGTTGAAAAAAAATTATCTAATATAATTAGTACATGTGTTAGGGTAATTATAATATCATTTTACCTTTAATTACCATATTTACTTTTACTGTGGTAAATAAAAGTCAAAAGTTACTATTCACCAAAAATTGTTTTCATCTTATTGAACCACATTTTACTTACTGATTTCAACCATGCCTCTCAGATTTTTGAAATTCAATTCACAGAAGCGGTAAAATTACATTTAATGCAAATTTGCAAATGTGCCTAGAAGGTGGGTAAAAGACGTTAAAAAATTCAATAAAAATTTATACATCTAGTCTTATTATAAAATGACTCCAATGAATTACATTGAAATAATATAGGTATTATGTATCTATTTTGAATTTAAAATAAATTTAAATAAAAATAATAATTATTTAAATAAAATTCGGTTTTAAATAATAACACGGTGTTTTTCACTATTCATCAAAAATTGAAAGTTTTTCAGAAAAACACCAAAAATTCACCCTAAGCTAATTTTGATATTCTGAATCCAAAAATGAAGTCCATTTTGATAAATAAAATTTATATATTTTTAAAAAGTGGTTATTACTATTCATAACGGCTAGTTTGGTTGGTCATGGTGTGTTAGAACTTGAAGCTGCGTATAATGATAGCTATTGTATTATTCAAAGAGAAGCATACCATGGAGGGTTGGGGTGTTTCATTCTTCCCTCATTCAAATAATTTCATCCTCAAAATTTCTAGAATATTACTGCATAAAAAGATTAAGGTGGTTCTTCATCACATGTTCCTCGAGTTCCCACGCTGCCTCTTCCATCTTATGGTTTCTCTATAGAACTTTCACCAGACGAGTTGTACAGTTTCTTAACACTTGTTCTATGGTATCAAGAATTCTGATAGGATCTTCACAATAAGATAGGTCAGGTTTCAGTTCTATTTCTTCATAGGTGATTACATACATTGGGTCAGGCATGCATTTTATCAATAGTGATACATGGAACACATCATGAACTTTGGAGAGACTTGGCGGCATTTCCAAACGGTAAGCTACAACTCCAATTCATTCTAGAATTTCAAAAGGTATGATGTACCTTGGACTTAATTTACCCTTCTTACCAAAACATATAACACCCTTCCAAGGAGATACCTTCAAGAAAACATGATCTCCTACTTGAAATTATAAATCCTTCTTTCAGTTATCGGCATATCTCTTTTTCATACTTTGAGCTTCTTTGATTTGGGTTTGGAAAATCTTCAACTTTTCCATTGTTTCCTCAATAAGTTCTAGGCATACAAGTTTTCTTTCACCAACATCATCCCAAAAAGTTGATGTGTGACATCTATTTCCATATAACACTTCATATGGTACTATCTGAATACTTGAATGGAAGCTATTATTATAGGAAAATTGTACCAGAGGTAAATATTGATCCCACATACCTTGAAAGTCAAGTGAGAAATATCTCAACATGTCTTGTAAGGTTTGAATAGTCTGTTCTGATTTTCCATCAGTTTGAGGGTGGTAGGCAGTGCTCAAATGAAGTTCATCACCCAGAGCTTTCTGAAGAATTTTCCATAATCTTGATGTAAAACGAGGATCATGATCAGAAACAATCGATATGGGTATGCCATGAAGTCTTACAACTTCATTAATATATAGTCTTGCTAAATATTAAAGTGGTAAATATTCTCTTATAGTAAGAAAATGTGCTGACTTGGTAAGACAATCAATAATGACCCACATTGAATCATTCCTTCTAGGAGTCTTTGGTGTCCCCATGACAAAGTCCATCGTAATATCATCCCATTTCCACTCAGGTATGGGAAGAGGTTGCATGAATCCTACAGGATGTTGTCTTCTAGCCTTAACCTATTGACAAACCATACTTCTTGACACATAATTAGCAATATTCCTCTTCATGTTGTCCCACCAAAAATGTTCCTTCAAATATCTATACATCTTAGTGCTACTAGGGTGTATAGAGAAATTGGAGCTATGAGCATCATCCAACAATTCCCTTTTTAGATCAGGTATTTCAGGAACACAAAGTCTCTTCCCAAATTTCAAAATTCTATCTTCATATACGAAGTCAATCAATCTCCCATCATTAAAAGCTTTAATTTTCTTTTGAAACTCTCATCATCAGTCTGAGATATTTTTATCTTTTCAAGTAAATATTATTTGGCAACCATTTAAAAAAGTATTGATGTTTCACCTTCTATGATTATTACCATATCTATCTTTACTAGATCCATGAACATAGGATCCCTTTCAACTCTCATCTTGTTCAAAACGAAATGATCCTTTCTTCTCAAAGCATCTTCCACCTTATTTTCTTTCCCTGAGTGGTGGTTTATAGTGCAATCGTAATACTTGAGTAGTTCAATCCATCATATTTGCCTCATGTTGAGTTCTTTCTGTGAGAAAATATACTTCAAACTCTTGTGATCAGTATATATCTCATATTTTTTATCATAGAGATAGTATCTTCATATCTTCAAAGAAAATATTACAACTTCTAAATAAATATCATGAGTGGGATAGTTTTGTTCATGAATTTTTAGGTTTCGTGATGCATAGGCAATAACTCTATCATTCTGCATAAGGAAACAACCAATTCCTTTCTTTGAAGCATCACTATAAATAACAAACTCATCATTCCTTGATGGTAGATTCAAGATATAAGCATTGACTAATATTCTCTTCAGTTATTTAAAACATTATTCACACTATTTTTTCCAAACAAATTTCACCCCTTTACATGTGATCTTGGTTAATGGGTTAGTCAATCGGGTAAAATTCTAGACAAAATGCCGATAATAACCTACTAAACCAATAAAACTGCGTACCTCAGTTATACTTGTCGGTGTTGTATATTCTTGGATTGCCTTGGTCTTTGAAGGATCGACTGAGATTCCATCCTTAGAGAGAATATGGACAAGAAAATAAATTTTTTTGAAGCCAAAATTTACTCTTGCTAAACTTCTCATATAATTCATTTTTATAATGGTTTTAAGAATAGTGCGCAAGTGATTTTCATGATCTTAATAGTTTTTTTAGTATACCAGGATATCATCAATAAATACCACTAAAAAGTCATCAAGATATTCCTTGAAAACTATATTCATTAGATCCATGAAAACTAATGGTGCATTAGTCAGTTCAAAAGGCATTACTGTAAACTCATAATGCTCATACCTGGTTTGAAATGTTGTTTTTAGAATGTCTTACTTCTTCACACACAACTAATGATATCCAAATCAAAGGTCAATCTTTGAAAAATATTGAGTTTCATGAAGTCTATTGAATAAATTATCAATGATAGGTAGTGGATACTTGTTCTTTATTGTTATATCATTAATATCCCTGTAGTCAATGCACAACATCATAGATCCATCTTTATTCTTAACAAAAAGAATAGGGTCTCCCCATGGAGAAACACTAGGGTGAATAAATCTTTTATTACTCAATTCTTATATTTGTTTCTTTAGTTCCACTAATTCCACAATGGTCATTCTATAAGGGGTCTTCGATATAGGCCTTGAACCCAGAATTAAATAAATGGAAAACTCAATTTCTCATTCAGGAGGATGTCCAGGTAAATCCTCTGGAAACACATAAACATATTCTTGCACAATAGGTACATATTCTATTTGATCATTCCTTTTCCCACCCAAGTTATTTCACTCTCTTCCTCCCCAATAACTGAATTTAGTAGAGCTACTTTGGGTGGATCTAGATAAGAATCAGATGGTGACATTTCTTCTTTAATGATAAGGTACTCCTTATCATAATTGAAAATTGTAACCTCCTTCTTCTTACAATAAATTTTCGCATCATGGTCTAAAATCTAATTCATACCGAGGATTATATCAAATTCAATCATGGGTATGATGATGAGATCAGTAGATAAAGAACATTTATATGCCCTAATGGGAATTTATTCACAAAACTTTTTTGCAATGATACTTCCCTTAGGAGTTTTGACTGAAAACTCCATTGTTAAATAAAATTGGAAATATATAATTTTCTTAGAAAACTGGGAAGATATGAAATAATGTGATGATCCAGAATCAAATAAATCACTGGCTAAACTTGAGGAAACCATTAAATTACCTACCACCGCATCATTTGGAGCTTCAACCTCAGTAGTAGTGATCGTATAAGATTGTACTTTCTCCCTTGGCCTTTTCTGAGGTAAGTTTCCCTGACACTTAGGACATTAATTTGAATAATTCCCCATTTCTCTATAATTTTAGCATTCAACATTGATATCCTCTTTCTTTCCCTTGAAATCACGAGCTTGGTAGCCTTTTTCACCACACTTGTAATAGACTCCCATTCCCTTCAGGAAAGTACTGGGGCGTTTCTTCCCACATTTATTGTAGGATGGAAATTCAACTTTTCCCTTCTTCCCCTTATTTATATTTCTAGAGTGTTCATCAGATCTCTTCTTCTCTTTCTTTTCTTTAAAGTCGTAAGACTTAGAGAATTCCTTTTCTATCCTGATAGCACATGAGACAATATCTTCGTATGATGAGAAGGATTGTGAGACTAATTCTCGACGAAGAAATAGTTTTAACCCACAAAATAATTGATCCATCTTACTCCTTGGGATACGTATATAATATGTTGCATGCCTTGATAACCTTGTAAAGCTAGCCTCATACTTTGCGACATTCTCATCCTCCTTTTTCCTCAGAGTCAGAAATTGTCTTTCCATATCCGCTCGATGGTCATGACAAAAGTATTTTTCTATGAAAATATCTTTAAATTAACTCCATTCCATATTTTATACTTCTTCACCCTCCTTTGTGTTTTGAATTAATGACCACCATTGATCTGCATCTCCCGTGAGGCGATAAACTGCCATGATAACTTTTTCTCTTTCGCTACTCCCCAAAGCATGAAATATTTTCTTTAAGGAATTTATCCATTTCTTAGATACAAATGGATTTTTAGTCCCATTTAATGTTGGTGGTTTTTTACTCATGAAGCAGTCTAACATTGATCCTCCGCGTTGTGGATCAGGGTGATCCATACGGGTAAGGTTATTATTCATAACCGGAGTGAGTTGTCCCAGTATGGTAATAAGTTATTCATCATCAGTTGCATCACCAACTCCACTATAATTATCTTGATTAGGAGGGAAATCCCTACATGGATTACGTGCGTTGATACAGTTTCCATTCCTTCCACTAGGATCCATTTCTAAACAATTGCATACATTAGATTAGTTTATGAATCAGAATACACAATTCCAAACTTGTAAAACAATTAACATAAATTTAACAGTTTATGGATATAATCCATAATCATAAAAATATTTTCTTTAAGGAGGTATATAATCATAAATCATTCATAATTTCTTGTAAGTAAAATGTGAATTATCCTAAGCATATCCCCTAGGAGTGTCGTAACCAAGAGTGCAGCAAGACCCATTGTCGTATACCAGGATACCCCAGGTTAAGCTCGAAACTCCTTGTCAGAGTTTTCACTCTTTGGTACATTTGTACCAGAGCTTCCTCTACCTGCTCGTATCCAGATAGGGATGTATTTATTAGAAAACTCACAAAATCTCTACATTAACAAAATTCTATAAAGTTCTTCTATACTAATCCTCAAAGTCTATCTTAGGGTAATGTTATCTAATAAGAGTTCTTCTAAATATAGTTTACAAGGATTGTAATAAACTTCCTATGATACCAACTATAATGCCCCAACCCTAGTTACACAGAGTCACTGCATTATTACATAACATTGGAATGATCACAAGGGATCAAATCCCGAAATACTGATCAGTTTAGTAGCCTTGTAAGTACTAGATACAAACATAAGTTTTACATTACATTATGAAATGAAAAAAACAACATTGTGTATCCTTTAAATGCATTCATATCCCTTAGAATATCCTTGAAGTTTCGTAATAATTTACTTCTTCGCATCCTGGGAAAAATAAAACATAGAAAGAAGTGAGCTCAGGTGATCCGTAAGGATAACAATATAGCAGAAACTTTCATAAATAAGCATAAACATTTAAGGCAATGTATAAGACTAAAAGACAAAACTTTTAAACATAAAATTCAGCATAATATGGTAAAGATAAATCAAATAATTCCATTTAATTTTTCACATGGATATTCTACTAGTTGAATAATCACATGTAATATCAATATCCAATTTCATAATGATGGAATGCATAATGTCGGGCATCATAACCACATAGTCAAGGCCTTGTGCCAAGACTACAAATAATATTTTGTCAAGACCTTGTGCCAAGACACTAGTTTGTCTCATGAGACGTACCGATGCATCGAGGATCTATAGCAGGCTCTACCCGTCACTTACTAAGTCCAATGCATTCCTCATATGAAAAGGTTGAAACATAACATAAACATTCATATTAAAACTAGCATATAAAATGTTAATACTTTAACCATAAACCATGAATAGTATAAAAATAACACATACACATTTAAACATATCAAAAAAACTTCAATACAATAAGGAAGATTGTATCATAATGAATCAACTTCAAAAAAATGTAAAATCTATCAAAGGATGTTGACATAGATGAAATCAAAACTATTTGAGAGAAATATCTCTTTCTATTTTGATATCATTTAAAAGTCACATAATTATAAAAGAAAACATTTATTTTAAAAATATTCTTATAATCTTGTAAGGTAATCTTTGAATGTGTTATAAATATGGAAAATAGACACACCCTCTGTATAAGTTAAAAAACATTATTACCTTAATTTGATGAAAAGGTCATCAAGTACCTTGTTTGGAAAACAACGGAAAGATTCCTTTCAAAGCATTTTATAAAAAGTAAAATGAGGGTATAAATGACTTTAACCCATAGTATAGTAAATAGTATTTTTTTTTTGAAATACATTTTTAAGAAACACAAATGTGGATGATAAAGAAGTCCCAGTAGATACTTATATATAAACAACCTTGGATAAAAGAGATTGTAAAATTAACCCTTACCTTGTACCTTTCCTTGATCAAGGGTATTTTAACCTCATGTATAATAGTTAAATCATTTTTATTAAATTATACAAGAACCAAATACATAAATATGATATCATATATGATCTTTTAATATTTCTTTGTTAATAATATTTTAGTAGTATCATTGTTTCGGGTTTTAACAAATTCGTTTTTCTTTATATGTTTTGTTACGTAAGTTATGTTTTATATGGATAGGATGTATTTGATTCATATCCAGAATGATATTAAGTTATTAAACATTATTTTTAATCATAAAATGAAAATTATTCTTAAATGGTTATGATGGGGAATGAATCTCATCACGTTCGTTGATACAGTAATTCGTACGTACGCACGAGCGACAATACCATTCTATTGATGGTGAAATCATATGTAATTGGATGGTATATCATATATACAGAAACATTAACATGTTATATATTTATTATTTACATCAATTATAATCATTATTATACCCATCCAAATGATGTCAATTTTGATAGTATTTGTTTTAAAAACTCATTTATGTCAATTTTGACACTATTTAGTATTTTGTTTTTTTGAAAGTCATAACAACTTTATAACTTCAAAAAAAATTTATTTAATCAACCCTAACATGTCATATTAACCTAGAAAATTCTTGTAATACATAAAAAGTCTAAATTTAAAATTATATTAATATTTATAATATCAATTATTTTAATCTTTCAATAATAAGGTAATTACTACATCATCATTGTGTCATAAATAAATTTAATTATTTTATGTATAAAAATTATAAATAAAATACCTTATGTATGGAATAAATTTAATCATCTTTATGTATGAAATATTTTTAGATTTCTAATGAATATTTATAGTCGAATTTATCTTATGTATAACCCTATATTAAAAAATTTTTAGTTATTAAATTTTGAATTTAACACTTTTAACTCTTCTTTAAATAAAATAATAATAAATGCCCTAATCTAATCTAAGTGGACAAAAATGATCATATTTTATTCCTAAGGTTGATTTTGGTCAAAAAAACTTATAAAATATAATTAGGATATGTGTTAGGGTAATTATAATATCATTGTTACCTTTAATTACCATATTTACTTTTAACCGTGGTAAATAAAAGTCAAAAGTTACTATTCACCAAAAATTATTTTCATATTATTGAACCACATTTTACTTATTTATGTCAATAAAATCTCTTAGATTTTTGAAATTCAATTAAAAAAAGTGGTAAAATTAGGTTTTATGCAAATTTTTAAATGTGCCTAGAAGGTGGGTAAAAAACGTTAAAAAATTCAATAAAATTTTATACATCTAGTCTTATTATAAAATGAATCCAATGAATTAAATTGAACTAATATAGGTATTATGTATCTATTTTTACTTAAAATAAATTAAAATAATAATAATAATTATTTAAATAAAATTTGGTTTTAAATAATAATGGAGTGTTTTTCACTATTCATCAAAAATTGAAAGTTTTCAGAAAAACACTAAAAATTCACCCTAAGCTAATTTTGATATTCTGAATCCAAAATTGAAGTTCATTATGATAAAAAAAAATTATGAAATTTTAAAAAGTTGGTATTACTATTCATAATGACTAGTTAGTTGGTCGTGGTGTGTTAGCACTCAAAGTTGCATACAACACAAACTATTGTATTATTCAAAGAGAAGCGTATCGTTGAATCTTGGGGTATTACAATAATTGTGACTGAGGATGTACTATCTTGATACTATTCACCATATTACTATGGATAGTTTATTATTATGTTTATTGATTGGGGAAATTATTTACATTTCATATGATAGTTTCAATATGAATGTATATGTTGATTATGCTTCACCCCTTTCATATGAGGAATGAATTAGACTTAGTAACTGTTAGGTGAGGTCCGTTATAGCCCCTCGATGCATCGTTAGGTTTCATGAGACAAACTAGATTGGGTTTTGGCTGAGGCCTTACCCATTTATATAGACTTCTCGGTTGAGGCCTTGATGTATGTTTATGATGTCCCTCATTATGCATTACCAAATTATGATATTAGTTATTGATATTCCATGTGATTATTTAACTAGTATAATATCCATGGTTAAGTTTTATTCTCATGTAATTATTTATATGGAATTATTTTGTCATATTTTATTCCTTCTATATTACGCTCAAGATATTATTTTAAGGGAATCTGTTTTTATTTATTCACCTTAACTTATTTTTTATATTTATTTATGATATATTTTTTTGTATTTCTTACCCTTACTAAACATGTGATATCACCCCTTTGTTATGTTTTATTTTTTCCTAGGAATCCAAGATTTTTATTATGATTGACATGCATGGATAATCTAGGAGAATAAGGATGTTTCTGTAGGATTTTCTATGTTGTATTTCATTTCAAGTTGTAATGTAAAACTTCTGTTTGTATTTAGTTTTCTAATGCTACTAAACTATTCATTCCTTTGAGATCCATTTTCTTATTCATATTACAAATTTAATGAAGTAAGGAATTGACTCTGAGCTATTGAGGTTGAGGTCTTTACAGTTGGTATCAAAGAAATTTTAGTATGAAATTTTGAAACTATATCAAGAAAACATAGATTATGGAAATATAACCCTATAACTAACTTTGGGAATATTAACAAGGTAAGAAATATTATGATTTAGAGATTAGTGATACCTAAATTTTTTATTTACGATAAGTGTTTAACTAGTTTTAGATTATACATTATGTTTCATAATGTTATGATTTAATCTAGTGTATTCAATTGTTTAGAAATAGTACAGAGTAGAAAAAATAGAAACCATATTAATGCATGTAATCCATGTTGGGATTTACCTCCCATACAATATAATTATACTGGAGCTAGAACTAAAACTGAAGCTGAACAAATTATAATTGTACTAATACAAATGACTCCGGTTATGAGCAATAACCTTACCCGTATGGAGTAGCCTGATCCCTAACATGGTGTAACAATGTTACACCACTTTATGTGACAATAACCTCTATTATTCAATGGGACTAAAAACCCATTTGTAGCTAAGCAATGGATAAATTCCTTAGAGAAAATATTTCTCACTTTGGGAAGTAATGAAAGGGAGAAGGTTATCATGGCATTTTATCATCTCTCGGGATACGCAAATCAATGGTGGTCATTAATTCAAAACATAGAGGAGGTGGTAGAAATTGAAACTATAGAATATAAGTATTTTAAGTAAATTTTCTTGGAAAAATATTTCCCTCGCAAACAACGATATGATATAGAAAGACAATTACTGAGTTTGAGACAGAAAGAGGATAAAAACGTTGCTAAGTACGAATACAACTTTACAAGGTTTGCAAGGATTATTTGAAACTACATGCATAATACAAGGATAAATATTAACCATTTCTTTGATGGTCTTAATCCAATTATATGAAGGGAACTAGTTTCCCAAACATTATTATCATATAATGATATAGTATCATGCACCATCAAGATAGATAAAGAATTTTCCAAGACATATGACTTGAAAGGGAAGAAAGATAAGAAGAGGGATTATGAGTACTATAATAAAGGAAATAAAGAAAAAGGGAAGAAGGGAAGGATGTAATTTACAACTTGTAATAAACTTGGGAAGAAACATCATGGAACATGCCTATTGGGAATGGGATTTTTTTATAAGTTTGGAGAAAAAGGCCATCATGACCATGATTTTAAGGGAATGAAAGAAGTTGGAAATGTGAAATGATTTAGTTGTAAGGATATGGGACACTATGCACATGAATTTCCTAGATGTCAAAGGAACTTTCCCTAAAAAATGCCAAGGGAACAAGGCCATTCTTATACAGTCACAACATCCAAGGTTGAAGTTCCTAATGATGTGGTGGTGGGTAATTTAATCATCACTTCGAATTTAGCTAAAGATTTATTTTATTATAGATCATCACGTTATTTTATATCTTCTTAGTTTTCTATAAAAATTAGATATTTCTAATTTACCTTAATAAAAAAGTTTTGAGTCAAAAATCCCAATGGAAACCTTATTGCAACAAAGATGTGTCAAGCAGTTCCAATTATGACACATAAACATGCTCAAATTATTGATTTTATTATCATACCTATGGTTGATTTCAATATAATCCTTGCTATGGACTGGATATCAAAATATAATGTAAAAATTTATTGCAAAGAGAATGAAATTATGATTCATTATGAAGATATAAAATTTATCATCTTTAGAGGGGATACTTCATCATCTGAGTTATATCTGGATCCACCTCTAGTAGCTCTTATAAATGACATTCTTGAAGAAGAAGAGTAGATAAAACGTACTGATGAAAAATGTGATCTTTAAATTGAGTATGTACCTATTTCACAAGAATATATTGATGTATTTCCATAGGATTTACCTAGACATCCTCTAGAATAGGAAGTTGAGTTTTCTATTAATTTTATCTCTAATGCAAGACTTATATCAAAGACTCCCTATAGAATGGCCACAGTGGAGTTAATAAAGCTAAAGAAACAAATAGATGAATTGAGTGATAATGTATTTATATTCCCTAGTGTTTCACCTTGGGGAACTCCTATTTTTTTTGTTAATAAGAAATATAGATCTATGAGGTTGTGTATTGACTATAGGGAGATCAATGTTATTACAATAAAGAACAAGTTTTTTCTACCTCGCATTGATGAATTATTTGACCAAATTCAGGTATCTTAATATTTTTCAAAGATTGATCTTCATTCTAGATATCATCAATTGTGTGTGAAGAAGGAAGATATTACAAATACAACATTTTGAACAAGGTATGGACATTATAAGTTTATAGTAATGCCATATGAACTTACTAATGTAGCCTATGTTTTTATGGATCAAATGAATGGAGTATTCAAGGAATATCTTGATAATTTTGTTATGGTATTTATTGGTGATATCTTGGTGTACTCAAAAAGATTTGTGGATCATAAGAAACAATTTAGGATTGTTATGGATACTCTTAGAATAAAAGATTTATATGGGAAGTTTATCAAGTGTGAATTCTAGATTCAAACAGTTTCTTTTCTTAAACATATTTTCTCCTAGTATGGAATCTTAGTTGATCCTAAAGAGAAAAAGGTATTCCAGGAATTTCCTACACTAATGAATATAACTAAGGTATGTAGTTTCATTAGTTTATCATGTTACTATCAGTGTTTCATTCATAATTTTTCATGATTATCTAACCTGTTAACCAAGATTACTCATAAAGGGGTTAAGTTTATTTGGACAAAGGAATGTGAAAAATGATTTGAATAATTGAAGAGGATATTAGAGAATTATCTGACCTTGACTCTATCATCAGGAAATGGTGGTTTTGTGATTTATAGTGATGAATTTAAGAAATTACTTGGTCGTGTCCTTATGCAAAATGATAGAGTTATTTCCTATGCATCGAGGGAGTTAAAAACTTGGGAACACAACTATCCAACTCATGACCTTAAGTTTAAATCTATAATCTATGCTATGGAGATATAGAGACACTATCTCTATGGTGAAATATGTGAAATATATACAGATCACAAGAGTTTAAAATATATCTTTTCATAGAAAGAACTCAGCATGAGGCAAAGGTGATGGCTCGAGCTACTCAAGGATTATTATTGTTCAATAAACTACCACCCAAGGAATGATAATAAGGTAGTGGGGGCATTGAGTAGGAAGGATCATGGAGTTCTAAAAAAATTAGGATTTATAGGGATCCTGTGTAAATAGATCTAGTGTATATGGATATGAGAATTATCAAGGTGAAACATTACTACTTTTTTAAATGGTTTCTAAACCATCATTTTTAGAGATGATAAAAAGTTCTCAGTCTGATGTTCAGAATTTTCAAAAGAAGATTAAATCTTTGAATGATGATAAGTTGGTAGACTTCATGTATGAATATGGTATTTTTAAATTTGGGAAGAAGATTTGTGTTCCCTATATACCCGAGCTAAAAAGATAATTATTAGATTATACTCATGTCACAAATTTCTTTATAAGTCTTGGTATCACAACGATGTATAGAGATTTTATGGAACATTTTTTGTGGGAATATATGAAGTAGGAAATTGATGATTATGTATCAAGATGTTTAGTTTTTCAATAGGTTAAGGCTAAAATAAAACATCATAGAGGAGTCATGCAACCTCTACCTATTCCTACATGGAAATGGGATGAAATTACTATGGATTTTTTCCCTGTATTACCAATGACTCTAAGAAAGAATGATGAAATATAGGTAATTATTGATCGACTTACCAAATCTACACATTTCCTTGAAATAAGGGAAGATTTTCCACTAGATATCCTTAAATGACTCTATATTAATGAAGTTTTAAAAATTTATGGTGTACCACTTTCAATTATGTATAATCATGATCCATGGTTTATATTGAAATTCTAGAAAATTCTTCAGAATTATTTGGATAGTGAGATTCATTTAATCACTTCTTATTATCCTCAAATTGATGGGCAGACAGAAAGGATGATCCAAACTTTATAAGACATGTTGATATCATGCTCACTTGACTTTCAAGGTATGTGGGATCAATATTTACCTTTGGTAGAATTTTACTATAATAATAGTTTCTATTAAAGTATTCAAATGGAACTATATGGAGAATTATATGGCAAGAGATTTTGTAATCCAACTTTTTGGGATGAAGTTTGTGAAAGGGAGCTTATAGGCCTAGAAATTGTGGAGGAAACAACATCAAAGGTAAAGACTATTCAAACACATATAAAATCAAATCAAAGTAGCCAAAAGAGCTATGCTGAAAACTGAAGGAAAGATTTGGAGTTTCAATTGGGATATCATATCTTCTTGAAGTTATCTCCATGGAAGGGTGTTATAAGATTTTGAAAGAAATGGAAACTAAGCCCCAAGTACATTGGTCCCTTTGAAATTATGGAAAGAACTGGAGTTGTAGATTACTGATTGGTAATACCACCGAGTCTCTCCAAAGTTCACGATGTGTTCTACATCTCGTTGTTAAGGAAGTACATGCCAGACCCAATGAATGTTCTCACTTATGAAGAAATTGAATTGGAAACTGATTTAACTTACTACAAAGATCCTATCCAGATTTTGGACACTAGAGAATAGGTGTTGAGGAATCAGATGACCTGGATGGTAAAGGTACTTTGGAAGGCAAAATGGGAACCATAGGAAATTATGATGAATAACTAACCAAATATTTTTATGAGGTGAAATTATAGGAATTTTGAGAACTAATTTTTTTATGGTGGGGATAATGTAACACCCCAAGATTTTATGGTATGTCTCTTTTAAATTTAACATCTTCGGTAGCTTATGTCTTATACAACACTGAGTTTAAAACCACGGTATACTATTAAATATTAACATGGTCATTAGAATAGTAATATGACTATTAGGAATATAAATCTAGCCATTAGAATAGTAACCTAACCTATGAAAGTATAAATAAAATTTAGGTATATTATAAATTAAAATATAATATATTTATATCACGAAATAAGTAAATAATGTTTTAAAAATTATAGATTAAGTGTTGGTATTTTTTTGAAACCTAAATATTTGTTTACAATTTTATAATTAATATAATTATTTAAAATAAAATATATTTTTATAAAATATATTCATAAATTAATATTTTATTCTATTATAATTATAAGATAATTTTATGATACTTTAATTAAATTTTCAAAGTTTCATAAAATCAATTATAATTTTAAAATTAGTATTTTTCGAATAATTGATGATTTTAATAAAAAATTAAATTTCTAATTTTTAGAAAATTATTTTCAAAAAATGGAGCCCATTTTTGAATTCTACATGTCGAAAAATGGTTAGGGTAAATGTTTAGTATTTTTCTAAAATAGTTTAATTTTTTGTGAATAATGTAATACGGTAATTTATGGTATTTAACATTTTAGCCAAATACTTGAATTTTTGAGTCACGATAGAGTCATATATGATGTAATTGGACACTATCTTGAACTCACATGATTTATTTATAGTATTTATTCACAAGAATCAACACTATTAATATTCTTGATCCCAAATAAAAAACTAATGAATTAAATAATCAAAAAATACCCCCTCCTCCACTATAAATATCACACCTCACCACCCCTTATCCTCAAACCTCACTACTACAAATAGGGATTTTAATAGTGCTAAAATCCACCTTTAACAGTGCTAGAAAAGCGCTGTTAATCACGGTGAAGATAAAGGGGGGGGGGTCCCCTTTATCAGCGCTCAAAATAGCGCTGATAAAGGGTCACCTTTATCCGTGCTAAAAAATGATGATAAAGGTCCCCCTTTATCAACGCTTGTTTAGTGCTCATAAAGGTGGTCTTTATCAGTTCTATTTTGAGCGCTCATAAATTTCCCCTTTATCAACGCTATTTGAGCGCTGATAAATGTGTAATATATCAGCGCTCAAAATAGCGCTGATAAAGACCACTTTTATCAGTGTTAAACAAGAGCTGATATATTAGACATTTATCAGTGCTTAATTAGCGCTGATAAAGGCCAAGTTTCATGAGAAAACCCAGCACCTACACAACACCTGCACACCTGAGACAGAACCTGCACACACAACACAAATAACACCTACACACAAAGCACAGAAGAACAAAAATGCTATATACATTTACTTGAAATAATGAATACAAAAAAACACACTACTATATATATTTCAAACAATGTTTAATATGGTTACAATTACAATTATCCAATAAATAGTTAAAAACATTAATGTTTCGTCCTTTTTTCATCTGTGATCCACTCTCAAAAATTTTCGTTGATGGTATTAGTTGCCGAACAAAGAATTCAAACTCAGGAAAAAAATCACCTATATAAGAAAACAAATATTATATTAGTAATACACTAATGAAATAAATTAAACATTAATATGAAAGAATACACTAATAAAATGTCAATTTTTACCTGTTACAACCTTTACATGTCCATATTTCCTTGGATTGAATTAATATTTTAGAAGAGGATCAAAATGATTCATTGACTTATAAATATTGTTTTGTTAAAATTACATGGATAAGAAAAGAAGAGGAAGAAATGTCTACAACAACAAGGAACCCAAAAGGTTTCATTTATTGACAAAAAAAGGGAGAAATCTTCATAGGTTATACAATATGACACCTACATGATGTTGTATTCAATTTCATAGAAGTATTCAATTTTAGAATAAAATGTAACATTTTTCTAGTGATACCACCATCCTAAATAGGTTATAAATCTAATAGTTACATATATAAGGAGCCTCTAAGAGTGTACTCTCCCATGCCAGGTCAAAGGGAATGAGTGATAGCGCGTCCGCATCAGACATTGGGTCAAACCCTACCTGGACCCTGACCACTTATGCCTCTCTAAGGACCCCATACAATATATAAGGTCTCATTGAAGGTATGGAAGGAATATATTTCTCAGTTTTAGAGAGGGACTGATGAGGGACTACACAATTATATAGGCCAGTTCACTTTTCTCTTGATCTCCTAGTTCTTTAGTGTTATTAGCCAGACCCCCCTCCCTCCCCTCCCCGAGACAACCCCCTAGAAACCCCCACCCCCTGGACAACCCCCTTCCTACCCTTGGATACCCCCCCCCCCACTCCACCTGCATCCCCCTCCCTCCTCCTAGACAACCCCCTCCCTCCCCCTGCAGCCCCTCCCTTTCCCGAGACAACCCACTTCCCACCCCTTGGACAACCCCCTTCCCACCCCCTAGACAGCCCCCTCCCCTCCTGGACACACCCCCACTCTTGGAAACCCCCTAACCCTAGAAAACACCCTCCCAACCCCTGGACATCCCCCTCCATACCCTTGGACATCCCCCACCACTCCACCTGCAGCCCCCCTCCCTCCTCCTAGAAACCCCATCCCTCCCCTTGCATCCCCCTCCCTTTCTCTATAAAGCCCCCTTCCCACCCCTTGGACAGCCCCCTTCCCACCCCCTAGACATCCCCCATCCCCTCCTGGACACCCCCACTCCAGGAAACCCCCCTCCCCCCTGGACACCCCTCCTTCCTGGACACCCCCACCCACCCTCCCACCTAGACACCCCCTCCCTCCTTGTTATTTAGTGTGATTAGCTAGACCCCCTCCCTCCCCTCATCGAGACAACCCCCCCGGACACCCCCCACTACTCCCCCTGTACCCCCCTCCCTCCCCCTGGACACCCCCCTTCCCTCCCCCTACAGCCCCCTTCCCTTTCCCTGGACAGCCCCCCCACCAATCCCCCTACAGCCCCCTCCCTTTCCCTGGACAACCCCCTCCCCCTCCCACCCCCTAGAAATAAAGTATCAAACAATTAAAATAAATTATCATACAATCCTAAAATTATGTTAGTACAAAAGGGATGAATCTAGTGTATACCCATTAATAACCTTCTTTATCCAACTATTTTATCATCATCTATTTGATAATGGAATAAATATTATTCATACAACATCATTCACTAATATGAATTATAAAATCATATATAATTTTAGAAATATTCTAAGTGTACTAAATTTCAAATCCTACATGCTTTTGAATATTGATTAGTCCATAATCATAGAAAAATAATCAAACTCCACCCAACTCCATCATCTTTTTTTCATGTACCTAACTTCCTCCATCACATTGGGTATAATGAGAGCTAGAACAAGGGTAGATAATGTATTTTCTAAGGTTATAAAGAGACATGAAGTTCATTAGATAAATTTATTGGTCTCCAAACCAAACATGAATAAACTTTTCTACCTCCTCTCAAATTAATAAGATATTAAAAATTAGAAAAAGTGATTGGAGTACTTAGTGTCCTCCCCTGGGAATTCATGAACATGGATTAGTACTCCAATTTCATGATTTTTGAAGATATACAGTTCAAAAAATCAGGGAAAAATACAAAAAAAAAATTATATTGGAGGAATAGGAATGAAATTTCCGATAACATTAACAAAAATATAATTTAACAATACATAAATCAGAAAAATAGAGATCCAATGACACAACCGACAGACACCAATCCTATGGAAAGTGGTAGAAGGGATATATATATATATATATATATATATAAAAGTAGCGGGGATACATCTTCTAGAATTCAGTTTCTGGTAAAAAACATCTCATTCTGTAGATTTTATCCACATGCTAGGATTGAGGGTCAAAATTGATTTAGTTGAGAGTGTCCTCACAATTCTTCTAGATCAGAAATTATTCCTTCCATAAAACTCATATATCATTAGTAATTTTTACAGCATATGTATTCTACTACAATTTTGGTGTAGAGAAAAAGTGTGTTTCTTATAAATCTAATGTGAGAAAGGTAAATAATGCATATGTTTAGTCTTTATGACATTAAATAATATATATTGGGCCTCAAATTGAACTAGAATATAATTATTGGGCCTTTACATGATCTTGGAATTGGTATGGTTGGTTGGAACTTTTGATGCCTCACTACAGACCCACTCTAGGCTACTCTAGAAGTGATCTACCCATCGTATATTATTAGTATTGAATGGAATTGAATGGATCTATACCAAGACAAACCCTAATTCCTGGAAACCCCCTCCCTTCTAGACACACCCCCTCCCTCCCCTCCTAGACACCCCACTCATAGACACCCCCTCCCTCCTAGACACCCCCTTCTTCCTGGATACCCCCACCCACTTGGAGATCCCCTCCCTCCTGTACACCCCCTACCTCTTGGACACCTCCCTCCCCTCCTGGACACCCCCCACTCATGGACACCCCCTCCCTCCTGGACACCCCCTCCCTCTTGGAAACCTCTCTCCTCTCCTGGACACCCCCCACTACTGGACACCCCCTCCCTCCTAGACACCCCACCCACATATAAAGGAAACTAATTATAAAATTGAAAAGGCAAGATATTGGTTCCCATAAAGCTTTTAAGATGCTCGTGAGTGGACTGAATGACTATGCATTGGTCAACTTTCACACTATCAACCATTGTATTTCAATGAAATATAGCCTCCTCAGCTTCAATTATTGAATTCATTTGTATCATAAGAAAGAGAAAATTTCAATTAATTATGAAAATGGAAGATTTTAGGTTAAAAAATGGACTTGAGTAAGAAAGGGGCACATGAATAATTAGAAATATCATATTAAGTACATGAATTGTTCAAAGTCATGTGATCACATGACCATAATAGGATCACGTGATCAAATGAACTTGGGAGATTTATACGATTACATGACCCTTGAAGCTTTATGCGATCATGTAAATAAGACAAGAATACATGAATCATGGATCAAGTGAATTACCATAATTGATTATGTGATTTGTTTATGTGATTTGATCATGTGATGAGACCACACGATCAGTTCAAATGAATCATTCATACAAAAGAGCTTATGTGACATGATCACATGAAGAGGTTTATGTGAGGTAGAGGAAAAACCTAAGAGTTCTTTTAGAGATATGATATATTGAGTCATTAGTGAAATAGATTTCCCATTACCTCTGTGATTGAGCAGACACATCATTATTGCTCTTCCTGTAAAGGAATGTCACATGGATATAAATCTTCTAAAATAAACTAAACCTACAAGAAATAATTAAAATCAAATCAACATTTCGTTATATAATTTTTCATTAAAATAGACATATTATATCGTAACATTACCTTTACATCTTTCCAAATTGTTTCTTTGGTCCAGATATAAGTTAATAACAAAAATAATGATTCTTTTAGTTGGGGTTTGGATTAGTGGTAAGCACCCCATAATCCTACATGAAAAAAGGGGGTTCAAAACCCATTGGGTGTAGTTGCTATAGCAGTACTGTAGCGGTACTGTAGTAGTGGCGGTACTGTTGATCGGTGGGTACTGTAGCGGCGGTAGGGCACTGTAGCAGCGGCAGTACTGTGCGGTATTGTAGAACTGGGTTACTATTCACAGAATGGAAATTGGGCCAAAAAATTGGGCCTACGGGCTATGTAATGGGCTACAAGCTCACTAGGTCTTCGGGCTATGTAATGGGTCTCCCTCTACCCAGTTAAAAGAGGTATTTGATTTTATTTAATAATAAAATGAGGCTTCGACCCCAAACTTTAAAAAAAACTAATGATTCTTTGTGCACTTTACTACTGTTAGTTAACTACCGATTACCATAGCATCTGTTCTGAACAGGGACGTTGGATCAGAAGTTCAAATCAAATGTTATGCTAAGCGGTAATTAATCAACAATAGCGAACAATCCTTAGTTTTGTTATTAAATTTGTGAGTGCTGCACAACCAATATTCTTCCAACACACTACATTAGTAGAAACAGCTGCATAAATGACCAAAATATATAATATAAATGATACATTCCATAATAGTTTAGGTCTAGTGATTTTGGAAACATAGAAACATAAAGAACTAGTTCATAAGTGTCTCTCATTAAGTTATGCTTTACTAGAAAGAAAAATAATTTCTAAAACTATTCTTCATAACATATGGATATAAAAAATAATAAAGGGTGATCATATATGCTCAATAAGAAAGGGAGAAATCAATGATCATATACGAATAACATAAGAATTAGGAATTCACCTTCATCCTATCTGTGTACAATCTTCTATCAGGTATGTTGCCCATTTGTTTCTAAACACATATATATCATCTTGTGAATATGAGTTTTTACGATAGTCATGGTAGTACTGAAAGAATATAAATACAAAAGGGTTAATAAATATTTTAAATGAACTCGTAATTATTTTTAAAAATACCTCTTCAGGGATGCAAGATTGTTGATGAAATACGATCTCTTTCATAAATTTACAAACACAATAACCATAGTCCTTTCCGTTTGTTTATTTTGGACACTGTAGAAACATCGATAAAAATAAGTAATTTGTTTTGATATGTGTTTGGATATTTCAATGTTATTAAATATACCAATATACTTTTCCATTTGTAGATCTTTTAAGTGTTCTTGTCCTTAGGCCCTAGATTCATTCCATGAAGTAGACCATATTGATACATCTCACTATCATAACCGAATCCTCTTTAAAAGATAATATAAATTATATAACTAGATGTTTAGTTCTAGAATGTTGGGTCTAGTGTATTACAAATTAACAAACGCCATCATGCATGGTCAGTTTGTTGCATATCCATGCATTGAATCCAGAAAATAAATATTTGGAGTATCCAAATTGATTTCAATCAGCATCCAATGCTGCCTAAAAACACAAAAAGGAATAAGTAATGAAAGAAATGAAAATATAGTTGATATGATTAAATTGTAGAGTTTTACCGCTGCATCATTGGTATTAAAAAGAGTTTGTCATCTGTAATTTTTTTTTCAAACAATTTGAGCAGGGATAACATTATTTCATCTTCTTTATCAGAATATATTTATTTTTTTGAAGAGGTGATGTGAGGACTAAAAATTTCGAATTTTTGTTCATGGGGAAATTCTTTCAATTGTTTTTCATATATATGTCTATGAAAAATATGAAATGTATTTAGTTATAATTATCATATTATATCATCTTTTTTAAAATCAAATCATGAAAACATACCACATGTATACATTTAAAAATGAGGCGCCTAGACATTCGTACTTGAGGATTTCATTTACATTTTCATCACTAATGTAATCTGGTTCTTCCTCTCCATACATACTTTTTCAAAATCAACTGTGTGAGTATTTTCATCTATCAGCTTTGAATCCACATGAGCCTGCACTGATATTAAATGTGGATATAGAATGGGTAGGTTAAGGTGCTCTCAGTAGACTGTTTCAATTAGTTAGTTGATCCTTGAGATATTTTTGAGCTGATATTTAGTTTCACCTTCTTCTCTTTGTCATTCTGTAATAACATTCATCAGTTCAGATATTTTTTCATTAAATGTTAAAGTTCCAGCTTGAAAAATAAATTAGAAATGGATAACTCCTTGTCAACATGTTTTTTTACAATAATTGATGGTCATGTGATGAATGTTATAAAAACTTGTTCAACCATATGAATGTCATCATCATCATTTAGAATAGGTATCTCGGTACTCGGCTCATTAGCTATGTTAATTGACACTTTGAAATGATCTGTTGTAAGTTGTTTATTGTGTAGCATATCGTTCTGCATATTGAACACCACATCCCTCACTACAAGGCGATAGGTGGGAGTTGATAGATATAAATCATAGTCATTTTCACCCTGTAGAATATTAGTACAGGAAAGGTATTTGTGTCTATGTGATTCACATTTCATAGAAACAATTATTATAACATTTATTACCTCAGCTAAGTCAGTTTTTTTAGGGGAATGGATCGCCTCCAAGATGGTGGGGGGTGGGGCGGGATCTTCACACACTGGTTGTTGTTGAGTTGTTTCTTCTCTTTTCCTCTCCCCCATTAAACTTGTTATCATATCTCTCTGGTATTGTAATTATTCTTGAAAAATATCTATTTTTTCTTTCATCTTTTTCATTTCCTCAGTTTGATCATCCTCTTGTTTTTGTTTTTGAAAATATGTTCGAGGTATCACCCCAAAACCCACACATCTGACGTAGCCATACTGTTCTAGATTCTTCAAAGCCGCTGAAAGTATGTCTGCATCTAGTGCGGGTGTTGTTAATTCTTGTGACTATATCAGATATAAAATATAGTAAAATAAGTATTCATTTTTATGTAATAGCGATTTAAATCAAATCAAATATATATTATGTCATACTTACACATGTTTTACACACTTTTTGTGTGTTCTCATCTATCAGTATCCCCTCTTTATTTACATGAGCCTCCTTCCATAGCACATGGTGTGGGATGGATATGGATTTCAATTTTGATTCATCATTCTATATATAAACAGGGAAACGTGTTTATGGTGTTGTTTTATGTCACATAAAAGTAGTACGATAGATTTAAAAGACGTACCACTTTTTTCTCAAGTGAAGCGTACCACATCCTTGCTTTATGGTAGGGGTATGCTGGTTTTGTTGCACGTTCTTTATTTTCAGCACTCAGTTGTTGTTTCATAAATAAAAAATTGTCAATCAAAGTGATGAATACAAGAAACATCAAACAACGTATTACTAAACACAATGTACCTGAAAAGTATGCTCCCCATGATGATTTCTAAATGCATCCCATGCTCCTTGGGATATCAAGTGCTTAAAGAGGAGGTGGGTGCGGCTTGATTTTACCTTCAGCATCTTTAAGATGATATTTCATTAAAATTATGAAGAAGCCTCTATGAATCCTTCCTACAACTCTTAATACATATTCCTTGTGTGAGGAATATACTATAAATTCACTTTGCAATGAATGAGGAAGAGTAAGTCAATGTTTTAGTATTTTATTTTATTTTAATAAATTAAAAAAATGATATCATAATGTTACCGTAACTCTTCCCACATTAGTGTCTTAAGCCCAGTGAAAACATGGTGCCATGACTGTGCATCAATCGGCACACATTTCCGAGTGACGATTACAATGTATCTACTAAAGATGTCTTTGTTGGGGTTAACATGTTGGCCTCACTTTTTTCATCCCACCTCAAATTTGATGCCTTTTTCTTTTGCCTTAAGGATTTTGGCTAACATTATCAAACTACGGTGCTCTTGTTTTTTTTTGCACCGTTAGGGATTAATTTCCTACCATTTACTCAGAAGAATCTTCATTATGTTCCTCTGAAGTGCTAGCATCGACCCTAGGACCAGTAGCAATAGGTTGAGAAACTTGTTGTACCTCAGCACTAGGACTAGCAACAACAGGTTGAGAAACCTGTTGTTACTCTACACTGGGACCAGAAGCAGCAGGTTGAGAGACCTGTTGTGCCTTAGGATTGGGTGCCTCAGTAGGTGAAAAAGTCATTATCTATAGAAGTGGTTTAAAATTTAATTTAGATTAAATAAAACTAGTAGTGAAAATATAATAACATAACATAACACAATGTATATTACAATATATAAATAACCTGATTATTGAACTCTCTTTTTTTTAAGACTGAAGAGATTTGATCCCTCTATCGACTATGTAAATCCCTTCATTGTGGTCTCCTATGACATACAAAATGTTGTCTACATTGGGACCACTGAGAAATGATTGTGAATTCCCTATGAAAGGGTCATCCTTCGTTGAACTTTCATCTGAACCTTCAGTTGTTTTGGTCGATAACAGAACAACTGACCAGTTTCAGTTTACGGTGTCTGGAACATTAAATACTTGTATTGCTTGTGACTCCATTATAAATGGTTTGTCTTTCTCCCCATCCTTACTGAAATAAACTTTCACAAATCCCAATCCATCTATTTTAATAGCACTTCTGTTATGCTTCTCTTTTTCTATATTGATATGACTATTGTCTAACATGTATTGTATTCCTCATGTTATTCCATGATTAATCCCTTACTAGGATTTATAGCTCACCTTTTTTATGCATGTCCTCAGGTTATCCCATGCAATGATAAGTACGAGGGAATGTAGTGGTCATGTGAAATAAGTTTTCAATAAAGATATTGTTTTTTATGTTTTAAGTTGTAATTTAATGATCCTAATCCCCAAATAAAATATACCTCTCAATCTTCCATGTTGTATCAAATGAAGTTTATGTAATAAATTATGCTTAATTGTGTAATAAAAGACCAGGGTTGTCATAGTTAGTATCAGAGGGAGGTTTAATTATTTTTGGGATTAGGATTAGAAAACCCTAGTAAATCCTTAGAGACAAGACTAAGTATAATAAAAACATCCCTAAGTTTTGGTGAGTATTGAGTAAGTGGTTTATCAAGAAAATACATCCCTATCTAGATACGAGCAGGTAGAGGCGGCTCTGGCAGAGATGTATCCTAGGGGTAAAACCCGAAAACACTTCTTTGAGCTAGACTCAAACGGGAACTGGTGCACGACAATAGGCCTTACTGCACTCTTTTTTACGACACTCCTGGGGGATATACTTTGTTAAATTCACAAGATTAGTATGAACCATTATTAAGGGACTAAAAAAATGCCCTAAGAATATATGTTAGAAATTAGATCATGGATAACATAGACTAAAGCCAATAGATTCATATGTTAAGGAAATAAAAGTTATTTATAAGTCATCAGATTTTTCCATGTATTAAAATTTATGTGTTACCCCTAACTTTCCTTTTATTCCAGCCAATGGCCAGTAATAGGAGGACTCGAGCTAACAACTGATCTGAGGATCAATGTGATGATTGTACTAATGAGATGCAAAATCCAATGGGAGCGGGAATCATGAACTTTTTCACGCTTCTCTCTCAGTTAACTCAAGATTTGAATAGAAACATGGGTCAAGTGGAATGTTCAACCCCCCCCCCCCCCAAGAAATAACAAGTCGCTATCGAGAGCTGTATGAGACAAAGGCCTCCTACTTTTAATGGATCATCTGATACCTCAATCGATGAACAATGGATCAACTCCATTGAAAAGATCTTATCCATCCTTCAATGTTCTGAACAAATGAAGTTTCTCCGGGATTCTTATCGTATGGAGGGTGAAGATGATCAATGGTGGAAGTTGATCAGAAATACGAAGCTTGAGGAGGAGATCGAGGAGTTGGAATGGAAGGATTTCCGGAAGATGTTTTTTGATAAATATTTTCCGCACACCCTCAGACTTAAGATGGAAAGGGGATTCCTTGCCCTCAAGCAAAAAGGAAACGAATATTTCGGAGCGTACAAGGAAAACTTTACAATTCATGCACGATACTACTCCATCTTTGTCATTACCCATGAATGCATGGTTGACTACTTCTTTGGTGGGTTATAACCTAGCCTGCGGAAAGCACTGGCAATCTGTGACTTCGACAGATATGAGGAAATTTTCTGATGTTCCTTCAAGGTCAAAATGGATATTATAGAATCTCAAGGGTATCATGGGGATAAGAAGAGTAAGGTGGACTTCAATGTTGGAGGTTTGATGGATAAATCCAATGGTACTAAGAAGATCCAGCACCCCACTTTCCAAAGGTGCAGAAATAAGCACCCTGGAAATTTCCTGAAGGGGATGAGGAAATTCTTTAGGTGTGGAAGATAAGGGCACATGGATTTTAACTATCGGCAAGAAAGACCCGCGACATCAACATAGGAGAGGAATGATCCATTCGAACCTCAATGTGTGGTTCATTTCTACAACTTAAAAGAACCAGGGCATCTTGCAAATTAGTGCCCTAAGCCAAGGGTTTTTGAAGGCAACCAACAACCTCCAAGGTATCAAGGATGAGCTTTTTCCATCAATACTACCAAAGTGAACCCCGACAATGAAGTGGTGATAGGTACTCTAGTTATTCATTCAATAATAGTGAACATACTTTTTTATTTAGGTTCTACGCATTATTTTATATCTCAAAAGTTTAGTTAAAACAATCCCAGCACCACCACAAATCATGGAAGTGAAGATGTCGGTGAGTACGAAAAATGGGGAAATCATTGCATCCTATGAATATAACTTCTCCTCTATCATAATATGTGGATTAAACTTCCCTGTGAACCTCTTCATCCTCCCTATGGTTGAATTTGATGCGATTCTTGGCAAGGATTGGATTTCTTTATATAAAGCTAACATAAATTGCCGAGAGAGGGAAATCACTCTCCATGTGGATAATCGACCCCCAATTCTATACAAGTGAAAGGAGGAAGATGAATCTTCTTTAGCTCCATCATCTGAAGTGTGGATATTAATGCCCTATGAGAACACGTATCTAGATCAGATGATTGAGTCCAAGGAAGAAACCATCCTTGAAGACATGCCTATTGTGAGGGAATTCAATGAAGTGTTTCTCGAGGAATTGTCTGGTCTTCCTCCTAGAAGAGATGTTGAATTGTCAATTGATCTTATACCTGGGGAGTTTCCAATATCCAAGACTCTGTATTGAATGGCCATTATAGAGCTTGAGGAGTTTAAGAAACAACTAAAAGAGAATCTGGATAAAGGTTTTATATGCCCAAGTGCTTCACCATGGGGTGCACCAGTCCTCTTCATCAAGAAGAAGGACGGGTCAATGCGCCTTTGCATCAATTATCGCGAGCTTAAAAAAATAATGATAAAGAATAAGTATCCTATCCCACAAATTGATGACTTATTCGATCAGCTATGTGGAGCACAATACTTCTCCAAGGTGGATTTGCAGTCGTGATATTATCAAGTAAGGGTGAAGAAGGAAGATATCCCCAAGATTGTTTTTCATACAAGATACGGGCACTATAAATTCATAGTAATGCCTTTCAGACTCACTAATGCTCCAGAAATATTCATGGACTTGATGAAGAGAGTCTTTAGAGATTACCTCGAAAATTTTTTGGTAGTCTTTATAGATGATATTCTGATATACTCCAAAACCAAGGAGGATCATGAGGAGCATCTAAGAACTGTACTAGTGACCTTGCGGAAGGAGAAGCTCTATGAAAATTACAGAAAGTGTGAGTTCTGGTTGAAGGAGGTATCATTATTGGGCCATATAATCACAAGAAATGGGATATCTATGGATCCCTCTAAAACATATGCAATTTAGGGATGGCCAAGGCCAACATTGGTAATGGATATCTATAGCTTCTTGGGGTTAGCTAGATATTATCAACAATTTGTGAGATAATTCTCACGATTGTCCAACCCTATTACCAAGATAACTAGGAAGGGATTAAAGTTTTCTTGGAGTGATTAATGCAAAGAAATATTCAAGGAGTTGAAAAGGAGGCTTATCACTGCGCCCGTGCTCACTTTACCCACAAGTGGGGAAATTTTTGTGGTATTCAATGATGCTTTGAAGAAGGGCCTGGGATGTGTGTTGATTAAAAATGACAAAGTCGTTGCCTATGCTTCAAGGCAATTGAAAGTTCATGAATAGAACTATCCAACACATGACCTCGAGTTGGCTACAGTGATCTTCGCTTTGAAAATTTGGTGGCATTATATCTTTGGGGAGAAGTGTGAAATATATATGGACCACAAAATCCTCAAGTATATATTCACACAGAAAGAGTTGAAAATGCGCCAATGAAGATGGTTAGATCTGATCAAAGACTATGACTTCTCAATCCATTACCACCTTGGGAAAGTGAACAAGGTGGCAGATTCCCTAAGTAGAAAGGACTCAACGATTCTATCATTGATGAGAATTTAAAAGGATCCAATCTTCTTAGATTTGATGAAGATGGAAATGGGAATCATAAAGAAGGGAACATCATCAATCATTTCACAAATTATTTCTCAAACATCACTTTTGGAAAGGTTAAAGGATGCTCAAAAGGATGATGTGGGAATTTAGGAAAAAGTGGAAGCTATCGGAAAAGGTAAATCCTCGGAGTTTAATTTTAATGAAGAAGTAATTGTGAGATTTGGGAAAAGACTATGTGTTCCATCATGTCCGGAGCTGAATAAGGAAATTTTGGATGATGCACATAGTTCAAATTTCTCTATTCACCCAGGAAACACAACGATGTATCGAGATATATGAGAGCATTATTTGTGGGATAATATGAAGAAGGAGATCTCTGAATATACATCAAAGTGCCTGATATGTCAGCAAGTGAAGGCAGAGAGGCATAAGTCTAAGGGGATGATGAAACCATTGCCCATACCAGAATGGAAATGGGAGAACATCACCATGGTCTACGTCACCGGACTTCCGAAGACATCCAAAGGTAACAATGCAATCTGGGTTGTTGTAGATCATCTTACAAAGGCTACACACTTCACTACTATTCAGGAGGATTTATCATTGGATAAATTGGAATAGATATATATCAGGGAAGTGGTAAGGCTGCATGGAGTACCACTATCTATTGTTTCTGATCGAGATCCAAGATTCATCGCTAATTTTTGAAAGAGTCTTTAATATGATCTGAATACTGAACTGAACTTTAGTATGGTCTATGATCCTCAAACATATGGCCAATCCAAGCAGACTATCCAAACACTTGAGGACATGTTGAGAGCATGATCAATGGACTTTAAAGGAGGATGTGATCAACATCTTCCTCTGGTTGAGTTCTCTTATAATAACAGTTTCCACTTGATCATCCAAATGGTAACATAAGAATCTCTTTATGGGAAAAGGTACAGAACACTTGCGTGTTGGGATGAGATCGGTGAGCGTAAGATTCTTGGACGAGAAATGGTCGAGGAAATGGTGGAGAAGGTGAAAACCATTTAGCAGCATATCAAGGCAGCCTAGAGTCGACAGAAGAGTTATGAAGATAACCATCGATGAGACCTTGAGTTTAAAGTTGGAGACATGGTATTTCTATGCATATCTCTGTGGAATAAGGTCATGATGTTTGGAAAGAAAGGGAAGTTAAGTCCAAGGTACATCGGCCCCTTCGAGATTCTTGATCATGTCAGGGTTGTGGCCTATCGACTAGAACTTCCACCTACCATGGCCAAAGTACATGATTTATTTCATGTATACCTCTTAAGAAAGTACATACTGGACCCTTCACATGTACTCTCTTCAAAGGTGGTACAGTTAGAGGATAATCTTTCTTATGAGGAGCAACCAGTGAAGATATTAGATTGTAGAGAAAAAGTTCTACGAAATAAGACAATGACCCTCCTCAAGGTGTTGTGGTGAAACCAAAAGTTTGAATAAGCGATGTGGGAATCAAAGGAAATGATGAATTAGAGTAACCCACATATATTTTATTCTAGGAAAAATAAATTTCAAGGGTGAAATTTCTTAAGGGGGGAAGATTGTAACGACCCAAACTTTCATTAATGGAAATCTTTCTTGATCTAATTAAATGTCTCTTTATGTAAAATGTTTATATAAAATGTCAAATAATTTGGTTTTATGTTTTTGGATTTTAAAATACTGTTAATAATTGTGATCATTGCTAATATATCCATTGAACAATGATCACATGATTAGTATAAATATAAGTCTTTAACAAATCCAATTTACTCAGACAAAGGAAGCGATGACCTCATCTAGTAGACGTGCCTCATACAAAGCCCATTTTTCAGAGATTAGAAAGGAGGTTTAATCTTTAGGATTCTCTCTTGACCAAGCCAAAGTCGAGATTGAATATGTTAAGCTCGAGTGGGACCGCCTACGAGATAAGTGAAAGTTGATAGAGATTACCACCCGATCAATGTTATCTAAGCCACCCCAAGAGTCTGTCACCATCGCACACCTTACTCATCGGTCTTATGTGGGTGTTATAATGGGTTATGTAACAAGACCTTAGTAATATGATTATGTACATTATTTTTTTATATAATAATGAATATATTTTCATTTTATTATTGTTACGTTGTAAATAGTTTTTAAAGCAAAAATAGTATTTTTAGTTAATGTTCAACTAAGAAATCTATTTTGATGAATTAATGGATTTTTGAATTAAATAATATTTTAATAAAATATTATTATTTTTATTAAATTAATTTTTATTAAATATTAATGATTTTATAATTTTATGAATGCAATTGTAATTTTTATTAAGGTTTGAAAGCCATTTTTTTCAAAACCCATGAATTTTCGATAAATGTCGGTTTTTATTTTAAAAGTGAAAATTAACATATTTAGAAAATTATTTATATAAAATTATTATTATTTCTGGAATTAGGACATTGAAATTATCCAATGGTGAATTTTTCATAATTTTCTGAGACAGTCAAATTTTTGGGTAAAAATTAAATACCGTTTAAATATATAATGTGTTTTATGATATCATAATGACTCAATAGTGATGTAATAAAATAATATAAACTTTATTTCCAGCCAATATATGTTTTACCATTAAAATAATGTGATTTTCTGTTTGTTTGATTTATTTTACAAAGCTTTAGTTGACCCTTCAAGACTTATTAAACATTTTGTCTTTTTAAATTGTTTTCCTTGGGAGTGTGACTCACCTCCACATAAGTAACCCCATTATTTTAAGAAGTTTGGACTTTGGAGTTATAAAATACTATTTTCCACCTCCCTTTTCCAAAAACCATGGGGAAAAAACCATGGTCTGGTTAGTGGTTTGGATTAGTTTAATGTGAGGTGTCCCAAACCTAAATAATAAATAATTCCCTCACCTTTCCTATATAAACCCACCCAATCTCCCACTTCATCCTCACTCAAAGCCTTTGGAGTTAATCCAACCTATGAACTCCTCTCTCTATAATCCTCCCAAGGCGCCACAATCTCCCAAGAAGCCTCTCTCAAGCCTCTCTCAAGCCTTTGGAAACACACTTCCAAGTAAGGGTTTTCTTCATTTCTCATTTTTGTCCAATATTCTTTAAGTTGTTATGAACTTTTAATTTCAATTATAAATGCCGGGGTATGGGTTTTAATCTATCCCATAATTCCCTATTTTTGTTTTAATTATGGGATACCCCTTTCTCTCTCGTTAAATTCCTCCCATGTACACTCGTTACTATGCCAAAATTATGAAAGGAATTTCTCTCTCCTCATTTACATTCAAGAAATTATTCTGTATCATGAATCTAAATTCCATTACATTTGTTGGGACATGTATCTATATGACCCCCTCACTGTCCATGTCATGTAAATATGATGAGACACCCCTTTATCTCTCATCAACCATTTTTATGAGTTCTTATGTCACGCCGTTATGCTGCCGAAATGGCATCGTGCTTTTCCAAGCCAAAGTCATTGTGTAGTGAATACCATGCCCATTTCTCTATTAAGGGTATTCACCTTTATGCACATTTACTTATTGTTCAAATAGTTTCATGTATTTATTCCATATTCATTTATCGTGGAATAAATGATTATGTTGAATGATTTAATGTTTTATGATCCATGTGGCACACTTATGCATGAAATGAAACGTTTAAGAAGGGTGCGCCCTGATAGTGATCCAATGCATTGGGTAAAGTATAGTATCATGATAAATCATGTGAAATGGGTGTTTAATCATGATAATTCAAGTCCAATGAGGGTTTAATCGTGCTTCATGTGTAATGAGGGTTTACTCATGCTCTATGTGCAATGAGTCTTGGCTCATGCTAATTCCATGTTTAATTGTTGTTGCCACATTTCCATGTTATGATTATCATGCTTTGTCATTCATTTATGTTTATGCTTCTCTTGTTCTATATTTATATTCCTATTTTATAACATGTATTTTATTCCTCGTGTTATTTCATGATTAATCCCTTACCGGGCTTTATAGATCACCCTTTTTTATGCATGTCCTCAGGTTATCCCATGCAATGCTAAGTACGAGGGAATGTTGTGGTCATATAAAGGAATATTTAAATAAAGATGTTGTTTTTCATTTTTTAAGTTTTTATGTAATGATCCTAATCCCCAAAGAAACTAAACATCTCGATATTCTATGTTGTATCAAATGAAGTTTATGTAATAAATTATGTTTAATTTTGTAATAAAAGACTAGGTTTGTCATTTAGAACATCATATATGTATCATCGACTAGAGTTAGAAGGTGTTGTAAGGTAAGGTGATTCCTATTATTTGGGTCATATGGTAGTATTAAAAGCTCAAATATAAAAATTTATATTAGTAATCTGAGTATAAATCTCAATGGTCGGACTTTTTCCCTCAAGAAGCTAGTTGAGGATTCTCGGGGATGAGAATCCCAATAGAAAGGAGGTTGTTAAGACCCTGACCTTTATATGTTAGTGTTTACCTTTAATTATTGTGTTTAATTTCCTATTTTGTGTGTTTATAAGTTAGATAAGGGTTTTCATAAAATATTTTGTGGAAGATGGTTAAAAGTGGGGGTTGATATCCAAGTGTTGATCGCATCGGGTACCCAGTGGGCTGGCATCGGGTACTCTATGGCACTCCAGTGGATGCAGGTCCACTGTTAGCACCACTAGGGACCCAATGGACCTGAACAAAGTAATCATTGGAACTAAATATGTTTTTTATAGTGTGGGGATAAAATCATATTTTCACTTTAAAATTGTACCCCTAAAATAAAGGGGGCTCTGGATTTCACCCTCATTCTCTGGAACCCCATGGAGCTCCACTTCTTCCCATATCCCTATTGAATGAATCCATCCTTAATTTTTGATTCAAGAGGATATATTTAGTCATGGGATATCAGTGTTGGAATGGTAAGGTCGTGGAATCCTCTATTATTCTTCTTTATTATTTTTCATTTCAATAATGGGTGTAATCCCTAGTTTCTCTGATCAGGGTTTTATGAAATATTTCTAATCCACTGGCTTCCCTCTAATATAAATATTTTGGGAGATTATATTAGGTGATATCATGGTATTTCCTTGGTCTTTCTTCCTAGAGTTCATCTTCCCTATCAGTGATGGTTGGAACCCTAATTATACCTTATGTTAGGTTGGATTTTTAAGTCAAGTGGTGGAATAATTTTATATATAGGAACTCAAATAATTATTCTAAAAATATTTTGGTAGGTGAACCCCTTAATCATCTTATATTTTTAAATATTTGGTCTAGCAATGTCATATATATGAGTGAATCTAATTAAAAAAAGAAGTTGTCTTTTGAAAAATATTTCTTAAAATGGTTTTTATTAAATTATGGCATGTTTTGGTTGATTTGGTATATATTTACATATTTTCATGCCTTGATTTATACATGTTTTTTTTCTTTATGTTTTACAGTTTATAAAATATGTATTGTACCAGATTTTTAGTAAAATATTTAAATTATTAGCATGATTATTATATTGGTTGTAGTCCAACATGCCTAGACTTTATAGTCAAGTTTGATAAACATGTTATATTGTAGATTTCATGATTTTTATTTAGTTATTTAACTTGAAATATGAGGGTTTTACTTGATCTTTAAAAGGGGTATTTAATGAATGAATAAAAGTATGCTTAGGTTCACCCATTATCAATGGATAGGTTGATGGATTTGGATGGGCTCGCAACACCTTGACTTATTATACAGCTTACCTGTTTCCTCAATGATATGGGTAGAAAGACTGACCCCAACTTATTATACACAGTTACCTTTCCCTAAGATGGGTAGAAAGGATTCCCTGACTTATTATAAATTATTATCTTTCCCATGGGGGTAGGCTTGTGTGCCCTAACTTATTATAATCATTATTCTCAGAACCCGAGCATAGGCTCAAAGCATGTATGATGGGTATGGATCCTCTCGGTATAGGGAGTCAGTTAATACCATTAATTTTTAAACTATATGTTTTTGTTAAATTATATTATTAGTTATAATTATTAGTTCTCTTGAATTGTATTGTTTTTTACACACTTTAGCTTATGACAAGTGGTTAAGGGGAAAGTGGTGACCATCTTATAGGTATGATATACTCACACCCTACAAAGGCCCCCATAAGATGTGTACAGATATATTTGTATGTGACTAAGTAAAATTACGGTGTTGGATCATGAGATTTAGTTCCAATTAGTGTATAAAGTGTTTTTGGAGTCTTTTTATCCTTTTGGTGGATGAGTGGAGTGGATGTGTAGGGGATGTCCATAGATGTTCATTTGGGAGTTTTTACTTATGGAACTTTATCTTTTGGTTCATTAGGAATTGTTGGTTGTAATACTTTTTATATATCACATTTTTTATAGTATCATACTTTTTATTAACCTTTTGGTTGTTTTGGATTGTTGTGATGTGTTGATGCAAGTATATTATCTATTGTATCTAGTTTCATTATTTTTTATCCATCTCATTCCACTTAGATTGGCCCAAATATGAGCATAGAACTTATCCATTTATTTACATGGTATTATGAGGTTAAAACATATCTTATAAATTCTTCCTTCATACCTCAACATTTACTATAACCTCTAATGACTGAAATATGCACCTGACACTACCAAAAAACTGGGTTTCCATAGCGCCACCCTTTATCAGCGCTTTTTAGTAGTACTGATAGGGGGGTTTATCAGTATTTTTTTCCTAGTGCTGATAAAGTGTATATTTCAAAAAAAATATTTCATAAAAAATAATATATTGATATTTAAATATATAAGTATATTTATATTGATAAAAATATAATATATATTTTTTTAAATATGTTTTAGATAAGTATAAATAAACATTTGCACTTAATATATAAGATATGTAGTGAAAATGACTTATAAAATATCTTAAAATTTTATTAATTAATAATTTTATAATTATCATCAAATAATAATAATTTAATAACAATTTGAAAACACAAAAAATCAAAAATAATAATAAAAGATCTAAAATAAGTTGACAACATAACTCATTTTTCAAATGACCATAACTTTTGATCCGGGTGTCCGTTTGAGCTCTACATCATATAAAATCAAAACCTACGATGAGATCTACACGCTAGAGACCTAATAGAACCTTATTTCATATTTTTCAAGGCCAAAAAAGGCCTAGAAGGCCTCCAAAATTGAGTTTTTAGTCCAGATACCCAAACTTTTTAACATTCGATGCAATTTCTGCCTCGTTTAAGGGGGTATTTTTTCCCTTATTTTGTAGGGAATGAATTTATTTCAATGGATTACATTCATATTCAGATTATGGATTTGAAAGTTTATCATTTTTTATAATTTACTGTTATTTATAATCAAATATATAACAATATATACACATTTTTTTAATATTCTCACATAAAAATTAATTTTATAAATAATTAATTAAACATATTTACATATAAAATAAATTTCCAAATATATAAGCCTTATCTAAATAAAAAACTAATATCCATTTTATTTAAAATAAAAATATATGAATATTTATATAATGTGTAGGTGTATATATATATATATTTGCGTGCGTGTGTATTGACAAACTGATATATATTATCTATATATTCTAAACATATGTATATACATATTAATATATAATATTTGTAAATACATATAAATATGTATAATTATACTTACAGATACACATATAATATGTGTGTGTGTGTTGTATATATGTTTTTATTTATTTATAAACACACATAAAAACATATTTTATAAATGCATTCAAAACTGATCTTATAAATATATATTAATATATGAATAAATATAAGGATAAAAAATATTAATGGATATAAGTAAATATATATAAATATATATTAATATACAAATATATATATATATATATATTAATATAACTAATTATATATATTAATATAAATATATATATGTTAATATAAATATATATATTAATATATGAGTAAATATAACTATATATATATAAATAAATATATATATTATTAAATGGAGAGAAAAGAAATATGGTGGAGTGGTAAGGGTTTAGGCGCGCAGGCAAGAGGTTCTGAGTTCGAATCCAGGGGGAGGCAGGGAACGCGTGGGGGTGGAATTGGGGCCAAGCCCTGTTAAAGGATGGGGGGCTATTGAATCCCCTCCTTGAATTGTAGTAATATTTTTTTTAATATTTTTAACTTTTATCAGTGCTAAAAAAAGCGCTGATAAAGGACTCGTTTATCATCGCTTTTTTTAGCATTGATAAAAGATCCCTTTTATCATCGCTTTTTTTAGCGCTGATAAAAGGGGTCGTTATCAATATTTTTTTAGCGCTGATAAAAGATACCCCCTTTATCTTATCTGATATTAATAGAACTTTTTTAGTGTTGTAAATGGACTTTTCTAGTGCTTTTAAAGTCCATATTTGCAGTAGTGTGAGGTGTTCTGGTGGCCTGGTTAGATGTCATTCAAGTAAATGGGTCATGATCATTATAGGGGAGGCATATATAAAAGGAATAAAACTTTGTAAAACTAAAAAATATAGTCAAGGTTTTTAATTATTTCAATGATGGAAGGAAATAGAGTGTACATCATGCACTACAGGAATAATTCATGTAATAATCATTATAGAGAGAATGACAGCTTGAATGGAGGATAAAGAATAAATTTTCTCCTATTTTATAAAAGAAAGATGAATACTTGAAAAAATATTCACCAAGGTTAAACAATTAAAATGTGGCTCTAGTAGATATAAAAAATAAGAATCATGAAGTATACATAGTGATATCACAAATATCACTGTAAGGCAAGAGAGAGAGACTAGTAGAGTAGATCTCTTACGGAGAAAGAAATTTAGAGAAAGATACGGTGATGATTCATCAATGGAGGAAATTTACAGTAGTGGGATTAGTCTCATAGAGGAGATTAATCCCCATCCAAATAAGGTGGTAATGAAAGATCAAATATCTAGAAATAATTTTTTACAAGTGGTGTTTCTCGAAGGATAACCATAGATAAGTCTTGGAAGGAAGTCGTAAGTAAGGTGTTGGTTCATCAAAACCATCCACATTCTTCTAATTGAGTGTGTTTAAAAAATACCCCTCTCCCTATATATTTAATTTTTATAAACATTGTTGGGTTAATGTAGGTTTATGTGGGAGATACAATCCATGGGTTGAATATATTAAAATACAAAAGTTCATTGCAAGGAATGAAGTATTTGAAAAGTTTTACTGAACTAGATGAGGATGAAAATGTAGAATATGGAATCACATGTGTTATTAAGGATCAGTCTAAAATTTCAATTGGTGTTAGTGAAATTCAATTGGTATAAAATCTATTTTGAGAAAAATAATAATTGGTATCATAAAAATGTTCAGTAGTTTTAAACCTTGAAGAAAGAAGAAGATTGCAAAATGCTGGAGAAAAACACAAGTTAGCTATTATTATATGTGTGGAATTTTTGAAAGAGATATAGGTATATGATTAACATCATTGACCATACAAATTCAATCAAGAAGGTTTTATATTTATTGAGCGGCAACAATATTCAATGAGGAGTTCATGTTTTTGGGTTTTGGAAAAATTTATTATCTATATTTTTTTAGATACTTAAAGCTACTAAAAGGAGACTCCCATGGTAAATATAGTTCTTATAATTAGTTTTAATTATGAATGAATTCAAGGGGAATTTTAGTTGTAAATTTATAAATAATATTAGCCTCATATGTAAATGTTTAAAGGACCTATGAAAAAGGAAGGAGTTTTCCTAGAAATTGTTATGACTTACACACTTTTTGATTTATTGTTTATTTTTTGATGATCTTGTGAAAGTGTGATTGAGATCACAAGGATAGATTTTGAAGAAGGAAAACACTCAATTTACATACATATATTAAATCAAGTGAGTGAAATGTACAAAATTAAAGTGCTGACATATACTCTTGTTTCTTATATTGATCTTTAACTTAATTTTCCTTAGAGGATTTATTTATGACTATTTGAAAAGTGGTAAGTTCACTTGTTGAAAATCTTTGAGAAGTTTAGTTATAGTTGGTGAAAATAATGATCTTCATATGTAAATTTATAATTATTCAAAATAATTATTATTAGATCCCTTAGTAACACAAAAATATATTTCAAACGTGGATCTAAAGATATAGAGTGTTAACTAAGGAGGATAAGATGTGAAGGATGTGCTGGAAATATAGGTAGTGGAAATCATATCTTAAAGATAAGTTTTACACTTATATAAGAGAGTTAGAGGTTATAAATATATGTTGAAAGAGGAGTTATGTGGCATGGGGGTTTAAACTCACTAAATTTGTAAATTCATATACATTTATGTGATGAAGATGATTTCTTAGAAAATTTATTGATGATATTTCACTGAAAAAGGGGGAGAAAATTATATGAATATGGACCTTGTTCTTTATTGACAAAGGGGGGGGGCAGGTGAAGTCTATAACTCCATATATTATTAAAGAGAGAAATTTTAGTTCAAAAATCCATATACAGGGAGTAAAATATATCTAGTTTAATTATTCATGGATTATGGATTACGATGAAATGGATTCATGAAATAATTGTTCACATATGGATTCATGGAATAATTTTGTACAAAATCCAAAGGGGAGGATGTTTTAACCAAAGATTATATATTTGAATTATTTACAATATTAGATATGGTGATAATCGACCAAGATTATATATTTTGGAGTTAGTTTATAATCAATGGTTTCAATTAAAGTTGGATTTATTCATAGTTAAGGAAGGATATCAATTAATGGATCAAAATAAAATGGGAGAGTGTTTTCGAGTAAACAAGTGGTGTTATGATGAAATATCATATAATAGAGAATGTTGAAACCATGAAAAAGTTTAAGTTGATATGAAAAGACTTTGAGATTCATAAAGGAAGATGAATATATCAATGATGCATGGAAACCTTGTTTTGTAGAGAAAAAATGACTTTATACTTACATGGGTCAAAAAGTGAGGAGGGTGAAAGACATTTTCATTCATGGAATTAGTGAGTGAAAATGATTATGGTAATACTTGGAATACTAAGAGAAAAATTATTTATATAACCATAATTACTACATGAAGTCTATGGTAGGGAAAAGGTGAAAGTATCTTAGCATAGAAAGGATAAGGGAGGTTTGATAGAAGTTAAAGATAGCTTGGAAAGTGAAGATTTGTGATTTGGTTTAGATGACTGAGGTGAGTGATTTAAGATATTTATTTTGGTTTATTTAAGAATTGGTTAAAATTTAAAAATATTTGCAGAAGTATGTGGAATATTTTTTGAAAGAATAAAAAACTACACTGCAATGATATTTATCATGGAATAATATTTATGGGTAAATTTCTAGAAATAGTGGATAATATATTATGCTATAAAGGTAACCTTTTATACCATAATTTATGTTATGTAAGATTAAAAGGTAAAGAAGTGATTATCACTATCATTTATGGTCTAAACTTCATGTTGCAATGAAATGTTGGAATATAGATAAATTTTTGATTTAAACTAAGTCATGTTATAAGGAATAAACATTATGCTATGAAGGATAGTGATCTTATAAATTAGTTTGAAATTGGATGTTTCACCCAGATAGTCACACTACAATATGAAGTAGTTATTTGATAAAAGGTTTAAATATATTTCATAATCTATATTACTATGTCATAATGTATTCTGAAAGAAAATATCAAGATATCGACCTCGTAATTTATGAATTTCAAAATCAAATCTGATCCTTAATTTTGGGGGACACTATAATAGAGTCACATTATGAAGTAATAGAAGAAATCACATAATAACTCTTTGAACATATGGTTAACTTTCATATTCATATATCTTGAAGATAATGAGAGATATAACTCAATATTTTTAAGTTTGACTCAACTTAGTTAGACAAATCTGATTACACTTAAATGGGTGTAATACAGGGCATAATCTTGAATGATCCGGAGAACGAAGATTGATATGAACCATTGGATAAATTAGGGGTGTCCAAACCTAGCCCAACCCGATTAACATGACCTAACCCAATTAGTATGGGTTAGTTTGGTTTAGGTTACACATGGGATATGGATGAGTTGGGTTAATTTGGTTCTGGTCGGGTTCAGGTTGGATTAGTTCATAGGTTAGAAAAATAATGAACCAACCAGACTAGACCAACCCAACCAATCCCTAATTTATTTCCTCTGGTTTGGGTTATCCATGTGATGATGTATTTCTTGGTTTTTTTAGAAACATGATTTATAATTTTGAATTGAAGTAAATAGGTATTGTTGTTCTATTTTTATTTAGAAAAAATTAAATGTTATAAATTTGTTTAGTTTTAATTTAATCAATAGTTTTATAGTTTTGTTTTGTTATTTTTTCCTATAATTTTTCTTTACCTGACACAATAAACCAAACCCAAACTGACCCGACCCACATCAAGTTAGGTTGGGTCATTACAAAAAAAATCTATGGCCCAATCCAACACAACCCGACCACTTTTTTTAGGTCAGGTGAAACAATTTCCCAAACATTACCCAGCATGTCCCATGGACACCCCTAGGTTTAAGGGAAAGATATCAGAATCCAATAAATATTTTGTTGTATCATAATTGAAAATATAAGTGAAGATAGAATTTTTAGATCCAATTTTACATAAAGAAGAGTGTTTCGTGATATATTACTCATTGATACATCTAATTCATTGAAGGATGATCATTGTTGATGGAGTTTCATTGATTACATTTGGTTTGGTGGAGAAGAAGAAAATGTGTACCAATGATAATTCATTTTTTAATTATTCTTATTTGGAGGAGTTATTTACTGCTAGAGTAATCATTTGAAGAATAGAGATTTTTTGTATTAGTATATTAGAAGTATACCAATTAGGATCGAAAGAATGTATTCTAGATGGTCTAATTACAATAGGGGGAGTGAATTGTGGTTTTAAAAACTTTAGTTCAAAAGTATTTAAACTAAAAAAATCATAAAAACTCTTTATGTAAAATGAAATCAAATTCGGACTTGGTCCTCAGTCCGATTTTAAGAGTATCGTAATTGGGTCGATTCTAATATGTTATTTACCAAAAGTTTTAATCACAAATGGTTAAAGCTATATAGAGTATAGTAGTTACGATTATATCAGATTATAAAGAAGAATGTAATGAATCTATCTTAAAAGACTATAAAATAATAATCATAGTAATATCATATTCACATATGAAACTATGTAAAAAGAGTAATACAATTGTATCATAATCAAATCTATTACGATAAACAAGATACAAATAGAAAGTTGAAATATAAAAGTATCACTTTCTTTTACATGCAGTGGAAATAAAATATTTGTAATAAAATAAGTAAAACAAATGAATAAAATTCTTTTAACCTAAAGATAAGGGTATCCAAATCCTATTATAAAGGTTCCCTTTTTATACTTACAAGAAAGACTGTCTTTCCTTAGTAAGGAAATCTCTAGATATGATGATCGAATTCTTTGTCTGCCTATGCTCAGTAGCCCTCGATTCAATGGATTGGATTCTGTCACACTATGACCATGTTCCCTCAATCAATACAATGATCATATTCTCTGTTTTCCCAGCCTCAGAAGCCTTCGATCATATTCACACAATCAGACACAAAAAAATGAAAATGTTCTAAAGGAAATAACCAAAATAGGGATTCCTTTAAAACACAACGACTCTAAACAATTACAAAAGTCTAGGAAAAATCTATTCATGATTTTGATAATTTTTAGAGCTATCATACAATAGTAATTTCAGTAAAGAATATAAAAAATGTGTCAGCTCCAAACTATTTGAATGGTCATGTATTTGTAGGCGATCTTCTAATGGTCATCTTGATCCTCTAACGATCATATTTTCTCTGAGTTTTTCACAAGGACTTGGACACCTGGAATCGACATCTCATATATTTCTTTCATAATATAATGTTTGACATCATATTGAATTTACACCATCATAGTGTAAAATATATTCCATTATGATAGAAAATAGTTTTCCATATTCAGAATTTAAACTTTAGTCAATCTTATGGATTTCCTTACATATGTCATTATGATGATATTTATGAATGTGGATCTAATGTTTATCAATAATGATATTAGTCTTATTATAAGGAATCAGTTAGTATGGAATACAAGACAGAATTTCTTATAACTAATATGATAAGGTGAATCAAATTGTAATCAGTTCCATATTCATTACGATAATCATAATGAAGAAAGTTAGTATAAATTCATGAATACTTTATATAACTATTTATAAGTATGGAAAATTTATATGTTTTCTATAAAAAACATTCTAAAACACTTTTAACATAAAAAAATTAATAATCAAGTATTTAATAAAGAGTTTGTGATTTCCAAAAATAATAATGGAAAAGTCATAAAGAAACTTTTGACTCAACAGATTCTACTCTTCTAACAAGGGGTTGATCTTACATGACTTTGGATAAACAAGGCATTAAGGTGGATATTAACATCACATAAATTATGTAATTTATTAATGCAAATGAGATCTATTTACACATGCTTATTAAAGATGAATTAATATTTATAAATTCTTAAATACTTCCTTGATTTTTTTTAAAACAGTGAAAGAGTAGTGAGTGGCCCTTAGGCGAGCAGAAATATTTCTCTAAATATCTTTTAAGTCTAGTTAACCTTGTCAATGAATGAAAATAACCAATATATTTTATCCACTAAAATAGTGTGTTGATAATAGATTTTTATACACAATAAAATCATCATGTGTATGCTCCTTAGTTGAATCCTGATATGGGTGAACCAAGAAAAATATTTGTGTTCTTGTGTGGTTTGTTTTCTGTATATGTTTTTGATGCTCAGTTTAAGTGAGATTGAGGGAATGATAGATTTTGAATTGTTTTTTCTAATAAGGTAACATGATCTGATGACGAGAGAGAGTTATGTGATAAAAAGTTTAAACTATCCAACACCTTGATTTACTCCCCTCAGGGTGCATCGAGACTCATATCAAGATACACTAGTCCCAACAATCAGGATTTTAAAAAAACACTAGAATTCCCCCTCTAAAAAAACAACCATGGAAACACCGAGTACTTGGTTCCCTATTGGCCACTTGGTTTTGATACATTAGTAAATAGGTGGCTCATCTAGGGGTTTTGTTACCCTCAAAATAGTACTAAGTACCCAGTGGTTTGTACTGCCATATATCATCAATATTTCCTCTCAAACACCCAAGGATTGCAATATTTTCCTCCACATTCTCTAAACCCAACTAGAATAATTCCTAAATCAACTCCCAGACATCATAAATTCAATTTTAATCTCTAAAAATCATAGAATTCTTGACTTTGGTTCTACAAGGGTTTAATTTATCTACCGGTTGTCAATTTATAATGATATGGCATTACACTTTTGGTCGGTTTAGGTCATGTTTAAAGCCCTGTGAAATACCATATTTCATGGGTAGAGAAAATAGAAGATATCACAAGTTATTCAATATAAATGGAATTATATGAGATATGAGTTGGTATTTCATATAAACACCTACCTTAAGAATAAAGGAAACCTAGTTTCCTTTACCAATATAAAAAAGGAAACAAACAAATTGGACTCAAAAAGACAAGGCATAAGGGAAATATAAAAAGGATCAATAAAAAAACAAATCGATCACAATTTAATCCAAGAACAAAACCAATGCCACTACTATGACCAATAGAAATGATTAAGTATAAATACTGGTTACTAAGGAGAAGAAACGCAACTGCCATATGGATCGAATGACAAACGGGGTGATCCAGGAGGAGAGGGATCATCCAAAATCACCTCGAGGGAGCCTAGGGTTCTATAGGGAGCCTACATGTCAAATGTAAGAAGATTCAGGCATGAATAATAGATAAAATTTATGGACTCAAGTCATCTACGTTGTAAATAATCATGTTGCACATACATTGAAAAGGGTGTCTCTTCGGATTAAAAATGCACTGAGTAAAAAATTTACGACATAAGATAATATTTTCTGTTGTAAATAATTATGCCCTATAATCCATTCTCACAGCTTATGGACGATGAGTATTTTAATCCATAATCCATTAGTTTATAGTGTAAATCCCTTCTGCAACCAGTGCCTAATAATACCCCCCTATAGAACTCTAATTTAACCTAGACCTAAAGTGAACTCCCCTAAATCCTTTCATACATTTATACTTGGACTCCACTAATCCAAAAAAATATACATCCCCATACTTTAGTTCATTTTCCATGGATAATTATCTCCATCCCCAAAAGGCTCGAAACACTCCCTAATAAAAATGGAAATGGGAGAAGAGAAAATAAGTACCTAAATGAAGGTTATGGTATGTTACAAGTCCCCGCACCATACAAGCTTTATATCCCTATAAAGTCCTCAAGATCTTAGACTCGCAAAAAGTGAAGAACACTACTACCTCATCAAAAATTCATATTCCCATGTCTCATGGATCTTGTCTATACTTCCATAGTACATGAACCAAAGGAATAATTTTACCTAGAAATACCTTCTCTCAGTGATCCATAATCTAAACTAGTTTCTTATCCATGGTGGTGTCAGGATCAAGATCAACATCCTCTTATCCAATCACATGGGAAGGATTTGGTTGATACCTCCACAATTGGGAAACAAGAAGCATGTCATGAATTGAAGTTAAATTAGATGGTAAGTCTAATAGATATGCTATATTTTCAAGTCTCTACCTGATCTCAAAGGGATAATAAATATTGGTGCTAACTTACATTGTTTTTCCAACTGATGATATCATAAGAGAGGTGATACTCTAATAAAAACCTAATCAACAACCTCAAACTCCAGAATCCAATGATTATATTATGTATAGAATTTATAATGACTCTATGTTGTGTCCAACCTCTTCAGGATAAACTTCACCTTTTCTACCATCTCCTAAATGAGACTCGTACCAACCAAGTACCTCTCTCCCAACTATACCCAAAATAGGAGAGATGTACCAGGCCACCCATAAAATTCTTCAAAGGTAAACATATTTATTAAGGCCTAATAACTATTGTAATAGAAAATTCAACTAGAGGAATATGATTTTCCAAAGAACCACTAAATTCAAGAACACATGCCCAGATCATATCCTCAAGAACCTAGATAGCTCACTCTATCTATCCACATATTTTCGGACAATATATCATGATCAATTTCAACTGGGAATCCATCGCCTCTTGAAAACCCTTATAGAACCTGGATGTGAACCCTGGGTTCTTATCAGAAACAATCGTAGAGGGAACCCCATTAAATCTCACAATCACTTGGTCATACAAGTCCTTGAGCTGCTCTACTTTCATCACCTCATTGATAGGGAGGAAATGCATTGATTTTATGAGTCAATTAATGATCACTCAAATAATGTCATTCCCACTAGGAATCCATGGAAAACTAATGAATAAGTCCATAGAAATATTATCCCACTTTCATACCAGAATGGGTAAAGGCAGCAAAAAAATAGTAGGCCACTAGTTCTCGACCTTAATTCTATAACATGTAAGACACTGTGACATAAAATCTACAATCAACCATCTCATCTCTAACCACCAATACTAATGTCACAAGTAATAATACATCTTGGTAGTACTGGGGTTCATAGACCAATAATAAAAATGTCCTATGTCCATCAAATCCTATCTTAGAGAAAAAATAATAACCAACCTACTTTGCAAACATAAAGTGACGCTGGGAGAATAAGAACACTCACCTAAGGTCTCCCCACCATTTAAGATTTTACTAAAGCATTGTCACTTTGTTTCTTTTACCTTCTCAAGTTTAACTCTCTCATCAAAAGACAATTTAGATATCATTACAGCTAAGAACACCTGTCCACCGACCTCTTCCACTCCCAAGCTCATCTCAGCAAACAAACTCATCAGAGATCACTCTTCTATTGATTCCTTTAAGGATTGTGTTGGTAATTTCTAGATCAATGAATCAGTGACCACATTCCCTTTCCTAGGATTATAAGAAATATTAAAATTAAAAGTTTGAATATACTCAACCCAGTATATATGTCTCAAATTCAGATCCCTCTAAGTGAAAATACACTTCAGGATCTTATGATTAGAATATACCATAAATATCTCCCCAAAGAGATAGTGATGGAACATTTTGAGTGAATTCATCACTGAATCTAAATAAAGATCATGAGTAGGATAGTTATTCTTCTGAGGAAATAACTAGTGAGATCCATATGCCACCTCCTGTCTCCCCTACATCAAGACACACCCCAAACCTGTATCAAAAGCATCACAGAAAACATCATAACCCAAACCTGATTATAAAAGAATCAAAATTGGAACTGAATTCAACCACACCTTCAATTCCTAAAAATATCTCTAGAATTTATCATTCCACTCAAACTTTACACCCTTATGGGTTAAAGTTTTCATCAGAGATGCAATCTTGGAGAAGTCTTGAACAAACCGTCTATCATAACCAGCCAACCCCAAGAAGCTTCAGATCTCAAACACATTTCTGGGATACTCTCAGGACATAAGTTCTTGTATATTCTTAGGATCCATTGAGATAATTATCTCAGATATCAAAAGCCCTATAATGTTCACTTCTTTAATCCAAAACTCACATTTGGAAGGATTACCATGCAGATAATGTTCCCTCAATGTTTTAAGAATGATATCCAAATAGTCCATGTGCTCCCCCTATGACTTGGAGTACACCCAAATATCATCCATGAACACAATAACAAAAGATTTCAAGAACTGATTAAATATATGGTTTATCAATCCCATAAATACTACAAAATAATTCGTAATACTGGATGGAATAACCAAAAAATCAAAATGCCCATACCATCTCTTAAACACTATCATAGTTATATCATCTTCTCATACTCTCAACTAGTGGTACCCTGACTAAAGGTAAATCTTTGAAAACCAACTATCCTCTTTGAGTTGATTAAAGAGATCATCAATCCTAGGCAAGAGATATTTTTTCTTAATAATCACTTGATTTAACTTTTTATAATCAATAAAAAGTATAAGTATCTCATCTAAATTATTATAAAATGGTATAGGTAAAGCCCATGGTGACACGTTTGGATGAATAAATCCCTTAACATCAAGGTTTGTAAGCTAGATTTTAAGTTGCAACAACTCATTAGTTGTCATGAGATAAGATGGCATAGAAATGGTCATCATACCAAGGAGAAAATAAATAGTAAAGTCGACCTCTATTTGTGGTTGTAAACAAGAAAAAACATCTAGAAATACCTTGGGGTATAAAAAAACCATCGTAGGAAGTTGTCCACCCAAACAAGGGTTAATGACATCAAGAAACATCTGTTACAACTAGCATGATATTACCCCATCATAAGGAACAACAGGCCCCACCCTTCCTGATCTAGAGTCCCACTTACCCTAAAAAACATGAGTAACCCCATCAAAAGATAAAAACTAAACCTAATAATGATAATAGTATATTTGGGCCTTAACACTAACCATCCAATTAATTCCATGTATAAAGTAAAATATGTCAAGATTGATCACCAAGAAGTCCCACACTAATTCAAAGTCATATATCATCTCCCATCATTTTGGACATTTAAAACCTTGTTCGGACCACTATTCCAAAGGAATGGAAAAATCCAACAAGAATGAAATAAGATCGGAATGAAATAACAACATGTCAACCAAATTTGATGATATAAAATAATGATTATCACCGGTATCAAAAAAATCTAGATCCATAAAAGATAAAATAAACACTATACCTCTAACAATAGTTGGCTCTACTTCAGAATCCTCTAGCGCATACTCTTCCATATATAGATGTCTAATCTCAACTCCTACCTGATTTTTCTTATCCACATGAATATATTCTTTATCCTAAGGATAAGACCCACCACCCTTAGAAGCATCAGTATGAACCTATGAACCCTTGGTGAGGGTGGATCCAGCCTTACTTCCTTAATACATTCAATCACAAAAAATGCCTCATATGGACCGCTATTTAACAATGGTGAAATGTCTTGGGAGCCTCCATATAGTTAGTCTTGATATGATCATTCCTTCCTCATTACTAGTAGACAACCTATTATTTCCCTGATGAATCCCCTAAAACTAGTCCTAAAGAAAACCAGCTACCTATATTTTCACTTCCTTTTCTAGACATATGATATGAATTGTCTAACAACAACACCAACCAAAAATTCTCCCAAACCTATTATTCTAGATATTTCTACCTCTACCATAGTAAACTTATCAAACAATTACAAAAATTTTGGAATTCACATGAGAACTATCATTGATCGAATATCATCCCTTAGGCTTATCTCAAATATCCAAGATTTCAAGTAATTGTTGGTAAAAAGATCTAGTTCTAGGTGTTTTAACTCAAAAAAGTGAGTGGAATACTCTAGAAAAGTATTCTCCCCTTACTCCAAGTTCAAAATCTCTCATGTATTTTCCACACATAACATCTCAGGATAAAACTACTATTTGAATATCTTATTGAAGGATGCCCAGGTAATATCTTCATGTAACTTAGCTTTCAAAATAGATTCCCACCATATCATTCCCAACCCCTCAAGAATATATGTGGAAAAAACCCACATTATATTCCTCATGAGTCTTTAATAAGTTTAATATCCTCTCAATCCAATCAATCCACTCCTCATATTCCTAGGGTATTTTGTCACCATGAAGATAGGTGGATACGGCTTAGTGAATTATGAGGCAAGATCCACCACATGTCTCAGGTTCCTGACACCTACTTGACCTAGAGTCTAAATAGTGAGGATTACATCTTCAACCAAATAAGGTTCCACTAGAGGATTTTTTGATGAAATTTTTCTTATAGATTACTCACTCGGATTTAAAAGAACACTTCCAAGAGGCATTGTCTAATGAACACAATACACAAACACCATCAATCATAAGAAGATCCCAAAATTATTGGACCAAATTCAAGGATTCTTATCAATGATTTTAAAAAATAATAATTTAAAACAATTATGAACTTTGTGAATGAAAAACAACAACTTAACAAGAAAAATTTACATTTAAATAAACTCACCACCCAGTTCATTCAAATGGCCTCCAATTCCAAGTCTCAAGCTTGGTAAAAATTTACAACTACCCAAGAAAACTCAGGTTTGGACAAAAAAGTAAGATATATAGGCACCAGTATTCACTAAATACTTGAATTATGATGATCCTAAATTTTATCTACCTAAGAAAAAGAACCAAACCCAAGCAGTGTCAAAACACTTCAGGCTAGGTATTCCCTTTGATTACAATTTTCTATTAACTAAATCAACTCAACTAGAAAAGTCACCCAAGAAGGTCCACCACATGGTTAGTTTCACAAAAGAATAACCAAAAAAACCTCATGTTTCACAAAACCAAGGTATACAACTAGAGATCAACATGGAAGAAAAATATACATACATGAGACATATGATCCAATACAAACTGAATAAACCAGTAAAGTAAAATAAGACAAGACCAACCATTCTCTATGTGACCAACTATTACCTCTAAACCCTCCCACTATAAAGGAAAAAACAACAAGAGAATCCAGTGTGCTATATAATACCCTTCCCTATACCTAGGTCCCATAAAAAACATCTACAGTCACCAAAATTCATAAGTAGGGTGTGAGCACTAAACCTAGAAGGATTCCACCACAAATTCTATACAAAGTATGATATAAAGAATGAAACAATTATATATTTAAAAAAATATAGTTTTATAAATCATTTTCATAAATTCAAAATCATTTTTAAATGATCATTTGGTTTTTCATAAAAACCTTTCATATTCACAAAGTAGAGAATATGAAAAGTTTAAGAGATAAAGCATGAAAGAATAATTAATATAATCCATGGGCACACCATAATATAAACATGTAAAAAAATATCTATGAATCAATCCATCATGTGAACCCATGAGATACAACCTTATGTAAAGGAATATGAGAAAATAACCATGGCACAATCCATCATGTGATAAACCAATTATAAATGAAAAAGCACACCATTTGGGATCATACCTATGGGTATACTTATCATGAATAAAAAAGAAATCCCCAATCAATACCTATGGTGGATCCAACTGGTATAACCTCTATCATTATTACACACACTAAAGTGAAAGAAAACCTCAAGTGGGATTACACATAGTAAGAGTGACATGTTTATTCCCGACACACCCAAGGATTCCCAATGTGCTAAGTTTTCCAAAATTCCATTTTAAATTCATGCTCACAATTTATAAAACCTTTTAAAAGAAAATACATATCGCTTCGGTTCTTGAAAACCTCTTTTTAAATTAAAACCATAATTCAATAATTTAGTCGAACACTTGGTGTTCACAAAATATTTTTAAAGGAAAAATCCCTTTAAAAACATGCATCCTTTTCAAAAAAACCTTTGTAATAACAATTCAATTTCATTCAATGAACAACCCAAATGAATTTACATGAACAATAATAAATTCATAGAATTAAACCTTTTTATAGAAACACCTACCTCAAGAAAGAAAGAAACATAGTCACCTTTGAAAATGGAACAAGGAAACAAGAACATCGACCACTGAAAGCCAAGTCATGAGGGAAAATAGGGATTGGTAAAAAACACAAACCAATCACAATATGATCCACAAATTCAGCCAATGCCATTGTTTCAACCAATGTAAATTAAGAAACAGAAAGACCACTTACCAGGGACAAGCAATGAAATATCCATGGGGATCGAATGCCTAACAGAGAGATATAAAAGGAGATGGACCACCCAAAATTTCCTTTGGATAGCCTAAGGTTCAAGATGGAGCCTGCACATCTAATTAAGGAAGATTCAGGTGTGTAGTTTAAATAAAACTATTGGACTTGCATCATTTATGTCGTAAGTCATTGGTTTATGGAATAAATGCATCATGTTTCACATACTCCAAAAAAGGCATCACATTGGGTTAAAAATACACTGAGTGATGAATTTACAGCATGAGATCATCTTTTAGAGTGTAGATAATACTAATCCATAAGCCAGTCTCATGGTTTGTGGCCAACGAGTAGTTTATGTTATAATCCATGGGTTTATGACATAAATTCCTTCCATAGTCAGTGGCTATCATCAACACCCTTGAAAAATCTAATTCAACTCAGACCCAAAGTGAACTTCCCTAAATCCTTGAATACATTTATATCTATGATCCACTAATCCAAACAAACATAAATCATCAAACATTAAGCCATTTTCTTCAAAAAATTCCATCCATCCCTGGAAGGCCCAAAACACCCCTAATAAAAAGAGAAAAAAGAGAAGATATAATAAGTACCTGAAATAAGGTAATGGAATGTTACAACCAGAGTATTATTTGCATCTATGTGCCCCATTTCAATCATGCATTCCCTTGGTAAAGGTTTTCTCCCACTTTTCCTCCCCAACTTTCATGGTCTTTAGGGTGTTTGTGATTATTCATCCCATTGGTAACAAGGAACCAAATCCCTAGGGAAATAGTGCGAGTCTTCCCAAATTAGGAAATTACACTTACCTAATGCATGCTGCCTAAAATGTGATGCAAAGCTGGAAGAATACACACCTTTTGTTTTCCGATTAGTGGGTGTGTAAGCCCTGATGTTGTCTCTATTAATGGTATCCACCCCACCCAAGTGGATATTAAGGGAAACCCTCATGGATTAAGCCCCTAATCTTTCTTTATAGATGTCACTCTCCTTATAAATCCATGTTCCATACCCTGTTATAGCCTAAAAACATGAAAAAAGATGGGAGGATATGGTTTTTCTTTAGTCATGAGACCTAATAGGTCCCTGTTGATGATTTAATTAATCATGAATCATTAACGGGATAAGGAGATATATAGATATATTTGGGAAACCTTAGTATGTAAGCCTTATCCAAATACAATGTTGTGATACTGTGGAATACGCCTGATCTCCTCTTGTCTCTTATTTCTCACATTGAGCATGAATCACATGGTATTAAGGGTTTGAGTTGATTAATCCATAGGTAAAATTATTCTTTTCAAACTTTAAGTGGGCCTCTTTCTTTGGTGTAATCCCCAACCATATTTTCATCTTATAAAAGGGCCATATTCCCCATGAGACATTCCTTCAAAGAGATATATTCCTAATAAAGCATCTTAGGGTAGCCTCATATGTGTAATACCCAATAAATACTCTATTATCACACATTTTACAACATATAAATTCCTTTAGTATGATGTTAAAATACATGGGAGACATCATAGTTGTACGATGTTAAAATTCACGATAAAATCCTTACTTCATGGTATGGTTTTTTCACATGAATTTAAACTGTGTCACTCAAACTATGTAGGATCTGATTCCAGTTTCAATAGTATATATAGGATGCCACTATGAGGTTCAAACCCAACATCATTAATCTTCTACCCACCTCTATTTGGTCCATATTCCCAGTGGATCATCACTCTATAATTCTATATTCCTGATAAAATCATGCCTCCACCTAGAGAGATACACTCTTTATAGGTCTTATCATATCATACTCATTAGGACATGATTCTGGTGAGAGCCATCTTTATAGGTAAATATTCCTTATAAGATCAACCTAATCACATAGGGCCATATTCCCTTCAAGGATAACCATAAAGGTTCACTCATGAGTAAGTCTCTCACCAAACATTTCTATGCATCATTTTCCTAGTCATTATTACCTCATGAAATTAAACTACATGGATCAGACCTTATCACACGACCTTAAAAGGTATGGTGTGTCCCATTTAGTGTAATCATACTATGTGGTTTTTGATTCCACTTATGAGGATATGTAGGAAGCCTATTTAACTTGTATGGTCCCAATATCATGAACACCTAACACTTTCCTAGATGGGGATAAACTCCAGAGTTCCTAGTTATGTAGTGTTAAACTATAGTTCCTTAAAACCAGGCATCACCAAGAAATAATGAAACAAGATGGAGAACCTATGATACGTACAGATGGTTCCATTAATAGAGAACCTCTGATATATACAGATGTTCACATTGATGGAATAACTATGAAACAAATGAATTTTTACATTGATACATGCTAATAACTGATTTATAACATGAGAGTAACTAGTCCCATAATGGGATTTGGTAAGGATTTATGAACATGACTTAAATTTATGAGAGGTTCCCAAAGTATGAAATATTTTCTCCTAATAGGGTGTGATGAGTCCAACCTCCCATCCTCTTGACCAATGTGAGTTCCCAAGAATCATTGGTGAGAAACCCTAATGACCACCTACCTTTGGAAGGTAGGTCCATAAAAACACCTCTATCCCAGATTTGAGATTCATTGGTTGTTTTTGGTTATATGAATAAACCCTATTGGAAACCTTTGGAAAATGTGAATAATTACCCATATGTGAACGACTATATTTTAGGATTGAAATAAAAATGGTGAACATAATGTGAATCCTTTAATCATGAAAGAATTCAGTAATGCATGTTTTTGTTTAATTTTGATGTTGTGTTGATAATATTTTTTTTCTTATTTGTGTTTATTAATTCTCAATCGTAGCACTAAAACTCTCTTCAATCAAAATTACATCCTCTCAACCATGATGGAATTACACTCAACAGTTGCACTAGTTGGGTCCTTGATGAACCAGAGGATGTTGTCACCCACCCAATGCCTTTATCACTAGGTAGTGAATGCACTAATCTAAGATTACCATATGAATTTTACTATCCCAATATTGGAGGTTCAATGTGAATCCCTCTAGTACATGAATCCCAACCAACCATCTTCCCAATGATAAGTGGTGATGAAAAGGAAAATGAAACATGTCACCATTTCAAACCATTTTAGGTGCCTATCCATGGGATATAGTAGTAAATACCTTCCTTATTTTAAGAAGGTGGATTATGAAGTCAAAAAAAACATCAGCACAACACAAGAGTTACCCCTGAGGGCTTCTGCCAATAATTGTCACCATCAATGTCATGTGACACCAATCCCTCAATAGCTCACTGAGGGCACCACCCCATGGGTCCAAACTCGAGTCACTCATACCCGATCACCTAGGAAAACCCATCATAGGTGGAAACTATAAAAAAAATATGAGTAGGCCCACATATACACTTCTACCAGGGAATCCTTTCAATATGTTATTGCGGTATATAATGAGCAGGCACACATTCCTACCCACACCTGGAAATCCTGTCAGCATACTCCGATAGCATCAAGAGAAGTTTGTAGGCATATTCTAACAATGAATAGAGGGAATAAACACATTATCTCGCTAACCAAGGAATGGATACACATTCTCATTCCAACTTTGTAAGCTTGTCAGCGCATCCTGGTAGCAATGAAAGGGAATACTTACATCCCTGTCCACATTTTATAAAGATGTCAAGATATCTTTCCAGTAGTGATAGTTAAGGATTAGACACATATCCCTATCCCCACCACTATATTACACTACAGAAAAACGGGTGTTTCGTGGTGGTTTTTAAAACCTTCGCGAAATGTGTGATTTTTTTAATTATTATTTTTATATTTTCGAGGATTCATGGCAGTTTTTTAAAAAACCGCCGCGAAATGAAAGAAAAAAATAAAAAAAACATGAGAAACCCCAAAATCACTAAAACGGCCATAACTTTTGACCCGAGCATCCGTTGGAGCACCATGACCAGTCAAATCGAAGCTCATGAAGAGATCTAGAGGCAAGTGTAATCAAAACCATGAGATGGTCTAAGGTGCCGAAGATATGAGATTTATAAGAAAGTTGAAAAAAGTTCTCCAACTTCAAACGGCCATAACTTTTGCTCTGGGTGTCTGTTTGGGGTCTACCACATATCAAATCGAAGCCAACAAAGAGAGATACGCACTAGTTCAATAATAGAAAGTTTCTGTCATGTTTTTCAACCCCCAAAACCCCTCTGAAGGCCTCTGAAACCCCATTTCCGTCATCAGTGTCCCATCGAACTTGTCTTCAAATGGACCTAAATTTCGATCCGTGTGTCCGTTCGGACTCCTCCACTTTCCAGATCATAGTTCATTCCATGAGCTTCAGTTTGACTAGTCGTGGAACCCACATGGACTCCTCGATCATAAGTTATGGGCTTTTTAGTGGGTATTAGGTTTGTTATATTTTTCGATGCCTCGTTTCTAGCACCCATTCCCCGTCAGTTTTTTTTAAATGGTCGTAACTTCCGATCCGCCGGTCCATTCGGTCTCTTTCACCTATCAACTCGAATATCATTTTAGGATATTTGATTTGACTAGTTGCGGATCTAAAACGGACTCTCGGATCATAAGTTATCTCCGTTAATGTGAGTCCAATGTTTTTGTCACTTTATGACCATTTTGACGGGTTTTAACGGTAGCTCCATTTATTACTGTTTATTTGGGTTTCCATGACTTGTTATATTTATCAATGGTTTTTTGTGAGTTATTATGATGATTTTGTTGAATTCTTAAGGGGGTTTCCAGAGTTGTCATGAGTTTTCATGCGTTCTCATGCTTTCTAATGCTTCTTTCTTCATGCTTCTCCATCTGTTTTCATGCGTTTTCATAATTTTTCATCCCTTATCACGCCTTTTTGTACTTTTTCATGTGTTTCATTTATTATTTATTATTTATTATTTATTATTTATTATTTATAATATACTTTAATTTATTTATTATTTATTATTTATTATTTATAATATACTTTAATTTATTTATTATCTATTATTTGTTACTGGTTATTTATTATTCATTATTTATATTTATTTATTATTTATATTTATTTATTATTTATTATTTATATTTATTTATTATTTATTATTTATTATTAATAATAATAATATTTGTTACTCATTATTTATTATATATTATATATTACTTATTATTAATAATAATATTTTTTAATTATATATTATATATTATTATATATTATATATTATTTATTATTTATGGTTTATTATTTATTGTTTATTATTTATTATTTATTATTTATTATTTATTATTTATTATTTATAATTATTAATTATGTGTTATTTATTATTATTATTATTTAATATTTAATATTTATTGTCTATTATTATTATTTATTATTATTATTTATTATTATTTATTATTATTATTTATAATTATTATTTATTATTTCTTATTTCTTATTTCTTAGTTATTATTTATTATTTATTAGTTATTATTTATTATTTATTATTTATTATTTATTATTTATTATTTATTATTTATTATTTATTATTATTTATTATTATTATTATTTATTATTTATTATTTATTATTTATTATTTATTATTTATTATTTATTATTTGTTATTTGTTATTTATTGTTTATTGTTTATTATTTATTATTTAGTATTTGTTTATTATTATTTATTATTTATTATTATATATTATATTATATTTTTTATTTTTTATTTATTATTTATTATTTATTATTTATTGTTATTTATTTATTATTATTATTTATTATTTATTATTTGTTATTATTTATTATTTAATATTTAATATTTAATATTTAATATTTAATATTTAATATTTAATATTTATTATTTAATAATTATTATTTGTTATTTATTATTTATTATTTATTATTTATTATTTATTATTTATTATTTATTATTTATTATTTGTTTATTATTATTTATTATTTATTATTATATATTATTTGTTATTTATTAGTTTTTATTTATTATTTATTATTTATTATTTATTATTTATTATTTATTATTTATTATTTATTATTATTTATTATTATTTATTATTTGTTATTTATTATTTGTTATTTGTTATTTATTATTTATTATTTATTATTTATTATTTATTATTTATTATGTATTATGTATTATTTATTATTTATTATTTATTATTTATTATTTATTATTTATTATTTGTTTATTATTATTTATTATTATATATTATTTGTTATTTATTATTTGTTATTTATTATTTGTTATTTGTTATTTATTATTTATTATTTATTATTTATTATTTATTATTTATTATTTATTATTTATTATTTATATTTTTTAATTTTATTATTTTATTATTTTATTTTCATAATTTTATAATTTGTGTAAATATTATTATAATTTATTTTTTATTTAATATAATAAACAGGAAATAATAATAAATAACTCAATAAATAACTAATAAATCAATAATTATTAATTATTAATTATTGATTATTTTTTATCGTTTAATTATTATTGTGTTTATATCTATTAGTTATGTATTATTTGTTTTTTCAATTAGTATATATAAGTACATTAAATTCTATTTATTAACCACATGACGAGCTTGCAGGAGTGGTAAAGTCTTTGGAAAATATGCAAGAGGTTAGAGGTTCAAATCTCACCAAACACCGTATTTCTTTATATTGCATGGGCATGTGCATGGGCATGAGCATGCATGCATGGATAAAGTAAATAAAGTAATGAGAATTAAATAAATAAAATACGAAATAAATAAATAAAATACGAAATAAATAAATACAAAATAAAATAAATAAATAAAATACAAAATAAATAAATAAAATAGGAAATAAATAAATAAAATATGAAATAAATAAATAAAATACGACATAAATAAAATAAATAAATACGAATAAATAAATAAAATAAGAAATAAAATAACTAAAATAAGTAAAATAAATAAAATAAGTAAAATAAATAAAATAACTAAAACAAATAAAACAACTAAAAGAAGTAAAACAACTAAAAGAAGTAAAATAAGTAAAAGAAGTAAAAGAAGTAAAATAAGTAAAATAAGTAAAATAAGTAAAATAAGTAAAATAAGTAAAATAAGTAAAATAAGTAAAATAAGTAAAATAAGTAAAATAAGTAAAATAAGTAAAATAAGTAAAATAAGTAAAATAAGTAAAATAAGTAAAATAAGTAAAATAAGTAAAATAAGTAAAATAAGTAAAATAAGTAAAATAAGTAAAATAAGTAAAATAAGTAAAATAAGTAAAATAAGTAAAATAAGTAAAATAAGTAAAATAAGTAAAATAAGTAAAATAAGTAAAATAAGTAAAATAAGTAAAATAAGTAAAATAAGTAAAATAAATAAAATAAATAAAATAAATAAAATAAATAAAATAAATAAAATAAATAAAATAAATAAAATAAATAAAATAAATAAAATAAATAAAATAAATAAAAGAAATAAAAGAAATAAAAGAAATAAAAGAAATAAAAGAAATAAAAGAAATAAAAGAAATAAAAGAAATAAAAGAAATAAAAGAAATAAAAGAAATAAAAGAAATAAAAGAAATAAAAGAAATAAAAGAAATAAAAGAAATAAAAGAAATAAAAGAAATAAAAGAAATAAAAGAAATAAAAGAAATAAAAGAAATAAAAGAAATAAAAGAAATAAAAGAAATAAAAGAAATAAAAGAAATAAAAGAAATAAAAGAAATAAAAGAAATAAAAGAAATAAAAGAAATAAAAGAAATAAAAGAAATAAAAGAAATAAAAGAAATAAAAGAAATAAAAGAAATAAAAGAAATAAAAGAAATAAAAGAAATAAAAGAAATAAAATAAATAAAAGAAATAAAAGAAATAAAAGAACTGCCGCTAAATTATTTAGCGGTGGTTTAAACCGCCGCTAAAAAACTGCTACGAAACGTTCTACGACGGTTTTCAAAACTGCCGCAAATAGTTTCCCAATGCACGATTTAGCGACGGTTTTTCAAAATTGCCTCTAAATCCTCATTTTGCCGTAGTGTTAGCTCATAATCACACTTACAGGATTACTCAAGAGTAGGCACACATTCATGTCCCCATTTAGGAGGGTCTTCAGCACACCCTAACGATGAATGGAAAACTGAATCGGGTATATATCCCCATACCAACTAGAGATCATCGGACCACTCCAATGTCCACTTCAAGGTAGGAACACATTACTTCCAAAACCATATAAACTTATTATAATATCCTAGAAATAACACAGGATTCACCCATGTGTGATCCTATATTTGAAATTTGATGTTTACAACACACAAATCTAGCCACCCAATGGAGAACATCTAAGAAGAAGTCTCACCAAGGGCAATCTAAAATCTAGGAGCAGGACCAAATTCTTATTCTACTCAATACTAGTGTTCTTGATTCCCTTGAAAACTTTTTCATGGTATCCTAAGACCCTAATAATTTTTCATCGAATCAATTAAGTAGTTTCAGTTGTGGGGGTCCTTCCCCTGATTTTTCTACCAACAGCTCTGGAGGTCCTCCCTAGAGTGTTTATCGGGAAGGTCCTCTTCATGAACATACCAAGATTGATTATGGGAACTTTTATCATGATGATCACTACAAAAACCCTCATCATGGTCAAAATATCAGATAGTAAGAAGGTCCTCCCCTTTCCACAGTCCACCTTGAAGGTCCTCCCCAGTGCATATATTATAGGATTCCTCCCTATGGTCAGCCACTAATCTATGATGGTAGTCCTTCCCATGATGGTATTCGATGTGAAGTTCCTTCATGTAGTGATATTTAATTTCAATAGGAAAGTCATCTCATTTATGATTTAATTATAGTTAATCCCTCATATCATGAGGCACTTGAAAGGATGAGGTCATCTATAGATTATTCCTTGTATTTTAAAATCAATATCCTTTCTCAAATAGAAGATAGCCCAAGGAAATGATCATTCTCCAAACCACCCTCATACCGATTAGGTTTCACTATAATAGAGAATATTCCAATCAATATTTCTCTCTATAACAAGGCAATAGGGAAATGACCAATTTGGTTGGAATGAGTGAAATAATCTATCATATAAGACAAATATAATACATTAATTATAAGGAAAAAACTGGACAAGGAAAATTTAACAGTCATGTTATGGCCTATAGACACCCCTCAATATATAATTCCATAAAATTTGGTAGAGGAATCTGTACATCATATTCGTATAAACCTATGGACAACTCTTCACTGCTTAAAAGTGAAGTTCCTACCTTATAAAGGATATAAAAATCACATTAAGGAAATAGAAGAATTTGTCCGATATATTTACTTACCTCCCCTCCAGTTATATGATGTACAAAATTGGTAAAGTAGTGTGAGAATCTTCAATTTTTATGCTTTGATGCTTTAAGCAATCTATGTTAGTTGATTGCTAATTCTCTATCCAGTGTGCATATCAGGGGATGAGATGAATATGGAGCATTACATTTCACCATGGTTCCCAACCATCAAATCCCACCAAAAGTGACATCGTTCAATGTCATTACTTTGGTTAAACTCTCAAAAATTGGGATCTATACATGATAGCTAGTATGATCAATAAGAATATTTTATGACTAAATCTCAAAAACGTCTAACATGATGGGAGGGATCCATCAAAAGACTCTTACATAAAGCCTATGAAAAGGCTGAGAAAGCCTGTCATTTTAGAAAATTCAAACCTTAAGAGGTCATGTTTTCTTTGGTAGAAGAATACTCACATTCAGAACATGCATTACATCTAGTTCATGCTTAGATGAAAATTTTCTTGATCAAGAGGGCAGTAATGATGCCTGTAGGAGTAGTAATCTGGGATAATCCCTAACTCATAGTGTTGGGGGAATTTTTACTACCATTATTCCCCCCAATGTCATCAAATATTTGGTAGTTTAAAAATACTACAGAATTCAAACAAGATCAACCCCAACCTACATGGATGGGGGGATTTTTCCTCAACCTACTTGTCTTATGTGGAATTAGGTATTTTCCCAATTATGAGGTGCACCATAAGAAAATTCTTCACAATTTATCCCATTTCATGACTTTTATTTCTCTTTATGGATGCATGCGATAAGATATTTTGTGGTCTTTATCCATATTACCCTCCATAAAGTGGCCACAGGGGAGTCATGGAAGGAAAAGGTGAAGCCTAATAAATGTTTTAAACCAAATAATCTCCTAAATAGGATGATCACTCAAGGGGATTGCAACATATCACTCAATAGATACACTAAGGGAAATGAGTATTCTAATTCTTATGATGATGATATAATATTGGTAGTTTATTATACATTAATAACCATCATCAACACTGATCCTATAGATGATGTGAAGCATGAGTCCAATGTATAACATGAGGATGATGTTTTTATTTTGAATATAGTCCACACTAATATTTCTGAATAAGTTTTTCATAATAAAAACCAAAGGAAAGATAAAAATTTGAGATCTCCCTGAAATTATTAACTACCACCTCTCTTGTGGGATTCAAACAAAGTAAAGGGAAAAGGTATGTCTATGTCTTATCCGTTACCCAAATAAATTAAACCTCCAACATTTGAGGAAATGTTAACTTAGTATGAGGAATAAACGAAGGAGTAAATAAGAATCAATGATGAGTTTCTCATGTTAAATATTCTTGCTAGTTATATTCTCCAAGAAGATCCTCATATTACTCTTTCTAAAAATATCCCTTAATAAGAAGATTTTTTCATACCAATAATAGAATATCCAATTATATTCCCAATGAGGGATATAGACAAAAAAAATATTTAAATTCAATGGAAAAATAGTATCAATAATTCCATCTATAGGGGTAGCATTTGGGACTATGTTAAGTGAGCTACCCCAAGTAAACCCACACTAGTCATAAATTGAAAATGCATGAAGGTCTACTATGTTTGAATCCACTCATTATTTACCCTACTCAAATGTTTTTCTAACCAACTACCCCATCAGAACCCATTAACACCATTGAATCACTGATATCTCAACTGGAGGATGTAGGAGGGTGTAATGAACTGGTACATCCAAAGATAAATCCTTACCCTAAATGGGTGGATGAAACCCTTCCCCCACCCAACTTTGGGAATCCTAATTTCCCAAATTTTCAATTACACTAGTGATCTAGAGAATAACCTAATGCATTTTGTGTCTTGATGTGGTCCCGTGATGGGAACCCTTAAGAATCAAGAAGTATCCAAACTCAGATACTTCATACAGACACTGGATGGACCAACTTTTATTTGGTATATCAATTTTCTAGTTAGGTTAGTCACGATATTGGAAAACCTCCAATGATATTTTCTTTATCAATTAAGCTCCACATTATGAAAGACAATATTACTTTATATCTAAAATTGTAAAAAATGTGAGAATGAAATATTCTAAAACCTTTTTGTTAGTTGGAATTGTTTGACCTTCTCCTTGAACCTACAACTCCCCCAGAAAGATTTTTTGGGCCTCTGTAGCATCATGTAAACTTATTTAAGGTACTTCTTTTCCATCATTTTAATCATAATTTGTTTGGGTCTTATCTCAAGTTATTTTTATTGAAATTTGGAAGAATTTGGAGCCTTAAGGGGATATTCATGGTTGGTGTGCAATTAAGAAAAACCATGTGGTTTGGTCCAAAAACTCATATGGCCAAGGTTGAGAAACTGGAAGGGGGTGCATGGTTTTCCAAAACCATGCGGCTAGCCCTCCAAAATATGTACCTTATGGACAAACGAAGTTACATGGTTAGCACATAGTTAAATTAACTGTGCAGCCAAACCATGAACCCCATCTAAAAGTCTTGTAGGGGTACATTGTTACTCCTAACTATGTGGAATATACAAAAAACCATGCACACAGTTTTTAATTTCACCATTTAAGATTCTAAACACCCCCACTCAACCCTAATCGAGTTTCCTTGATTTTATAGGCTCTCTAGAGGATTAACTGGCTCTCTATACCTCTTCTATGGTGAATTAAATTCCTGGTGGAAGATCAGATCCCACTCTGGTAAGTGGATATCCTCTCATATAGTTTCCTCTAATATTATCTTCTCTCATTCTTAAATATTGAAATACCATCTTGTTATATATGGATCTAATATCTATTTTTATGGATCTTGATTCTAGGTTTTATTCCTTGATCTCCCTCACCTTCATTATTCATAGTTATTCCCATTGTAGATATTGATTTTATCTCATGATTGAAGGTATGTGGTTTCATAATGCTTTACCCTATAATTGAAACCTTGATTTGTTTAATTTATTTGAAATAAGTTTTTAAATGATTTAAAAACCAATATTTTTTTATAATTAATGTTTGATTTTTAAATGGGCATAGAAATTGTGTAAAACACCAATTTCAATGAAATTGAAATTGTTGGGAAGATTTGAGAAAAATCATGGATTTATTTAAAAGATGATTTGATGAAATGATTTGATGTTGATTCTTGATAAAAAAATTCTTTAATTAAAAGATGATTTTGAAGGGCATGAATTTGATAAAAACCTATGATTTGATTTTGAAATGGAAAGGGAATGTTGAACTTAAAAACTGGGTAGTTGAATTATGAATTATGAATTGTTTTGAAATATAATATTTTCCTAAGATTTATTTATTTATTGAAGCACATGAGAGACTAGGTAGTTAGTAGGTGACTAGGATAAGCATGATAAGATCTGAGCCCCCTAGTAATGAATTGATGATGAAGACTCTAACTAAACCAAGTTTGACATAATTATCCTATAATGGGTCCCCAAATGAGGTGTTGATTGATTTCTCATAATGGGTCCCCTATTGGGGTGTATATTGAGTGTTCACACCTATTTTTTGAGTTGTGATCTTTGATGAATAGTGTAAGGATCCTATAGTCAAAATATAACATACCTAATGAAGTTTGGACATGGTGTTTTCTTTGTTGTATTTGATATGATTGAACGTGCCATTGATTATAGGAATTTTTTATTCATTCCAAATAATTTATATAAAATTTTTATATAAAATTTTCAGTTTAGTCTATTTTTTTATATTTCCCATCTTTTGATTTGAAAGCATGTTTTGTTGAAAATATATATATATATTTTTTATCATGGATTGTTTTATTTACATTGAAAGAATAAATGGTTTATTGTTATAGTATTGTTTATAAAAAACTTAATGAGACCCTACTAGTATATTTATCCCACACCCTACCTTTTACATTAAAAATTTATAGATTCTATTATGCCAAGTCCAGGCAAAGGAAAAGTGCCACTTGGAGGTGGTGGGTTTACTTGATTTACAGGACCTGGAGTGATGAAGGTGATTGGTGGATATTTGATCCAATTGTTTCATGGGATTTATAATATTTTATCTTGTCATATGATGTGAGTTTTATGATTTACTATTTTCAGTTTTATTTTTGGTACTTTCTCCTTGATGAGTGTTAACATATCAACTTGTTTTTCTTATCTTTGTAATGCCCCGACCCCAGAATCCTGGATCTGGTGAATTATTTTAATTCATTAGAATGATTACAAGGAATAAAATACAAAAGGAATAATCAATTTAATAGTCTTGGAAGACCATATTACATTAATGATCCCATAATACATTGGGAAAAGAAAATAAAACATGATACAATATGAAATAAACTGCATCCTTGAAGGATTATTCAAAGTTTTCTTCTTTATAACCTGGGGAAAGGAAATATATTGAAGGGTGTGAGCTCATATTCTCAATAAGGTAAATTAATACAGAGGATTTATCATAAACAAAAACATTAGGCATGGTGAATAACTGAAAACACTTTCCTTTAAAATAAACTTGAGCATAATATAGTGGGAATGAAAGTTGATTAAATAAATCCATATAACTAATCACATGAAACTTTACCATGGATATTATAATAGTAGAATAATCACAGGATTTAGAAATTACTAATATAATAATGAGTTAATGAATATGTAGGACATCATAAACCTATTTTTGAGGCCTCATCCAAGACTTTTGAAAATACTAGGGTAAGGCCTCATCCAAAACCCAATTATGTTTTGTCTCATGATACCTACTAATGCATCAAGGGGATTTAGTGGGCCCCACCTGTCACTTGATAAGTACAATGTATTCCTAATATTAATTAGGTTATACATAAATATTATATGCATATTCAATGTAAATAACTTTCCCCAATCATTAAACGTAATTACTAACCATTCACAGTAATATAATGAATGGGATCAAGATATCACATTCAAAGAAAAACTAATCATAAACCCTTCAAAAAAATATTGTAGATGATGTAATAATATATAAACCCCAATGAAGTAAAATATTCAACAATGTATGTTGACATAGATTAGTATACTTTTAAATGAGACCATTGAATGATTCATGAGGTAATAATCCTTAAATATTCCAAAGTGTCTCATACCACTTTGAAACATTCAAATCATAATCACTAAAAATACCATGATAATAAATAAACTCTTGATATGATATATCAAAGGGAAGTACATACACCACATGAAATTAATAATGGGTGAACAAGGCATAAATTTCATAGAAGTAAAAGTGAGACGAGAAAAACCTTTTTTACTTTGGAAAGAAGAGTTATTTTGGAAAATCATTTGTATATGTCATAAAATCATATTTTAAACATGTATATCCCAGAAAAGAAATGGGAAGAAAATAAAAATTATATTTGATCCATAAATTATGTCCCAATTAATTGAAATTAGGCAAAAAGAGTTTTTAATAAACTTTATAAAAAAACATTTTAGTGCGGTTTAAGGAAAATTATTAAAGAGATTTTAAAATATAATATGGAATAATATTTTATATAAAACCAAAAGTGAACCAAAAAGTTTTTGATAATAAAAAATATTGATTTTAAAGAATATATTGTGGCTCAAAATATATTATATAGTTAACTTTAAAATAGGTAAGAATTTGGGAACTTCTTTTGAAACGAGCTTACTTATCAGGAATAATTTTTAAAAGATCCTTTTTAAAACATGTAAATACCCATAAAATAAATAATTATTCTGGTTTTTACACATATATGTAACATTAACATAGAATTTATGAGTATTAAATAATAATAAATAAAAATTTATTTAGTTAAGTAGATAATAAGAGTAACCCAAATGAAAATGGAGGTTCGGGTAGAAAACTCTTACCACTTTGTAATCAATCGAATCATATGCCCCAAAATTAATAAACATAAAATGATACATTTAATACCATTAAAATAAATATATTAATGATATTATACAACAATGGGATTTATACATACACCATACATAAGAAATTGTGGTGAATAAGGAATATCTCACAAAAATGAATGTGAGATGATAAAACCTTTACCTTATGTTTGAATGAGTTCTGCACTTGACCTTAGTGTATTAGATAATCAAATTAATTCCATTAATTAACTAATTAATAAACTTATATACATATATTTTATTAATTAAAGTTTTATTAAGTTCATTTATGTTATTATTGATAAGTTATAAGATTGAATTCTGTCGTTCTGGAGTGTTTGTTTCCTTGATTTCATGATCGGTTCGCTTGATTATAAGTAATAGAGTTTATGTGGAATTGATATAATTCTATAGAATTGAAATTATATATTATTGATGAATATAAATAATTTTAAATGGTTATATATATCACTTGGTTACGTGGTATGATGATGCTTTATTAGATAGAACATTAGTGATAACCATTTAGATTATTTTGGTGATATCTCGATTGTTACAAACTAGTTTGTTGTATGAATTATTATTATGTATGTATACTGGTTATAGAACATTTAATAGGTTATAATAAACATATTATAGTCTATTTCAACAATAAAAATGGTTTCATGACCATCCATGAATACGGTAATATAAATTGAAAACTCATCGTCCTTGAATGTGATAAATTAACACATCTCGGACAATGTTTTCATTTTTGTATAAAAGGAGGGGAAAGTAGAGATGATGATGAATTATTACATTATAATATGAAAATTATAGTATATTTGAGGTACTGGAGTTATCATAAATTTTTGATGAGGGTATTTGAGGAGAGAAAAATAAAATAAAGGAACTTGAAAGAAAAAAGAGAAGTTGAGAAATCCCTTACGAAAATTCGGCATCCTAACGACGTTACTTAAAAATACATAAAATATGTTTATGAGAGAAAAATGGGTCAATAATAATTTTTTACATAATATGTACATTAAGTTGGATATGTAATGACATATCCCATCATAATCCAATGGAAATTAAAAAGGAATAACATAAAAGGAGTGTTTAAAAAAGAGAGGGGTGGTAGATTCCCTTACCTTGTAGAGTAACTCCTAAAACATGAAGGTTGGGACCTTGGGGGATTGAGAAAACCTTGTGATGACTCCTAGAGAAGTAAAACTACCATATATTCTAGGATTATGAATTTTTAATGAAATAAAAAGAAGGAATGGGTTGGTATTTATAGTAAAAGGGAGGTAGTTTTTTATTAATTTCCAAGGACACCTCATTAGTGATATTTTCAAAACCATGGAATTTCCCATGATATTTGCCCATGGTATTGGCCACATGGGACACCACATATCATATTTTATTACTCAAGATTATACCAAAATTATTACATCATGATTACATCATTAATGATACCAAAAACTCAAAACTGTATTTTTACTATTCATGAAAAACTAAAGTATTTTATAAAATTCTCATAAATTCAGCATAACCTAATGTCGACGTTCTGAATTCAAAAATGAAATTTATTTTATCATAAAAATTATATAAATACGAAAATATTAACTTTTATCTATGAAAATACTTATTTATTAAAAATAATAGTGAACATAAAATGCATAGTAAAATGCATAAAAATATTTTCAACACTTAAAAAAAATAAAATTATTTTATCATTTATAATTAAAGAATAGTGTTTTGATAATAATATTTCATTATAATAAACATTAATAAAGCCTTGTATTGATAGAATAATTTAAATCTCACTAAAATGTACAATTTTTACCTAAAAAATCAATTTATCAAATTCATCATATTTTTAAGAAAACTAAACTCAAAACGGAAATGATGGAACAAAAATTTTATTTATACTTTATTAGGTGAGGTTAATATTATATTGTTAATATTACTATTCATAAGTTTAACATTATTATTCCAAAGGGTCAAGTTACTATTCACCAAAAAAATTAAGTTGATCCTATTAGACTATAAATATCTTACTGGATGCAACCGTGTATATATTTTTTTCAAAATTCAAAACAAAAAAGTGAAAAAATTAAGTTTAACAGCTACGTTATAACTATAACCAAGTTTTGTTTCGTAGAGAATCAATATTGTGTGCATATAAGCTATCGAATGAATTGAAATTATTTATGAAGGAACATACCATAAAATCTTAAGGTGTCATATTAATAGTGAATATATTTGTAACATAATTTAGTATTTATAAAAATAATTATAATAGTCATTTAAAATATTTAATTAAATAATTTATTGATAAAAATTAATTTTGTAATAAAAATAATCAAATACAAATAATCATATTAAAATATTCTTTTACACAGAATAATGCTGTAAAATAGTTTTTTTAGAACATTAATTTAAAATTAATTTGAAAACTATAAATTTGAAATATGAGTATTATTAATTAAAAAAATTAATTTTAAATTATTATTTTTCATAACTTAATTTATTTAAAATTTTAAAAAAAAATTATTGGGGTGTTACAATGTTCTATTGTTTTGTGAAAAAAATCATTCCCACTAGATCTTGATATGATTCCAGGTATTATTATCCAACCCATGGGAATTGAGAATTCCCTTCAAGCCATGTTAGGACTAATATAGGTATTAATGTACCAGGACATTCATGATAGTTTATGAAAATAGTAGTATCAAAGGTATAATATGTGAATCTTTCCTTGAAGTTGGTATGCAGTTTGGGTTGTCCTAGTAGACAAAAGGTAAAAAAAAAATTGGACTTAGGAGGTAGTTACAAGAGAGAACTTGGCCAAATCTCATCGTAATGAGACTTAAGTTACCATGGATGTTTGGGAAAAGAATATTTGATGAATAATTTGATTTTATTCTAGTCTTTTCCCTACTTTTGATTTGGATATTTTGAAATCCCATAAGTTTAAATCCTATTTGATGGAATTGATATTCTTGTATAACTTGTTTGATTTTTTGATCTGAGTATCCTGGTAATGTTTTAGTATTATCTGTTATTGTTTTTTAGCATCATGTCTTAGAGAAGACGTCAAAAAGGCCCTAGGAGGAATATTCTGGTGAACCATAGTGATTGAATTCTCTAGTGGACCGGAATCTTATTGAGATAGTGGTGCGTATTTTCTAAGATATAGGACAGGCACCTGCACTTGTTCCCATTTAGGGTCCAATTTTGGAACCTTAAAGGTATGAATATCTAAATCATGCTCAAGAGTTTATTTTCTATAAACCACCAATATTACTAGGATCTAATGATCCTCAAGATGCTGAGGACTGGTTAAAAAAGATAGGGCTACTCTTTTAGTTATTGAAAATTCCTTATTTGATTAAAGTGAAATGTACTACTTTCAAGCTTGAAGGGGCCAACAGTAGATAGTAGTATTCAATGGTAATATAAAAGAATCATAAGGGATTAGATTGGAAGGAATTTATTTCCACTGATTAGTTCAATATAGAGTCTATGGACTTGGAAAAGTCCATGGAGTTCCTTGTCCTCCAGTGCGGTGATAGGACCGTGATGTAGTATATGAACCATTTTTCAAAGCTTGTTATATTTTCTCATGAGGTGGTGAAAAATGAGAATATGAGATCCCAAATATTTGATATGGGTCTTCATACCAACATACAATATCAAGTTTTTATGTTAAATCTCACTTTTTATACTAACACATTGGATAGAGCATTGATGGATGAGCTTGACATGGATGATAAGTCCGGGTTAACATGAGTTACTTTTTATTACAGTGGTGATTATGTGAGTTCCTTTAAAGTAAAGAGAAATAGTGATGATCCACATTATAGATCTATATAGTGAGTGTCATCCAGACCTCTTATAGTGCCTAACATAGGTCTTATAACTTATTTTCTGCTCTGCAGAGTGGAATGGGCTCATCAGCACCAAAAAGTACTACGCTACAATCAGATGCGTCAAGAACAAAGGATTTCTAGCCATAGACATCCAAAATAAAGATTATTCACGTAGTGGAAGAGTATCCAGAGGTAGCTTATGCAAGTTCAGTGACCTTGAGAGGTTCCATCACTATATATTAATCTTTAGTGACTACTTTATTTGATACGGGTTCATCTCACTCATTTATGTTGACTCAAGCTATGAATCTTCTAAATCTTCCTATGGAGATTTTGTCTTATGTAATGGATAGTACTATGCCCCTCAAAAATAAGAGAGATTAGGGTTTCCATTTTCCTACTAGTTTTTTCTCTTTATCATAGATTGATCTTACCTTTAATTTTATACTTCTAGACATGAAACTGATTAACATCATTTTTAGGATGGATTGACTGATTTCTCAAAAGCCTGAATTAAATGTTATCTTCAAAGGCTCTCCTTTACTAAACTTAATGAGTTGTGTTGTGTTTTTCAAGGAGAATGGGAATTGAGGTCAATTAGGTTTGAACCTATTTAGATTTGGGTAGGGTAATATTGGTGTTTTTTTGACTTAAAGTGAGAATATTTGAGTGTTGATCTCCCTCTGTGCAATATTGAGTTTCCCAATATGTTTCCTTATGATTCTATGGTTTCTAATAGTAAGGGAGGTAGAGTTATCCATTGATTTAGTATATAGAACTCAACTACTATTTATTCATTCTAACTATATGGAATTAGTAGAGTTGAGAGAGTTGATGTCTCAGTTGGATGATCTTCTAGAGAAAGGATTTATACACCCGAGTGTATCACCTTGGGTGAAACCTATTATATTTATAAATAAAAATGATGTAACACTTTGTCTCTATGTTTATTATCATAAACTCAATCAAGTTACAATAAATAAAAGGTATTTTTTCCCATGTATTGATGATTTGTTTGATCATTTTATAGGGGAAAAGTGGTTCTTAAAGATTGATATTTGATCTTGTTATCATCATTTGAGAATCAAAGATTTTGACATTCATAAGACCACATTTTGGAGAAAGTATGATCATTTTAAGTACCTTGTTATTACTTTTGTCTTGACCAATGCTCCTATAGATTTAATGGAATTGATGAAAAATAAATTCCATGAGTATCTTGATACATTCATGGTTGTGTTTTTGAATGAAATTTTGTTTTACTCCAAAGCCAAGGAGTACCATGTGCATCATTTGAGAAATGTTCTATAAATATTGAGAGATCATCGACTTTAAGTGAATATTTTGAAATGTAATTTATATATTTGGGAAGTTAATTTCTTGGGACACATGTTCTCAGAACATGGTATTTCATTTGATCTAGAGAATTTGAAAGTTTTTATAACATGGGAAAAAATATATATATTTTTGAGATAAAAATATTCTCTGTCTTAGTGGGGTATTACCATAGGTTTATTAAATATTTCATGAATTTAGACTCTCTGATGAACACTCTCACTTATAAGAGAGTAAAGTTATTATGGGATGAGAAATGTCAAAGTTTTTTGATGATCTAAAATGTATTTTGACTTTTACACCAATGTGGACTCTTCCAGAGGTTGGGTAGGGCTATGTAAACTTCTGTAACACATTAGGGTAGGGTTTGGTCTATATTCTTATACAGGGTGAGCATGTGATAGCCTATGGTTCTAGATATCTTAGGCCAAATGAGAATAATTATCTGACTCATGATCTCATACTCATAGCCATGATGAAAACTCTTAAGATTTAGTGGGATTACCTTTTTAGAGAAAGGCTTGTCATTTATTATGACCAAACAAATATTGAGTTATATCTTTTCTCAAAAATATTTAAATCTACAATAGAGGTGTTGGATGGAGTACCTATAATATTTTGATTTTGACATTTCCTACACCACCAGTAAGGAGAATGTTATTGTTTATGCTTTGAGTAGTAAACTTCTGACCCATGCCATGAAGGAATCATCAGAAGAGTGGAATCTGATGTCTCTATTGGCTTAGTTACATTTGGGAGTCTGGTAGGATGAAAAATAGATTTTTCGGATGAATGTTTAGTTGACCTATACTCTTCTCAAGTTAATTATTCAGGAGAAATATAATGATGATGAATTTTTTGGTATAAGGAACTCTCTTTATTGTGGGGAGACCATTGGGGAATGGTCATTCTCTTATAAGGGAATCCTATGTTTTTGAAATTGGTATGTTGTGCATATAAATTTGAGAAAGGTAGTGATGGTGGATTGCTATAATTCCCATCAGGTGGTGCACCTTGGCACTAAAAATATTTTCTATGATATGTGGTGATAATTATGGTGGATGGGTATTAGAGAAGACATAACTAACTTTTTTCTCATTATTATACCTATAAAAAGGTCAAAGTTGGGCACCAAAGACCTTAGGGTTTTCTTCAACCCCTTCTAATGTTGACATAAAAGTGGGTCAAGATTTATATAGACTTTTTGTTTGGGTTTCCAAATACCCCTCATAGAAATAATTTGATATTGGTTATGATTGATATGCTGACCAAATTGGATCACTTTATACCCATTTGAGATACAACCAAATTTGACAATTTGGTAAGTCTCTATGTGAAAGAGATTATTCATTTGTACATATTTTCTTCTTCTATAGTCTTTGATATAGATCCATGTTTCACTTCTTACTTTTAGAGAGGGATCGAGGAGGCACTGGAATATTAGGTATGCTTGAGTATGACATATCATCTATAGATAGATGGCTAGATGGAATGATCTATAAAAATTATTTAGGACGTGTTATGTGTTTTTGTTCTTGAATTTGGGGGATTTTGGGATGTCAACTTGGGATTAGTTGATATTTATTATAATAACATTTACCAATATGCAATTCGAATGGATATTTTTGAGTCCTTGAATGTAATTTCGTGTAAATATCTATTGTTTTGGTCGGAGATTGGAGAAGCTTCCTTGGTTAAATCGATTTTGGTCTAAGAGACAATAGTAAATATTTAGATGATTCTTCAGAGGATGGTGACAAAAAAAATTGATATAAATATTGTGTTGGTCATCATCGATGACCGTTGGAGTTTTTTATTGGTGAACATGTGTTTTTTAGATTTTCACCTCAGTTGGGTCACTAAGATCTTGGGAAATAGAGAAATATTATGTCAAGGTTTGTGGGTTGTTTTGATATTGTTGAGTAAGTGGGGAAAGTGGATTATAATTTATCACTTTCACCTTAATTAGATTCGATCCATAATGTGTTTCATATATCAAAACTCAAAAAGTATCTTTCTAACCCTTAAAATTTCTTGATCTAGGAAGACCTTGATGTTGAGACTGATTTATCCATGACTGAGCATCCAGTCAGGATTGTTGATTTTGAGACAATGTTTCTTCATGATAAGATGATACATTTGTTCTGTGTTCTATGGAAACATGGTTCTGATTTGTATGAGACTTGGAAGTGTGAGGCATTGATGAGGTTAGTTCCCTCATCTCCTTGATATGGAATCTTCTTGATAGGCTTTCTGGGGAAAGAAAGTGTTTATGGTGGGGAGGTTGTAACATTCTATTACCTTATTTTAGGTACTTATTTACCCTTATTTTGATCATACTTTGTATGGGGATTATATCGAGTTGTTTTGGGTTAAATTTATAAAATTTTGGATCCCTAAGGGGTTATGCATGGTTGGAACATGGATAGGGAAAACTATGCGATTTGGCCCAGAAAACCATGCAGACAAGGTTGAGCCACTATAAGGGGGCACACAGTTTATCCAAACCACAAAACAAGCCCTCAAAACCATGAATCATCTAGACATATCGAGTTTCATGGTTAGAAAACAATTAAAGTAATTATGCGGTCAAACCATGAACCCCATCCAGAAGTCTAATAAGGGTGCACTATTAAGGTGAATGGTTACTCCTAATTGTGCGGCCTATATAGAAAACTGTGCACATGGTTTTTAATTCATATTAAATTTTAATTAAAAATATCAAGACCCCTATTTAAGATGATAAACACCCCCACTCGACCCTAATTATTTTTCCTTGCTTTTGGAGGCTCTCTAGATGATTCTTTGGCTCTCTATACCTCTTCTCTTGAGAATCAAAGTCCCGATGGAAGATATGATCCCTCTCTAGTAAGTGTATCTCCTCTCATATAGTTTATTCTGATCTTATCTTATATCATTATTAAAGATTGAAATATCAAAATGTTATAGAAGGACCTGATCTTCATTTTGATGGATATTAGTTTTAGGTTTGATTCCTTGATCTCCCTTGACATCATTCTTCATTGGAATTTCCATCGCGGGTGTTGATTTGATCTCATGATTAATGGTAGGTGGTTTCATAAAGAATTTCCCTAAAATTAAAACCCTTATTTTCTTGATTGATTTTAAATGATTTTTAAAATTATTTAAAAATCCATATTTAAGATGATTAATGTTTAATTTTTAAATGGGAATAAAAATTGTGAAAACCTTCAATTTCAATGAAATTAAAATTATTGGGAATATTTTATAAAAATGATGGCTTGATTTATAATATTATTTGATTTTGATTCTTGAGAAAATTATCTTAAATTTAAATATTATTTTTAAGGTCATGAATTTGATGAAAAACTTATGATTTGGATTTGAAATAAAAATGACATGTTGAACGTGAAAAATGGGCAATTGAATTATGAATAATGAATTGAGTTAAAATGAAATATTTTACCAAAATTTATTGATTGATTGAAGAACATGAGAGTATATGAAGTTAGTAGGTGACTAGGACAAGAACACTAGGATTTTACCCCCCTAAAAATGAATTGATGATGAAAAATATAACTAAACCAAGTTCAGTATGATTCTCCCGTAATGGGTCCTTGAATGGGGTATTGATTGATTTCTTATAATGGGACCCATATTGGGGTGTATATTGAGGGTTCACACCTATTGTTTGAGTCTTGATCACTGGTTAATATTGTGAGGGTACATTTTCTAGAAAATGACATACCATAGGGAGTTTGACCATGGTGCTTGCTTTATTATATTTGATCTGATTACACATTACATTGATTATAGAACTATTTTATTCATTACAACTAATTTATATAAATGTTTAATATAAAATTATCATTTAAGCCTATTTTGATATATCTTCCACCTTGATTTGAAAGCATGGATTTTTAAAATATGTAAATGCTTGTCTATTCAGGGTTATATTAAAGTTGAAAGAATAAATGGTTTATTGTTATGATATTGCTTATGGAACACTTGGTGAGGACCTACAGGGTTTTTTAGCTCACAACCTAACTTTGGATTTGGGTGTTTGCAAATCATATTATGCTAGGTCCAAGCAAAGGGAAAGTTCCACTTAGAGGTGTACTTGATTTGTGGAACCTGGAGTGATGGAGATGACTCGTGGAGATGTGATCCACCTATTTCATGGGATTTATTAGATTTTATCTTGTCATATGTTGTTTCTTTGATGATGTACTATTTTTTACCTGTTTTTTTTGTACTTTATCCTTGAGGAGTGTTGACACACCTACTTGTTTTTCTTATCTTATACTATTTTGTTGCAAAACCAATCCCAATTTATCATGATATGATGATAGGTGATAGTTTACAACTCATGGGGATCAGGAACACCCTTCATTCCATGTCAAGATCAGTCTAGGTATTAACGTACTAGGGTATCTGGGTTGGTTTTTTATGGCCTCAATATAGAGAAACTCTGTGATGAGATGAAAACACCACTCATTCTAGTGAAATATCCAAGAAGATTCCATGAAATTTACATAGTTATGAAAAGATTAGAAGACTATATTTGAAGAACCAAATTCAAGAATTGACCAACACCGGTAGCCTAGGGAAAAAGAACTAGCAAAGTGGAAGCTACAATCATTACACTTAAGCCAACTCCAACACTATCTCCAACACCCAAGACCATGAAACATTGCACAAACCCTCATTCTGAGTAGATAAAATAGAAAAAATATATTTATTGGGATAGAAGAAAATATCATAAGCACCCAAAGTATGCGGATTAAAAGAATAAAATTTATTCTTTTTGAGATGTGTAGGTGCCTAGCTACTTTATCACAGCTATGAAGGATTATTTTTTGAGGTTTCTTGATCCTAGAAGTCAGAATAATGTTATACTCAATGATCACCTGAATTATTTCCTCTTCTACTGAAAATTAGGTCACACCATACTAGAGTGATTTTATTTTAAATATTTCCTTCATATGATGGTTGATTCTGGATAAGTAACATTTTAAAAGCCACTAGAAAAAGTGACATGCATTTCTACCACTCCAAAAGAAGAAAGCAGATAGAGAGAAGTTTAAGGGTGAATGGAATTTTGATAATGGATGATCAAAAAGATGGTTAGTTGATATCATGTTATTCTTAGGGAAAAACTAAATAAACTAGTTGTAACCATAACTCTCTCTATAAATATTGAACCAAATTCATCAAATTCATGGTCTCCCAAGAATCATGCCACAAAAAATGGATAAATTAATGTGGTAAGAATAAATCTTGGAAAGATAAACTTGTGTTAATTCCCAAGATTGTTCAAACCCTGTCATATTTTATGCTTGGGGAACTATGGGTTTGGGAACCATCCCACTAGACAAAACCTTCATCAGATGAAAATTTTGTTAACAATCCCATCAATGTGATTCACTTAATGAATCCTTTATCCGATGTAGAACAAAATTTAAAAAAAATATTTTTTACTCTCAAAATCAAAGAATAATGGGGAAAGTTCATAAAGTATGATGGGGTTAAGAAAGGAATGGTTAGCAGAAATTTCAACATTCAGGTTATATACCTACAAAAATCATATATACTACCTAAACCTAGTGAAAAGAACTTCAATAGGATCAACTGAAGCATCAGTCTACCTCTGAGTCATCCCATTCTCAATCCAAACTAATCATATTGGAGGAACGATTAGAAAAAAAGAAATTACCTAGTCAATGATAGAAAATGTGAAGGAATGATAAATTTGACTTGTAAGTTATGGAAAGATCTCTAAATTCTAATTAGATTAAATGGTTGTAACTATAAACAATTCTTCATCCTAATCCCCAAGACAAGGTGCAACATTAAGGTAGTAAACAAAGACCTATAGCTTTGAAATATGACATATTGAAACATTTATATGTGGTTCTATCCAAAATTTCAATTTTGGATGACTTAATTTATCAAAATAGATTTAGGAAGCACTTTTGGTGTCCTTATTAATCCATCAAGAGTTCAAAGATGAGGTTACTACTGCTGAAGTGTGTTGTGTGGAGACCAACCCCACAGAATGTCATAGGGTCATCACCTTCATAGATCAGGATAAGGAAACTAAAATATGGGGATACATTAGACCCTATTATGTATCTAGAAAACTTTATGGAATTGGAATCCAATGGTCTTACACTAACAATGACTTGGGAATCAACCTTCTTCCAGTCTGAATGCTTTGTTGATTGTGTTAAGATGAAGATGATATGTCCCCCTCTTCTTTAAAACTCCAGGTTTATGAAAAAGTGAAAGAAACCTCTTAGATTAATCAAAATAAGGGATCAATTTGGGGACCACATGTATGAATCTAAATTCTTACTTGTCTAATAAGATACAACATTCAATTTCCTGTTATGGAGACCTTGGTTGCATCAACATGTGGAAACTCCCTTATCATATCATCAATTACTAAAATAATGTGTTGATGAAAAAATTAGGACATTTTATAGTGATAGGTATTCATTTTAGTCTCATGAGTCTTAATAAATCTATGAAGGATTCCACCAAAGAGAAGGAAAACAACCCATGATTGATTATGTTGCTCAAGTTACTGCTCCAAAAGGTTTGGAAATGATCTTTATTAACCCATTTAAAGAGATTGTAAATGAATATGTATTTAATTTTAATAAAATCAAGTTGAAAAGTTCATATTTGGGAATTTATTCATCAGACTTTATGATATTAGTCCCACTATTAGAACCCAATAACATGGAAGAAGTATTTTATCCTCCTGACACAAACAATGCCTAGGGTAAAAATTCCCTCGCTTTTTCCTTAGAGTATCAAAAGATCCTTAAATCATTCGTTATATTAGAATAAACTCTTATATCACTAATAAAGAGTGATAATTATCCTACTTAATTTCATAAATAATGGTATTTCGACACCCCTTCTTACCCTAATGATGTTGAAGAGGAGGGAGAATGAGAGTTTACCCAGAATATCACTAATAATGTCACTTGTATAGAGACACCATTTGAATGTGAGGAAGCCTCCTCAACATCCATAGGGAATAAAAGTGATCTTTCCATATCTTCTAGATTCAAGGTTTCCCCTTCATCACCCACTTATACTGAGATCTAGGCCAAGAAAGAAGAAAATGAGGTTCATAGAGATTCTCCTCCAGCATTCGAGGAAGGTTTTTACACCACTATTGATGATCTCATGTAAATAAATTTGGGAATAGAGGATGATCTATGACCCACATTGATCCCACTAGTACTGATCCCCCCATTGAAGTAAATTCACTAATATTATATGTGACATACTTAGAGAAATATTTGGATTAATTTATTATATAGAATAATGACATAGGGAATGAAATTAATCTTTATTATCTGACTAGAACCATGCTTAATACTAAGAATTGATATTCAGATATCAAGAAAAATTTTCTTGCGTTAATCCTACCAGCAAAGAATTTGATGCACTACCTGTTACACCATGAAGTCCAGTTGGTCTCTCATATTGACCTGCTCAAATATATCCTCAATCATCCTATGTTCACTAGATGTTTAGCATAGTGAGTAGTTATCTTGAGGTAGTTTAACATTCAATTTATATCTCAAAAGTCAATAAAGGAACAAACATTAATAGATTTCATTATGGAACATCCTTATGATAAAAGAACACTATTAGACACTCAGTTTATTAGTGAAGAAGTATTATCTATTCAGGACAACCCCCATACATGGGATATGTACTTTTAAAATGCTTACAAAATCCTAGCATGGAAAATAATGGAAGTCCCCAAAAACAATAGAGTTAGTTTGGGAGTCATTCTTATCTCTCTAGCCATGAGAGGTTTTCCCTATTACTTATTATCGAAAGGCTACATCAATAATGAGGTAGAGTAATAATCCCTAATTTCAAGCTTGGAATTGGTTCTTTAGATAACATTACCCTATCTAAAAATCAAAGGTGATTTAAATTTGGTAATAAAGAAAATTAATGGTGAGAATTTCATAAAAAAGGAAGAGTTTATTACCCTATTTTAGTACATATAAGGGTTGATGGCAGAATTCCCTTCATAACCAACACTAACCCATGTCCCATTTTCATAGAATGATCAAGAAGATGCATTAGATAATGACACTATAGTCTCGGTAGATCCAAATCGGGATGAAACATTCATCAATATTGCACATCACAAGATATTTCCATCATTCAATGAAAACAACATAGAGGAGATCAACTAGGTCAACTCCACCCTTGAACAAGATGATTTTATGAACCTATGTATGTCCCCTATATCATACTACCTCCAAAATTGTATTCTTACATCAGAAAAAGCAAGAAAATAGGAAATCTGATAATGGTTAGTCAAATTTACCCTTTATGATGATCTGAGTTCTTAGAAATACCTCTATAAATGAGTCTTTAAAGGATTACTTCTCAGATGCATTGAAGGAGGATAAAATCTCACTTTCATGCAACAAGTACATACTAGTGCTTGTGATGCTCATCAGTCAGGGACCAAGATTTCCCATCAGATCAAGAGGCTTGGATATTTATGGTTTTCAATTGTACATGATTTTATGGAGTTAACCAAGAGATTTAATGCTTTTCAGATACATTTATAATTCATTCATCAACCCCTAGAATTATTTAAGACCACCAAGTATTCATGGTTTCTTTTTATTTTCAGAATATATATCATAAAGTCATATCCCCTTGTAACATTTTGATAGTTTAAGTACATCTATAATGCCAATGACTTCTTCTCCAAGTGTGATGAGTTTATATACCTTAAATAAGTTGTAAAAAATTCTATCATTAGTTTTTTGAAGACAAACATTATTACCAAACTTTTTGTCCCTCGTATAACAATGATGGATAATGGCATCAAATTCTTCTCTTCTAAACTAAAAAGTCGATATCGACAATATGATATTTAGTCTAACTAATCCTCCCACTACCACATAGTATAAAATGGATAGATAGATTATTTTAAAAAAACCCTATCCAACATACTCCAGAAGATTATAGACAAAGATAGAAAATTTGGCTTGTCAAAATTTTACATACTTTGTGGGCTTATCGCACCATAACCTGCATGAGTACATAAGCAACCCCCTATTTTATTATATATAGTACATAAGTGGTTCTACCCATTGAGTTCCAATTACCTTCATTATACATTTCCATTTTTATCAATTATCCATGGAGGAGAAATATCAAAAGTTATTAGATGAGTTTGAATGACTCGATGAGAAAAGGTGATGTACCCTGCACAATATAGAAGTTCATCAAAACTGAGTAATGTGAGCCTTCAACAAGAAATTTTACCCTTGTTCATTATTATAAGGGGAATTAGTATTGGATCTCAATTCCCTAATGATACCTAGGAAAAAACCTTTAAAAATTAAACCAAAGTGGGAAGGACCTTATTACATATATAAGGTTTTCCCCGATGAAGCCTATTCTTTGGTCAAAATGGATGGACAGTGTATCATATTGGTAACCAATGAAATATTTCTCAATAAATATGTTTTATTATTTCAATAAAAATAGTCTAAGCTACACAACTTTAAATTTCCTAGTGCACATCTTAGTTTCATGATGTAAAAGTGCACAACAACGTCCTTACCATATGATGTTAAACTATTTGGTCATAATCCTTATGATATGATATAAAAATACATGGTTCTTATGTCCTAATCACATGATATTAAACAACATGAAAACTTCCTCTCCATAAAATGATATATCACATGGTGTTCATTGGAAATATACTTTACTATTGTCTTAATGTAATTTGGTAAATCTTTTAATTCTCTCTTGTTTCTCACACAGAGCATGACTCATGTGAACTTAGAGGTTTGATGAAATTTATCCAATTAGAATGACTAATATACACTACTTCCAAAGTTAGGGAATATTTGGTTCATCCTTCATAACCCTAAACTACTTAGAGTGGCCAATTTTTTACGGCATGATTCACCTACTCAAGAGATAGATCTATGTAAGGATTCTTAGCATACAACTTGCTTGTGTCTATGATAAAAAAAATTAACTTACCTTTATGTAAGATATTTATTTGAATAAGGTTATATCTAGTAGAATTATGTGTGGATTTATTATTGTTATAAGGAGATGTGTAGTGATGTTGGGATTTTTTATCCTAGGCGTAGCTGAAAATAAAAAAATGGTTTCCTCCCTACATATGAGCTAGATCTGTACAAGGAGTTTCTTATAGAGAAATATTTATGGATTGATCCCCATTTTTGTTGGAATACGTAGTGATTCATGAAACCCTTATCCTAGGTCTATCCGCAGATTCATGAAAATTATACAATCAACCTATTCAAGTGTTTAATCCATGTTAATGAATGTCATCATAACTACATGTGAATTGATTCACTTTTACTTTGGGATATGTAGTGATTCTTGGATCAATTATCCTAGGTCCAGCTATGGATTATATCAACAATGACCTACATTAAGTCTTCTACTCTTATATTCGAGTTAGATCAATACAAGGAGGGATCATCAGATCCATGTATGGCTTGATTCTCATTCTATTGGGGTATATAGTGGTGTTGGGATCTTCTATTTCAAGCCCAACCATGCATTTTAAAATAGATAAAGACCCCTTTCACTTTGAATTTTTGACTACTTTGTCACACTAAAGAACCTATTTCAAGGTAAGTTCATCATGTTTTTTAATTTTATCTAAATATAAGGAAGATCCCTGGTGAATGGTTGTGTATTCATCAACATGCATTGAGATAAAATTTACTCATCTCTGATCAATTTATAATCATGAGAATGTGTAATGGACTTATATTTTTCAAGTAAATTATGAGTTAATTTTAGCCTTTATTCATGATATTTTTAATTATGAGTTATTTGGGTTATGTTATAGGTTTTTCTATTTGGTTTTAGAGAGTTACTAATTCCTTTTTAAGGGTACACGGTTGGAGTGTGGTTTTCCCAAATCGTACTGATTCTCCAAGAAATAGTGTGTATTGTTATAGAATGACTTAGGGAAAAGCATGGTTAGGATTTGTATTTTTATGAAACCATGTAGCCTATCCTTAGAAACTATACAACTAATTCCAATGGAAAAAATCATAGTTGGTGCATGGTTTGACAAATAGTGTGACCAAACCATGAAGGTGTCCTAAGAAGGTAGTAAGCCTTGCATGGATGGGGCACTATTTGTATAATTGTGTGACCAAACCATGTACACATGAATTAATGATATAGAAAATCTCCTTAATGAAATTGAACCACCTATTTTTACCCATTTTTCTTCTACATTGAAGTCCTATCAAATCTACATACTCCAAAAGATTTTCTCAGTGATTCCCTCTCATTTTGAGATCAATTCTGGTGAATCCAAGCATGTTAGTTATCAGGGAATTAAGGTATTGTTAGTTCGAAAGAGTTTATAATGGATAAAAGAGGGGGGGGGAGAATTGTAGTTTAAAAATTAAAATAAAACAAAACACAATTACTATTAATTAAAAAAATATTGAACTTGGACTTTATCTGATGATCAAAGTGTTATAATCATATTCAAATACTGTCTGATTAAATCATTACTATTTATCAGTATCACATTTTCATTGATAAAAACAAATATTAGAAAGTTAATTAAAAACTTACATTCTAAAGTATATGAACAATGAAAAATAAATCTTGTATAAACAAGAAATAAAAAATCTTATAAAAGTAAGAATGATTTAAAATCTTATAAAAGATTTTAATCTTTAACCTTAAGAGTTAAGGTAGTCAGAAGTCCTGAATAAAGATATCCTATAGTTTTAGTACCTGTTGTAAAAGGTATATCTTTCCTTACTAGAAAATCCCTCGATCTGATGGATCAGTATTACCTCTATCTTTCAAAACACTGGAAGCCCTAAATATGATGGATCAGTACCAGCTTTGTCTTTCTTGATCAAGAAATACCTTGATACAATAATCATTTTCAACTCTATCTTCTTAGACCTGAAAACCATTGATCATATGTATCAAATTCACTGTTATCATCCTATCCCCAGAATCCCTCGACCAGTAGCAATATCGAACATGTGATTACAAAATAAAATAGTTCTAAGGAATATACAATCCTTACAATGATTACTTATAACTTTAACTCTCTAAATAATTACAAAGACTAGGAATGAGGTGTTCATGCAGAAAAATCTTTAGATGACTTGAGTTATGAATGCATTATCTCCCAAATCTTCAAATGATATCCTATTTATAGGAAATCTCTCAACGGTCATATTTATGAGTTGGTTGCAACAGCCTCAGTCATCTTGAACTTTGACAGCTTATAATGATCAAGATCTTGAACTTGATAGCTAAGAATGAATTTGAATTCATTTTTCTGAAATTTTTTAGTTTATCACCATTACAATGTTATTTTTGGATTCTATCCAATAGAAACAAATCTATATACTCTAATTATAAACTTTGTATAGTCTGATGGACTTCCTTATTGTTAGTCAATTTGATAAACTGAATAATGGTTAGTCTAATGTATTGGTACTGATGTTGGTCTGAGGGTTATGACTTTTTTCAGTCTGATGGATAAGACATAAGTCTAACCACTATTTAGAACAGAAGTTAGTCTGATGAATCTTACACACCTTCAGTCAGATGGATCATATTGAATAATATAAGTTTATATTAATTATATATTGAAACTATTTCTATGTTCATTATAAAAATATTTTTTTTCTAAAAAACATACTAAAACACTTTGGGAAATACAAATTTAGTAAATATAGTTTTAATAAAGTATTTTTGATTTCCAAAACTAAGGAAATGAAAAGTACAAAGTAACTTTCGACTTAAAAAATATGTGATATGAAACCCTCTTTTCTTCATAGTTCTTCAAGATCTACCATTATTCCCTTAAGAAGACTCATAAATCTATCATTTTGTGGCCAAATATATGGATTATGATTCCTTATAACAATGAATTCTTGGATTTTTTTTCGAGAATGGTGATAGATCTAGATCGTCGATGGAAACCCTTTGATTAATATCATATATGTCATTGTTATTGAATCCTAAGAGGTATGGACTTATTTTACTCATCCTAGAATCTTCTGAAACTTTATTTTAGATCCTTTATGTGATTAATTGGTATCAATTATAAGTGTTCTTGGTGTGTGGGATTGATCTGGTTAGAGCTCCTGTGTAACTCAAGTATTGAACCTAGATGGGATTCATATATTCTCATAATCAAGATTAAGGCAGGAAGTTCCTTACCACTTGGGTCCTTTTATAACCTTATTTTCTTGATAAAATACCTACGTTTCTATAGAATTCTTGACCATGCTTGATAGTGATCACATGTGTGTGCATGTGAAACCTGTGAGACCCATATATGATTCTTGATTCCATGAGTATGATTTTATATCTTATTATACCAAGTTTGATATTGATCATATGTACTTGTATGTTGCTATAGATTCTCATGAATACATGATATGTTCTACCTATATATTCTATACCTTGTCATATGTGATTATCATACCTTTGTAGGCATTGTTACTGGTATTCGAAATAGGTGGACCATTATGATATCATTATCCCTTAGAGGGGGAGTGCGTATGACATGCGACGATGATGATGTTGGATCTGAATACATGGTAGGGACATGGTGTATTTGAGTCCAAACCTAAGGTAGAAGCAACATGGGTGTGATGACCTTATGGTATAACCTAAGGAATAGAGAGGATATGATATCCTTGAGTCCTTACCTATGATCAAGATGAGGTTTAACATACTTGAGGCATGAAACATGATGGAGGCGAGATCTGATGGCCTTGTGGCCCGATCTAACTCGATGCCTTTTTATTTCTGAGTGACATGTTCACTAGAATTATGGCTAGATCTTGATCAATTCCAACATCCTTTATGACTATCCTTTCAACATGGAGCTGAAGCAAGTATGATCGAGGATCATGGTAGATTGGGTAACACACGAATGCTCAACACATGTTTGTTATTTCTTGTGAATTTACATTTATCATGTAATAATCTTATTATACTTATGCACTCATATTAAAGATGAATTATTGGTGTATTACAGGGTTTTGTTACTCACAATATTTGCAGGCATCTTGATGTACATGTAGACTACATGATTTTGGATCCAGCTAAGGGTTGCTTTCCAGGTAAGGGTTGGGGGCCCATGATAGATAGTTGATCTGAGGAGTATAGGGTTGGTGGAAGTACTGAGACAAACTCTGGAGGATTTATATAGTGTTTTCTTTATTTATCTATTTACACTTTATATGCTCTGGTTTGTCTTGACACATTGGGATCCTGTTTCATTTTATATGTATGATATGGGTGACATTTGATATTGCACTACATTTTCTTTATCTTCTAATATGATATTTTGGGTCGTTATATTTTATTAGGTTTATGGTTTATAGATATGATTACTGATGGAATGGTCTCCCCATTGTATCCTTATATCCTCATGTATAATTGGAAGCACCTTGTGTACAAGGATCCACATATGAGGTTTTGTAACATCACAACTTAGGTACTTTTCAGGCAATCTAGGTTGGGGAATTATAAAATGGTATCTGGGCCTGAGGTTTCCTTTTTTTCATTTGGGGTTATGATAGAAAGGAGATAGTCTAAGTGGAACTTGGGCAGGGGAGTTTTCATGTGTCTGTTCAGTACACGTGTAGTGTATGTCATCCCTCTTTTTTGTTACATAACTTTTCATTACATTGTACAAATAGATGATCTTTTAAAGTTTAGTATCTTGGAAATAAGGTGAAAAATACATGAAAATTTCAAAAATTCTTATAATACTACTAAAATTATTCTTCATAGGTTCATCCTACATCTCATAACCTAGGGACATGCATCAAAGGAAAGGGGTGGGCGTAAGGCCCAGTAAGGGAAATAGTTTACATGTGATCTTGAGGAATATCAATAATTACATGAGGAATATCATTATGGAATGAGAAATATATCATGAGGAATATCATAATAAAAAGAACATGATTCATAACATGGAAATTTTTCTAAAAAATTTAAATGATACATTCATAATCATATCACCAAGATTTTTCACTGAGGTGTCATAAATGAAAATTATGAAGGTTATCCACCAAGGTATCGTAAAACATATCATCTATAGAGATTAAATTCTTTAACAAATGAATTGGAGTATTATCAGGGTTGAAAATTCATATATATTAATTAATGTAATCCACATATATCATAATCAATAATTTCATTAATAACCCATAGAGAATAAATAAGGGGTTTTTATCAAAATCATGGTGTATAAAAGTGCTTAAAGACAAGACCATTACGTCATGTTTAGCCCAATAAAAGGGAAATTGGGTTTATTATATGTAAATAAACAAATAAAACAAATAATTTATATATATAGGTGAATACCCATGGAAAATAAAATGGTTTGGGTATCTACACAAAAAAAGATATTTTCTTAAGGGGAAGAGATAAATTTTGAGAAGTGAATTTGCCAACATAATGGGTATAAAAAGTGGTTTTAGAAAAATGTAAAATGAGAAATTAAAAAGTTATACCATAGATAAAACATAATTTTTCAATAAGGGTGTAAAAAAATGGTAATAAAAGAGAGTGACCATAACATTTAAAATACATATACAAAAATAGGTTCTTGAATTGAAGAGAAAGGAAGGATAATTCCTTTACCTTGAAGAGTTACTCCTAAAACTTCAAGATTGAGACCTCGGGGGCTTGAGGACACCTTGGGGGACTCCTTGGGTGGTAAAACCACCATAAATTCATGTATTATTGATTTGTAATGAAAGTAAATAGAGAAATGGGTGGGTATTTATAACAAAAGTTGAGGATTTGTTTAATAATTCCCAAATGTGGGCCTTGGTAATCTAGGTTGTAGAAAATGAAAAACGATGGAATTGCCCATGGTTTTAAACATATGGGGAATATTTTATTTTATTTTAACCCAGAATAACTGATCATAATATTATATTACTTCTTTTGTCATGTAAAAGTAAATTTTCCACAAAATAATGTTTTTAAAGATGAAGTTTCCATTTTAGACTTTGGAAAGTAACTTATAGGTTTGGAAATTGATTAAAATGTATTAAAATAATTGATATTAATAAAATAATATATTTTAGGTCATGTATTGTTGTTAATTAATTATTAAAAAATTGTGACATAATTATGAAGTCATTAAACATACAAAAACCCTCAAACTCTATTTTTACTATTCATGGAAAACTAATGTATTTTAGAAAATTATCATAAATTCACCTCAACCTAATTTCAACATGATGATTTAAAAAATGATTTTTATTTTAACATAATATTTCTCTAAGTATGAGAATTTTAACTTTTAAATATAAAAATCATTATTTATTTAAAAAATAGGGGGTTGATAATTCATTGTCAAATTTCTGACACTTAAAAAATTTCAAGGAAGTAATAAAATTATTTCATAATTTATGTTTAAATAAGAGTGTTTTTAACATAAAATTTCATTAAAATAAATATTATTCATAATAATTTAGTTTATTACAAAAAATTATATATTTTATGAAAAGTAAAATCTGTGTCTGGAAAATCGATTTATCAAATTCCATCTCAATTAAACCTATATTTTATTAAGAAAAAATATTCTTACAATGAAATTTATGAAATAAAAATTTTATTTATACAAAGGAATTATATTTTAAGTTACTAAGACCTGGACATATATCCCCTTATAACACCCACATAAAACCTAAGGTAAAGGTGTGCAATGGTGATAGATTCATGGGGCAGCTCAGCTAACATTGATCGAGTGATAATTTTTACTCACTTGAAATTATATCATAAGAGATTTCATTCTAACTTCACCTATTGAATTTGGAGTTGAGATTGGTTAAGGATGAACCCCAATGATACTACCTCCCTCCCAGTTCTAACAAATGGGCTTCATATGACATGAATCTACTAGTTGAGGTCATCGCTTCCCCTTTCTACATTAATTATCCTTTGTCATTTCTACTTATAAATACTAATTATAATGTTAAAATTATAACCAAGAGTATAGTTTCCAATGGTCATATTAACCAATGGTCAAATCATGATGTTCACATTTCCCTTCATACTCTATTAATACAACTTCATTATTAAAGAGATATAGTTTTGTTGTGTTTAATATAATATAAAACCCATTTTATTAGGAAAAAATATCATTTAAAAAATTATGGGTCCTTACATTCTTCACCCCTTAATAAATTTCATCCCCAAATTTTCAACTCGTTCTCTCAGTTGAGAAAAGTTGTGGCTACTTATCTCTCATTATCTTCTCTAGTTCCCATACTGCTTCTTCTTATTTATGGTTCCTACACATCTCTTTGATGAGGTGGGTAGTCTTGTTGCATAGAACCTTGTCTATATAGTCCAAGATCTCCACCGACTACTCCTCATAAGAGAGGTCGTGTTCCAGTTATACCACCTCCAGATTAAATGCATGGGAGGGATCGAGTATATACTTCCTCAAGAGAGATACATGGAATAAATCATGAACTTAAGAAAGATTTGATGGAAGTTCAAACTAATAGGCAAAAAATCCTATGCATTCAAGGATTTCATAGGGGCCAATATACCTGGGGATAAGCTTCCCTTTATTCCCAAACCACATGACTCTCTTCCATGGTGATATTTGAAGGAAAACTTTGTCACCAACATCAAACTCCAAGTCCCTTTGATGGTTTTCAGCATAGCTCTTCTACTGACTCTAAGCAGTCTATATGTTTTATTGAATAACATGAACCTTTTCTATCATCTCTTACATAAGATCAGGCACAAGAAACTTTCTTTCACTAACTTCATCACAACATGTATGAGTTCTACATCACTTCCCATATAGAGCTTCATAGGGGAAATTTGAATACTTGAGTGGAAGTTGTGGTTGTATGAGAACTCAACTAAGGTGAGGTGTTGATCTCATCCTCTTTTAAATTCCATTGAGCATGTTCTAAGCGTTCCCTCAAGTGTCTGGATAGTCCTCTCAGATTGGCCATCAGTTTGGGGGTGATGGCCTATACGGAAATTCAATTCAGTATTCATAGCATATTGAATACTTCACCAGAATTTAGATATGAACCTCGGATAATGCTAAGAAATGATAGAAAGTGGTGCCCCATGTAGCCTCACCACTTCTTTTACGTATATCTAAAAAGTTGGTCAAGAGAATAATCTTCCTGAATAGTGATAAAATGGCTAGTATTGGTGAGTCAGTCCACTGTAACTCAAATCGCATTATTTCCTTTGGATGTTCTTGGGAAACCAGTGAAAAATTACATAGTGATATCATCCCACTTTTATGTTAGTATGGTAGTGGTTGTAATACCCCTTTAGGAAGTTATCTCTCTTCTTTCACTTTTTGACACACCAAGCACCTTGTAGTGTAGTCGGTAATCTCACTTTTCATGTTATCCCACCAATAATGATCACAAAGGTCCCTATACATGTTACACTACTGGAATTAGTGGTATTTGCGATGGGCTATTTGCAACGGGATCCCATCGAAAATAGGCTTTAGCGACGGGGCCCGTCACAAATAGTTCGTTGTAGAAAATGACATCGCAAATACAATTTTTTCCAATGGGAAAGTTGCCCATCACAAATAAGCCTCTGATTATATACATTATATATAAATAAACCTTTTGTGATGGGACCATCGCAAATACATCTCTGATTATATACATTATATATATATAAACATTTTGCGACGGGACGACAGTCCCGTCGCAAATACTATTAATAAAAAATTATATTTAAATTATTTGCAATGGGAGCCCGTCGAAAAAGGTCTCATCACAAATAATAAACATAATAAAAAATATATTTAATAAAATTATGATTAATGAAAAAATTATATTATTATTATTAAAATAATAAAAAAATAAGAACATATTATTATTAGTAAAATAAAAAAAACATTAAAAAATATAATACTAAAAAATATATTTAATAAAATTATGATTAATAAAAAATTAATATTAATATAATTAAAATAATAAAAAAATAAAAAAATAAAAAAATTCTCAATATTTACAAAAAAATATAAAAAAACATAAAATATTATTATTATTAGTAAAATAAAAAAATATTAAAAAATATAATACTAATAATAAATAATAAAATATTAAAATGAAATTATGATTAATGAAAAAATTATATTATTATTATTAAAATAAAAAAAATAAAAAATATTATTATTAGTAAAATAAAAAAACATTAAAAAATATAATACTAAAAAAATATATTTAATAAAATTATGATTAATAAAAAATTAATATTAATATTATTAAAATAATAAAAAATAAAAAATTATTAAAATTATCAATATTTACAAAAAAATATAAAGAAAACATAAAATATTATTATTATTAGTAAAATAAAAAAATATTAAAAAATAAAATACTAATAATAAATAATAAAATATTAAAAAAAATTATGCAATATTTGCACCAATATAAAAGACAGAAATTGTAAATAGTTCATATTACAACAAATCTTGAATTCAAATGTTTTTAACATAAAAAAAATCACTAGGGGTCATCTTCTGGAGGAGGTGGAGGAGCTGTAGGAGATGGTGAAGGAAACTCCATCCCTAAACTACGAGTCAGACGACGCATGTACTCTATCTGCTCGTGATGCTGCTGCTGTTGTTGCTGCTGTCATCGACGCATCTCCTCCTCGTGCTACTGTTACTGCTGCTACTACCGATACATCTCTTCATGCTACTTCTGCAAACTCTCTATAAGCTCAGCCTGAGTTCACAACTGCTCCTGATACTGTGAGGCAGAAGATGATGCCTCTCTACGAGCTCCTCTTGAGCTAGACGCCAACATCACAGCAGTACCATAATAAGCACCAGGAGTCAAATGAGAGCTGATACCAACTACTCAGCACTTCTCAAATCCATACTGAGTCGCCTGCATCCATGCCGCCTCATCGAAATGGTGGGCACTTGTGTGCTCAGTCGTCTTGTCCTGACTCTCAGCCTGTGTCTGAGAGGTCGCAGCCTCATATGACTCCTTCAATTCCAATTTGAAATTAAAATTGTGAAAATATTATTAGCAGTTAATTTTCAAACTGAAAAAATAATACTAACCACAACCCGACGATGGCGATCACCTCGAATCTCTCCAGTGGCTGGATCACTATACATCCACCGATAAACTTCGAACTCCATAATATTAGGATGCTCGACTGCCTACAAAAATATAAAATAAACTGTTTATATTTAAAGTTATATAAAATATTTAAAAAATATACTTACCAGATTCTCTCTATGCGTACTAAATGTATGGATACCAGCTCGATGTGTCACCTCATGTCTCCTCCGGTTCTTCTATCCCACTGAAGATCTCCTTTGAAATCCACCACTCAACCAGTATAAACATAATCCATCCCAAACGTGAGATGAAATGTACTCTGGTCGGTGGGCTATACACGACTCATCAAATTCTGTCACTCCTACTTTCTTAATGGTTGTTCTTCTCAAATTGTGAAAAAACCAATGGAAACAGTCACTCATAGATACCTGCCATGCCGCGTGGATAGCTTCACACATTCTATCATCGATGGGATACCATAAACCCTACAAATAATTTATAATATCATGTTATTAATAAAATAAATTTTAGAATAAAAATTATTTATTTATGTATCAGCCAATAATTGAACATGTCATGTCGCACATCAATGTGAATCTATTCCCATGTGATCCATGGATTAGAAAAATAATTGTGCAAGATAGCGCTCTCCTGTCCAATAGCTACATGTGCAGAACTGTGAAAAAGGAATAAATAATCAAACAATTAGTATATATATAAATAAATTAATGAAATATAACTAAAATATACAGGTTACCATACCTCCATATGCGTGGATCGAAGCCAAGATGTGGATGTCGCTCAGGGATCAGGTCAGAAATCATCAGTCGTGCAAGACCGCACCCCCTCTGCGTACCCCTTGAACCGTCAGTAGGCTGGGGGTTAGATGGTCCGTAATCCCCCTCATCCAAAGGTAGCTCAGCCTCCTGCAACTTGTGAAATAGATCAGGATCCATCTGAAACACAAAATTATTATTTTTAGTAGATAATTGAAAATAACTATTATATATAGATATATATTAGTTATGATTATAACCAACATTTAACTATGTCAATGTCCATCTTCATCCTCATCTCCATAGCTGTCAATGTCAATGTCTTCATCTTCCTCCTAAGCATCATCAATATTCATATGAGTTTTAGTTTCATTATCTCTTGTCATTTCAAATTCATTTGTAACATCATTAACATCTTCATCATCATCGATCCTTAATTGTGGAGTGTCATCATCGATATTCACATCTCTTTGTGAAAAAGATGGATTTTGAGCAGCCTCTTGAAAAATTTCAATTCCTTCCACTTCATCGAAACCACATTCAGTTTGAGTAAACTGATTTTCCTAAGATTTAATTTTTATTATGGTCCACCAATCACTCAAGTATCTTGAAGTAGCACAATACTTTGTGTAATAAATTCGATGTACCTATTGAGCCATTAAAATGGTTCATTTACTGTAAGAAGACTTTTATATTTAATATCGATGATTCCATGAGTCGGATGAACATGCAAGCCTCTGTCAGTATCTAACCACCAACACTTAAACATCATTATGTAATTATGTTCAAGATAACAAAGCTCAATAATTTCATCCAGAATGCCATAAAAGTCAACTTTAGTTTCTATGTGATGTGATCCTCTTAAGCGAACTCCACTGTTCATTATGTTTTTGATTCCCCATATGCACTTATATGAAATCGAAAACCATTCACCACATATGAATTATAAGATTTAAACATTTTGGATGGTGGGTTACTTAATATACACAGTACCTTATCAATTTTATCAACATGTTGAGACACCTGAAAATTTGTAAAATAATTATCAATATAATAAATAATAAACGGAATTGATATTAAACCATCAATAATTTATGTTACCAGTTTTTGAAACCATTGAGAAATTTTTTTTGTCTGCGTTCTTCAAGAAAAGCTACTGTAATTTGTGAAATTTGTTTCTTGATATGATTATCATATAACCTACAAATAAAATAAGTTTACATACTATAACATAAATTATATAATAAGTGATATAAGCACTCATAGTACAAATGATTTCATTTCTTCACAGTTGAGAAGAACATATGTATGAGCTCTATGATATTAATCATCTGAAAGACATCGTTCATGAACTACACCGAAACCAAGATTTGGCTAATTAAAAACAGATAATTGATTTTCCATTGTTCCATTAACATTTCCTTTGTTTCATACCATGTGATTTTGTTTTGAGGGATATTGAGATCCAAAATAATGAGAGCAGAAAAAATCAATTTCCTCTTGCAAATAAGCTTCAGCAATTGATCCTTCAACTGATGCTTTGTTACATACTTTATTCTTCAATTTATGCATGCATCTCTTGAATAGGTACATCCATAGAAATTTTACTAGACCTACACATTTAGCTTCATGTGGAAAATGTAATATAAGATGTTCCATTGAGTCAAAGAAAGCCCGCAGAAATATTTTTTCCAGTTTACATATAATTACAGAAACATATTCTTCCAGTTTTATTAGTGCATCATAGTCTGTTGTCGCTGCACAAATGTCTCAAAAAAAATATGATATGTCTGTTATCGAATCCCAAATAATATAATTCAACAAACCTCAGAATCCAATCAGCATAATTTTTTCCATTATAACATGAAAATCATGACTTTTTAATCCAGTAATATAACCATTCTTAACACATCTTCCCAAATTGGAAGCATAGCCATCTGGGAGTCTCAAATCTGAAAACCACTAAAAAAATAATAAGCAACTCTCTTTGGATAGTGTATAAGCTGCTTTTGGCTTCATTAACCTCTGTGATCTGCATTTTTAAATAGTTCAAGTTCTGGTCACCTGCAAATTTGGGAAAGATCTAATCGTGTCTTTACAGTATCTTTGGTCTTACCTGGTGTATCCAAAACTATATGAAATAACACTACTGGAAATACACTATTTCCCAACGGTTCACAACCGTTGGGAAAGCCCCTCAAACTGTTGGTATATGATATACCAACGGTTCTCCCAACCGTAGGGAAGCAAGCCGTGGGGAAAACCTTTCCCAACAGTTTAATGGAAACCGTTGGGGTAGGCTGAGAGAAGGCACTCTATCCCAACGGTTTGGTGAACCGTTGGGATAGTTTTTCCCAACGGTTTCTCCCAAACCGTTGGGAAAACCAAATATACCTTAACTATCCCAACGGTTCTTCAAAACCGTTGGGATAGTTTTACATGGGTGAACTCTTTCCCAACGGTTCTAAACCGTTGGGAAAAGAGATATTTACCAACGGTTCATTGAACCGTTGGTAAAAACTTATTTAGGATTATATGCCAACGGTTTAAAACCGTTGGCATACCCTATGCTACAAATTGCAGCAGCCTGCAATTTGCACAGACCCTCTCCCCTGTACATCAGGCACCTCTCATCTCATCAGGCCTCATTTTCACCTCATTTTAGATCCAACTATTGTACCTGTAATAAAATAAAACATACATATACAATTACGAACAAATTCATACACATTTAACATATAATGGATCCTGAAACTATACACATCCATAATTAAATTACAATTCATAAACATACATAATTCATATATAATTCAATTTAAAATTTAGATGAAAATTATATGTGGAATCCGATTGAGGTGGGGATGATTGGTACACGTCACATATGACCCATGGATCGTTCTCCTAAAGTTTCAATGGAAACCGAATGCGTTTGGTCGGTTTTGCGTATGCCAGTTCTTTTCACTTATAATCCAACCCATTTTAAACAAAACAGACACAGTTAGAGCGGTGTTGGCCACACCGCGCCTCGGATTGAGGCGGGGATGATTCGTACACCTCACATATGACCCATGGATCGTTCTCCTAAATTTTCAATGGAAAACGAATGCGTTTGGTCGGTTTTCCGTATGTACTTAAAATGATGTCCATTTTAATCAAAAGAGAGCCACTTAGACTGATCCCGGCCACACCGCGACTCGGATTGAGCCCGAGTGGGCTCGTACATGTCACATATGACTGATGGATCATTGTGATAAATTATCAATAGATTCGGAATGCGTTTGGTCGGTTTTGCGTATGCCGGTTGTTCTTTTCACTTATAATCATGTCCATTTTGAACAAAAGATACACAGTTAGAACGGTGTCGGCCACACCGCTCCTCGGATTGAGGCAGGATTGACTCGTACACATCACATACGACCCATGGATCCTTGTGCTAAAGTATCGACACAGTCCGAATGCCTTTGGTCGGTTTTTCGTATGTCACTTGATGATTTTCACTTAAAATGACGTCTTTTTGAAACAAAAGACCGACACTTTGAGTGGTGTCGGCCACACCATGTCTCCGATTGTGGCGGGGTTGATTCGTACATGTCACATATGACCCATGGATCGTTCTCCTAAAGTTTCAACGGAAACTGAATCCGTTTGGTCGTTTTTCCGTATGTACTTAAAATGGTGTTCATTTTAAACAAAAGAGAGCCACTTAGACTTATCCCGGACACACCGCGACTCGGATTCATCCCGGGTTGGCTCGTACACGTCACATATGACCCATGGATTGTTGGGATAAATTATCAACAGATTCGGAATGCGTTTGGTCTGTTTTCCGTATGCCAGTTGATGCTTTTCACTTAAAATGACGTCCTTTTGAAACAAAAGACGGACACTTTGAGTGGTGCCGGCCACACCGCATCTCCGGATTGAGATGAAACCACCATGCAACATTCTAATTATTATTCGTGACGTGTACGTGCATACGGCACGTCAATCGGACGTGCGGTTTGAGCGGTACGGCTCAATTTTCGTGTTTTAAGTGATGCGCGCTCTTCGTAAACGCGCGTGAGGTGGGTCCAAACGGGACGAACGAAGTCGGAATGACATGAAATCAGACGAAAAATATGGGTGAGTGATTTCTGAAGTGGTCGAGCAGACGGCACATCAATCGGACGTGCCGTGTGCCTGCGGTGACCGACAACGCAGTTCTGGTGTCATAAACGGCCAAAACGGGCATCCAACGGTCAAATTCATAGCGGACGGCCTCGGATTGAGCTGAAACCACTGAGAAACATTCTAATTATTATTCGTGACATGTACGCACAGACGTCACGTCAATCGGACGTGCGGTTTGCGCGGTACGACTCAATATTCGTGTTTTAAGTGATGCACGCGCTTCGTAAACGCGCGTGAGGGGGGTCCAAACGGGCCGAACGAAGTCGGAATGGCCTGAAATCAGACAAAAAATACGGGACAGTGATTTCTGAAGTGTTCGAGTAGACGTCACGTCAATCGGACGTGCCGTGTGCACGCGGTGACCGACAACGCAGTTCTGGTGTCATAAACGGCCAAAACGGGCGTCCAACGGTCAAATTCATAGCGGCCGACCTCGGATTGACCTGAAACCACCGGAAAACATTCTAATTATTATTCGTGATGTGTATGCGCAGATGGCACATCAATAGGACGTGCGGTTTGCGCGGTACGGCTCAATATTCGTGTTTTAAGTGATGCGCGCGCTTCGTAAACGCGCGTGAGGGGGGTCCAAACGGGCCGAACGATTTCAGAATGGCCTGAAATCAGACGACAAATACGGGTGAGTGATTTATGAAGTGGTCGAGTAGACGGCACATCAATAGGACATGTCGTGTGCGCGCGGTGACCGACAACGCAGTTCTGGTGTCATAAACGGCCAAAACGGGCGTCAAAACGGTCAAATTCATAGCGGACGACCTCAGATTGAGGCGGGTTTGACTCGTACACGTCTCAAATGACCCATGAATCGTTGTCTTAAAGTATCAACACAATCCGAATGCGTTTGGCCGGTTTTCCGTATGCCAGTTGATGTTTTTCACTTAAAATGATGTCCTTTTGAAACAAAAGACATACACTTTGAGTTGTTCCGACCACACCGCGCCTCGGATTGAGGCGGGGATGATTGGTACATGTCACATATGACCCATGGATCGTTCTCCTAAAGTTTCAATAGAAACCGAATGCGTTTGGTCGGTTTTGCGTATGCCAGTTCTTTTCACTTATAATCCTACCCATTTTAAACAAAACAGACACAGTTAGAGCGGTGTTGGCCACACCGCGCCTCGGATTGAGGCGGGGATGATTCGTACACCTCACATATGACCCATGTATCGTTCTTCTAAAGTTTCAACAGAAAACCGAATGCGTTTGTTTGGTTTTCTGTATGTACTTAAAATGATGTCCATTTTAATCAAAAGAGAGCCACTTAGACTGATCCCGGCCACACCGCGACTCAGATTGAGCCCGAGTGGGCTCGTACATGTCACATATTGCTGATGGATCGTTGTGATAAATTATCAACAGATTCGGAATGCGTTTGGTCGGTTTTGCGTATGTCAGTTGTTCTTTTCACTTATAATCATGTCCATTTTAAACAAAAGATACACAGTTAGAACGGTGTCGGCCACACCGCTCCTCGGATTGAGGCGGGATTGACTCGTACACGTCACATATGACCCATGGATCCTTTTGCTAAAGTATTGACACAGTCCGAATGCCTTTGGTCGGTTTTTCGTATGTCACTTGATGATTTTCACTTAAAATGACGTCTTTTTTGAAACAAAAGACCGACACTTTGAGTGGTTTCGGCCACACCGCGTCTCCGATTGTGGAGGGGTTGATTCGTACACGTCACATATGACCCATGGATCGTTCTCCTAAAGTTTCAACGGAAACCGAATCCGTTTGGTCGTTTTTTCCGTATATACTTAAAATGGTGTTCATTTTAAACAAAAGAGAGCCACTTAGACTTATCTCGGCCACACCGCGACTCGGATTCATCCCGTGTTGGCTCGTACACGTCACATATGACCCATGGATTGTTGGGATAAATTATCAACAGATTCGGAATGCGTTTGGTCGGTTTTCCGTATGCCAGTTGATGCTTTTCACTTAAAATGACGTCCTTTTGAAACAAAAGACGGACACTTTGAGTGGTTCCGGCCACACCGCGTCTCCGGATTGAGATGAAACCACCGTGAAACATTCTAATTATTATTCGTGACGTGTACGCGCATACGACACGTCAATCAGACGTGCGGTTTGAGCGGTACGGCTCAATATTCGTGTTTTAAGTGATGCGCGCGCTTCGTAAACGCGCGTGAGGTGGGTCCAAACGGGACGAACGAAGTCGGAATGACATGAAATCAGACGAAAAATATGGGTGAGTGATTTCTGAAGTGTTCGAGCAGAGGGCACGTCAATCGGACGTGCCGTGTGCCTGCGGTGACCGACAACGCAGTTCTGGTGTCATAAACAGCCAAAACGGGCGTCCAACGGTCAAATTCATAGCGGACGACCTCAGAATGAGCTGAAACCACCGAGAAACATTCTAATTATTATTCGTGACGTGTATGCGTATACATCACGTCAATCGGACGTGCGGTTTTGCGCGGTACGGCTCAATATTCGTGTTTTAAGTGATGCGCGCGCTTCGTAAACGCGCGTGAGGGGGGTCCAAATGGTCCGAACGAAGTCGGAATGGCATGAAATCAGACAAAAAATACGGGATAGTGATTTCTAAAGTTTTCGAGCAGACGGAAACATCAATCGGACGTGCCGTGTGCACGCGGTGACCGACAACGCAGTTCTGGTGTCATAAACGGCCAAAACGGGCGTCCAACGGTCAAATTCATAGCGGCCGACCTCGGATTGACCTGAAACCACCGGAAAACATTCTAATTATTATTCGTGACGTGTACGCGCAGACGGGGGGTGTTTGGGGGTTGTTCAGGGGGTTTTCCGGGGTTGTTCAGGGGGCTGTCCGGGGGTTGTTCCGGGGGTTGTTCAGGGGGGTTGTCCAGGGGTGTTCAGGGGGCTGTCCGGGGGTGTTTGGGGGGTTGTCCGGGGTCCACGGGGGGGGGGGGGGGGGGGGTTTGTCCGGGGGGCTGTCCAGGGGTCTGTCCGCGGGGGCTGTCCGGTGGGTGTCCGGGGGGCTGTCCGGGGACCAAGGAGGGGGGGGGGGGGCTGTGCGGGGTCTGTCCGGGGGGTGTTTGAGGGTTGTTCAGGGGTTTGTCCGGGGTTGTTTAGGGGGCTGTCCGGTGGTTGTTCAGGGGGTTGTTCAGGGGTTGTTCAGGGGTTGTTCAGTGGTTGTTCAGGGGGTTGTCCGGGGTTGTTCAGGGGGTTGTCCGGGGGGGTGTTTGGGGGGTTGTCCGGGGTCCAAGGGGGGAGGGTGGGGGGGTTTGTCCGGGGGGCTTTCCGGGGGGCTGTCCGGGGGGCTATCCGGGGTCCAGGGTGGAGGGTTGGGGGCTGTACGGGGGGCTGTCCAGGGGGCTATCCGCGGGGCTGTCCGGGGGGTGTTTGGGGGGTGTTCGGGGGTCCAAGGGGGAGGGGGGGGGGGGGGGGGGTTGTCCAGGGTCCAAGAATGAGGGGGGTTTGTCCCAGGGAGTTCTCAAACACACAACCACTAAAAGACAACAACATCCATAAAAACAGATAATATATAAAAATAACTCAACTCCAATACTATACTACGAGTCTAGATAAAACCAACAACTATAATAGATTAAACATCAAATCTCAGTAATATAAGTCAAAAATGTAACGGATCAATATGTCCCACATCAGCATCACCATCACCATCATCGTCATCATCATCATCACCCTCGTCATCATCCTCCTCATCGTCCTCACCCTCCACAGCGCCTTCCTCCTCGCCTTCGCCCTCCTCCTCGCCCTCCTCATCTCCCTCCTCTTCCGCATCAGACTCCTCGCCATCATCATCTTCAAGCTGGACATCGGCCTGACCACTACTGTAATTGCCACCTGGTGCACCATATATAGAATGTATCGACGACATGTATTCATCAATCGCTGGGCTGGCCTCTGCTGGAAGTGTTGGACGTAGAACTTCAATAAACTTCATAAATGCACTGTTTGCCCTAGCAGACTGTTCTGCCGTCTCTGTGGCCCTTTTCTCAGCCTGTTCTGCCTGTGCCCAAACATGCTGCAGCTCGGTGGCACTACAACTCGTACCTGAGGCAGACCAATACCTCTTCGGGGCTATCCTAGGTTGGCAGCGTACTCTGCCAGAATGATCATCTCCCAACACCTGATGTAAGTGATCAGATGACCCAAAATTGTCTGCTTCTTGGGCATCGAGGGCCTCTAAAGAATCCTGTTACAAATATAAATATATTATTAAGTTACGAAATAGATATTAAAATATAAAATCAACAGATTAAAACTTACAATCTGCTGCTGAGTCGCTTCATTGATAGCACTTCCATCCTTTTTTTCGTCTACTCGATCAAAAACAGTTTTGCTCGAGGCACACGTCCTTCAATATTTTTTACTTGCCTCTACAATGACATTGAAAACAAAAGTTATATAAAAATTTTATCAAATGATTAAATAATTGAGGAAACAAAAGAAAATGTAAGTCGTAAAGAAAACTTATAAACAATTTTCATACCTGCTGCCTCTCATGATCCGACATCGTCGTGCGTCCTAGTGTATGGAGGTATTTTTTTGCATCAATGTTTTTTTTTATTTTTTCCAGATGATTCCTAAATAAAATTCGATAATGCAAAGGATAATATTAATGCAAAATTTGAAAGTTATTATTTAAATACCTCAAATGTAATTCATACCTTAAACTGGGTACTCGTCCAATGAGTAATCATCTGACGATACTGCTCTATAGGACAATCATCCATGACTGCTACCCGCCTCTAACTCAGTGCCAACTCTAGCACGCCAACCAATATACAGCTCATGCTTGTAGGCTCTCCAAATCTCGCCTAAATCCTTTAGACGTGCCAGTCGTGCACCCTCACCATCAGGAAAATTAAATCGAAGCTGAAATCAAAATATTAATTCATATAAATACAAAAATAATTCATGGAATTAAATACAACATATTTTTTTACCCATATCTCTGCCCAAGCTCTATCTTTGACCTCATGTGGCAAATGTCTCCACGACAGCGGGCTGACGGGAATGATGTCGGAGTATTTGGCAAGCGTCGCCATAAAACTCTGACATTGCTGCCCTGTTTTCTCAACCATCTGATTGTCTTCATTATATTCCACCATAACCTGTGTGCGACGGTTCCAAACCGAACGCATGCGTGTACGGCCCCGCCCCCGCCTTCTGTCAGTAGATGTATCTGTCATGAAAGAAAAACAAATATTTTATCAAAACATGTTATAATGAAAATAAATATTGCTATAAAAATTTGTTAGGTTTTTATAAATATACCTGCGCTAGTCTGATCAATGAGTGGCACCGGATCCACAGAACCTAATGGAACACCCTCTGGTGGAACAGGAGTCGAAGACGATGGAATATAAAAGCTCGGAGAGACAGAAGTAGAAGGAAAAGAAGATGGAATAGCTGTATGACCTGATGCTGATTGGGGAGTGGGAATCATCATGGGATGTGAAAATGATGGGGCAGAAGATGCAGAAGGTAGCGAAAACATGGGAGGTCTAAATATCCCATGTGTCCCTAACGACACAAGGGGATCAGAATGTGGGAAGGCTGAAATGTCAGTGGGAGGGGCAGGGTCTAGTCGGGCATGCGCAGCTCTACGTCCACCTCTGGTACGAACCCTCCTCGTACCAACGACCTGAGTACTAGGACCAGTACTAGGCTCCTCGTCGAATAACTGTCGACGTAATGGTGGATCCTACAAAAAATTTTACAAAAAAAATTAATCACATGACATTATATATTCTGTAAATATATATATATATATATTTTTTAAATAAAGTACTCACTTTAGGCACTAATGGTGGAATGCCCATCTCCTCCATCCGACGATTGTTCTCCGCCATTTTTCTTCTTCGTCTCTCTTCAATTGGCTTCATTTCCTGCATTGGAAACCAAATATGTAATTAATTAGAAAAATAAAATTAATGTGTAAACCAAAAAACTAAATATATGAGGGAATGAGGGGATTCATTGGTAATTTAGCTATCAATTGTTTTAGAAGAGCTTGAATGAATTTAATAAAACATACAAGTTGTAATGTTCACCAAGTTAGAAATATTGTTTGATTTGGTTTGAATACAGTTCAATTCCAAATTGTAAAATGCAATTCAAATAAAACAGCAACCAATAAACATTGAAAATTCACATAACGGTCAAGTCAGCTAAAACATATTTGTGATCAATACTAAATAAATATGAATATTACCAACCTTAACAACCCAACTCGAGGTAAACCAAAAGAATTGAGAACATGGATGAATGATTCTATATATTTCCAACCACAACTTCAGGTTCACAATCAACTCTGACAATTGAGCTATTGGAGTCATCAAAAGATATAAATGGATTGGTTCCAATGGCAATAGGGACAGTGTCAATTCCATCATCAGCATCATCAAAAATATGTCTTGGAATTACTTCAACTATGACACCAAATTCAGGTTGAAGTTGATCTTTGACATAAAAAACTTGTTTAGCCATTGATGCCAACACATATGGTTCTTCGGTTGCAAGAGTGCGGGTCATATTAATTACTCGAAATCCACAATCATCAATAAATGTGCCATGTCTCGTCATCGAATCAAACCAATGGCATTTCATCATTGTGACTCGTCCATGAGAGTAATAATCCAATATTATTATTTTCTCAACGACTCCATAATAACCCACATTTTCAAGTCGCGGTCTACTATCTGATGCACTGGCATAACAATCTGTTGTGGCAGTAACTATAATACCATCATGTTGTGTTCTCATGTTTTTGGCTCGTTCAGTGACAATAAATCTGTACCCATTGATAACAATTGATTTACAGTCACGAAACACGGTATTAGGACCAAAAGCCAAAGCTCTTATTTCCTCAGAGACAGAGTCAGCAGACAAACTCAATACCTACAATATATATGACAATTAAACTTAAGTAAATATTGAAATAATTAATTTAAACAGTAATATTTTTACCTTCAATTTTAACTAAGCAGAAAACTCTTTGCTATGCAAAGTCTCTCTCCTTCTCAAAGATAAAGAACGATGCTTCCTATTTATCATTGTTTTATGTTCCCTGTAGATAAAAAAATATGAATAGTTTAACAGATATATATGTAAGATATACATATTCAATTTTGTTACCTGATATAGTCATCGAACAAATCACAGTTGAACAAAACTGTGCGATGTGCCATCTCCCGCTCTTCATGGCTTAATGTCTTCAATGTATATGATCCAGGAATTCCTCCTGTTTGAGGAAGTGATGGAAAACTGGGTTCAATTTGCTCATATTGTTCTTCTTCATTTCTCATTGGTCTGTTCATTCTTGTAGTAAGATCAGACAAATACATTGAACAGAAATCCATACATTCTTGAGCTAAGTAACCGTTCACGATAGAACCTTTGGGATGATTCTTGTTTCGAACATATGAATTTAATGTGAACATATTAGTTTCAGTTGGATACATCCAAAGAAAAGAAACAGGTCCTCCGAGAATTATTTCAGTTGGAATATGGACAGTCAGATGCAGCATGCATGTGAAAAATGACGGGGGAAATATTTTCTCCAACTCACACAAAATTAATGGGGCATCTGTCAACATTTTTTGCAAGAAAGACTTGGACAACTTCTTAGCACAAAGATCTCTAAACAAATGGCACAACCGAATAACACCCACCCTTACATTATTGGACAAAAGATGACAGATTGCTATTGGAAGCAACTCATCGAGTAGAACGTGATAATCATGAGTCTTCAAAGATTTTAGCTTCAACTCTCTTCTGTTGACCCGTTTAGATATGTTGCTTGAATAGCCATCAGGAACTCTAATAGTCTCTAATACTTCCAAAAATTATTTTTTTCAGTAGGTGTCATCACATAAGAAGCACATGGAAGTTGCCATTTATTTTCACTGATACGCACAGGATGAAATTCTGGTCTGATGCCCCAATCCACCAAGTCACGTCGAGATCGTAAATCATCTTTTGTCTTCCCCTTGACATTTAGAAGAACTGAAAGCAACATTTCACATATATTCTTTTCAATATGCATTACGTCTAAGCAATGACGTAGAAAATTGGTTGACCAATAAGGAAAATCAAAAAAGATACTCCTCTTCCTCCAATTGTAACAGGTTTCTGTGGAAACATTCTTTCTCTTTCTAGATTTCATTTGACCCTTCCCGAACGAAAAACTGAAATCTTTCAATTCATTAAGCACATCAGTTCCAGACATAAGCTGTGGTGGATCATCGGTCTCTATAGTATTATCAAATCTTCGACGATTCATTCTATATGGATGATCCTTTGGCAAAAATCGTCGATGTCCCATAAAACTGAAACTACAACGATGTTTCAGTCTTCTGGATCATGTATTCTTCATACAAACTGGACATGACAGTTTTCCCTTCGTGCTCCATCCAGACATCATTGCATAAGCCGGAAAATCATTGATTGTCCACATAAGCGCAGCGCGCATCTGAAATATGTCTTTCGAACATGCATCGTATGTGCGCACACCCACATCCCAAAGAAGTTTCAACTCTTTTATTAAAGGTTTCATGTATACATCAATATCAATGCCGGGATCAGAAGGACCAGATATGAGTATACTCATGAAAGTGAAAGATTTTTTCATACAAAACCATGGGGGAAGATTATAAATGTGTATAAAAACTGGCCATGTGCTGTGCGAAGTAAGCATCTGCCCAAACAGATTAAAACCGTCGCATGAAAGACCCAGCCTCACATTACGCACGTCAGCTGCAAAATCAGGATGTCGAGCATCAAATCTCTTCCATGAAAATCCATCTGCAGGATGAACCAACTCATCATCAGTTTTCTTTCTCTTGGTATCATTCCATCTCATTTTTATTGATATGTCATCAGACATAAAAAGATTCTGGAGTCTGGGGATCAATGGAAAGTGCCACATTACTTTCTGTGGAATGCGAGATGGTGTTCCATCAGATTTTGACTTCCAGCGGGATGTGCCACATTTTATACATTCATTTCGTTCAGCGGTTTCCTCCCAGAATAAACTGAAATCTTTCGGGCAAGCATGAATTTTGTTTCTTGAAAATCCAAGTTCCTCAACTAACTTCCATGCCATATAGTGGTTTGAGGGAATATCTGCATCATCTGGAAGTAAATCCTTCAAGAGGGTAAGAATGTAATCGATTGCTGTATTAGAAATCCCATACATAGTTTTCCCATGAAATAATCGGATTAAAAATTCCAGCTTTTTCATTTTATCGCATTGTCGATATACTAGAGTCGTGGCAGCATCATTCAATTTTTTTACCCTATCAATATCATCATTTTCACTAGATGCATCAGTTGTCCTCATATCGAAGTCTTCTTGAGTCGAAATCCTTTCTTTTTCATGATGACAAATAAACAGAAACCGATCATCTAACAAATTCTCCATTCCAGTCTTTTCATTTCGATCATCACCAATTTGAGATTTCGTTTTCTCCCCATTGTGATACCACAGAAAGTAGTTTGCTTGAAACCCATTTTTGGTTATGTGGTAGCTGACTTCTTCACGGCTCAACCAAGGTCTACCAACACAATTGGAACATGGGCAGTGTATGCGACCACTATCTGAAGCATTGTGAAATGAAAAATCTATAAAGCTCTCCAAATTGTTTTGAAAATCGTCTGAGATCCGATCGGTTTCATACATCCAACTTCTGTCCATTCTTTAAAAAGAATTTATATAAGTCATTTTGTCATAAACAATTAAATAGGCATTAACTATAATAGAAAATACATTTAAGTAAACGATAAAGGAAGAAAATAATTAAGGTATCAACTACACATGTCAAAAAAACATACAAATGTGTTATTGAAAAAATGTAAAACCAACAAGAACTTAATGTGTTATATCACATAACAGCATGACTCATCCCATAACCATATTAGTAGGGTATCATGAACATGAATAACATCAACCTTGTGCCATCCTCCTACCCTACATGACCCCAACCACATGCCACATCTTATTATAGCCTTATCACATCACACCTCACCGAAAAACACTAGGGAAATCATAGTACATCTCACCTGAAGACACATGGACAATCACATCGCATCTTGCCTAAAAACACATGGTCAATCACTTTTGAAGGAATAGTAGGGAAGACATGGTAGCTATCCAAACATATAACCACCATCCTAGATATTAGAAAAAATACTCATAACTCAAAACCTCTGATCGTTGGTAAGTTTATCCAACTCTGGTTGGGAATGTGTAGAAATAACATAAAAATACATGATATATAGATAGCACAAAATACTCAACCTATGGGTTCACATTAACTACATAATCACACACTTCACTACTACCATAAAACACATAAACCACACCACCACCACACAAGACGCATAACATTGGAATATAATTCTACATTCAATAAGTCTATCTATGGAATTATCATAAGAATCCATGTATCAATTGGAATATAATTCTACATTCAATAAGTCTATCTATGGAATCCCTCCCTTGGATCCATGTATCATCCATGACTTAATCAATATTCAAAGAAATGAGTCTATCTGTGGAATTCCACTATGAATCCATTTATCACATAAAGAGTATAAGTTAATAGAAACAAGATTATATACCTGGCATCCTAATAGAATCCATGTATCACTATTTACTATTAATCATTTAATGAATTCCATTTCATTTAAACAATTCATTAAACATACCAAGGTCAAAAACAAAGGTATTTAATACAACTCACCTCAAAATGGCGACTCAATCAAATAATAACCTAAAAAGAATGAAGCTTCATTTACTCATGTTGTAATGACAAGATAATGAGATTCCCTTGCTTAATCAATCAATTCCATATCATGGTCTCACCATAACTCATAATGGCTAGCAATTCAATGAAAATTCAAGCACTCACATGGGAATTTTTAATAGAACACTCCTAACAAGACTATAAAGATATCACATGCATTAGTTATAATATATCTAACATGGTAACATAAAATATAAGATAAATTCAAACCAATTTCATAGATTCATAGCATAGTCTCTACTTTACTCACATTGGCAAGGAAATACAATTAAAACATGTGTTAAAAAATAATTGGCATTCATGTGTTAAAAGGGGAATGCAAAGCATAAAATACCCTTAATTAATTTAATTTACAATTCAATTCAGAAATCGAACAATCAATTCGATTTATATAACCTTTCACAAATGACATCCCATGTTCAAGGGGTAAAATCCAAAAAGGAATTTTCAAGAAAACTCACCCTTAGGCAGGTCCGGCCGGCAGTAGCTCCAAAATCTCCTAAACTGATGGGAAAAATGAAAATATGTTTAAATACTATCCAAACATTTGAATATGTTTTCAGATAAAGAAGAAGAATAACCTAAAGAAGAGCTGGAAGATTCAAGGTCCGGCTGTCAGTACCTCCAAAATCGCCTAAATCGGCTGCTGCTCCCATTTTAGGGTTGTGTATCACGAATGGGGGAGAGAACAGGCGGCTGGGAATTTGGGGAGAACCTTTGCCAATGGTTTTTTAAAACCGTTAGAATATGCATATCTATCCCAACGGTTCTCTAGAACCGTTGGGAAAAACCTCCCCAAAGCATACCTCTATCCCAACGGTTCTCATGAACCGTTGGGAAAAGCTATCTATCCCAACGGTTCTGATGAACCGTTGGAAAAAACCTGGAAAAAGGCATCTATCCCAACGGTTCTCATGAACCGTTGGGAAAAAACCTCCCAGGGAACATCTATGCCAACGGTTCTAATGAACCGTTGGGAAAAACCTCCTTTACCAACAGTTCTATGAATCCGTTGGTATGTAACTGTGGGGAAAAACCCACATTCCAGTAGTGTAAATTATCAAAATAGTTCTTCTCAATATGCCTGACATCCAACACGTGACAGAATAACAAATCAGACCAATATAGAAGATCCCAAAAAATGCTTCCTTTTATCCAATTATGTTCTTTCCCAAATCCATGAATTTTCTTTTGGTTTACTATTAGACCAAATTTGATGGGAGGTAATGAAAATACAACGGATTTTAACTATGTACCTGAGATAATTTTTGGAGGTTCATCCCTTTCAATTGTACCTGTAATGAGATTTGTTCCTCCGAAAAAGATGATCGGTTGGAAGAAATCTACTGTGATAGTCAAAATAGCAAGGTTTTTTTCCATTAACGAGCATAAAGGCTTTGTTGTCTTTCATACAGTAAAGAAATGATTTCGGACCATGTGTACTTCAGCCAGATAATATACCATATGCTGGAAAGTCACTAATAATCCACACCAATGTATCTTTTAATATGAAATTTTGTTTCGCAACAACATCATATATACTAACACCATCACTCTACAATGCATTTAACTCATCAATTAATGATTTCAAATAAACATCAATATTCTTTTTTGGATGTCCTAGGATTAATAATGTCAAAAAGATATAGAGATCCTTCATCAACATCCATAGAGGTAAATTGTATGGAGTTATAAAGACAGGCCAACATGAATACTGACTACCATAAGAACCAAACGGACAGAAACTGTCAGTAGAAAGACCCAATCACACGTTTCAGTCTTCTAAATAAAAAGACAGGTGCAGAAGGTCAAAATGTTTCCATGAATCACCATCAGATGGATGATTCAAACTTTTATCAGTTGAAATATTGGTTTTGTGCCATGACATCATTGACAATGTATTCTGAGATATAAATAAACGGTGCAACCTGGGTGTAAGGGGGAAATATCTCAACTATTTTACTAGAATCGATCTAGACTTCCCTGGTTGAGCTTCTTTATACCTCGATTGTCCATATGTGGGACAACTATCCAACGAATCATTTTCACCAGAATATAAGATGAAATCATTTGGACATGCTTGAATATTCTGATAACTAAGGCCCAAATTACAAATCAGCCTCTTGATCTCATAGTAATTTGCAGGCAACACATTTCCTTCAGGTAACAGTTTTTTAACCAAAGAAAATATCTGATCAAAACAATTATTTAACATTGCATTATCTGATTTAATAGCCATAAATTTTGCAACAACTTCTAATTTTCTTATATTTCAACTAGGATATAATGCATCCTCATCAGACCTCAACAACTCATAAAATTCAGATGGTGCCAACTCAGGAGTTAAATCAATATCATCTTGAGTTTCAGTTTGTTGACCAGATGAACCAGCAACATCATGTACTAAATTTTGAAACCATGATGGATCCAGAATCAAGTTATTAGTATCTTCTCTGGAACTGTGTTCACCGTGTTGATACCAAAAAACATAATCTGGTTGAAAAACAAACCGCAAGAGATTTCTCCTAACCTTTTCAAATGTGTCAAATGTTCTCAGAGCACATTTTTTACAAGGACACTTTATTGTGCCTTCTGAAACATATTCTGGTTTTGATGATGCCAATGATAAGAAAGTTTTAACACCCTCAATATATACAGGATTTAAGCCAGAACCATTTGGATTTCTACGCTGATTTATCCAAGCACGATCATCTAATAATGATTATTTTCAACTTCCTTGTTCCATATTTTTCTACAAAATATAAAATCAATACTGTTTTTAAATAATTTGAAATTATAAAAACACTATATGAAAAAAGGTAAATAATTACAACTACTTCTTAATAATTACCATTACTTGCGGGCAACACAATTTCCAATGGATTGACAGCTACTCTTTTGTCTGATGACTCATTTACTTGAAACTTACAAATTATTACTAATTATTACTAATTATTAATAATTATTCCTAATTATTCCTAATTATTACTAATTATTACTAATTATTGCTAATTATTCCTAATTATTCCTAATTATTCCTAATTATTACTAATTATTACTAGTTATTACTAATTATTCTTAATTATTCCTAATTATTCCTAATTATTCCTATTTATTCTTATTTATTCCTATTTATTCTTATTTATTCCTATTTATTACTATTTATTACTATTTATTACTAATTATTACTAATTATTACTATTTATTACTATTTATTACTATTTATTACTAATTATTATTAATTATTCCCATATTACTATTTATTACTAATTATTACAAATTATTACTAATTATTCCTAATTATTCCTAATTATTCCTAATTATTACTAATTATTCATATTTATTCTAAATTATTACTAATTATTACTAATTATTACTAATTATTAATATTTATTACTATTTATTACTATTTATTACTATTTATTACTAATTATTCCTATTTATTACTAATTATTCCTATTTTTACTTATTATTCCTATTTATTACTAATTATTCATATTTATTACTAATTATTCATATTTATTACTAATTATACATATTTATTTGTAATTATTCTATTTATTACTAATTATTCATATTTATTACTAATTATTCCTATTTATTACTAATTACCCATAATTATTACCAATTAAACATAACTATTACTAATTAAACATAACTATTACTAATTAGTGTTAATTGATATTAATAACTACAATTTAAAAGTACTAATTACTAATTACAAGTAATTATTTATAGACAATACTAATTTTCGTTAATAATTATTAATTATTACTAATTATTAATCGTTACTAATTATTAAGAATTAGTATTAATAATTTCAATTTATTATTACAAATAAATACAGATAACAAAACAATTTAAATCTAATTTAATTGCAACTAATAAACAATAATTAAAATTAACATAAAAAATGAAATAAATACTAAATTAAATAAAATATAAATACCTTTAAACTTGATCTCTTATTGATGTAAGCAACTTCACAACTTCTCCATAAAAAAAACTAAATCAGAGAAATTTTCACTCTAAAAATAGAGTTTAGAGGGAGAGAAGAAGTGAGAAATGATGGGAAGAGAAAGAAAAACAGAGGGGGTATATATAGGTTAGATTAGTTGCGATGAGACTATTTGCGACAAGACTATTTGTGACGGGATTACCGTCGCAAAAGGTTCTTTTTTCTACGGGCCCCGTCGCAAAAAGTGACCTTCCGACACACCTTTTGCGACGTGACAACATACCGTCGCAAAAACCCATTTACCGCCGCCAGTATTTGTGACGGGCCCTGTCGCAAATACCTTTGCCTGCATTAATTGCTGTCGGTGGTTAAAAGGGTATTTGCGACAGGGCCCGTCGCAAAAAAGGGACCTACCGACACACCTTTTGTGATAGGACAACATCCCGTCGCAAAAACCCATTTACCGCCACCGGTATTTATGATGGGTCCCGTCGCAAATACCATCCGACCATCACACTTTTTGCGATGGGGGGATCCCCCCGTCACAAATAACCTTTCCGCGCTTTGGCGCACAACCCACGCCAAACCGCACATTACTTTTTGTGACAGGACCCCAAAACCCATCGCAAATAACTTGTTATTTATGACGGGATGAACCCCCCATTGCAAATAACCTCTAAGATGGACTATTTGTGACGAGAATTAATCCCATTTTAAATATCCCATCACAAAGCCTATTTTTTCCGTAGTGTTAGTGCTTCGATGATGTATAGAGAATGTAGAGTTTTGATCTTAATCCATCAGCTCTTTCTTTATTTCTAGAATAGATGGGGTATATAGCCTTGAAAAAAAATTCAGTACACCTTCTTGATCAATATCGAACTCAGGAAACATCCCATTCTTCACAGCCTCTATGTTCTTTTGTAACAAGGATCTTCTTTTTGAGATTTATTGATCTTCTCTAGTAATGATGGTTGAGAAATCATTTGTGATAGGATTAATGATGTCCCTTACCTCATGATTCCCATGTCCAACCTTACTAGGTCCTTGATCAATTGATCTCCTTGAATCTTTATCATTTCTAGAATAATAGAGACTTTCCTACTTAATGCATCAGCGACTTTTTTTTCTCTTCTGGGGTGATAATGTATTGAATATTCATGGTCTTTAAGAAGTTACATCAATCTTCTTTTTCTCATGTTAAATTCATTTTCATGAAAATATACTTCAAAATTTGGTGGTATGTGTATATATCACATTTCTCCCCATAAAGATAGTACCTTTATATCTTCAGAGCAAAAATAATCACAACTAACTCCAGGTCATGTGTAGGATAATTCTTCTCACGAGGCTTTAACTTTCGAGTTGCATAAGCAATCACCTTATCATTTTGCATGAGGATACACCAAATCCTTTTTAAAGATTCATCACTAAAAATAATGAATCTTTCTTTGATAGAGGGTAAAGTTAACAAAGGTGCGATAACCAATCTCTTCTTTAGCTCTTGGAAACCTTCTTCACACTCCTTTTTTTAGATGAAATTGGTCCTTTTTTGAGTTAACTTGGTTAGTGTATTATAAAGTCATGATAATTTTTTCACAAACCTACTATAATATCCTAATAAAACAAGGAAAATTCAAATATCAGTTACTATTGTAATATAAGGCCACTCTTCCATAACCTTTTTCTTGGTAGGTTCAACTGAGATTCCTTCATTGGTTACAATGTCACCCAATAAAGCAATTTTTTGTAACCAAAATTCACATTTGTTGAATTTTCCAAATAGCCTCTCCTTCCTCAGAGTTTTCAATATAACTATTAGATGATCCTAACGATCCTTGTGAATTTTGGAATATATCATAATATCATCAATAAAAAATTCCAAAACTTTATCAAGGTAGTTCTTAAATACTCTATTCATCAAATCTATAAATATAGTAGGAGCATTAGTCAAGATGAAGGTAATAACAACAAATTCATAATGCCCATATCTTGATCAGAAGTCAGTTGTTTACATATCTTCTTTTTTCACCCTCAATTGATGATAACCAGGTCAATGATTAGTCTTGGATAAGAATTAATCCCCATAAATCTAGTTAAATAAATCATCAATACTTGGGGGAGGGTACTTGTTCTTTACTGTGATTTCATTAAGTTATCTATAATCAATTCATAGCTACATTGATCCATCTTTTTTCTTCAAAAAGAGAATAGGTGTGCCCCAAGGAGACACAGTTGGTTGGATAAACTCCTCCAAAATATCTTGAAGTTGTTTCTTTAATTCCTTCATCTCCAAATTTTCCATTCTATATGGGGTCTTTGATATTATCTTGGATTGGGGTTTGAGTTCAATGGATAACCCTACCTCTCTTTTTGGGGGAGGTCCAGGTAAATCTTCAGTAAATACATCAATGTATTCCTAAATGATGTGGACATTTTCTATTCTTATACTTTTATTTTCTTTTTCCTCTTTATTGATCATCTCCATAAAGAAGGATAGGGGAGGTTCTTCTTGACAAATCTTATGTCGGGATATCTCTCCTTTGAAAATGATGATAGGTTTTCCATTTAATACTTTTAAAATTTCCTTACTTTGGTAGTTGATCTTAGAATTATACTTTGAGAGCCATTTCATCCCTAGTATAATGTCGAATTCCACCATGGGAATGACTACTAGATTTAAGATGACATTTTTCTTTCCAAATTTAATACTAGAATTTCTATATATTATTAATTCTTGGATAATTCCTCCAAGAGTCTTGACTAATAACTCTACTTCTAGCAGTTTGGGGATTGATTCTATATTCTTTACAAACTTGGATGAAATAAAGGAATGTATAGAACCAGAATCAAAAAAGTACGTGCTATCTTTGTGAGAACAATGAGAGTACCTTCCACCACATCATTTGTATGTTTTACTTCAACCATTGGGATAGAAAATTCTCGACCTTTCCCCCTTGTCCTATGCTCAAGGTGATGGTGATTTCCCTCTATTATCTTCTAATTTGGACAGTGTTTGGAAAGTAACCAAGTTTTCCACACTTGAAGCATTGGACTTTAAGTTGACCCTATACCATCTTCCCTTTTTCGTTTGCACTGAGAAATTGAGGAATCACCTCACCACGATAGTTTCAATCTATATAGACATATCTTTCACACTTGTAATATTTTCCACTTCTGAGAAAACAGTTCCCCGAATACTTATTCCCGCATTTGTTTCACATGGGAAGTTTCACTTTCTTTCCTCCTCTTTCATGATCAAGGTTCCCGACTGAGTTTGGATCCATATATATCTTATTTTCATTCGATTAATTTTCCTTTTTCTTCAATTCTAGCAATTCATTCTCCATTTTTTTCCTCATCAAGCGGGGAAAATATTTATTGAAAAAGATTCCCCTAAACTATTTCCACTCCATATCATCAATCTCCTATATTGGATTCGTGTTTTTAATTAGTCCCCAAAACTAATCAGATTCTACCTCTAAGTAGTATATAGATAGGGTGACTTTCTCTTACTCTGAATAGCGGAGTATAGAAAAGATATTTTCTATAGAGCTTATCTATTATTCAGTAATAAATGGGTCAGTAGATCCACTAAAAGAAGTTGGTCATTGATTCATAAAGGAGTCAATGGAAATTTATTCCCATTGTGGTGAATCTAGTCTCTTGACTTTATTCAAGTTATTATTCACAACTTGAGATATTTGATTCATCATTCTCATGAATTTTTCCCATATGGATTCCATTAGAGGGTCATCAACACATCATCTGTTACGTTCATCATTTATGCAGTTCCTCCTATTTCTCTCTATTTTCTAAAAGAAGAAAACCTTATTGAGAAATGTGTTTATTTTAAGAATATTATAGTTCTAAATGAATTTTATGTCTTAAAACATCATGCTTAAATATTTTATTCTTTAATAACAATTACATTTTCTATATATTCTTCATAATGGTTCATAAAAAATATTGTGATTAATCAAACATATTCCCCATGAGTATCAAACTATGAGTTCATAAAGTCCCATTATCATGCACCTGTTCCTATTTGAGTCTATCTCAAAGCATTCTATTTGGTTTCTACCCCTAGATACATCTTTCCTAGAGCCACACCTACTTGTTCATATCGAGACAAGGATTTCTTTGCTCGAAAACCACTTACATAATACTTCACCAAAATACCAAGATGTTTTCCAATATTTATACTTTTCCCTGGGGTTCTTCCTAAAGTTCTCAAATCCTAATTTCCAAAAATAACTAAATTGTCTTTTGATATCAACTATAGCATTCCGCCTTTTTATTACATAACTTCTCATTACATTGTACAAATAGAGGATCTTTTGATTTTTAGTTTCTTGGAAATAAGGTAAAAAATACATGAAAATTTTAAAAATTATTCCAATCAACTTGAAAGGATTATTCATAGGCTTATCCTAAGTACATTTACTACTTCTCATAACCTAGGGACATACATCAAAGGAAAGGGGTGAGCATAAGTCACGGTAAGGGAAATAGTTTACATGTGATCTTGAGGAATATCAATAAGAACATGAGGAATAACATTATTGAATGATAAATGGATCATGGGGAATATTATAATAAAAATAACCTAATTAATAACATGAAAATGTGGCTATAGTATTTAAATGATACATTCATAAGCATGTCACTAAGGTTCTTCTCTGAGGTATCATAAATAAAAATTACCAAGGTTATTCACCATGGTATCATAAAACATGTCATATATGGAGATTAAATTATTTACACAATGCATTGGAGTGATATCAAGGTGAAACATTAATATATATTAATTAATTTTATCCACATAGATCATAATAAATCATTTCATTAATAACCTATGGAGAATAAAAAACTGGTTTCTTATCAAAATCATGGTGTACAAAAGTGCTTAAAGATGTGATCATTACGTCATTTTTATCCCCAAAAGGGAAAGTGGGTTTCTTATGTTTAAATACCCAAATCAAATAAATAATTTCTACGTATAGTTGAATACCCATGTAAAATAAAATTTCTTGGGTATCTACACACAAAAAATGTATTTTCTTGAGGAGAAGATAGAATTTTGAGGAGCATATTAGGCAACCTAACAGGTATAAAAATGGTTTTAGATAAGGGTAAAATAAGATGGGACAAGGGTATCACATTGATAAAACATAATTTGGAACTAAGGGTATAAACAAAATGGTAATAAAAGATATTAAACATAACATTTAGAAGACATATACAAAAATAGGTTCTTGAATTGAAGAGAAAAGAAGGATAATTACCTTACCTTGAAGAGTTACTCCTAAAACTTGAGGATTGGGACCATGGAGGATTGAGGAAACCTTTGGGGGATTCCTTGAGAGGTAAAACCACTATAAATTCATGAATTATGTATTGGTAGTGAAAATAAATGGATAAATGTGTGGGTATTTATAGAAAAAGTGGAGGATTTGTTTAATAATTTCCAAATATAGGCTTTGGAAATCTAGGTTGTGGAAAATGAAAAACCGTGGGCTTGCCCATGGTTTTGGACATTTGGAGAATATTTATGTTATTTTAACCAACAATAATAAATCATCATATTATATTACTTCTTTTAGCATGGAAAAGTAATGTTTCCACAAAATAATGTTTTTAAGGACAAAGTTTCCCTTTTAGACTTTGGAAAGTAACTTATAGGTTTGGAAATTGATTAAAATATATTAAAATAGTTGATATTAATAATATATTATATTCTATATCATGGATTGTGGTTAATTAATTATTATGTAATTATGACATAATTATGAAGTCATTAAACATACCAAAAATCTCAAATGGTTTTTTTACTATTCACCGAAAAATAAAGTATTTTAGAATATTATCATAAATTCACCTTAACCTAATTTTGATGTGATAATTTTAAAAATTATGTTTATTTTATTTTAATAATTCTCTAATTATGATAATTTTAACTTTTAAACAGAAAAATCCTTATTTATTAAAAAAATACTGGGTTGATAATCCATAGCCAAATTTCTGACACTTAAAAATTGTAAAGGACATAATAAAATTATTTTTTCATTAATATTTAAATAAAAGATTTGTTAACATACTATTTAATTAAAATAAATATAATTCATAATTCCTTAGTTTATTATAAAAATTTATATGTTTTCTAAAAAGTACAATTTGTGTCTGAATAACCAATTTATCAAATTCCATCTCAATTAAACCTATATTTTATTAAGAAAAACTATTTTTAAAATGGAATTTATGGAATAAAAGCTTTATTTATATAAAGGAATTACACTTTAAGTAACTAAGGCCTCGACATGTAACCCCTTATGACACCTGCATACAACCTAAGAGTAAGGTGTGCAATGGTGATAGATTCATGGGTTGGCTTGGATAACATCGACTAAGTGGTAATTTTCACTAACTTGAACTTATCCTATAGGATATTTCATTCTAGCCTCACTTAGTGAAGTTCAGCTTGGGATTGGTAAAGGGAGAACCTGAGTGATGTTACATCTCTTCTAAGTTCTAACAAATGGGCTTCATACAACATAACTCTACTAGTTGAGTCCATTGCTTCTCCTTTCTGTATTAATTATTCTTTTTTCATTTCTACTTATAAACACTAATTATAACATAAAAATTATTACCAAGAGTATAGTTTCCAATGGTCATATTGACCAATAGTCATATAACGGTTGAATATTGATGGTCACATTTCCCTCTATACTCTATAAATACCAGTTTATTATTAAAGAGATATAGTTTTCTTGTGTTTAATATAATATAACACACATTTTATCAGGAAAAAAATGTCATTTAAAAAATTATGGGTCATTAAATAGTGGAACTCTGAGTTAGCAATGATGGAATTGTTGTTATTTCTTTTCCCTATTATAGTTTGATGTTTCTCTCGAGTACATTGTTCTATTATAGTTTATGGGATTTAGGCATGTTCAAACATTAGGACTAGGCTTGCAGGATCACATTCAATATATATATATATATATAAAAATATATATTCTTTTTTGTTGCATGATTATTATTAAATAAAATATATTGTTCTGTGCTTAGTGATATATCTATATTATCTTCTTTTGTGGTATATCTAATATTATATGATAACCATTACTAAAATTAGATTAATTGATCTTGAGAATGTTTATTGTTTATAGATACATGACTATGAATAACATATAGGTAAAAAAGACTATGCAAGATCCTTGGGTAGAACTATGAGGGTTTTCCTTTTGGGGGTATCTCCTAGGATGGATATTCATATGTGTTCCTTAAGCTGCTTAAGTTTTTCTCTTAAGAATGTTTTTCTCAGCACTATAAAATTTCATTTTTCATTTCAGAAAAATCCACCTCAGAGATTCTTAGCTGGACTACTTGATGAAGTAGGAAAAAATAATCTAGCTAGAGTTGGTGCACTAGTTCCACCATAAGCTATGCAGGAGGATGCACCTGAGAACACTCCTGTACCTACTCTAGTGGTTAAAGAATTAGAACCAATTGAGCTCAAAGTATTCCATATTATACCAGTACATGGATAAGTGTATAGAATACTATGGTTGACTATGACCACAACTTCCAACTCCAATATATTCCATCATTCCATGGAACTGGAGGACTATATTATTATGAGGAATTTGTAGACATAATTGAAGGGAATATTCTACTTGTTCATGACATGGGAATACTGACCTGTCAAGCTAGAGATGTTTATGCTTTAGAGATCTACTATGAGATGGTGAGTTGTCATGGGAAAAGTAGGAAAATGTTAGTTTATTTATTAAGTGTTCTTCAATAACAAGTTATTTGGGGAATTCTTTCCCAACATGCTGAATTCAGATCATACCTAAGAATTTATGAAGCTTTGGTAGGGATCCATGACAGTATTTATGTACTCTGTTCATTTTACAAAACTGGTTCTTTTTTCTCCCCTCTTGGTTGGAAATGAGTCATTGAAGATCAAAAAGTTTTAGATCATTCTTCTCCATGATATTAGATGGTAGGTTATGAGATTTTACCGAATATCATGCCTAGAGGTTCTATGAAAGGCCTTAACTATTGAGAAGGTCTTTAAGGAGGATCAAGTAGTAGGTCTTTTTACATCTTTCAGTACTCAGGTGGGTGGAACTTCTACTATCATGGTGAGTGGCACATCTGATAGTAGGAAGAGAAAGATCGAGGATGTATAGTGGGGTGGTAGAATGAAGGTTGAGTAGAGATTAGTTTCTTTAACCTCCTCTACGGGAGGAGAATGTCCCTAGTGTTTCAACCATGGACAGAGTGGTCAATACTGAATTTTTTTCCCAATACCTAAAATCAAGTGTCATGGATGTGGAAAGATGGGATATATTTAGTACTTATATTCAAGGGAATTGTGGATATGCTCTCAGTGGGATGCAGGACTGATGTGGGATGTGACCCAGGGATTTGATAGGGGTCTTCAACAACAGGCCTAGACACCGCAGATATCAGTGACATAGGCGAGTCACACACCACAGATGTAATATCACACTCTAGATACAGACAATATTTATATGATAGATGAAATTCCATCCAATAGTGGAGAGGCACCTTCTATAGCTATAGGTATGGTTTTTATTACCTCTATGCTATCTACTACTAGTTTGATAACATAACTTTTCATTCTTTCATATCTAATCAAGTTTTTGATGGCCCAAATGTACTGGTTAAGTTATCTTATGAGCTACTCTAGTTGGAAATTTCTTTGGGAGAGAGAGTAGATCATATCTATTGATGTATTGAAAGTTCCATAGTTATTTTTGGCTACAAACATCTATGAAACTTCATTATATTATAGATTACTAGTTTTGATGTGATTTTTGGAATAAATTGGTTGACCAGTTATCAATCTCACATCAACTGCTATCAGAGACATGTATCTTTCACCATGATTAGAGGATAGAGATTCATGTTGAATAGTGAGTGGGATATTGGAGTGGGGATGATGGTATTAGACCTGATTCAGATACGAGTTATTACGACAAAAGTAGTAGGGTTGTCTCTTGCATAAAAATGAGAAGTATCCCCCTCTATCTTCCCTCCAGTGGTGGATCATTATTAGGATGTTTTATCCATATGAATTATTAGGTCTTCCACTTGACCAATAATTAGATTTTGATATAGAAATAATGTCGAGAGTGTAACCTATTTTGATTTATCCTTATCGTATGGCTTCAGATAAGTTAAGATATATTAAGATTCAACTTGAGGACATAGAGATTAAGGGTTTCATCAAACCGGGTATGTCTTTGTGGGGTGATACGGTGTCATTTTTCTAATAATTCGTTTGGTTTTTTATAGCTTTGTGTGGAATACAGGAAGCTGTTTTAGGTGATGATGAAGAAAAATTATCCTTTACCAAGGATTGATTATCTCTTTAATCAGTTGTGGGGAGCCCAGTGGTTCTCTAAGATTAATCTTTATTCAAGATACCATCAGTTGTAGTTCGGAGAGGAGGACATACCTAAGATGGTATTTAAGAGTAGATATGTATTGTATGAGTACCTCATCATGCCTTTTCATTTGTAGAATTTTCTAGCAGTGTCCATAGCTCTCACGAACAAGATATTCTATCCATATATTGACTATTTCATTGTGGTCTTTGTTAAAGATGTCCTTATATATTCACGGATTTATGAGTTACATTTCATACACATTGAGACCATATAGACTATACTTTGAGCGCATCAAATTTATTCCAAGATTTCGAAGTGTGATTTTTGGATGTGAGAGGTGCATTTTCTTAGCCATGTGATCTATGAGGCAGGAATTTTTATGGACCTAGATAAGGTACAAGTGGTGATGTTTTGGGATCTCCCTCATAATGTTTTTAAGATCATAATTTTCCTTGGTTTGGATGTATAATATCAATGGTTCATCGAGGAATTTTCCCACTTCGTAGCACCGATGATAGGGATGACCAATAAGGGGTAAAGTTTGAATATAACAATCAGTGTAAAGAACTTGAGGCCAAACCTAAGGTAGTGGTAGTATGGTTATGATGGTCTTATGGCCTGACCCAAGGCATAAATAGAATAGATGGATTTGTGGCATATCTTACGACCGATATGGGGTTTGATGCTCTTGAGTCCTGACCCATGATGGAGGCGGGATGCGATGAACTTGTGGCTCGATCTGACTCGATGCCTTATGACTACCAAGAGACATGTTAACCAGCCTTGTGACTAGATCTCAATCACTCCCGACATCATTTATGGCTATGGTTTCAGCATGGATATGAAGAAATTATGGTTAGGTATTGTGGTAGCTTGTTTAGCACAAAAATTCTCGACATATGTTTATTATATTTTTCTTAACATTTACATTTATCATGGAATACACTTGTTATACTTGTGCACTCATGTTAAGGATGAATTTATGGTGTCCTACTGAGTTCTATTACTCACACCATTCATAGGAATCTCAATGCACATGAAAACTTCATGATAAGGGATCCAAGTAAGGGAAAGGATCCCATGACAGATAGCTGAGATGAGGATTATAGAGTTGGTGATGGTATTGGGATAGACTCCAGAGGATTTCTATATAGTTTTATTTATTTATCTACTTACACTTTATATGTTCTAGTTTGTCTTTCCACATTGATATATTTTACATATAGGACCTAGGTTACATTTTTTAATGCACATTTTTTCTTTATCTTCCACTATGATATTCTAGGTTATATTTTATTATGTTTATGGTGTATGGAAATGATTATTGAGGGTATAGTCTCTCCACTACACCCTTAGACCCTCGCCACTAGTCAACGACCTATTGTGTATAGGGAGGTATTCATGAGGTCTTGTAGTGTCTCCACTTGGGTGTTGTTTGGGTAATCCAAGATAGGGCATTATAAAATGAGATCTATACTTGGGAGTCCAACATGGTAGTAGCTTTATAGGATAAAATTAACATGTTATTTTGTTATTCTAGCCTATGAGACTTTATTTTATGATTACATCAGGGAATTTGTTATAGCCATATGACATAACACTATCTTGAAAACTTCCAAATATATATTTTTATTTCGAATTCTCATTAGCATTGGAAAATTAAATTTTCATCTTCACATGAGATAGATCTATATAGATTAACCATTATGAGATCCGCATGGGGTTTAATCCCTACCCCTTGATGAGATCATGATAACCCAGACATGAAAAGATCATGTCTAAATGACTCTATTATGTTTTCTAAACATCTTATTTTTGTAAGTTACAATCCATGTCTTGGGGAACTTGGATTGTCTAAAACCTTCCTTGACTATTGGTGATAAGAGCATCTGACTCTAAATGACACTTCTGCCTCACTATACATATTATTTTCCCAATATGTCTCTATATATGTACCTATAATATGGCCCATCAACTAGAGTAATCTACATCCTGAGGATAAGGTCCTCTAACTCCCATAAGCCTTATCATAATCACAATAGAATTTTATTTTTAAACATTTTCCATGATCATTCCTTAGATACCTATCCCATACTACCTTGTCCATATTTGAGAACCCCGAGTAATTATTTTCAATTCTCACCTCATATTGAACATATGTTGGAATATTATTGACCTTGAACCCCATTTGGGCCATCATTTTCATAATGATCCTTGCATCATGACCTTAAAATATATGTATGCCCTCATGGTATTAGTCCCATGAAACATCTTCCCACCTTGAATATGTGTTCCGTACATAGTGATGTAATTATCATGGTGTTTGAATCTTTCTTGAATAATCATTTCTCCATAAACCTACTTCAGAATGAAAGTGTTTAAATACTCAATAATATTTTATGGATGTCAGTGATAAGAGAATCTGACTCTAAAGGAGACTTATTCTTAACTATGAATTCTATGCCATCAATATGGATCAACATATGCACCCCAATATGGCCCATCAACCGAAGGCATCTACATCCTGAGGAGAAGGTACTCTAATCCCCATATTCCCTAACACCATTGTAGAAAAAACCATCTTTCAAAAATGATCTATTGTTATCCCCAACATACGTGTCTCACTCCATCACTCCCGATACAAGCTTCTTGAGTTGTGATTTAAACAATCCATAATCCAACTACTCAAATAGGTTCTTCACCCTCGATGTTACACACTTGTGTATCATACCCATTTCTGGGATAGAAATATGATGTTCAATATGAAAACTTTGACCAGTCTTCATTATGTGACCTTAAACCATATGAAATAATGGTTAGAGCTTCATGACCTTAAATTGAATTTCCCTTTATATTTCATTCATAGTTACTAGATCATGTCTTTTTCCTGAATTCAAATCATCAACCTCTAAAACACTCTTGGCGAATGCAAGTTCTTCATCATTGAAGGAGACAATCACTCTAATTGGGCATAATAACCATGAATTATTTATACCTATAAGTGATCAAAACTTATCAATTTATGTTGGTTCTACCCTACTCATGCCATTGAATAAGTCACCATGAATCATTGGTAAAACTTATATGGCCTTAAATTGTAGCAACCATTGATCAAAGTTGTTTGACCTTAAACATCAGCTATATTTATATGAATTTCACAAAATTAAACTACCTAAGTAAAGTGAAAAAAATACTCACCATAATTAAAAACATACAAATGGAATCCTAGGAAAAAGTTGAGTGTTTACTCGCTAGACATGCGCCTTTCGTATCCTAGGAAAAACTGAGCACGTGAAACTGAAAAGGTATAAAACTTATTAGGTCAAAAACCCACAAAGGGAGACCTAAGAAAAATATAAGTCCTACCCACTAGGTCTTCCTCGTGAGAATCTTAGGAAAAAGTAAGAGTGATAAAGGAAAAAAGAAGTAAAGATTATAGGGGCCAACATGCAGTCCCAACAATAGTTAAGCTATTCTTGATAGGTACCCGACCTAGAAAAAAGTTATATAATTATATTTCCATTACATGATAACACAATTCACCCCTTTAAGATAAAAAATTTATCATTACAGGCCAGCTCTAGTATGCTAGTGATGGTGTTTATACTGATATCCATCCATGATCCATACCCAGGAGAAATTCATTATGGATCAAGTATATAAATTTAGATTTTAGTTTGTTTAATGTTTTGGGGAAGATTAAAATGTCTCAGATATTTATAAGATATTGGGTCATCATGATATTTATGGGGTGAGGAGATAACAACAACTCATGTAATTCAAATGATTTTTCCCATTGATGGTTCAGAATAAGAGGAACATCCTCTCCTTGTTACAGGTTCCCTATTAAAATAGATGATTTGTAGAGGCTTGAAACTCACTAAGGGATTTTTGGGCCTCTATAATGATATTGTAAAATTTTTCTATCCTAGAGGACTCTAATTCCTTGATAAGGGGATGACTCTCCAACTCATCAGCTACCCTTTCTGTTTTGTCTTGAGTATCTTTTGTGGGTCTTTAATACCCTGCTAGTTTTTCCCTAGTGCGATCCAAATACTAATAGATTTTTCTTATTTAGGAATCCTATTAATCAGAAAGAACCCATTTTTCTAATTCCATGACATCATAATGGGAAACTCGTTGAACCATCATAGCCTAAAGTTTGACAGACTGTGCCTTTAGTTCTGCTTGGTGAAGGCATCCCTCAACCACTCCTCATTGCCCTTGGGACTGAATGAATTCCTTTATTATGGCATGTAGGTCTCGATAGTTGAACCCCCACCCCCTACTACCTAGGATCATGAAGTAACATTGAATCTGATGGAGATTTTCATTTAGCTCATCTCTAAGGGGGTTGGAGATCGACTTCCATATGCCCTTCCAAGCATGATGAGGGTTGGTCTGATAATAATCAAGGGCCTTCTAGTCTAGATCAAATTCAATCATAGAAACTAGAATATAATCTAAAATGAGTTCACTCGTATAAACTAGGGTTCCTTCCTTAGGGACATTGGCATAGAGAACCAATCTTACACAGTTAGGACCTCCATTTGTAGTGGTAATGCTATAAAAGATGTAAGAAATATATGTCAAGTCAATAGTTTTGGATTCAGGGAGTAGTATAGACACTCTCCCTTTTTAGTATCCACATTTTTTTGTAGTGTGTGTTACCCCAATGGATGAAACCACCTTGTAATTTTCTATAGAAGGTGCCTCATTTTTAGTGGTAATAGAGGCGTTAATTGTCAGGGTATATTTGCTTATAAGAACCACCAAGGGTACCTTTATCTTCTACCATAACCTGACTACCTATAAAACCCCGACCTTCCTCTATGGTAGTAACCTCTTTGGCTAGGTGAAGAGTAACCTCAGGTAGGGATGAGTTATCTGGAAGACATGCAGGGTTAGTCTCTGGTCGCTTTGACCCCCTAGATAGACTCTATAAGTTCGGCTAATAGAGTGGGGGAATCAATGGCCACTAAGAGATCCTCTATTATGTCTGAGTACACAAAGAGCATAAGGTAAAATGATGGTGACCCCTACATTGACATCCATCCCTATTCCAAAGGTTCTTTATTCTCTAATTATACACCCTATGCTACTAGCATTACCTCCACGATAGGTGCGACCATTTTACAGACAAGAATTTGAGCCTCACTCAGGGAAACTTTATCAGCATCTTCAGGTTATTATTCAAATTTACCTGAAGAGAAGGATCCTATATTTGATAAATCGTAGTGTTATTCTTCAAGTGTTCATGAACACTTAAATTCATATTGAATAGTTAAATATTTCAAGAATCCTAACACTCTCTTCAGTAAAAATACATTTGTCCAATGTTTTGGCCCTTCGATAACACTTGATCCCAAATAATGAAGGGTCAGCCCCCGACATCGGTCAGATAAACACCAGTGGAGGGGTAATAGAATAAACAACTTCACGTTATTCCTTATGCATCATCACTTTTCCATGTGATAATTTCTCCTTCTCAATTTCCACTTCAAGTTCATCTATAGAGGAGGCCTTGACCATGTACTCAGGGGAGCTGATCATTATTACAGTTATTCCTACTTCCCCTTCATGTTATCCTTGTAAATAGAAAATAAATATGGATGATAATACATAATCTAAGATGAAACTCTATAAATCCTGAAGAAGTAAACTTACATCCTTGATATCAACAAACGATTGCCACTTCCCATCTGCAGACTGGTTGACTACCCCTTTAAGGGTCCCTCAGTATTTCATGGATTGCACCCACCAAGTGACAAGAACCCTCAAATCGGTGTCTTAGATCAGTTTTCACACCCCAACCTTTTAAAATATTTTATTTTATTATTTCTTGGTTTTGGTTAGTCTCGTCAAGGTGAGGGTTGAGTGCATGTTTAAATTTTTTGACATCTGATGTTTTTGGTGGGGTTTGGATCGGTGCACAGGCACCGCACGGTAGGAGGTAACCGTGCGGTCGACCTGAATGTCCCTACGGTTACCCATTACTTAAAATAATCAAACTTTATCAGAATGAAATAAATTAAGTGTTTAAGATATAATAATAATAACATTGTTGTTTAAATAAAAAAATTAATTAAAATTTTTAATGATCTTATTATCATTAAAATGGTTATAAATATATTTATTATTTGGTTGTTATTAATTTTGTTATTATTTAAAATAAAATGAATAAAATTATGATTATCATTAAGTTTTTTATTGTTATTATTATTATTATCATTAATAAAATCAATGGCGTTGTTATGATTATATAATTTTTAAAATTATTACAAATATTGTGATTAAAATTTTGTTATTATTATTTTTATTTAAATTTTTATAATTTTTATCATCATCATCATCATCATCATTATTATTATTATCCTTATTATTATTAACATCTTTTTTATTGTTATTAATTTTATTTTTTAAAAGGGTTGTAATCATCAACACCTTTTTTTATCCCTCACACTCACACCACTCTCCCCATTAACCCCCCCCCCCCCACGCACACCCCACTCCCCTTATCTCATGCCTACCCTCTATTTTTTATCTCATGCGATCCCTCTCTCCACTCACCCCAATTTCCACCATTAATTCATTGTTTTTTATTCCCTCTCTCCAATCACTCCCCCCTCTTTATTTTACCAATCACGCACTACCTATCTTCACTCACCTCCCCACTTTCATTTATTCCTCACGCATCACCCCTCTTTATGCCATTAATTCATATCACTTTTTTATTTCCTCTCTCCAATCACCAACTTCCCTTTATTCTCCACACACCCCCTCTTTTCCCATTAATTTCTTTTTTTATCCCTCCAATCACCCCATATATTTATCTCATGCGCTCACCCCCTCTCTCCCCATGTTAATCTCTTTTTTTATATCCCCTTATGAAATATCTCCTCCATTTACTGATTTTCCCTCACACACATCCCCCCTCTCCCTATTATCCCTCTCACACCTCCTTCCCCTCTGGCGCTTCTTTTGGTGGGTGCTCCTCCCTCCAAAAGTTCTTTCTGGTGAGTCCTATTCCTCATATTCTCCTCTCTTCACTCAATTTATAGGGTTTTCCACGTGTGGTTTCTTATTAGGTGAACCCTAAATTTTAGGTTTAATGTGTATCTCAGGTTTCCTTTGAATTTAGGGTGTGCGATTAGTCCACGGGGCGTCATTCTTTCTTCCATTGAAGTTTTATTCTAATCACACGAGGTTTCGGTAGGTGTTTCCAAGTTTTTCTTTCTTAAAGCCTTTCCTTTGATGATTTCCATTTTAAATAAATTTATAAAATAGTTACGCAGCTCTATGGCACCCTTTTTTAAATTATTATAACAATTTGGAATTTATTTGATTTATTAAAAGTAGGTTTTAAATGAGTTTTAGTGTAAATTTCATAGTTTTATGATACCTAGAAAACTTGTTTGAATCGCTTATATTTCTTTAAGAAGGAATTGAGTCCTTATGAAATGTATCACTGTTATTATGTTGCAATGACATTGTTTATTAATTAACTTGGTTTGGTTGTGTTATGGCTCGGTTATTGTGTTAAATCACTTTTGTAAGGGTTTAATGAATTCAATGTTTTTATTTGGTATTCCTTTAAAATAATGTTGTTAAGTGGTGATTTTAGGGGCAAGGATATAAAAGTTTTCCTTGGTGTGTGTTTTATTTCAAAAGAGGATTTTTGGTGTGTGTGGTTTGATGTTGGTATATCATGCTAAACGTGTTAAAATATTTTGGAAAGGGTTTAATGTTTTTTTTGTTTTTTTGGATTGTTTTATGTTCTATAAATAAAGTAGGTGCCCAGTTATGGTTTTAAGGTAATTGGTGTTTTCTTGGATGTTTATTTTTCTAAATTTATTTTAGTTTTCAAATAAAGTTATCCCCCATGAGTGGTTTCTAAAGAGTATATTAAAAGTAGTTTTGTAAAGTTTTTCTTTAAGTGTTTTGAAAATCATGGTTTATAATGTTTTCTTTAAGGTTTAACCATTCAGTTTGAAACATGTTTTGGTGTGGGTCGAAAAAAGGTAAAAGCAAGTTTGATAATTCTGAAGTGTTTGAATGTGTGTTTAGAACTTAAGGACCCATTTAGCTTTATAAATATAAGAGTGGTGTTTGCAAGATATTTTGAATAAATGTGTGTACTCAGTTGGAAACCTTAAATGTTTTATGAAATGTTTTAATGTTTATATGTTATAGCAGCCCGATTGGTAGCTTTATGTGATATGAAATGTATGTATATAAATATGAGGCACCTTTATAGGAGGAATATCCTTTAGGGGTTATCATATATTAGTTTCCATGTTTGGGGTAGGAAAGTGCGGTGAGATGAGTCACGCATGTGAGGGCCTCCTACTTACACAGTATTACTATAACCACCATGGGTTCCTCGAAGTCTTATAGATTATCGAGTGACGGTTTCTCACCAGCCCCGATTAGATGGGTTGGTTCCCTTGGTAGATAGAGAGGCCATGTGGGATTTGCTGCTAATTTTTTTGCGAGGGTGATCAGTGGGTTATAGACTATGGGGCTTCACCATACGCTAGCAGGTGGTTCCAAACCGAGTGCATCCAGAGGTTGTCTAGGGATGTTCAGGATCACCCATGGTTACATCTTGTATTGCTTGTTTATTTTTATGCTACAATGGTTTATTTTCAGCTTGTATTGTTTACCTGTCTCCCTTTTTTCACTGCCCTATTATTACTTATTATGTTTTGTTTATAAAATGGAGAACTATTTTTAGAATAATATATAGCGTGAGTTGGTTCTCATAGTGGGAAAGATGTGTTATTTTGTTTAAATTGGAAAACCTTATTTTTTATAATGGTACTTCCAAACTTGTGTCATAGAACAACTTTGGGTAAGGAAACACTTGGATTCAGTGGTTTACTTTTGGCATCCCTACTAATCATTTATGTGATCATGCCTATCCTTTACCATTTTATTTGTAGGTACAGCTGTTGTTTAGGATTTTCCATAGTGGTTGCTCATGTGAGAGTAGTTTTGGTCTTGTGGTTGGAGGTGACCAAGGGGTCACACGGAGATCGTTGTAGCAGGATCTTGTTTCTAGTTTTGTTCTTTTAGTGGTACTTTGTATCTGAACCGGTTCCTTGTTTATTTAAGATTAAGTTTTCATTTTTCTACATGCTCTATTTGTTCTATTTATTAATCTGGTCCTGGTTTTATCTCTTGGGATTAAATCATTCCCTCATGTATACTTTGATTCCTAGCACTGGCTGCCAGCCTGTGGGAATCAAGAACGCCCTTTGGGACATGTCTCGGACCGGATCGGGTGACCAGTTCGGGGTTGACCCGGGTTGGTTCGTGACATCAGTATATCTGGATCCTAAATATTCTTTCATACTTATAGGGGTAGTCTCATATTCAAAGCCTGAGGGAGCCATTACATTTCTAATCTAGGAAATTTGAATGTTACTTTGAAGTAGGGCCCATAAGTCCTGATTACTACCCGACAAGGAACCAATATGTCAAAATATGAGTGCCTTAGAATATATCTCCTATGAATCATCCACTGGCTTATCTTGTTAATCGAAAGAATAATCATGCTCCTTTTACTTGAGCTAATTATTGGGTCTTTCAACTTTATATGGGGCCACCGCCTATCTATGTATTCTAGATCAATTTAGTGCAACCTCTCGATGAATAAGTTCATCTCTCGGTAGAAAAGAAGCTTGGGGTTCGAGATGTTTTGAAGACTTCGGTGCCTCATTCGTTGTATGCTTCTTAGAGGAATTCTTATTTACTAACTTCCCTATAAAAAAAGGATATCCATTGGTGACTCGAGGCATGATCTTAAATAATATTCCCTACATGTATGAAGATATCCAAGTGTGGACATAATCAAAAAACAACCTGATGAACACACTCTCTGGGGGGGGGGGGGGGGGGTTGATCGCTGCTCTCGTTATCTCTCGGTCCATCATTACCCAAAGCTATCATTCTCCCATAGGATTTTCCTTACATCGCACATCCACTTGGGCAACACCATTTTGTATTGATGGCATCAAAATTGACTTGGAAAGTGGTAGGGTGTGTAAGTTTCACAAATGATATCACAGTCAATCTGAGACACCAACACACTACCCCTCAATGACATCATGTAGGATCGTAACTCACATATAGCCTTGCTGTCATCAATGATTACACCAACATGAGGTATTCTATATGGAAATAATCTGAATTCCCATTGGATACTTAAGATCTCAAGGGCGACTTCACTAGTCAATGATAATGAACTATTTCTAGAAATAGCTTGTATAAAGGACCTGAACCCGCATTATGGGATTCCCACGGTACTGAGAAGATCATAGGCACTAATGTGGAGCTCCATCAAGCCCTATAGAATCTGTAATGGACCATAAATGTGAAAAATGGATTTCTATTGTGGATATACAGAAAGCACCGGTATATCTTCACTAATATTGGTGTATACAAACCCACTAGATCCCCCAATTCTAGTTTAGATTCCATAACAAAACTACTCGGCATAATTCCATTATTAGAGTCATGCATTGAGAGGGGATACCCACTTAGCCACATGGCTAGGAATCCTTCCAGATGATTCTCCACCAGGATTATTGGGATGATGTCATATCAACAGTTTTCATACTCACCCCGCTCAAGCTCCAACCAATATGTCCCAAAAACACCTTTATCCAGATGGAAATACATATTGTTGGACACTTTCATGTGAGTTTGTGTTCATGGGGGATTAGGAAAGAGTTCATCCAAGTTTCAAAATTGATTCCCACCTATGGACTAGGCTATTTCTCTATGACTTCCTTGAATATTCTCAATACTTCCCTAGCCAGGTACGATACTCATCAGGGATATCTACATGTATCCTAAGAGGGGATAACTCTTCATACATATCCCTAAGGATCAATTCCCCCAAGATCTTGTATATGTCCCATAAACTGATGTCCAAATCACTGTGTCTGAGATGGATGGTGTTGGTTTGAGGACAATAATGTCTCAAAAGCTTAGGGTCCAACCCACTATTTTTATAAACATATGTTTGGGAAACTCAAATGGATTCATAAATTTCATCCTTATTAAGCCAGATCTCGAATTTTGTGCATGTTACCCAGAACCAGTAGGCCCACATCCACTCATCATTGAATCATCCCCTAGGATAAAGGTCCCACACATCATTCTATCCTTTAATATGATCAATGGAAGAGTGATGAAAAATGGAGGAGCAGCAATACGTATTAGATTCTATTATGAGTTTGTTGTTTTATGGAGTAGTCTTATTATGGTAAAGCACACATGATAAGATTTTGGTTCCTTATAAGATGTAAGATCCATTTTCTGATATGTTCATCCCACCCATGTTGGAGTACCTAGTGATCCACAAACTCAAGAGATAGGTATCATGATGAGGGATATCTACATCAATCATCAATTCATTCCCATACAAGGGAATAAATTCTGACGTTGGTTGTTACTAATTATGCTCATTCGTGATATTTGATAAGGCTAATGTGAAGGGTTATTTCTGACTAGAGCACCCTTGATCAACTTCATTAACCATAATATTAATATGAGTAGAAGATTCAGCATCCATGACAACATTGGAAGAGTTGGAAATCATACACCTATAAAGAGTTTTAACAAATATTTCACCACAACAACTAAAGAAAACATAAGAGGTATCCCTGAGATGAGGATGAGTTAGGTGTGAATGAAACTAGGGGTGTGAATTTGACAAAGTCAAAACTCACACCGAAGTGACCTCTCTAGGGTGGCCCTGCTAAGGCCCCCTCACCGGGGTAACCCCACTAAGGGGAAACAATGTCAACGCTCAACTTAAAGTAACAAAGGAGATGAGGGTAATAAAGGAAAAGTCAATCGCATGCTTAGGTGATGATGGGACCACCCTATTGATAGGGAATCTGGTCTTATCACCCAGCCCAATCAACGCGGCTTTCCCGACATGGCCAACGTGACCCGCTGAGACTGGCCAATGAAGCTCACCCCAAGTACCTTAGCGGGTAGGTTGTGAATAACTTTTTCCACTTGTCCCACCAAGTGAGGGATGACCTTAGAATATGATCCTCATCATTCCACTTGGATCTCATTTTAAGGGGGGGGGGATTTGTTGGCGCTCCCTTTTGAAAAAAAGGGAAAGAAACAAGAGACAAAGAAACCTAAGGTAATTCCCATTATGTCGCCCAGGGTCCCATCTAATTGCTAAGACTGCCTCACCTAGCTACCTTATGGTTTCCCAAACATCCTTGCCCAGGTCCACTATGGTTTCCTAGTCTGCCTTTCGTAGATATCCTTTGGTCACGTATGTCACCTGCATGCACTTTCTTACTCACTCAGGCCTTCTCCACCAAAGCCTCTATCTTTTCCTATAAATAAACTCCTCATCCATTGTATATCACATAGATTCCCAACTTTTATAAGCGAGAGTCTCCTAGAGATGCTTCACTCAAGCCTCCAACACTTCCCCTAGGTAGAATATGACACTCTAATACCTAGGAAAAGTAACTTACATAGTAGTAGGCATTATCCAAACTTATCACCTGGGTGACCCACCGTTCGAGTCTCATTATCAAGGAAACCTACTAGTTGAGACTAACTACTTGGGAGACCTACCATCCAGATCTCATTACCTGGGTGACCTACCGCCCGGAGTTCATTACCTAGGCGACCAATCTCCCAAGCCTCATTGCACAGGCACCCTACCACCTGGGGCTTAGTACCTAGGTTCCTTACTACCCGAGATTCCCACCTAAATGACCCATCACCCAAGGGTGCCCACTTAGGTGGCTCGTCGCCTAGGGTTTCCCACCTGGATGGACCATCACCCATGGTTGCTTTATCCTTAAAATACTACACCATATCACCCAAGTCGCCTAATTGGGAATGTTGAAATTAAGGCCTCCCTCACAACCACTAGATCTATATGACCAAGGTATCAGGAATATATGCATGTCACCTTTCAATCATGAATTACCTTGGTAAAGGTTGTCTCCCACTTGTCCTCATCAAATTTTAGGGTCCTTGGGGTGTTTTTTATCATGCATCCCCTTGGTAATGAGGGATCCAATCTTGTGGGGAGCAATGGGAGTCTTCCCGGACTAGGTAATTACACTTACCTTCTGCATGATTCCTGAAATGTGATGCAAATATTTCTACATCTGTGCCTTTTTTTCCAATCAACATATTCTTAATCCCCAATAATGACCTTATTAATGGCATCCAACCCACTTTGAGTAGAAACTAAGGGAATACCTCCTAGATTAACCCCTAGTATTTATTAACTGATTTCATTCTCCTCATGAATCTATATTCCATACCTAATTATGGACTAGAAATAGGTATGAAGATGGGAGGATATGGTTTTTATTCAGGAATGAGTCCCAAGAGGTCCATGTTGATGATTTCATTAATCATGTATCGTCAATGAGATTAGGAGAGAGAATGATATTTGGGAAACCTCAGTATGTAATCCCCATCCAAATCTAGTTTCATGCTCCTCTTAAATGCACCTGATCTACTCTTATATTTTATTGCTTACACCGAGAATGAATCGTATGTTCTTAGGGATTTGAGTTGATTATTCCATCAGCATAATGATTCCACCCCAACTTCAAGTAGGGATCCTTATTAGATGTAATCCTTGACCGTATTACTTTTTTCTAAAAGGGGAATATTCCCTGCAATACATTCCTTGAAAGATCATATTCCCAATAGAGCATCTCAGGGAAACCTAATATGCATAAACCTCACTCAATCCTCTATTGTCACACCTTTTACAACCCAAGAATCCATACATCATGGCATTAAACTGCATGTCCAACATCTTAGTCATACAATGTTAAACTACATGATAATGTCCTTACTATATGATGTTAAACTACATTTTATGGTCTTGTTGCACAACCTTACATTGTGACACTCTAACTATGTGGGATTTGATTACTATTTTGGTGGGATTAATAGGATGCCTCTCTGAGGTTCAAATCCAACACCATCAATATTTTACCCTCCTCTACCAGGGTCATATTCCCTATAAAGTTGTAGCCACACATCAAGTTCATGATGTGGGTGTATGTTTTAATGTAATGAATTTTTAAATCAAAACATGGTAACCTTATGGATAGTAATTAGGTTAAAAAAATTATTAATCTCATTCATTTTCATCTACCCTAACCATCATAAATTCATTCGAATGACCCTATCATAATTAGATTTGAGAAATATAGGACTAATATATCATGATACTTTCTATTTAGAAGACAATCTTTCTATACTTAGGTTGTTGACTATCCCTCGAACAAGGAGTAGTTTCTAGCTTAGGTAGATCTAATTGGTTGGACAAAGACCAATTGGTAATCTTTTCACTACTTTGCAACCTAGACCATAGGATTATACCAAGGCAGATTTAGGATTACACTTTTTCCTAAAACCTAAAATTGACCCTTATCCCTTCTTTTAATCTGAATTAAAACCCAAGGTATATAATTTTAGAAAACCCAAACCTAAGAATTATCATGAAGAATGCATCCAAAAGGCTCTTACCGCTAGGTTGCCTATATACAAGTTTTCCTTGTGTGTTCGACCTCACACTAACACTATGTTACACCTTTGTAGCTAAGTGTAGTCTGAGAAATATAAATTTTAATCTAATCAACACCTATTAATAATCAACGATGTCATGTGGGCTGGTCAAATTTTGACATTATTGTCAAGTGAAGCTTTGTCTTAGAATAGTGACCTTATGTATGAACCTAGGATTACTTTACCCCCTTTTATTTTTACAATTTTTCACACATGGTCTAGAACCTATGCCCACTTTTCTTTGTCTTAGTGCATGTACAAGGGTCCCCTGACTTGTTCTAGGAGCCTGGACAGACCAAAACTAGAAGCTTTCAATCTCAAAATAGAAATATATATTTTTTCATGTCACCATTTCATCATGTATAAGAGCAACAATATTGTGCCACCTAACCTTCAATATGAACCACCAGAACATTAGGGATATCAACTAGCACTGTAGAATTGCACCATCATGGACTATGACTTGTTTTCCATCAGTGGTGTTGCACCTAAAATTGTGAGACCACCTATTCAGGCGTATTCATTCGAGATCAAACTTGGACTCATCCATATGACCCATAACATGGGGTAGTTTAGTGGAATGTAAATCAAAGATCCCCATGAGGACATTTCCAATTTCCTAGAGGTTTGTGACACTTTTCATAGCCAAATCATATCATCTAATGCCATAAGACTTCACTTATTCCCTTTCTCCTTACACATCAAGACAATGATTGGCTTAAAAGTCAAGTGCTCGAGTCCATCAAGACTTGGGATGATATAGCAATGAAATTTGTGGATAAATAATTCCCACTGATCTAAACCTAGATAATCAAAAATGAGATTCAAAATTTCAACCAGGTGGATGGATAATCAGCTTGGATAGCCTAGGACTATTTTAAGTAGTTAACACATAAGTTCCCACATTATGGAATTGATGTGTGGCTACAACTTCAAACTTTCTACCAAAAAATCCAACTAGCTACCTACACTATTTTTGACACCACCATTGATGATGGGATCATGATCAAGATGCCTGAATTTGGATAATCACTATTAGATGAGATTTCACAAATTGACAATTTGTTGAAAAGAGATATAGGACCACCCTATAATTAAATCCACTTAGTGGAAGAGAACACCTGTCTAGTGGCCTGGGTTAAAGCCTTGAAGAAGAAGAAGATTGAGTCTTTTTAGCTGCCTACTCCACCACCGCCACTACCTACACCTATTATGGAAATTAAATCTTTTGAAATGTGTGAAGGTTAGAACCCATATCAAGATTACAGGGAAGGAATATAGGAGACTCAAATAAAATATTGTAATTACATTAATTAAAATCAAAAAAATTGGAAGTTTTATCAAACTCAACAATTTCAACATCAATACTACCATCAAAAACCATCTCAGTAGCCACTGTTAGATTATGAGGCCCGCAGCGGAATCCGGTGGGCCGGGGATTTTAAAATCTTTCATCAGCGGTCTGATGGAACTTGTCGACACCGATGATCCGAGCCCCGGAAAGGTCTGAGGATCTCGCGTAAATTTTAAAGAGAACAAAACTAAAATGAAAATGTACCTATTTCAAATCTGAATCTGCGGTCGACTAAAACTAGTCGATGGCGGTCTCCACTTGAACGATTCAAAGAAGGATCCCTCTAGATCATCTACACGCACTCCAAAAATCTACTAGAACATCGATCGTTGAATTTTGGGTGCTATCACGGTGATCCAACGATGCTTTCGACATCCCGATGATCACCGCATCAATATCTCTTCGATGCTTGAGAAAGAATTTGATCCAAACTCTTGGATCACCAAATTCTCTCTCTAGGAAGCGGGAGGAGAGAGTGGCTCTCAATTTTCATTCCATACAAATGAATGCATAGTGAATTCCACAACATAAGAGAGAGCCTCCTCTTATATTTATAGTGGACTTGAGAAATACTCAGTCGGGTTCCCCGACCCCCGTTTATTTCAACGTCCACTAAATAAATAATTTTGATGAACTAAACTGCCCCAATATTATTTATTATTTTATCACATACTTGTAGTATATATATAATTCATTACGTGATAAAACCGAGCCATTTAACTCGACTCGCTATCCTGCTTAATATTATACGAACCTTGAATATTAAAATAATATTCGTTTGATTAATATTTTCTCATATTTACTGAACTCGTAAATACATTAAATAAATTCAATCCCAAATATTCATAACTTTAATATTAATGAAATTATTTAACTCATCGGTGATCGATAACTTGGACAATGCTCGGACCCCGTGGCAGGGCCCACTATGTCTATATACCTATTCAACTGAATAGGGAGGATTCCTGAATACGCTATTGTGTGTGACCATCTAGGCCCTTATCTTGATAGTAGTGAATAAAATCCACAGACCAAGAGCGGAGTCTAGAAACCCATCATAGCCCCTAAAGAGATAAGGATAGTCATAACAACGACTACCATCCTACAAATACTGACTGTGAACTATAATCTCTTTGTCATTAAATATCTCATAAATTGGGATGCACTCTTGTGTCATTGTCCTTATCTTGATTTATTATTTGTTGATCTATCCGAATGGATTTTCCTTTCTATTGCTTTGTCCAAAGACTTATGAAGGCAGCACCATCCTGATCAACCAATCCTGAGATATAAAACTTCATGACCTTGGAAGTGACAAATTATTTCTTAACCATTCAGCCAATACCATACCACCAACGATGCACCCAACACAAACTACCTCACCATGACATCACTTCCATGGTTTTCTTCTTTCATCAAAGTACATAATCAAATGATATACATTGGTAATGGTCTCAAGTCAGGAGACCAATACACATGTCCATAGATAAGAACAACCAATGACACCCAAAACATGTGGTGTTCCTATTGACGGGTATGTCCTCATGATCTCACAACTAGAGATCACCAAGTGCGAACTTTATGAGAATAAGTCTCAATGCTTATGAGCCCCCAACACCTGATAGTCAAATATCTATTGTGTCTAGTCAGTAAGATGTATCTAGACTATAGAACATATATTTAAGATCAATTTCATTGTATCTCAAGGTTCTCATTATAGCATGGGATATGCTATCACCTCTCGACACGAAAATTAACCTTTGGACATTACCATTATTATAGTGGATGCAAAAAAGGATGCACTATAATGGTAAGATAACATCATGTATAACTAACTATACACATGATATGGTAATCAAAAGTACAACCTAGTTGGTTCTAGGGTACCCACTATTTCAACACTCCCACTTGCACTAGAGCCAACTTGCTATCCAAACTTGTTAGATACTCACATGATAAAGATCATGCTTCTGCTGAGTAATCGCTTTAATTGCTGGGCCCACCATGTTTTTTCCGTGTGATATATCTGTTGTATTCAACCTTATCTCCTTGAGTAAAACTTCTTAAGATAAGGTATCCCTAAGTATTTCACTTTTTTCCATTGTCCTAACTTGACAACTAGGCTAGTAAGAATATCATAATTCTCATTATGATAATACTTCTATCACTAGGTATGAATCCAAGAACTAGAACAAATCATTTCGATTTATAACTACTTCTTAGCTACCTTAGAAGATGCAACGTACTCGGTATTTTTAGGTATGGATACCACTAGCTTTTATGAGCTTTACTCGCTCATCGCCTTTGCCTAAATGTGACACTAGATCAAATTTATCCAAGGATTAATAGTATGTGTCCCACCATAAATAGTATACCTTCTTCTCCTCACACCAGATACATATCATTTTTACTCATCGAAGTACAAGATGATAGTTCTGAATGCATCACTTGCAGTGCTCCTAGAATTAATTGATATCTGCCTATAATAAATTATATTATGGCATTATCAATTATTGTACATATTATGGAATATGTGATTGATCCATCGCTAAATCACATGGTATCAATTCACAACATTAATCTCTACCCAAGCTCTGAGCAAGTCAACCTTGAGAGATTAATACATGTGACATTGGCAACAATTCTGAACTTGAATTGTTCCATCTTGTATTTTTCAATACAATGTCACTTTATATATGATTGACTAAGTCCAAGCAACCATTAGATCCACCTCAGTAGATCCTATTACCTATAACATAGGTTTCTACTGTAAATCAATTATTGTAGAATTACTTTTAACCTAATCTTATCTAACTGTAAGACCAAAATATGTTTTCCATATGTCGTCGATCATGTTTCACTTGGTAAACATCGGTGCTCCCACTAACCTTTCATAGAAACAAGGCAAAGATTCATTTATAATGAATGATCTAAGATCTTGTTGCTTACTTTAATCCAAAACTAGATTTCAGTAACTTGCAACCTTCATTGGCATCATATGATGTCATCATCTCTTTCTGGTTGCGTCGTATAGACACCTTCCATGAAAGATGATCTTTTCATCCAATGACCAATAGAATGATCTTAGATGTTATCTATGACAAGTAAAATTTTAATAGATTTATGCGTACAAACTTGTTATAACTAATCGATCCTTATTGGTACCAAGCTTGTACCATCCATGTATCTTCTCATTTGAATACCCATCACAGTATTCAATTTATAAGACCCTTTGCAATTTGATACATGGAATCCATTATTGAATTTTAATTAATCTTGTCAATCTTAGCTTATTACCATATACTGCTTACTTGTAGAAATTATTATTCTTAATGAATAATTTATCACCGACCGTGGTGAATATAAAACCATCACCATGGTTTCATTCTTCCTACGCAGTATGTGTATCTAGAACATGCCCATTCCATATTTACTTGTGGAACTTGTTCCCAATCCAGCCATTTGTGCATCTCAAGCATTGACTAAGTACAAGTCAATTCATATCCCACTATCTCTAATAGAGATGTGTACCCTTGTATAGAAATGTAGTCTAATGCTTGACTACATCTTTTATATCTTAGGGATTTATGTAATATCCTAAGCAACTGTTAGGATAATTACTTAGATGCACCATGTGTTCAGATTGATGCATCTTTGTTTAAATATTAACAAACTCTTTTCATCCTAACACATGATCTATGACATAATGGATTTTCATCATACTATGACTTGTATGATATACATTTTTCATTTTAGTTGGCATATTTGTTATGGGTTTATGCTGTTATTTTCAAATCATGCCATGAAATATAATGGAAGTTACTGCAGGTTGTAACATTGATAAAAATTACATCATAACTTTGATGTATTAAATGTGCATTTATGAATTGCTCCATGATACATTTTGTTGATCAATGTTAATATGTAAGACTCATCATTGATCCTCCTTATTAACATCAATACGGTGATGTAGATAAGGTAACATGCGTTTAGGAATTACTCCACGCTACATTATCATGATCGATGATTGTTTGGTCAAGATCTTCTTCAGCATGCCGATCTGAAGCAACTCATATCTTCTTACCAAAATTATACTTAACTAGTACATTACTTAATAACTTAAAGGAAACATATTAAGTATCTTTACCTCTATCTCTCCTTTGGAATAGTTCACACTCTCTTGTTGAACTAATCATCAGATGCATTGTGGCATACCGTTATTTCTAAAGGTTTCTTTGTCTAAACTAAAGATGCCAATAATATCAAAGGTGTTTAGTTGTACCGAGCCTAAATTCTATAGTGGGTATATTCTTGACATCCAAATTTAGTTTTACTTGACAAATAATCTTCTTTCCACAACTTGGTAGGTTTTACAATTTTATATTCATCATGTATTGCCTTTGATTCAAGTATGTCTGAACTATTTGTTGAGTATGTTACCACAAACAACATTCATTCCAAAACATGGAATAATGTCTGATCATGTCCAAATGGGCACATGAGATAAATGTTTTTGGTTATACTCCACAACTTATTCAATTTGAATCAATCACTTGGAAATTATAAGTTATGTGTTTCTCACTACTGACTTAGGAATCACCCTTTCTCAGCCCGCTTGGAGAAGACACTTTACTTATAGTAATGTTTCTCTACTCACTTGGTTATTGTATACATATATGTGAAAAGAATATTGTATTTAATACCCAATAAGTATGTGAGAAACAATACTTTTATTTGATGAATATTAACAGAACGAGAAGCGGGTACTTGCTTCTAGTATTTTAGTTTTTAAACTTCCATGAATTTATATGTGATACAAATAACCTCATGTTAAATAACCAACCATTTGTCTTTGAAGGAAATGATGAAGGTGCCTTTGGAATAACTTTCCATAGGCCTTTTCGCCTTGTCATTCAATTTATTCTCCATAATAATAAAAGATGGTGTTATCTCCAATATTCTTATTACATGGAAAATGTTACCATAAAGGTAATGGATTGCTTACTCTATATCATTCGTTTGTACACTTAAACAAAAATAGAGTAATTGGGAGTAAAAGGTATAAGAATAGGATGACATGAAAGATTGTGAATTGTCTTTCACTTTACACAAACTGAGTGCGACCATCACATTCAAATCTTGCTTCACTTTATCCTTGAAAGGATCTTAGAGATAAGACTACATGTGATCATCATTCAAGTCATGATGTAGCGACCGCAACTAACATCAGACGTTGATGATAGAATTATGATAGATCCATCATATGCTTTGTTCATGAGTCTCCTGTAAGTAATTTTACACCCATTACTTCCTAAGGTGGTTTAACAGGTTGGGACACAAGCACCTTGAATTTCCATTATGGTAGTAATGTGCACAAGCGCCTATACTACACCTAGAATTTCGTGCTTGTTTAGACATTAACTATATCCAATTTTTATCACAGTTGTTATTATGGTATTACTAGTCATTCTCTACAAATATACTTTAGAAGATTGTACTTTTATGTGATTACCAAATGTGACATTACTGATTATTTAATCATTAAATGTCTCCCACTAATTTTTCAAATTCTAGGAACCCTATATACTAGAATCAGAATACTCTTGAGTATTCTAGTGGAAAGGATCCCCGGACCTCCCTTATAGTCTACAAGTTATGGCTATTCCACTATTCAGAGGGTCCAAGTTAGTATTTTGGATGACTAACCCCATTAACTCGCGATTCCTTGATCTGTTGAGTGAAGTACCAGCTTCAAAAATCATTTACTGATTTACTCAATGCTTTCCTCTAAAATTACAACAATCTAGATATGGATATTTCTTTGCTACAATTTTAGTTATGTCGACCCACCACACGAATAAGAACTCCCTGGTAGTAAGAGGCACCCTCAGCTGAGGCATGGTCGGCACCTCAAACACCCGGTTTTGTTCAAACTTGAATGATGGAAGGCTGTTTGGGACTTAATATTTTCATTGAGGGTTTTATTGGTTTTCTCTCTTGACGAATGTGATCCATTTCTATTAAACTTGTTCATCTATGTTTTCGCGCTCACAACTGAACTTTAATAGAAAAACACACACCGCTTCTTTATGCATTTTATTATCTATTATTTTATGTATTTTCCCTCTGTTCTAAAATGCATAAAATAATAAATAAACGCATAAAGGAAAACTATTACCCGACTGGTCTTGAGCATCTAAACGACATAAGGGGCATCATACTTGAGTCAAATCTTGACTCAAAATACAGCTAGCCCCTTGTCTTGTATGTTTGCTTCACTTCTGGAACATTGACTTGTCTTGGCGGGGTCTATGTCACATCTTGGAGTACCGCCTCATCTTGGCAGAATCCACGTGTTGTCTTGCACTATCTTTATCAAAGTTCACCGCCTCATCTTGGTGGGGTCCACATCATTTTCTGTCTTCGTCCGAAGTACAAAATTACTCACCTGCAGGCGAGGGGTACTCGGGTATAAATGTACATTAGATAAAAAATGGGCGCCCATGCCCTTATACATTATAACCAGAAAAAGAAAGATGATGCGCATACCATTTATTTAATTAATTAAAATCATCGCACATAATTAAAATAATTAATTAAATAAAAGGCAACATACACGGGTCGATACTCAAAACCAGAATGTGAGCAAAATAAAGTGGGATAAAATTAGAATGCATTAATTAAGTATGAGGGTTATCTAAATTAAATTAAATGAATTAATAAATTCAAATATTTAATTAATTATTGGTCCTTTAATTAATTTAATTTTTATTCCAAAATTAAATTAATTGAACTTAATTCAATTTAATAATTAAATTGAATTAATTTTATCCGAATTTTAAATTTATCCATCTAAACCATAATTAATAAATAAATTAATTTAATTTAATTCTCTAATTAATTTAATTAATTATATTAATTGAAATTAAATTGGGTCTTGAAACACCCGCTATGGCCCGTTATAGGTTGCGCCGAACTTGAGCAGGCCCGTAATGGGCTTGACAAATCCCATACTGGGCTAGCTGAGTTTGAAAGGTCCGTCCAAACCAAAACTGGTTGGGCACACCCGCCCGAAACCTACTTTTGGTGATTTGGGTTAGTGAGTACCTCCCAGTCAAGACTGACCATGTCTTAGCCTGTAGATCTGTCTTGGTCTGGAAGGTCCAGCCGGTGGTGCGTGGAGGCATGGTCGGAGCCGAGCGTGGTGGAGCGATGCTGCTGTAGGGAGGCGGGTGTCGACGGGAGGTGGGTCGCGTGTGCGGCTGGTTCGATAAGAATGGGGTTGGCTCTGTCCGTTGGAGCCTCATGAGAGGCATCTGGAAGCATCCCGTAAGGGAGGCGATTCCCTGCTGTGAGGCGGCTGCTTGGGCAGCGCTTAGTGCAGTGTCCCGAGGGAGGGTGGCCTGGAGTGAAGTGCTCAAGCGGGAGGCGGCCAAACCTACTGCTAGGCATGACCTGCTGGGGTGTCTCTGAGGCGATGGGCAGAGCCTGGGTGAGCGGCCGGGATCTTAGCGCTATGGCTTGGCTTCATAGGGAGGCGACCGGGAAGGGGAGTCCAGCGGCGAGGCCTGCTATGCGCTGCGCGGGGGGCCTGCTAAGGAGGTGGGGTGTGGCTGCCGTCGGGTCTGCTGCGACGTGCTCCTGCACTGTAGCTCTGATGCACAGCATGCCAAGGAAGACAACCAGGGGTCCGCGGACCCCTGGTTTCACCTTTTTTTCGGTTTTTCTTTTTCCCTTTCTTGACCCGCACATCCAGCCCCACCCATTTTTTTTAAAACTCCTTCCCCTTTTAAAATTACACACCCTCTTTTTTTAATTGGGTCAAGTCTACCCAAAAAAAAGTTTCCACACAACATTTTTGTTTATAAAGGCTAATCCATAGCCTTTAAATATAATAATAATAAAATTATTATAATGAAAAGATAATTTATTATTATTATACTATTATAATAAAAAAATTAATATTATTATAATTATAAAAATATTATGAAAATTACTAAATTTTAAAATTTAAAATTTTACAATTAAATTTATTTCGGATGAACCGATTGAAACTGAATCGGTTCACCAAGATTAAATATAAATACCAGAGATCAAAACACAAATTTTGATCCAATCTGAAAAATTAAATTGGTCGTAACTCGGTTATTCGGCATCGGATCGACGCGTGGTTTGAACCGTTGGGACCGACATTGAACCCTCTACTTAATTTTATGAAAATTAATTTTATTTGGCTCAAAAAATTTATGCGATCTTTCTGATACCACTGTTAGGTTTCAGGGCCCGCAGTGGAAGCCGATGGGCTGAGGATTTTAAAATTTTTTATCATCAAGATGACAGAACTTGTCGTCGCCGATGATTTGAGCCCCAGAAAGGTCTGAGGATCTCGCGTAAATTGTAAAGGGCACAAAACTAAAATGAAAACGTACCCATTTCAAATCCAAACTCGCAGTCGACTGCAACTAGTCGATGACGATCGTCACTTGAAGGATCCAAAGCAGGATCCCTCTAGATCATCCACGTGCGCTCAAAAAATCCACTGGAACATCGATCATTGAATTATGGGTGCTAGCACGACGATCCGACAATGATTTAGACATCCCGACGATCACCGCATCATGATCTCTTCGATGCTTGAGGAATAATTTGATCCGAACTCTTAGATCATCAGGTTATCTCTCTAGGAAGTGGGAGGAGAGAGAGGCTCTCAATTTTCATTCCTTACAAATGAATGAATAGAGAATTTCAAAACATAAGTGAGAGACTCCTCTTATATTTATAGTGGACTTGAGAAATACCCAGTTGGGTTTCCCAACACCCGTTTATTTCAACGTCCACTAAATAAATAATTTTGATGCACTAAACTGCGCCAATATTATTTATTATTTTATCACATACTTGTAGTATATATATATAATTAATTACGTGATAAAACCGAGTCATTTAACTCGACTCGCTATCCCGCTTAATATTATACGAACCTTGAATATTAAAATAATATTCGTTCGATTAATATTTTCTCGTATTTACTAAACTCGTAAATACATTAAATAAATTCAATCCCAAATATTCATAACTTGAATATTAATGAATTTATTTAATTTATCGGTGATCGATAACTTGGAAAACGCTCGGACCCCATGACGGGGCCCACTATGTCCATATACCTATTCAAATGAATAGGGAGGATTCTTGAATATGCTATTGTGTGTGACCCTCTAGGCCCTTATATCGATAGTAGTGAATAAAATCCACCGACCAAGAGCAGAGTCTATCAACCCATCATGGCCCCTAAATAGATAAGGATAGTCATAGCAATGACTACCATCCTATGAACACTGACTGTGTACTATAATATCTTTTTCATTAAATATATCATAAAGCAGGATGTACTATTGTGTCATCGTCCTTATCTTGCTTTATTATTTTTTTGATCTATCTGGATGGATTCGCCTTTATACTAGTTTGGCCAAAGACTTATGAAGGCAAAAACATCCTGATCAAGTAGGCCTGAGATATACAAATTCCTGAACTTGGAAGCGATAAATCCCTTCTTGACCATTCAGCCAATGTCATACCACCAACGACGCACCCAACACAAACTACCTCGCTATGACAACACTTACATGGTTTTTGTCTTGCATCAAAGTACGTAATCAAATGATATACATTGGTAATGGTCTCAAGTCAGGAGACCAATACACATGTCCGTAGATAGGAACAACCAATGACACCCAAAACATGTGGTGTTCCTATTGGAAGGTCTGTCCTCATGATCTCACAACTAGATATCACCAAGTGAGAACTTCATGAGAAGAAGTCTCAGTGCTTATGAGGCCCCCGCACCTGATAGTCAAACATCTACTATGTCCAGTCAGTAATATGTATCTAGACTATAGAACATATATTTAAGATCAATGTCATTGTATCTCAAGGTTCTCATTATAGCCTAGGATCTTCTATAACCTCTCGACACAACAATTAACCTTTGGACATTACCATTATTATAGTGGACACAGAAAAGTATGCACTATAATGGTAAGATAACATCATGCATAGCTAACTGTACACATGATATGGTAATCAAAAGTACTGCATAGTTGGGTCTAGGGAAACCACTATTTCAGTAGCCACAACATGTAAATCTAGGTTATTATCAATAGAGGAATGGACAAGAATCACTATGGAATTAGGGACCAGATAGGTACCCACCAAAGAATCCTTCTCTTTTTCTGCATTAATAATTCAAACATCAACCTTTTCCTAAAACTCTGTAAATTCTAACCGCTCAGTAATAATAGTTTCGGAAAACTCTACCATGGTAGCAATAGAAATCCCCTCTTCTACAATCCAATAATGAAAACATACTCACCACCTTCATATAGAAATTGGATCAAAGGATTACTACCCAAGAGACTGAAATGAAAAATCAAAGGTCTTCCCTATGAAACCTTGAGCACCAAGTGGGACAAATATCAAAGACCTTATCAGACCGATTACTAGGTACGTTGCCTGGTAATACTAAGACTCATCTGAGAGAGGAAGATAAAGTTGTTGTTATTAGGAGTGGAAGAATTATGGAATTTCAGAATCCATTCAGAGATGAGGAAAATAAGATTGAAGAACCTGAAAAATGTGTGAAAAGAATCATTAATGATGATGATGATAGCATAAATAAAGTTAATCGAGAGAAAAACCTGGAATCAATACCTACTGCAAAAGTTCTAGATCAAGAGAAGCCTAAAAAGGATGATGTTTGTGTAGTAATGCCACCTTATAACATTCATCTCTCCTTTCTATAGAGGATGAGTCTAACTAAAATAGAGGGATATTATAAAAAACTTTATGGATATGTTTAAATAATTTCACATCAATATCCCCTTTACAGAAGTGATTGCTCAAATGCCTTCTTATGTCAAGTTTCTGAGAGTCTTACTTTCTAGTAAAAAATGGGATACTTAGGAGTCATATCCTTGAATGAAGAATGCTCTAAAATTGTTAAGAGAAATCTCCCACCCAAGATATGATACCCTAAAAGTTTCTTCATTCCCTAAACTATAGGGACATGAAATTTTGAAAGAGCCTTGTGTGATCTTAGAACAAGTATCAATCTCATGGTTATGAGTGTCTTTAAAAAGACGGGGCTCGAATAACTAAAACCAGTGAGAGTTTCACTTTAACTGGAAAACCGCTCAATCAAGTACCATTGAGGATGTCTTAGTCAAGGTTTGTAAGTTCATATTTCCCACTGATTTCCTTACCCAAGATATGTAGGATGAAGGATATATTCCTATAATTCTTGGGATGTCGTTTTCTAACCATTGGTAAGGCATTGATTGATGTAGATCAAGGAAGGATGATATTCAGAGTTAGGGAAAAGAAATTTATTTTTGATTTTGTAAAAGTCGTTAAGCAAATCAGTGAGGTATTGGATTTTCAAGCCATATTTCTTACTAATGAGAAAGATGATTATATGATCAGTAAGGACAAAAGAGAGACCTTATCTCCTAATGAAAATGGATACAATGATCATAAGGATGAAAATTGAACTGTATCTCTAATAAGGGATAGAGTTCCACCATTCATACCCCCTATCATCCAGAATCATTCCATGAATGGTTTGTCCCTACTTTTAAATTAATCTGAATCAAAACATGACTAGATCTCAAAAATAAACAAAGCGCTGATTGGGAGGCATCCAATGATAGGTTTAATAGGTTGGATTATATTTTCTGAAAATTAGGGAAGGTTCAATAGAACTGAAGAAGGTTTAGAGGTGTGCTTTTAAAAAATTTTAAATTTAAAAAATACCGTCGTGTAAAATAATTACATGATGTGAACTTTTCAGGTCTCGAAAAATAAAAAACTCGATCATTACATGTTGTGTATTAAATACATGGCTTGAATTCATCAGGATGGATTTAAAATCCATGAACCCTAGGTTCATAAAACTGCACCCCCTTCCTCCTCTCCTGTCCCCCCTGACCATTGCTCCCTATTCCCCCTACCTTGTTGTTGATCACTTATCCTATCTCATCCTCCACTATCAGTCATCGTTCCTCTCACCATTCCTCTACCATTTTTGATCCTTCTACCGTGGCCCGAACTAAAACTGTCAAGTGTGTAGCCCAACAGGGTGATGATCCTCTACCACCCAAGAGACCAATGCTTGCACCGCCACCACCACCCACTGATCTGTCCACCTCATCCTTTGCCTCAGTTTATACCACCCCTTCCATCTACATCTAGTATAAAGCCTCATCTATCCCATCCCAATTTGTTACCTCATGCTCGCACCTGTACCTATTCCTTCATTTTCCTATACTTGAGCATCAGTTGTGCTTGGTCTACTTACAAACCAATCCAATAAGGTCCACTAAGACCTCAGACCTAGATGTTATCAAGAATATTCACATGTATGAGGAGATTCTTGATCTCTTGGTCTGGATACACCTCTCTATAATCATCGAGGTATGTGAAGATATGTACCATTATCTTTTCCCATATTTATTAGCCATGTTAGAGATCAACGTAACACATGTCACCTTCTTCCTTGGTGGTAAGCCTTGGGAGCTCACCTTAGGAGATTTTGGTGTCGAGATTAGTGTCTACACTGAGGATTTTATCACTTCCCCTTCTTACACTTCCATACAACTAGAGCCAAGCAAGGGGTATGAGGTGGGGACTTGGCCACTTATCGTTTGGGATCTGCAGAGAATTCACGATCCGTATATGGTGAAGATCACCCAGCTATAGGGTACCGCCTTACGGATTATGCACTAAGATCAAGCTCATGCATGGATCTCTAGAGGATATGCTCATAATATCATTTTTTAGATTGAGGTTCCCATTATTTTCTCAATCATGGGCAGCCCAACCATCAACACGACCTTCCAGTTCATGCTCTATTACTATACCAAGTTGTGGAGGGCTCGTGGCACGCTTATGGGATGTAGTGATAAAAAACTATTATATTGAATATTTTATTGATAATAAATGATATAATTTCCTCACATTGTGTTAAATATGTTTAATTATAAAGTATTTGGGATTAGATCACTCATTTGAATATTTAATGAAAAATCCAGTTTTACCCATTTAAAATAACTGCAGTATTTCAATCATATATATTTTTATTTTAATTATTGGAACTTAATATTTTGTAACTATGTTCCTTACTTCATGGGATACAACTTTTATTCAGGAAACTAGATAAAAAGAATGCATTTGGATGGAGTAATTGGGCCATAAAGTCAAAGGTGGGCTGGACACGCCAGAATAGAGAAGCTTCTGTATTTCAGTCATAACTCCTTCATCTGGCTTGGATTGAGCCCCAATTTTTATAGGAGATATAGGAACCATATCCGAACATATGATCCATATGGAAGTCCAGAAAATGCACACGTTTTTGTGGTAAAATAGGTGGCTCAAGTTGGAATAAAATATTTTTCCGAGATTCCCCATTCACACTTGAAACCACTTTGAACCTAGCCTCCCCAACACTCTATAAATTGGTGTTTTTCTCATTTGGTGGTGTTGGGGAAATTAATTGGGAAGTTGAGGGAATATGATAAGTGGATCCACTCCAATTATCCAACCATTTCAATAAGGGTAGTTCTTGAAGCAAGGATCCCTTCGACGAAGCCTTCTTCTTCTCCTTCGTGTTGTAATGATTTTGTTTGTGTAATAAACTTCATTGTTCTTATTTTATTTCTTCTATTTTATTATTTTTTGTTTAAATTTATTCTTCTATTAATATTACACTTTATTCTGTAATTCTTTAGTAGAATAATTATTGGGTTATACCCATTATAATCCTTTGCACATGCAAAACGCTTCTACGATGATTACACCACCTATAGAAGAGTAGTATTTTAGTAATCGATCTATCTTCTACCCTATTCATTTAATTATTTGGAATAATTGAGATACTATAATTAATTTAATATTATCCATTAATTATGTTTTTAAATTGTAATAAACTAATAAAGCAATTGAATAATTAACACAAAAACACGCGAGGTCGAGATTTTGTGTAAATTGTGAGAGCACAATCTTAATCAGTAATGCAAGACCACACGGGATAAATTTGTAGAGTTAAAATATAATCACTAAAAACAATTCATCATAATTTACAGAATGGATATGTTCTATAATTAACCACTGACCATAAGCTAACCTTAGAACAACAATCAAAGCAGGGTGCTGCGATTGCGTGTTCTGAAGCTAGCCTAGGGTTTAAGTAATTCCATCATTGTGGTTAAGTTAACTCTTGTAGGGTTAGAGGGTTAAAAAATTAGGGGATCATAATTAAGTTGATATTTATTTAAATGATAATTATTAATAAGTAAATTAATAGGTATAGTTATATATATTACTCCTTTTAAATATTTCCTAAAAAACATCTTTTTATTGTGTCATTTTAATCGAACTTCATTTTTTTAGACAATATTTAAAAGACATAATCGATCTAACTCTACCTATTAAATAAATTATTTATAATTATAATTTAAATTATCATCCACTTAATTATTATCCCTTAACTTGTTAAACCCCAAACCCTATGAGAATTAACCTTACCACAAAGATGAATTGAATTAATCCCTAGGTTATCTTTAGAACATGCAATCACAACACCCTGATTTGATTGATGTTCTAAGGATAGATTATGGTAAGTGGTAAATTAAGGCACATATCCATTCTATAAATGAGGACTAATTTTGTTTAGGGATTATTTTTTAACTCTACAAATTAATCCCATGTGGTTTTGAATTACCAGTTAAGGTTGCGCTCTCACAGTTCACACAATTCCCGACCTTGCGTGTTTTGTGTTAACTATTCAATTGCTTTATTAGTTTCATTTAAATTTAAAACTCAATTAATATATAAAATTAAGTGAATTAAAGTATCTCATTGATTCAAAATAAATGAATTAAGAATTTAAGAAATAGATTGATTACTAAAAAGACTACTCTTCCATGGGCGGTGTGGTCATCGTGGAGACTTTTTGCATGAGCAAAGGATTGAAAGGGTGGAACCCAATATCGTCTCCACTCTTGATTCCAACCAAATTAGGAAGATTAAGATAAGAATAAATTTAATCAAAATAGAAGAAAATATGGGGAATAAAAGAATATCAAAGAAGTTTATTACACAAATGAAAACATTACAAAATGAAGAGGAGAAGAAGGCTTCGATGAGGGGATCCTTGCTTCAAGAGATACCCCTCTTACAATGGTTGGAGAATTTGGTTGAATCCAATTATAATCTTCCTTAAATCTCCCAATTCACATAAACAACCCCACCAAATGAGAAAATAACTAATTTATAGAGTGGTGGGGAGGCTAGGTTCAAAGTGGTTTCAAGTGTGAATGGGGAATCTCGGACAAATATTTTATGGAAAATTTAGCCGCCTATTTGACCACCAAAACGCGTGAATTGGAAGGCTTTACAGAAGGATAATATGTGAGGATATGTTTCATATATCTTATAGAAAAACTTGGGCTCAATAAAAGCCCATATGAAGGAGTTATGGCCGAAATACAGAAGCTTTTCCATTCTGGTGTGTCCAGTCCACCTTTGAATTTATGGCCCAATTACTCCATCAAAATGCATTATTTTTATCTAGTGTCCTGAATAAAAGTTTTATCCCATGAATTAAGGAACACAGTTAAAAAATATTAATTTAAAATAATTTAAATAAAAATATTTATGATTGAAATACTACAGTGAGTTTGGAAGGGTAAAACTAGAATTTTCCTCAAATCTTCAAATGAATGATCTAATCCCAAATAATTTATAATTAAACATATTTAACACAATGTGAGGAAATTATATCATTTATTATCAATAAAATATTCAATAAAATAGTGTTTTATCAACTCCCCCACACTTAACCTTTTTCACTCCTGAGCAAAACCTCATATCAAGTAAACATCAATATCAAATCAAACCCAATTTTAAAACACATATCATTGAGATTATACAATTACACATTAAGAAACAAAAGATATCATGCCTCATAAAAAACCTTATTTCAAGTTCTCCATTTATATAATTCAATATATTTCTACTTCATTTATCCTCTCATGCACAAAACACTTACCTCGCTTGTATTTTCTCTCATCACACAAATATCAAGTTTTTTGCAATGTCTTTCTCATCCAAACTCATACAAGGGTCACAATAGGCTTGATAAATTCCTACATCTCCACCTGATGTGAGTCAAGGATATATGTTTATCATGAGTACATTTCAGGTACCATCCAGAGATGCATGGTGAGTATTTTCTCAGATTTCATTGAGACTTGAAAGGAGGTATTTATGGATGATTTTACAGTTTATGGATCATCATTTGATGAATGTCTCTCTAGTTTGGGTGATGTGTTGCATCGTTGTATTGAGAATAATCTGGTCTTAAATTTTGAAAAATGTCATTTCATGGTCAAAAAGGGAATTGTCTTAGGTCATATAGTCTCACAACATGACATTGAAGTTGAAAAATCTAAGGTAGACATTATTTCATCCCTACCATATCCTACATGTGTGAGTGATGTTCGATCATTCCTTGGACATGCTGGATTTTATCGACGGTTCATCAGAGATTTTAGTAAGATCGCTCTACCCTTATCTCGATTGCTTCAAAAATATATTTACTTCAATTTTGATGATTCATGAAGGGTATAATTTGATGAGCTAAAGAAGTGTCTGACCACTCCACCGATCATACAACCCTCATGGTGGGACCTTCCATTTGAGCTTATGTGTGATGCGTCCGACTTCGCGGTTGGAGTTGTCTTATCTCAGAGGGCGGAGGGACGTTCACATGTGATTTTGTATGCATCGAGGACGTTGGATTCTGCCCAATAAAACTACACCACAATAGAAAAGGAGTTTCTTACTGTTATATTTGCTTTAGATAAATTTCATTCATATTTATTGGGATCTAAAGTAGTTGTTTTTTCTGACCATGCAGCTTTGAGGTACCTCATAAAGAAGCCAGATGCAAAGCCATGACTTATCCATTGGATGCTCCTTCTTCAAGAGTTTGACATCGAGATAAAGGACAATAAGGGGTCAGAGAATTTGGTGGCAGGACACATGAGTAGGCTTACTCACACACCATAGGGTGACACCTTGGACCAGGAACCACTTCGGGACCCTTTCCCCGATGAGCATCTATATACCATCTCAGGTACGCATCCTTGGTATACTGATTTAGTTAATTACATTGTTTCTTCTGAAATCCCAGAAAATTTGAAGAAGCATCAAGTCCAAAAATTAATAAGTGAGTCTAGGTTTTATGTGTGGGATGATCCTTACCTCTGGCATATGTGTAGTGACCATGTCATTAGGAGGTGTGTTCCCGATCATGAGTTTGAGTATGTTTTGAATTTATGTCATACACTTTCTTGTGGTGGACACTTTGGACCCCAACAGACATCTAGGAATGTTTTGGACTTTGGATTATATTGGCCTAGCTTATTCCATGATGCCCATGTGTTTTGTAAGTCATGCTATCATTGCCAATACACTGGGAACATTTCTAGGAGGCATGAGATGCCCCAACAACCCATAATATTCTGTGAGATTTTTTATGTATGGGGCATTGATTTTATGGGTCCTTTTCCTTGTTCATTTTGATTTTTGTATATTTTGGTTTCTGTTGATTATGTGAGTAAATGGGTGGAGGCCAAGGCCACTAGGATTGACGATTCTCATGTTGTAGTGGATTTTGTCAAGGATCAAATTTTCTGTAGGTTTGGAGTACCAAAGGCCATCATCAGTGACCAAGGGAAAAACTTTTTCAATATGAATTTTTCTTCCCTCCTTCGAAAGTATGGGGTGACACACAAAACATCAACACCATATCACCCCCAAACAAATGGTCAGGATGAGGTTTCAAATCATGAGTTGAAAAAAATATTGGAGAAAACCGTGCAGCCAAATAGGAAGGATTGGAGAAAGAACTTGGATGATGAATTGTGGGATTACAGGATAGCATACAAGACACCCATTGGTATGTCCCCATTTCATATTGTTTTTGGGAAAGCGTGTCATCTCCCTGTGGAAGTTGAGCATCGGGCTTATTGGGCTATAAAGATATGCAGCATGGATTTGGCCCAAGCTGGAATCCAAAGGAAGCTACAAATTCAAGATCTTGAGGAGATTAGATTGTCTTCATATGAGAACTCAAGGCTCTAAAAGTAAATATCAAAATCATCTCATGATAGAATGATCCAACAAAGGGAGTTTCATGTTGGAGAGAATGTCCTTCTCTACAGTTCATGACTGAAGCTGATGCCTGGTAAGTTGCGTTCCATATGGTTAGGTCCTTATGTTGTGACTAATGTTTTTCCTTATGGTGAAGTGGAGATCACAAAAGAGGACACAATAAGGAGCTTTACAGTCAATGGGAAACGTTTTAAGATAAACATTGAGGGAATTCCTTCTGATGTAGTGGATTTTATCACACTTCATGACCCCATCATCACTTGATCACATCAGGATGTTCCTAACCCTTTAACTTTGTTATTATTTGTCCTATTTAAAATTATACATTTCATGTGCTATATCATCTCATGGGTTCAAATTGAGGACAATGAAATATTTTAAGTGTGGGGTAGGTAACCTTTTAGTTTAGTAATTTCAATTGTTTTCCTGATTAAAAAAAACAAAAAAATTGTGTGTTTTTCAAATTTTGTGTTTTTATTTTTCAATTTTCTTTGTGTTTTTAATATTTTTGAGCTGAAATGATTCTCATCACAATTTTTAAATTCATATCAATGAGTGAAACAATTTATCCCATTAAACTGAGCTTAAATGAATGTTGAAAATGAATTTGTTTCAAGTTCAAATATTTAGTAATTTCATGAAAAGTACATTGAATTTTGAATCCCATACCACATATCACTGTCTTTATATTTGAAACCACATTCCTATGAGGCTTATAAACCACTATTTTCATATTCTTTACATTCACCTCACTTCTTGAGAGAACCAAACCATGCTTGATTTAACCAGAATTTGTTTTATTTTTGTCAAAACTTGAGGGTTTGAGGTACTTATGTTTAAATGATTGAGACATTTGTTTGGTATTAAAGCCCCTATTTTAAAGAATCCTTTTTTATAATGGCCTACCTTGAACATTTAATCCTTTTATCCCTTAGAATCCATGCAAATCCTATTAGGTTATCCACATTAAAAGCCAATTTTTCCTATCCAACCAACTCTTGAAGTGAAATTGAATAATCTAGTTGAACTTAAGTGTGGTGGAAGCTATGTTGTGTTGTGCTACAACATTCTATGATACTTTGGGTGGAAAATTAAATTCTGATGATATGTGTTTTATTTTGAAGAAAATAATTTTATTGAAAGCTATGCCTTTTCTGGAGCTTTCACGACAAGTGAAACTATTCCTTTTCTGGAGCTTCTAATTGAGGTAGAAAGTTATGCCTATCTAGAGCTTTCAAGAAAATCATGTTTGAGAAGATTGACATTTTTTATGATGAAATGATGAATGGTGTAAACTCTCCATGAATTTTCATGATTATGGAGCTGAATTGATACTATGGGTATTGAGGAGAAGACCATATTTAAGTGAAAATTAGATTAATGCAATTTTGCTTCAAAAAGAGTAAAGCCTTCCTCATTCAGCCCCAGAATGTTTCACACATTAATCCTACCAACCGAAAGCCACATAATAACCCTGAAAAGTCCTCATGATAAACATATGTCTTTGAACCAAATTGGGTTGCGATGTAGGAATTTATGAAGCCTATGGTGACCCTTGTATGAGTTTGGATGAGAAAGACATTGCAAAAAAATTGATATTTGTGTGATAAGAGAAAATTCAAGCGAGGTAAGTGTTTTGTGCATGGGAGGATAAATGAAGTGGAAATATATTGAATGATATAAATGGAGAAATTTAAATAATTATTTTTTATGAGGCATGATAACTTTTTTTTCTTGGTGTGTAATTGTTTGATCTCAATGATATGTGTTTTAAAATTGGTTTTGATTTAATATTGATGTTTACTTGATATGAGGTTTTGCTCAGGAGTAAAAAAGGGTAAGTCTGAGGGAGTTGATAAAACACTATTCTATTGAATATTTTATTGGAAATAAATGATATAATTTTCTCACATTGTGTTAAATATGTTTAATTATAAAGTATTTGGGATTATATCATTCATTTGAATATTTGATGAAAAATCCAGTTTTACCCCTTCAAAATCACTGTAGTATTTAAATCATAAATATTATTATTTGAATTATTTGAAATTAATATTTTGTAAATGTGTTCCTTAATTCATGGGTTAAAACTTTTATTCAGAACACTAGATGAAAAGAATGCATTTGGATGGAGTAATTGGACCATAAATTCAAAGGTGGGTTGGACACGCTAGAATGGAGAAGCTTCTGAATTTCGGACATAACCCCTTCATCTGGGATTTTATTGTGCCCAACTTTTGAGAGTAGATAGAGGACCCATATACGCACATATTACCCCTCTATAAATCCATACTATTCATGCGTTTTTGTGGTCAAAAGGCGGTTCAAGTTGGAATAAAATATTTGGCCGAGATTCTCCATTCACACTTGAAACCACTTTGAACCTAGCCTCCCCACCATTCTATAAATTGGTGTTTTTATCATTTTGTGGGGTTGGAGACATGAATTGGGAATTTAGGGAAGAGGATAAGTGAATCCACTCCAATTATCCAACCATTTCAGTAAGGGTAGCTCTTGAAGCAAGGATCCCTTCGACGAAGGCCTCTTCTTCTCCGTCGTGTTGTAATGCTTTTGTTTGTTTAATAAACTTCTTTGTTATTCTTTTATTTCTTCTCTTTTCTTCTGTTTTGTTTAAATTTATTGTTCTCTTAATCTTTATATTTGGTCTGGAATTATTTAGTAGAAGCGTTATTGGGTTATACCCATTATAAGCCTTTGCACATGCAAAACGCTTCTACGATGATTACGCCACCCATGGAAGAGTAGTCTTTTAGTAATCGATCTATCTTCTACCATATTAATTTAATTATTTTGAATCATTGAGCTACTATAATTAATTTAATATGATCCATGAATTGTGTTTTTAAATTTTAAGAAACTAATAAATCAATTTAATAATTAACACAAAAACACGCGAGGTCGAGATTTTGTGTAAATTGTGAGAGCGCGATCTACATCGGTAATGCAAGACCACACGGGATAAATTGGTAGAGTTAAAATATAATCCCTAAACACAATTCATCCTCATTTACAGAATGGATATGTGATATAATTAACCACTGACCATAAGCTAATCTTAGAACAACAATCAAACCAGGGTGCTGCGATTGCTTGTTCTGAAGCTAGCCTAGGGTTTAAGTAATTCCATCTGTGTGGTTAAGTTAAATCTTGTAGGGTTCGAGGGTTAACAAATTATGGGATCATAATTAAGTGAATATTGATTTAAACGGTAATTATTAATAAGAAAATGAATAGTTAGAGTTAGATCGATTAATCCTTTTAAACATTTCCTAAAAAACATCTTTTTATTGTGTCATTTTAATCGAACTTTATTTTTTTAGACAATATTTAAAAGACATAATCGATCTAACTGTACCTATTCAATAAATTTTTTATCATTATAATTTAAATTAAAATCCACTTAATTATTATCCCTTAACTTGTTAACCTCCGAACCCTATGAGAATCAACCTTACCACAAAGATGAAGTGAATTAAACCCTAGGTTATCTTTGGAACATACAATCGCAGCACCCTGCTTTTATTGATGTTCTAAGGATAGATTATGGTAATTGGTAAATTAAGGCACATATCCATTCTATAAATGAGGAATAATTGTGTTTAGGGTTTATTTTTGAACTCTACAAATTAATCCCATGTGGTTTTTAATTACCGGTTAAGGTTGCGCTCTCACAGTTCACACAATTCCCAACCTCGCGTGTTTTGTGTTAACTATTAAATTGTTTTCTTAGTTTAATTTATATTGAAAACTCAATTAATATATCATATTAATTGTATTATAGTATATGATTGATTCAAAATAAATTAATGAAGAAGTTAAGAGATAGATCGATTACTAAAAAGACTACTCTTCCATGGGCGGTGTGGTCATCGTGGAGACTTTTTACATGAGCAAAGGATTGAAAGGGTAGAACTCAATCTCCTCTCCACTCTTGATTCCAACCCAATTAGGAAGATTAATATAAGAATAGATTTAAGAAAAACAGAATAAAATATTAGTAATAAAAGAATATCAAAGAAGTTTATTAGACAAATGAAAACATTACAAAATGAAGAGGAGAAGGAGGCTTCGATGAGGAAATCCTTGCTTCAAGAGATCCCTCTTACAATGGTTGGATAATTTAGTTGAAACCAACTATCCTATGCCTTAAATATCCTAATGCACGTACCAACCCCACCAAATGAGAAAAACACCAATTTATAGAGTGGTGGGGAGGCTAGGTTCAAAGTGGTTTCAAGTGTGAATGGGGAATCTCGGCCAAATATTTTATGCCACATTTCACCGCCCATTTGACCACCAAAACTAGTGAATTGGCCAGACTTCCAGAATTCTCATATATGATTATATGGCTAATATATCTCCTATAAAACTTTGGGCTCAATCCAATCCCATATGAAATAGTTATGGCCGAAATACATAAGCTTCTCCATTTTGGCATGTCCAGCCCACCTTTGACTTTATGTCCCAATTATTGCATCCAAATGCATTCTTTTTGTCTAGTGTCCTGAATAAAAGTTGTATCCAATGAAGTACAGAACACATTTACAAAATAGTAAGTTAAAATAATTCAAATAAAAATATTTATTATTGAAATACTACAATAATTTTGAAATGGTAAAACTTGAATTTTCATCAAATATTCAAATGAATGATCTAATCCCAAATAATTTATAAATAAAAATATTTAACACAATGTGAGGAAATTATATCATTTATTATAAATAAAATATTCAATAAAATATTGTTTTATCAACTCCTCTACACTAACCCTTTTGCACTCCTAAGAAAAACCTCATATCAAGTAAACATCAATACCAAATCAAAACCAATTTTAAAACACAAATCCTTGAGATTAAACAATTACACACCAAGAAACAAAAGATATCATGCCTCATAAAAAAACCATATTTCAAGTTCTCCATTTATATCATTCAATATATTTCCACTTAATTTATCCTCTCATGCACAAAACACTTACCTCGCTTGTATTTTATCTCATCACACAAATATCAATTTTTTTGCAATGTCTTTATCATCCAAACTCATACAAGGGTCACCATAGGGTTGATAAATTCTTACATCGCCACCCGATGTGAGTCAAGGACATATGTTTATCATGAGGACTTTTTAGGTACCTTTAAGAGATTCATGGTGAGTATTTTCTCAGATTTCATTGAGACCTGCATGGAGGTATTTATGGATGATTTTACAGTTTATGGATCCTCATTTGATGAATGTCTCTCTAGTTTGGGTGATGTGTTGCATCGTTGTATTGAGAAGAATCTGGTCTTAAATTTTGAAAAATTTCATTTCATGGTCGAAAAGGGAATTTTCTTAGGTCATATAGTCTCACAACATGGCATTGAAGTTGATAAATCTAAGGTAGACATTATTTGATCCCTTCCATATCCTACATGTGTGCGTGATGTTCGATCATTCCTTGGACATGCTGGATTTTATCGACGCTTCATCAGATATTTTAGTAAGATCTCTCTACCCTTATCTCGATTGCTTCAAAAAGATATTGACTTCAATTTTGATGATTCATGCAGGGTATCATTTGATGAGATAAAGAAGTGTATGACCAATCCACCGATCATACAGCCCCCACAGTGGGACCTTCCATTTGAGATTATGTGTGATGCGTCCAACTTCGTGGTTGGAGTTGTCTTATCTAAGAGGACGGAGGGACGTTCACATGTGATTTTGTATGCATCGAGGACGTTGGACTCTGCCCAATCAAACTACACCACAATAGAAAAGGAGTTTCTTACTGTTATATTTTCTTTAGATAAATTTTGTTCATATTTATTGGGATCTAAAGTAGTTGTTTTTTTTCTGAAAATGCAGCTTTGAGATACCTCCTAAAGAAGCCAGACGCAAAGCCACGACTTATCCGTTGGATGCTCCTTCTTCAAGAGTTTGACATTGAGATAAAGGACAAGAAGGGGTCAGAGAATTTGGTGGTAGACCACATGAGTAGGCTTACTCACACACCAGAGGGTGACACCTTGGTCCATGTACCACTTCAGGAAACTTTCCCTGATGAGCATCTCTATACCATCTTAGGTATGCATCCTTGGTATTCTGATTTAGTTAATTACATTGTTTACTCTGAAATCCCAGCAAATTTGAATAAGCATCAAGTCCAAAAATTAAAAAGTGAGTCTAGGTTTTATGTGTGGAATGATCCTTACCTCTGGCGCATGTGTAGTGACCAAGTCCTTAAGAGGTGTGTTCCCGATCATGAGTTTCAGTCTGTTTTTCATTTCTGTCATACACTTGCTTGTGGTGGAAACTTTGGACCCCAATGGATATCTAGGAAAGTTTTGGACTCTGGATTATATTGGCCTATCTTATTCTATGATGCCCATGTGTTTTATAAGTCATTCTCTAGTTTCCAACACACTGGGAACATTTCTAGGAGACATGAGATTACCCAACAACCCCTACTATTATGTGAGATTTTTTATGTATAGGTCATTTATTTTATGGGTCCTCTTCCTAGTTCATTTGTATTTTTGTATATTTTGGTTACTGTTGATTATGTGAGTAAATGGGTGAAGGCCAAGGCCACTAGGACTGATGATTCTCATGTTGTAGTGGATTTTGTCAAGTCTCAAATTTTCTATAGGTTTGGAGTACGAAAGGACATCATTAGTGACCAAGGGACAGACTTTTTCAATAGGAATTTTTCTTCCATCCTTCGAAAGTATGGGGTGACACAAAAAACATAAACACCATACCACCCCCAAACAAATGGTTAGGCTGAGGTTTCAAATCATGAGTTGAAACAAATATTGGAGAAAATCGTGCAGCCAAATAGGAAGGATTGGAGAAAGTGATTGGATGATGCATTGTAGGCTTATAGGATAGAATACAATACACCCATTGGTATGTCCCCATTTCTGATTGTTTTTGGGAAAGCGTGTCATCTCCCCGTGAAATTTGAGCATCGAGATTATTGGGCTATAAAGAAATGCAACATGGATTTGACCCAAGATGGAATCCAAAAGAAGATGCAAATTCAAGATCTTGAGGATATTAGATTGTCTTAATATGAGAACTCAAGGATCTACAAGGAAATATAAAAAGTAGCTCATGATAGAATGATCCAACAAAGGGAGTTTCATGTTGGAGAAAAAGTCCTTCTCTACAGTTCACGACTAAATCTGATGCCTGGAAAGTTGTGTTCCATATGGTTAGATCTTTATGTTGTGACTAATGTCTTTCTTTATGGTGCAGTGGAGATCACATAAGAGGACACAAGAAGAAGATTTACAGTCAATGGGAAATGTTTGAAGAGATACATTGAGGGACTTCCTACTGATGTAGTGGATTTTATCACACTGCATGACCCCATCATCACTTGATCACATCAGGCTGCTCCTAACCCTTTAACTTTGTTATTCTTTGTCCTATTTAAAATTATACATTTTATGTGCATATATCATCTCATGGGTTCATATTGAGGACAATTCAATATTTTAAGAGTGGGGGAGGGAACCTTTTAGTTTAGTAATTTCAATTTTTTTCCTAATTAAAAAAAACAAAAACAATTGTGTGTTTTTGAAATTGTGTGTTTTTATTTTTCAAATTTCTTTGTGTTTTTGAAATTTTTGAGCTGAAATGATTCTCATCACAATTTTGAAATGCATATCAAGGAGTGAAACAATTTATCCCATGGAACTGAGCTTAAATGAATGTTGAAAATGACTTTGTTTCAAGTTCAAATATTTAGTAATTTCATGAAAAGTACATTGAATTTTCAATCCCATGCCACATCTCACTGTCTTTATATTTGAAACCACATTCCTGTGAGGCTTCTAAACCATTATTTTCATATTCTTTACATTCACCTAACTTCTTGAGAGAACCAAATCATGCTTGATTTAACCAGAATTTGATTTATTTCTGTCAAAACATGAGGTTTTGAGGTACTTATGTTTAAATGATTGAGGCATTTGTTTGGTATTAAAGCCCCTATTTCAAATAATCTTTTTTTATAATGGACTAACATTAACATTTAATCCTTTTATCCCTTAGAATCCATGCACATCCTGTTAGGTTATCCACATTACAAGCCAATTTTCCCTATCCAACCAACTCTTGAAGTGAAATTGCATAATCTAGTTGAACTTAAGTGTGGGGGAAGCTATGTTGTGTTGTGATACAACATTCTATGATACTTTGGGTGGAAAATTAAATTCTGAAGAGATGTGTTTGTTTTTGAAGAAAATCATTTTATTGAAAGTTGTGCCTTTTCTCGAGCTTTCATGACAAGTGAAGCTGTGCCTTTTCTGGATCTTCTAATTGAGGTAGAAAGCTATGCCTATCTGAAGCTTTCAAGAAAATCATGTTTGAGAATATTGACATTTTTTTTGCTAAAATGATTAATGGTGTAAAATCTCCCTTACTTTTCATGATGATGGATCTGAATTGATACTATGGGTATTGAGGAGAAGACCATACTTAAGTGAAAATTAGATTAATGCAATTTTGCTTCAAAAAGAGTAAAAACCTCCTCATTTAGCCCCAAAATTTTTCACACCTTAATCCTACCAACCGAAAGCCACATAACAACCCTAAAAAGTACTCATTATTAACATATGTATTTGAAACACATAGGGTGGAGATGTAGGAATTTATCAAGCCTATGGTGTCCCTTGTATGAGTTTGGATGAGAAAGACATTGCAAAAAAATTGATATTTGTGTGATAAGAGAAAATTCAAGCGAGCTAAGTGTTTTGTGCATGGAAGGATAAATGAAGTGGAAATATATTGAATGATATAAATGGATAACTTGAAATAATGATTTTTTACGAGGCATGATAACTTTTGTTTCTTGGTGTGTAATTGTTTGATCTCAAGGATATGTATTTTAAAATTGGTTTTGATTTGATATTGATGTTTACTTGATATGAGGTTTTACTCAAGAGTGCAAAAGGGTAAGTGTGGGTGAGTTGATAAAACCCTATTATATTGAATATTTTATTGATAATAAATGATATAATTTCTTCATATTGTGTTAAATATGTTTAATTAGAAATTATTTGGGATTAGATCATTCATTTGAATATTTGATGAAAAATCCAGTTTTACCTTTTTAAAATCACTGTAGTATTTCAATCATAAATATTTTTATTTAAATTATTTGAACTTAATATTTTTTAACTGTCTTCCTTACTTCATTGGATACAACTTTTATTCATGAAACTATATAAAAAGAATGCATTTGGATGGAGTAATTGGGCCATAAAGTCAAAGGTTGGCGAGACATTCTAGAATGAAGAAGCTTATGTATTTTGTCCATAACCCCTTCATCTGGGATTGGATTGAGCCCAAATTTTTTGATACGATAGATGAACCATATATCCAAATATGATCCTTCTAGAAAGCCAGATAATTCACGCGTTTTGGTGGTCAAATAGGCTGTTCAATTTGGAATAAAATATTTTTCTGAGATTCCCCATTCACACTTAAAACCACTTTGAACCTAGCCTCCCCACCACTCTATAAATTGGTGTTTTTTCTCATTTCGTGGGTTTGGGGACGTGCATTGGGAAGTTGAGGGCAGAGGGTAAGTGGATCCACTCCAATTCTCTATCCATTTCAATAAGGGTAGCTCTTGAATCAAGGATCCCTTCGACGAAGCCTTATTTTTCTCCTTCGTGTTGTAATGCTTTTTTTTTTGTGTAATAAACTTCTTTGTTCTTCTTTTATTTCTTATCTTTTCTTCTGTTTTGTTTAAATTTATTATTCTCTTAATCTTCATCTTTGGGCTGGAATTATTGAGTAGAAGCGTTATTGGGTTATACCCATTATAAACCTTTGCACATGCAAAATGCTTCTACGATGATTACACCACCCATGGAAGAGTAGTCTTTTAGTAATCGATCTATCTTCTACCCTCTTAATTTAATTATTTTGAATCATTAAGATATTGTAATTCATTTAATATGATCCATTAATTTTGTTTTTAAATTGTAATAAACTAATAAAGCAATTGAATAATTAACACAAAAACACGCGAGGTCGAGATTTTGTATAAATTGTTAGAGTGTGATCTTAATCAGTAATGCAAGACCACACGAGATAAATTTTTAGAGTTAAAATATAATCCCTAAACACATTTCATCCTCATTTCTAGAATGGATATGTGCTCTAATTAACCACTGACCATAAGCTAACCTTAGAACAAAAATCAAACCAGGGTGATGCGATTGCGTGTTCTGAAGCTAGCCTAGGGTTTAAGTAATTCCATCTTTGTTTTTAAGTTAACTCTTGTAGGGTTAGAGGGTTAACAATTAGGGGATCATAATTAAGTGGATATTGATTTAAATGATAATTATTAATAATTAAATGAAGAGTTATATTTAGATCGATTACTCCTTTTAAATATTTCCTAGAAAACATCTTTTTATTGTGTCATTTTAATCAAACTTCATTTTAAAACTAAAAACAAAAAAAAAATGAAATCTTCTTCCAGAAAACTTCTTCTAGATTTATAAACAATAAAAAAACCCCATCCTTTTAAGTAGTGTTTCTATTTTATTCTCTTTTATTTTTATAATACCTCTGAAAAGTTGTTTTAATTCACTTCCTCCTTTGAGAAACGACCTTGGTCAGCCACTCTGCTGCACCTAAGTACCCCAAAATCACAATAATCATTTGAGGGTGCCCACGAAAATGATCTTTCATGTATCTTCATAGACCACCTCACCCATCATCTCAGCGTCTTCAATGTCTCTCTCTGTTGGGAAGATAGAGTCGATTGACCTCCTCATGCTCTATAAGATGGGGCACTTGTGGAAGGTCAAGGGGTGGTAGTAGTGGGCCCCTGAGTACTTAGAAGATCCTGTTATGGATCCAACTCAGCCTACCCCAACCCTTACCCCTACTGATGATTCCCCTACCCCGGCTTCCACCTCTACCCCACCTACCACCATCGCACCACCACCTTCTAACACTGAACCACCACCTCTACTCCATGTAAACCTACCCCACCATTCCCATCCAACATCTTTCCAGTTCTCTTGTTTATTATAGATAACTAGCGCCAAATTTTCTTCCATTTCTACATTCCAATCACTACACCATCCCTCTTTACCACCCCTCACCAACCTCCAACTCCTACACCTATAGACCCCTCCTATACCCTCATTCCCACTTTGGTCGGGCTACCTCCAGATCATACAGACCCTTCCAACCAGCAGGAGTTTATAGTAGAGCAGTCCTGGAATGGAAAGGGCCCCTCCCTTCTATATACCTCTAGGGTGCCTCTGATTGATCTAGCTTCCAGATGTTCATCTCTCGTACAAATCGGAACCTCCCCACCACCCATCCCGACTTATCCATCTTGTAACACCCTGACAACCACCATGGTAGTTGATCAATCAACCCCTTCATCCATAGATAACATAATTAGGGAGAGGAAGCTTTAGGCACCCACTGTTCGAGTGGGGGATACCAATGCGAATAATGGAGAAATTTTCTATACTGTTTAGTCTTATCCATGTACCCCTCCTATGTTGTATGTTATATCTGGGTGTCTATTTTTGTATTTCCATTGTATCCTATGTTCCTTAATGTATCATTTATATATCTATGTATATGACACAATTTTTATTACATGGATTTCTCATTTTCATTTTTTACTTTTGTATTACTTTAGCCATGTCTAGCCTCATTTCATCATCCATGGTCATTGATGAGTCTATCATGCCATAATATCACCTCCCATGTGAGATCTATCAGCATGTAGCTAACATATAGAGATAGATCAAGGAGCTCAAGCTCTAGCTCCATAATCAACAGGATCCTTCTATACAATTAACACAGAATTTACTACTTCCACATGATCATTTTGGGCAACCCATTTCTAAGGTGGTTAACCCCACCAAGTGCCCTTGTGAGATCGATGACACCACCACCAATTCCTACATGAGGTAGAGGACATCTGAGCTGATGAATAACATGGATTGATCCTTTTTCCATATATCTAGATGAAAATGTCATTGTTAGTGCTTTATGAAAGGAAACCCATATTTTTTGTTTTCTATACTTTCATTATGTGATTAAGACCTTTATTTTTTACTTTTCTAGAATTTTCTATTTTCTAGTTGTCTAAACCTTATTTGTAGCCACTTTATGCATTTATCTGAGCTTTTTTTCTCATACTATTGACTGTATGCACCTGCCCATTTTTCTACTACCATATTGATTAGCCCTTGTGTACTAATGGTTTCTCTAGTGTAGGTATTTTGTTTCTAACAATTTTTGCAGGTAGTACAATTTCAAATCAGTATCCAAAAAATTTCTCCAATGGAATGACTGTCATTATAAGGAGCTCTTGATACCCAAATTTAAAACTTATAAATTGAAATTTCATTTTTTATCTATGATTTTATTGATATCTCTCATATGCCGCTTTCTAGAATAGTGCAACATTATATCATTTAAATGCGGGGGAGTCTTTATTGAACTTTATTGTCTATGCACTAGGATTTTTTCTTTTTTCCATTATTCTAGGAGTCATTTTTCATTAAAATATTACTTTAAACTTGAAATATTATTAAACTCATTTAAATAAAAGACAAAGTTTGGTTAGAGATCGTTGAAATCCATTTTTATTCTTGTTTATAATTTACCGTGATTGCTGAGTTGAGTATTTTAATTCTAATTATATATTCTTGTAATTTATTTTGATTGAATTATTATTGGATATTATGTCCTGATTGATTTCCATTTATTATTTTATACTCTCATTCCTAAGAGGATTCTAGTCCCAACATTGTCATATTCTTTTCGAAGAATATTTCTTGAGAGATACTTGGGGCATATAAACCTATCAAAACTTGAATTTTGATCTTATTGAGGATATGATTAAACAAATACCCTATTAAAATGATTGAGGAAATCTTTCTTGATCCAATTATCCTAAGAACCACATGTACATATATCCATATTTTTTCATAGTATCCATGAATAAAATTGTTAGGATGGATCCATTTAAAGCCTATTATCCCTTCATACCCTAATCTTGATACGATGCATGATTTTATTTTGAACAAGTGTGGGGGATTTATCACCTTTTACATTCATGAGATGTTCATTTATAAGGTGAAATATGATGATATTTTCACCATATTTATATGGCATGGTTCATGATTAACTTCGGCATTTGCTATGCATACCCTATTCCTTTAAAAAATGGGTAGTGTATTAGGAAGGTCCAAAATCACTCTTATCAGACCAATGAATCTTATGATGGATAATATGTGGTTAGGTGATGGATGCAATATCTATCCTAGATATGAATTTTGAAGAATAAATAAAATTAAAAATAGAAAGGAACACAGAACATTCTTTATGCTTTCTTGACATATTCATAGACCCACTTTGAGTTGTTTAGAGCATGGAGACATCATTTTTTTCTAGAGGAGTAACTTCATTACAATTTCATGATTATCATGAATTATATTATAGATATTACCCTCCTTTTTAGCTTGATTTTTATCTTCTACCCACCCACCCCCAGCCTTAGAGTCTTTTAAACCTTATTGATTAAGCCCTTACAATTAATTTTTTATTTGTCTTTACGGAGTAGAGATGTTAGAACCAATTCAGACTATGTTTAAGAACATGTATTCAAGATATGAGCATAACTCCAGTTGCATTTTATATTTAGTTATGAGAGAAAATTTATTATGAGGTAAATTGAGAAATGGGTATATATTATGAGGAAAAATTATGAAATTGTAATTAAAGGAAGACAAAATTTGAATAAAGAACTTAACTATGAGGCTTGACTGATTTTCTCTATAGGATTGATTTTGGAGGACTTTCTTTTTCTATTAGTACTCAGTTTTATTTTTTTGGTTGTAATACAAGTTTCTTGTTTAGAAAATGTTTCATTTGGAATCCCCTTATGAGAAGTTTTTTACTCGAGAATAAACAATTGTTCAAGTGAGGGGGAATTTGATAATTAGAATATATAAATATATATATAAGATACATTTCTGTAAGGTTCAATAATGCTTTATTTGATAATACACTGGGTTTTGATGTGTTTTCATAGGAATTAAGAATTCAAGTCTTAAAGGAGTAATGATGAAAAAATGGAAAATTCATCATTACACATCACGAATTTGAAGTACACAATGTGTATTACTCAAGAATTCCACTTGAAACCAAATTACAAGCCTTAAATAACAAGTACAAGGTGTGAACCAAGTACATTATGTGAATCCAGATTACATGTCATGAAATAATCTAGTATGAACTTGATGAAGATACATGATGTGAACCACGTACACGATGTGAAAATTTCGAAACCTAGTTTCATAGAATATACAAGTCATGAAATTAGAAGAAGAAATTTTTGGATATGAAGTACACAATGTGAAAGCCAATACTAGAAAAAATTATATTTATCATCATTCATTTTTTACAATGGTTATTTATAAGAGACGTGGAAAAAGATTTTTCACTTTAGTTATTTTATAACTAACATGAAATTCACACTATGCTTATTATCTATGTCAGTTTCTAGATAACTAACATTGAAAATTAGGTTTATCACGTTGGTTTCAAAATAACAATGTGAAAGTCACTCTGACTCTATTATCTACATCATTTTATAGATAACTTATTATGAAAATTTGGTTTATCACACCGGTTTATAAATAATTGACGTTGAAATTCAGTTTATAACATCAGTTATTTTAACCAACATAAAAAAAAATAGTTTTCCACATTGGTTATTAATTAATAGATGTGATATGCCTTTTAATATTTTATCAAAAGTTAGGTAGACTCATTTTAGTTTCTTTCTTTATCATGATAGAGCTATTGTTTCTCTCATGCGGAAGTCCAAAACTTCACTTCTTCGATATGGTGAAATCTAATCTTGCATTACCATCTCCATACACCCTCAGGTTGTTTTTGCCTCATCGTGTGATTATTGATCCACTTCCTACCCACCCCCCTTAGTATTTTTCTCCATGCACGTTTGAAGATATCTCTTCTCATCTCTCAAGAAAGCCTCACGCATTATCGATCCTCTCTTAGTTGGTATAACCATGGATTATTCCTTGAAAATTTGATTATCTGTAATGTTTTTTACATTTTCAAGGTTTTGGATTGATTTTATTCCTTTTTCATGTTATTAGAATCTTCAGTTTTGTGAAATGCTAGGTTTATTTCTCTCTCCTCTCATGATTTATGTTGAATAAGAACTTCGTTGAAATCCCTATCCATTCCAAGGATAAATCTCATGTTTGAATTTCATATCCTATTTTATTAATTTTTATTTCCCACTTGAGTAGTCAAAGTAAATACTTTCTGATTTTTCATTTATTTGAATTTGTTATTTAACTGATTTTTTATACACAAATTTATTGTGCATTCCCTTTTTAAATATAATATGTTTCTAATTTTTTTTGAAATGTTATTTAGTTTTAGTTTCCTTTTTAATGATTTGAAACCATTATTCATTTATTTAATGTATATTTCATTCTATTTTATATATATATTTTTAACATTATTTTATCTATAAATTGGTTTTTTATATAATCAGATATTTGATTTAAAACTATTGGGAAAATGTGATTTGTTTTAGGTGTAGGTAGCACATACATTGGGGAAGAAATAAGTTCTTTCCCTTATTTCAAGTGTAGATTTCAAAACCATGGGTTTCTATACATAAACAACTAGAAACCTGTCTTTCAAGATCCAAGAATAGGTTATATCAATTCACACAATCTTATAGGCAGTGAGGTATGAATCTAGTCTAGTGGATTTAAGCATTACTTTAATTATAGTTCCATATGAATCCCAACTTCACAGTCTTGGGATAACCTAATTTTAATAATCACTTTAATAATTTAAAAAATCACATAATTATGAATTTTCACTAGGTTGATATATCCACTTTTTAACTAGACTCATAGTAGAATAATTCTCCATTATAAAATAATATACCCTTAATATATTCTTCATCATTGAGATTCTTTATAATCATATTCAACATACAAAAATAAATGTAAAGGGAAAGTATAATAATTTTCATATGAAGTACTCATTGGTGAAACATGAATATGAAATTTTCATTCTTCCATAAAAATTCACTTTGGGTAACCAATAATTTCACAATATAACATATATTAGGGTATTTAACACCAAATTTTCTTTAATATGGTTAGATAAAAATTTTACCATCTATTACTTTACAAAATTTATCCATTTGTTCAATGAAATATGTAAAATCCTAGCTCAACCGACCACTAATACGGTAGCTGGACCAGTGGGTCACATGGCCTCAAACGCACCTCCTCGTATGCCAGAGGCTACTGACTAGTAACAAGGATGTAAGGAGGTGATAGTGGGGAGACTATACCCTCATGATCAGAGTATCACAATAGTGTATCAAATAATAAACAGCATACAACAACAAAAGAATAATAATAATCAAATGAATAAATAAAGTGATGGCCAACGCCAATATACAATAGATGCATGCATGTCCAGATGATGATACACAACAACTATAATAGACATACAATAGAAAGTGATACAGTACAATATAAATTAAAAGAAAAGAACTAAAATAAAATCCCCATGGATGATCTTCATGAGAATCCCAAGCTCTATCTTGGTCATGTGCTTCTCACTCCCAGGTACTAGCTAAACAGCTCAAGAAATCAACCAAGGTCCTGCAAGCATAAGGTCTACTCAGGTACCGTAGTTCAATGGAGGCCCAAGTGGGGTGTGAGATAATAATCCTAGTAGGTTCTCACCCGCAATGTCTACCATTGAATCCATTCCGTGAAATATAATGTAAAGTTGTGTGCAGGTATAACCAGAAAGATAAAAAAATATTTTGAATAAATAAACAACAAACCACCCTGGTTCCTAAGGGACACCTGGAAGCTATACCTATTTCGACTCACAGCTGGAAAAAGTGCCTAATCATTAACCATATGTATATAGTAATAATATATACATAGTGTAGTTATATATTGAATCCACCTATATGAACCAAGTGATTGCAGATGTAAGTTTCCATATACCTGTAATACCAATTGCTGGCTATTCTGGGGTGTAACTCAGACATCTATAACCTATCTAAACAAGCCTATAAGCTCAAGCAATAGGGTATATGACCTATATCCTAATAGAGTTAGAAACATCAGGCAACAACAATCGGGATGGTGAGTGAGCCTCCATGGCATCAATCTAATCATGGTGCGTGGTGCGTAAAGCCCAACACCCATATAGTATCACTGGTGTGAGACATCATGCTCAACACCCGATGTAAGGGAGCATGATGTCGCCATACTCAACCGAACATTTACCATCGCTCCAAAGCCTACATAAAGGCGTAATATAATTATAATTGGAATGGGGAAATACCCCCCATATATCTCTTTTATTAATCCTATATATATAAGCAACGAATAATCATTTATTCACATTTAGCATGAGGCATAACCTCTCATGTATCTAAAAAGACATGCTTCAACTACACCAAGGATTTTTAATTCACAATGGGCATTTTAATTAAACATTATCAAGGAATAGTCATACTTATAATTTAATACATGAGTCAAATACATCTCATGCATGTCATTAGTCAATCCAAAGCCCATTAAGGCATAACATTTCATGATAAACATTTAATTAAGCATAAAAAAGAAGGCATGGCCTTACCATCCTTTGAAATCATTCATTTGATCCATTTAAAAGAGGGAAAACCATCATGAGTATTCCCTCAATTTAATTTAAGCCATTAAATTTACTAAAGTGTGAAAATCTAACTCATAAGGCTTAAGGGGTCCATTGGAAATGTTACATGGTCAAAGAAGGCAATTGTGTACTTGGGCAATTCCAACCATATGTGGGCTAAACACATAATAGGTGCTTTGGGTTCCATTCAACATTTATAAACAAGGGGGAAACACTATTTAATAATAAAAAAAGAGGCCACATACTAGAATGCCCCTTATTAAGCTCTAACATGATGGCATGGGAAAACTCCAAGAACTAAATCGAGCATGGTTTAAAATAACTAAATACTACTTTTTAATTTAGAATACCACACACCTTATCTGAATGGTTTTATTATAAAAACATGATATTGTTTCTCAAATAATTTACCAGAAAACACCTTTTTTTGTATTTTAAAATAAATCACTTTATGGTTATGTGAGAACCAGACAAGCATATCAGGCAGTGAACCACCAAGAAAAACAAAGAAAAAAGTGGGTCGACCAGGGTGCCCAACCCAAGGCCAGGCCCACCCCAAAAGAAAACTGAGGGATCACATCAGGCCCCAAGTACCCATCCCATCGCCGCCCTGCACACTCCCTCATCATCCATCCCATCGCCGCTCAAATAGAAGCATCGAAATTCTCATCCAACACCACGCTAGAATCTAGGAGAGCACTAGAGAACACATCGTCGAAACCACCAATGCACCGGAAACACAAAAACAACCCGTGCATCGCTATGGGACAAACCAAGCCACCAAGAAAGAACTATCATCACCAGAGCCACCAACATCATCCCAATTATCCAAAAAAAACCTTTGAACCAGACCATGGTGGGGTCGTACGTGGAGGGACACGGAAAAAAGAGAAGAGGAGGATCATTGATAAGAAGAACCCAACCCGGGAAAGCAATTGTTTCTCAAAAAATACACTTAGCACAATTAAACATTTCATTCAAGAACCATAACTCAATTCACTAAATTAATCATTTTTGGAAAACTATCATACAAGGAAATTTAATTATAAAGCACAGCATGGCACTTAGGAGTTGTCATTACCATTTGAAAAAACTCCTAGAAGGAGAAAATTTATTTATTAACCAACACTACGGTAAGAACGGGTTTCCGTGACTGGTCATTTGCGATAGGTGGATGATCAGTCACAAATAGTTGGTTGTAAAAAAGTATTTGCAATGGATCCCATCGAAAATAATGGTATTTGCGATGGGAGTCCCGTCGCAAATGAGCTAACTTATATATACCCCCTCCGATTTTTTTCCATTCCACTCTTCTCTCAACTCCCCTCTCATTCTCTCCTCTCGTATTTTTTTCTTTAGTTTTTTCAAAGTTTCAGATTTCTCAGCGAAGCAATTTTCATGGTTTGTATCCAACGAAAGATTTAGTTTAGAGGTATTTATTCATTTTATTTTTTATTTTATTTTTTGTTAGTAATAATTATTAATAAATAGTAATAATTAGTAAAATTATTAACAAATAGTAATAATTATTAATAAATAGTAGTAATTAGTAATAAATAGTAATAATTAGTGATAAATAGTAATAATTATTAATAAATAGTAATAATTATTGATAAATAGAAGTAATTAGTAATAAATAGTAGTAATTAGTAATAAATAGTAATAATTAGTAATAAATAGTAATAAATAGTGCCAATTAGTAATAAATAGTAATAAATAATAATAATTAGTAATAAATAGTACTAATTAGTAATAAATAGTAATAATTAGTAATAAATAGTAATAATTAGTAATAATTAGTAATAATTAGTAATAATTAGTAATAATTAGTAATAAATAGTACTAATTAGTAATAAATAGTAGTAATTGTTAATGAATAATAGTAATTAGTAATAAATAGTAATAATTAGTAATAAATGGTAATAAATAGTAATAATTAGTAATAAATAGTAATAATTAGCAATAATCAGTAATAATTAGTAATAATTAGAAATAATTAGTAATAATTATTAATAATTAGTAATAAATAGTAATAATTAGTAATAAATATTAATAATTAGTAATAATTAGTAATAATTAGTAATAATTACTAATAAATTGTAATAAATTGTAACAAATTGTAATAAATTGTAATAAATTGTAATAATTAGTAATATTTAGTAATAATTAATTTCCATTAGTAATAATTAATGGTCATTAGTAAAAATAAATGAAAAATAGATAAAATTGAAAATATTTACAAGTAAATTATGATTGTTTAAGTTCTACTATTTTTTGGATTGCCATTTTTTAGAATAATATGGAGCAAGGAAGTTGAAAATAGTCTTTATTACATGATCGCGATTGGATAAATCGTCATAGGAATCCAAATAGTTTTGGTATAAATCCTTTATATATTGAGGGTGTTAAAGATTTTTTATCATTTGCATCATCAAAACCAGAAGTTACTTCATAAGGGATAATTAAGTTTCCATGAAATAAATGTGATCTGAAGATGTTTGACACATTTGGAAAAGTTGGGGGTCATCTATTATGATTTGGGTTTTGAAAAGGTTATGTTTTTTAGTATCAACACAGTGATTGTAGTTTAAGAAAAAACACTAATAATTTAGTTCTAGATCCACCAGGCTTTCAAAATTTATTTCATGATGTGGATGGTCCATTTTTTAAACAAACTAAAAATCACACTACTGGAAAAAGTGGTTTTATCAATGGATATATAACAATGGTTTCTTCAAACCATTGGTATACTGTAAAAAAGGAAATATTTTCCAACGGTTTGTTAAAATTTTTGGTAATGTGTTAATATAGTTAACATTTCCCAACAGTTTAAAAAAACCGTTGTGAAATCTTTAATTCATCTAAGATATACCAATATTTTTAATAAATTGTTGGTAAAGAGAGGATTTCCCAATAGTTTTTAAAAACCATTGGGAAAGTTTTTCCCCAAATACATAACACCCTATCCCCCACTCTGCCCGATTGTAGACCCTAATAAAAAGCTCCTCCCGAAGTTTTCTTGGCCGCAAAACTCCTTCCAGCCATAGATCCATCTTCAATCAATCAATTTTTTTATTTCTACACTTCAAATTAGTAATTGTTACCTTAGTTTTAATGTTATCCCTCTATTTTTTCTATTTTATGTTTTGATTTGGGCTAAATTAGAATTCCAATGGTCTATGGCATACCGAACCCTTTGATTTGTTTTCTGTTTTTTTGTTCTACACTTCAAACATGGTAAATGGTTTGTTTAGTGGGGTGATATGGTAGTTTCTATGGATTTTAGTTTATTAGAAAATTGGATTTGGATTTTGTTTTTATAGTTTTGTTCAAGGAATAATATGAAGGGTATTGATATTGAGGATGAAATGGTTGTTGGTTGGGTGATGGATTGGAATTGTGATGTTTGTTGGATTGGGTATAGGTAAATTTTAAGGTTTTATATGGGTATTTCCACCCCTGAACACACCCCCCTGGACACCTCCCACCCCCTAGACATCCCCCCCACCCCCCTGGACCCCCAACCCCATTGGATAGCCCCCACCCCTTGCACCCCCACCCCCTTGGACACCCCACCCTTTGGATATCCCCCTCCCCTCACCCCCCTTGGACACCCCCACCCCCTGGACACCCCCACCCAACCCTCCCTGGACACCCCTCACTCCCCATGGAGAGCCCCCCCCACCCCCCTAGACACCCCCACCCCTTGGACACCCCCACCTTTTGGACAAAACCCTCCCCCCACCCCCTGGACACCCCCACCCCCCCTGGACACCCCTCACCCCCCATGGACATCCCCCCCAAGACACTCTCCCACCCCCTTGAACACTATCCACCCCCTTGGTCACCCCCCGACCCCCTTAGACATCCCCCTAGACACCACCACACCTCATAGACACCACCGCACCTCCTAAGTGCTTGGCCCAATTTTTAAATTGGAATTAACAATGTAGTTGATTTCCCCTTTCTCCAGTGACATTTCCTATGTTACCCATAGAGCCTTATAAATTGAATTTGTCATGTTTTGATAAATTGAATTTGTCATGTTTTGATAAATTTGATTTGTCATGTTTTGATAAATTGAATGGGTTTTTTGGAATGAAATGGATAATGCATGATGGTTTTCCTTTCTTAATAAATAAAATTATTTTAAATAAAATTACCCTAAAGGGGGTTATATGAGGGTTGGGGGGATATCCAGGTTTGGGGGATGTCTAGGTGGGGGTGGGTTGTCCAGGGGGTAGGGGGTTGCAGGGGGGTAGGGGGGATACAGGGGTGTGGGGGAGGGGGTGTGGGCTGCCCAAGGAGGGTGTGGGTTGTCCAGGGGGGTCAGGGTGGGGTTTCCAGGTGAGGAGGGGGTGTGGGATGTACTGGGGGTGGGATATCTAGGGGGTTGGGGTGGGGTGGGGGGGGGGGGGTTTGTTTGTGTGGGGGTGGTGGGGGGTGGGTTGTCCAGGTGGGGGTGGGGGATGTCTAGGTAGGGGTGGGGCTGTCTAGGTGGGGGTGGGGTGGGATTTCTAGGTGGGCATGGGGGCTGTCTAGGTGGGTGGGGGGGGACTGTCTAGGGGGGTAGGGGGCTACAGGGGATGGGGGTGGGCTATCCAGGGGGGTGGGATATCTAGGTGGGGAGGGGGTATGGGCTATCCAGGGGGGCTGCCCAGTGGGGGTGGGGGCATGGCTACCCAGGTGGGGGTGGGCTATCCAGGGGGGCTATAGGGGGGTAGGAGGCTGCAGGGAAGGGGGTGTTGGTTGTATAGGTGGGTAGGGGTGGGATGTCAAGGGGGGGGGGAAGGTTAGTTCAAGGTGGGTGGGGGTGGCTTGTCTGGGAGGGGGAGGGGGTGTGGGTTGTCTAGGGAGGAGGGGTGGGTTGTCTAGGTGTGGTGGGGGGGGGGGTGTCCAGGTGGGGTGGGGGATATCTGGGTGGGGGGGGGTTGGATGTCCAGGGAGGGGGGTGGGTTGTCCACTCTGATACTCTATAAAAAAATAGGAATCACGTATAACCAATGTATAGTTTCTTTCACACGATAAGACTTTTCTTGAAGTTCCATACCAATAATCACTCTTACCCTTCCAAGAAGAATTGATCCCTACAAAGAAATCTCACTCGGATTCTTATCCACTATCCATATTGATCTCATAAAAATTTAACATCCGTACAACTCCTTATCATCTAATGATATAATAAGGCTTACACTCCCATGAGTAGTGTCCCATAGAAACATGGATCATAAAATCTTATCCACGTATGATATTTGGTGGTGTGTTTACAATTCGGTGTGTTGTGATTTATAT